>CM020022.1:2713000-4069500 GCA_009771035.1 Lupinus albus | reverse complement strand
ACCACTGGCTTCAGCTTCTTAAGTTCATCATCTTTTCTAACAGTCTTGAAGAGAACCTTACTGTTCATAAAAAGATACATATCCATTGTTCTTTTGGAAGCATGAAGTCCATCATAACCAGGGTGGGAAGGGAAAAAGAGTTTGGGTTTGAAGAAAGCCGAGTAGCAACACGATCCAAGAGCTCAGTTGAAGGAAGAGTAGGCCTTATGTAAAAGAAACCAGAGTTATAAACCCATATTCTTATTGTAAGAGCATATCGAGACCAACCCATTTCGGGTTCATCAAAGCTTTCATCAAACCCATAAGCTGTCTCATAATCGTGACCATCAGACATTGACTCCACATCTGAATCTCTATAAAGATGGTCAAATGGGTTCTGCAAGTATACAATATCAACATCTGAGGAAAGAACACCGTAACCCAGTTGCAGAAATTCTCTCAGAACGCGAAATTTCAATCCTGAGACATCATGGTTACCACCTGTCTTAGCAATTTTATCAACACTTGCATCTGGATCTCTTCTATAAACCGGAACATCATTTGATTTGCAGAATTCATCAATTTTATCATCTAAGGCAACCACTAAATAATTTGGTATGCCAACCCTCTTGATGTTGGTGAACCAAACCTTCAACATCTCCATCACATTTTCGTTTGCCAGTACAACTATAATTTCTTTATTAATGGCAACTTTTTCCAAGATTTTCGCCAATCTGGGATTCACAGATTCATCAGGAACAACAGTTGGGTTCTTTCTGAGACCCTTGACAGTGCCAAATGGCCCAACCTTCTGCTTCTTAACAACCTGTTCCTGTGCATGACCCTTTCCTTGTTCAGCCTGCAGCAATTTCTCCATTAGATTTCTTACTTTCCTCTTGAGTTCATAATTCTTCTCCTTGACTGACTGAACATCTGATTTCAACGCATTAATCCGTTCCGTTGATTCACACTCTGATGAAACAATCTAACAATGAATTGTACAAAGTAAGAGATAGGCAAAAATAACAATCCAAATCCAACTAGACAATATACAACATGTCAGTTTGAGTAAATACTACCCAATACCTACACACATATACAAAATTTCTGAACACCTATACTGTGATTATGCCACCTCATACTCATACTGGTGTGAGTTGATCTGAGAGATGAGCAATATGCATCAAGAATTTATGTTTCAGTTTAAGGCCTTGCACAATAGATCTATGAACCACTGTTTTAAATTGCGGTTGCGATAGCAATTGCATTAACGGTTGCGAATAATGTGATAGCGGTCATTGTTGTGGCCATTGCGATATGGATTGCAGCCGTTGAGGTGTGAATTATTTTGTTATTAAAACAATATTTTTTAATCTAATACGGTCTGGTGCGATCCGATGCAGTCCGAATGCGGTTACATTGTGGCCGCGTCATTGGATTTGGAGTCACACCGCAATTTCGGTGTAATGCGTTGCGGCGGTTACTGCAACCGCAATATTGCGGCCGCATCAGGTGACCTGATCCACAATTTAAATCAATGGATTTATCCAAATTATCATGGTTTTGAATTATGGATGTGGCTACAAATATTATGGTTTTAAGCAGTTCCTCCAATTGCATTGCGACCAAAATTACAGCTACATTGGTCGTATTTTCCCGCAATTGTCCACAATCACAGTAAATTTTATCCATTCTAAACCCGCGTTAGTTACGGTAAAATGACTTAAAAGCCCTTAGGAAGTAAAAGCCCCTCTCTCTCTATCTCTATGCATCAGTGCACCACAAAATCAGCAACACACAAACACAAGTAAAACAAGCACATGACAATATCATGGTACATTAAAGATTTAAAAAATGATTCTATAAAAATGATTTTGTAAAAAACATTCTTTAAGAAGATGAATATATGTATATAGGTTCTGAAACACTACATTATAGTAAGAACAAGAACAAGAAGAGAATGGCGTTTATCTCTGTTAAGCAATGAGTCTCTACGAAGAGCCATGGTTCCTTTGTATGAGATCAAATTAATGGTTGAAAACTATTCAAAAACCAAGAACAAGAAGAAGAAGTAAAAGTGAGTAGTGGAATCGTGGTCAAAGCGATTCTTCGCAGTTGGTAACACTCGCTAGCTTTTGTAGCGGGGAAAGTTGTGTTTCCATACCACATTTGAATTGCGCCATTTTAATATAATGAAAAAAACACGTTATAACATTTATCGTAGTATATCTAAAAGTATTGAATTTCCAATAATGATTAATATATGAAATATGTTTTTTTCATTTATTTTTGGAGTAAGTGAATTCTCTATTTTAATATATTATAGTTGATTTTAGTGTAAAAATTTATACAAAAATAAATAAATATATATATTTTTTCTCAAAAATTATTATCATTTTTGTTTGTGATACTGGCCAATTTATTTTTCTAATCATTTATAGTAAATTTCATTCTTTCATTTTGAATGGTTAAATGATAGGCAACACAATCTGTTTTATCCTTAATTTAATTGATTTTATTAATTTGACCGATTAAAGTATTTCATCTTAGCTTGATTCCTTATGTTTTATTTGGTGGTTAGTATGGAAGATATTTTTACCTAATGTCATTTAAGGATGGCAATCTGTACTCCAACATGCTAGTACCTATGAATAATAATATGTACAATGAGTTTGTGTCCATGTTTTTGGACATGTTACTTGTTGAATGTGATTTTTGGTACGAGTAGGGATGACAATGGGCCAAAACGAACGTGAATAGTGATTTATGATACTTATATCAACACTATTTGTGATGTCCATATAGATAGTGGATATGTGCAAATAGTGAACAGATTTTTAATTTTAAATATATTTATAAATTTTGTAATAATCAATATATATATATATATATAATTATTACATAAACAATAAAATTTATATACACATTAAATATATTATTATATTTTAATCACTAAAATTCATTATGAAATAGATAATATATAATTATAAAATAATAATAATATAGAATATTTAATTAAATGTTGAGTAATAAGTACGCTAGTACCCATGGGGTGAGCATCATAATACATGTTCTCACTCATAAATTATTTGAGCGCATACATGCACTCAGTATTCCTTCATATATATATATATATATATCAACATAATTGTAATATTAGGTTATTGTAAACACATAATTGTAATATTATATTAATTTATAAATGTAATTCTTATATTCTTAAATATTGATATGCTATGATGTAATATTATATTAATAGAAGAGTTATCACTAAATAAATTTTACATCTTAATATTGAAGTTGTTTTTTTTAGTAAAATGTGTAATGTTTAATAATCAATTTAAATTGTGTTTGAATTAAGTTTTATAATTTTTCTCTTAATAATTGTCTTATTAACATAGGATTTTAGAAAATAAATACACAATTATACACATTATTCATAATTATTTTTAATATTTTGAATTAATTAGTATACATTGATCTACTAGGCACCTAGGACTAACACATAATTGACTTAGTTGATATCCTCATAGTTCCATAAATAATGCAAAATGATGAATCCAGATAGTGCACTAGTCAAACTCACTTACATTTATTGTTATTGAATTTTATAGTAACTTGATTAAAATATTATTATTTTTCTATTTCCTATAACTACATGTTGACTAGAGCCAATAGGCAATGTTGTTCAAATAGTAGTTTTATGTTTAATTTATTTAGCTATATGAATTGACATAGAACTTGAGTCAAAAGTTTAGAAAACATATTTTTAATAAAAATCTCTATTGAAATAAGTGATAGAACCAATAAATTTAGGTGTACAGTGGTTCAGTAATTAAACCGCATGCCAGTTAAACCGGACATACATCCTTATATATATATATATATGTAAACCTATAACAAACAAAATTCAAATAAGTAGATATTCAGATTTATAATTCATATTCATAATCTACTTCAAATTCACACAAACAAACAACATTAAGTATTTAACAAAATCAAAGTCTAAAGTGCAAAACATATATCAATCCAAAATTATAACTTAACAAACGCAAAATACAAATAAATGACACAAGTATCGATCCTTAAAGTTGAATAATTGGTGAAAAATTGAAAAATTGAAACGTGAGACAGTGCATTTTCACTTTTTAGGGATGAAATTTTAAAAAAAAAAAATATACAAACGAGCTGGTTTTAACCAGTTCACCAGTTTTCACCGGTTTTGACCGATTTTCAACCGGTTTTGACCGATTTTCAACCGGTTTTGACCGGTCCTCTTGCGTGTCCGGTACAACAGCCATGCCGTACCGGTTAGGGGTCCGGTTCGTCAGTTTTCCTGTCGAACCGCCCGGTACGACACGGTTTTCATTACACTAGTAAAACTAACATATAAATGTGAGGAGTTAGGATGTGAGAAATGCTTCAAAAAAAACAAAGGAAAATACAACTTTTAATAACATATTTATCCTTCTAATTACAGTAAAATTACATTTTTATCATTAAAAACAAAGGAAAATATATATATTTGTCTTTCCATTAACGAAAATCCTATTAGAATAATGAATAATTCTCCCTTCATTATCCATTATTCTCTCTTCTTCGCATTTCATGATAACTCCCAAACATAACGGGATGATCCTGTTAAATAATGAGACTTTCTCTTGATACATTATATGATTAGATGATGGGACCTTTTTTTTGGGTTGGGGTGGAAAAGAGGTAGAAAAATAAAATTCTCAATTGAAGTGAAGACATGTAAAAGCTACAGGTGATAAAAACTTAACAATTTTTTTGGGTTCTAGAATCACTATTGAGATTAAAAATATGCTTTTAAAGAATCAACTTGAAAAAGCTAATAATAATTCATAAAAATGACAAGAAACAATTTTATATATATATATATGTATGTGTGTGAGATTTAGGATCCGTCCTAACATTTCATAAATCTTGTGCAGGAAAAAATTATTTATTATAAGAAAAATAGATAAAATTTATACATGGAATTTAAATGGAAATGAGATTTCTTCCATTTTAGGCTTTTTCTTATTGGCTTGAGCTCTTCGTGAGAATACTTATTTTTAAATCCTAAGGAGCTAATAGAAAAAGCTTAAAACCATAAAAATAGATTGCCTCTTTTGGATGAAACTTTAGGGATAAGAAAAGACATTCTCATGTAAAAACAAATAATTTATCACCTCAAGGAGAGTTTACAATTAAATTACATTTAACATGCTGACAAAAAAATAATCTGTAAATTATACCCAACTTTTAACCAAGTTATGCACTCGTAATAAACATGACTGAAATAAAATAGAATGAAATTTACCCCCATTTATTATTTCGTAGCATGCTACTTTTTTGGTGTAAAATTACTTAAATTTCTTTATTTTGTTCTAGAAATGTTTTTTCCTTCAAAATGCTACTATGTATATCTTCCTATTGCATAATATGCAAACTAAACTATGCAAGCCACTTTAATACTTTGCATATTAGAGGATGTTAACGTAAAGCCATATTATTGGTATACAAATGTAATGTAATTTGTGTTTACTTCGTAACGAGTGTATAGAGCATTTGTTTCTAACGTGCTCCTTAGTGGCTAATGTTTCGTCCGGTTTCTACTTGTGACTTTAAATCCATGTGCATATCCCAGCTAATATGTGTAAATTTCATAAAGTGATATCTAATCTAGAGAATGGATTACTTTGATTTGGTGTGTTTGGATTATAAAGAATTATGTAATATTAAATTTTAGTTATATCCAAATTATGGATATGATTCAAATTAGATCTTAGTTTTGATTTACAAATATTGTTGGTTGTAATTCATTATCTTTTGTACAATGATGCATTGATCCTATTACTTGCACGAGTCTGTGTTGCAAGTTGTAATCAGGTTGACAGCCTTGTGTCTTTTTAATATTTTTGATTATAGAAAAAACAATTTAAAGGCTTCTTGCACTGTGAGGAAAATACTGCAATGGTTCAAAAAACAAATGGAAAGTTGTAGGTGAACAATGAATCTAATTACAACTAAATTAAATCACTTTTCAAGATTCAAGTATGCAGTATTCAAAGGCAAAATATGCCCAACTATGTTTGCAAAGGCCATTCCACATTTGATAGTAAACTTATCAAGCAAATGACACAAAATGTTGGAAGGAAACTACACCTCAAAGTTCCATGTGGTCTCAGCACTAAGTTTTGGAAGTTTCTGTTCCTCGGCCAAGTTAACAGATGCCAGAACCTGGAAGACAAAGTTCAAAGTTAGACAATATAATCCATTTTTCATTCTGTGTGAAATAAAAAATATATCCTAGTGCCACACAAAGAATTCATGCAGGAAAAACTTACGGCAGAAAGCCAGAAACATTCAATAGTGAAACCAGTGTTATTAATACTGTACCGGTCATGGGGTATTGGTATAATGGTATAAGAGTTCAACTGGTGGTTCACTAATTAAACTGCATACCGGTGAAGTTATATATATATATATAATATATTAACATTAATGTTGAAAAATCAATAAAAACAATAAAAAAATTTATTTTCATTAAAAAATAAATTTTAAATAAAAATCGACCGGTTTGACCGGTACGGTTCAATTGAAAACTGGCCGGTATGACCAGTTTTGACCGGTATAATTGCATGACTGATATAATTGTTGTACCGTACCGGTATTGAGACCGGTTCACCGGTTTACCGGTTGGACCGGTTTTTACAACTATGAGTGAAACCTCTATTGGCTGAGCCTTTGATAGAATAGAGAAGGCATCCATAAGTTATATTAGGATTAAGAACAGTTCTAGCTTCCAAGAATTATCCAAATCTTGTAAAATCTTTACACTGTAACTCATACTTATAACTCAACCCACACCACAAAGTACAATACCGAGTAGGCACCAAATAGGTGATTAACTAAGGTTAATAAGTTTTAAGGAATAAAGATGAGAGGAGGAAAATATAAAACTGCCAAATGAAGTATTGGCTACTACATAGCAAGGTCAAAAGAGAAGGAAGATATGCATCAGTAATATTTCAATCCTTCTAGCAAATTCTTTCACTCAGAAATAAGCTAAACATAGAGTAAGCATGTATCTTATTTTTTGTGCCTATGTAAATATTTTTATGTAGCCTTTACTTGCAGGTGCTTTTACTCTTACCACCCAACAAAAAAGGGCAGATCCGTGAACATGAAGGGCTACATCCTCACTGTGAAATCTGAATGGACTATATTCATATAAGTTTCTACAAAGACAGTAACTTTATAGCAACTCAATCCCTTAAAGTCTCTATTATGAAGAATCATTTATTTATGAAGGAATTTTCTAGTAAACTCACACATGACCTCAATCTTATAAAACCATAGATCTTCATAGCATATTATTATGATGTATTTATGAGTATCCAATGGACAGTAATAAGTGGAAACTTACACAATTGAAGTACCAAAACTAGTAAACACCAAACTAGAAACTTTGGTGCAGCAATGCATTAACTAAGACTCACTCCATGTAGTCCAAAATTACAAGCTTATGCAGGGAATTGCACAAAATCCCGAATTGCAAAGTTTATCACCACAGATTAATTCAATCTACCAGACAAGAAAATTAAGTTTTGATAGAATTCAACCAGAATTTTACAAGACTCAATAGTAGTTATTAGTTAAGTTAAGTAAGTAGGAACCTATCCAAGAGTTAAAAAAGGGGAATGTTCACAAGGGCCCTAAGGGCCTTATTTAAGGAAGTGTTGCATTTTACATTTCAAGATGTGTTGGAATTTGATTTCCAAGACAGATTAAAGATCAAAACTCTTGTAAAATTACCAGAAACAAAGATTAACCTGTCACTAACATTCGCTGACAGTTACAAAGAAGCATACAACTATGGCCAACATGCATCTGATGCCTCAAAATAGATAGATAGGGGATATTGGTATTTACCTTGAAGCATCCAGTACTCTTGGAATTCCGTGACCATTCTAACCCCAACACCTTGCTCGATGTCTGGTACGAGGCCTTGAACACGTCATCACCATAAACCCTCCTCGAAACAGCAAAGTCCCAGGTGTTCTTAGCCACATCATAAGTGGGCTCAAATATAGTCAACCCATTATGAACGTAAGTGTACTTTAACTTGCTATTTCCTGAATCAAGGGCGTAATTACCCGAAATCTTGTTAGCAGAATCGAGCACCAGCGTTCCATCAAGAATAGTCCTATTGTCACGCCAGCTATGAATATAAGTCAAATTTAATGGCTTCTCTGCAACACTAATCGTGTTCATGAACTGAAACCTAACATCCTGCACCAACAAACATAACAAAAAGTCAAGAGAGTGAGAAGTTTGGTTTCAAACCCCAGTTCGAAAAGGAGAAGTACAGCATGCTAATCTGCCTTGGATGATCCACATCTCAAGGTCAGGCACCAATGAGCATATTGAACTATCTATCTGACTGAGATCCCTAACATCCAAGCACAACGACATAATTATCAGTGGCACGCTCTACCACTGAGCTAATAAATAGCCCATGGCGCGAGCTTCCGGCCGGGGCTTGCTATGCCAAAAGCGAGAGAAACCCCACACATAAATTGTTGACACTATTAATAGGCTATCCATAATCATTATGAGCTGCTCATACAAAAAAAACACTAAAATTTTGATAAAGACCCCTTTGTCTAGCCTTTTTCTTTTGAAAAAAAATATATTATGATGTTTATATGCTTGATTGGTTGAGATTTCAGTAAAAAAAATGTTAAGTTTATATTTATGAAGGAGAAAAAAAACTAAAATCAACCTTTTAGGAGTTCATTTATAACATCATTTTTTTCTTAGGCCTAAACAAACATACTGTGACAATAGGCTCATCAATGAACTTAACTATAGTTTTCAAAATTGAGATTGTGTATTAGCATCGTTACAATGATTAATTTATAAATATTGTACATGATAGCGAAAACCACAACATTTGAAAAATTGTGAGGGAAATTAAAGAAAGGTTAACAAGAATTCGCGAAAATTGGGAGTGTACCTTTTTGGGAAGATTGTAGTCAACGATGAATGAACCGGGTTTGTCAATGGAGAGAGCTAAGGCGGTTAAGGAAGGGCCGTTGATGAAAGTGGCGTCGGTGAAGGAAGCTCTGAGATTGACATCGCCGGCGTTGAAAGCGAGAGTGGCGGCTGCGCCGCCGTTGTTGTCAATGTCGTATTTGCTCTTCAAAGCCGCTTTCATTGTAAAATATGGAGATGATGTGACAAAGCGGAAAGGGAATAGATATTGTTTTGTTGTTGAATGGTGACTTTCAAATTCGAAATAAATGGGATAAGTAGACTATTTTGTCTCACGACTTTCCATCTTTGTGATTGGTTGAAAAATTTAAAAATATATTTAATTTAAAAATAATGATGAATAATTTTTTTTGACCAATTACAAACGGTGATATAGTAAATGATCTAATCTTGGGAAAGAAAATGTCCATCCTTACCTGATTACATTGTGATACTGGCAAAAAAAACAATTTTTGGAGAGAAATATATTAGTGCTTGTGATTAGTTGAAAAAATAAAATAAAAATGACGATGAAGATTTTTTTGATCAATTACAAATAGTAGCACATAAAATGATATATTTTTTTTGGATAAAAAATATAAAACAATTGTGGTATTCCAAAATCGGTTTCTTCATGGGTGGAATTGAATTATTTTTTGTTGTATTCTATTGTTGTCTGTATCTCATTTGGGTAGGTAGCAATTAGCCCATTATTAAGTGTTGGGATTATTCTCAGGTACATTATGAGATTTTCACACACACAAGATGAATACAAAATTAGAAACATGGTCCAACAAGTATCTTTCTTTATTAGTTCCTTTCTCTCCATTTTTATTTTTTGTTCCTTTTCTTTTTCAGGAAGAGATTCATGAGAGGCCTTAGAGGAAAAAAAGGAAGTAGTTGAGTATCTCATTATTGATTAGGAAAAGATAAGAACAAGATGGATGGAGAATATGATATGAGTTGAGTAGAGCCTTCTCCAATGTATAATGCATATCAAATAATTATGGTTGTGGGAGTGATGATGATAATTTAGGTGTAAGTGTATGATGGAAAGAGAAAACACATCAAGTGTCTCTTTGGTGGCCAAGATAGGATATAAAGCTAGATTGTATATCAGTAGGATAATATCTTATCGAATAATGGAGTAATACTCATCTCCATTACTTGAGAGTACACTCCTATTTTTAGTTTGTTTTTAAGGTTTAAAATGTAACTTCGGTGTAAATTAAAGAATACAAATGTCAATATATTATAGTTTTTTTAATGTTTTTTCTCATAACTACCCTCTCTGATATCGAAGAGGAGTCTGACTCTAAATAATGATAACATTGATGTGGTTGTAGAGATAATGGTAGTGTGATAGTGATGACAACAGTGTTGAATTGTGAGGGAATGAGGGGAAAATGCATTGTCATATCGTGCTCATTTCTAACCTAACTATTCATGTAGGAATGACAACAGAGCAGGTCGGGGTCGGGTTTGTGCTTACCCAACCCCGAACTTAAAATCCAAAACCCGAACCTAAAATCCAAAACCCGAACCCGAATTAAGAGGGATTGGAAATAATGATACCATCCCAAAACCCGAAAAAATCCCGAAAGAAACATATATTTTTATATATAGATTATACATATATGTGTGAAATTTATATATATATATATAGCTTATATATATGTGTGTGAAATTTATATATATTAGTTATATATGTATGTGTGAAATTTGTATATATATATATATATATAGCTTTTATATATGTATTTTATAATTTTATATATATTAATCGGGTTCGGAGTAGGGTATTAACAATACCAAACCCGAACCCGAAATTTGAACTCGAGTAAAACCCAAATCCGAACCACATCACATCGGGTTTTCTCCGTTAAATTCGGGTTTGGTTCGGACGGATACCCACGGGTTCGGTTTTCATTGTCATCTCTACTTATGTAGTAGAAAATACAATAGGTGTGTGATCAAGATGCGATAGGAAAATATGATAATATTATCTTATCAGGTTGGTTCATATAACTTTGAATGTAATGAGATAAGACACATAATTATATCTTATCATTTTCATATTGTTCACCAAACAAACTCGTGGTGAAGATAATAGCAGCCAATAGATAGTTATGTTATATCTTGTTATCTCACCAAACTCTAGATTGCAATATAATATAATAGATTATTCTTCATTTGATCTTATTCATCTAAGAAGCCCTAAATGCATCTAGGGTTTCATCTTGTACTTTCATGATTCATAATCTACATCATAATAAATCATTCAACTAACTATAATAGGCTACCCCTTAATTTTATTTAAAAACTCTTGTAAATAAGGGGGAAATTTGTTCTTCTGCAAAGTTATATCACATATTGTGTTAATTTTTTGTAACAAGAGTTCATCATTATAAACTAATATTTTTTAATATATATATTATGTTTTGACTAAAACACACCTAATTATTTTTAAGGGAAAATAAAAATAAAAATAATTAATTATTGGATGATGATAAAAGTATAAAAAAAAGACCACGTACTAAAAAATAATAAAAGTTTTGAAACAAAAAATAAAAAAATATAAAGAATGTAGGAAGTATTTTTTATCAATTAAAATAGGTTCTATATGGTGGTGAATTTTGATATAAAGTTTAGGAAGTAAAAATAGTTAATTACAATTTATAATTAAGATTAACCGAATAACAAAAAATATAAAAAATATAAAGAAACATTCATAATTATTTCAAGTTTCAAAATAATATATTGATTTTAAATATAAATAATTAACAATTAAAGATATTAAAGAAAAATATGCATTCATTTAAAGTGTTCGTCTTTAACTTAAACTCACCAATTAGAAATAAGATTTTCAGTTATTTCCTTTTAAATATAAATCATCATATTTTATGCAATAAATCCATCTTTTATCTTGCTATATAATTTTGTTTGATTGTCTTCGTTATTGAGAATGATCTTTTCATATTAGTTGAACCATAATAGTTAAGGCAAAAGTGAAATCTTGGCTCTTGATTAAGGGTTAAAGGAGGATGGATTCTCATACCCTCTACTTCGACTGGATTGCAAACCGTATAGCTTGTTTAAACATTGTAATGTAATTTCTTTTTTTCCTTTCCCATTGTAAATTCTCATCTTTTATTTTAATAAAAAAAATATTTTGTTGATAAAAAAAGAAGAACCATAATAGTTAAGAAAAGCTGGATAACCCCACCAAACAAGTAATATGCATTAATCTTCTCTGTTTTGTCAAAGTTGCACTTAATACATAAATTGAGAATTTTTTTAAAACTGAATATATAATGACTTCAACAACAAAATGTTGAAATTGACATATCAAGTTCATATTTTCTTACTCATTGATATTTGTAGGGTAGAATTTTTACATAAAAATACATATTTTATCAATATTAAATGATTTATAAAAATCATTGGATATTGGGAGTTGAGACTTTGACTTCAAAGTTTGATAAAAATTATATGTAATCCTCATAATCTATAATTTTAGAAAAACCGCACAAATTGCATTATATTGAATGAAACAAAAGATTTTGAAAGGAAAGTTTTTAACCAGAATCACCCCTTGTTAGTTCCACATTTTATATTAAGATAAACATAACAAAAAAGATTAGGGGTAGAGAGATTCACACTTAACACGTATGCTAGTTCAACTCACTCAGGCTAGTTCATATCCTTAGTCTTCATCTAAGATTTCACTATGGTCAAAACCTGTTAAGTTTTCTTTTAGATCTATTATTTATTAAAAGCCTCTTTCTGCCCATAATTCATAATTTTATGGAATTTATTTGCTAAAAACACTTTAAACAATGTTGGGTATTCCAAGAGTGTGAATGAAGAAGTCTAATATTGTACAAAAGTAAATGAGTTGAAGTGGATGAACTCATAAACCTAATATCTTAAGATTTTGGGTCAAAATGTGATGTCAAACCCACTTATATACTTCTTTCACTTAACTCGTGAAAGAATGATACAAATATTTCCTAAGTAGTGATTTAAAGTTTTACAAAATAAACAGCAAGCCTATATATAATTTCTTCTTCTCTTTCTTTTTTCTCTCTCTTCATATGTGGAAGTTTTTGTATTTGAAGAAGGGTACATCCATTTTTTCTCTCCAAAGCTTGCTTATATTTTAGAATGCAATGGAATACATATAAATTTTGCAGATCTATGGCTTGTGTGTAAGGTCTATAAAATTTTTTGACTTACAAGGTTCCTTAGATAGATTCTAAAACCTTTTGTAAAGGACTTGATATCTTGGTTCCACACACTTATCTCTTTGTGGTCATATTTAATAATAGCAAAATGGCCACCTGGCCCATCTACACTAAATAGATTGTTTGAGAACATTGATAAATAATTAAAAAGATAAAAAAAATCATAATACAAAGTAAAAAGAAACAAAATAAAGAAGCTGAAGAGAGACAACAAACAAAAACTTTAATGTTTATTTATAAAGTTAGCAAATAACTTTTTCACTAATTGAAACACTAAAATTTAATAATACTCTTTATATATTATAGTTATAAATGAAAAGTAATAATATAATTTTTTTTTTGGAGGAAAACCACTTACTCTATGAGTAAATTAAAAAAACCTATTTCACATTGGATTTTTATAAAATGATTAACTAAAATATAGAATATGTTTTTTTTAACTCGATTAATTCCTTATTTCTCTATCCCTCTCAAGAACATTTTGGCAAGCAAAAGTAATGTATATATATTTATTATAAATACTTCTAGAAACTTCTAAAGTGATTATCTCTTCCAACAAATGTCGCTTACAAAAATCGAATCATTAGCCACGAGCAGCAACTGATATGAGAAAAAAGAAAATAATAAGAAAAGGTATCCCTATTGATATGCATGCATGCTAGATTTCCGGGAAGAAAGGAAGTTATAGAATAATATTGATCCCTAATACAAAGGAAGAAAAAACGATATACCAGTAAAGCCCTACACCTACGTTTAAGGAACACCCACCAAAACCATAACTCAAAACCCCATTCATCTTTTCTCTTTCTCTTCTCCAATTCCCTCTCATTTCTCTTTGTTGAATCATAATAATAATAATAATAATAATAATGAGGAAACTGTGTCCAAATTTTGAGAACGAAAATGGGTTAGATACTGTGTTGGAAGTGCCTATACCTGAAGATATGTGGACTAATATTGGAAGCAGTGGTTCAAATCGATGGCAGAATCTTAGAGCTTTAATGAAAGCTCAAATCTCATCATCTGATAGAAAACCTTCACGTCTTTCTGCAACTTCTGATAATGAATTCATTGCTTTGCTTAAACTTGTTGGTTGTCCACTCATCCCTCTTCAGGTTCAATCTCATCGTACTTTAACTCGTCCCCTTCAAGATTCTTCCATTGTAAGCTTTTTTCCACTATTTCTTTCTTGTTTCTAAATTACATGTTCACCTTCATGTACTATCACATGCATGGTTTTAATTTGCCATTGAAGTCACCATACAATAATATAATCCCGTAACTGTTGCGGTCATTGTGGCCGTTGCGATGAGGATTGCGGCGATTGTGGTGTGAATTATTCCGTGATTAAAACAATATTTTTTAAATCCAATGCGGTTCGATTGTTGGGTTTATCCAAGTCACAGTCTGGTCCTGATGCATTACAAATGAAGTTGCAGTTAAATCACTGGTTTCAAGACCAAAATCTTCTCAGTGATGCCACTTGCCACATATATTCTTTATAACCTACCTGCTATATTGTTCATGAATAACAAAAAATTCATTGAATGTGCAGGAAGATTCCACTGCAAAATATATAGTGCAACAGTATATAGCTGCAACTGGAGGATATGGTGCTTTGGATTCACTGAAAAGTATGTATGCAGTGGGACAAGTGAGAATGTTTGGGTCAGATATGAGTCAAGGCAATGATAGTGTTCACAATATAGGAAGGGCTGAAGTAGGAGGCTTTGTGTTATGGCAAAAGAACCCAGATTTGTGGAACTTTGAATTGGTTGTTTCTGGTTTCAAGGTTAGTGCAGGCAGTGATGGGAAAGTTGCATGGAATCAATCTTCTTGTCAACCTTGTCATGCAAATAAAGGCCCTCCTAGACCCCTTAGACGCTTCTTTCAGGTAAAACATCATAAATTTATCATAACTTTGAATGCTAAAAAGGACATAGTTTTTTTTATAAAGAAAATTTGTATTAAAACGAGCACAAATGGTGCCTATTCAATGTAACCGAGAGACTGAGAAGTTTAATTTGTAAAACATAAAGTTAGACAAAGTTTAGGATTCATATACCAATTAGTAAAAGATAAAGACTTACTATAAATAAAACAAGATAAACAAATTCAATATCTAGTTTGAATAAGATCAATAAGATATATATAACCCGCACCCTTCTCCAAAAAAAGGAACACTAATTAATGATCTACAATTTGTTTATATAAATAGTTCCCCTACACTCTTTTTTTTATGAGTGTAGGAAGTGTAGGAAAGAGAAGAAAAAGAAATTGAAAGATCAAAGATGTGATGGGTGATAAAAAGAAAGATGGGTGTAAAATGTGATGTATGAAGGAAAAGGATAGAAACATATGAATTGATTGGTTAATAGAGTTTTTAGTATTTGTCCTTTAACTTTTTAAGGGGGTGTTAAGAAAAATGTAAAGAAAGTTTATTTGGGTTAATGAGAACATTCTATGACAATAAACTTGTGAAAATAGCTTAGTGTGACATTTGTAGAAGTTGTTTACTTCAACATGCCTTTATTAACAGACAATTGAGTCATCATTAACTGGGTTTTGGTGCTGCTGAGTAGCATTATTTTTTATTAAGGCTATAAACTGGTACAATCAAGATATTTTTCCTGTCAATAGTTGTTGATCTCATTCGATTTATGTAGCTGACTCCACCTAATGAAACTAAAGTTTGATTGTTATTGACGGAATATTATGATGTCATTCGATTCAGGGGCTGGACCCAAGGTGCACGGCTAATTTGTTCCAAGAAGCAGTATGGGTAGGAGAGAAAACCATTAACAATGAAGATTGTTTTCTACTCAAGTTAGAGACAACACAACAAGTCCTAGAAACTCAAAGCACATCCAACACAGAAATCATAAGACACACAACTTGGGGCTACTTTAGCCAACGAACTGGTTTACTTGTCAAATTTGAAGACACAAAGTTGGTAAAAATGAAACCTGTTAAGGGAAAAGACTATTCTTTCTGGGAAACAAGTATTGAGTCTATGATTGAAGATTATAGGTATATTGATGGCATTAACATAGCACATGGTGGCACCACAATTGCAATGTTATATAGATATGGTAATGCACATAATCATAAGAGAAAGATTGAAGAAACTTGGAGAATTGAAGAAGTTGATTTTAACATTTGTGGCTTGTCCATGGATTGTTTTTTGCCTCCCTCTGATCTCAAGAGGGAACAGGAAATTTCAGACTGCAATAAAGCAAGTTGTGCAGAGGAAAAAAGTTAGGATTTTTTTGTTTGTTTATGTTACCTTCATTTTCATTCATGGTTTTCACTATCAATGTTCCTATTGTAGTGAAATTTTGTGTAAATATTATGTAGACATGCATGGGTGAATGAATACAACATGTATATAGTTCATCCTATTCCTAAAGGTCCTAGATTCAGTTTTCAGCAGAGGATTTTGTTGTTCACTTAGTGGTAAAATGCATTTAAGGACTTTGTCATAAAATATGAATGAATGAAAGAAGATGAAAGGAAAGAAGTAGGAGAAAAGGTGAAGGGAGAGAAGTAGGACTTTGTTGTGTCTGTTTTTCTCTCACTTGGCATGAAATTATTCTTATATCTTATTATGGATGTGAGGAAAATAGTTGGGTTTTCATAATTAGTATGTGCAACCCCAAATATCATTTCATTCTCATTGATAAGCATCCAAATTTTCAAAATATGCACAACTCCATGTATCATATCATTCTAGTTGATAAGTATGTTCTACATTTTAAAGCAATGAAAAAATGAGTGGTATTTGAAGGCAGATATACATCACTTGTATTGCCAAAAAATTGTGTAGTAGTTCATTTCAGATGGAAATAAATCAAAAACTGAACAAAACCAAAACTAAATCAAATTGGTATTTCAACCCCCTTATGTCTCCCTGTTTTTCCTTTGAAATAATTGTAAGATAGTAAATGAAATATTGGTTAATATAAAAAACAAGCATGTAGCATAGAACACAAAATAAGAGTGCGAACAGGGTCAAGTAATGTTTAGTATCACTCTTACATATGAAATGATAAAAGGCTGGTTTTCATCATAAAATCATTATTCATTGGTTGTCCATAGTGATTTGTTAACACCTTCCCTCAAAATTTAATCCAGGAAAAGTGATTCCAGATTTGAAATCATCAAAAGTAATGGCAACACAAGTGATTATAAAATTGAAAGCAAATGATTAAGTAAATTGAATCAAGGACTGACATTAGATTATATCATTCTCTGCTCCAAAACAAAGTCCAAAATTACCATGACAAAATTGGTTATGCAAATCCGATAAATCCTGCTACCCTTTCTCTGTAAAATAAATAAAAATCCTACAGCAGAAAAAAAGCATTTACAAAGTACGACCAAAATGTATTTACATCTACTGCAAGAAACATCTCAATAAATAGTCTCTCCTTTTTATGTCAAACTTTCACTTTCACTTTCACTTAATCTTCTACTTTTTGTATCTCACCCATCATGATCCGGTTACTCACAACATTAAATCCCAAAACAGAAGGGCTGACCTTTTTCCCTTTCTTACCCTTCTTCTTTCCACCACCTCCACCTCCACCTTTTGAGGATCCTTCATCATGCACATCGGCTGCTGCATTTGCAGATAGTATGCGTCCGCCACCAAGTCCACCGACTTTCTGATCGCTCCTCTGAAAAGCTATTTCCAAAACATCTGATGGTAACATCTCCATGTAATTGAGGAATTTATCAATGAACTTATGGTCACGGTCATATGAGCCAAGGTTTTCAGTGAGAAGTATCTTAGCCTCAGATTTGGATTGCTTCAAACAAAATTCGAGGAAACTTGTGTCTGCAACACCAAAAAATATAGAAATGCTAAAAGATATTGGCATTGTAAATCAAGATCAGCATTCTCTTGACTAAAAACCTATAGGCTGGAAGATTAAAACAATGCAATGATAAGCATCCTCATATCATATACACATCCTAATGCTCGGTATCATAATTTAATACACATAAACCTTTTAACTTTTTTTAATACCATAACAACCAATGCAAAAGAGCAGCAACCAAAACCAGAAATGGTAAACATACCTTTTGTCCCAATAAGCCTTTCACACTCATTTTCACACCAGTCTCTGAAGCCCATGGCCTCTGAAAATCATAAAAAGAGAAAATAGGTCAAGATCTTTAGAGTTTGTCAATTAAGTGGAACTAACATGCTAAAGATGAAACAATGAATTCATGATCAATATATATCTTTTACCAGAATGCTTAGTCATAGAATCGTTTTTTGATTTCAGCATTGATGGAGAAGAGGCAGATGATGATAGAGACTGTTCAGTTGGTTTGCTACTAGCTGATTTTTGTCGAGTTAATGATGCGAGTGAATTACCTTTCTGGGGCACATTTTTGGAACCCCTGCTCCCCTGGCTTGCAAGCTGAGGAAAATCTGACCTGCTTATAAAGACAACAATAAATCAACCACAGGTCCATCATAACAGGATGTTTATGGAAACTCACATTAGCTGGCCACTAATGTATATGTTATTTTCAAGTTTTAAAATATATAACTGCTTCATCTTGCAAAGAGGCAGCTGTCCAGGTAATTTAGGATTTAGGAAATTGGGGAACACCATTCTCCAGTACACAAAGGCACGTGAAAGGAATAACAAATGCACACATCCAGATATAAGGGCAAATATAATTTTGTTATGTATCTGCTTCTTGGATGTTATATAGAATAAATTGTGATTGCTTGCACAGTACACATGCATAATAGATGGCATGCATGGGTTGGCTTATTTGCTTCTAGAAAAGCTTATAGGTGATATCATGATATTTTAATTGAAAAAACTTCGCTGTAAAATAATCAAAACCAACAAGCATATAATAATTACACAGCAAAGAGAAAGAAGTCATACTGCTTAGTTTCTGGCTTAGATTGCTCAATTGGACCCCAGAACAAATCATCATCTCCTTTGTATTTTGACTGAGAAGAAGCATGGGAGTTAATCTGGATTGGAGAGGCCACTTTGGATGGAGAGGAAGCTGAAATTGACCGTGACGAAACACTATTCCAATTAGCCTGGGCAGGCTGTAATTTCTGAGGGGTAGGCATCGGGCTAGTGGGCACTACAGAAGAAGCCTTTTTCTCCTGCTCCTTTAGAATGTCTCTTAATGAAGTTGGTTTAGGAACCCTACCGGGATCAGTAGACCACGCTGGAGATGGGCTTGGAGCCTCTTGCTCTCCTTTCCAAAGAACAAAATCTCCCAGTGAGGGTCCAGGAATGGCAGGCAATACTTCTTTCTCCACCTGCGGGCGGGAAATTTTTGCCCTTTCAACAGGACTTGAAGCTATTGGCATTTCATTAGATGTAACAGTTACAGAGGCTTTGGCCCCTGAACTCTTCGATTTGGCCACCTTTTTTCGGCTTCTTTTACTTTCTTTTGCCTCAACGAAGTTGGAATGATCCGGTAATTCTGACTGAACAGCTACATTTTGTGAGGACATATCATCTGGAATATTGGAATCTCTTTCATTAAATTTCTTCAAAACTTCTTCTGCCAATAGATCGTGTAGTGGACTTTTCTTGCTCTTCAAGTTTTCAGAAGTTTCGGGTTTAATTAGATATCCTGTGTGGCCTCCTATGTGACTTTCCCCAGAAATCTTTCCAGACTCTGGATTGGCCATCACCCCAGTCCAGGGAGTTGTCAGATTCATGGAATTGACGGAAGTAGCAATCTCAGATACAAGCTTTTCTGTCTCCGCTTTCTTTTGTTCTTCCAGTTGAATTTCTATTAAAGACTTTGCCTTCACACCAGGAGCAGGTTTCCATGCTCGCCCTGCAGGTAATTCAGTATTCTGTTTGGGAACAGAACCAATGGCCTTGGTTGACTCACTCACAACGACTTTTTGAGGGATGCTTTCAGGAACACTAGCAGGTAAGGAAGCAGCTTCTTGAAGATCAGCTGCCGCCGTGACAGGAACTTTGGTTTGATTTCCCTTACTTCTTTGTTGCGGATATGTTTCATATACTGGTTCATCCTTGTTGGCTTCTCCCAACTTTACATCACTAACATTTGGCTTTTCAGCTTCTGAATGATTTGACTGCTGCAAAGTCACATTTTTTAGCAATCCCTTTGCTAGATCAGATGACTGAAATTTGGAAGATTTTTGCTTCTTAGATTTTTTCTCAGTAGATTTTTTAGGTTCAGATGGTTCAGTATTTGGTGCATCTACCACAGAGAGCTCAACATTGAAGTCATCTCTTCCAGCTTGCTTCTCTTCAAGCGCAATATGTGATTTGATCTCCGCATCCTTACCAATATAGCTCACAGGTGGCAACTCAATCCCACGAGATGCCACTGTAGATATAGCAACAGGCACAACATGCTGTAGATGTCCAGAATTCTCATCAGGCTGAGAGGCCACAGTCACGACAGAACCATCATACCTAGAAGTGTTGGATGGTACCTCCGCCACAGACTTAGCAGTAATGTCAGAAACAGAAAGCGGTTTCTGCACAATGTGGGGTTCCTCTTCAGATCTGTTCTGATCATGCAATTGGGAGCGTTCAACAAGAGTTGATGTTGGGAATGCTTCCTTCTGGCGCTTTTCATCAATTTGTTCAGGAAGAGTAGAGCCCCGATTTTTATTACCAGCATTCTCAAATAATTGATGAGGCAGATGTACAGAAGCTTCACTTCTTACATTATAACTTGTGTCTTGGCTAACTTTTGGAAGTAAATTCAAATAATTACTACTGAGCTCATCATGGACAATAGGATTTGGTATCTGAGAGTTCATGCCAAAAATCTCTTGTGGTGGTCGAAGTTGAGAAGGATCCACATGCAAATTCACCATTGGTATTCCACTTCCTTGCGATAGCCCATATGAGGAATCTGCAAACCGCTGGTTAGATTGTTGGTCCTGCAGCACTTGTGAAATCAGCTGTTGCTGCCGCATTAACTGCTGCTGCTCCTCCTGCTTCTGCTGTTGCTTCAGCAACAGAAGTTTATCTAATAAAGGCATCTGCGGTGTTGGAGCAGCTGCCAGAGAATGCAATTGCAACAAGTATTGCTGTTGCAACAAATTCAATGCTTGTGGATCTTGCGATAAACCAGAAGAAAGTAGCTTCTCTGCTGCCAACATACTAGATGGGTTAGCAGTAGCTTGAGACAGCAAATTGTTTGAAGACAATGGGTTTTGTGCTTGCAACCTTTGTTGTTGAATTCCAAATGGCACTTGAGGGAAATTTTGATCATGATGTAAGTCAACTTTATTCTGAAGGGAACCCAGTCCACCCTGTATGGGATAATTAGGCCATCCAACAATGCCATTATTTAAGCCTGCAGATGTCCTGTCTGATAATCCTTGGATGATCGACAACATCTCAGAATTTTGGGACTGAGGTAAGTGGGAATTATCACTCACTGAAGACAAATTTTTTGAATGCAGTGATGCATCTGGGACAATATCTGATTTTGAGGCAAGGGCCGCAGCATCTCGCCCCGACCAAAATGTATAAGGATTGGGTAGGGACCTCTGTCGTTCAAATGCCATTCTCTTAGCTAGCAAGAGAAGGTTGTTTTCACTATCTACTCCAGCTGGGTCCAGACTACCTGAGTTATTTCCAACAAAACCTTGTAAACCTGCAATGCATATATCATAATGGGTGTTAAACATAGTCATCTCAAAACATAATCAAAACCCATGCATGGAAAACATTTACATCCAAAATATTAAAGAAAAACTGGAAAGAAAAAATAAAATAAAATAAAGGTAACCTTCAGGTAATGTCAGACCATCCAGCTGAGTACTGCCCTTGTTAGCATTCATGAGTGACTCCAGAAACCTATTTTCTGATTCTGTAGCAGGACTGTGCATGTGCCTAGAATCATTTCTCAACACATCAGCCTCACTCAAACCAGGAAGGGTATTCCCAAAGGTACTGGAATTCGGCCGGCCAGGTATATCAATAAAATCATTAGATTTTGGTGCTGAAAACCCAGGTGGTGGTCGGGCTTTAGCTCGTAAATGGGGCATGACATCGCCAAGAGAAAACCATGGTGAGTCAGCTGCTGAATTTTCTAGACGAACAGTTAAATCAATACCAAAATATCCAGCCTCAAACCATCCAATAATATCAATTCCTTTAAATGGACCTTGGATTTGACCCTTGGGATCTTTGTAAAAAAGGGAGAGATCCTCTGGAGCAATCTGTGGAACTCTCCTGTTTTCGAGTTCATTATCAAAAATGCCAGAAAGCTTCCTCTTGATAATAGGGTCATCACTAGCTTGCCACTTACTTGCATCTTTGGAGTCAGATAAATAAGCCAAATTACTTTCCTTATGTATGGAGGACTTATCTGCTTTTGTTGATCTAACATCGCTAGGCACATCTCTGCTATCATGCAAGAGAGGGCTTGAATGTTCACCCGATGGCGTAGCTCGCCATGCAGCACCATGATGAACAGAACTATTTCCTTCAAAGGATGAATCACTATTAATGGGGAACCCGTCAGCCACTGTGTAAGAATCTTCATCTTCACCTCTATCTGTACAAAAAAGTTATCAGAAAAAAACGATGAGTGAGAGCAAAGGAATTATACTCATGAAATGCTGAAAAGTATAGTGTGCATAAGTTGGCAAATCATTTAAACTGCACACATGAAAGAAAAATCTGAATGAAATGGAACACAGATGATGGAGTAAATTTAGGTATAAACCGCATAACAGTGAACATATATATTATACCAGCATTTATGTTCAGAAATTAATAAAAAATGTGATAGATACTTTTATTTATAACATTTGTTAAAACAAAATGTGTGACTTGGTGGTAGACAATGTTTCAGAAGTATAAACGAAGGTAGTGAATGTGTATTTGATCCTTCATAACTACATTTTAGTAAAAATTAAGTCATTTTCATAAAAATATGATTTTAAATGACAACCGAGACTGGTATGACTGGTATGGTTTAAATGACAACCAACCGGTATGATTGCATGACCGGTATAATTGAAGAACCATACCATTATAAGACCGATTCACCGGTTGAACCGGCCAGTACAGTACGATTTTGATAACACTGATTCACAAAACCAAATTTCAAAATGAAAGAACCTTACTCTCTATATTTATCACCACAGTCTCTTAAAATTGTCAAGATTTAAAGGTTATACCCTGCATTCAAACTATCTGTAAGTATATATCCAGCATGTACCTTGGGACTTCATTCGTCTCGTATGAGTAAAATCTGTTGAGCTCCTTCCATCTTTTGACACCTGAGGTGCACTGCTGCTAATTATTTCCGCTTTCTCAATACCCTTTAAGACAGACTGCTCAAATGGAAAAGCAATCCATTAAACCAATAGAAATGACAATGGCTAAAAAATCAAAAACAAATAATCAACAATTACCAGTTCCTCAGAATTTGGTACAGAAAGTGCTAGAGGCTCCAATGGTTCATCTTGTGTAAGATTAGGTACCTGCACAAAATTGTCTACAAATTTTCTATCTGCACCCATATCAGTCAATTTGTACACATCAAGCAACTTTGTCCTACTATATCTAAAAGCACAAGGTTCTCCATGTTCAGTTTCAACTTTATCCAATACAGTTCCAGAGTGTGTGCTATTATTCATTGAACTACCACCAGAGCCAACCCGTCCATGTCCAAGAGTAAAAGCAGGGGGAGTATTCTCCCCGCGGCCGCGCCCATAGGAAAATGTAGAACCCTGTTTGATTGGTGTTGTGTTAGGGGGATGGGCCAGGTCTGCCCTTCCACGGCTTTGTGAGAAGCTAGGTCTCCATGGCCGAATATGATCACCCTCCTTTTCATCCTTGACATGATTAGAAATGTGAGACAAGCCTTTATCATGATGTCCATCACTATCTCTTCCAGAGTCATTCCCTTTTTCGCGAAGACCTTCTGGCTCCTTATCATCAGGACCCCAGCGTGAGTTCCACTTGCTCTCTCGCCGCTGATCAAAGTTAGTTTCCTTGTTTCCTGACTCATGCCGTCTATCAGATGGACCACGACGTGCTTCTCCAAAGTTCTTTGCAGACGAATTGTCAGTCCACCGATCCACCCTGCGAGCATCACCAAGGTCTTTGTCTCCACCTTTGTCTCCACCATCCCTCCAACGATCCTTACGTATGGAGGACTTGGTGTCTCTCTCTTCATCGCGCCAACGATCACGGCGTCCACTATCCGAGTCAAGCATGGATGGCCTAAAGACATCCTTTTTCTTATGGACATCATGCACATCCTCACCATTTCCAGATGCCTTAACAGTCTCAGAGCGATTGCCGAATGGTGAATTTGGATTCACATGGTTTTCCTGAGTCATGTGACATAGATAGTTAAACAGAAACATAAAACAGCTTTCCAGCGATTATAAATTATTTCTGAAATCCAACATGTGCACACAAGTCTAATTTTAAAAAATAAGCATTCAAGAAATTACAAACATGCTAAAATTTAAAATATCAATAATCATAATTCGGAAGTAGTCATTACACACCACAGTTCTTGTTCCAGGTTTACCCTCCCCAGACTTCGGCAGAAGCCATTGCGGTGAAAGTGGAATCAGATTGTCAAGGCCAGGTTGATCTGCACAAAAGGACAGAACTTCAGTTATTAAAAGAATCCAAGATTAAACCAAACATTCAGAAATCATGAACAACAACAACAACAAAAAATATGTCTCAGTGCACTGACAGTGCCACCTAGTGGTGGGGTCTGACAACGGTACAATACTAGATGTACGCAGTCTCATCTTTCAAGAAAAGAGACTGTTTCCGGGATTTGAACCCCATAAACAACCTTACCGTTGCGCCGACCCTCTAAACAGACAACAAAAAAAAGAAAAACCTAATATCAAAACCCTTTCACCACACCACATTTTACCAAAGATAAACACTTCAGTCCATCAAGTAAAACAAACATAAAACTTATCAGCATTTGACATAAGAAATTACAAGAATTCGCTTCTGAAAATTGAAAAATTAAATATAAAAAAAAGTGAAATTGAGAAAACCTTTGGAGATCTGAAGCGGATGAACGGGAGAGAGATTGGTGCGTTGAGCCATTGAGGATGAAATCGAAGAGAGTGAGAGAATCTGAAAACCCTAATGAATGCAGAGAGCGAAGGTAAGAGAAAACTGAAGTGAAGAGGCGAAGAAGTGTATATAGGTTATAAGCCTGAAGATAAATGTTTAGGGTACACGTTTACATACAGCAACCACGTCAGCGCACGTTATCAATGGATAGAGTCATTCATAATAAAATATTAATAAATCTTTCCATTTGGAATTTATTTTCCAACTTTAAATTTAAATTTTTTAATAAAATTAATTTGATATTCATTTTAGTTTAACTAAAGTATCAAATTCTATTCACTGTGATCCGAAAATACTTTTTAAATGTGGTTAACTTTTGTTATTATAATCGCATAATTATATTTAACTCATTATTTTACACATTTTGAAATGGAAAAATAACAAAACATGAGTCTAAAAATAATAAAATTGTCACATGGTAGAATTACATATTTAATAATTACTACTAGAAATAAATTATGGATCAAAATTTGAAAATAAATAAGTTAAACTATAAGAAATAAATTCAACATCAATTTAATTGACTAGTATGGTGGAGCCACATATTTTGTCCCACATTTTGTATCATTATATTAACTTATTGTTTTTCATCTATTAGAAAAGTAAAACATGAATTAAATATATATTAAGTTTACATTTTCTAATACATGAGAATAATGAGTACATAGAGGGATACGCATCCGGATACAAAAGATGTACTCCCCAATATCTATACTATATATAAAGCCAAAACATAAAATAACTATCACCATAGTGTAATTTCAATTTTCCTATTTTGCCTTTACATTTTTTAATTTCTACAAAAAAAATCATATAATCCTAAATAACTCACATATCTCACCTTAAATTGTATTATAATAAATATATTTTTTAACATAAAGTACTTTTAATACAAAAACATTCTAATTGTATAAAATAAAATATATAAAAATTGAATAGTTAATATAACAAAATAAGAATGTGGGTCGGCAGAGACGACACGCTAGTTATAATAATAGTTAAGAATTGCAATCATATTAATTTAGGGTAAATTCATGATTTCCCTCTAGTTTTTGTTTTTTAAATACAAATAAAAACATTTAAACTCGTTTTATAAGTGATTATCAAAACATTATTCCGAATGGTCAACATATTTTTTTAACATAAGTCAATTTTTGATTGGTCACACATACTACTTTTCGTATTTTTATTTTATTTTAAACAATATAATATAATAATTTTAATAAAATTAAGTATAATAATGAATAATATTTATTTGAATAATAAATATTTTAATAAATGTATTTATTTTATTAATAAAAATAATTAATAAATGCTATGCTCTTTTAGAATTTTTTTTAATGGTAAACAAAATATACATTTTTAAAAGAGGAATAAAATGTCATCTTTATTATGCTCAATAATTAACTCATAAAGAATAAATAAAATTATTTTACATATTTAATAATTATAATAAATATTTCATTAATAATTAACAATGAATGGAAAAGAAATATTTCTCAACCAAATTAAAAAAAACATATATAAAAAATAATAATCATATTAAGGATAGTAGATACGTCATAAGTAATTAAGTATTCAATTATTTTACTCAAGTGTCTTGAAAAATAATAAATGTAACATTTATTTTTATTGCTCATGAAGATAAATAAATAAAATATTCAAACAATTATAGGATATAATCATTTCATCCAATTAGTTACTGTGTCATCTGGACGGATAAGGTACTAATGTTTTCTT
Organism: Lupinus albus; assembly: GCA_009771035.1. NCBI lineage: Eukaryota > Viridiplantae > Streptophyta > Magnoliopsida > Fabales > Fabaceae > Lupinus > Lupinus albus. Next base: position 4,042,367 of record CM020022.1, on the reverse strand, counting down.
CGTTCTCTAATTGACTTTTGAATCTAGATATTTAAGTTAAAAACTAGTGCATTTTTAAATTAGGCACACAAAATTCTACATTTTGACTATAGAAATATGGTGGTGACTCTATAAGTCGTGTAATTGGTGTCCAACCGATGATTAGAATGTTTCACCAATATTTATTATTTAAAATCTTCTACTTAATTAACTTTAATCACGAAGGTTTTATAATATTTTATATTTTAAAATATAAAATTGGGCTCTCAATCTGAATTTACTCATGTTGAATTTGAAGTGTAAATCAAGCTTCATCCTTAACATCAAGTTCCTCCTTAGTAGAAGAAGATTCTCCTAAGGTGTCCAAGTATGAATCCTCTATATTCACATTCTAAGTCATCGCACTTGAACAATGACTTATATTATTAGAGAGAAGGACACGACCCTACATTAAAAAATATCTCGACCTGATTGCCTTTTGTTGCATATCAATGCAGATGATGGATTTGACTATTGCTTCCTCAGCAGAATGTTGTTGCCAAGACAAAACAATAGTGTTGCACCTAATCCATTGTCTATGTAAAGGATGAGCCATATGAGGTTGCGGTAGACTTTGATCTATGATTTTCATCTTGTTCTTGGATTGGAGATCTAGCTTCACAACTCTTGATCAATAATGCTATTTTTTGCCATTGAGAATAGGAGAAACGAGAATGAGAGCTAGATTTTCATTGGAATAAAGAAGATAAGGATTTGAATGATTCACATTGGAATCTTCAAAGCTCATATTCGCCATGTTATCTCAGAGAAATAGACTAAACAAGAATGTGTATAACTTATAGAGATAATAGACGAAAAATCACATATTAAATATTATATAAAAGAAATCAAAACAAGGTTTGCTCTGATACATCTTAAGAAATGAATAAGGGAATAAAAGAGAGTATTGAAAAAGAAATATTCTCATTGGGGAATTGAATTGATTGATTTAATGATACTTGCAACTACACATATATACTCATTCTAAAAGGGAAAATAACTGCTTGGTAACTAACTTCCTTCTAGAAAGAGTAATAACTAACTATCTCTATCAATACAATAAGGAAAACTTGTACCTAAATATTCACTGCCACACGAGCTCTATTTTGAGGATGGGGATCACCTGTCTCAAAATGGTATCCTCATCTCTGTCTCAGCCAATCAAAAAGAGAAAAAAATGTAAGTAAAAAAGAAATGCAAGTAATATAAATTTTTTAAATGAGATGGCGTTTTCTGATTGGTTGGGAGAGGGATGGGGACACCATTTTGGGACAGGTGATCCCCATCCCTATTTTGATGCATCACGTCTTGCTGCTTGGCCTTGACTCATGGTTTTGGCTTGTGCCATGTCGCATGATGATTGGTCTTGATATTCAAAGTGGCAATGCACAAACTATACCCTTGAAAATGTACAAAATAATGATATCAAAAAGATAGTTCTATATCTCAAACACATTGTATGATTATCTTATTATAGTTTATGTTAAAATACACATTATTTTACCACCAACTAATAACACAAGTGCAAGGATGAAATTTACGTGAATAAGTTTTTACATAAGCTAGTTGGAGGTGTGTGTAGACTTTAGTTTTCATGATGTCTTCCAACCAACATGTTGAGATACAAAAGAAATTTGTCTACCACAAGTGTTTGTAATTAATGTAATATTCTTATAGAAAATGTGCTTCATACTTTCAGAGATTGTAAAAATCCGGCTTTACTATGGGGATGCTTGGGGTTTTAATGAACATTCTTTCTTGGCTAATCCATCCTTTTGATCTTGGTTAGTAAAAAAAATTTCGAAGTCTCGATATGGTAGACTTTTCATAATTGGTGCGTGGTGGACGTGGAGGTAGAGGAATAACTATATTCTTGGTAATTCAGTATGAGATACTAATGAGATCTATAGGAATATTCATCATTATTTTAGAGAATGAAGCTATAAGGTCATGTTTGAGTCACAAGAAGATAATTTACCTCATACGTTGTGGTGTCGCCCAGCGAATGGTACGATGAAAGTTAATATAGACGGAAGTTGTATATCGTAAGATCTAATACAATATGAGGTAGATGTGTCATTCGTAACCATGACGACTATCAATTTCAAGGTTTTCAACAATGGTTGGATTTAGATCTCCTATGTTGGCGGGACTCATGGCTATAGAACATGGCTTGAGGATGACTTGAAACATGGTTTGAGGCTGACTTGGAACATAGGTCATCATAACATCATCTTGGAGAGTGATTGTTTGTAGGCGCTCCAAATCATTTCTTATGACATTCAGGTTCTTATCCATCAACTTATTGAGATTGTCAATAATATTCGTACTTTGCTATCGCATAGTTGCCATATCCAACTTCATTTTGTCTTGAGAGATAATAACATGTTAGGTGACTACTTAGAAAAACTTTGATCAAGTTCTTACAATATGTTTAGAATCTAGGACATAACATTGTTCACCACATTATACATATGATCTCTCGTCATTATTTTAATGTTTTCTTTTTTCTTTCTAATGTACCAAAAATAACACAAGTATTGTTAAGGTTTCATCTTAAAACCAATTGGTCATGAGAGGGGTAGCCCGACAAGTATTTAAATCATTCCCGATATAATGAGGTAGGCGATGTGGGACTTACTTCCCAACATGTCCCCTCCACATAAGCCTGCCGGACCAAGCGAAGGGTTACCTTTGACTCATAACTAAAAGACATCTTTTGGCCCATAACAACCGGAAAGAAGTTGGACTCTGGTTCTGATATCATGTTAAGATTCTATCTCAAAACCAATTGACAATGAGAGGAGTAGCCCAACAAGTATTTAAATCATTCCCGAGATAATGAGTTAGGCGATGTGGGACTTAAACCATAAATATCTTAATTAATGCTTCATCAAACTTTTTTGAAATTCTAAAAATAAATATTTTTATTAGCTTCTCTAACAAATTTATTAAAATACACAATACTAATAGGTAAGATCTGCCTAATATAATAGCATCAAAAGTCAAATGTAACTAAGTGCACAATTGTTATTATTTTAAATAAAATAAGAAATTGATTTATTTTTATCTTCAGCTAATACTATAATGAATTGAAGATAATTTACTTAGATTATTTGCTTGAAATCTAATGACAACCCATCCTCTCGCAGGCACAACACTTGTGTTGCCTATTTGAGGATTCACCAAATTAAACTTGATTTGGTCATGAATGTGAAAACTAAAGCCATGAATGTGAATGAGATGATTCTACACACCAACAAATGTTGTATCTTGAAATACAATCTCCATCGTTTAAATTGAACTTGAGTTTCTTCACCCTTTTTTATTTTGGTGCAAATCTATGTTTCATATCCATAATGAAGTTGGGGTATTTGAGATCAAAAGAATAAAATAAGTTATATCTTTCAGCAACTAAAATCATATTCAACTAATTTTTACAGAAATATTTCTAAAAACTAAAAATAAAACATATATCATAATTTTAGTTTTATTTTCGTTACATATATGTTTCATATACTTCTCTTCAAAATTTACAAAGGATTCATTGTTTATAATTGTAGAGAGTTTATTTTCCATTGGGCCTAGACATGTGACAGTTTTAGGAAACATTTTCAAGTTCAACCCACTTAACGAACATGCGTTCATCCACATTAAGTGGGACAGGAACCCTATGTGGGGCCCAACTAGGCTAGTCATGTTACTATAAAATTTGTGACTTGTGTCACTTGTAAAGAACAATACCCTGAGTGATGGTGTTAGCAAAGGTTGGCATATGATGTTAGTGACATATGGTTCAGTATATAAAACATGTGATGGGAGTGCAAAGATTCTTCGACGCACAAGTCAATATATGAGAGAAAATATAATAATATGCAAGAGTAAATGAAAGAGTTCAACTATCTTCCTTATGGAGATGTAACATATTTACACTAAAGAGTAGTATGAAATATTTTATGTTAGATATTGTTGGTATGGCCGAACATCTTGTCCTATCGGGCCTAAACCAGACAAGCAAGGATTGTTTTACCCGTATTGAACGATTCTCATAGGTCTGTATTCTGATGTAGGCATAATAACCATATTTTAGGTATATCTTTGTCGTCTATTAGAAAGTGGGTACATGATGCAGGTGACATGTGACTTGTGGCAAAGGTTTGTGCTATTTAGGTGACTTGAGAGGTAGATGATAAAGGTAGTGGTCTCTTATATTGTTATTTGGATCTTGTCCAATCAACAACTTATTTCTTTGAATTGTCCAGTTGACCGAATCCAAAGACATATGAAATGAACCCATCTAGCTTGATACCTAACCGACATGTGGCAATTTTGTCCAACCATAATGTAGCTTTTGGCCTGTGGTGGAACAAAGTATATCATTATTCATTCGTAGCAAGTAGGTTTTCCTATGCTTCATCTTGGCCTTGAATGTCTCGTTATCATCAAAATCAAACATATTATTGAATGCAACATTAACAATTCAATGATGATTTAAGGATATGTAAATGCTAATTTTATTTTGTAATAGGTAGTAATAATGTTTTAAATTACACTTACTAAATATTGAGAGTCTAATGATGACCTTGTAACTACAATTGTGGTGATGGTCCTACATGGACCCCATGGTATGCAAACAACACCCTCAATTGTTTCTCAAAAAATATATATACCACCTACAACTTTATATGTCCAAAATTTAATTTTTTGCAAATGATATAATATGTTTCATGAAAATCAAATAATTATTATAGTGTTGAATCATTTTATATTATTGTGAATATGCAACTTAAGGAAACTTATGATCATTTATTCGAGATAAATACTCAATTGATTATTTGAATATCTTATTTGAGTCTAGCAATTTTGTTCTCTAGTTTTGATATTACAAAACTGATTGATTTTACAAAGTTTTATCTATGTTATTATTTTCAACTGATATAGTGATGTTGGTAATCAACTCGAGACTAATATCATTGAAAGATATTATATCACTTTTATATGTTGGAAGGAAAATCCCAACACACCTACGCAATGATAATTTTTTAGAATTTAGTCTAACTCTTGACAATGACATTGTGGTGAAATGCATAACAAGTCATCACGTGGTTAATAAGAATCGAATTTTCACCGAGTCCATAAAAGTTGTAAAAATAACTAAATTGATATATTTCATGTCATCCCAAAAGAACAAAAAGACAAATATGGGTAATATGATAGAGCAATTTTGCATTTAGACGATTCTTACCCCTCACTCGATTGAAACTCGATACATCATTTATATCATTCATTTTTCATATATGATATCATCTTGAGAACCCCTCTTACCATAATGTATGCATATGGTTCCTCACATATCGCATATGTAATATATATATGGGATGTATCTAGTGAGAATGATAAAATTATATGAGAGAAATAATTCTCAACCGTCGGATTAAAATTAATGACTAAGATTAAAAGTTCATTTTAATCCTATATATGCAAGTCCAAATGAATAAGTTGCATTCACTCTCTTCTCTGTTTTCATAGCTATTGTCCACTGCTATGAAATTATTTCCACATCTTTCTTCATATTTGCAAGTCTAAATTTAAAATAGTGGAAAACTTAACTAAAAGCATCAAGCAAGCAAGAAACAAGTATATAAATTGGAATTGGAAAACCCAATAATTAGGTTAGATTGAGAAGTTTAAAAACTCATGGAAGAACAATTGGAACATGAGCTTTTAGGTAATAGCTATCGGAAATATAAACTTAAAAACTCTACTTTCCCCAATTTTGCTTCTATTGCTATAAAGTTATAATTATGCAACTAATTATTAGTCTAATGAAGAAGATACTAAAAGTGTGAGAAGAGATGAACATGAATTGAGACATCTTTAGTTGGTTGTGTACTTAGACTTGAAATAGCATATGATGTGAAATTCATTTCAACTTGCAAACACATGATTTGAAACAATAATGTGTTTGTTGAAATGTCTCAAGGAGAAGGGTAGAAAATGATTTATAAAATGAGCTTATAATCTAAGTCTTCCCATATATATCATATGCTTTCCTCTATGCTTTAAAATATCCATATTTTCGTAATCTGAAAACAAATACTAGAAATAATTTAATAGTAGATTCGCTTGTCATATTGGACCAAAATAAAGCATGGCCACAATTTAAGAGAGGAAAACTTCATTTATATTTCTGAACAAATATATATATATATACATTGACTCAGGGTTTTCAAATATTAACTAAACAATTCATACACATCATAAGAAACAAGGGGCGTTTAAAACAGTGGACAAGAAATAATGGAAGATCTTCTTCCTTACATGAAATGCACCCTCTTCAATTTAAGACCTCACTTAGTACTAGATCATTCCTTAGCGATTAAGAGATATATAATAATTTAAAACAATAAAAAGTGTCCTCCTTTATTTACTTTCTTGCTTTTTCGATTATGCATTTCCTCCAGCATACACACAATTATTGTAACCTACAAAATAAACAAATATTAAAGATCATAAAGTGAATGTTATTTTAGTGGGATGGTCAAAAGCAGTTTATACTTTATACACAACTGCACTCAATCAATGCACTTGGTAAAATAATTGTAAGATGGATTCATAGCATATTTTAGAAAATAGCTCATCACAATTATCTTGGCCGATAATTAAAGGGTATCTTTTGGTCCATGATAACCAGAAAAAGTTGGGTTATGACTCTGATATCATGTGAAAATTTCATCTCAAAACCAATTGATAATGAGAGGAAAAACCCAACAAATATTTAAACCACCACGCTTAAGAGAAAGAGAAAGTCGTAATTATCGGACATGGCTCAAAGGTCGAAGGATCATCAACAACGCCCTGTTATCACGAAATTTCATCGTCTTGATCCCCTTTTCGAGTCCAGTAACACTCCTAGCGTACCTCATGTGAAAAAATATGTGCAACACGAGAACTTCCTAGGAGGTCACCCATCCTAGTACTATTCTCGCTCAATCACGTTGAACTTCGGGTTCTGATCTTACTTCCCAACAGTTAAACAAACAAAAAATTACTTATCTTTGGTTCCACTCCTTTCAGTGAAACCAATATGTTCAACATTAGCCCTTTGTCCTGTTATAATTACATAACACAAAACATAACTCATGTTCTATATCCTTCTATTTTGACATTTCTACCAAAAGCTACATGAGAATGTCTCAAAGATGATAAGAACACATACTCTGTATGCAGAAAGCAAATAGGAACTTACTTGGATTATTCATTGACATCATTGCTGTCTGCAAGAAATCACAAGTCAATGGATTTTGTCCAGCAGCTTGATAGAAAAGATTCATAGCATATGCAGCATGGTTTAGTAATGTGTTTGGTTCAAAACAAGCTCCACCTGGTTGAATTGGACTACAATCAATACCGCGCCCGCAAGCATAATCCAAATTTGCTTGAAGGTTCACATTTGATACTCCTGCTTTTGGCACACACCATAATGCTTTATCTGGTTTTGGTGTTGTTGGACTTGTAACTATTGGTGTTTGAGTGGCCGGAGATTTTGACCGCTCCGGAGTAGTCTGCAACCAAATTAAGAAATTAAATTATTAATACAATGCTTTCAAATTGAAAGCATTAAATTTGCTTTACAAGTTCAACACATATTGTAACACAAATAATTCAACCTGAGGAGAAAACAACCATTGGCAAAAACAAATTACATCTTGGATCAAACCAATAAAAAACATAGGCTCATTTAACAATACATGAAGATGATTAAAGATTGCAAAAAATGGTGCCTTAATTTATCTCCATTTAACAACATAACTTGGTTAGCTAATGACACAAAATTAAATGATAATATACAATAGTTATGCTCATGTAGCAAGTAAATGCATACTATAAAATGATTGTGAAAATGCATAAATCCAATGCCACAGACAATCTTAGAGCATGTAAAAATTTCATATTATCGTCATAGTTATAGTCATAGACTCATAGCCATACTGGAGCGACCACGGGGCTAGTGGTGTTAATCTGCTTCTGTTGGGAGAGACCAGAATCATAGATCATGGATTGATCAGGGTTGTAAAGTCCAAAGGCTCTCTCAGAAGCAGGTCCAGGCTTCAAGTCCTCATCATATAAGGCAAAGAGGTATGTATCCACTGATTTCCCTGGCATCAATGGGGTTCCAACCATGGATCTCAGGTGAGAAATCAAACCACCATTGTAACCCTTAGCATTCTCAAGGCTCGCACCAACCTCATCGCTATCTCCTTTGTATGGCCACCCTGTCTCAGCAACAACAATCTCCACATTCTTAAACCCCAGAGAATCCAAAGCAGAACGCACAGCATCTACCTGCACACAACATCATGTTGGGAAATAAGTCTCACATCGCCTAGGGAATGATTTAAATACACGTTGGGCCACAACTGCGTACCACATTTAAGTTCCATAACCTCAAAAAACAAAAACCGGATACCACAAATCGAAACTAATAGAGTGAACCGTATAACTATTGCATATACATAGTTTATGTAATTTCATTTTCACTAACCTGAGCATCAAACATATTCATGTACTTGAGATTGGAGTTTGAGTCAATTCGGCCCGAGTTTGGCTGGAAGAGGCAATAGGCCAAGTTTTCAGCTCTCCCAGGATCATCCCTAAATGCAAAGTAAGGGTAAGGATTAATAGCAAAGGGAGAACCTGTTGCATTGTTAAACGACAACAACCCTTTCAAAACGGTATCGAACTCAGGGTGGAACTTTCCAACAGAAGGAGGTTCAGATTCTCTCAAAACCGCCATTGAATGGACGGTAGAGACCTTCACTTTCCCTCCCAAAGATACAGCATCAAGGGCATTTTGGACATTCTGCACCGCTGGAACAAGCTGGTTCATCAGGTTCTGGTCGTTGGATGTTATTACCTGAGGATCATAATTTGAACATCAGCACACTCACAAAAGTTATTATTAACGTTTTAAATTATATTCCAAATCATTAACCACATTCTTTTGTCTGCGATTGTTTGAAACTCCGGACTAGATCACCTGATACAACCTTAATATTATGGTTGTCATGAGTGTCACGACTACATCACATCATAATAATTGGTATGGCCTCATAGGGACGCAGCTTAATTACGATGGTACAATATTTGAGACATATCAAACATCATCATACCATATCAAATTTAAAACTACAGTTTTAACATGAAAAATTCACATTGCAACTACCGCAACACAATCATTCTGATCGAAATCGCAATTTAAATTACTGGTTATAACCGCACCTATATGTTTTCACAATTGCAAATTTTAAATAAGGTTTCGGTAGAATGTCATAACTTCCAAATATTTAAAGGACAACTGGTAACATTTGTGATCAAATGCAAGGTAGCCATATGGTTAGGACTTCGGGGCAGGGATCACCTGTGTCTTATTCTTCGTCAAGGACGAATCACATATTGTCACATGAATAAAAGAACTTAAAAAAAAACAAAAAGTAATATTGCGATCGGCTCGGGATATGAATAAGACACCGTTTGGGACAGATGATCTATGTCATTAGTAACAGGTTCACAAAACCACTGCGAACAAAAAAAAATAGTTTCATACATAAAACATTACTCTTTTATTACCTCGTTACCAACGGTTATGAGGATGATGTTGCTGGCGGGGTAGTACGGAACGACGTTGGAGGCTACCCAGTTTTTGGCGAAGTTTGGGTCTGAAGAAAGTGCTGGAACGTCGCCGTTTGCGGCTCCGATGACGATTCCTTTTCCGGTGTTGGCTAGTGCTTTTATTATGGCCGGGTCTGATCCATATAATCGGACTTTCTCGATGGCGGTGGATTGGAGCAGTTTAGCGGTGGCTGACGGTGGTGGCAGGTTGTCGGCAACTTGTCCATAGTTCACACCAATGAATGGTTCAGAATCTGGAGAAAATAATAGTAACTAACTTAAACTCTGTTTTTTTTGCCATTCTTGAACAGTCATGTGATGTAGGAAAAAGATGTATGCACATACAGAACACTAATTTAATTTTACTGCATTATCCACTGTTCATATTTAATCTCGAGAAATGATGAATAATGTATTTTGTGTATATAAATTTTTAGGGTGACAATATATTACAGTTAAGAAAAATATGAAACTTAAAACAAGAACTAAGAAAGTTAGACCAAGTTAGGTTTGATAAAAAGATTTAAAAGTATGTATCTTGTAATGAGGTTGCATGAAGAATGATAGAGAAGTTACAAGCAAGGTTAAGTGAGAGAAGGAAAGCAAGAAATGGTAGAAGAAATGCAGAGTGAGGGACCAAAATTGCCATGTTGGGAGTTGGAAGAGTATACTTCTTTCAAATGATATAAGGAATATATAAGGGAGACAGAGGACAAAACAAAAAAACAAAAGTTGAGGGTAAAACCATACAATCTAAGATCCAAGATACACACTTATACTTTCATGATAGAGATCGACTTGGTTTATTCTTCCATGTCTCGAGCTAATTAAAATATTAATTTTTATTTTTAAAATTTTTCTTTTATTCATGTGTTAATATGTGATTGATCCAAAATAGGGAATGAGACATCGTTGATAACAGGTGATCCCAATCTCACCTTTCATTATTTATGTCCCAAGTTCCTATTCTTGTTTAATGAAAAAGTGCAAGTTAATTACAGAAAAAATTCTAAAAATACAAACTAACATTTTTATATTACTTAAAGAAAATTAATTAGTTAGAAACATATGAACATAATGATTTCTATTCACTTGTATTAGTTTGTTAGACCTCATTTGAAAAAAAAATCAACTTTTTTTTATAGAAAAAGTTTTAAAGAGGAGGGAGAGTAAAAAATTATGTAGTTGATAGGGTTTGAAATAAGATACTCATATTTAAATGAGTTTATTACTTGGGCTCTCTTTTGTTACAAATTAAAATCATGGAAATAAAAAAATGGAAAGGCATACAAATTTGACCCAAAAAGATCTTAAATGTTAATTATATTAGTTTCTCATTAGTATTAGATTGTCTATTAGATTTTAGGTAAGGAATAGTTTAATAAATATTTGATATTTCTTTAAAATAGAATTGAGACTTTTCATTCTTTTTTTTTGGTACTATCAAGTTTATATCTTATCTTATTGGCAATGAACTAATTTTTTCGGTTTGTGTGACTGCCATTCTCAGGAATCGAATCTTTAACATTTTGATCATCCTAAAATCTAACACGGTCTTACACCACTAGATCAATGATTTGGTGATATTTTTCATTCTTTTTAACCAAATAAGTCTCTCCTTCTATTTTTCTAGGGACTAATTTGAGTTTTTATAAACAATATCACATATTTTTCGTGTTGAAAATATCATTTTTCTAAGCTTGATATGTGATAATTCGAGTGGAATAGAGTTTAGATCTTTTAAGTAAATGGTCTTAAGTTTGATATCTAAATTTATGTGTGAAAGAAATTATATCAAGTGAGTTTTCACTTAAATGTCTCATCCCACGTGGTCATATTAATATGACTTAATTACTATTAGTCTCCCATCTTTCATAATTGTGTATCTTAGTCCTAAGATTTGTTTAACTTTTGCATAATTACTCTCAAAGTCCATCCGGCTAAGAGAGAGTATGGGTCCTCCATTATAGGATAGGACAATACATAATTATGATGTTGACACGTGGTAAAAATAAGAAATATATAGTCCAAATTTTTTCACTTTTTTCTAAATTAAAATTAAAAAAAATCACTTTCTCACATTCTTAGTACTGGAGATAAATATTTTCCATTAAGACATCAAATTGAAGAAATGACACAACTTATTAATTATTAAAATAAAAAAACTAATATAACAAGAATAACATTATATTCTTGTAAAGATATCAATAAGACGTTGATTTAGTGGTGTAAGACTTTGTTAGAATTCTAAAAATGTCAAAAGGCCAATGATTCGATTTTCGGGAACGTCACTTATTGGGAGAAACATCTACACATCCGTAAGATTAGTTTCTTACCCACATGGGAGAATATCATTAGTAGTACTTTTTAGTCATGTTCCACTATGTTAAAGTAGGAGGCAACTCCCCTATCTCTAACCTTTTTTGTTTTCATGGTGCTGCTTTTACTTGCATGTTAATCAAAGAACATAACATTAAGTCACACAAAAGTTAAAGAGTTTTGAACGACCCAGTAAAGGATTTTTATTTTAGAACAATAATGTCCTAAAAATATAGAAACTTTAGGTATGGCCTCGTGGGAAGTGGAATGTTAATTTGCTTCATGGGCCAAGTACAAGAGTAAGGACACAATGCTAAGGTTAGCATAATTCATGTGCCAACACCCTTTGAATTTTAACATACATTTAATAGAAAAAGAAGTATGACAAAGAGTGGGGTTATAATATTATGGAGGGAGATCTATTGTCCAACTTGGTGTCTTCAATCCTGTCCCATCCACTTATAACTAGAAATGTGAATTTAATTTATTATTTTTGTAAAATAAAATTAAAATGAAATGTTATTTTTTATTTGTTGGGAAACATTGATTAGTGCGGGATGGAGAGACGGAAAGTTTAAGAGACAGATGATCTTGTTCTAATAATAAGAAGGTATCATTAATATATAAATATGATAGTATCAATAGTGTATAAGTGAGAATTGATATTAATTCTTTACCGGATGACCATGTAGTAATCAATTTTATAACATTTAACTCTTTGCATATTTATTCACCTATTATAAAAAAAACTGTTTTTTTTTGCAAACATATAAAAAGGAGCATAGTTGGAGTAGACATGTTAAAATAGGGTGGTTTGACTCACGTAAATCTTAAAGTATCTTATTAGGTGTTTTTTTATAATAAATTTAGGATTTTTAACAAAGATTAATTGAACTATTTTAGAATTGAACTCAAATTCGATTTACCCGGTTGTGGTCGAACTACCTATTATTCCTTCCTTTTAATTTCCTCATTTTTGGGACTTTTGGGTTAGAAATATTTCCACATAAAAAGTACCATTGGTTTGCAATAAATTAAACTCCTCCATTGCACACATAGTTTTAACTTTCTTGCAAGACTTTAGTTTTGGGAACATACCATTGTTGTCTCATGTTGCAAGTTGAGCTCATGCTAGATTCTACATTATTGACTTAAAATTGTCTTAATAATTTTATAAACTTATAAAATTGGATCTGTGCTGTTAAAGTGTATATACAATATTTGCAATAACTTTTTAATTTGTACTCTTTATAAAAGTTATATATTGACATATATAAATTAAAATCATATTTTTTTAATCTTGACACTATTTAGCCCAAATCTATTAGGATAGCTCAATAACACTATAATGTTGAGCATTTTATAAAAGTATTACTAAAAATGTTAAACAATTATAATATTTTCATTAAAATATATGTTGTTAAATAACAACTTGAATGAAATAAAAAGTAACACTGTCTGCCACAAATGAAAAGGCAGTGATGGACAACAATCTTTTGTCCCAAGATTTTCATGTCCTCATGTCCCTAACCAATCAAACTTTATAAAATAATATTAAAATATTAATTTTTGATTTTGTTATTTATATTTTTACTTAAATGAAAATTTCTAATTGACTTGGTATACCAAATAAGACATAAATGGGAACATGTGATCCCCACCCGGGTATGACGTCCACTTTAGCTAAATAGTTGTCCATTTATTTCTTAATTCATAAGCTATTCAATGAACCATATCCAATCCATTCTTGGATTGTTATATTATATTTGAGAAAATATACTTGTCATCTATCTATTTACTACCTCTTCTATTTCATAATCATTATTTTATTAGAAAAAAATATATGCAATGATAATGTAAGAACTTTTTACACTGTTATAATATCATTTATAATTCATATTTAATTATCAATGACTTTTAAATATACACACTACAAATAAATAGTGGATGATCAACCGACTGAGTATAAATATTTAAAGGGTGCATTATATATATATATATATATTTATATCTATACTAAAATAAAGTGAAAATATGTTATATAACTACCAAGATGATGTAACTTTTAATTTCTCATATTGCCCTTCCTAATAACCATACCCCAATAAAACATAAAACATGGTCTTATTATCATCGTCGTATAATTTTCACTTCCCTATTTTACTTTTAACACTTTTTAATTTCTGCAAAAAAAACAATATAATCATATGTAACAATAAAATGTAAAGTGCACTCAATAAAAAAAAATTATATTCTAATTCACCAAAATAAAATATATAAAACTTGAATATTTGATTCCGTAAACATGTCTTTCACCGTACTATTAAACTATAACGGTAATATGTACACTTTTCAGGGTGTGCATCCTCATCTCTGAGTTGCTCCTCCACCGGTTATAGAGATGGATTTGAATGTTTACTTGCTTTGATATTTTAATCTTGGATTTCAAAGTTGTTCATTTCCACACCTATCCTTAATTGCAAGTAAATTTCCTTATGTTCCACCATTTATAATTTGTTCAACTAAATTTTCCTTCAATTCAAGTGTGTGAAATAGTGCCCTTAAAGTTGTATTTGTTGAACTCTTTAAAGGACGTGACTAGGGGAAACATGACCCACTAGACATTTGTAGGATGAGTGTGAGGCGGGTTAAGACTTGTCCTTACTCGATCATAAATGTTGTTCGGACCATTTTTCTGAACTCGGACCCGACCCTAGACCTGGAGTTAATCCGACCCTAAATATTTACAAGGTCAACCTTTAAACCCTAACCCGACCCTAACCCCGATTAAATAAAACATATACTCATTTTACATAAAGTCTTCTAAATATTATTTATTATTTTGAATATGTAATTTGACATATAAAATAATAAATGTGTATATATATTATAAACATGTATATATGATGAAAAATTAGAGAATTAATAATATTTTCGACCAAAAAATATCATTATTCTGTATATATTTGAACAAAGACACATAAAAACATCGTGAGAAAGTGAAAATGGGACGAGTCAGGACGGGTCCTGTTTGGTCCCTACCCGACCCTAAATATTAACTATGTCTAATTTTTGAACCCGAACCTAGCCCTGATGAGACCTGACCCTTTTCAGCCCCGACCACGATCGGACCATACCGGGTGAGCGGGTGGGGCCGGGTCCTGTTCACCCCTAGACATTTGTACCCAACTACTTGATAACTTTGACTACTTTTAATTTCAATCCATGGAGGGTAGATATTGTGTTCACACTTAGAAGATAAGGGATGCTTATATATTTACCTCATGTAGAATTTCCCGTTTATACTATAGTTATGAATATTTTAAAACTATCAAAATATAATCCCACAAAAGTATATAATATAATAAATAGTTAAATACAAAAAAAACATTTATAGAAAATGGATCATGATTTATTGTTTATTATTTTAAATTTAATTTAAATATATAATATTATGTTTTTTAATAGACAAAGTTTTTTGACAAGAGAAGAGGAATTATGATAGCTTCACCATACCCACTTGTCTTTAAATTCATATTAGCCCTAGAACCTTTTCGAAATAGGGAACTCTTCACTCACATGTTAAGCCTCTATCCTCCATAATCTTGGAGGCCTCAAACAATCAAACTTTATTATTGTTATTATTTATGAAGAAATTTTTCTTTAATATAGAGTTTAGAATGTGAGAGACTTTTATATACTAAAGATACATGAATAATACTAAAGATGATGAATAATACTTTCATCATATAACCAAAAAATTTCATGTCAAATCACCA
Source organism: Lupinus albus (assembly GCA_009771035.1). Classification (NCBI taxonomy): domain Eukaryota; kingdom Viridiplantae; phylum Streptophyta; class Magnoliopsida; order Fabales; family Fabaceae; genus Lupinus; species Lupinus albus. Next base: position 4,026,579 of record CM020022.1, on the reverse strand, counting down.
AGAAGAAATATAGAACTAAAACTTGAGCGAAAGCGTACCTTAATGTATTCATTGAGAATTTTATGGAAGAACTTTAATTGTCCTTAGTCTTGTATGCAAATACATGTTCATAGTAGAACATGTAGGTTATTTGACATTCCAATTGTAAACCACTCTTAGCCTTAGTTTCTCCTCCAATGGTATGAAGAGAATACTGATTTTGTTGTGTTATTGTGGTTCATCTTATGTCATGGTGTGGTATACAATTGAGACCATAACCCCTATTTATAAGAAGTGCATACCCTTCCATGAAGGGTAATGCCACTTGATTTTCTTATTTCCGATTTTGCCCATCATAAAATAGAAATAAGACTTTAGGTATCTACACAATAATTTCCATGATAATTATGTCTATAACCATGAACCTTACTTGAAATAGACCATTTTAATTTGGTTACTTATAATAATGACCATAAACCCATCTAAACATTACATGTGTGACCCAAAATTTCTTACAATTTATTCTTCAATTCTTACACACATATCATCCAAGACGATGGTAATCAAAAGTATATTGATAGATACATGCAACTAGCGAGTCTAACATTAACATCGGAAAGAATCTTTTCCTAATAACCAACTTCACCTTCATATAAAACTCGATTTTTTACTTAGCTCATTCAATGGTCTATAAAACTTGAATTATAGAGGTTATTACCTGTGCAACACTTTTATGATTATATTAATTTCTCATCATATTTTGGTTAAAGTAAGCTGCTACATATACTATTAATTATCAAAACAATATAACTTGATTTATTGATTCTTTTTGTTGCCATGAGAATGTGAACAAGACAAGACATATTCCACCATTTTTTTCATTAGAAAAAATAAACCACTTTGTAATTGAAGACATATTTTTATTCTTTTTTGTTGTGTTATTAGCCATTCTTTTTTCCACTTTTTTTTAAGTATAATAGGTAATCTTTCCATTTTCAAAGTTAGGGGCTCTCACTAATTCCTATCAATTTGACATAGAATTAGAATCAATTATGGACAATCAACATTCTTTGCGTGTTATTTTCTCTGGAATTTTAACAAAGAAATCATTTATCTACATTATGAACAGAACAACTTATACGTTTTTAACAAAAAGGTCTTCAAACTTAGACGAATATGATTTTTAGCATGAATTATTTATCTATATTCTTCATCACTCAATTACAAGTTTATAAAAATAAAATAGAATCGTAATTACAGTTGACAAGAAAACATTGTAAAGATTTATATACAATTATTATATTATCTACCGTTGAATTTAAAAGACATTAATGATTAAATATCAATAATAGATAATATAATGACAGTGTAAAAAACTATCAATGGTTAAAAATGCATTTTCTTTTTCTAATGAGAAAAAGTATGAATTGATAATATAATAACCTATCACATTTTAAAAAAGGTGAAATCTAACATGCGAACTGAGATTTGGTTCGTTTCGGTGCGAACTTTTTTTTAACCGTTGGATGAGAAAATGCGGTAACCTGAAACCTGTTAACAACTGGTTGGAAGTCGGTTTTGGGGGGTGTAGGTTTAGTTTGGAAAAAGCCGTTTTTTTGGTTGGGATACCGACTTCAATAGAGAAGTCGGTTTATGGGATACCGAAGAAGTCGGTTATTGGGATACCGATGTCGGACTGGCACAGTATAAAAATGGGCCAAACCGACTTCTGTTGAGAAGTTACTCAGGCCCAAACCGACTTTTCAACAGAAGTGACATTGGGCCAAACCGACTTCTCAATAGAAGTGACACTGGGCCAAACCGACTTCTGTTGAGAAGTTACTCAGGCCCAAACCGACTTCTCAACAGAAGTGACACTGGGCCAAACCGACTTCTGTTGAGAAGTTACTCAGGCCCAAACCGACTTCTCAACAGAAGTGACACTGGGCCTCAGGCCCAAACCGACTTCAGCCAAACATAATCCCGGTACCCAGTCACATATCCAACGGCTTAGATGAATTAAAAAAAATCATACGGCTGAAATAACAGTTCGCATTCCAACGGCTTAGATGAATTAAAAAAAATCATACGGCTGAAATAACAGTTCGCATTGAAACGAACTAACCTGCAGTTAGCAGGTTAGTCACGACCTTAAAAAAAATAACGTTTATTTATTTATGGAGGTTGCATCAACTTGCTAATTTATGGTCGACATGAGAGCAAAGAGTGCAACGTTTTTTTGGTCGGGTATGAATTTTTCTCATGACTTTTATAGTCCTTCTCACCAAACTTCTCTGATTTTTCCTAACTTTTCCCTTGTATTTTTGTGTAGTAGTGTATATTATCCTTGCTAGGATTAATATTTTTTTGTGGATGTAGATTTGTTTTTTTAAACTTACATGAGAAAATTGTTTTTTGATATCAATGATATCTCTTCACATTTTAGGAAAGAAACTAATCCATTTTGGATTGTGTGACTACGTCTCCCAATAAGTATTGTTTATATGAATCGAAAATTTGACATTTTGACCTTTTTGTGATTTAGCAGAATCTTATACCAAACAAAGTTATGATCATTTAATGATTCAATGACTTTGAATGATAGGAAGACATCTTTCTCATAAATAACATAACTCTTTGTGATTTCACCGTTGAATTGTTGCGATCATCAGAACTACTCTTCTGATCGTCAATCGATTCTAACATAAAATCTTAACATTGTATATTATCTATTATTTTAAAGTATGTCTTAAACGGGATAGGATCCTCTTCATTAGAGGATAGGGAAATACATAGAAAAACAAAGGAAAAATGGTGTGATTTGACATTTTTACCCTTTAGATGTATTGTGATGACACATTTACTCTTAAATATACAAACAAAATACATAACCACCATCCATTACTAGAGAATATTCTTTTCCCTCTCAAACTATGTCCAATCAATGACACTGAAAGAAAAACAGAAAAAATAATAATGAATATATAATTCTTTTTAGACATCATGTTCACATGTAGAAGTCATATTGTTCTAGAAAGCAGCAATTATGAACCGTTTCTAGAAGCATTGAAAAGGATCACCATGTGTGTTTAGTGGTGCAACAGTTTCATCAATCATACAGGTTGGATTATAATGTCCTTTTTACCCCCTCATCTAACATCTGCAAAATAAACATGTAATTGTGCACATAGTATATTTATGTATAGCTAGAATAAACAAATCTTTAATATCTAAGTATAAGTGAGGTATTGTTTATGTTGTATTTTAGATTTAGATGTTCCAATAACATATCTCTAACACCCTTTTCATTTTTCTCATTACAGTTGGTATTCTTTTGTGTTCAAAATTTTCTTAGTTCAAAATTACTTTCAAATTTGTATTCTTTTGTGTTCCTTCAGAAGGTTTTGTTACTCCTCTCATTTTCAATCCTCTCATTTTCAATTAGTTTTGAAATGAAACCTTAATATATATTATAGTTAGAGTACAACTTCTTCCGGTTGTCATAGGCCAAAAGGTACCCTATAGTTATGGGTCAAAGTAACATTCATTTGGTCCGACAGACTTATGTGGAAAAGACAAGTTGAGAAGTAACACCTCATTATCTTAGTAATGGTTTAAAGACATATTGAACTACTTCTCTCATTACGAATTGGTTTTGAGACGTAACCTAACGGTTAATGTTTATTACTATGACCAAGTATAATATCAAAATATAATGTTTTTACATTTTCTATGCTTTGCATGGATCTGTTGAGAATAACCCCCACTCTTTGTTCAATAGTCCTAATTGTGCAACTTAAGAGATTCTTGAAACAGTGTATTCTTATTCTGGGTTCTGCGTGGCTTTCCTTTTGTGTTAATAGTTGTTTGCTTTTGTTTGTCAGATTTATAGAAATTGGTTGTGAAAAACAGAAGCACTGGTTTCCAATAATACAGGAATTTATAATCACCAATTCACCATGTTTCATCGTTGGAGCAATTCACAACAAGACCAAAAAAGCAAAGAGCTTTATGCTGAATCCAAGGTATTAAGTTGTTTTTGTTTAGTGAAATTAAGCATTATTAATTATCATGGTTCTTAATCTGCATACTTACATTTTACAGAGTAAATACACATTTCAATCCTTCATGTTTTTTTACCTTACCAGTCCCGCAAAAATTGAAAAACCCCAAAATAGTCTCCAAAAATTTCAAATGGAGGTCAAATTAGTCATTTTTAGGGTCAATTTAGTCCTTGTCGAACGTTGTAAAGTATGCTACATTTTTCTACAACCTTAGGTTAAAGAGCTAAAGGATGCAATTGGGTCCTTATCTGGACACAGCTTGAAGTATTGCACTGATGCTTGTTTGAGGAGATATCTAGAAGCTAGAAACTGGAATGTAGACAAGTCCAAGAAGATGTTGGAGGACACACTCAGGTGGAGATCAACCTTTAAGCCTGAGAAAATCCGTTGGGTAAGTTGTGTTTGGTTCATATTCATGTTTTGATTTTGGTGCTTAAATATAGGGAAATGATGCTTGTACACCAAATTTTACATCACAATTTGTACCTTGTTTAATAGATGTATAATGAAATAAAGCTAATTGCATATATTAAGGTATGTGTCATGAATATGATGAGAGTGAATTAAACAGAAAATAAGGTATACATAACTATAATCAAAAGTGTTGGGAACAATCGAGCAATATATTAAAAGAGAATAGGAAGAAGAGAAAATCATTAATATAAAGAATTTGGTAACGAGTTTTAGTCAATTTATGTTTACGTCTCAGGAGAGCATTGAAGGTCTAACACTATGTATTATAGAATATGGATTTATGTTTATGGCTATTGTTGTTCTTCTCATTAGGTTTACATAAAACATAAATATATAATTTGTTTACCCCAACCTTTTACATTTACGAAGCCCAGAACTTGTTAACATATGGAGAGAAGACAAGTTCATTGGAATATGAGTCATTGCATCCAACTATGTAGATATTAAGGTACACCTAACTATAATGAAACAATAAATTATGTAGAATGAAAATATTAAGGTGAAAATAAAAGTATGCAGATATTAAAGTATACCTAACTATAATCAAACAATGAGTGATTTGTCAGCAAGTATTTGTGTCTCTTATGTAAAATTAGCATGTAAAAACTGGTGTGCAAGTAGCAGTGTTGATAATGTGGTCTGAAATATGATTTGTTAGGATGAGGTTGCAATGGAAGGGGAGACAGGGAAATTGTACAGAGCAACTTTTCATGACAGACAAGGAAGGACTGTTCTTATTTTGAGACCTGGAATGCAGGTATCAGAGCTTTTATATATATATATATATATATATATATGATTAATTGGTCCCTACAATTCACAACTATATATAAATAAAGTCCTCATAACTTTCAAATAATGTAAAATGATCCTTATAACATTATAGTAATGCAAAATGATCCATGTTATGCCATAGTTTCAGATTTGGCTCCTCTAAACTGCAGGGTTACACTTTAAGGTTAAAGTAAAAATATAACTGTTGATCAAGAAAATCAATGATTAAGATTAGAGTAAATTACATTCACATCGCCTGAGTTTTAGTGAAATTACACAAACCACCCATCCATTTTTTGTGCTTACACAAACCACCTCTCCCTCCTACACGAATCAGCCTTAATTTTGTACATATGTTACACTGACTACCCTGCATGATATAAAAATGTAATATTTTAAACAAAAAACGTGTGGTGTGTGTAATTAAGTTAAACAAAATATTGTATATTGTGTAGACAAATTCAAATAATATAAGAGTCAATATGTCTTCATTATTTGACTCGTTATAAAATAATATAAAAGTTATTTAAACATTTCTTTGAAATTATTAATGTATTTTGTAATGACACAAAAATAATAAAGAAACACTCACTTTTACACTATTTGAAGTGTTATACAATATACAATATTTTGTTTAACTTAATTACATTCACCACACATTTTTTGTTTAAAATGTTACACTTTATAATATGCAGGGATAGTCAGTGTAGTAATATATGTACAAAATTAAGGGTGGTTCGTGTAAGGAAAAAAGAGAGAGATGATTTGTGTAATTTCACTAAAACTCAGGAGTATGAGTGTAATTTACTCTTAAGATTATGATTGAGATATAGACACATGCATGAAAATTATAGTTATTAAAATTTCCTTTAACAATTTCCCCAGTTAGAGGAAATGAAGAGGGTGAGGTGAGTATTCTATCTTAAGGTTCCACTTCAAAACCAATTTGTAATGGGAGGAGTAAACCATTCTTGAGACAATGAGGTAGGTGATGTATGACTTACTTCCCAACATGCCCCCTCCACATATGCCTGTCGGACCAGACGAAAGATTACATTTCATCTATAACTAAATGACATCTTTTGGCCCATGAAAACCGAAAGAAGTTAGACTCTGACTCTGATACCATGTTAAAGTTCAATTTCAAAACCAATTGACAATGAGAGAAGTAACACAACAAGTGTTTAAACCATTTTCGAGACAATGAGGTTGACGATGTAGGACTTATTTCTCAACAATCTGGAGCTCATGAGTTCAAATCATACAACTTCTTTCCTTGAATGTGAAAACTCACACTCATCAAGATAAGAAAGAAAAATGCTGAATAACCTCTTTGAGAGAATTTTATTGAATGAATGGAATGAGTACAAAACATAAACAAAGGGGCTAAATATATACAACTAAACTAACCACTAACAGTTAGAAACCTATCAGGTTTGGGCTCAGTTGAAATGGGCTTGCTGATACTTATAGGCAAAGTCAACATTGAGAGAGTAAGACTACGTACATTTGTCATCCCAAACTTACTCCACTAGGTTAGAGTTTCGTGCACTATGCAACCATTTTTAATCAGAGGAAATAGATCCCCTATAGTTTCACTCCAAATAGGGAAGAAACCCAACTTATAAGGACTATTTCCAATACTGAGTAAAAATTGAATTTTGAGTGAAATTATATGGACCAAATGAATAATTTAATCTATAGTTTATTCAATTATAAATTTCTTGAGCTATAATGGGTATTGAAATTGAATATTTGATTTGTTGAAGAACACATCCTCAATGGAGAATCAGATGCGTCATCTAGTGTATCTTTTGGAAAATGCTATGCTGAACCTTCCACCAGATCAAGAACAAATGGCATGGTTGATAGATTTCACAGGGTGGTCAATATCCAACACACCCATTAAATCAACAAGAGAAACCATTAACATTCTACAGAATCATTATCCTGAGAGGCTTGCCATTGCATTTCTTTACAACCCACCTCGTGTTTTTGAAGCTTTTTGGAAGGTTTGTTCACTTTTACTGTCACTGTTTGCATTATTATCAAAACAATCTGCAAAATTGTACATCTTTTCTTGCCTCAATTTGCCACTAGAATTGATATATTAAGATTAAATGTTCAAGTTGTTTTGAAAATTTTGGATGTCAATTTAGTCCTTGTACAATATTAATAAGCATCAAGTTAGGAATTAAATTGGTATCTTGGTCTCCAACATTATGAAAAAGCAAATAATTGTTAGTCAATTTGGTTTCCTACATTAGTAGACTATCCACCTGGTGTGAAAATTGATTGACATGGTCAATTTGCTTCTTGAAATTTGGTCCGTGAAACATTTACCATCGAGACATTAGTATAGTGATGTAAGCTCCGTTACATCCTCATATATTGTACTAGGTTAAAAGATAATAATTTAAATCCTGAGATTAATACTTATCGGGAGAAACAACACATACCCCAAAAGATATTAGTTCGTTAGGCATAAAGTATGGATATACAAAAAAAAAAAAGCTAAAACATTTAACTTTCAATTTATTTATTTATTTTCAAGGTTAATTAAATTATTGTTTTGATCACATGAGGTGCTATATTAGATTTATCTGATAATGTTAGGCACTCACATTCAACTAAGGGAGAGGATCTACTTACTCTAAAAGTGAGTGAAACAAACTTATTCCACATCTTAATCATCCATTCTTGGAAAATTCAATAGTTTAGACAAAGTGAAGGACAATTTTCATTTTTCATAGTATCAGATAGGGGTGAGCGTGGGACGAGTTAAAGCTTGTCCTTACCCGTCCCTAAATGTTGTTCGGGCCATTTTTCTGAACCCGGACTCGGCCATAGACCCCAGTTAACATGACCCTAAAAATATTCACAGGGTCAACCTTTAAACCCGGACCGACCCTAGACCCGTTTAAATATAACGTATACTTATTTTACATAGAGGCTTCTAAATATTATTTATTATTGTGAATATGTAATTTGACACATAAAATAACATATGTGTATATATATTACTAAACATGTATATATAACGAAAAATTAGAGAATAAGTGATATTTTCGACCAAAAAAGTATCATTACTCTGTATATATTATAACAGAGACACATTAAAACATCACGAGTGAATGAGCATGGGATGGGTCGGGACGGGTCATGTTTGGTCCCTACCCGACCCTAAATATTAATTGGGTCTAATGTTTGAACCCGACCCTTTTTAGGCCCGATTATGATCGGACCATACCGGGTTAGCGGGTAGGGTCGGGTCCTGCTCACCCCTAGTAAGATAAATCAAATTAATTGATTATGCTAATTTCAAGGATTAAATAATGTATTTTTAACGTTAAAAGACTAACCCACTTGATGTCCATTCTATCTTTTGATAAAGTATTCACTCTATCATTAACTTTCGTACATAATAAGTAACAAATTATAATACTGGTCCCATTATTATTATAAAGTTAGAAGTTCATCTTCTATTTATGCAGATAGTGAAGTATTTCTTGGATAACAAGACATTTCAAAAGGTGAAGTTTGTCTATCCAAAAAATAAAGATAGTGTGGAACTCATGAGGTCTCATTTTGATGAAGAAAATCTTCCCAAAGAATTTGGAGGAAAGAGCATATTGACCTATAACTATGAGGACTTTTCCAGATTAATGGCTCAGGATGATTTGAAATGTGTAGCCTTTTGGGAGTCTGATAACAATCTTACAAACCATATTGACAATGAGAATTCTGTAGCATAAATCGTTTGATCCATGTAGTCGGCCCCACTTAGTGAGATAATGAGTTGGGTGTTGTTGTTCTATTGTATATGTAGCCCTTTTATTGAAGGGGTGTTTGGTTGTTTTCTGCTTTCATTTTCTTTTGATAATATGTTTCACTCATAATTACATTAATATCATGTTACTTTCATTTTGTGGGAACATTTTTTTGGGATAAAAATGTGAATATATTTACAATGAGAATAAATTATATCCGCGTACTAGAAGATAAGTTATCTCCTCCGTCCACTAAAATCATAATATATGTACTATTTTTTTAGTTTTTAATTTTGTGTGTGTAGAAAATGATTAAATAGGACATATGTTATCTGCTAAAGGGTATAAGTTATCTTATGATATAAGGATATACTTTATATATATATATATATATATAAATATATATTTTTTCGGGTTCGGGTTATCCAAAACCTGACGGGTTTGGGGATGTTATCATTATTTTAGTGGTTCGGGTTTTAAATTATGGGGTTGAGTAAGCGTAAACCCGATCCCGACCCGTCCCGTTGCCATTCCTATCTGCATGCACGGGTATCTGCATGCAAGGGTGAAGGCTTGTCAATCATGGATGTAACCATTCTATAATGGTAAGTACACTTGAACTCACCTAGCACACATAGGTCAAGTTGAAGGACTTTTGATAACATGGCTATGTACTGTAGTACTAATTCAAATATACAAACTATAATACATTTTCTGTAGTAATATTCATGAAAATGCATTTCATACAAGTGTGCTACTTACAGCTAACACACTCACACAATCATACAATGGATCTCATCACATGCCAATGACAAAAACTGAACATATGTATTATCCTTTAAATGCAAAAAGAAACTACAAAAAAATAATAATTTATTGTCTACTAAACAAAGGGCAATAGCACTTTAGCACATATAGCTAATTGCATTCAAACTATACAACAACAACTAAGTCTTTATCCCATTAGACGAGGTCGGTTATTTCCTTCAAACTAATGGAGGGGTTATACTAACCGCCTTTTGAAAATGCGAGTACTTGTTTGGTATGAGCGCGCTAACAGACTAACCCCGATACCGACTCCTACACAGATGCCAAGCCCAATTCCAACACCAACTCTCACACCAGCATTAAACCATGACAGTTCACCATCTTCACCATCTATATATCCTGTTCTTTGCCAATACATGTTGTAATCCTCTTCATGTTTGAAGTGTCTATAATCAGCTACCTATTAAGTAAAATAGAACAGGAAATGATTATAACAGGAAATTCAGCAAAATCTATGTCACAGTAACTCCAACATTTTCATCAAAGTAATAAGGCCATGATCCCATTACCACACAAACTGTTGAAATATTCCACTAACACCAACTATGATATCAAAGAGTATTAATAAGATAGTTATCTAAAACTACATTGTCTCCTTAGTTTTGAGAATAACTTGTGTTCATCACACATAACTAAATGACATCTTTTGGCCTATGACAACCGGAAAGAAGTTGGACTCTGATTCATGTTAAAGTTTCATCTCAAAACCAATTGGCAATGAGAGGAGTAGCCCAACATGTATTTAAATCATTCCCGAGACAATGAGGTAGACGGTGTGAGACTTACTTCTCAACACATTAATGGGCTACAACATTCTTACATGGGCTATACCATTCTTACATGAGTTAAGTGAAAGAAGTATATAAGTGAGTTTGACACCGCATCTTGATCCAAAACCTTAAGACATTAGGTCTATGGGTTCACCCACTTATATGTTCTTCAACTCTTCAATTTCTACATAATGTGAGACTTCTTCATTCACACTTGTAATACGCAACAGGAATTAATGAGGTGAGGTCACACAGTAACTATTTCCTGAGGTGAGGTCAGACAGTAACTTCCCATGAAATAATTGAAAATAATGTTGTGGCTGCCCAAGTGCCCATGCAATAATGACACTTGTAGGATAGGATATTACTCAGTACTCAGTAGTTGGGACCAATGGCAAAAGAAAAATGCCAAAATGGTAGTAAGCATAGAGGGACCACAACACACATAATTTACTAGAAGTTTAGTCATAATTAATTCTCTCATTGAATGGCATTTGAACTTGGTTGATGCATAATGTGAAACAGGAATGTGCAACAGTTATATGAATCTTAATCCAAGAAGCACACATCCCTTGATATCCCTAATGGACCAAAAGATACAAACATAAGAAAATCACTCAAAAAAAATCAGCCAATTACTGCTAATGTTTATGTATATTAAGACCTGTTCAGCATTTTTTACCTGAAAATCAAGTCCTTGATCAGATACACCTTTCTGGTTCTCATTGGTTTCATGTTCTGGAATGACATCTAAGGTAGATTTCCTATTATGCTTCTTCCGGCAATTGAGCTTCACCGTCTTAGTTAAGATTATCGGTCTTCCCGAGTAGCATCCAGCAACATAAACCTCAATTTCAGGACAAGGTAATTCAAGGCTAGAAACATGTTTCCCCTTGAAGAAACCACTGCTAGCTGATATCTCAGTTTCACAACTCATATTCCACTTCTTCGCCTTACTTCCCGATTCACCAACGAAACCGTTGCTATTAGACATCTCTAAAACCCCGGAGAGAATGCAGCGCTCTTTATCATAAACCATAAACTTCATGCTCCCGTTCAAACGAATAGTATCTGTGCTAACAAAGATAGCTTCTTCGGATTTCTTATCGACCCGGTCTCTCCGAAGAACTAAAGAAACTCCATCAGAGTACATGCTGCTTCTAACACCATTCACCTCCAAAAGCGTATCCGGGCTTAGAGGAATATGATTGAGATTGAGAAACTCTGGGGTGGATTTATCTACCTGAAAGCCACTAACTCTCACATAAAAGACTCTTAGATCAAACCAAGTTGATGATAGTTTCATAGAGGGTTTTTTATAAGAAGAGTACTTAATGATTTCAAGGCTTCTATTAGCAGCTTCTCCTTCCATGTTCATATCAATCACTGAAATCCTCTACAATATAAGATTGAGTGCATCATTGAAACCTGCTTCATAATTAAACAAACTGCTTCATACATAATCTCAGATAATTGAAGCTATAAATCTTGTACAACTTACATAATATGTGATAAAATATAATTCCAAATCTAAAGAAACATAGAAAAAGTAAAGGGAGAAAATAAAATCAGGTCAAAGTTGAATAACAATGTTAATTATATGAGGAAAACATAAAATTTAAAGGAAACAAGAATGAAAAGGTGATGAACTCAGAAACTGTGAGTATAAATCTTCATTAAAGAACAACTAAAATAGAAAATAACATACACATGATGTTAGTTATTACTTATTATTACTTACTAGGAACAAAAACCAAACATCTCTATCTTTGTATTGTAGGAAAAAGCACAACCACAAAACAAAATTGAATCCCTCTTATACCGCAAATAAAGTTTAAACAAGGAAAATATTTACATCCACAATCTCAGATTGTGACTCACAACTCAAAATGCTTTTCAACCATGATTATGCAATCAAATCAAATATTGTAAAACCAAAGTACCTTTGTTATTATTGTACACCTAAGCTCTGTCTTGTGGTAGTTGCTAGCTAGCAGAAAAAACATCAACCTTAAATTACAAGTAACATATAGTATAATTAGATATATTTAAGTTTATACTATTGATTCAATCTTTATTTGAAGCTTTTTTTATAGCCCAAAGATAAGTTATTATATGTGGGCATGTGGCTATATCTGTATTTTTCATTATGAAAATCAATACTTGTGTATAAAATGAGTACCACGTTTCTTATTTTCATAAATTTAAGGTTCCTGCTGTACTGTTCAAAACATGAGATTACCAACAAGGCGTTGGTCTAGTGGTGTAAAACTCTGCTAGATCCTCAGGATGACTAAAAGGTAAAAGTTTCGATTCTTATGAGCCACACTTGTTGGGAGGCCACACACCATGAAAGAGATTAGTTCGTTACCCATAGGGTAGTGGGATAAACCTGATAATACAAAAATAATAATAATGTTAATTAACCATATAATAATTTGATTGATTTCAATACAAGGGTCTCTTATGTGATAATTTGATAGATGCCAAGAATTTGCTCTACGTTTTATGAGATATGCAACTCTAAAAGCATATTATCAATATCTGGAAGATTGGATCTCATACTAATATGATACTTATATCGGACATACAATTATATCAATCAAAATTTGAAAAATATCAGTTAGAACCGGTCAAACTGAATTGTACAATCAATTAGAACCAATTTGCTTATGAAAAAATATGTATTTTTTAAAACAACACATCAAAAATACTAACATTGAAACTTTAAGTTAGACACACAAGTCTAACTGCACTTGCCCTTTTAGATGTTACTTTGGACGCAAGTGTCCAATATATACTTTGAGCGAGACCATTGTTGATTGTCACTAAATGTTATCGTTGATCTTAACAATGTAAGTGTAAGCACAATTTACCACTGGATGAAAGTCTCGTACATTAAATCATTATTTTTTTACCCGTTTGGTTCTCTTTCTCTTCCATACATAATGTTGGAATTCCCTTTAGCTATTCAATAATGTTTTCTTACAATCAAATTTGTGCAATATGGAGAAAAAGTTTCTTACTTTTGGCAATGAAACAGATAGTGAATTCATCCTTTTGGTATTGTACTACATGATCCATAGTGTACAATTCTACACAAAATGCACTTAAAAAATAACCAAATCAATTTCCTTAGTCTCATCTTGCATCTCCAATCTCCACATCTTGCATTTCCAATGGTTCAGGGAATATTTCATTAGATGATCTTTTATTTGAAGATGAATGATCATATCCTGCACTACCCTGAGAACCTACCCTATATGATTGTTTAAAGCTACTAGTACCCTCTCTTGCATTCCCTATGGCAGTAACACTCTCTGATGAACTATGTGTCCAGCTACCAAATAATGCACTGCTCCAATATCTCCGAGATGAAGTTGTTCTCAACCTTTCCGAGCTACCATTGTCTACTCTAACGACCTTCAACGGATTTTCAAGTGCTTTAAGGACATGTCTCATGAGAGGACGTTTCGATGGCTTCGGATTCAAGCATGATCTTGCAACAATTGCCATAGACCATACCTCTTCCAATAGGTCCTCATCTATGATCAAAGATGGGTCTAATATCTTAGTCACCCTTTCTTTATCATAGATGGTTATGTAAGACAAGGTTTGTTCTAACCACTCTTTTGTCGAGGCGTCATCGGATTTGCTGACATCGAGGTTACCGGTAACTAGCTCCAGTAAAATCTTCCCAAAACAATAGACATCATAGTCACTACTCACAGATGATGTACCTGTTCAAAAAAATGGGAAATGCTAATTAGGCTCTTGTCATAATTTTTAAAACAGAACCCGTACTTCCAAATATTTTTGTTCGTCCTTTCTCTGTAACGACAACAATAATTAAGCCTTTATCTCACTAGGTGAGGTCAGCTATATGAATCAAACGACGCTATAAAGCTCTCACGCCAACATTTTTTCCCAAGATGCAAAGGGTTACTATAGTGCTGCATTTTAAATTTCTTCAAAAATTGGTTCAATTGTTCCTCTATGTTTGGACATTTACAGCCATTACTTGAACGGATGCATGGATAATTTGATAAAAACTAGCTAGAAAGAAAGGGGTAAACCAATTTACTCACCAGGGTTCACTTGATTAAAAGATCTGCAAAACCACAGACATAAAAGAAGAAATGGTTACAACTTCAACTAAATATAAATATGCACTGGAGAATAAATTTACATGCATTTCGTGTCATTTCTATACAAGGAGAATCAAATCAATAAGTATCCAGTCTTGTTTAGTCTTGGTATCCTAATGCTAGTACCAACCTTAGTTTTATATTGCAGTCAGCAATCGCAATTACTGCCACAAAATTACGGTTTCATCGAGTACTACATCGCAACATGCAACAGCAACAGCAACTGCGGTCGCATCACCCGCATTTTCCCACAATTGTTGTAAACACAACATAACCCGCAATCGCAGCCAAAACCACAATTTAAAACTATGTTACCAACCACACCCAACAGTGAGGCAAGAAGGTTGTGGACTAGTGGTTTGGGATCAATTCACCTCACCCGTACCCGCACTCTACATATAAATGTGATAATTAGTTTGATCTTTTTCTTGTGGAGTGAATGTGAGTTTTAATATCTAAGGGTGCAGGGCGAGGTCAAGTTGAGGAAAACCCGCCCGGCCCAATGACATTCTCAAGCCTATATTATCCACATCAATCAACTAATTACAGATATGCTGATTTTCAGTGACTTTTGAATCAAATATAGAAGCTTTAAACTAAATAGGGCCAAATTTGAGATAGTTTGGCATCTATACAGGAACATGTTCCAGCAAAACTAGAACTATTATACTCATCATATATTTGACCAACATGTTAAAACATTTAAAGCTTCAACACGATGATTTATCATATTGCTGTTGTTGATGAATTCAAAAACTTACAGTGGCTTGCTGAAAAGCCTTGAGAAGACACTCTGATGAAGATCTCCTTGGGAAGTAACCTCACTCAAACTTCCCAGTCGCACTTCAAATTTATCATCAAGAAGTATACTGCTAGCTTGGACGTCTCTTCAAAATTAAAAGTAAAATTTCAGTAATCTACAGAACTGTAGAAGTTGTTACAGACTAACTTTACACGATAAATTTACCGAAGCAAAATGTATGTTAACCAGGAACTTATAATACCACATCACACAATTGTAAAGAAAACGGTATCACTACATAAATGTTGGCAGCACACTATCACTAATTCATAAAACACATCAATGGCTTTCACACCATAGGCTAACAAGTCAAAAAGGTTAGCTTTATAACCATGTAACATATAACTGGCGTACCAGTGTATGTTTATTTTCATATATGTCCATGTATTATTCAACTTCAAAGATCTTTTCGTAGCGTAGAAATATCCCATTCTCAATCATTAAGGCACCATGCTAACAAAAGTTCAGAATGCATAAAATTTTGAAAACATAAATTCAATCATATTTTACTAATATCTTCAAGTCCATGAAAAAATCATATTGTTCGAATCATATTTTTCGAATCATGATGAGAAAACCATAACGATCTAGATTAGATTTTCTATCACCTGTGAACAATGGGAGGGCTGCACTCATGTAGGTAAGCTAGGCCTTCAGCAGCTCCTATTGCAATTTTCGATCTCGTGATCCAATCCAGGGATTGTAATTTACCATCTGAATCGGTGACTCTGTGCAAGGAAGTAGCCAAATCTCCATTTGGCATGTACTTGTAAATTATACATATCTCATTCTCATTCTCCAAGCAGTGCCCTAGGATTGGGACCAATCTTGCATGAGAAACCTTGCTTAATAATCCCAATTCTATAAGGCATGATTCTCTCTTAAATAAATTTAAATCTACTTTTTTGATAACCACAGTTGCTCCACCTTCCAAGACTCCCAAGTAGAGGTCTCCAGAATGACCATGCTTCATGATATTTGTTTCCGAAAAATTACCAGTCAAATGGAGAATTTGCTCAAAAGTAAATGATTTTCCCACACTCTTTACAAAGACAGGACCCTTGGGAGGTGTAGGACTATCCCCTTCTGGAACAGCCCCTCCATTTGTGGTCCCTCTTTGAAGTGCCAAAGTACTACGATTACTACAATGTCTTAGAACCAGTATGATGACCAATGCTACAAGCACAATAAAGCCAAGTCCACCAAATGTACCTGCCAGTATGAATGTCACTCGTTTATTGTTCTTGGACTCAGATTCCGGGAGCGGCGATTGAGTTGGTTCTTGGATCCCAGGAGCAAAGGATAAACTTCTTTGAGCATAAAACAGTCTACAATCTTCTGAATCCCTCTGGTCTGGAATCGTCTTTAAGCAATTCCTAGTTAGAGTAACATTACCACCACCTTGCACCACAGCTTGCAAATAATTACCGGACAAATCAATCATTTTAAACTTGGTAGACGAAGTATTCAAAGATCCATAGAACAAATTGTTTGAAAGATTGAATGTGGCACCAGTGGAACTAAAATCGGAGAATTTCGGTAGGGGACCAGTGAGATTGTTGCTGGACACATCAAGAAAATGCAAGCTAGGCAATGACCACGGCGAATTAGGAAGAGCACCGTCAAACATATTTCCTCCGAGAATGAGAACATGAATGTCAAGAAGTTTAGTAAATAAACTATCTGGCAATGAACCAGACAATGAATTCATCCCAAGATCAAGCTCAACCAGCTTGGAAAGGTTGCCGAGTTGATCAGGGATCGAAGAAATGAGTTCATTGTCAGAAAGGTTCAAAACATGGAGGTTCGAAAGGGAACCTAGTTTGGGTGGAATAGACCCAGATAAGAAATTAGAAGAAAGATCGAGCCTTGTTAAATTACGAAGCTTCGACAAAGAGTTAGGCACTGATCCTGAAAGTGAATTCCCAGACAGATCAAGAACTGATAGCTCAGATAACAATCCCAAACTTGAAGGCATTCTACCAGTTAAACTATTCCTTGAAAGTAACAAAGTCTTCAACACATTCAAACCCTTAAGTGACTCAGGAATGAAACCAGTTATAGAACAAGACCTTAGATCAAGCACTTCCATTGCATTAAGATTTTGGCCAAACCAATCAGGTATTGACCCATTTAGCATGAACCCAGAAGCATTAAATGAAGCTAAAGCTGTGAAATTGGTAAGAGCATCAACATCAAAACTTGGATGAACACGACCAATTCGGGTTCGTTTCAACCCGGATATGTTGATCCCAACAACTCCACCATTCCTGCACTGAACCCCGGTCCAATTCCGGCAAGGTTCGGCTTTTATGGGCCAATCTTTTCCCCTTATCCCTAATGATGAACGAAGTTCCAGTAATGATAACCATTCTGTTCTGGAATTCAAACAAAAACCTAACTGAGCAAACAATAATACTATAACTACACTCACTGTTAGTCTTCTTTGCAAAACCATGAATAATTCTGAGAAACTTGATTTCACGTTCATGTTGCTTTGTTTCTCACCAGTTTCATCTATCTGTAACAGTTAAGTTGAATTCAGCAAATTTGGCAACCCACAGCAACAAAAAAAATCATTTTTTTATCTTCAGCTACAAGCTCTGTTTGAAATTTTCTCTCTGTAACAGTTTTATAACTTTGTTATAGTTTAATTGAGCAAATTTGGCACAAACCCAGAAAAAAAATCAATGCTTTTACGTCAAATTTTTTGGCATATGTCCCAGAAAAAAATTTAATTTTTTGTTACCTTTGATCAGAAGCTCTGGTTCTTCTTCACTTGGTGCTTTAACTCTGTAATATCTTCTATATACTCCGATCCAATCTACACAAAGATTCCATTAATGCAATAACTCAGATGAATGCTTGTGTTTTTTTGCAAAACAACCTCACACATGTTTAAGGTTGTATACTTTAATGTTTGTTGAATGTTTATATACAAAATGTTGTTTTTCTGGAAGTCAAGTATGTGAACAATTTTATTTAATTGTGTATATGACCAAAGCATTAAATGTAGTGTAAACATTTAATTTGAGATAATGTTTTTTTTTTATATTTTATGTATACTTACATGACCAAAAACAAAATTTATAGTTATATATAAGAATAGTAAAAAGAAGAGGTGAAATATTTGAAAGCAACATTGAATAAGGTATCTGCCTCTATTAATGAGGGAATTGAAGGCAGTGGTTATGAAATGCTCTTAGCCTTCAATCACCACTAGTCCTCTCTGTAAACACTGCACTGGGTTTGTGTTCTGAGTTCCAGTCACTTTCAAACACCGTTGTTATTAATGCCTTTGGGATTGGGAGGTGGTGAGTTTTGGCCAAGATGGTGGGTTTGGTATTGGTATTATTGGTATTCTAAATTGTGGTTGTTATAGCGATTACACTCACAATTCTGATTATTATGATTGTCATGGGCTGATGTAATGTCATGTGTCAAGATCTGTATTCGGTACTGGAGAAAATCTCTACTCTTGTGGACTGTTGTGATGTTGTGTCAAGATTTGTATTCGGTATTGGAGAAAATCTTTACTCTTTTGATGAGATCGAATTATTGATGTTACCATATTATTTGTGCTACAATTCAATGCATGTACCATTAGATTGAATATAAAAAATACTTAATTATTAAATTTTTAATTTAAATATTTTTTTATCATAACCGAAATTTGATTATAATAATATGATGGTAGCAATTAAGAGAACCTCAATATTATGAGGCATTAGTGTGGAACTTGAAAGAAGGGTAATAATTTGTTATCAATGTCCAAACAAAATATTGTTCATTTTGAACTTTGATTTTTCTTTCTTGTCTTTTCTTGTGCCGCATACTTAAAATGTGATAATGATTGACCAATTGATAGAGGCTTTGCACAATATCCACTTGTCTAGTACACGTAGAATTTTCAAAGCGGAAATCAATTTTAGAACTTCAATTATTGAGCCTTAAGATAAACATGAAAAAGAAATGCAACCATAGATGTCCAAATCCTATTAACTTGTGTTGGAAAATGATTGTGTAAACATGATATTTTTCTCCCTGACAAAAGTTAGAAGGCATGTACAATTAATGAGAATCCTCTGAGTATGGGAGAGGAAAGTAACATCACTCATATTTTCGTTAATAGAGATGAGTTTGACCCATATAAACTGTACTTTTTTTAATTATGTTTTTTTTGCTATTGACTCAATTCTACAAATAAAATCTTTTTTTATATTCACAATTAAAATTGAATGTTCATATCATATTTGAGAACTACAATTGGTTTTAGCCATTAGTAATTATTATAAAAATATTACAACATAAAATACTTGATGATTTATCCTAGTTGAATATAAAATTCTTTCAATATCTGTTATCTTATTATATTTGGCATGAGAAGTAGTTGATTTTGTATTTATTTTTAAAAGTTATTACTCCAATATTAATGTCTCTCCATTTCATGAAGACAAATAATATAAAAAAATGAAAGGTACTAAATGGGCAATTAAAGTGGGAGAAAAAATATAACAGTACAACTTTATCCTTCCAAATCTCTTTGGAAAATTTATATATTTATTGTTTCTTGTTAATGTAAAAAGAACAAGTAGTAGAAAAACAACTCACATGATAAAGAAAATGTGAAGTATCTAATAAAAATTATCAATAAATCTTCTAAGTGTTACCTTATAATAAAGACCAAAGACCAAATAATATATAAAAACAAGGATTTTTTTAACTATGGTCAAAGACATTGTTTAAGTCAGGAAAAAAGTCAAACTATGTAAATTTAAAATGAATATAATATATCATCATATTAAATTATTCTTGGTTAATTCACTCCCTTTCCTTTATTTATTTATATATATATATAATATATAATCTCTGACAAAAAATTTAATATAAACATTTTTTTTATTTGCTAAACAAATGTCATGAACACATAAAGAAAAATCCTATTAAGCTCAACTACTTTTCATATGATAGGATTATAGCAGAAATTAGAACATGGATGACAAAAATACCCGAACCTGTGGGGTACCTGCAATGGGTATCCGCAAAAATAGCTCATGGGTGGAAACGAGTATCATGATATCCGCCCCGTGGTACTCGCGTATATATTTTAATTAAATATTTTATATTTAGTTATTATTAATTTAACATTATATTTGTTTATTTTATTATTACTTCATAACAAAATTTAGTGATGAGACTATAGTCATAAAATTATCATATACATATTATATTATTTAAGTACAAATTATTTGTATAGATTAATTATTGTAAAATATATAAAAGTATAATTAAAATGGGAAACCCGTTGGGTACTCGTAGATACTCGCTACTCGCACAAGAACCCGCAAATAGTGCAAGTATGGCACAAATATGCAATATCCGTGTCCGTTGCCATCCCTAAATTAGAATATCAGCTAGGGGTGAGCGGGACCCGACCCTACCCGCTCACCCGATCATGATCGGGCCTGAAAAGGGTCAGGTCTCATCGGGTCTAGGGTCAGGTCCGGGTTCAAAAATTAGACACAGTCAATATTTAGGGCCGGGTAGGGACCAATAATGACTCGTCCTGACCCGTCCCATAGTCACTAACTTATGATGTTTGCATGTGTCTATGTTCAAATATATACAGAGTAATGATACTTTTTTGATCGAAAATATCATTGATTCTCCATTTTTTCATCATATATACATGTTTAATAATATATATACACATATATTATTTTATATGTAAAATTACATATTTACAATAATAAACAATATTTAGAAGACTTTATGTAAAATGCGTATGTTATATTTAATCGGGTCTAGGGTCGGGTCCGAGTTTAAAGGTTGAACCTGTGAATATTTAGGGTCGGGTTAATTCCGGGTATAGGGTCGAGTTCGAGTTCAAAAAAATGATCCAAATAATATTTAGGGTCATGTAAGGACAAGGTTTAACCTGTCCCGCGCTCACCCCTAATATCAGCCCACAGGTTGACATTTTTATCATTGATATTTATTAAAATAATTCAGAAACCAAAGTAAAAAAACATTTTAGTCTTTAAGTATGAATTTTCCAATATTTGAGGGAGGTGGTTCATAATGGTGTATTCACAATTTAAAAAAAAAAATCACTTTAAACAAAAAGCATGACTTTAATCTTATATATTTGTTCTATCAACGAAAATTAAAGGAGGTGACTATGAAAGAATATACATATAATATTAGATATTACTAACATGTTCATATAATTTTGGAACATATCAATTTAATATTCTCTAATTGCTTATTTAAATTTTCATTTTGGAAAAAATTAAACTATATGGTCTTGTATTAGATGTTACTAATGTTGAAAGATATAAGTATTTTTGGGTAATATATTTGGATTAAGGAATCTTGTTGCCACGTGGCTAGTCTTTTTATACACTATACAATTGGAGCAAGGAGAGTGGAGGAAATATTTACCCAATTCTCTTATAACAGAAAATTAGTAAGTAGATATAGAAAGGGTTGATTTCCTTAACGTTAATATAATTTAAAATAATGGTATATCATCCTGCAAAACCATAATAAGCTATATATATTTTCCTTATAAAGTAATTATTAATAAATAAGTAATAATGATGCCTTTGCTACTTTTCTCACTATGTAAGATGATTTTGCAATCATTATATGTATATCTTGAGAAAAAATGTATACATAGTTTTTATATTGTTATTGTATTATCCATTATTCGTTTTTAATTATTATTGAATCTTAAATAAAAGTAATACAAATAAACAGTAAATGATGTGATCTAGATTTTGTTCATGTCCTACAGCCTGAGGGTGTGGAAGTGGAATTGGATAATCTTAAGCGAGATAAATATTTCAATTTTCTTATGTTTTAATTATAAAAATATTATTTTAATATACTACATATTAGATTTTTTTGTTTTTTGAGAACTTATATCTCCATTAATTGAGAGCTCTAGTAATAAAGAGACAAATATTTTAATTTCTTTATATTTTAATAATAAAAATATTATTTTATTATACTTAAAATGATAAATGTATCAATATAAATTAATTTTCTTTTCATTTTTCAAGAATTTACCTCTTAATTAATTGTGAAGATTCATACTTGCGGAATTTATTATTGAAAAATAAATGACTTTAAGAATAAATTGTCATTGACTGACTTGCAATACAAAGTATTCATTGACTCGTTCTCCGGTTCAAAGTTGAAAGTTGTAGGGTCCATTTCTGTTACATTTGTTCATATTAAAACAAGAAAGTAGACATCAAAAGTTTTCATATCTATCCTTCAATTATTATTGTCGCCTTTCATTTATTTATTTATTCCGTTTTGTTCACATTATGACTTTTATTTTATAACTAACTAATTATTATGGTCTTGAAATGCACTTATTTGCATCCATTATTGCTTGTGTGTTTTTGTTAATATCTTGTCATAGAAAGTATACTATTCTCAATTTGGCTTCACATACGTGTATTTTCTCTCTCAATAATTCATCTAAGATTTTCTTTTAATTTTCATTTTTATCTAATTTAAATATTCCTTTTCATACCTATAATATGAACTCATATACTAAAGGTCCAGGATGAGATGATGATACGTGTTCTTTGAAAAAAATTAGTAGTTTATATTTTTATTTATTTTTAAAACAAATTTATAAATCAAAAAGTATATTGTAATATGACAATTTAGTACTGAAGAAGTTCCAAACCCCTATAATATTGATATTCAATATTAGTAAACCTTGTTTGGGACATCAAAAATATATTTTTTTATCCTCAAATAATTTCATTAGCTTAAAATGAAGCGAAAGGTATGAAGAGTGACTGAAAAATTCATGACAAGAGGCATAGTTATGAATATTGGTAAGTATGAAGCTAAACTTTCAAAGATAAGAAATACATAGTTGCCAATATTGATAAGTGAAAGAACAATTAAAGCTAAACTTTCAAAAGAATTGTCATCTCATTCGATGTATGATCTTACAAATTTCTGACTCTTTGGCATGATTCATAGCCATGATTTCACCTTCTGAGTGAGGCACATAGGTAAGAAGAGTTACACAAGAAAATTCACGATGAAACACATAGTTACGAATATTGGTAACTTTAAGTACAATATGAAGCTAAACTTTCAAATGAGTTGTCATCCCATTCGAGGTATGATATTACAAATTTCTCACTCTTTCCTTTGTTCCATGCTATGATTTCATCTTCGCAATGAGATACATAGGTACAAAGAGTTACAAGCGAAAATTCATGATGAGACACATATTTGCGATATTAGTAAGTCTAAGAACAATATGAAGCTAAACTTTCAAAGGGGTTGTCATCCCACACGAGGTATGACATTACAAGATTTTCACTATTTCCTTTGATCCAAAGCCATGATTTGATCTTCTCAGTGTGTGAAATTTATTGGATGATAGCCTTGTTAGATTCAAAAATTGTCTCGCTCCTTGTAAGCCAAATTGACGGTATTATGAATAGTCAAATGATATTATTAAGTGTCAAATTGATCATATATTATACACTCTTTTTATGATACTTTATGTACTTAATTAAATCAAGTGAATGAAATTGTACTGATACATGATTAAAATTTGTTTAACTGACCAAGTATCACATATGAAGTGTTTTGGAGGCTTAATCCGGAGGAATTATTACAAAAAGATAAGTTCTAGACAAAAACAAGGATTCCACCATAAGTAGTCCGAGTAAAATTATGATAATGCATTTATTCACCGTTGGATCGAGCTGAATTTTAGATATGTTGTTCCTAACTGATAGGTCTTCAATGTGAACGATCGGATTAGCGAAATATTGAAAATGAGTGGCTCTAAGTACAGTTTCTTGCACTCATTGCAGGTCGGAAAATTTCTGGAAATTTAACCATTGTTTCATATGCGCTCAGCGCACGTATTTGCGCTGAGCACAAAGAGGTGCGTCCAACGCAAGTTGGTGCCTTGAATACTGGAGTCAACATTGAAACATTATTTTAGGACTTCCAACTTGAGCCAAAAAAAGGACACACTTTGTAATATTGATTTGTAATACTTTTTTTCTGAGTTTCTAGAATAGTTTGGCTCATTTGAGTCATGAGATCGAGGTGTAAGTATTAGATGAGTTAATCTATGCTCATTTGTGTGTAATTCTACGACCCCATGAATTATGTTTAATCTCTATCTTACTTATACATTATGAACATGAGTAGCTAAAACTTTTGTCGGGATTGAATGTAAAACAAGCTTGATGTATACACACTGATTCATCTATTAATTCATGAAGTTTTGATTATCTTTGAGTTTTTTCATTTTCTTAATATTTGCTTTAAATTTGATCATCTTATTGCATGATTATTGAATATAATGCTTAGTCTCTTACAACTTAAATAATTAAACAATCGAAACATTTTCTAGACATAGACTTGTATTACTTGTCATATCATGCACTTTACTTTATTATAACTCTCAAACTTGATGACATATACTACTAGACTTAGATGTATATTTGATGGTTCATATAACTTAGTTTTGTTAATCTAGACTACTAGGCATATATGTAGATTAATAAAGTGTTATTATAGACCAAGACATTGACGGCTAATACAATTGAGGTGTTGTATTTAACTCAACATTGCATGCATGAACTACTAGACACAGAGACATGTTATGCATGTCATTTATCTTAATCTTAGTAGTAAAGTTGCTAGACATATAGTTTTGTTGCGTAAGTTACTAAATTGACTAAGGCAATAACTTTTAGTAATATTGAGATCATATGTGTAGAATAATCATTAGTGAATGAATTTACTTTAAGAATCAAGTGTGTATAGACACTAAGTGTGAAGTTTAATCTCAACTCCTTTTATCGTTATATTACAATTTTGATTATATTTACGTCATCAAACAAAAAACCTATTGAACAATAACTTAAAATAATGATTTTTAGTTAAAAAGCTAATATCAAGCAAGTCCTTGTGAATACAAAAACCCCTTGTTTGCGACGCCATTTGTTAATTTCTATACCAATTTAATGGATAGCATATCCTCCAAAGCTTGGTGCACTTTTTGTTTCTTGGTAGTAGGCCCATGTGCATTAAGAAGTGACTCTTATGTAGATCTTGAGGAAAAACAATGTCAAGTTTGACCCATTTGTAACCATCTTCCGAAGAAGATATGTGAACCTCGAAGATGAGAAAAGGTGTTGAGATGTCTCTGCTCCTCATTACAAAATATGTAAGTAGTCTCTCCTTGTACATGTGTAATAGATTCCCTCCTTAGCAAAAATTTCATGGTTGATAATCAATCTCGGAATAACATCTATACAAATGCAGTGACCTTCACGAGGACTTTGGACACCGACAAGATTTTGAAAAGATTTTCCTTACTCCAGATTATGTAAATGTTCAAAGATGTCTCTCTTAACATTGCTTTATATGGGTTTATTAAAGCTCAAACTCTTTAACATCATATGAACTTCTCAACCATTTAATCTAACCTTGTTTATTAACCAAGCAATACTATATTGATATACTGGTATAAGTTTCATACAGCAATTAATTGGGAGTTTAGAATTCAATTAAGTAATATAAATCACTATAATCATTCTAGCTTTAAACCTCAGTATTTAAAAGAACATATATAAAATATCCTTTAAAAAAATCTATCGAACATTCATGGAATCATAGACGAGGTGGTTCATGTGATATTTGATTTTCGTTACATATTTGTTTACTTTGTTGATGTTATACCTGTGTTCATGTTCAAGGTTATGTCTATGTTTTTACAGAAAAAAAAAATACATTAGTGAGTAGGATCTAAGCACACCTATTTGGATTGGTCCGCAAACTCATCAAATATGAACCAAACCAAATCATATTTGATGGTTTGTACTAATTTAGTTGGTTCGGTTCCTCAATCATGAATCCGAGTCTCTGTTTTAATATTTTGAAAATTGACCCACCCAACAATGGACCGGAGCCTTTTTATTTCTTTTGATTGTTAGGTTATTTTTTGATATAATCAAGTAGCATGAGGTGATTTAAGTAAAAACAATTGTTATTGTGAGAAATGAAATTAGTTAATATAAAATATTAGATCTTATTTGAATGGTTAAGCCTAAAAGATATAGACACAAGACTTTTTTGAATGATCATGTGACTATTAACTAACTTTCATGTAAGATTTAAGATCCAAATTTATTAATCTACCTTTTAATTTGAACCATTTATGACAAGTACTTGATTGATAAATCGAGATTATACTTAATTTGTATAAGTGCTCAAACAAGATTAACTCATTGAATTTAAGCTTAAGCTCTTATACATAAATACTTCATTAACTCGCTATTATACATAAACACTTCATTAACTCCTTAACCAAACAACACCTTTAGTGTCATCAATTCTTACATTCTTTAAGTAGTTTTTCATTAATTATACTTGAAATGCTAACAGCTTCCAAGATAGTTACCAGCAC
This sequence comes from Lupinus albus, assembly GCA_009771035.1. Taxonomy (NCBI): domain Eukaryota; kingdom Viridiplantae; phylum Streptophyta; class Magnoliopsida; order Fabales; family Fabaceae; genus Lupinus; species Lupinus albus. Next base: position 3,999,494 of record CM020022.1, on the reverse strand, counting down.
CATCTTGGTTACATGTTGGTGCTAATTATTTGTAGCATTATGTATATAAGCTAATAAGTGAAAATTATGGTTAATAGTTAAGGCTTTGCTATACATGAAAAAGTAAATGTACCATTGTCTTAAAAATAATAAAGAATATCATTCAAATTAAGTTTGGTCATGAAATCAGTCATCATATTATTCTCTCTGAAAAATATGTTGTACACAAACTTCTCAATTTCTATTTAGCTACTAAATGATGTTTTGTGTAGAACTTGTGCTAAATACTACAAGTGAGTGTGAATATTGTCACAACGTGAATTATCTCAAGACAATCACTCTCTACAATTATGGTAAGACGAAACATATTCCAAGCCATGGGAAGACAATGGAATAGTGGAATACCACTTTAATTAGTCTAGCTGTTTTGTTATACATTTTTATGTAGGCTAGTTTGAGTATAGCGTTTGTTTGCTATTTTTAAAGGTCCATTGAATTGGGGTTTCGGAACTAAGCAATTTTTGTGGCTGATTCAGTGATTCACTTCTATTAATGTCAAAGCATCCAAACTTGGGAATCCAAAACATGGATCTGCCAATTTGTGGTTATAAAATTGTTCTGTGGCCCTAATCCCAACTTGAATTTTTAGTGGAGAGTGATAAAAAAAGGTTCCAAAATAGCTAAGGAAGCTTTCATGTATGGGGGGATATACCTAGACGATAAAGATTCTGAATATATCAGTGTCATTACATTTTTTGGTGATTAAAAAGTTTAAGTAAATTAGGTTTCGGGACTTACTAAAGTCAAGGTAGACTTTAGGATTGTATAAGCGTTAACAAAGTAATTTACAATTATCGATTAATAAACCTTCATACTATAGTAGGATTTGAACTCACGATCTTATAAAGCACTGAGTCAGTTTCTTAACGACCACATCAACTATCGTTAGCATAATCTCCATGGACCGAATAAAGATGTTGATTTATGTCATGAAAGAAACAATTCATGTTGGTGGGTGAAGGATGAAATTCACTTAGTGACTAATTGATGTGCCTAGTTATATATACTCCATCCATTTAGATGAAGAGATAAAGTCCAAGTCTAAAGATATAAAGATTATTCTGTTCTTGGCCCCATAACTTTCTTTAGATGTTGATTTCATTCCAAGTGAATGAAACCAAGGTAACTTTGTAGAAAAAATTGTTAGTATTTTTATTTCACTTTCTAGTTAGATGATAAACTAGCAAAGCATACATTTTAATGTAACCTCTTTATTGTTTACCTAATTAATAAGTAAAGAATGTAAATATTGTGTTGTATTTACACATGAAATAAGCCCATTTTGATGTTTATATATTAAAAAAATCTAGTGTCGTTTGTGGTATAAGATGTATGGTCACGTCTTGTATATGCGCAACAGATCGAAGATATATATTTCTTTGCACACTACTTTTGGCACCTATTTGTTTGAAAAATAAAATAAACATAGAAGTATTTTGAGAAGTTTTATATATTAAAAAAAATAGTGTAGTGGTTGAACCTTTGAGGCTCACTTAGTAGTACATAACTTTTACTTTTAAGATGGAGATTAACTTCAAGATAATTGTATACCTTAAAGCTACCTATGTTTGTTTTGCTCAAATTGCTAAGAAAATAGCTATCCAAGTATGAATAACAAAATCTGACATGTAAGTTCAAAATTGAAGGTGGCAATGATTTTCTTTTGGGAAAGTACCATCTCCCCTAATTGAGAGACAAATAATCACTTTTGCAATTATATGTAGAAGTAAAAATATCATTTGTTTATATCTTAACAATAAAAGTGTCAAGTTATATTATCATTTTTCTCTTTTTTTGTGTCTATTTGTCTTTCAATTACTGGATATGATTCTAACTCTTTTCTTAGTCATAGTTATTATTGTGGTCATTATGATCATAGGTATTAATGTATTATTACAGTTCTCACAATGTGAATTGCAACCTTGCCACATGAATTTTTTTATGGTTGAAAATTTATTTTTGAATCTAATATGGTCTAGTGACCCTTGACCACGCCTCCATTTTAGGATGATTCTGCTTAGGCTGCAATCTTGTGGCACCTAATTCTCTCACTTGTCATTAAGTACTAAAGTCAATATATTGTATACTATATATATTGAATTCATCATAAAGAAAGTCTTATAGAATTAATAAAAAAAGGTGGCAAACTGCGTATGTAATCACACCGTATAGCATATAACTCTATGGTGTCACATCGGGTAATGTGGTCCGAAACCATCAAGCAAACTGTTGAACATGGATACTTTCACACTTGTAAAAAAAACCGTGATGACTGATTTTGACTAATTAATATTGGTTGGATTACAGCCAGCTTAACATTTTGTTGGAAGATTGGTGAGTAAGAAAATAAATGTGAAAGGAGTGGCAATGGATTACAGCCATTTTGGTACCTTAACCATACAAAGTTACAAACACAGAAAGAGAAAACATCCAAAAGATAAAAAGGAGCTTGTGTTTTTTCTGTGTGATCCATACACGGCTCTATGTCCATCTTGGCTTAAAATGTTATGCATATGGTCGGATGAACCATGTCCCCTTGAACGTTTTAGTGTGGAGCTGGATCCATTTATTATATGGAAACATGTCAGACCGCCTATCAGGGGCTTAGTACCTAGCCTATAACAAGTCAGGTCAGACCATATCTTTTTGGTAAACAGATCAGACCTAAGTTTTTCCAATAGTCTATTTAACCTAAGTAGGCAGACTCATGCCTTTTAAAAAGCCTATTAAGCAGGTCGGGCTATGTAATGTTATTATATATTTATAAATTATTTTTTATAATACGTAGAAAAAAACTATATAATAATTTTTTTATGTAAATCCACTAGGACTTAGAGATTAGACTATTTAATAATTGAACATTTAGTTGTTGAGACTTGAGCTTAAGTATATATCCCAAAACCCATGTTAGTATGTAATTTTTTCTAGCTTGTAAATAATGTGTTGAATTTTTTACCTTAACGGACCTTTAAACAGAATAATAGGTCAGATCAGACTTTTAAACAGGCCAGACCTAGGCTTTGAATTTTTTTTAAACAGGCTAACAAGCCAGACTCAAACTCCTATATGCTATATAGGTTCGGTTTGTTTAAAGAAAAGTCTAGTCTGACCTATTTCCACTATTGGAGAGGCAGATGTATATTTCTCGATTTGTTTCTAATATTAATAAAAGTACAATTTTGTAATAATTAAAAGAGTTAATTACATTCACACCTCCTGAGCTTTTAGTAAAATTACACAAATTATCCCTTATTTTTTGTCCTTACACAAACCATCTCTCTTACATGAATCACCTCTAATTTTGTACATATATTACACTGACTACCTCTGCATGAGATATAAATTAATATTTTAACCAATAAATGTGTGACGTAAGTTTTTAAGTTAAACAAAATATTATATATTGTGTAGACAAACCTAAATAATATAAGAGTCAATGTGTCTTCATTATTTGATTCGTTTCAAAATAGTATACGAGTTATATAATCACCTCATTAGAATTATTAATGTTTTTTTCTAATGAAACAAAAATAATAAAGAGACACTTTGTCTTATACTATTTGCAATTGTCTACACAATATATAATTTTCTGTTTAACTAAATTACATGCAACACACATTTTTTTGTTTAAAATATTACACTTATATCTAGGGGTGTCAATACAAAATGTATGTACAAAATTATGGGTGATTCATGCAATTTTACTAAAATTCAGGGGTATCAATGTAATTAAAATGATAAATGTATCATTGAAATGTGTGTTTTTTTTTTTTGCTTTGAATTGAGGAGGAATGATTCTATGGTCAAGGACTAATGATCCAACACATGAAACAAGATTTGAGAGAAAATGTATATGTGTATATATATATATATATATATAGACATTCATGTCTTCAATTATATATATATATATATTTAATTTATTTATATGGTATCCATGATAATCTGGGTCCCAAACCATACAATGATACAATAACTTCTCCAAATGAGACCTCCATGGCTTAAGCCAAAAATCATAATAAACCATTATACATGCATAAAATGGGGTTTAACTATTTATTTAAGGAAAATGGTGATCTTACATAATTCTTTACAACATTCTTTCTTCGCCTACATTATGACTTATTCATTAGAAGACTTTTACTTTGGAAATAGTATATAGTTATAAATTAGGAGTTAGAACGAAAGTAGATGATAGTGATGTAAGCATATAATTACTTTTACTTAACTATGACACCCTCTTTACATATAGAATCACCATTGGACAATAATGAATCACTTTCATATGTGATGGGATATCTCATGTAAGTGGGGTATATTTGATGCTAGAAATTTTTTTATGAACTAAACAATATATTTTAATATTAAGACAACAAATTTGCATAAAATATAAATGATGTTAGGGAAGAGGGATTGTTCACTGATTTGTATAAAAAATTGTGAGTGCATCTTTCAACATGTATTAATAGTCATTTCTTTTTAAATAAAAATAATATGGATGGATCCTGAAAAGTTGAAGTGAGAGTTTGGATAAAAATATAATTGTGATTATTTTTTTAAAACGTATTGTTAGGTAAAATCTACATGTATATAACTAGCTTTAAAATATAAATTAAAGGATGAAAAATGTAGAAAAGTATATATGTGTGTAAATATTTTTTGAAATACATATTAATTAAAAAATAAGACATATATAACTCATTAGGCAAAGAGTGCAATATCTATACGCAGATAGTGTAAAGATTTATACACAATTAATGTATCATCTATCATTCATTTGTAAGAATTCTAAGACAATTAAATATACTTAGACTTTACAATATTTATTTGGCATCTGACCAGCATCTTTAATTTGTAGTAATTAAAGCATGAAAAGCCTATAACTTTAGTCAGTTTAGTGTTCAATGACAATGGTATTTAATATTTATGCAGCATAAGAATACCTAAAGATTTCAAAACTTGATATAGTAATTTAGATATTCCAGCCTTTCAAGATACAGGTTCAATCAGTTGTTCATGTTAGCTAGGGATAAGGATAAGTATGGGTTGGGTAGGGTAAGGTTTCTTCCTTGCTGGGTCTTAAATGTTGGTTGAGCTATTGTTTTAAATTCGAAGTTATCTCGACTCCAAATGTCAATTGGGTCAGTCTTTGAACCTGAACCCGATTAGACCCGATTAAATATAACGCATATCCATATTAGATAAAATATTCTAAATATTATTTATTATTATAAATATGTAATTTGACATATAAAGTGATATAGGGAGACATTTCGTTAATCATATATGTAATGAAAAAATAGATAATCAATAATATTTTTAGCTAAAGAGATATCATTACTCTGCACATATTTGAATGGATAACATATAAACATGATGAGTAATTGGTCATATGATGGATCAGGTTGGATCATGTTTGTCCCCTACATGATCCTAAATGTTAATTGGATCTAACTTTACAACCCCGAATCCAACCCTAGACTCAATAAAACCTAACTACCAATAGTTTATGTCAATTCAAAGTATATTCTTATATTATTTATTGAATTGTTAATATATAGTTCAATTACCACCATATTAGAAAGGCATACATGTGAAAAGAAATTAGAAGAATTGGGTGAAATTGACATGATGTAATAAACTTTTTCTATTAAGGGAAAGTCGGCGGGACTAATAGTTTACAAGGATAGCTTAGATTTGCTTTTAATACAATTCTTAGACTCTAAGTATTATACCACTTTGCAAACTCAAGTCAATAACCTAAAAGTTATAGGAATATTGTGTTGGGAAGTAAGTCTCATATTGCCTACCTTATTATCTTAGGAATTGTTTAAATACTTGTTGGGTTACTCCTCTCATAGCCAATCGGTTTTGAGATGAAACCTTAACATGATATCAAAGCTAGAGCCCAACTTCTTTCGGGTTGTCATGGGCCAAAGATGCCCTTTAGTTATGGGTCAAAAGAAACCAAAGATGCCCTTTAGTTATGGGCCAAAGATGCCCTTTAGTTATAGGAAGTAAGTCACACATCGCCTATCTCATTATCTCGAGAATGATTTAAATATTTGTTGGGTTACTCCTCTCATTGCCAATTGGTTTTAAGATGAAACCTTAACATATTGTCTCAAGAAATTTTGTCTCACCATCATCTAAGTATAAATAACACGAGTCAAATTCTTCTCAAATTCCGTACATAAAAATAATATAGAAAATCAACGAAAAATAAAAGTTTAATTAAATATAATTATATTCTTTCATTTATTTATAGTGAGAAAATTAAACCTTAAAATTATAAGTAAAAACAAAACTTTATTTTCCGGTACAGAAGATGATCCTAGTTCGAGCAACAAGTACACAACCCATACAACTCACACATTCCCTTAGACCCTTCCTTAGTATATAAAGGCTAGCAATACCACTCTACTCTATACCATAATAGCATTGAGTAGTTTAATTTCATTACTATTGTTGCGTTTTAGGTATTGTAGTGTTGATATAATGGCCTCAAACTCATCAAGTTGGACAACAAAGCAGAACAAGAAGTTCGAGAATGCCTTGGCCGTCTACGATAAGGACACGCCGGATCGATGGCAGAAGCTGGCCATGGCGGTCGGAGGTAAGACGGTGGAGGAGGTGAAAAGGCATTATGAGATGCTTGTGGAAGATTTGAAACAGATTGAGGAAGGTCATGTTCCCTTGCCCAATTATAGAAATGCTACAATAGTTGGAGGTAGCAAAAAAGGTTGCAATTACATGGATGCTGAACAAAGGTTACTACTTAAATTAACCTCTTACATTTGTTATATTAGCCTAATGTTTCTGAATGAGACATATCCTATGTAATTTTGACTATTTATGATGTATCATTTGTACATGTTCTATTGTTATGTTTAATTTATTTTATAAATTTATAGACAATCACAATGCAACTATGATATTTAAACCATTTCTGAGACAATGAGGTAAGCGATATGAAACTTACTTCCTAACATGCCTCATCCACATAAGTATGTCAGTCCAGGTGAAATGTTACTTTTAACCTATAACTAAAGGCCATCTTTTGGCCCATGACAACATGAAAGAAGTTGGATTCTGGTTCTGATATCATGTTAAAATTTCATCTCAAAACCAATTGTCAATGAAAGGAGTAGTCCAACATGTGTTTAAACCATTCTCGAGACAATGAAGTAGGCGATGTGAAACTTACTTCCCAACATCCATTACACCATAAAATAATTTGCTCTTGGAGTATTAGAGTATTGTTGTTCTATACCATTAAATATGTGACACATTGGTTATATAATATCAGAAAAAATAATAAATGTATGAGATAATATTAAATCTAATTGTATATATTCATGATAATGCAGGATGAAGGTTCTAAGCCTCAAGTGAAGTGTGACACCAACAGTGCCAGAAATGGGTGTAAAAAATGAAGCATGTTACCAAGTAATCCAGTTATAATTAACTGAACCAAATGCATGCACCTAGTTTGGTTCTTTAATAACAAAGGCCAAAAAAGAGTGCATGTTACCAATCAAGTTATAATTAAGTGAAACAAATTAAATGCATGCACCTAGCTTGGTTTTTTTTAATAACAAAGGCCAAATGAAATATCATTTGGTTCAGTTATTTTATTTTCTTTCTATGTATATGTCAAGTTCAAGTCCAGTATAATAATTCATATAAATGTTAAAAAAACAAATTATCTCAAGGACATAAGCCAACTAGTTGATGTTGAAGTGAAGCATGCCCATTGGCTATCAGTTTCTTTCAAGTGCTTTTTAATTTGTCTTTTGGATGGATATAAATGACATAGAATAAAGTTCTTATTTTTTTATACTACCAAGATATCCTCTCACTTTTTGGATAAGGAATTAATCTTTTTAGACATATGTAATTTCTCTCTCAACAAGTATTATTCATAGCAATCGAACTCTTAACTTTTTAATCATTGTAAGGATCTAGTGGAACCTTACATTTTTAGATATAAGATGTTATATAAGGAGATCATAGAGTACCTTCCAAACTGAAAAATTGAGCGGAGGCAGTGACCTTTTTATATATAAAAAATGGCAGTACTTAACTACATGACATGTGTGATGTGTCTAACTCAGTCCACCTACTAGAACATGGTTTCATCATTAGGGTCCCTGAAGGTTTTGAAACATCAGAACCCAATTAAAGGGGTGACAAATATAAGAATAGGCCACCTTTTAAATGCCAATAGAAGACAAGATAAAAGAGTGTGTGATAGGTTACTAATAACTAGAAAAACTTCATATTTAGAATCTTTCTTATTGACAAATTATTAAATTATGGGTCTTATTCTAAATAGATATCTATTGTTTCAAATTCTATTTCATACGTTGTCCGGCAAAACTTGGCAAGGTCAACAAGGCTGCAACCGAGACAAATACGTGCCAAGCCAAGGCACCTGGCATGAGGCAGACCGAGACAAACACGAGCCAAGACATAGGCCCAAGCACAAGCCACGGGTGCAGACACGAGACAAAGGGCAAAAATAAAGACAAAAATAAGGCATATGCTAAGTTGCTTCTACTACAAGCAACTTTGTCAAATGCATGATAGCCATTGATCTTATGTATTGTATGATTGATTGTTGACATCAAAAAGTTAGTTATTTAGTTAATGGGGAGGGATCTACTTACTCCAAGAGTAAGTGAAAAATACTTACTTCACATCGTAATCATTCATTTTTTGGAAATCCAATGGTTTGAATTGGTGAGTACATCTAAACCATTGGATTTTCTAAGATTGGATGACTAAGATGAAGAGTAATTTTTTCCACTTACTCTTGAAGAAAGTGGATTCCTCCGTTAGTTAATTTGTTACTTAGTTATATATGTAACCTTGATTCCTTTGTTATTTGTAACTTTCCCTACTTCTTTGGATTAATCAAATATTCATTCACATATTTATCTTCAATCTTCTTCTTCTTTGTTTTCTCCCATTTAGAGCAAAGCTTATTCTTAATCATTGACCAAGTCATTTTTATATGATATTAGTGTTGGAACACAACTTTTTTTCAATTGTCAATTAGTCATGAGTCAAACATAAGTCTTCGCCTAATCCAACATACTTCTGTCGAGGGGTATGCTAGAAAGTAAATATCATATTATATGCTTCATTCTCTTAAGTATGGTATAAATATCAGTTAAATTACTCATCTTATTATCAATTAGTTTTGAGATGAACCTTATCGAATAATATTAGTAAGTGGATATTTAAGTCATGATAACTTTCTTGCTTTCTCTCCAGTTTATTAGTAAATGTTGCACGCTCCTGAAAACCATTACTAAAACCTATGGTGATAATGAAAAATTGTAGGTATAGCGACTTAAATGTAACTAACACAAAGTCCATAAGTATCTTTTACTAATGATTTTCGTCCATATGTATCTGGCAAATTTGTTGTGGTAAACATTTTAGCAAAATGAGTTTATGTTAATTACCACACCAAAGATTCAAGTGCGCATACTTTTTTTCCGGGTTCATAAGTCCTTATATGTCTCATTTATATCCAAGTTGCACCACACTTTTCCTTTGGTTTTAGGAGAGAGATTAAGAAGAGAGAATGAAAATGGAGTGGGACCCATGAAATTTTTCTGTCCTCCCAAGTGAAAAAATAATAAATATTTAATTTTTTAATTGACATGACATATTTTTATATGAGATGAGTAAGGAGAAAAAATCACATCATTCTTTTCTTTTCTTTATCCGTAAGGGTTCTTGTTATGTGAGGTTCTTAGTTTCAATCTATAATTGAATTTAATATTTCTAACCAGCTTTCATTTTTAGAGTTTATAATCCTTTGCCACACAAATGAAAGTGATGTACATAAAAAATAAATTGATTTAATGAGGGAAAATTATCAAGATATTCATACAAATAGCTCTAGTATGAAACAAATGCCACCAGAACTGGCAAGAATCCACTTTCAATGAAGGAATCAAATGAGTCCTTGCATCACACAATAATCCTATATATATTACAATTACACATGAAAAAAACTGAACAGAAGCTTCTAGAGAAGAAGCTTCATTTGAAAAACAATTGGATTTCTTCAAGAGTTTTCCCTTTTGTCTCAGGAACCCAAATAGCAACAAACCCTACTGTCAAAGCACTTACTACTGTATATATGGTAAAGGTTCCTGAAAAGAGCAAAAGTAACTTATGATTAATGGGTTATGGACAGGGGCGCTAGATATACGCAGTTTTATCCTTGTAAATGGAAATACTATTTTCAGGATTTGAACTTGTGACCTCGTGAGCATTAAGCAACAACTTTACAGTTGCGCCAATCTCACCCGATAACATATGATTAAGTACTAATAAAATACAGGTAATGCAATACTAACCTCCAGAGCTCCAGTTCAAGAGCATATTTGCAGTCAATGTAACCAACCAGGAAAAGAGCCAGTTGGCAAGTGTTGCAACACTTCCTGCTAGACTTTTAATGTTTACAGGAAGAATCTGTGACACAATGATTCAATACATAGTTGTCAATTCAAATACAACTGAAATACAACTATAGTTTTATCTCAACATGCTGATGCAATCAATTAATGCTCCACCTCAACAAGTAAGCATGCTTGAGTGATTAATGGATGATATTAAGCTCAGGTAGTAAATATGGATTAAAGGAAGACACAAGTATACTAATATGTCTTGGTTTGAATGGACTTCTAACCCGATCTTAAGTTAAGAGTGTTACTGTTAGATTTTCTCTTTTTTGTCTAGGTTTTACTTACGACCTTTTTTTAGTTCACTTTAGGTGGGTTTTGTATAAGAGGTTGTTGGTTTTTCCTTCTTTTCGAGTAGCTCAATATTTTTATTTTATCTAATGTATCATTTTTCTTCTTTATTAATAAAATTTTAATTATCAGAAAATGTTCACTCGGTAGTATAATCTTACATTCAATAAGTGTGGCCCAAGGGTACGAGACTTCCACCAAATAGGCTTCCAAAATACATGATTAACAAAGAATAGTGTACGTACTACATATATTGACGCATCTTAAATATTAAACATCAGCTAGTATGATTCATTGATTTCTAATCCTATATTATGATATATGTCTAATGTAAGGCAACATCATTTTGTAACATTCTCTAGATGGTCTTAGACTCTTAGTAGCTGAGTAAGTAGAAGTAAGATTTGGACTTTTAGTACTTAAGATATGGTACCTCAGACATTATAATCCATGGTATAGCTCCCAGTCCTAGAGAGAATGCAATAACCATAACCTGAAATGAAAATATTGCAAGTTTAAACTAAATATTTAGGGAAATATCAATCAAAAACTTGTTCTTGTATAATGCATTTGCATATGTTCACATACCACAACTCCAACCACTGACAAGATACTCAGTATCCCATGTAAAGAAGAACCCTCTGGAACATAGTTCTGGGTGAAATTTTCATGCATAATTAGTCATCATAAAATAATGAAACACACAAAGATTGCAACATATGTGCAAATACTTACATATATGTAATAAATAATGTATGATACTAAGATGAGAATAAAGTATTTCCTCATAATATGAGATAACTTATCTCATTAAGGTAGTAAAAATATGACATGTATATTGTTTTGTTAAGTTTTAAAAATATTTTTGCAGAAAATGATTAAATGAGACACATGTCACGATTTTAATGGTTCTATGAGATAATTTATCTACTTATATCAGAAGATACTTTATTCTCTAAGTATGTATATAGCACCAGAACCTTATCATTACCTTCGCATAGAATGCGATTGACACAACTAAGAGACTAAAAGTCATTGCACCTGAAGAGACCTGCAAATAGAGATATAACTAATCTCTTTCTAATCTTTTAAGTAAATAGTCACATGAAATTAAACATTATAGGAAATTTCAGACTCACAAGAAGTAGAATTCTGCGACCAGCTTTATCTGCCAACCACAATGTTACACAAGTGGCAAGAACCTGGATGGCATGTTTGTAAATTTAAGTTTATTATTTTAGTATATTGGAAAAAAATATGGAAAATATTAATGTTTCATTTCGGGTGAACCTGAACAGCACCAACTCCAAATGTAGCTACATCACTAGAACTAATACCTGTTTAATAAACAAAATTTATAAGGGTATATAACAATTATATATATATATATATATATATAACAAAGAAAATTGAAGCATGCCAATCCAAAAAAAGAACATACTTTGTCTATGTGTAAGGTCCAATATCATTATATCAGTAACTAACATGAGAATATCCTAAGGGTGTAAAATAGAATATTTATAAGAATATTGAACTAGTACGTAAGTTCAATATTTACTCTAGTTAAAATGTTCATACAAACATGGTATACTCTAGTTAAAATGTTTCATGATTCTCAAGTATTGTTCCTAGTACATAAGTTCAGAATATTTATAAGAAATCAGTATTGTTGGACCAGACTGCGATATGGGAAGAGTGGAGAGCCACAAGTGAGACACCACGTCTTGAACCAAAACCTTAACGCATTAGTTTCATAGGTCATTTGTACTTATAAAATCTTTTACTCCTCCCCTTATATCCAATGTGAGACTTCACACTTGAATAAACCCAACAAGTATAACATACCAGCATTTTGAAAGATGGTAGTGGAATAGAAAAGAACAGCATTGATTCCAGATAGCTGTTGCAAAATAAGTAGTCCAATTCCAATCTGCAGGATTATGAGTTAGTAAAAACTGGTTAGTCCATGATGAACATTAATAAGGCAAATGGATTGAAACCAATGCTGCTAGTTATACAACAAAGTAAATACCATTAAGGGAAGCCAATATCTTCTTTGTGTGAGTTCTGCAAATCGAATTGCAGTTCTTCTGTTTGTTGATGGAAGAGATCTCTGAGCAAAAAATGACTCCCACTTTAGATATCAATTTTATGTCTCTATGATTGCTAACAAAAACATTGAACTTCCACATTCAACGCATCGAAATTGATGAATTCTTATTACCTTAATTTCATTTACTTCCAAAGAAATATCAGTATCAAAACCTCTAAGCACTTGTAAAGCTGTTTGGAATTCTTCTGCCATTCCCATTTTTGCCTGTATTCAGCAAACCAAATTCACTATAAGAAATTAGCATCGTTAATCACGTTAATACAACAGCAACAACCGAGTCTTTATCCGACTACGTGGGGTCGGCAAAAATTAATGAAGCTTACCAGCCATCTAGGAGACTCGGGAAGGAAGAATAAAGCAGGTATCAATAATGCACATGGTAAAACTCCTGCAAGAGTAAGGGCATAAAGTTACTTAATTTCATTTCTCTTACCAACTTACAAGTTGGAATAATATGTCCTTTTCCCCTTAGGGAAGGTAAAAAAAATTAACTAATCACTTGATCTTTGTTACTTTACTATTTGAGAAACATTTTCAATATGATTATTAGGTGGGAGAGTCTCAAGACTTAAGTATTACATTGAGTTTGTTATACTACCCAATGTGAAACTCCTAATATTGTCGCCCCTTTAAGGCCTGAAGTTCACGGCAGCTTTCACTCTATCAACAGTGACTTGATGATAGCCCTTTCTCTTTTTGGCGGCTTCACTCTCCAACTCACCATTCAATATTCAGTACTATACCCTAATCCAGCCTATAGGTAGCCCTTTAAGTGATACAACTCTCAATGAAAGACACAAATTATTAGGACTTAAGCACATGAGGAGAGTCCAACCTAAAAGACTATTCTATCACGTGGAAGAGTCTCATGATTTAAGTATCACCTTGTGTTTGCTATATAAACGTGATACTTCTAACCCTATCCCATTTGATATAGTTACAAGAAACTGTAGCCATAAAGTAATTTACTAACTACTAAGGATTACCTAAAACTGCAAGTATTCTCCATTCAACAAAAATTCCCAGCAAATAAGCCAACATAATTCCAATGGTGACAGAGAGCTATGCAAAAAAGAAACAATAAAAAGTTCACCAACATAGGAGGTGTTAAACTGTAATATCAACCATTAAAATATCAATATAACAGTAACTCTTGGTGGTATTAACCAACCTGGTTAACTGAAACAAGTCTTCCCCTCAAGTTTTGAGGTGCTATCTCAGCTATATATACAGGTACCTATATATTTTAACACAGAAATAGTTATGGTGTACATAACATAATCCCACACTAGCAACACTATAAACATTTAAAGTTACCGTGTAAGATATTATTCCAACACCAAATCCTTCCAACAATCTTCCCATATAGAGAAAATTAGTGTCCTGAAATTTGAACAACATGCATGACAAGAACTTAGCAATGCTTTAAGCATGAGCTTGTTCCTTTTCACATAGGTTTTTGAGTGAGTTAATTAATTATCACTAGGTTGATAAACAAAGTACCTTCTAGTTTTTAAAAAATTAAATGAGTTTGTAGTGTCTTAAAAGTTATTTTTTAAAAAGCTACTTGAATGGTACATTAGACAAAACTAGCTTGTAGTTGGTAGATGTGAGCTTCTAGTTGCTTAGGTAACTTATTAAACTAGAAGTATTCAGTAAAAATAGTTTTGTAAGTGCCTGAAATTTGAAAAATGCCTAAAAAGTAAACACAATATTTATTTACTATTTATTAATTAAATAATTATTAGTTAGAATAATTAAATACATAAATAATTTAAAATAAAAAATTTCAATCCATTATTTTAATATTTTATTTATAATTAGATATGCAAAGTTTTATTTATTTGTGAGATAGGACCAGAGATAAGGTGAGATAACAAAAAACTAATATGATTTTATTAGTTGAGGATGACTAATGTAATTTTTGTTAATTTTGAAAGGTAAAATTGGCAAACAAATTATTTAAGATTACTTTCATTTTTCAAATGCATTATCTTTCAAACTCTACAAACTTTTTTCTTAAAAGTTACAAGATCTCTTCCATTCTTGTTTACCAAATGACTCTAATAGCTTATTTATTGAGTCAAACAGCTACCAATTACTTGAAAAGCTATGAGTACGTGTTATCAAAGTAGCGTTTAGAAAGTAAAATAAGTTCTTAATAATTTTCTTTCCAATTTTATCCTTTAAAACTTAAAAAAAATACATTACTCATCTTCAATTAAAAAACCATATTATTTTTGTTATCTCACCTTACTCCGAATAACTAAAAATATTACATATCCAGTAATAAACAAAATATTAAATAAATGATTGAAATTTTTTATTTTAAATTATTTACTTATTTAATTACTCTCTCTACTAATTTTTCATTAATAAATAACTAAATAAATATTATATGTACTTTTTAGTCACTTTCCAAATTTCAGTTAATTACAAAACTAGTTTTACCGAATAGCTCTAGTTTAATAATATATCTACATAATTACAAGCTTTCAACTATATTCACAGTTTACTGCTACAAAAATACATATTAGTTTTTGTGGAGTTACCAACCCTAGTTTTTCATTAAGTTAACTATTATTGTTTTATTTTTTTTTGTATAAGGTTGTTTATGTGGGATAAACTTATACAATACACCAATGACCAAACAACTCAAAAGAATGATATTAGTTTATCCTATTAGGCCTAATAGGACATGCCAGAAAGCATACACAAAAGTGTATGTAAAAATGGAAGAAAAATAATTAAATCATCCAATTAAAACTTACTTTTGCAAATGAGATGAACAACCAACCAATAATATTTGGAACAGATGCAATAATCAAAGACTGCAATTTGAGACAAGAAAATGAAAGTGGTTATTTTCAGTTGTTAACCAAGAAATATAGAAACTAAACTAAGCCATGAAAAAATGAACTAGAATCATCTCCATTAATGGAGAGACAAGTGTATGTTTTTCATTTGCTTTTAATGACAAAAAATGTAATTTTCTTGTAATCAAATGAATAATGTGTTATTAAATGTTGTATTTCTCTTTGACTTTTGAATCACTTGTCTCTCCATTAACGGAGAGGATACTAACCCATCAAAAAATGGAATTAAAGGACATATGGGTACCCCTTTTCGCCCTATATACTCAGCAATCTGACCACTAGTTATTGCTCCAACCATGGCACCAACATTGGATAATGAACCAAACAAAGAGAACTAAGCAATAAAAATGTACAAAAAAAATGTGAAGTTATGAAATAGAACAAGTTGAACAATATGTAATAAAAAGAGACTCAATATATATATATATATAACTCTTATTCATGATTCACATTTTCATACCTCAGAAACTGTGAGACCAAGATCATTGATAATAGCAGATTGTGTAGGTGATGTATAACCAGCCTGCCACAAATAAATGATCAAAGTTTACTATAATATAATGAACTTTTCTTTTATTTAAGTTAAAAAATTTCCCATTTTGTATTGAAACTATAGCATCAAATGAGAAATTTTCTTACTGTGAAACCAAACTGAATAGGACCTAAAGCAACAACAAGAACACAAACAAAGACAGAGATAGAAGCATCACGAATGGCCTGTGTTGAACTAAACACACTATTTTCTCTAGAAGCACTATTCATACGATACCAGCTTCCTGTGTGTAGGAATGGTTTCTTCAAATCCTCATTTTCTTCCCTCAAACTCATCTTTTCTTACGTAAAACTTCTCTTTTATGTTATTCTCTATGTTCCTACACTCATACACAATCAAATAATATATATATATATGAATGTCATGTTGAGTAACGTATTATTTAAGTACATAGTATTACATATTACATAGTTGTTTTTGAAGAAAAGTGTTGCACTTTAATTTAATAGTTGGTGTGTAACACGTGTTCACACGTCACAACCTAATCATTATCCACTTCTGCAATAAAAACCACTGGATGTCGTGTCTCTAATTTTTTCTAGCCCAGTGTTACCACCTTTGAAATTTCAACTCTATTTAATAAGTCTAAGCAAGTAAAGCCATAATAATAAAAAAAATATTTGTGTGATATTATATTATTGGCGGAAAAAGTTTATCTTTTATTCACTTTATTGCTGTAATTTCTCAGTTTGGCAACTAGAATTCATAGTTAGTCAAGCCGACTTAAGTTTTATATTTTTTAGTCACTTAATTTATTATTTAATACTTATAAATATTGATTAATGGAATTTTATAATATTCTTATCTTTATTCATATTGATAATTTGTTTCTTTACAATGCATGGTGACTATGATGATTTTCTATTAAATGCTTCAATATTTAGATTCAAGTTAAGGTAACATATGTAAATATAAAACATCATAATCTAGTATAATTTTTAAGGTGTGAATTTATAGTATATGCATTGTAGGATCCATGCATGTAAATCAATTAAGTGGTATCAATCAATAAAATGCTTTGAATATCCTTAATTTTGACAAGGCAAAGTAGTACAAATAGTATGACACCAACCCCTTTGATGATATTTTTACTTAAAAAGTACCATTTTTCCAATATAGTGAGATTTTTTTACGATTGATAAAATGAGTTTCATTAAAGTAAAATCTGAAATGATGAATATATATATATATGTATTCAAGTTTTGAGATTTTGGAAGTCTGTTACAAACTTTAATAGAATGAGATTCACTTACTCGAGTAAGAGTAAGTCTAAAAAAACTTATTTTGCATCTTAGCCATCAATCCTAAGGAAATCCAATGGATTGAATTAATGAGTAGATCTAAACAATTAGATTTTCTAAAATTGATAGCTTAAGATGTGGAAACTCTAGAGTAAATGGATTTCTTCTCAACTTTAATTTAACTAACTTAGAGATTGATAGTAATTTATAAGTCACTAGACAATCATTTATCCATGCATTTTCTATTCGATTATGCAACCTATTTTTACAATCTTCATAGTTGAAAATGTTCTTTCTACAGTTGTTGTGGCAATAGATAAAATGATTGTTAACTTCAAAAGAAGATAAACTAATGTGTAAACAATGTGTCTTCTCTTTCAACCAACTTCGATTATTGATTCCTTTCAAAGATTATATCAATGATAAAAGTCTTAAGTTGGTTATCAACCATTACCAAAACATCTATCTCCGACACATCTTGTAAAACTATTGATATATAAATTTACTTAATGATTAATGGAAACAATATTAAACATATAATAGAAATAATAAAATAAAAATAATCAAGGAAATAGAGAATATATAAGTAATATATAACTTAAAAATCAGGGTAAGCATTTGCACACCCTCAATGTGCACCGTCCATGGCCATGTTAGCATTCAATTCATGGTAAAAAAACTATCTTTGGATATTATATATAATAGAATAATATAATTGACATAATACATAAGGTAAGAATCTAAAAACATTCAAATCTAAGAGTTAACCACAAAGTTCGTAATAATTTATATGGTTTATTGGATAATAATTACAGGCAAAGATATAAAACCACACAATGTGGAAGAAAAAGTTAAAAAGTTGCGGATAATAATTTGTTTAACTTCCAAGAAGATTACCAATTTACCATACTAATTAATTATTTTCAACGAATGAGTATAAATTGCAAATAAAATTAATATATACGACGAAATGATAGGAATGATTTGGATGCTACATACATCAAATTAACCATATAAGAACAGAGTGAAACAAAATCTTGAATAAAGAAAATAGAAATATAAGGTAAGAACAATAATTTGATGAAGCATATTAGTAAGGACAATAATTTCATAGATGAAGTTAAATAGTTACTTAGAATAAAATCATCATATGAGACAAGTTAGTAAATAGTTACATAAATATCTATTACTCCTACACATGTCATGCCCCCTAGATTAAGGTGAATATTAACATGTTCATTTTTAAATAAAACATGAAATCTCATATCATGTCCACTCTAAATATGGATAAGACAGATAAATGTAGACAGATTTGCGGGTCACTCTAAATAAAATAAATATATAAATGTATATACGCTAGTCATACAAAATAAATAATACATAATTTACCTACAAATATATAAACGTATTTATCATAATAAATAATCATACAAATGAAGCAATAAATAAAATACAAATGCATATATATAGTACAAAATATGTATATTATATAATTTGCATACAAAATACAAAAACAACAGTACATATGCAAATACAATATACCAAATATAAATGCATATATATAATAAGAAAATGATAGTATTTTATCACATTTTATATACAAATTCATATATAACAAATGAAATACATTTTCTCATATTTGGCAAAATACATATATATTTGCATATTTAATATTCAATATTTTCTCTAATAATACCTTAGGCTGCCCATTTTGCTCGTGTAGAAATGTTCGCGGGCGAACATTTGGATGGGCATTTTAGGGCGGATGTGAATATTAATCATGTCCTACGTACCCATCCAATAAATATGGACGGACAACTCCCATGAGCTTTGCCCAATTTGCTAATAATACATAAATATCTAAAAATAAAAATGTCATATCTCTCTATTTTTATGTTGTTTTCTATATAATTGTTATAGGTATACCGGAGATGACGATAATTCTACATACATATATTAGGAATGAAAACACAACTATTGATAAAACTCATCCATTTTGATGTTTTGCATCTTATTATCATAGGAATAAAATGTACGTACTCGTAATATATGAGTTTTATACAATATTGATTTGTCATCTATTATTTATATTTAATTATTATTAACTCTTCAAAAAATAATATAAATAAATGGTGGATAATATAATTACTATATATAATTTTTTTATTGATAGTGCATATATATTACATTTTATTATCATGGATTCATCCATTAGTCCTTACATTTTATTAGTCCTTCCACTTTATTATCATGGCACCTATTCATCCATTTGAGCAATGAAGTGCACAAGAATAATAACCCATCCTTACTTGAGATGCATTTATCTATTAATCGTTCTGATTATTTAGATTTAGATTAATGAAATATTTGAATTTTAAAATTAAAAAAGTAAAGGTTAAAAAATTGGTTTAATAGAATCCATGTTTTAATGAGATTTATCATCTATATAGAATTTTTTGGATTTCCAAAACATTTATGTAAGGCTTGACGTCATTAACCGGAAATTGAAGCGATAGTGTGTATATATATCTATCAATTGGATTCTTCTCCAGTACTGGTTATGTGAAAGGAGATGATTTTTAAAAAATAAAATAAAAAAATATTAAAATCTGAAGCATTGAAATTTTATTTTTGACACATGTTATAATCCTAGGTATGCATTGGCCTCTCCTGTAATGAAGAGGAGCCAAACTCTATATATATGGGTGGGTCCACTTACTCTAAGAGTAAGTTTTTAAAATTTATTTCACATTTTAACTATCAATTTTAGGGAAATCCAATAGTTAAATTAGTGAGTAAATCTAAACTATTAGATTTCCCTAAAATTGATGGCTAACATTGTGGAGTAAGTTTTTTAAACTTACAGAAGGATCCACTTACTCCAAAAAACACTTACTCTTCATCTTAGCCATCAAATCTTGAAAAATTCAATGGCTTAGATGTACTCACCAATTCAAACCATTGGATTTCCCAAGAATGAATGGTCATGATGTGGAGTAAGTGTTTTTCCACTTACTCTTAGAGTAAGTGGATCCCTCCCCCTCTTATATTTATATTTTTATATATATATATGCTAGCTTATTTACCTTGTGATGCACAGGTGTGTATTTTATTTTTTATTCAATGCTTAAACATTTAGGTTCAATGAAGATAAGATATGCATATATGGAATTCGGGGTGAGCGTATATCGGGTTAGAACGGGTTAAGATTTGTCCTTATATATCCCTAAATTTTAGTTAGTTTATTTTTGAACTTGGACTCGATCGTAGACCCAAAGTTAATCTGACCCTAAATATTCACAGGGTCAGCATTTAAACTCGTCCATAAATATTCACATGATCAACATTTAAACTCGACCCTAAACTCAACTAAATATAATGTATATTTATTTTTGATAAAATATTCTGAATATTATTTATTATTGTGAATATATGAAATTTGAAATATAAACTAATATTTATACTCATATATTATTTATTATATATTATTAAACATGTATATATGATAAAAAATTAAAGATTCAATAATACTTTCGACCAAAATGTATCATTACTCTATATACATTTGAGCACAGACACATACAAACATCATGAGTAATTGACTATTGGACGGGTCGAATGAGTTATGATTAGTCCCTATCCGATATTAAATATTGATTGGATCTAATTTTTGAACCTGAAACAGACCTTAAACCCAATGAAATTCGAACCAATTCAGGTCTGATCATACCGGGTAAACGGGTAGGGTCAGATCATGTTCACCAATATATATGGAACATCATAACCTAATAGAAAGTGTTATCAATAAGGAAAATGTTTCCAATGTCTTTAAATTAGGAAAGACAAAGTAGAACGGATAATACATTACCACCCATTTTGATGATAACTTTAAAAAAGAGTTATTTTCCATATAAGATTTTTTCTATAATTTGATGTAATGAGTTTGAAACCAAAATTAGATATGCATTATTGAAGTTTGGATATTTGAAATATACCCCCTCCCTCTAAATATTTTTACATTTAAGGTTATACACACTTTAAAAATTTAATAAATGGTGTACCAATTAAATATATTTTGACCTGATAAATATTCACATATTCTCACAATTAAATTTTCACTAAAATATCTATATTTTGAAAGGACAAAGATGTGTTGTCCCAAATTACGTCTTAAATTATGTCTCAAACCAATAATAATAAAGAAAACACACACAAAAATTAATATTAATTTTTTTAATTGATATAATATAAATTTATTAATTTAATACATGATTTGGACAACAAATCATTATTCAATTTTTACATAACTAATGCGTTCTGACAAGTTATTGTGTATTTCTTGATTTAGGAAGAAAATAAGAATGTGTGAATATTTATCTTTTATTGTTAAATCATGTCATGCATTTCTAGTATCTCATTTTCAAATCAATAATTTATTTTCCTATTTAATTCAGAATTTGGCAATGAGAAATATGCAAGATTATTTGTTTTTTAAAATGATATTAGTTGTTTAAAAGAATCATATAATTAAGGCTCTACTAATGATAAATAAAAAAATAAAATAAAAGATAATTTGGTGAATAAATAGGAAGCTTGGGCAAGTAAACCTTTTGTAGTACAAACACAACCTAATTATTACGGTGGTAAAGTTTTTGGTGCAATCTATTTTTGTGTGAGATCCCAATCACTAACCTTAGTGATAGAGTGCAATGCAATTATGGTGGTAACCGAGAAGTGATTCATTCACTAGTAGTAAGTTTTTAAACATATTTCACATTTTAGTTATCAATTTTAAGGAAATCCAATAATTTAGAAAAAACCATTGGATTTTCCTAGAATTGATGGTTAAGATGTGGAGTAAGTTTAAAAAACTTACTCTTTTACCGATATAATTTATGGCTAAGATGTGAAGTAAATTTTGACCTGTATAATTGCATGATCGATATAATTGTTGTATTATGTCGGTATTAAGAATGGTTTACCGGTTTATCGATTGTACCGGCTGGCACCAACCGGTTTTGATAACTATGTATATATATAACTCTTTTCTTTACATTCTTTTATGTTACATTATATTTCTCAGAAAAAGGATTCATCGACTCAAAAAGTAAGTTTAAACTCTACATCTTAGTCATCAATTCTAGGGAAATCTAATAGTTTGAATTAGTGGCTAGATCTAAATCATTGAATTTCACTAGGATTGATAGCTAAGATGTGGAGTAAGTTTAAAAATCTTATTGTTGTATCCTCACCCTATTTCTTATGACACTAATTAATTATTATAATAGCATTCCATAATAATGTTTAGTTGAATACAAATAGTTAAATATTTACTTAAAATGTAGTTTTTTATCCATTGTTGCACTTTATAAACTTTATAATATTTTAGAACATTGATTTTAAATATATAATATTTTCTATGATGCGGATATTTGCTAGATATTTTTATAATGAATAACTACTAATGAATCAAAATAATTAATAAAATAGTCTCAAAATAATAGCACATAATAATACATCTTAGGTAATACATAAAAATATTTATAATAATGGATATTCATCAATTAAAGGATATTTTAATAATGAAATATTAATAATATTATAAGTTATATTAAGGATTGATGGAGGGTCCTGATAAGTCACAACATACTATAATCATATTTTGGATTACTTTGGATAACAAACCATTACTTTTGGATTTAATGTTTGAACTATCTGAAGGAAAAAGAAAGGTCACATTAAAGTAGAATACACCATCTCAAATGGGGACTACCTATTCTAAAATGGTGTCCACATCTCTGTCCCAACCAATCAGAAAACGCCATCTCATTTAAAAAATCTATATTACTTGCATTTCTTTTTTTCTTACATTTTGTTCTCTTTTTCTGATTGGCTGGGACATGGATGAGGACACCATTTTGGGACAAATGATCCCCATCTGACAAAGAATAAGCTTAGTAAAAGAAAGTTTCATTCTTTCACTATTGGTATTAGGGGTGGTCATGGCTCGGGTTAAGCCTTGTCAAATACCCAATTTTAAATATTATTCAGGTCATTTTCTGAACTTGGATTCGATTCTAGACCTGGAGCTAACCCGACCGTAAATATCAATCAGGTCAGTCTTTAAACCCGAACCCGACCTTGGTCCGATTAAATATAATGTATACTCATTTTTGAACTTGGATTCGATCTTAGACCCGGAGCTAACCCGACCGTAAATATCAATCATGTCAGCCTTTAAACCCGAACCCGACCAATGGCCCGATTAAATATAATATACACTCATTTTGGATATTTCTTAATATTATTTATTATTATAAATATGTAATTTGACATATAAAATGATAATTGTATATATATTATTAATCATGTATATATGATGAAAAAATTTAGATAATCAATAATACTTTTGACAAAAAATGTATATCACTCTATATACATTTGAATAAAGACACATACAAATATGATTAGCGAGGACTATAAGATGGGGTCGGGTCATACTTGATCTTTATTTGGCCCTAAATATTGATATAATCTAATTTTTGAACCTAAATCCGACACCAAATCCAATGAGATCCGACCCTATTCGAATCTGATTATGATCAAGTTACCAAATGAGTACGTAGGGCTGAGCCCTGCTCACCCCTAATTAATATACTCTCCCCAAGAACAGAACACCACTCAATTCCTTCGAGGATGTTGCGTCCTGAATATGAATTTCACCATCCAATCATGGTCTTAACTTTAATTAAAGGCAAAACTGTCTCATGTTAATTCCATATACTGAATCAATAATAAAATTAATATATTAATTATTCCTATATGAGAGGTGTGTGTAATTTTTTAAACGAAATTGGTTATTAGTGTAATTAAGGTAAACTTAAATGGTGTTATTGTAATTTAATCTAATAAAAAATAATAAAGAAATATTGACTCTTATCATTTTTTCTCTATAACCATTGTCAATGACAAATATATTTGTTTGTAAAATAAATGATGATTCATAAGTATCGAGAAACTTAAATTCAAAGTGAAACTCAATATATTTTATTTTATCACCAATACTTATTATTTGTTGCTAATGATATAAGATTGAGACCAAGAAATGATTTAAACGAAACCATGATGCATAAATTGTCATTTTGTTATCATTATTTTAAAACTTAAGTTGATTAAAAACAAAGTAAACTACTAGAGATCAAAATAAAAAATTGGTATTTTATATAAAAGTAACTTATAATAATGTAAGTAATGCAAGAAATATATATTTTTATATTAAAATGTCATTACTAAGAAATAATAAAATATTTAAGCTTATTTTATTACTCAAATATTTGTTATTTTGTAGGATGAGTAAGTTTTGAAAATGTATAAGATAACACTTTAATTATCCCTACTTTTTTATGAGCTTTATGAGCTTTTTTATTTGAAAATATTTGTTATTTTATGAGCTGATGGATGATACACAATACAAATGTGATAAAAAATAGTAAATTATAAAATAAAAAATTCATTCTAATTCGCTATATGAAATATAGCAATAGTTTTAAGGAAATGTTGCTTAAATATATAAAATAGAAGAGTGAATTCATAATTGAATTCTATATACAAATTTACAAATAATTAATTTATCATATCTAATGTATAATTAAATAATTATGAGTAAGTTATACTAACATCTCCCGTAATTTAGCTTAAATACACAAATCAACCTTTTCATTTAAAAATATTACATGTAGAGATAATCAACTTATTGTAAGTATACAAATTAGGGAACTTATTTGGGTAGCTCCCAAAAAAACAGAAAGGGGTTTATATAGTTTCACGGGCTTTCAACCTAATTTACTCTAAATTATATTACATCACCATTCTGAAGAAAAAAAATAACTATTTAATTTATTTAGTGTAAAAATGATGATCTTAAAATATTTATTGGCTTACTCTATAGGTGTATAAATTCTCATGCAGAGGGGGCTTGTGCTTCTGGTGCTTGTGATGGTGCAGTTTCTGGTGCCAATTCAGGAGCTTCTATTGGTGCCAATTCAGGAGCTTCTATTGGTGACTCACCCTCTTCATCTTCATCAGGAAAATCTTCCTGAGCCACATTTACTGAACTTTCTTTTGCACCTGAAGCTGGACTTTCATTTCTGATTTATGACAACAACGATAACAATTTTTTGAGTAAGTATACATTTTAGTCAATACTATCGGTGTAAAGATTTATACATATTTAATGTATCATTCATCATTTATTTGTATTATTTATTTTTAAAATTCAATGATGCCTAAAAACGAATGGAAGACTAATAGTATATAAAACTTTTATATTGTTAGTATATACATTTTTTTCTCTATAAATATTTTAATTTTCATTTGAAAATACACTTTATATCAAGTTACTTTCTTATTATTAAATTAATGTAAGATAATATCAAAACCTATTTCTTGAAGACTGAAACTAGTATTATTTACTAGGATACATAACATGTAAGTGTATATCTCATCTATTTGATACAGGTGACAAAAATTAGTATATAGAAGTTTGAACCATGCAATAATTCCTTATAGTAAAGGAGCTAACATTATCTATCATTAATGGAAAAGTTGTATAAAAAGTAATGCTTCATGTAATCTATTCCTATATAACAAAAGAAGGTCCTCTTAGTCACATGTCATCTCCTCATTACTTTTTTTCTCTTCAAAAGTGTTCTATGCTATTATTATGTACATTATCACACTACATCTTCACTTTTTATACATTTTATATTTTAATAATTTAAATGCTAATTAAAAATACAATCTACTCCTATTGATGATTCAATTCATTATTCCTCTTATCTTTCACCTATTTTTTTTTCATGGACACAAATGTTCATAAATAATTTTTGTAGAAGAAAAAGAAGTTGGAAAAACTTTTTATCATTAGAATTGAAAATTAGAAGTAACAAATGTATTTGATATTCATGTTTTCCGTTTTTTTTCACTTAAATGTATAAATATGGTCCATGGATCTCTCTCATTTAACATATACTCTATTAACCAATATACCATCTAATTTGAGTAGTTGATTCGTCAATAACTCAATAAGACTAAACAAATTTTGTTTCTGCAACATTCCCACCTTTACTAATTATATTCAAGTATATACACCTAACCAATTCTAAATCACTAATAATATTTTATCATCCAACTAATTAGATTGAAAAAAATCATACAATTTTACCTCATTTAATATTTGCATTAATCTATCTATTTTATTTAACGTTTACTAATACTATAAGTTTACTAATACTTTATTTAAATTGAAAAAACCATATGTTTACTAATACTTTATTTAAATTGAAAAACTATACAGTTTTACCTCATTCAATATTTGCACTAATCTATCTACTTTTCATCTCATCAAAGCTTTGTGATACTTTACCAATTGAATTTTAATATCATATTTCTTGGATTTTAATTATTCCCTACTATAATTAAAAAAAATCAAATTCGAAATTGAAGTTTTACCTCAAATTCGATTTCTTATTTTTGTTAGAATATTCAAATTTGAAAGTATCATTTCTTTTCATCATGTGTTTGAATAGGCAAATACACGGGTAACACTTGTGTTCTTAACAATGTGAATGTACGGTTAACATGTGTGTTTTAACTAAGCGAATGCACATGTAACATGTGTTCATAGCATTGAGAATGTTCACATGTGTTCTTAAAAATACAAATGCATGAGGAACATGTATTTTTTTAACCATGCGAATGTACGAGTAACATATGTATTCTTAACTATATGAATGCTCATATAATTTTCGTGTTCTTAATCATACGACAAAAAAGTATTGCCTCGTGCGAATGCACGGGTAACTTACTAGTGGTTATATATAAATAACACCTATGTGATTAAATTATGTTACCTATTGTTTATTAGATTTATATGAGAAAATGTCCCTTCCCTAGATTTATATAAGTATGTTTTATATTTCAATTTTCTCTCTTTTACTCTCTTAACATAAGTAAATGTCCCTTCCCTAGATTTCATATTCATATATTGTTTATTTTTCTAACCTAGCTTATCAATAAGTAGTGATGGCAAAAAAACCTGATCCGTTGGTACATATCAAAATATCTGCAAAAATAGTTCATGGATGAGAACGAGTATTCACGTATATATTTTAATTAAATATTTTATACTTAATTATTATTATTTTAATATTATATTTGTCTATTTTATTATTATTTCATAATAAACAAGTAATAATTATTTTTATATATTAATTATTATAAAATATGTAAAAATATAATTAAAATTGAAAACTCGTTGGATACCCGCAGTTACTCGTTGTAAAAATATAATTACTATGTGCCCGCAAATAGTACGAGTATGAGCATAGATATGCATTACTCTTGTCCGTCCGGCCCTTTTCCTATCCCTGTCAACAAGCTAGTATATATATTGAACAAAATAAGAAAAAAATGAGAAAGAAAGGGTGATATCTTACTTGGCTTCTCCAACCCATTGACTCAAAGACTCAACATTGCTTGGATCACTTAAGACCTTTTCAGCAGCCTTTTGGGCATTATCATCATTTAAAGCCTTCTTAGCCTCATCCAATGCACCTTCAGGGAGTCCTGCAGCACTTGCTTGGTCTAATAAACTCGACCAATTATCTTCACCCAGTACTAGACTCGATCGCACAACCAGAACTAATGTGAATACCATAACAAAAAATGATACCTTTGCCATTTCCTTATTGCTACCTTATAATCAAGGATTGATTGAATAATAAACTTTGCAAATTTTGTGATCTGAAGGTTGAATTAATGAAAAATGTAAACTCTCTTAGGTTGAAATTTGGTGATGATTTAGAATGCACAAACTTTTCTTTGGTGCTGATTTAATAGCCTAATGGTAGAGTTTTTTTGACTAATCAGCATCAACCATAATGGTTGGTTTATATTTCTTTTGCAAAACCTTCATTTGCGGATTACCAATTAAGTATAGCCACAATGGTTTTCTTTATTTTTAGTGCAGTCTAAGAATAAAGGTGAAACAAAAAACAAAGTTATTTTCCTTTCTGACATTTTTCCTGAAGTGGAAGATAAATACATTGCACATTAACACAAATTGCCAGCAACACAAATTATATATATATATATATATATATATATATATATATATATCTGTTTGTTAAATTACAGTAGAAAGTTATTAATAATAACTCAATAACTCTAGAGGAGGGATTCATTGACCCCAAGAGTAAATTTTTTAAACTTACTTCACATCTTAGCTATCAATTTTAGGGAAATCCAATGGTTTGAATTAGTGAATATATCTAAACCATTGTATTTCCCTAGAATTGATGACTAAGATGTTGAGTAATTTTAGGGAAATCCAATGGTTTGAATTAGTGAATATATCTAAACTTACTCTTACAGTAAATGGATCCTCACCAATAACTCTATCATACAAAAAAATGGTAATAACCAAATTCTGCCAAATAAAATAAAGATATTCCAAAATATGAAAATGCAACTATCTCACCTTTTTTTGTATAACCAATGATATTTTATTAACCTATGGGTAAGGAACTTGTTAGATTGTGAATGAATGAAACCGAAACAGAAAAAATGAGAGAAAACAGAAAATGCAAGAGGTTGAAGATGCTGAATAGTAAACTTGCTATATTTGGCAAAAACTAACTTTTGAAAACTTGCAACTACCTTCTATTTATGGAAGGTTCTCAAAGTAACTAAAATAACCCATTTAGCTTAATGTAATCTAGGCCCAATGCTTAATCAATCTAGTTTGCAATTACATTTAACATTCCCCCATAATTCAAACTAGCTAAACTAACAACACCAACTTTATCTCTTTGTCTTTCAAATTCAATCATCTTCGATGGCTTTGTAAGTAAATCAGTTTGTTGTTCCATTTATGTGCAAAACTCCAGCTCCAAGTTCTTCTTCTTAACTTGGTCTCTCAAGAAATGAAACTTGGTTTCAATATGCTTTCTTCTACCATGGGAAACTGGATTCTTAGACAGATTGATTGCTGATTTTTTGTCCACAAAAATCAGCAGTGTATCTTGCATACACACTCTCATCTCCTTCAGCAATGCTTTCAGCCACAAGCCTTGGCATCCTCCTAAGCAAGCTGCTATATATTCAGATTCACAAGTAGAGAGAGCAGCCACATCTTGCTTCTTAGAGCTCCAACTTATTGATGCATCTCCTAGCTTGAACAAGTAGCCACTAGTGCTTTTCCTATCATTCTTATCTCCACACCAATCAGCATCTGTAAATCCATGCATCACTCCTAGTTTCTGCTCCGTTTTGTTAGGAAACAAGATTCCATAGTCAAGGCTGCCCTTTAGATATCTAAGAATCCTCTTAGTAGCTTGATGATGTGAGGCTTTAGGACTCTCAATGAACCTGCTTACCACTCATACTCCATATGCTACATTAAGTCTGGAATTGCATATGTACCTTAAGCAGCCAATCATTTTTCTAAATAGAGTTGTGTCAACTACCTCATCTCCTTCTGCTTCACTCCTTAGAGTTGTTCCAATCTCAATAGGTGTGATTGAAGGATTGTAGTCAAACCTATTAAACCTCTTGAGTACCTCTGTTATATACTTCTTCTGGTGCATCAAAATGCCTTCAGCTATTCTGATAAATTCTATCCCAAGGAAGTATGAAAGTGTCCCTAGATCATACATCTCAAATTATTCCTTCAATCTAATCTTTATGTCTTCTATCTCATGCTCATTGCAGCCTGTTATGAGCAAGTCATCCACATATAGGCAAATTATGACTGAAGCTTCTCCACTTGCCTCTTTTATGTAGATGTCATGTTCATTCTTGCATCTTAGGAGACCTTGCTTTAAGAAGAAACCATCTATTCTTTTGTTCCAAGCTCTAGGAGCCTGCTTCAACCCATAGAGTGCCTTATGCAACCTATATACCTTCTTTGTTTCACCTGGAACCTCAAAACCTTGTGGTTGAGTCACATATACTTCTCTATCTAGAGGATCATTCAGAAAGGCAGACTTGGCATCTAGTTGGCTTAGAGTCCAATCCCTTGAGCTAGCTAAGTCAACGATAAGCCTCGCTGTCTCTATTCTTGCAACATGTGCAAATACTTCATCAAAATCAAGTTCAGGCTTTCGTAGAATGCCTTTTGCAACCAACCTGGCCTTGTGCTTGGATACTGTCCCATCTGGCTTGTTTTAGCTTGAATACCTACTTCGCAAAGATAGGCTTCTTCCCTTTAGGCAAGGTAGTAAGCTCCCAGGTCTTATTCCTTCATATGGACTTCAGTTCTTCTTCCATAGCTTCAATCCAACAACTCTGCTTAGAGGCTTGATCAAAGCTTATGGGTTTCATCTCAGCTAACAAAGCCATATGCACTAGATCACCCTCTAGAGTTACTGATTCATCAGTGAAGACTTCATAGTCTCTTAGCCTTGTAGGTAGGTGTCTATTGAGGTTTGTCCTCAACTCTTGCCTCTGTTGCAACCTCTTGCTCAATGACAATGCTTTCAGTTGTGGCTTCTCACCTTCATCAATAATCATCTTCCATGGTCTTGATGTTGTTGCTTCATCTGTTGTGTTCCAATCCCAGCCTTGAGACTCATCAATTCTTATGTCTCTGCTATAGGAAATGATGTTTGTCATAGGATCATAGATTTTGTAGGAGCCTGCAGTGTGATATCTCAAACACTCTTAGATGCTTCACACTAGGCTTAATTCTTGACCAAGCTTCTTCAGGAGTCACTCCACTTAACCTTTTTGTGGAACTTTTGTTCAAGACATACGCTGCAGTGGACACTGCGTCACCCGAAAACTTCTTGGGTAGTCCCTTTGTCTTCAACATGCTTCTCACCATGTTTAGCAGAGTTCTATGTACTCTCTCTGCTACTCCATTGTGTTAAGGAGTGTATGGTGCAATCACTTCATGAGTGATACCTTCCTTGGTGCAGAACTCATGGAAATCATGAGATACATACTCACCCCCTCCATCACTTCTCAGCACCATCAATCTTTTTCCACACTGAACTTCAGCAACAACCTTGAATGCCTTGAATTTTTCAAGCACTTCATTCTTCCTCTTGATCAGATAGACCTATATCCTTCTTGTGAAATCATCCTTGAAGGTCACAAAGTAATTGTTTCCTCCAAGTGATTGCACTTCAAATGGCCCACACACATCTAAAAACACAACCTCAAGTGGTCTGCTTGACTTGATTGAGATTTGAGTGCAAAACTTGTTCCTTGTCTGCTTACTGGTGATGCACTCTTCACACCAATCACCTTCACCACTAATTGTAGGAAGACCATCTACCATCTTAAGCCTGCTCATCAACTCAAGGCTTTTTAGATTCAAACGGTAGAACCTCTAGTGCCAAATCTTTGTTTCATCTGTTAAGGTCCTATTGAAGGTTCTATTGCTTTAGAGTGGAACCTTCAGGATCAGTCTTCTTTTGTTGTTGAAAATCCTGAGCATCTTGTCTTCCATGTTGATCCTATAGCCCATTTCAAGCAGCTGACCAATGCTAATCAAATTACTCTTCATTCTTGGCACATACAACACATTAGAGATAGATGAGGATGTGTCATCCTTCTTCTGAATATGAATCCTACCAATCCTTTCTACATTGATGAAGCTATTATCTGCAAATTTCACCTTGGTTTTCACTGAATCATCTAGAGAGGTGAACCACTCCTTGTGTCCAGTCATGTGATTGGAGCACCCTGTGTCTAGGTACCAACTTTCTGAGGCTGTTGCACTAGGTTTTGTTTACACCATCAAGCTAGCTTCTTTAGAATCTTGATCTTCTTGCACCAAATAGTGAGTTTGAACTTCATTCTCACTTAGGATCTCACCTTCTGCCAACAGCAAGACTTCATCTTCTGATTCTTCATCTTTAGCAAGCCTAGCCTCTACATCTTTGTGCTTTCTTTTGAGTTTGCACTCAGATGCATAGTGTCCCCACTCCTTGCAGCTATAGCATTGTATCTTGTTTTTGTCTTTCTTCTTCCTTTCACCAAGATTGCTTCTATTCTTGGGAAACCTTGACACAGAGTCAAGATTCTTGTGACTCTGATCAGATCTTGATTGATCTGATTCAATCTTCCTGACCCCACTCCACTTCTCCTTTACTTTGTTGTTCCTTTCTTGATTTAAGAAGCTGATTTTCTTCTTGAATTGAGCACTCAAAGCATGTTGAGATTTCCTATCCACTAATCTTTCTAGCATTCTCTGCTCATGAATTTTCAATGAGCCTTGTAACTTTTCAAGTTTCAGAAAGTCTAGATCATTGGATTCTTCAATTGCCACAATGATATGATCAAACTTGGGTGTCAAGGTTCTAAGTACCTTCTCCACCACACCTTGTTCTACTACTTTATCACCACAAGATTTCATCAAGTTGATCAAACCACAGATTCTTGAGAAGTATTCAGATATGGTTTCATTTTCATCCATCTGAATTAGTTCATACTGCATGCGCATCAATTATAGTCTCACCTTCTTCACTTTTACTCCACCTGAGTAACATCTATCAAGCATCTCCCATGCATCTTTGGCACTTGAAGTTGCTGAAATCTTTTCAAAATTCGTCTTATCCACACACTGATGAATTAGGAATGTTGCTTTGCAGTCCCTCTTCTTGGCTTCCTTGACCTCCAACTTCTCAACTTATGATGGGTTCTCACTCAACGATTGAACCCCATCTAGCACTACATCCAAGCAATCTTGAAAGCCAAAGATAGCTTTCATCTGGATGCTCCAATGGTCAAAGTTCTTGCCATCCAAGATGGTTAAATTCATAGCAAAGCCATTCGAGTTTGTCATCTTCCTCCTCTTTTTGATCTTCTTGCTCACTTTCGGCTTCTACCACGATTCAACTAAAAATAACACTCACAACCCCCTTTATCACACAAAGCTCCACTGTTAGATTGTGAATGAATGAAACCGAAACAGAAAAAATGAGAGAAAACAGAAAATGCAAGAGGTTGAAGATGATGAATAGTAAACTTGCTATATTTGGCAAAAACTAACTTTTGAAAACTTGCAACTACCTTCTATTTATGGAAGGTTCTCAAAGTAACTAAAACAACCCATTTACCTTAATCTAATCTAGGCCCAATGCTTAATCAATCTAGTTTGCAATTACATTTAACAGAACTAAACTCTAACCTCTTTTGGTTGTATGGTTGTTCTTCTCAATAAGTATCACTCACAAGAATCAAAATTTTCACATTTGAACTATTACTATACCTCGTGATCTAGTGGGGGAATAACATTTATGCTTCTATTTACCTTTAACCTTACTACCTAATGTTTGGAATTTCATTTTTACCACACTAAAATTTAAAACCCCCTTTTATTGCAAAAAATCCAAGCTACCCTTCCCAATTTAGACATATTTGATTTTGGTCACAAAGCCCAAATTTGTATAATTTTCATACAAATGACTTGTATGTATGTGCAATAAACATACATGACTTCTAAAATTGTCAGGGTCTTAGTTGTATCATGTATATGAATTTTGCCATGGTTACATGTCTGCAACTGTTCAAATTACTGATTTACTTCTCACTTGTATTTATTATTATTCTGAACTTTATTACTTTGTATAATAGACTAATTTGAAAAGTCTTTATCTTCTTCACACACATGGGCATGTTTGAACGATTCATGTGTTTTCTTCTTCATGATTTTACCTAGTTACATGCCAACATATTAGTGTTTTAAAATGCGATTTTGGTCACAATTGCGGTAATTGTTGCAGTTATTGTGTTCATTGCGATGCGGATTGTGTTTTTTGCGGTGTGAATTATTTCGTGATTAAAATAATATTTGTTAATCCGATGTGGCCTAATGCGGTTTGATATGATCTGATGCGGCCTGATGTGGTCCGATGCGGTTACGTTATAGTGTGATGCATCCAAATTATTGTGATTCAGAGTCACACTGCAATTGCATTGTGATGAGGTAGCATGTGGTCGGTAATTTAAATAATTGCATGACAAATGTATTTAGAGACTTAAAAACATTGATATGCTAGACATTTATCAAATCCACAGTTTGGCTTTTACTCAGATATTAAAAACAAAATAGGAAAAATTCACTTACTCCCAGAATAAGTTTTTTAAACTTATCTTACATCTTAACCATTAATTCTAAGGAAATCCAATAATTTATATTTACTTATTAATTCAAATCATTGGATTTATGTGGAGTAAATTTTCCCAAAACAATACTTTATTCATTTTGTGGACGCTATGAACTTATGAAAGTTAACCATTCAATGAGAATTTTCCCAAAACAAGATTACTTTATTCATTTTTTAAACTTACTTCAAATCTTACCGTTGCAGGGAGAACTTATGAAAGTTAACCATTCTATGATAATTTATTTTGCCAAGTTCAATATAGGAGAAATTAGTTCCCATACACATGAATGAAAGACTAAAACCAATAAGTTAGGTAAAGTATATATACCTGGAATTCCTTTTGTGTGAGGTAAGATAAATTTCTTTCCTCTAGCATAAGAATATCAAAATGGTTGTCATACTTTTGATTAGAACATTAATCTAATGAAGTTAAGGATATATGCAGAACTTTTTCAATGGAATCAATGTGATATACTGCTAAAGAAGCAATAAGAAATTGTGAGCTCAAGCCAAAAAATCTACAATCCCATAATGCATCAAAGGTATAAGTCCTTAGTTAAGTATTCATAGACTACCATTGCAACAATTTGCACTCTGCAGCATTACATTAACAAGAATACAATCGCATAATACCAGTAAAAACACCAACTTCTTGTGCCATCGGATATCATTAACCATCCATGGCACATAAAAAGCAGCCGTTTCGTTTCAGGATCCCTTGGCTATCGGGAAAACATGTTGCGCGTCCAAAAGATAGACCAAAATCTCCCACAAAACTAGACACAAATGTACCGATTCAACGACTAGAGTCCCCTTCTAGTCCTACCAAAACTCAGGGAGTCCCAAGAGCTGAACCTTCGGTGATCGTTGAGTCCTCATTGACTTCTCAGTTAGAACCTACTTCTCGATCGACAACTCCAACCGAGGTTAACTCTCCATCATTATCACTTGAGCCTTCGTCCCGTGCAGCCTCGCCATCTCGGGTTTCTATTATGTTCTCATCATCAAAACCTCAACCTCAGTCTCCCTCTAATTCAGCCTTAGATGGCTCCATCATTGTGTCGAAGCTTCCAGCTGAAGAAAACATTCAGCTTGTATCATCTGCCTCTGAACAAGAAAAGGAAAAGATGGTCATGTCTGAGCCGATACCACAAGAAGCTGAGACAATTCAACAACAGTCTCCCTCTCATTTGGCTTTAGATGGCGCTTCCGCAGTGCCAATACCTGCAGCCGAAGAAAGCTCTCTGCCTGCATCATCTGTCTACAAACAAGAAAAGGAGATAATTGTGTCTGAACCAATGCCACAAAAAGTTGACCCAAAGATAAAGTCACCATCGAAAACAATCATCAAATCACCAGACACCTTTTCTCAACCTGAGAATCTGTCTGCACAGTCTACACCAATCTTACCCGAGGCTCGTTTGGAGACACAAAGCAAGTCACCACAACCTGCAGGATCTGAACCACGACGAACTTCTTTTGTGCCTTCGTCATCCCCGAATTCTAAAACTGAACCTACAGCCTCTCAGACTCGGTCATCATCTCCTTTGGCCTCAGAGCGCACCAATGTGCTAAAGCCCGTAGATGAAAGCACTTTTCTTGCATCATCTGTCTTTGAAGAGGAAAATGAGAAAATGGCAGTGGAAGTGTCTGAGCCAATGCTGCAAGAAACTGAAGCAGAGATGAAGTCACCATTGAAAATCATTCCCAATTCACCAGGAATCTCTTCTCAACTTGAGAATCTATCTACACAGCATAGAACAATTTTTATCAATGAGGACAAATCAAAAGGGCCCAAGGGCCCTCTGGAAACAAAAAGAAAGTTACTTCAATCTCAAGAAAAGGAGAAAATGGTGCACCGCCAACACATTAAAGCAGGAAAAGCCAAAGACACAGCCAGTGGACAACCAATTCAGCATACCATAGCATCTTCTTCGGGAACACATGCTAAAGAATCGTTTACCAGGATGTTTCGTGCCAATAAGAAGCATCATGGGGAAAGAGAAACCGTGGAGAGAAAGGTAATGTTTGCCACTTCCAATCCAAGTGAGAAAGACATCAAAGTTGTGAGTTCAGCAGATCATGAAACTAGGAATGTATCAAGCATATCACCCGAAAAACCGGTTTCATTCAATGAGGAAAAGGCTCCACTTCAAAAAGTTATCAAAGATGATATCTCTGAGTTTGTTTATAAACTAGCCACTTTCCACCCATCACACCCCACAGATAACAAAGAATTTAGTATCATAACCTTGGCTGGTGACAATAGAGGAGCCACAATGGATGTAGATTCCGAGTCAGCGAATAAAGAGGAACCGATTCATATACACCGAGCCTACAAGACTGATCCAAAAGAGAGTACTGAGGTGACAACAGATGGAGAGGAAAACAGTAACACTAAGAAAAACTCACATAGTTCGGCGAATCATGTTGAAGTTGGGAAGACATATGTTAACAGCAACATACAAAGTATCAATAATTCACTGATGTTTCATGGTTCAATCACTGAAAGAGACCCAGGTGTTCAAGTGATTCTTCCAGAAAAGCCAGCAGATCATATCAAGTATGATGATAAGCTATCTCCGCAAACTCACAAGACTGGATTCAACATTAGCCGCGTTGAGAAATCGAACAACCAGTCCATGGTTCGAAGAAGATGCCTCAGAGGCCTTTTTGTGGAACCAAGCGACTCTGATCCAGATAGCCCTGATAAACCTCGCCGTCATGGTTGTAAGTTTATATGTGACAAGAATGAAAAGGTTGAAGATATTGAGGATATGTGAAAGAATAAAAACACCTTTCCTTCTATAGCCAAATACACTATATAGAATATTGCAATAACAAGTAGATAATAGTGATACAGTCTTACTTAAGTGTTAACAATACTCTCAATGTGCAATGGCATTTTTATTTATATAGAACATGATTTATAATAGAGCATTATGGCGCGTTTGATCAATGTAGCTGACCCCTCCTTAAGGGCTAAAAGGTTTGGTTGTTGTTGTTGTCGTTGTTGTACTTACAAGAAAAGAAAAGAGATTAAATACAATTGGCTACTTTCTCTGATATACAAGACTCTAAAGAGGGTTCTCTCATTTGATTCATAATTCATACAACAACAACCAAACATTAGTCCGAGTACGAGAAAAGTAACAAACTTCACAATTTTTCCAAAGTATAGTGTCACTTTCTCTTGTTCTGCCACTGATAAACTTTGGTAAGGTTCTGCAGTTCTTCTGCTGCTGCTACAAGGTGGAAGTTCTTCACAGAAGCCAGTGAAAGTTGTCCCTTGAAATTCAAGTACCAACATTGCAGTTGTTCATGCATGGCATGTAGGAGCTTTGTTTTTCAAAACCAGTGGTTTCCTTTTTCTATGGGTTGATTCTGGAGTATTGGTAGTACCAACTGAGATAAACTTAACTCCTGGCTTCTTTACTTTTGAAATAGCCATTGGTGCATGGCATTCTCCTAGAACTCTTGGAAGAACCTGTTTCAAATAGACTCTTTGCTGCAACTTGCAATCAATGGAAGTGAAGAATCATGTTGAGGCTCACCATTCATGATTGTTGAAATGTGACACAATAATTCTATAAACACAAGAAACATAATATTATTTAGCTTGTATATAGAAAGTTGTAACTAAATTGTATTATGATAGACATTATTTGTATGGTTGTACTTTGTTGAAGTTTTGTGAGACTCGTTTAGATGTGGTGATAATCTTATAAATATGACTTATCACTGAAATGTTAATGTGTGGTAGCGAATAATGATGACCTATAGGTATGGAATACTAGGTCCTTCAACCCATCAAAGATACTCATACAAACAACTAGTATCTTCTCAAATATATATTGTTTTAATCACCTCTATGTCCAACTATAAAAAGTAGACAAAGGACAAATCACTAACAGATAGGTTGACAACATCAAAAAGGTTCATGGTAAAAGAATTAACGTATTTTATATTATATTGTAGACTGATTTTATAACTAGTATTTTTTTTTTGCGTAATTGAGTTTTTTAAACGTGGTAAGTATTGGTGGTTTGGTCTTTGAAATTTAAAATATGTATTTAGTTTAAAGAACTTCGATCTTTTATTAGACTGGAATATGAATTATAAATTGATTATGTGAACTTTTGAATAAGTGTACATATATAATAATGTCAACCCTGGAATAAAAGTTTGGACGTATACATGTATAAGAATATATGACACCCAATTTAATTTGTATACAGGTTAAATATGCATTTACTAGTCACTAGAAAAATCTTGAACCATAATCAAGATCCAAAAGCCATTATATTAAGCCATAGAACACTTATGGTGAATAAACTACAAGGTTAATTGCCATCAATCATCACAAATGTTTAAAAATAGATAATCAATGTAAAATCAGAATAAAACACTTCGTACCAATTTTCCAAAACTTAAAAATGATTATGCATAAACACAAATAAACCTAACCAGTTACCCTGTCATTTTTCATCATGAATTTTAGAATCTTGGAGCATGTTGTAAACTGTGTCTATGTCCATCAAAGGCTGCCATTAAATCACAATGATCAGCCATGGATGAA
Organism: Lupinus albus; assembly: GCA_009771035.1. NCBI lineage: Eukaryota > Viridiplantae > Streptophyta > Magnoliopsida > Fabales > Fabaceae > Lupinus > Lupinus albus. The sequence continues at coordinate 3,960,138 of CM020022.1, read as the reverse complement.
TTGCAGAAACTAACAAGAAAACCCATCACATATAAATGTTCTCCAATGACACACTCAACATGAAGCCTATTCATCTTCAAATACCTGTTTTTAACACATCCAGTATTGGATCTTAAATTATCAAATGTCCATTGGAGCAGCACCTTCACCTGCGGCACCACCTGGACCTGCACCGGCACCCTGATCTGCGGCAGCATCCTGCTCAGGTTCTGGCTGAGGCTCTTCAGTAGGAGGAACTTCTTCCTCCTTTACAATCTCAAACTCATCAATCAGCTTTTGAACAGTTCCCTGATCCAAAATGTGGAATGGCTCACCAACTCCAATCACAGCAATAGTGCATACGGAACTTCTGAGTTTTTCACCTTGCAATGATTCCCTTGTTGCAATAAGTGCATCTTTAATCAGATCTTCTCTTGAGGAGGCATTGAAGTTATCAAACTTGCGCTCCAAATATGTTTTTGCAGCTTGTGAGCGAGAACCGATTGCAAAAGCCTGATATTCAAAATAGTTTCCACTTGGACAGTTGTAATAGAGGTGAGCACCTGATTCATCTAATCCAGCTACCAGGAGACCAACCCCATAAGGACGTTTCCATGACCGTTGGGTGCAAACCTGCCACTCAAAATTGCATCACAAATACTGATGAGAAAGGCTTACTATAAGTTATAATAAGTTTCACAAATATTATTTAGACTTAAGCACATGAGGAGAGCTCAACCCAAGAGACTAATCTATAAGGTGTGAGAGTCTAATGGCTTAAGTACCACATTGAATTTCCTATGCTACCCAATGTGCGACTTCTATCACTGCCTCCCACTTTAAGGGCCAACATCCACAACAACTTTCACTCTATTGACATTGATCCAATGGTAGCCATTTGGCTTCACTCACCTATAAGTATTTGGTAATATACTTCAATCCAGCCTATAAGTAGCCTTTCATGTGGAACAACTTTCAATGAAAGCACCAATCGTTATAACTTAAGCACATGAGGAAAACCCAACCCAAAAGACTAGTCTATTAGGCAGGAGAACCTCATGGCTTAAGTATCACGTTGAATTTGCTAACTCAAACAGACTAGTCTACAAGTAAAACACTAGTATAATTGGTTATCATAAAAATAATGGAGATTTGCTAACCCATATTTTTTCCATTTGTAAATTAAGGTATGTAGTGGATCACTACTCACATGAAGTTATATTGTTTAAGAAAATAAAACGGGTCAGGAGTTATACTTTCAACAGTGTTGGACAGCATATTTCCCACCCCAGTCAACCAAAAGAATTCCCAGCCTAAGAAAGGAAATCGGAAACAGATATAGTATTTCTTTGAAGAACTGAAAGTCTGAAACTATAAGATAACTTGAACCCCATTCAAGTAGGTTTTATACAAGCAAGTTACATAAACTTCAATAAAACAATAATCCATGTGCCACACTTTGCATCATTAAACAGGGAACCTAAACAAAGAGGTGCACAACATAAACTACAACAGTGATATTAATATCTTGAAAAGTATTTAAGATAAATCATAAATGTTAGCATCCGTCAGAAATTCATCATTCCATTTTTAACTTATTTTTGTAAGTATTCAGATATCTTGGAGATGCCAAGTGCTATTCGAATTTCAAAGAGAAGTTTGATCAAAGGGTTTTCCCCCACAACAATAGACGAAGTACATTTATTTTATATCTATAACTTGTTAAAGCACTCAGTGAAACACACCCCACATCTTCACAGATGTGTGAGCAGCCTCAAAACCCTGAGAATTTACATTATGTATAGATTAAACGACATACACTCAACTACTCTACCCTTCAGTATTTAAGAACTCAGTCAGAAAGCCCTCCTCCACAGACTCCGCAGAGAGCCAAAAAAGACCAGCTAGATATCAAATTTAAAAAAATCCCATAACTCAATTCAGGTCCATTACATTACAAGTACATCCAAACACAAGCACCAGCCCACAGACAACTAGAATCAAACATGCACAGTTCCAGGAGTTTAGTTTAGAACCCAACTTTTCATATTTCCTGTTCTTCAAATTGTTTGATGAATTGATATTTGTTTTGGTATTTGAGAGAAGGATGAATTAACAGCACAAATATAACAACTAGATTATCATTTGTTAAATCAGACAACTTATACACTTTATAACTCCTAACTTAATGTAGCGTTGGCGCATGGACAGAACTAGATGTAATAGAATGTTATGCTCTGATCTTTTTCATTCCACCTCTCAGAGGAACCATAACATACTAGGGAATAACCAAAATGTTCTATTTTAAAAAGTACACCAAACACATAACCGAGCCTATATCTCCTATTCCACATGTCTAGAAAACTTAGGAACAAAGAAAATAATACACACAAGGGTACATAACAGCATTATCTCACTGCAACCAAATCAGGTATAGTTTATCTAAGTAACACTAGAAAGGTCAAAAATTATTTCCCCATAATTCACTTAATTAATCAGTGTTAACAGTGTCCAGAAAATAATGAGTAAGCCCTCACACTACAATTGCGGTGTGACTCCGAATCACAATGATGCAGCGGCATCGGACCGCAACGCAACCGTATTAGACCGCATCGAATTCAAAAAAATTGTTTTAATCACAAAATAATTCACACTGCAACAGTCACACTCCGTATCGCGACGGTTGCAATGACCACACTGCAAACTAACAAAGACTCAAAAAGAAAATCAAAGAATAATTAGACACAGATCCAGAAAATATGGTTATTTATAAAATAAATAAATACATAAAACTTGCACCTTTAAACAAATAAACAAAACCCTAGCTCCAATTACACGATCCAACCCAAACAAGAGAAAAATTGCAAAAACAAAAAAAAAACAGAAATTGAAAATGGAAGAAGCTGTGACCTAACCTGAGCCTTATCAGCGAGTTGAACAACGAGTCGACCCACTGGAAGCGGTGACTCATAGGTGTACGAATAGTTAATGCACTCTGACCGCATGTAACGGCTAAGGACGCGACCGTCGGCGGTGAGTCCGGCGATGGCGACGCCGATATGGTCATCAACCTTGAAGATCTTCTTCTGGTGAGAAGAGAGTTCGGAGTTAGATTTATTAACGCACGCGAGAACCACGTGAGTCTTAGATCGGAGTGCGATTGCGGCGGAGCCTTGCTTCACCGCCTCCATTGCGTACTCCACCTGGAAAAGCCTCCCGGCAGGGCTCCATGTCGTAACGTCGGTGTCGTATTGGTTTCTGAACATTGTCGTTTCACAATTTTGATTTTGATTTCAAACAAAAACGATTGAAGCCTATAGTCTCTAAACTAAGCCACCAACTCACATAGTAAGGTTTTGTTATCTTTTTATTTTATATATATTTTTTCTTCCTCTTCACGAAAGTGTTTTAAAAGTCACTAAATTTTATATATTTTGTTACTATTTTTTATTTTAGATCATTGTTTACCTGATACAATCGATCTATTAATAATTTAATATTATTGGTTAATTTCATTCATGTGTAAAATTTAAAAGTTAATCAAAAGTAAAATAATAATCCAGAATACTATTTTCAAAAGTTAGAAGTATAGGTGAGCAAGATCTGACCATACTGGTTCATCAATTTTTTCTGATCATGATCTGACCCAAATATGATCAGGTCTTATTGGGTCTAGGATCAAATTTGAGTTCAAAAATTAGATTCAAACGATATTTAAGGTCGGGTATGTGACAAGTATGATCCAACCCGACAATGTCTTATGTCCCTCAGTCATCATATTTGTATGTGTCTTTATTCAATTGTGTATATAGTATGATATTTTTTGTTCAAAAGTATCATTGATTTCTAATTTTTTTCCATCATATATACATTATTAACAATATATATACATATATCATCATTTCATATGTTAAAATACATATTCATAATACCGAGTAAAATATTGAGAATGCTTATTTAGAGTCGAGCAAGGGACATCAAAGTTTGCTTCCTTGGTTTGGCTCCATTAAATACAATATGACATTGGTAAGAATCTCTATACTTTATCTTTATGCAAGAGCCTGAATCAGAGTTGTGGACATGCTTTCTACGTGTGCCATACCATATTTCCCTTTTTAAGATGATAAGCATTGATCCATGAAATAAAGACATTTTAAATGTTATTCATAACTATATGAATAGTTGCTTTTGAGGTATGAAAACTTTTGAGATATGAGCTTATCATACTTGTAATATCTTTGAAAAAGTATATTTGAGATTGTTGACTTGAGAAGACAACACTTAAAGTATATTCTTATAATTCCACTGAAGAAGCAATTGTGAAGTTTCACATACAGCTTGATGCTCACAAACACATTAAGTCCTTTATAAACACATTAAACACATTGTTAAATAAGACTGCACACTAATTAGATATGTCAACAACCTTAAGTTAAGTTAATGAAATTGTTGATATTATTTATCAAAACTCAGTATTATTGCACATTAGACATTTCACGATCTTATCAAAAACTTGATATCCTAATTAAGTATTATTTTTTAAAATATCTTCAAGAAATCTATGTGGGGTCCAGCAATGTGAAAATAGTAAAGCCATGAAACATTACACTTATTTCATAAGGAAGAAATATCATGGACTGTGCAAGCCTACACATAGGCCTGTAGGAAATTGCACTGAAGATTTAAATCTCAATATCTTCACACTTCATAAGCCCTCTATCAATTGAAAGGCATAGTAGAGAACGCAGAAGCAACAAGTTAAAGCTTATGGTAGTGAGTAAAAATAGAGAGTGTGAGTAAATCCTAAAGAGTATAGAGTATATGAAAGATACACTTGATTAATTTTGAGTTTTTGGTACTACATGTTGTATTTGAATAAGAATGGTCTCATTGGAAAACATTATATTTGTTATACTGATTTATTATGAAAAGGATTGGAGTTTTCACAAATCCAATATAAGTAATTAAGTATTCTAATGGAACCATAGGTGGGGATTTGTAAGCACACATGTTTTTTTTCTTTTCTTTTGCTTTTCTCTCTCATTCATATGGGTAGGATGTGTTATTTTTTTGTTGTTGTAAACATGTATGAAGTCTCATACGAATGTGTTATATTTTGTACAATTGTAAAGAAAACATTTGTGTGGCTTCCATAAAGAATAAACCAAAAAAACATGAGAGGAAAAACCATTTCCACATGCAAAGCATAAACCAAAATTGATTCCTTCTAAAGTTTTTGTAAAAATGTGGAATGTAATTATTTATGTGGGGCGTAAAAAAACCCCAATATTTGTTGGAGGACATTTCCATTATCAAGGAGTTAGACCAAGTACATAAATTCTGAAGATGGTTTCCTAACAAATCCTTTAGTGAAGTGATACTACAAAAACCACGTCAAGATAATGTTCCTTTACATTTGGTAGGTCCTAGGCTTGTCATCATCAATAAATGATCCAATCTCTCCAGTTCTAATTGATTCCAAACCTTTATTCAATAGCTTTTCATCATAAATGTTTTTTTAATCAAAATACATTAATATATTTTTTGATAAATTTAATGATGTTTCTATCTTCCTTAATCCATATAAAACTATTCAAAGAGGTCTTATAATGGGAAGGGGGGTACATACAAAATCAAAATAAAAACAAAATTGTAGGCCTTATTTAAGTAGGTAAATTTTTGCATAAGCTTCCATCTTCATTTGTCCTTATCACATCTGAACCATAAAAAACATATATATATATATATATATATATATAACACTGTAACGCAATAAACAATCAGCACCAACAACCAAACCTTAATCTTACTAATATTTTATTATAAATCATGTTTGTTGACAACATTCCCATAAGCCACTGAATTTTGAGGTATAAACTATATATTATTTAGTAACCATAAAAATACAAACTCATCTGAATTAGAGTGTAGGGCAGGAATGCATGAGCAACAATTTCTCCTTATCACATATTAAACTCAGTTTCATTCTTATGAGGCAAACTCAACCCCTCTAATTGAGCTAGAACCAAAAGGTTGAGTTCGATTTATAATCACTAAGTAATAACTGAAAAAAGGAAATGATCATCAAAATGTCAAAATATGTCTCACGTGATCATGATGGTTGAAAATATGACAGAAAAACAAAACAAAAAGGAAACTAAGAAACGAAGAAAAAAATCGAGCTTACATTCGACTCTACATTTTTTTCAGCAGTTACTATATAGTCTCATCTCGAAATACTAGCTTCCTAGATTAAGCTTAAACATTTAAACCAAGAGCATTATTTTTGACAAGGAGTTCTTCCAACATGCTAACCACTTACTTTCCGAGCACATGGAGCATTATGGCATTTTGTGCATGTAATCGGTTCTCAGCTTGTTGGAACACAATTGAATTTGGTGCTTCAATAACTTCGTCAGTCACCTCAACCCCTCTTTCGGCTGGTAAGCAATGCATAAAAAACGCTTTTGAGCCCGCTATATCCATAAGACTCTTGTCCACCTGCAAAATGTGATTGTTATTTCATGTAAATGCTACTTCTCAATTAACCAATTCAAGCACACCACAGCGTTTATACACCAGAGACACATTATCAAAATAACAGCAGACAAGGAGAAAGTGAGGGAAAATAAACCACGTCAGTTCCAGTTTTCTACAAACTTGGCCAATTTGTTGATCAAGTTTTAATAACTTGAGGCTATAGTAGGATACTAGGATGTTATCTGGAAAATATTAGTGACTTTTTGTGCATCACCTTAAAAGTATGCAAAAGTTGAAAGGGCCTAAAGACTTCAGTTTATTCCCATATACTATTTCAAATTGCAATTATATTTATTTCAAAAAAATAGAATTTTACTAAGAGATATACAAAAATTAAAAGGGAAGCCCAGTGCACGAGGCTCACACCTAGTTTGTTTGGGGAGGGTAAATGTACGCAACCTTACCCTTATAAGTGCAGAGGCTATTTCCAGGATTTAAAACCATGACCTCCAAGGCACAAGACAAACCACCTTACCTTTGCGTCGAGGCTCACCCTCGGACATAGACAGGAAGGAAGATAAGAAATCCTCCACAAATTCTAATTAAATATTTTGACTATTATCCTCTTATTCATGACAAGCTGCTTCATATTTTGCTAGCATGTGTATGCATAAAATTGAAATATACCAAGTTAACAACCATAATTCAAACACAACACAATTCTTATGTCACAAACACAAATTCTTTTATTTGACCTGACTTCAACCCCCACCTCAAACTATTTGAGCTAATGTCAGTCTACGGATCTGTCAAAATGTGTCATCTTCGTTGACAGGCTAAACCCTACACAACTTTATCTTTTCTAACTGAGATAATGTTATGTACCTGAAATCCTTTAAATACTTGGCGACGGTATGCAGCCTCTTCCTTTTGCCCCATGCTGGCCCAGACATCTGAATAGACAACGTCAGCTCCTCTGACAGCTTCTTTGGGATCATTAGTTATCTCAATCTTGCTGATTCCAGCCTGTCTTGCCTTCTCAACTGTTTTCTCATCGGGTTCAAAGCCCTTTGGACAAGCACAAACGAAGTGAAATGGAACAATAGATGCCAGCAACAGCCATGAGTGGACAATATTATTTCCATCTCCAACATAGACAACCTGAAGTGTATCGTGGAATTCAGACAATAATTTACTAAGCAGTGCGATCATGAATTAGGATGAACTCCTTAACATAACAACATTACCTTGGTGCCTTCCAACTGACCAATGTGCTCAATCATAGTGAGGGCATCAGCCATTATCTGGCAAGGATGGTTGTAGTCAGTCAATCCATTGATAACTGGAACAGTTGCGTACTTTGCAAGATCAAGTATGTCCTGCAATAACACAGGTGAAGTAACTTGTTTATTGACAAAAGGATCAAAGACACGTCCAAAGCTGAAAAACAATTCATCTCACGACCCATTAACCCAATGACCTTCAATTGTATTCCTTTTCTCACTATGTCAAGCTATGCCACTGTTCATCTCTAGGTCCCAAGTTGGCATTAAATATAACAAAACATTATGCAAAACCAATGGTAGAGTCAGAAAATAGTAAATCCATATAATCATTTTTCAGCAACCAAGCTTCACGGATGCCTCTAAGTATTAATGTATGCATAGATATTTATAGGGAGAGAACACTGGAAAACATACTTAATCCTGATCCAATAAAAAGTAACTTAAAAATTAGTATACACATAATGAAATCTAAATTGAAAATGTAATACACAAATTTAGAAAAAGAAAAAGTATTCCACAAATACAAGTCGTTCTTACCGAAAACCGTATGAAATATAAGTAACTCAAGAGCATACCTGATGAGCAAAAACGCGAGCCATAAGAAGGTCATTATAGCGACACAAGACACGAGCAACATCACGAGTCTCCTCTCGCTTGCCCATTTGGATATCATCAGGTCCTAAATATATAGCATGGCCACCTAACAATGTAAATCCAGTCTCAAATGAAACACGTGTTCTCATGGATGGCTTGGCAAAGATCATTGCCATTGTCTTCCCTTTAAATGGTTGAAATGATCTGTCCCCTGATTTAATTAATGCCTTGACATCAATGGCTCGATCTAAGATCCTCAAAATGGTGTCCTTATCAAAATCATTTATGTGAAGAAAATCTTTCAGCTCAATTTTTGCTGCAGGATCCAGGAAACATAAGAATTAAAGTTAGATGACAAGAATTTTCTGAATTATATCAGAAACGAGGTAATTAATATATAGGACAGTAAACCATGCATTTAGATTTTTAGTTAAAAATGCTCCTTACTTGTATTAGTACATTAGACATGTGATATATCCTATCAGATCTTCGAAAAATATGCAAAGTCATGAATTGATTTCAGACAAAGTTGTCTTAAAAAAATCCCTAACCATAAGCTACCTGATTAACAGTGTAACACAGACCTCAAGTTAATTTATTTTGGCACTTTCATATACTTGGAGTGTTTGGGAGAGCTTAATTGGGCTTATGAAAATAGCTTCGGAAAATAAGCTTATAAAAATAACTTATGACCTTCATCTAAGTTCTTCTTAGCTTATTTAAAAAATAAAAACTAATCAATAAGCTTTTTACCCAAACAGCACTCTTAAACCCACTGCTATGTATTCACACATCTTTTCACTAAGTTAATGATGCCATGCAGATAAACATCGACAACAGATTTAGATAAATAGAATAGAACGAAAAAAAGAAAAGAAATTTACAATGCACAATTTTTAAAGTGGAAAAGACGCATTTCTAAAACCCTAATTCGATGCAGTTAAAAAAATCAAAACTTGATAAGTAATTTCAGTTTAAAAGTGAAATCGCCAAGTGTTTAAACACACGAGGATAATAGTAAAACAATCAAAGATGAAAAAGATGAGTTTTTACCAGTGGGGGAAGTGGATTGAGCGGAAACAGTGGAAGACGCATTGCATGAAATTTTAAGAGGAAATTGGGAAACGGAAATGCGAGGGAAATTAAGGGAAGAGGAGAAAATTGAGGGTGAAATTGAGAATGAGGGTTTATCAGAACGAACTGAAAAATAAGCTGAGAATGATGAAATTGCAGCCATTTTTTTCCTCTATGCGGAGAATAGGGATGACGGAGAAAACTATGCTAAGCTTTTTCTTCCCTTTTTTAGTTCGGAAATAGAGCATGAGTTGTCTATGTCAACTGTGTTAACTTTTGATTACTTATTAATTGACGTGTCAATTTGTAATTTGTGACACATACAAATGACATGGACAACTTATGCTATAGGAAATATGGTTATTTGGACCAGAAAAAAACATGAAATATTAGAAATTAATTATGAAAATTAAACAATTAAATCATTTCAATAATTTAATTGGAGGTAGTAAAATTATAGAGAATGTTGAATTTGAAAAAATATTTAATATTGATAGTTAAATGAAATAGGTATGTTGTTAATTGAATAGAGACTAGTTTAATAACAATATAAATATTAAAAAAAAGTTGTATCACTTATATGAGTTAAAGCAAAAATAGTTATACAAGTCAAAATAATAAATAAATAAATAAATAAGTGATTTGATGGTTAAAATGAAGGGTTTAAGGAATTGAATGTAAGAGATTGTGAGTTTGAATCACACCCATAATAAGTTTTTGGTTCGAATCTCGCCCCACAACATTGTTGTTGTTGTTGAATCTCAATAAATTAAACTTCAATTTTTCATTGAGTTTTCAAAATCTTTGTTTATGTGTAATTGTTTTTAATTTATTATATGTGAGGACTTTGGATAATAAATAGATTTGTGTGAATGTTCCCATGAATTAACAATGTTAAAAACAACCAAATTTAAGGAACATAAATGAATGCATAAACAAAGTTTACAATGTACATAACAACAAAATCTACCATGTATTTACACACATGATGACAAATTAGTTGTTGTATTCTAGATTCACGATTCCACACCCCACTACTAAAGTATACCATCATTACATTACAAGATGAACATCTATGTGAATTTTCATGTAGGCGGATAGGTTTATATGGGCCAATTAACTTTATAGAGGGAAGTGTGAAGAATTTGGGATAGTACTTTTTTTTTAATAAGGAAAATATGTATTAAATCGAGCACAAGGGGTGTACACCCAATATAAGAGAAATAGAAAAGTTTACTTTGAAGAACACAAAGTTAGGCAAAGTTTGAGATTCATACATCGATTAGCAAAAAAATAAAGAATTATGAGACACAAAAGTAGATAACCAAATCCAGGATCTAGCGTGAATGATATCAATAAGTTGCACATAATTCGGTGTATTCTCCAAGAAAATTACTTCATTTCTCATGATCCAAACTGACCAAACCACCGTGAACCAAAACATTCTCCACAATTTTCCACAAGTAACACTTCAGATGAATTCATAAAACTTCAGGGAGTCCAAAACTGAGCAAGGATTTATAACAGAGATCTGTAACCAAGAATAAAATCATTTCCAAATACTAGTCACAAAATCACAAGAAGTAAAAAGATGATCAATAGTCTTCATATGATTATTACAAAAAATGAACATCATCTCATCTACCCTCACAATAATATTCATTTTAAACCAATGTTGTTGTGACCGGACCGGACCGGCCGGTCCAACCGGTCCAACTGTCACCCGCTTGAGTAAACGGTCTTGTACATGTAGAAAACCGGAATTGGTTTCCAGCCGTTTTGGGCCGTGGAAAATCCGGTCCAACCGGGTTAGACCGGGTAAAACCAGAATAACCCGGTTGGTTAAACCGGCCGGGTTGGTAAAATAAAATAAAAAAACAAAAGTAATGGCGAGTCACTATCATCTTCACGGTTTAGGAAGGGAAAATAGAAAGGAAAACAAGGATGAATAAGGTTAGGCATACCTTTCTTAGCATAAACCGAGGTGGAAGGAAACCGAATGGAGAAGAGAAGCCACAACAGGGAGGATGATCTTACCCTTCTCAGTCACCGCAAACCGTTTCCGCCACCGTCGGGAGAAAACCGGGGAGAAACCGTGATTCGCTCCTCGGCACCACCTTCGTTTCTCTCTTCTCTCATCTTCTCACGTTTCTCTCTAAACCCCTCAATCCCAAATGAATGAAAACCAAAGAAACCCCCTCCCAACCTGATTCATCTTTGTGGGCTTTCGGCCCACATATCCTTTTTGTTTTCTGTATTATTTATCATCTTTTATTTTATAATTAGGATAACAACATTTTAAGTTAGTGTTAAATTTCATACCTCTTTTAATTAATTATATAATATATGTATATATATATATATAATTATATATGATATTATATTGTCGTCCGGTCGGACCAGACAGCTTAACCGGTTAAACCGGTTAGAACCTATACAAGACCTCCTCCGGTTTGACGTCCGGCTCGGGTTTCACAACATTGTTTTAAACAATTCATCCTTTGTTAGCAACCTTCTTCTAATCAACTTCCAAACAAAACAATAAATATTCAAAGGCACAATGTTAATCCAATAATTTTTTAATAAGTTATTTTGTGATAGTACTTGAAATAAGTTATTTTGTGTGAACAACCTTATTTTATAAGCTACAATTATGCATTAAGATCCTTTTGACAATAACCAAAAGGAAGCTATTATGCCTCAAAAATCTTATATAAAAGATTTGGGTAGGTTTACATGGTTATTTAATGGATTAAGATAGAATGACTCTGTTATCACGTATAAACAACTCTATTAACATTTATAGGGACAAAAAGATTATGGTTATACTATTTTTATTACCAAAAAAAAAATAAGAGAAAAAAATGTATGTGTCGACAATGTAATTATTTATTTTCAATCATATTTGTTTCTAATATAAAAATAATGTATGTGTCGATAATATAAAAATAATATAGATTTTTATAGCTTCAGTACATAAATATTTAACTCTCGATCCATAAATATTACATTATGTTTATCTCATATCACTTTTTCCTACCGAAAATTGAGAAAGAGAACTAATATTTTCAATCTTCTCTTTCTTTCCTTTTAGAAAATCATTCGTCTTCTCATTTATTTATTTCATTCCATCCCTTTTCTTTCATTTTTATTTTCTTTTCTCTAACAGAAGAAGCCATTAGTAAATCTAATGTGTATTAATCATGATCTATTAAACTTGGATGTGCATCGAATATGTTGTGACATATTTAGGGTATACTCAAACATTATTGATATAATATATATCAACATAATAAATCATTATAATTAACTAAATCATAGAACTAAGAAGGTACAAATTGAAATTAGGGTATACTTTAAAATATATAATTTAAAATGAAAATATTAATATTAATTATTTAGTTAATTGTATGAGTCAAGAAATTTTATTATTTATACCTAGTTAAACAATATTCATTTTTAAAGCGTGTACAACATCATACTCTCTTCATTCCTTACATTTTATTGTTTAAGATTAATGTACATAGATTAAAAAATTGTTAAAGAATATTGTATTTTAACTAATATATATACTTATCTATATAATATATAAGAAAAAAAATTTCTCTCATGTTATCACATGACAAGTGTCACAATCTCAATAAAAATTTTCCCTCCCAAAACATCTCATTTTGTTAATGTACAACATCTCACACAAGATAAAATACACCATACTCATTCATTACCAATTATATTATTTAATAACATATAATAATAATAATAATAAAAATGACACTCACAATAAAGACACATCACTTTGTACAACATCCCACATAGGATAAAATATATACCTACACATTGATTATTACTCAATATATTATTTAATAAGATATAATAATAATAATAATAGAATTGAATAGTTTTATTGATGAAAATATAACCATTTTATAAAATTATTCTTGAATAGGTAATACGGGTAACATTAGTGTTCTTAACAATGTGAATATACGGACAATATGTGTGTTTTAACTATGCAAATGTATAGGTAACATGTGTTTTCTTAGCAATGTGAATGTTCGAGTAACATATATGTTTTTAACCATTAAAATGTATGGGTCACATGTTTGTTCTTAACAATACAAATGCACATGTAACATGTGTATTTTTAATCAGTTGAATATATGGTTTAAAAGACACATGTTTGTATGAGTAATGCGAATGTACGAGTAACATATGTATAAGTAACATATACTCTTCTTAGCAATGTGAATATGTGAGTAACATTTGTATTTTTAACCATTAAAATGTACGGGTCACATGTTTATTCTTAACAATACAAATGCACATGCAATATATGTATTTTTAAACATGTGAATGTATGAATAACATGTATGTTCTTAACCATATGAATACACATATAATATGTACTATAAATCATTCCGCAAAAAATAGTGTCCCGTGCATGATCATAGAGTTGGGAAAACAAATAACAAACATGGTGAACATAATAAATGAATGATCATAGAGTTGGGAAAAAATTATCAACTCTTGAAATTGTAAAATAAGAATAGTTTTGAGAAGAAAACCTAAAATAACAAAAGATAAGAAACACATGCAAGAATATAATATTTATGCATTTGACAGTGTAAATAGTTATACACAATTACTATATCACATTCATCATTCATTAAGATTACTCTGTTTGAATAATTAATGATAATTAAATATAATAGTTGATGATACAATGATAATATATAAAATTTAGTGTTGTTACATATATTTTTTCTCTTTTGATGGAATACCATATTATGCATAACCCATGACTCATTGAATGTAATTTTTTAAAATTTGAATTCATCAAAATGAATTTCTAGCTAAGACAAATGCATGTGACATATCTTGCACCCTCTATTTTTCTATGAAATAGGGGATACCCAGCCTTTTAAAGAGTTTAGATATTTAAAAAAAAAACTACTTTTTAACTACATGACTCCATATGAAAAAAGATTGGTTCCAGAAATCACCATAATTATGTGATTAGAAATCAAATTTTTACCTTATGTCTTAATAAATCAAATCCATTAATGATTTGGATTGATCTCAACTTAGTGTAATATACTTTTAGTTTAAAGATTATATACTGATATATCATCTATCATTCATTTTATTTTTGTTTGAAAAGTCGCTAATAATTAATCATGAATTGTGAATAATGTATTAACCAATGTTTTAAAAACTTTGCCGTACCGGCCGGTTCAACCGGAAAACTGGTGACCGGACCCCTAACCGGTACGGTACGTATGTTATACCGCATATGCAATAGAACCGGTCAAAACCGGTTGAAAACCGGTCAAAACCGGTTTATATCGGTCGGTTTGTACATTAATTTTTTTTTTTTAATTTCAAATTTTCAATTCTTCACCAATTCTTCAACTTCAATGATTGATACTTGGGTCATTTATTTGTATTTTGCGTTTGTTAAGTGATAATTTTGGATTAATATATGTTTTGCACTTTAAACTTTGATTTTATTAAAAACTTAATGTTGTTTGTTTGTGTGAATTTGAAGTAAATTATGAATATGAATTATAAATATGAATATCTACTTATTTGAATTTTTTTTATAGGTTTATATATATATATATTTAAATAAGTATGTCCGGTTTAACCGGCATGCGGTTTAATTACTGAACCATTATACCACTATACCAGTACCCTGACTGGTTTGATAATCGGTACGGTTTTAATAACATTTGTATTAACCGTCATATCAAAATTTATATTTATACCCCTCATAAAACAAAAAAAGCTGAGCCAGCGTATCATTGTCTAGGTGAGAGACAAGATCAAAGGTTGAACTGAAGATATTAATATTTAGATTTTTATTAAGATTGAAACAAAGATATAAACTTCTTCAATTATGTGTCTTTATTTTGTGATCACATAATCAATTTCTAATCTTTGAGAATTTCAAACGAAATCCCTTTTCCTGTAATCAATTTCAAACAGAACCACCACCATCACAATTCTTCACTTCACCTTTCTACTCTCTCTAAACATAAACACCAACCCCATCAATTATCTGATATCAAAGTTGAATTTTTTGGCTTAAAGGTTGTTTCTTTTTTCACTTTCTATATGTTTTGGAATGAAAGTTGCATTTTTTTCTTAGTTAATAACTACTCTCTAGTGCTTCTGATTTTAGTTCTTTAATAATAGTGATACATTCTATTTTGTGCAGATCTTTGTGCCTTTTGAACTACCCATTCAAGTGGAAATTGCACCATATAATTTGATCCTGCCACTGTTGTATTTGGGTGAGTGAAAATTCTCATGATTCACAATATAATGCTGTTTAATTCTTTACTTTATAATCAAAGTTAAATTTGAATATGAAAGATGTAGCATCAATTATACTAGTCACTGAATGATGGAAAAAACTACTCCAGAGTTCTTGAATGTGCATTTCTTTGTTCAAGTTAATCCCTGATGCTCATTTCAGGGACTAATTTGAACAATGAAACATACATGGTTCACGACAATGTGCGGTATCTAGTTTTATGTGGTTCGTCACTTTTTATGTTATTATTACGAGATTTCTTTTTATGGAACCTGGTACATGGTATGTGGTATGTCGAGTCGAGTATGCATGCTAAATGAGGGAACCATGTACTATGCAACAGAATCCACATTTAGGGACTTCAAGATTAGTTTTCGTCGTTTGGGAACGATGAGTACTATGATCAACGCTGTATCTTTGATGACTAATTTGATTATTTCCTCCTAATGCTGCCATTTCTTGCTTCAATTTTAACACCGAATCATGATGGAGCTTTAAAAACTTAGTCTTTTCAACAACATGCGTTTCTGATAATTATGCTATATGAAATATGATTGCAGGGAAATGGCAACTCCTGTTGAGCCTCCAAATGGGATCAGAAATGAAGGAAAGCATTATTACTCCATTTGGCAAAGCTTGTTTGAGATTGATACAAAGTATGTGCCCATCAAGCCTATAGGACGAGGGTCATATGGTATTGTGTGTTCTTCCGTGAACAGAGAAACCAACGAAAAGGTTGCAATCAAAAAGATCCAAAATGCCTTTGAAAATCACATTGATGCGCTTAGGACTCTGCGTGAACTGAAACTTCTCAGGCACATTCAGCATGAAAATGTGATTGCTTTAAAAGATATCATGATGCCAGTTCATAGAAGAAGTTTCAAGGATGTCTATTTGGTTTATGAACTCATGGACACCGATCTGCATCATATTATTACGTCTTCTCAAGCACTATCCGATGACCACTGCCAATATTTCCTTTTTCAGGTATGAATCATTTGTCGTATTTATGAGAACTGAGTTTTCTTATGTTGGTTTCAAATAGGTTTGTTTTCCCAATCGGTGGGACTTATTAGTAAATCATGTGTGATAATCATTCGGAATGTTTATGTTATGTCCGAAGTCAATATAACATGATCTTGTATCCTTACATATCTGTTTACTCTCATCTTTAAATGAGATCATGTGTTGCATTTTGCGGTTTACCTTACTCCTTGTTAACCCCTCCCTTTCTTTACCAACTTCCTAAGTTATAGTTATTTTTCTGGACGGACATACATCAATCATCACGTTTATATTGTAGGGCTTTGTGAAATTATATTGTAATAATCTGTGTCGCTTTGCCGATCATTGCATGGCATTTACATATTGGAAACTCTTTGGTGTAGTTACTCCAGGGCTTGAAGTATCTTCATTTGGCTAACATCCTTCATCGTGACCTGAAGCCTGGGAACCTTCTGATTAATGCAAACTGTGACCTTAAAATATGTGATTTTGGGCTGGCACGCACTTACGCTAGCAACAACGAGTTCATGACTGAGTATGTTGTCACGCGGTGGTATAGGGCACCAGAGCTCCTTCTCTGCTGTGATAACTACGGGACATCAATTGATGTATGGTCTGTGGGATGCATCTTTGCGGAGCTTCTGGGACGAAAACCCATTTTCCCCGGTTCGGACTGTCTTAATCAGCTATATCAGATTATCAACATCCTTGGTAGTCAAGGGGAGGAGGATCTTGAATTTATTGATAATCCGAAGTCAAATAAGTACATCAAATCACTTCCATATTCTCCTGGAATCCCGTTTCCACGACTTTACCCTAATGCTCATCCATTGGCCATCGATCTATTGGCGAAGATGCTTGTTTTCGATCCATCAAAGAGGATTAGTGTCACTGAAGCACTTGAACACCCTTACATGGTCTCGCTGTATGATCCGAACAGTGACCCTTCAGCCATCATTCCGATTGATCTCGACATTGACGAGCATCTATGTGAAGAAAAGATAAGGGAGGTGATGTGGACGGAAATGCTTCATTACCATCCTGAATCCACTGTGATGAATGCAAAGCTTTGCTCATGATATTATTAAGAAATGTGTTATAACATAGTTTGTTTCAAATAATTAGTTAGTCTTTGTCATAGTGAGCTCAATTTGTGTTCTGTTTCTCTTTGTTGAGAACAGAAAAAAACAAAGCAAAATATGATCATCATGGAAAGTCATTCCATAATAGGAGGTTGATTTTGTCTTGAGCTTTGTACATAAAAATGTTGTGTTTCAGAAACTATTTGTAAATATATTATCACTTCTAGTACCAACATTTTTTTCATTTGCAAGAAGCTTAAGATAAAGAATGTTTTGCAATGTGTATTTTATGGCTCCTAAAATTATTTTCTTTAATCGATGTTTTACATAGGTCTACTTGTGAGATTAACCCTTTATAATTGGTACGGTGGTTAGGTAAAGTTCTTCCCAAAATGCCTGACTCCGAGATTCTGACTTTATAGTTAAAGTTCATATGAGGGATTAATTGACAAAAAATATGCTTCCCTAATCTATAAACCAAATCAATGAATCAACTTTCAATGCTAGTTATGCACAACACCAACAAATATAGTACAATTAGCTCAATCAATGGTTTTCAATTCATATGCTGATTTTGAATAATGTTGCATATGCACATTACTTAAAACACATTATCCTAAGTTTTTCATTATCTGATTATGATCAGTTTTATCTTAATTCCTTTTCAACTTATAACATTCTAATTTTCCATGATAGAGATATGAACACATGTGAATAGAGGTGATAATGCATAAGTTTTATATGTAACATTTATTGGTTGTTTGTATTTTTATTTCATGCAGCTATATATCTTTAAAAGAGAAGAAACTAAATTACCCATTAATTGGCATAGACTAAATCACTAAAAAATGTGTTGAAAATTTTATTTTTTTAAAAAATATATCAGGTATTATAACTTTTTTCCTTTTGATTTTATAGGTGTTAATCACCCTTATGAATTTTTAGCATATATAACATTTATCCTATGGACTATAGAAGGAAATGTATTTGTTTTGACATGTATTGCAATCTTTATTTAGTATTGAACTCTCTAGTATCGGAGATGATTCTCATTTCTCTCTGATAGGGTACTTAGTTTATCATCCACCATTTCTTTGTTGAAATATATTTTGATATTTTGTATTAATATTGTATTAGACTAGTAATTAATTAGTTTAAACTCATTTACCTTTTATAGTTAGAGTTAGTTGATTAATTAATTTTAGTTGTTAGATTACTTAGTTTTCATTCATTTTATAGAAATCTTTTATTGTAATTTTTATGTTCATTTAATCCATACATTCGATTCAATCGATAAATATAATTCACTCTTTAATTTCTAATTATGTTAACCTTTTAAGCAATTATTAGACTCTTTTATATAACTTTAAGGAGAAAGTATAGATTAAGGTTTATAGGTAGATTTACAAAGTTAATTCACATTCATCACAACTTATTAAGAATCTTCTCCATTAATGGAGAGACAAGTATTACAAAAAAAAAAACAAAGGAAAATATAATATGGTAAAAATAAATGTATAATTAATTGTTTTACTTAATGAATTTAATTAAGTGCAGAACTATATTTTTAATTAATTTTAAACAAAAATTAATTTCTCACACTCTCATCTTAAATTAATTTCCCATTGAATCTATTACTTTTGGAGTTTGGGATAATTCACTTACCACCACACCTAATTTCCAAAAAAAATGTGTCAGATAATCTTCTTACCCCACTTCTGTTTTGTTTTCAATGAATTCATTTTTCAAACAAATTAATGGGAATGAGTTTGTTCTATTCGAACAGATTAAAGACTAAGATAACATTTGCACCCATAAAATTTCACTATCCAAAATCATATTAAACTCTATTAATTTTATGTTACAAATAATATATAAACAATATAAAAAAATACTGGACTTGATTATCTCTAATAAAAACTTACTCTTTTAGTATTACTTAAATGATTTTCTTAGCAGATTCATTAACTTCGTTCTTATTCTATTAAAAGAGCAATGCTATTAAAATATTCGGACAATAAAAGAAAACTGTTCAAAATTAATGACTCATTTACTCAATAAATAAACGCCAACTTAACCCAAGTCATATTTTTAATATACTTTTTTACCTAAGGTCAAGCCACTTACTATGACAAATCATCCACGAATTTGTGGATCCTCTCTATTACCGGAGAGTCCATTACTATAATACGATTATGACATGTGGAAAAAATAAAAATCCAACGATCCTAATTTTAATATATTTTTAATAAAATAAATTATAACTATCCATTCCTCTTTATAATCCAGTACTGGACTGTCCAGTACTGGAGAGGAGTTGGGCACATCATCCACGACCATTATCCTCATTGAAAGTTGTATCTTTGAGAAAAAATATATATCAACTATATCAGTTTTATACAATATTATTATATTATCTTTTAAATTTAATTATTATTTACTTTTTAAAAAAGTAATATAAATAAATTATAAATTATATATTGACCGTATATAAAATATTCCATTGATAACATATAAATATTATAAATTTGAAGTGAGGAGTAATTGTATTAATAGTCATATTCTGAGTCAATCTATTGCACCTGGCCCAAAAATATAGTCTCTAGCATAAATTGACCACTGTTATAAGAGCATCTAGAGTCAATGGTTTCCCCATGGTCAATGACAATAAATGAATTTGATCAAAAAAGTATTTTTTATTTTAACATTTTTTTCAGTATTAAAAAATGATTTTAAACCTACCTAGTGGAAAATCTATATACTGAAATAAAACTCCATCAAATTTTCTCTTAATTGATTAGAACCAAATTAAAAATATTGGTTAGAACTCATTACAAATTACTTCAGTGCTAATGACTATAGATTGAAGTATATTTAAAAATACATGAGAAAATAGTACCTACATTAACCTTGTAAGTGAAATGACAAAAATAATACACATAAATAATATATTGATAATAAAAAAAACTTTATACTATCAATATATATGTAATAAATTTTGCTTTTTTAACAATTTTCTTTTTGGATCAAACCCATGATATTATTTTTTGGTACAAAACCCATGATATTATATACTAAGATCATGTTAGGATTTGCTCATATTAAAATAGCATAAATTTTTACTTCTTTATTTAACACTTGTATTGTCTAATCAACAAGAGTTTCTTCGTGTCATCATGTGAGGTGTTAAGCAGTAAACTCTAACTTTTTTTAATATAAAGGAACTAATCTCTTTTGAGTAATATCACTTAAGTAAATGAAAGAAGAAGAAACAATAAGAGGATGCATCATGCACTCTCAGTTCCACTGTTATGTATTTTGTTTATTTTAAAGACACTTCCTTATCTCCGTGACAACGATTTCTGGTGTAAACGACGTCGTTATATAAAAACCTTCGCCTTTCTCTTTCCGAGTTTATATTTCTATTTTCATTTCATAAGCATTCGAAGATGATAACCACTTTCAAATTATTTTCCCTCTTTTCTCTCAATTAATACGTAAGATTCGCAAATACTTCATTTATTGTTTTATCTTCCAAATTAATTCATCATTTTATATCTTCAGAATGTTTTGGAACCCTAAAAAGTAAAACTTTTACATTTTCTTATTTGAGATTCGTGTTAGAGGATAGAAAGAAAAAAAGAGAATAAATTTGCAATTTTTTTTAATTTTAATATTTTTGATGAGTTTCATAGATTTTGTATGAGTAGTTGAAAAATTGGAATAAGATTAGCAATTCACAATTTTGGTTCTCGATTTATGGTACTTTGAATTTGGTGATTGTGTTTTGTGAAAATTCATGGTTTTTTTTCTTTCTGTTTTTAAAATTAGATGGTGCTAAATCATGTTGTATTCAGTGAAGGAAATAGATTTTTATTTAAACTAGTTTTAAACAAAATGCTATCTCTGTTTCATAATTAATGCATCATATCATATCGTATACAATATATGGAAATAGATTTTTATTCAAACTAGTTTTAAACAACCTTATGAGATGCTTGAATATTTTGTTAGACTTTTACTTATCAATGGAGGTTATTATCTCTTCATATTTTTATGCTTTGTGTTGAATGTTCAATTGGGGTGGGAGATTCTTGATATTTGATTTTTAACTGGGGTTGCTGGTTAGGCTGATTGCAATGCTTTTATGATCATTAATATTGTGATGCCATGGTCATTGAATAAAATTTGCTTGAATTTCAAAATCGGAAATTAAAGTGCGCTTCTTGATCGTTTTTAATACATGTAGCCATGAAATCACAGTTTAATCTTCTTTCCCTTCTGTTCATTTCTCAGGAGGAATTAGGATTACAGTTTCTCGCTGGAAATTGACGTGGCTTTTGAATTCTCTATAGTTATCTGGTACAGTGTTGGATATATATAACCTCTAAGGCACCATGTACTTAGTCTTTGTGCTTACAGAATAGATTGACTATTCTCTTTGTTTGCAGTTATCATGGGAGCAGCTTGTTGTGTTCCCATAAAGGATCATAATCTCCCTAACAGAATCGGAGGTGAAAGCTTGCATAGAGATGTTGTATTTTCACCATCGTGGAGCTTTCGATGGGATAGTCAGGGGCATGTTGCTGGTGAAATTGAGAATACTCCCGATCATGTGTCTCGTGTAGTCAGAAGGAATGACAGCATGGAGTTAAAAGGTTCGTTAAGTTCTGAAAGAGGTAATTTATCTGATGAGGGAAGTACTCTGGAGAATTCTGTAACTCCTATTTCTCTCAAGTCCCCTGCCGATGAGGCACTGGTTGCAAATCTGATGACTCCATCTCCAGGTAAATGTTAAACCCGAAACTTCGATATTCTTTTGTCCTTTAAGCATAAACATAATGTTTGATGGTTCTTAGTTATAGCGTTTAGGTTTTTCTCCATTCCCTTCCTTTGGAAGCGAGGCTCTTAGTTATTGCATTTATGTGAAAACCTTTTATGTGGTGCAATTATCCCACAAGATATACTTATATCTTTCCCGACATTCTTAGTCACCGATCCCTTTGAGTATGCCTATTAAAACTAAAAGTTCAGCAACATTTACTTGAAGGAGATAAGAGTATAAGACTGGATACAAATAGGTGCATCAACGCCACACATACACAATGAGTTAATATAAAATAGTAGGTTTCTAACAGAATTTATATCTTTTTCTTTCAAACAAGTCTTCTTTATAATCAAATATTGCCTAGTTCTTTACCTTTTCTTTTGCTATTTCCCATCTAGTGCCATAAGACTTTTAAAACTGATTTATTGTGTTGAATGGTCCCAGATATTGTTTCTTGATGTTCATTTCCTTATCCTTTTTCTTCCGTGCACTATGTTTCCTTTGGTTTCTGTTTTTGTATTTCTGTATTGATTTTTCTTTCTTCTCCCTCTATGTGCTTGCTGCAGATCTGTCCATATCAAGCAATTTTTCTACAGTGGTTAGTTCTGAACAGCTGAATTGGAATCATGAGCTTTATTTATGTATAATCTGATTTATAGGCATTTTACTGTAGTAGTGAGCTCACTTAATCGGCATTCTTCTCTAGGTGAAGAATCCATCAGAATCTTCAATGCGAAATCTTTCGTTTTCAATATCTTCAGTTCTTTCAACACCGACTGCAGATCCATTGCCCAATCATAATTATAATCATCTTCCCAACTCTACACCATCAAGATGGGCACATCGTTCTCCAGGACATCCACTGTTGAGACAGGTTTCTGATAGTCGAATATTGAGCCTGAAATCGCCAGACAATTCAATTTCTGAAGGAAGGCCATCGTTTGTACTCTCCGCTTGCAGCAATGAAATGGCAGCTGGGTCCCAATGTGGATCATCTGATGGCTGGTCCATGCGCACCTTTTCTGAGCTGGTAGCCTCATCTCAAAGGGAAAGGTGGTCTTTTGACAGTGAGCGTTTCGGCTCAGGTTGTTGCAAGGTTAGTGGATCCAGTAGCAGGTTCTCGTATTCTCCCTCAATGGACTTACAATCTTGTGGTGCTTGCTCAAAGCTTCTGACAGAGAGATCAACAAGGAACACCCAGAAGTTTATTGCCAACAATGACCTTTCGGTTGTTGCGGTGCTGGTCTGTGGTCATGCATATCATGCAGAATGCTTGGAGACTATGACACTAGAAGCAGATAAGTATGATCCAGTCTGTCCAAGTTGTATTGCTGGAGATAAGCACTTGTCGAAGTTCTCCAGAAAAGGTTTTCGCGCTGATTCGGAGATAAAGGCCAAGAACCACAGAATACCCAGAAACCGTGTAATTGATAGCTATGTTGATGGTGATTTTGATGTTTTTTATCACCAAAAAGATATCGATCGGGGAGGAAAAGTGTCAAAGATGGAACCTAGCTCAAGCGCTAGGAGCTCATTTGGAAAGCCCTTCCTGAGGAGGCACTTTTCACTTGGGTCCAAGTGGAACCGATCTCTGTCGGAGAATGATTCTGCTAGGAAGAAAGGCTTCTGGGCGAGATATAGAAAAGATTGAGTTCCCTTTTCTGCTGCAAGAATCAGCCACTATCTAATGATAATAGCAGCAACACCAGCAGTTTAGAATTTAATATTTTCTACCTAGTTTTTACTGATAACTTTACATTGTTGTTAAATTAATTAATTTTGATTTTAACCCGAAATTGTTTGCATGATTCTGGTTCATATGAATTGTATGAAAAGTTACATAACCGATGGCAAAAATGCTGAGCCGAAGCAATGACTAACACAACACAAGCAGGTAGAGGAAACAAAACCATGTTTGTGAAGATACTTAATTTGTTTTATGGAAATAGAGGCATGCTAAGGAAGATAAAAGACCATTGTTGAAAACTTGAAGAGAATGTTAAGGAAGATAAAAGAAATTCGTTACATTTGAAAATAATATTTTCACATTTGGAATAGTTTTAGACTTAATTTTCTTCTTTGAAAAATGATATGTCATACGATAGTCTAAAGATCACCATAATACTATAAAGAAATAATTGCAGAGTTTTTTATATTCTCAAACAACCAATGGATTATCCGTTTCATTCAATATTTACTTTAGTTGGTATTATGAGGATATTTAAGCTAAAATATTATGTGGATTTTCAGGCTAAAATATTACGAGGATCTAATATTGGTCTTGTTTTATATTCCTTGAATAATAACACTCATGAATACAACCCTTTCATTACAGCCCCTAAAGACACCAAATTACCGCAACCCATATTTGAAATCTAGTCCATAATAACAACATGAGGTAGGGATCTTTTACAAAAAACATAACTTGTCCAAATTTGGATTCTGAATTTCTTTTAAATGAATAATTTGCTATCTTTGGGAGTTGGGACCATGAATCTTTCTTCCGATTCTTGATAAGGAGTGTCAAGTGCTGTAAGAACATTAGTTGTTTAATAAAACTAAAGAATGGGAGTTGGGATCCTCTCCATTAATGGAGGGGTAATTGCTTCAAAAAAACGAAGGAAAATATAAACACATATATTTCTTTGATTACAATAAAATTACATTTTTGTCATAAAAAATAAAGGTAAAATATGCATTTGCCTAATGGAGAGGATCTAGTTCAAAGAATGGTCCTTGTGGTAGTTTTAAGACAAGAACCTTGGATTGTTTCATTGGTGCATATTGCATGTGACTCGCTACCTGTGCTTAATTAGTTAAAAGTTTCAAATTTTACAATTGCTTAGCCCTTTATGAGGTTCTAAACAATGTTTCCCACAAAAAAAAAAGCTATCTTTCTTCCTAAACTCACAAGTACAAACCCTAAGCACCATAATTTCTTCCCCAAAATGTTACATGGAAGGCAAAATTATTAAGAGGCAAAACCATTGAAGAATGTATCCTCCAATCCGGCTCAGTTAGATTTTGACAAATGACGATCACACAAAAAATTGGAGAATTTCGACAAGAACATGAACAAGTACCTTTTTGTCCTAAAAAGGTTGGGGAAGGTGGTGCAAAATTGCCAACGACAGTAATGACAAAAGAGGACAATGCTGGGCAACAGGTAAAAGAGGATCTGGGAAGAAAAATGCGACTAGATGTGGAAAGGGATCATTCAGCAATACCCCTTTACTTGGACACATACACTTTCCTTTATTATGGGCAATAAATTGTATCCATTGAACTTGTTTCAATTGATTTTCTCAATTCTACACCATCAAATCATCCATGTTGTAATGTCCACCGATGCCAACCAAACCCAACATTTATTAACATAGATTAATCTTTTCTACTAGGTTAGTATTCCCGAATTCTTAATTTAACATGTCATGCATTTACTTGTATTTACAATGCATTGTTGCACTTAAATATATTTGAAAAAATTGAATCTTCTAAATACTTTGATTTGAAGTGCATTGTCAAACAAACAAATTTCATGTCCATTTATATTTCATACAAAATCAACTCAAACATTATCACAAAGAAAATCAAAGATTTATTTACATGTCCACGTTGAACGGTTTTGGAACAAGTATGTGGACTCACAATGTCACAATTCCATGCATGAATCCTTATGGGTAAATTTAGGGTCATGTGTGACTACATTCCATAAGTTATGCACAGATTGTTCTACCTCTATGCATCCCATCAACAAATCTTTTCATGTGAATGCAGCATTAAATTACTATGGTTGTAGGCTTCAGCATTGATTTATTTTAGATAAAAAAGCAGAGACCACATATTGTTGGCATAGAATAGAACTAAACTATAAATGTAAAGGGGATGTTATAATATATATATATTTTCATTCAGTCACCGTCTAGCACCATTAGTCTGTGATTTACACTTCATGGCTAAGCATCTATGTGCAATGATGCATACATAGTTAGAATTTAAGACTTCAATATTTGGTAGTCTTTTTTACAGGAATTACACAACTCTCAACTCAAGAACATTAATGTCATGAAAAAGAAGAAACTTATTGCAGCTAGTGATGTTTGCAGCAGTTACACAGTTACCTTTCAATCTGTGAGGATGGGGCACATATCCCTTAATGTTGAAACTGGGACAATCTACCCAAATTCCTGTTTAAGATTCAATGAAATAATAAACGTCAAATAATAAACACACCAACAATGAATGGTTCTATACATCAAGATGTCTCTTCATTTTTAGGGCACTCACAGAAAATCCCATGATCTTGTGAGTGGTTTATACTTTATAGTATGTATATGGAAACACATTCATTAAAGTAAATACAATCTTCTAAGAATTTGAGTAGAGTCCACGCAATGAAGGGGGACCAGCTCAAACTTGTTTATTTGCAG
The DNA here is from genome assembly GCA_009771035.1 of Lupinus albus. Classification (NCBI taxonomy): domain Eukaryota; kingdom Viridiplantae; phylum Streptophyta; class Magnoliopsida; order Fabales; family Fabaceae; genus Lupinus; species Lupinus albus. The sequence continues at coordinate 3,933,061 of CM020022.1, read as the reverse complement.
TTTAAATATATTACATAAGTAAATTCACAAACCAACATACTTTAACCCAAACAACTTTATACCCCATCACAAACAAGTTGAATCAAAAGTATAAATAATAATTCACCATTAAAGCAAAAAATACTGCAGATTGATATTATTACATATTAACCATTTCAAGCCTTATCTAAACAATGATGGTAACAACTGCAAAATACTTAAAGTTCCATACATCAAAGGAATGAAGTCGTATATTTAGAAATGTTAGATGAAGATCATGCATTGGTCCAGAAGCACAGAGTATTTCAAATGGAAAATTTAAGAAGATATAAGAAAGACAAAGTGACAACAATGCACCTACAGGGGCTACTTTTCCCTATATTGCTATGTTTGTTACATAAATGATCCTACCTCTTCATGTGTAGGTACATCTAAGTGTCTTACCCATCCTACTGGCTGGAGAGTACTTCACTTTCAATGAAATCTAAAAGATTCCATGCCATCATAGGTCCCAGCATTACAACTTAGACAACATAAATCTCTAACTACAAAAAGTATAAATACAATGCAGGAAAGTCATCTAAATACAGATTTAAACCACTTTTTAATGGAAGTAACAGCCAAATTTCAAATACCACTAATATTCAAATAGAAAAAACAGAATTGAATACATTCTAAATGCAAACACACATAGTCCACATCACCGAAACAAAAAAAGTAAATGTTTTATTCTCACCAGTTGGGGTTCATTTAAACCTCTATTACTAAAAACAAAATAACCACAACAATCCCTGGTGTACAAACTAGAAAGTTCAATAAAAAAATAACAAACAAAAACATTCAAATTGAAGATCCCTATCCATGAGCTTTAGGCAGATATGGCCATGAAAGGTGGCTATCAGTTCGTTTATGAAATTTGCAGCTAGGTTGTATGGGCACTTTGATGTTTCTTATGTAACCAAAATCAAACATTGAAATTATGCAGTTTCACAATCACATTTTCTACAAAACTTGAATCATGAGAATTTCAACTGAACTAAATTAGTGTGGTTGGACAATCTATAATGAGCAACTAAGAAAATAGTTAGTGGCATGATAGAAGCATCAAAATCATATTTAAGAGGCTTTTGGTACATTGTACCTAGAATCCCCAGAAAATGTGGAATATTGATTGGACCAGGCAATAGGGAAGGTAATATAACCACAAACTTGACCTTTAGATGATGAAAAAGAAAAGTTAGATGATAATTTGTACATAGCATGGTCTAAGACTTCACAATGCAAATCATGTAGGAGAGGAGCATAGATATCTATATATTCTTTACTCATTCGTGCACACACACAAACACAAACATAGACCCACACACACACAAACACAAGCACAAACATAGACCCACACATACATTGGCTATAAATTGTTGTTTGCAACCACAATTAGCTGCAATATTGCGGTTTTGGGCACTCATGCTCTCTGCAACCACATTGCGATCATGTTGACCGCATTTTCATGCATTTGTCCACAATAGAAATAAACACAACTTAATCACAACCGCGATTCACCCATTGGCTATAAATTGCTGTTTGCAACCACAATCATAGCTGCAATATTGTGGTTTAGGGCTCTCTTCAACCGCAACACGATCACATCGGCCACATTGTCCTACATTTTTCCGCAATCACAATAAACTCAACCTAATCACAACCGCAATTAAAAAAAAACATCGCTCACAAACACTAATGCTAATCTCCTAGCTTGTTTCTAGGTAACAATACATTACATTGATTGATCATTCAGTGGATTTGTGCTCGAACCCAGTCCCAGGTTCCTCGTCGCTAGGAAAAACCTCAACACCGGAGACTACAGCATAGCGTGGGCCACGGCGACACCTCTGCTCCATTTCATCAACAACATTAGGGTTTCCAGAAAACAAAGCCTCAACAGAACCATCTTTCCTGTTTCGGACCCAACCATTGAGCCCTAATTGTTTTGCAGTATCAACGGTCCAATCCCTGAACCACACTCCTTGCACTTTCCCCTTTATAACTATCCTCTCCTGCATACAATTTCATTTCAAAAACCTAATAATATAAATCAATGGTGATGATGATAATAGAATTGATAATAAGAGAGGGTTTGAACGCACCGTTTTGATGGTGGGAGAGGAATCTTGGGGAGTTGTCATCGTGAAGAGAGAACAACGTCGTCGAAGAAGAGAGGGAAATGGAAGAGGAAGATGTGATGCACGGGTCGAACTTGAGTGGGCTTGAACTCACTGCATTTCACGTATATTTGGGCTGGCACCATCAACTGGGCCCTTCGCTTTAGTAAGATTCTAATCCATTTTGGAGTGTGTGACTATCTCTCAACAAGTGTTGTTTACATAAATCGAGAATTTAATTTATGTTTGAAATCATATATTTCAGATAAAAATTTAATTATTAAGGATTTTTATAAACAATAGTAACATAGATAGAGTGGAATGATAGCTAAAAAAGTGGAGTACATTTAACTAGACTGGACCAGAATGGTCGCTAAAAGTAATATTGTCAGAGTCGGACCAGACGGTCCGACCGATAAGATTGATGGCCGAATTTGAAAAAAACCATGGTTTATAGTCCAAATAAGGAAATTAATCGCTTTGAATCAGTAAAATTTTAGTTCGACCGTATTAAATCGAAATAACTTGAAAAATGAACACATCACTTCACTTGAAATTTTAAAAAAATGGAAACTAATATAATATTTTGGTTTACTCTAGTAAAAAAATGGAAATATGTTACTACAACATAATTATACATAATGATTAGTTATATAAAATTTTACATTTTACATATAATATAATTGTATATTTATATATAATATTAATTATATATAAAATCCTTTACTTTGATAGAAAGATCTATCACTTACAATCTCACCAACATAAATATTGGCTCTAAAGTTAATACAATATCTCTTACCCGAGGCTTTATTGATAAAAAAATGTAGGTTTCTAGAACCTATTTTTTATATTTTCAAAAAATCATTTATTATATTATTAAGAAATTAATTATTATTTTGTTTATTTAAAAAAAAAAAAAATGTTGGACTTTTTCTGGGTTAGACAAAAATGAGTGTTCATATATATATATGACCAGACATCAAAGACATCAAATGTATCAAAAAAATTTATTAAAAAGGAGCCATTACAATGCACCTTGCTCCTAATCTTTTTCACATGAATCCTTATTCAACATGATCAACAAACAAGACATGTTCCTTATCCTTATAAAATTGCATGCACAAAGAACCAATCATCCACAATACTACAAGGTCATATATATAGACATATACCTACGTTAATATTTTGTAAGGTTTGTGATTTATATCACTTTATGAACAAAAATGAGCAACAAAGTAAACACCATAGGCTATCTCTTTCTACTTTTGTAGTACAACCTTAAAAACAGTAATCTTTTTTACCACTGTCTCAATTCAGACAACAAACTCATGTAATAAATGAGAGTTGTTAAACTTGTGTTGTTGCTTTTCGGGGTCTGTGAAATGATAATCTAGCAAATCAGTATCAGAGGAAGAAGCCAATGTCTCATTACTTCTTTTATGTATGTCATCATTAGACACTACAAATTCATTCCTTTCGCAGTTCCTCAACTCTAACGAAAGGGACACACGCCCACCCGCGGAAAAGTTGCCGAACTCCGATAAATCGTATGTTGCAGGAGTAGTAGAAGCCATTAGGCTGCAGTCATCACCATTCTGATTGATTGGGATAGGTGCACTTGAATAAGGGTCATTGTTGTTCATGTTAAACCTTTGGTCACTCTGCAATTTCCGAACTCTAGAATCCATATCATTTTCTCCTTGATCATTACGACTTTGGATCCGTCCTTCTAATTCTGTAGTGGAGGAGGCATGGTCCAACTTCATTCCATGAAATTGGCCATGTTGAACCTGAGACTCTTCCCTTTTATTATCAGATTTTGGAACTCTTGGAGCTTTATCGGAAACATTTTCTGGTAAAAGATTGTTGCTACTCATCTCAGAATCGCCGAATTCTTCTTTGTACATATCTTCAACCATTGGCTTCCAAAGACGCACCCTTGCATTGATGAACCAATTTGCCACCTGATATGTTTTAAGAAAATATTAGCAACAATGGTACAAGACTAAAACAAAGGTTGTCACTTATTTACCATTAGATATAACCAAAATTTTCAGATGGTGTAAATGGACAGTGTAGAAAACATTAATTACTGTACTTGGTTTCTGGTCAAGCCTGTTTGCCTTGCAAGCATAATTTTCTCTGAATCCTTTGGATAACTGGCAAAAATAAAATTTGAAAAGCAATTATTAAAATATACTTACCTGGAAATTATTATAATACCATGAATTAGAAAAGAAAAAAAATCCTTACACCAATTTTTGCACATCACTTTTATACTAATGATCAGCATGCAATTAACAAATGAACATGTATGATGTAGCGATCGAGGATATCCGATCACCAAATAGCATCCTCAATTATCATATATCTACATTCTGACAATCAATTATTTGCACACTGATCATCGGTGTAAAAGTGGTAGCCAAAAATTGGTATGAGAATGGTTAAAGGTTAGTATACGGTGACTTACGGATTCAGGAAATGCTCAAACAGCCATGCTCGGAGTATTGAAACAGAGCTTTCAGGAAGTCCCCTCTGAGGCCTCCAAGCTTGTCGCATTACACCGAGCTGCTGAAGGGCCTTTTGTTGCCTAAGCTTCTGATCAACATAGCGAAGACGAGGTATTCCTTCTTGCTCTCCAAGACTCCTTTGAGTCACTTGAATTTGGCCGCTAATTGCATCACGCAATGAGCGAAAGTGGCGAGAAATTGTGTGCAAAGCAAGTGCAGTATATGGTTCAGCTGCTCCACACCCAGCAACCATATCGAAAGATGACACAACATTCTGCATGTGATGGCAGTACTGTCGATATCTTTTATCTACCTATAAGTGCAAAGAATGTATAAAGAATTAGTCATTAGCTAACAATGTTATCATCATTACCAAGGCAACTTGTGCTTTTAGTGTTTAAGCATACTGTTCACACACTATTGCAGCATATGTATAAAACTAAGTTGCGTAACTGAAAATGAACCATGAAGAAAAAGGCTTCACAATAGCACTTTAGCCATGTGACATTCATAGGTTCAGCACAATTGGAATCTTAGTAAACTGTGACATTCATAGGTACAGTATAGAGCACTTACAAATAGTACAAACACCAAATATTTTAGGATTAGAACAAAAACAAAATAAGAGAGGTTCAAGTTTCAGGGACTAAGTTTTCCAAGAATTAAACTGTTTGGCAAAGATTATGATTACAAGACCATGAGTCCATGACCACCTTTAGCCATATTAGACCAGACTACGACTAGGGAGCCTCTAACCACCGGGAAGTTCCATTGTTATTGGGGCATGGGAAGAGTGGAGAGTCACAAGTGAGACGTCTTGAACCAAAACATTGCATTAGTTCCATGGGCATGTTCCACTTATAAACTCTTTCGCTCCTCCCCTCATATCCAATGTGGGACTTCACACTCGAATAAACCCAACAGTCAAATCAGGCAACAGCCTAAGGCCCCCAAAATCTTCTTATACCCTTGATAAGTTTTACTTATTGTTAATTTGATAAGTTTCACTGTGATATTTTTTATTTAGTCTTGAGTTTCTTATGCCACTAATCCATTGTCAACATGATAATGTTATTGATGCCAATCTCATCTCTGATTTTTCTAATTTCTCAAACAATTTTTATCTCTTAATAACTACTAATGGCATTCACAATTGTTGTGAACTAAACAAATTTGCCATAAGGCCCCGGAGTTTCTAGAATTGCCTTGCAGATTAATGGTTATCTATCTTAAAAAAGCTAGAAAAAAACTATATAATATCCTAAGAAATTAAGGACAAATCGAAGTAATTATATCAACGGACTAGAGAAGAACTATATAGTCAAATAATAGAGTGTAGATTTTACCTCATCTAACATGGACAAAAGTTTTGTCTTCTTGTCCAACAAATTCTGTCGTTCTGTAGGTGAAAGCTCAGATGAAGTGTTTGTAATAGAACCAGAAGGGCCTGAAGATACTTGCATAGATTGACTGTTAGATTTTCCATCATAACCTTTGGAGCTATCTAATCCAATATCACGAAAACTTTGTTGTTTTTCCAATCCAGTTTGCTTCAAAGCCTTTCGGACATTAACAATTTCATCAAGCAACTCCTGTGCTGCCTTAACGTATCGAGAGTTTAAAATCATGTTCGAAAAACCCGATGATCCATTCAAGAATGAATCAGACTGGCCTTCATCGAGGCAGATTGGGGGGTGTGGACTATACAAATCCTCTCTTCTGATACTGTTGTGAAATCCTCCAGAAGATACAGATTCCATGCATTCAGCATTCCTCAATTCCTTAAAACTGACCTCGTCATCGTTAAGAGATGCATTCCCCTTTATGTTCGGAGTAGAAGAAGTCATTAGTGAAGTGAAACCTTTGTCGGGATATTGGTGCTGGAAGTGAGGGACAGATGCAATGGAAGGAGGCATCATCAATGTCCCGAGGCTAAGAGACAAGCCCTGGCACCGTGCATTTTGGTCACGGTCAAATTGTGTCCTTGGAACAACATGGGAATCTCCAGCACCAACAAAAGAGTTGCATGCTAGATCACTAGTTTCAGCATTGGAATGCCCATTAATAGGGTGCATAGTCATTGTGTCACTTATACTTGTAATAAAATTGAACCCATTTTTTCCTCCAACAGATTCATTGTAGTTATGAGGTAACAGGGGAGTCCCGGACAACATTTCCACATAAGATCCAGAAGAAAAGGCTTGATTTGGATACATGATTAAGACTAGAAATTGAAAATGTGAAGCTTAGTTCTAGTCCCTTAACAATAGAGTCAAGTGGACATTATCTTCTTCACTGTTTTGGTTGGACAAACAAGTAATGATGCCGAGTTTAACATAAATTGTTGCCTCTACTATAAGATTTTATCTGGTGATTGAAGAATGATGTTCAATTGATATCTCACCAAATTAGACCTGAACAATAGAGGAAAAATTTAATAAAAGCCTTAATTTAAAATAATAATAAAATAGAATGCCCCTTAGCCAAGAGGAAGAGAAAACATTTTTATAAAGCAAAAGCACCACTACATGTGCAATATCACCATCACAGACATAATTTATGCTTTATCCAAAACAATAGGTAACAATATCCCAAAATAAAAATATGTGCAATACTTGTTTAACATATATATAACTAATATAATATAGTATAACAATAGTGCTTCAATCATTAACTGCAAAGTCATAACTTTAAAAGACAAGGTGAATTGGAGGGAACACTTAAATTTGTTTATTTTAGTACTCTTTCCAAAATTCAGACCAAAACTCTATCAATCAGCACTCTTCCAATTTCCAAGCAGGTGAAAAGTAATATGCTCCCATCTTTATCAAAATTCATGGCCTATTTATATACTGCTAGAAAATAGAAAAAACGGGGGAAGGAAGGATGTCATTGTGTCTTAGATTTTATGAAGAATAGGTTAGTCCAATTTCCGGTAAAGAGAGATAAAAAAAAACTATAAGCAAAACGATTATTCGGAAAGATTTAGAGACTAACTAAAGCTTGGTTGTTGTTGTTGCTCTAGAAAATTGTGATGAACTGATTTGAGTGTGGCCGAGCCCAATTTTTCTAACATAGTATCAAAGTCAGTCGAGATATTATAAAGTCTTGCAAATTTCATACTCTAGATGTTCATCCCGATGCGATGTCTATTCTCAGAGAGTAGGTTGTGTTAAAGTATTCGAGTCCAGGATGAGCAAAGAATAATTTATAATGACTTGAACAAGCTTTTGGTGGAGTTAGCTTCAATTTTGCTAACAAAACCCTCTTGTTACCATTTCAAGTGGATTTAGATCAAATTATTCTCATAACTTCACAGTTAAAACTTTACCTGACCTTAGATTAGAGTGAATAGACCAAAGAAGCAACAGAAGCAAAAATTGAGGTATGAGGTTTTAGGAATCATCTATGCAAACAAACCTGAAACAACAAGTCCAAAAAACCAAACAAAACCCAGAACATGGAACAAAACAAAATATCCCAGGATTCAACCCTGTGGCTCAAACCCTACCCATAAGAGTTAAAAAAATTCCTCTCCTTTCCAACCCCATGACATAAGTTTATCCTTGTTGAAACAGTTGAAAATCAAAAGCAAAAGTACATAACATAATCACAAGTTAACAAATTTAACTCTTTTAAGCACAATTCAACCTTTTTCAAGTCCTTATTAGTAACTTTACATCCTAGTTTTTTTTTCTTTTTAATTATAAAAATCCAACAATATCTCCAATTTTACCATGAGAATCATCATCTAGTACAACTAAAGACAGTACACAGTTATCAAACATCATCAAAAGAACATTTTTATTTATTTATTATATTTCTTATTATGCTAATTTATACTTGTAAGATAACATAATAAACACCATGCACAGAAAGAATAAAGAATGAACAAAACATGTGATGAGATAATATAAAAGAAAAATGAATACCTGAAAGGTAAAGGGCATGAGAAATATGAAGGTGGTGTTGTGATAAGCAGAGGAAAGAGTGTAATAAGAGGTAAAGAGAAAAAAACTTAGAGACAAAAATCCACTGTTTGGGGAAGCCTAGACAAGTGACAATCCCAAGAGATATACATTTTCAAATTATCATTGGAACAAAGTCACCAACCAATCAAAATTAAAATATTATTATTAGTCATTAAAGAAATTGTTTACTTCCAAACATGTACACCAACTACTTTATTCCCTTATTAGTATATGTACATAATATTCATCAACAAATTTAAAACATAGGTCAAGATTAATAAAATGCAACCTTCTCAAGTTGAGTTAGATTTTGAGTTAAAATACAACCTTCTAATAATGAGGTCAAGAATAATAAAATACATTGATTTTATCTTACACACTCTACTTTTTTTAATAAAATGCTTGAAATAAAAGTTGGGTATTTAAGATACTAAAAACTGAAAAGTTTTAGCTTTTATTTAATTGATTCTCTTATAAAGCTTTTATTTTGGAATAAGGTATAAATTTATTTATGGAAGTACTAGTGGTGAAAATGGGTAGGGTAAAACATGTTTCTTACCCAACAATAAATATTGATTGTATTATTTTTTCAACCTGTACTTGCCCTAAACCTGATGCTAACCCGACACTAAATGTTGGTCGGGCTAGTCTTTAAATATGAACTCGACCCTAAACCCGATTAAATATAATACATATCCATTTAGTTAAAGTCTTCTCAAAATTATTTATTACTGTATATATGTAATTTGACATTGAAATGATATATGTATATATATATATATATGGTTAATCATGTATATACGATGGAAAAAAATTAGAGGATCAATAATACTTTCGACCAAAAAGATAACATTACTCTATACATAATTAAATAGAGATACAAACAAACATGATGATTGAGTAACAATAAGACGAGTCTATGTCGAGTCATGTTTGACCCCTGCCTGACCCTAAATATTGACCGAGTCTAATTTTTAAACTCAAAGGCAACCTAACCCCGATGAGACCCGGCCCTAGCCTTGTTGAGATCCGATCTTATTCGGATCCGATCATGATCGCGACAAGTTGGGTGGGTGGGTAGGGTCGAGTACTACTCACCCCTAAGTAGAAGAGGTACTTCAAAGTTTAAACCTGTAAAGAGGAGGTCTAGCTCACAAAAATTATACATGTTTTAATTGTTACAAGGAGCACATCTACAATCTTACAAATTATGCTACTTCACGTGTCATTTGATGTGATTGGTCTGAAAAACATTAAATTATTAAAATTTTAATTTTTTTCAACACATTACCTCAAGTGACACATAAAGTGATATAATTTATGGAAGAGAAGATGACATCTCTTATTACAAGGTTGGTATACTTCTTTGTAAATTTTATAATGAAACAAGCTTTGAAGTTGTTAGCCATCTAACTAAGGCTTTATGTAGTTGATTATCATGTCTTCACTCTTTCAGATTAAATACCATTTTCACCTTTTACTAATAAACAAATGATTTTCCTTTAATTTCTTTAACTGTAGTATGAGGTATGAGTCAACTTTTACTACTTCAATTCTATACAATTTCTTAACTTGGGTAATTTATGGATATGCAAAAGAGCTTATTCAAAAGAATAACCTATATTTTCTTATATGTTGTTTTAGCTTGTATTAATAAGTTTCTTAAAGAAGCTTATTAAAAAAATATTAAATAAACGTTTAATGAAGCATATGTGATCAAATCTCTACTTCAACTTTATTTCATCATTCAAAATGAATATTTTCAAATTTGAACTCCTTTTCAAAAAAAATTGATATGTTGGAAAAAATGACAAACAATTAATAAATGAGAAAAAAAATGTATGCACGACAATGTATGAGTTTTTTATACTTCGTCAATGATTATTTACCATGCATTTTAATAATAATGGACTTTTCAAAAAAATACAAATGGACGATATATTAATTATATATAAATTGTTATACTGACAGTACATAAATATTATACTCTTAATAAATCCGATTTTCACGTGTGACCAACTGCATAAGAAAAATGTGATAGAATATATCAGCTAGGAAGGTCCAACGATAATAACAGCAACAATGGCACAAGTTGCTGATAGAAAATGTGGTTGTTTGCTTAGAAGTGTTCAAACCTTAACCACCAGTTGGTGGACCTGTAAGTTGTAACCCTCTTCCTTTTAAACCTCCACTTAACGCATAAATCATACTCTTTTTTTCTATCTTCGTTTAGGATGAAACACATATTAAAACCCAACAACAAAAAACACAACAATTTTGTAAAGAGAAACCACCTCAATTGGTAAATGAAGACTTTGCGAGTTGATTTTTGGATGATAATATAAAAAAAAAGATTCGACAACAATAAAATGTACTTGTGAAATAATTCTGAAGTTTTTATATTTCATTTTTCATCATTCAAAACTCGACTTTAAACAAATACTAAAATAATATCAAAGTTATAGGTAAGATTCTATATTCAAAGTAGGTGAAAGTGACAAAATCACGCATTGACGTGTATGGTTCTAGTTTTTTTTATAGCTTATAAGTAGAATAATCTAACTACAACCTAGAAATCTGTCCCGTTTATGATTTTAATCATCCACATTACAATTGTAAATTATTAATGTTAGGTCACGGGGTGTTATTATATGAGACTTTTGGACCCTATTATATGTTTTATTTTGAGACTTTTCATTAGTTATTAGTTATTTATATTAGTTGGATTGGTTATGTCTTAAAACTAAAGACTTTAAGGGCAAAACGAAGAGTATAACACCCATACCATGTCTCTGGTCAAGGGTACCCCACTGTCTGCCTTGCCCACCCCATAAATATTCCTTTTAATTTTGTGTCATCTGTATGCTACCTTGACTTTAAGGGAAGTAGGTTTCACATCCATTACTTTGATGAATATTAGATCTTTTTCAAATATTGACATTTTTTGTTTAAAATGTTTAAATACAGAGAAAATTAAATACATTTTAACTTAATTATATTTATCATTTTTTTATTTAAAATATTATATTGATGAAGGTAATATATGCATTGGAGAGGTACTTAGAATCATGAATGTATATAAATAAACAGCGATTTATACACTTATAAAAAATGAGCATTATGGATAATTTAACTCAATTTATTCTTAAGTGTAAAAAATATTTTGTTTTGATCCTTTTATATTCCAATTTTTTTTTTTCATTGATACTAATTAATGGAGTAAGGATCCTCTCCGGTACTGAAAAGACAAGTGACACACAATAACAAAAGACGTGCAATAACATTTTTATTTTTTTATTTATCATAAAATTACATTTTTGTCATTGAAAATATGAGGAGAAACAAATATTTGTTTCTTCATCACCAGAAATGATCCTTATTGAAATTGATGTTGTCCATTTTAACGTTGATACATAATTGACACAAACTAAAACTGATATTTTGGAACATATAAGAATCATAAACGAAGAAAAAAGTTATATGGACTAAAATAAAAAATTTACTAAATTTTAAGAACCAAAATATATTTTAGTCATAACATTGAAATTTAAATGTCATTAATGATAGGTAAGAAAACTAAAATATTATCTTGTTATAACTATTTTTTTTTTCATTACAAGGTTATGTTGGGAATTCTTATCACTCAATGACTGTAGTTGAAAATCATAATATTTAGAGAAGATTCTTGGGTTCCCTAACATTATAGTTAATCTATATTTTCTAAATAAATAGATAAAAAGATCACAATCCCTTTATAATTTATTTATATTAGAATGATTATGTTAAACAACTTTTAAAGTTATTATTCAATAACGTTTCCGGACGATGTCTATATGAGTACATTAGAATATAGGGTTAGATTCAACAACATCTTAAAATTTTTATAGAGCTCACTCAAATGGTACCCGCATACATACAATTCAAAACAAACAAAATTAAGATAAAATTATACAGACATCCAAAAACACATGTTTGGAAGAAAATATAGATTCACCCAAATTCTCTGATCATGATCAACTCTTTTATATAAATCATTATCTATAGTTGGATCGCTCTCACAATATTGTCATGCCCCAAATAAAAAATCATCTTCATCATTAGTATTATTGTGATCTTGGTCATCAATATTATTGACGATTATTTTGTTACTCAAAATAATAATCGTCCATTTCATATCAGCCCGATCATTGATATAGAATATTTGTTAAGTATATGATGCTAAAATAAAATGCTTATCTTTATATTCTCGCCTATTAAGCTCCACATGCACGAACTTAACTCATTAAAGTCAAAACCATTTTTTTTGTTATCAACCCATATACAACTAAAAACCGACACCGGAAATGATGTTCATCATTAGTTTGTCCTTTTATTGTCTTTTTTGGATGCACATCTATGATAACAATATTACAGTTTTTTTTGGAAGTTTTCACAATGAAATTAAGACTATAATTACAATCACATTAGCTGAATTTTCTCAAAAATTTCCTAAATTGCGGTAAAATGAAATGCATAACTTCAATTTAAAACACTAGTCGCAACTATAAATTAAGATAATGCATCAAAAAATCTACGGAAGGATGTGCAGAAAGTAATCTCAGGCCATCACATCCAGAATACCCTATTTTAGTGTGTTTCTCTCCCTTACCCTTTGGAGTTTTGATTCTCGTTCAATCTTTCTCCATGACAATTCTGTTTTTGCAGGAGTTGTATTGGAGCTTATGTATGATGTAGCTGCAGCACATACAATACAAGTGCTCCAGAGGATATATATCTTATAGTTGGAAGTTTGGAAGTAATTGTAATAGCTTATTGGCCAAGCAAGTTAGTCAAATTGTTAGGTAGTTAATTGGTTAAACTAATTGATAGTTATTTGTTTGATAAGGCATTGGAACATTGTGCATAAAAGCCACTTTTGGCTTCAGTTTGTAAATCAATAAGAAATGGAAATGTTTTCACAATAATAAAGGGTTGCTAAATATATGAGGCTCCCATCATTGTGGGTCTCCCAATGGCCACATATATACTATATAGCACATGGTTGTTTCTGTGGCTCGAACTCATGACCACCCACAAGGCAGATACTTTAATTTTCTTATACATAAAGACTCGGATGAAATGGTTCCGGTATTAATTCAAGCATTAAGAAAATTAAAGATGGTTTTAGAGAAAATATTTGTGTGAGAGATGGGAGCATTTTGTGTTGATAGCCCAAGGTCCTCAACAAGATTGTTGCTATAAGCAAGATTGCCAATAAGTTTTTTCATTTTTAGTATTAGAACTGTAAATGGTTTATGGAATATCTATGACAAAGGACCATGATGTTCACCAAGCTTATGTTATATTGACAAGTGTTAGTTTTTTTAGGGGGAATACAATGTGTTTGGAGTTTTTTTGAACGTGTAAGAAATAATGTCATGCATGACGGAAGTTTTCATGTGTGATCTCTAATGTTTTGCAATGCTAACATTCTATTTAGAAAATGAATCCATCTACATAGCTCAGACCAGACCTCTATAGTCGACTACAACACACTCCCACTTAGGATCTAGATAGGACTTATACATTTAGTTTTATCCTCATAAACGAATAGCCTTTTTTAGGATTTGAATACATGATATTCATAACCTCATCATTCCAAAATTGAGTCTTGTGTCAAATGATAATGTTTAGTCATGGATCTATATGATATTTCTCCTAGAGCATGAAGTTTGCAACATGTCAATTGCTTCTATATGAGATTTGAACACGTGATAATGTTGCTTACTTGTCTAGTTTAAGTACTAGTAGAAAAGTTGGAATTTAGTGCAATTGAACATTTAGATTTTAGACAAAGATCAATCAAATTGGACTTGTGGTTTTAGAAACCTCAAATTGGACAAAGGAGCAATGTGTTGTAACTTTCACTTCTTCATTCTGTTACACTTGTTCAAAGGAGCTGCTTCAAATTCAAGCAACTTTGTTGTTAGTGTATTTTTTCAAGATTATTGGTAAAGACATATTTAAGGAGTAAGACTCATTTATTTTTTTCACTCACAAGATTTTAATCAGAAACTTTAGTTAGTTAATCAAACTCTTATTACTCATTCCAACAAACAAACAATAGTAGCTAGTTAAAGCTCTTTAACATGTGTTCAGATTCAAATTCCACGTCATATTACTTGATTCGGCTGCAATATTGTAGTTAGGTGATTGTCGTAAAGACATCGCATCACAATTGCGGCGTGATAATGAATCACAATGATGCGGTCGCACCGGACTGCATTGAGTCACATCATACTATATTGGATGACACCAAATTCAAAAATAATTTTTAATCACAAAATAATTCTCACTGCTACGATGACAATGATCACAATCACAATAATCACATCCATAACTACAATCACAACTGCAGTCCGATGCGAATAGTATGTTGAGTTATTCCTTACCCTAGACTTGGAGAAACCTAAGTCAGCAACAAATTTTCAAAGGTGTAGTAGTGTATAACAATACAAATAATAATAAATATGATATAAACTGCTAATGAATTTAGGTAAAATTATACATGTGTCACATTTATTCCTTGTGGTGTCTCATTCCAATGGATTTGGTTTGGATAATTTACTATAACAAAATACTACTGATGACTTATTCTCAATTCCTGCTTCATGAAACACCTGGGACTGTTTCTTCCCACATAAGAAGGCCTCATTGCTATTTGTCATGTGAGTAGTTTTGGAATCCCCCCTCATAGTTATCTGCAACCGGTTCCTTTAACTATCACCGCAATCCCCAATACTAAATTCACTATTATCCAAACAATTAGGGGTGAGCACGGGCTGGGTTGAAGCTTGTCCTTATCCGGCCCTAAATGTTGGTCGGATCATTTTTTTGAACCCGGATCCGGTCATAGATCTGAAGTAACCCGACCCTAAATATTCACAGAGTGAGTCTTTAAACCCGGACCCGATTCTAAACCGATTAAATATAATGTATAGTCATTTTAGATAAAGTCTTCTAGGCTTCCTTTGGATGGAAGAGAAAATAAGAAGAGAGAAATATGTGGGAAAAAGAATGAAAAGAGAGAAAGAGATGAGAAATAATGTGAATTTTAGTGTTGTTTGGTTGTATAGAAAAAGAATAGAAACAAGTGAGTGTTTATTTCTCACTCTTCCCTGAACAATGATTTATCATCCAAAATTATGTTTCAAATCATGTCACGGATCGATGAAAACATTCATGTCAATTACAAATATTATAATATTTATTACTTTTTAGAAACAAAATTGGTGGGTCGCACCACACTTTTCCTTCTTTCTTCTCATTTCTCCTCCTTAGCCAAATGGGGGAAATTCACACTTTCTCTCTAACTTCTCTCCACTCCTTCTCTTTCTCCTCTCTTTCTCCTCAACCAAAAAGCACCCCTAAATATTATTTATTATTGTGAATATGTAATTTGACATATAAAATAATATATATATATATATATATATATTATTAAACATGTGATATTAAACATGGAAAAATTATATAATTAATGATATTTTCGACAAAAAGTATTATTATTTTGTAAACACGTGAATAGAGACACATATAAACATCGATAGTGAGTAACCATAGGACGAGTCGGACGGGTCATGTTTGGTCCCTACCTAACTCTAAATATTGATTGGATCTAATTTTTGAACTCGAATTCAACCCTAGACCCGATGAGACCCGACCCTATTCAGACCCAATCATGATCGGGCCATACCGGGTGAGCGGGTAGGGCCGGTTCCTACTCACCCCTACAAACAATAACATTTGTTGTACAACATATTTATGAAATGAATTTTGATCTATCTCATATTTTTGACGAGTGAGACTCATCTCCATTAATGAAAAAAATTGTGTGAAAAAACAAAGAAAACACAAAATAAAATTATATTTTTATATATATATATATATATAT
This sequence comes from Lupinus albus, assembly GCA_009771035.1. Classification (NCBI taxonomy): domain Eukaryota; kingdom Viridiplantae; phylum Streptophyta; class Magnoliopsida; order Fabales; family Fabaceae; genus Lupinus; species Lupinus albus. The sequence continues at coordinate 3,916,503 of CM020022.1, read as the reverse complement.
TGACATATAAGTATCTAAAAATAAAACATATAGCAAACAAAACAAATGTACATAATGTTAAATACTACATTCAAATTTTGATATACAAAAATAACATCTAATATAATCCAAACCCAACTAACTCAAAACAAACATCCAAATCGATATGAAAGTAATATCTATATATATTATTATTGTAAAACTTTATTTACAATTAGTATATTCACCGTTCATTTATATTTTAAAAGACTCGATTATGATTAAACATAAATAATGAATATAATAAAATATATAAAACTGATACATGATGACTCCATACAAAGATTAATAAAAATTATGGAAAATATACTATATACTTACATTAGCGGCTTGATTAGCCATTATCCAAACACCGCTTTCTTTTACTCTATATTTATTATATTCATAATGTTGTTTTTCTCTATTCTACATCTCATTTATTTGACAAAAGGAAAAGTGATTAAACTGGAAATCAATTGAAAATTTGGCTCTAGATTTTTCGCCATCAGAACTGATATATACAAACATATGCCCAGGCCAAGTGTGTTTAAGAGAAATCAACAGTGAGGCTCCTTGTTGACACGATCAACCTGATTCATAATGCCAAGTATCAACTAAATTCCACTAAGGGCCACGTTTCAGTTACTTTTTATCACATATCCAACTTTTTATGTCTCATTGTATCCAAATCTAATCAGAAGTTATCTCATACTTAAAAAGAAAATTCATAAAACAAAAATGTAACTTTTTATATTATTTGGTATGATTTGATTAGTTTCAGACATTAATATTTGGGGAGACACGATCTTTGTTCCTATTTTATTTTAGATTCATTCTTTCTCCAAGTTTGTTTTCCCAATATAAATACCATCCATCACCCTAATTCTCTTTTAAGCCCAAAAGCTTATCTCTATTTTGGTAACTCCTTATTAGATTACCAAAATTTGTCAACATTCTCCTAAGTTTTCTGAACCATAAAAAACAATGATGAAATCAGGGATGGAAATTGATGATAGAAAACAAGTTAAGAGAACAGCACAAGCTAGTTCTAGGAAAGGGTGTATGAGAGGTAAAGGTGGTCCTGAGAATGCAAGTTGCACCTACAAAGGTGTTAGGCAAAGAACTTGGGGGAAATGGGTTGCCGAAATCCGCGAACCTAACCGCGGTGCTCGGCTCTGGCTTGGAACATTTGATACATCCCACGATGCTGCTTTGGCTTATGATGCCGCAGCTCGTAAGCTTTATGGTCCAGATGCAAAGCTCAATCTTCCCGAACTCTCTACTATTTCTCAATGCCCATCTTCTAATACCACCCGAACTCAAACCCAAACCCAAACCCAAAATTTACAAGCGCAATACTTACCTCAACTTCATCATAATTTTGGTGTTCCTAACACTAACTCTCATAATCTCAATATGAGTATGAACCAAGTTGGTGGTGGTGTTGCACCAACTTACACCAATAACTCTATCATGTCACTTCCTTTGCAGGCTAATGTTATGTCCATGGATAATTTTTCCAAGCCCATGGATAATGAGGACTTTCATTCAATTTTAGGAACATCGAATGAAATCATGCCAGTGTTTGATGAATCTATATGGAAAGAAGCTGCTATGTCACTAGATATAGCTAGGTCAATGGATTTCCCTATGACCCAAGATCTTGGAATTTATGCAGATGGAAACTTAGCAGAAATAAGTGCATGGGACTCTCTCCAAACTCCATGGTGCATGTAAATTACATCAATCACGAGACTCTCTCCAAACTTCATGATGCATGTAAATTATCAATCAGTCACTATCAAAGTCAATCATCTCATATATATACACACTTCTATCATCCCAGTGAGGCTATCCAATATTCTATACATTATATATATATATATATATATACACATGTGTAGGAGGTGTGCTATGTATATAGATATATTTAAACTATCTAGAATAGTAATAGAAGCAATATACATTATTAGTGTATAGTACATGTGTTCCATAGTATGTGTCTTGAACTGAACTGAAGGCCAGTCATAGTGATGATTTTTATTAGCACATGACATGGTTCTTTTGTATTATACCATCACCAAAAAAGTACTATATCTAAATATTAAATAGTAGTAGATAAGGAATGTTGATGGAGTACATAATCACTTGGTATAGACTAGTCCCTCATTCGTTGATGGAGAGAGAAATTATTATTTTTTCTTTTGTTCTCTATATTAAAAGTGTTATTTTAGTTATTGTTTTTCCTTTTTTCTCTATAATAAAAGTGTTATTTTATTGTATATGAAATGGTAAAATTGTTATTGTTATGGAACTAAATACAATTATTTTAACTTTAAAATGAATTGAATTATTCAAAATAGAGCTTGAATTGACTTAAAATAACTTCCTAGATAATAATTAATTTAATTCCTCCTCCTATTGTATAATCATGATATTATTGTTTATAATTATGATGTGAGTGGGTCCAAATCTCCTTTTCCTAGTAGAAAAAAGTTTGCTTATATGTATTTTTTAAATATAACATATTTGGGAGACATTTTATGTGTTAAAATATTACATTCTCAATATTGAAATTTTTTTAGCCTTAAGTTTCCATTTAATAATTAATTTCCTTTTGAAAGTGGATTTAATTTGAGGTTTAATTTTCACTTTCAAACTTACATTTTACCATTTTACCATAAGTATATGTCATGTAATAATGTAATACAGCATAATAATTTTAACAGTAATTAATGTGTTATAATGAGTTAAACAATATATCAAAAATTAAAATAAATCTCCTAACTTTCATATGAGAAGTATGATTTGAGATGTGATTTATGCTGGTAAAAATTTAATAATGGGTGTGTACGCCTCTCTCCAAATTTAGTGTATGTAATTTATCACTATTAAGTCAAACAACTCAACAACTAAAAATATATTTCTATAGTCAAACAACTCAATAACTAATTAAATATGTTTCTACATGAGAGTGTCCAATCTATTTCACATATAAAAATTTATATACAGTCAATATATCTTTCACATATATATGTATTGCCCTCAATATTATATTTCATTATCTCTAGTCGTTAGAGGTGAGCACGACCCAACTCTACTTGCTTACCCGATATGGTCTGATTATGATCGGGTCAGAATATGGTTGAATCTAGGATAGATTTTGATTCAAAAATTAGATCCATTAATGTTTAGGATCAGATAGGGAAAAACATTACACAGTCCGTCATGTCTCATGGTTACTAAATTTAATTGTATGTAAACTAATAACACATCTTTGGCCCATAGTGTCATTGATTGTCTAATTTGTTCCTACCGACCCAATCACTAACGGACTTGAAAACTTCTCTTGAAGTCTTAACTTAATGAGTGGTTGAAACACTTTGAACCGGAGAAATTTCGGTCAAACCGTGCTAAATCCGGTTAAACCAGAATAACTCAAGAAGTGAACTAGACGTTTAATTAAAATTTTAAAAAATAAAACATTACTCTAATATATATTTTTAATCTGGTCCAAACAAAAGATGGAAATATGTTACTTCAATATAATTATATATAATTATTAATTATATAAAATTTTACATTTATATATAATTACATATTTATAGATAAAAATTATTAACTATATTTAAAATTATCTGATCCAACCGGACGATTTAATCGTTTTATATACATATCCGACTCAGGTTTCAAAAGATTGTGATTGACAATTATATACATATATGGTTTTATATATTCATAATAATAAGTAATATTGAGAAAAGTTTATCTAAAATGAATATGCATTATATTTAATCTGATCTAGGACCGGGTTTGAATTCAAAGGCTGACTCGATCGACATTTAACTTCGAGTTAACTTCGGATTTAGGTCCGAATTCAAGAAAATCATCTGACCAACATTTGTTAGTGATGGGCAAACCTTACTCACCCAATCTCAATACATGCCCCCGCTAGTAGTCTTATTATCAACATTCTCTTTAGGGAACATTGGGCTTGATTATCGTGTTATTACACTATACTCCTTTTCAATAACTTTTGCAAATCCTATTCCAAAAGAGATCTGGTACGCCTATGGGTTTGGGAAAATGATCTTCTAAATATTGGCTGGTTGTTATTAAACCTGACAGAATATTTGATGAAAAATGGGTGGAGTCATAGAAAATATAGCCAAAAAGTCTTTTTTAATAGCAAAATCCAAAATGCATATAAAAATAAAAACCAAAGGAAAGAGGTATTTGAAATGAAAAAAATGTCAGGCCTTTTTTCCACAACTATTTGCCCATTGAAATTCAGGAAAAAGCTAACACAAGAACAATAAACTATGTACTTAAAAATACTCATTACTCATATGTAAAGCATTTATCCAACAACTACTATCCATAACTATGCACCCAATTTACAATAACAATATATAGAAGAACTTACATTTCAATGAACCCGCACACAAGCACTAATGCAAGCAGCGAAATACATGTGTAAAACTAGTAGAACTTAGAATATATACAAGAAACATAAACACAAAGAAGCATCATCAACACAAGAAGAACACAACAAAAGTGCCCTAATCTTACACTACAACATTTTTGACCTATGGCAATGGCTAAAAACCGTTGCCAAAAGTCAAAAAACCGTTGTCTTTGTCATAGGCAACGGTTTTTCAACTGTGGTAGTCTAAAGCGTTGCATTTTCTTTAGACAACGGTTTTTTAACTTTTGGCAACAGTTTCATAAAACCGTTGTCTAATGTTTAGAATAGGCAACAGTTTTTCTACATTATTAAAGGCAACGGTTCAAAACCGTTGCCTATAAGGTAAGGTAAAAACCGTTGTCGTTGTCCATATAGACAACAACATGAAAAATGTTGCCTTTGGTCATTTAACATAGACAACGGTTCAAAACCGTTGCCTATAAGATAAAGTAAAAACCGTTGTCATTGTCCTTCATTGTTAACACCAACAATTATAAACTTTTCCCTATAACAAAAAGTTTTGGTATCAGAAGGCAATATTTAAAAACCGTTGCCTATAACGTTTTGGAATAAACTCTAATGCTTTGATGTCTCTGTATAAAGAACAACCAACCTTACAGAAATAAAATATCTGTGAGCATATTTACATGAAGTTTCATAAGCTAAGGTACCAAGCATGAGCATAATCAAAGGTTACATGAAGCTTCATAAGCTAAGGTACCAAACATCTTTTAATATAATATTATATTAGGATGGTTTGACCCATTTTAATAAGAGAAGAAAACAACAATTTATAATAAACCAATAGTACACAAATTGAAATCCCAACCTTCACTACCAACCCAGAATGCACACCCATTCTTTTCATGAGCATTAACACTGACTCTTCATAACCTTCATGATAAATCCAGAAATGATAGAGATTCCTTCCCATTTTCCTGTTATCACAATGCACAAAAATTTCAAAATTAACTATTAGTGTGTCATAACTCATAAGTACTTACAAACAAGTATATGTGGTTTCCAAAATTCTTTGAAGATGGTAAAGGGACAAAGAACATAAGTACAATATTGTTCTTATCTAAAAATAATAATTCTTTGAAGATTTTGATTATCAATTCCTCATATCATAAATTTAAGAAGAATCACAATAAGTATTTGGAAGTATTAATGATTTTATCCATTACTATTGGTCTCTAACTATCATATAAGGGTATTTTTGGAAGATGAATTTCAAATTTAACTATTATTTTTGCTGCAAAAATTGGCCTTGTATAACTTTTGAAGTGCTGAGCAATTCCTTCATGAAAATATGTGAAGCAATTCTAATTTAAAGTACTTACCAATTCCTACATGAAAACCTGTAAATTAACTGTAATTTAAAGTACTTAACAATTCATATAAAAGGCAATATTACCTACTCTTTTAGGCACAAATTGAGAAGGCAATCTTCCAACTTATTCCATGCACCTTTCCAACTTATTGTAGTGCACATGTTATCCAACTTAACTCATGAAACTTATGCCTAACACTTAAACAAGGGCCTAATCATACAAAACAGAAAGCTACACTTCAACAAATTAATGACAAGCAGTCTCCAGCTTTACTGATATAATAATAATTCGGCAATATAATGAAGTTAGGACTGGTGATCTCTCTCCAGTTATACAAATCCATAATAAGTCATGTTTCATGTACCGTAGCCATAGTGCTATAGCTTCAATTACACTGAAATTGCCTGTTTTTTGTATTGTAAACAATTAGAATTTAATGGAACTGCAATTAAAAGGGTGACTCAGAATCCTAGCCAGCTAGCAAAGTACAGAATAATTTATAATGCTTAAAGTAACCAGAATTGATCCAACAAAGTTGAATTAAGTTCATGAAAGGCACAACTTAGAATCCTTGCTTCAGATTCCCTTACATGAAATTAAATGAAAGTATCAACTTGTGTGTTTATGTTATTATTTTCCTGTCTATGGGTTCCCCTAACTCTTCTTACTATTCACCACCAATATGTTCACCACCTCCTTTACTTGTAACATTTTATTAAAATCATCCTCCTCCACTTCTCACACCATCAACTATTCCTTTGTTACTATCCACTAGTCCTAGCTATTCCTATTTATCCATTAATTAACTTGCAGGCCATCAGTTCACAATCATTAGTCCTTGTTAGTTGCTTTTTGTCAATAAGAGTAATTTGTACCATAAGGATCAACTACAAACAATTTTTGGTGTGCAAATATTTATAAACTTTTGAATAAATATATGAAATCAACGAATTCGCAAAACCAAAGACCTATTCACAATACCCTAAACCCAATTAATAAACGAATTAATGAAATAAAGAGATGAAATAACCTAAAGCAGAGGATACACAAGTATACCTGCAGAAGCACAGTAAAAATACCTGCTTGTTGTGAGACGAAACTCTACGATTCAGCGATTCAATAGAGTTGGAAATGTTTTGGTTAACAGAGTAGAGAAGAAGTGATAAGAATACCTGCTTGTTAACGTCGACACCAATGGCGCCAATACCTTTGTGAACGACACCGATAACCATGATCGATCGACATCTTTCCTCTCTCTCTCTCTCTAGGGTTTCAGCGATTCTTAGGTTATGGAGGTGAAGATGAAAGGATAATAGGTGGTAGAGAATGAATGGATGAAAGGTATCAAGTAGAAGAAAGATCACTTATCCAAAAAAATTTCATCACCATGTCTCAAACCAATCATGTTGCATCAAATAATGTAAAAACAACTTTTCTAGTTTTTTAATTTTCATATTATTTACATGACAGTTTTTTAGTGAATTAAGACACATTTGAACATCATTTATGGGACAAATCAGACTAACTTACTTATTTAATCAATAGGAAAAATGAGTTATGGTAAGTGATATAGAGAGTGTTAGGGTAAAAATATTAGCAACTACAACATTGAATTTTGAGTGAGTAGAGAACTCTGAGCCTAACACATCACAAAAAATCAAAAGAGTCGAACTTTGTTAGATTCGAGGGAGAGAGTGATAATTATTGAGAGTTGCAAAATAGTGGTGAAGAGATGAACCCTTAATAGCTTCGAGTGTGAGGTCTTCATCCCAAGTTTAAGGAAAATATAGATACATTAATTTGATAAATTATAGCTTCTTTCTTCATTATAGTCCATGAAATAGAAATTTTCAGGTTTTAAACCAAAACGTTAAGAAAATGATTTAATGAGTTTTTTCTACTTATAAACTCTTAATAGAGTAATTTAGAAGATCTTTTAGGATTAAGATTAGTTTATTTTATGATTTGTTTTCTTAACTAATTAGGAGTCTAGTACTAATATAAATAGATGTTGATATTATGTCTTTTGTATATAAAAAATAATCACAATATTATCACAACATTATCAAACAATTTACTATTTTGAACATTCTCATTTCTTCTTATTAAAGAAGTAAGATGTCACATCCTGTGTCAAAACTTTAAAACAGTAATTTCACGAGTCTTTTTCACTTATAAATTCTTACACTAATTCTCTCTTATCGAAATTGGTACTACCTATTCAATATACCCAACATAAACCTCTAGATTTGTAATGGTTATTGATAAAGTTGTTTCAAAAGAGACTACTATACAATTCAAATTTTCATTTGGGATGTTTCCACCATGATCCACACATACTTTGTTAACATTTAAACATCTGAATATACACATTTGAAGTCTCATCAATAGCTCATGATCATTGCTACTTTGACACAACGACCTAATAAAGCATAGAATAAAAAATGTGTGGAAAAAGAGCAAACCAAAATAATGGAAAAATATTCCCTTACCTTGATCAGAAAAGTAAAAACATCCATGATCATCTCAATAAAGTGGACTTTCTAAAAAGGAGATTATCTTCAAATATGATCATGGATCCAAATTATTCATAAGATAGCCTTTGAAGTTATGTGATCTTAGGATCTATTAGTTTAATAGACATATAATTTTACCTAGAACTTTGTTAAGTTGCCCATGTCTTCACATGAATTAACAAAGACATGTTGGCTTGTAGCCTCATGACTTTATCTTATAAACCAACTCTACATGAGTCCTTATTTCCTTGCCTTTAGCCTCTTATTAGATTTATATCTTTGTCTTCTTATGTGCTAACAACATAATTGTGACAATGCAATCTGATTGGGCCATTATAAATCAACATGGTCACATATATAAGTAGATGAAAATCTATGTAAATTGTGATTTGAGAGCATAACTAGCTAGACCTACATGCACACGCGAAACGATTCTTTCCAGTAATGGAGAAGTATGTGATTATTTTTTCACTTTTATATAGGGGTAAAAATGTCATTCCATAATATCTTAAGCATAAAAGTGTACAATTATATTATATTTTTCTCTTGTTTTTTGTGTACTTGTCTTTCATTACCATTAATGGAGATGATCATAACTCCATGCACACACATAAGCTTATAAGTCAGAATTCTCTCTCCAATACTAAAGAGATAAGTGTATGAAAAAATGGGAAAATTGTATGATGTAACATTTTTACCCTTTAGATGAAATTTGATGAAACTTTTACCCTTAAATACAAAAATAAAATCAATAACATGTCTAGTACGGAAGAGAATTCTTTTCCTAAGTTGATAGCTTCTTGCTTGTTGGTCATTTATAACCTCTATCCCAATAATTTAATTTAGTAGTGGATTTAGTTCTTTTTGCTTGAGATTTTACAAGCATATAGATTTTTTTTATGTGATCATAGACTTATAGAATTTGGTAGTGATAAGAAATTAGATAAATTAATTAAATCCGACCGAAATTATTATTCTATTTGAGGGTGACACTTATATTATATTAACATCTTCATGCTTAGTTTACTTTTGAAACAATTTAAGTGTTCACGCCTGTCCCTTCCATGTCATAATAGGTATATAATTTTCTATGCAATATCATTTTCCATGAATCAAACCATAGTTTAAAATATAAAAGCATTTGAAATTTCAGGCTCTAGGCCCTACCTTAAGTAGTGACATCCAGCATTACAATCATTCCCATAAATTCTCTCATTCTAAATGATCTAGTAAGAAAACATTAAAAAGGAGAAATATAAAATAAAAAGGAAGAATCATGAAAACCCCATAGTAGACACACAAGTTGCCTTGAAAATATGATATGATTTAAAATAATGAAAGAGAATTCACTTACTTCAAGAGTAAGTTTTTTAAATTTACTTCATATCTTAGCCATCAATTTAAGTGAAATCTAATGATTTGAATTAGTAAGTAGATCTAAACTATTAGATTTCCCTAGAATTGATGGCAAAAATGTGGAATAAATTTAAAAAATTTACTCTTTGAGTAAATGGATTCATCCTCTGGTTTAAAATGATATGGTTCTGATCAAACATTCTCTGTTGATGATGGAAGGAGTGGTTGAATAAGTGATGCTTTGGCATGGCTTGCAGGCCTAATGATGCTATGTTCATGAGTAGTGGATGTAATTGCAAGTTGTTCCTTTGCAAATTTCTTCTCTTCACTTTTACCCCACAAAACTAGGTATAGTCCTGCTACAATCAACACTGCCCCAATGATCCTATAAAATAAAAATAAAAGTATATCCAGCCACATGGGCAAGAATCAAATTAGGAGAAATACCACTTTAGAAAAATTTAATACAGAGAGTAAAAATCAAGAATTTTAACTCAAATGAGTTAAATAAATGTATATGCTTCGATTCAATTAACTAGCCATGCATTCAATTAACTAGTCAAAGCTATCAAACATTAAGTATAAAAAAAACAAATTAAACCATCAACCATTGGAAAATAAAATTATTATATCTCACATCGCCTAACTCATTGTCTCGGGAATAAATTAAATAATCAACATGCATGTTTTGTTGTATCTTTTATATTAAATAATCAGATGAGAAAGATAATTAAGGGTAATTAGGGACTAACCCTCCTAAGTAGAACTCTTCTCCTAAAGCAAGGGAAGCCATAATTGCAACAACAAAAGTCTGAACAGGTTGATACACAGCAACGAATACAGGACCACCTCTATCAATGCACCATATTTGTACGGCAAAGGCAATTCCAGATGCCACCACTCCCTACAATAAATATATTAAACATTAAAACATAAATTTACATATCATGTCTCAACTTAGTCTCAAAGTCATGCAATTATGAGAGAAAAATATTACATCAAACATTTAATAGAAAGTGACTAGCTTTGTGGAGCCATATTAAATGAACAACTATCTTATCAATTAATGGAAAGACAAATATTTGATATTTCTTATATTTTCAATAATAAAAATAATATTTTATTATATATAAAAAGATAAAAATGTCTTATCATGTTATTTGCCTTTGTTTGTTGTATTATTTGTCTTTCTATTAATGGAGAGAATCATTACTCAAGTAAATTAAAGCGGATAAAGATCATTTGTCCTTATGTCCATAACTTATCAAACTTCATAAAATATTATTAAAATATGGGAGGATATACACTTACTCCAAGAGTAAGTTTTTTCTTAAGTAATGGATAAGATGTGAAGTAAGTTTAAAAAACTTACTTTTGGAGTAAATGGATATCTCCTCTTAAAATATTAATTTATGATTTTATTATTATTATTATTTTAGTTGAATGAAGCTTTCTAATTAACTTGATACACAAAGTAAAACATGAATTAGGATGTGTGATCCTCATCCCATTAAAAGTACCTCATTAAAATTTCTTTTTTTTTCATACAAATAAAAGAAGTATAATCACTTACAGCGTATAAAATTGTGAAAGCTTCTCCACCAGAGTGAAAAACCCAAGCTTGAGCATCTCTTTCAAGGACCAAAGCAATAAGAAGAAATTGTAAGAGTCCAAAGAAACAAGTATAAGAAGTGACAGAAAGACGTGCAGGGTATTTCTTAAGAACAGGTGCTTGCAACACAAGCCAACCAGACCAAGACAAACAATGCCCTATGAGGTAGATGCAACCAAGGGTCCAGTTTTTGCCCTTAGCATCTCCAAGTGAGAGTGACCCAAAGTCAAATACTTGTGTTGTTGTTGTTGTTGTTATCATGTTGGTGCTGTGTAGTGGTGGTGTTGGGCTATATATTGTTGGACCCTTGTAAAGTGTAATCACTGTTGCTCCTGCTACACATAATATTGTTCCTGCTACCTTAGCCACCCCATCTTTTCTGTTCACTCTCACTTGCTCTATCCTGAAATTGTATAACCAAATAATATACATTATTAGTATAGAAAATTATATATGCTTAGTGTAACAACATAACAATAAAACTAATACATAAATCTTAACCATAACAAACATAGTTTTTTAAATTATGGTTCCGATTGCAATCACAGTTGCAATTAATATGATTGTGGTCGTTGTGATGTGGACTACAGTTATTGTAGCATGAATTATTTTTTGATTAAAAAATATTTTTAAATTCGATGCAGCTCAAATACGGTGAAATGCAGTCATCATTATGATTCAGTATCACACCACAATTTCGGTGGGATACATTTGCGATGATCAGTTAATGCAACTGCAATGTCATGATCATATGATGCGGTCTACAATTTTAATCACGGACCAGTTTTAAATAGAGAAATGTAATGACATGCAAATAAAGACAATTATTGTATTAACTAGTAAAGGTATTGCCTGAGTATAACTGCCATGAGAAATGTAATGGCTGGAACGGAGTTTTGTATTGCTGATGCGAAGGTAGGGGTTGTGTTCTCCAATCCAAGCAAGTAGAAACCTTGATTTGCTGTAATCCTGTTTCATGGAACTTTATTATTAAAATACCATCCTATATTTTAATTTATAGTTTTAAGAAAGACAAGTAAAAAGGCTATAATTAACTTAATGCAAATATATATATACAAGGATATGGTGTTGAAAAAAGTTTCTATTTTATTTTCTCTTCAACTTTCAAATTAAGATACAGTTGTAATAATTAGACATACCCAACAAGCGCCAGAAGAAAGAACTGGCCGAGGAAGTTTAAAGTGATCGCTGGCCTCTCCTTCCTGAACAAAGAAGAAAACAAATTAAGTCCTTAGGTTTTTAAATACTCGTGTCTATCTCATTGTATATTGATTTTCATCGGCACGAGACATGATTTGGGACAACACATCTCGATATAGTTGAACATATAATTAAGAATATTAGTTGCATGGTTATAGGAGAACTAACTAACTTTTCCAAGAAGTAAGCAAATGGAAGGAGCAAAAGCAAAGCAATGATGTTCCTATAGACTGGGAAAACAAGTTTGCTAACGCCCATGTTAAGGGCAGCTCTAGAAACCACATGGAACCCAGCATAGCCAAACTGCAGAAGCAGCATGGCTACATGAAGCTGAAACCGTTCAGGTAAGGAGCACCACATTCTCTTGGAAGAGGCTGAGCCTGAAGTATCAGCCATATTGGGGAATGATCAAGAGACTATGACTTTGACCCTAACAATGGTCTAGTTCTAGTTAGTCTTTGGTAAAAGAAGTTAAGAATTAGTGAAGAGAATGGGGTAGTAGAGGGGGTATAAATATAGTGAAGACTGAAAGAGTGGAAAGATAAAAAGTAGTTTCTCTTTCTTTTCTTCACATTAATATATTACTTATCTCTTGTCCCAAAATACTTCTGGCGGACCGGACTAAATATTTTAGCCCAAAAGCCCATATTCAACCCGGTTTGGAAGCCCGTTTTTTAGACGGGCCAAGGCGGGTCGGGCTAGCCTGGCGATCCAATATTAATATTGATATATCATTTTAAGGTTACATGTGATTCCAATAATGTAGTCAATTTAATATTGTTTTACAACCGAACATTTTACACATACCTTGTGCAACCAATTTATTATTCATATATAACACATTTATGAGTAAATTATTTATCAATGTAATTTATATCATATACAATACAAAACATTTACATATTAGTGTTTAATCTATATCATATATCATATTTTGTTTAACATAATTACATTTATCACTTTTTTGTTTAAAAAATTACACCTCTCATACATGGTTGATCAATGTAATGTATGTTTATAAATTAAGGGTTTTTTGTAAGCGTAGAAAATGGAAGGATAGTTTGTGTAATTTCCCTAAAACGCATGGAATATCACTGTAATTTAAATGTGTTTTTTAAAAGAAAAAGAAAAACGGGTCAGCCTCTTAGCTTGCAAGTCCGGCCAAATATGGGTCGGGCTGGCATTTTGAGCCCTTTTAGCAATAAGGGTCGGGCCAACCCAGCCCATATTTTGACGGGCTGGGTCGGGCTGGCCCGTTTTGCCACCCCTACCCGTCCCGCACCAATCAAAAAATGACATGTTAATTAAAAAAATTAAACATTCATGATTTTTTCTATTTTTATTCCATTTTGATTGGTGCGGGACGGGGTTTAGAACAGGGTTCAGGACAACAGATCTTCGTCCCTTTTTAAGAGAATATTTTCACCAGTAGAAAACTTTGATTCATGCTTAAATATATAATAAAAATATATATGCATTAACAAAATATTACTTTTGTATCATTCACAACTTATCTTTATAATAACTGTTCAACGAAAACGTATGTTGTCTTTGGTAAAAATATTATTCGTAAATATAGTTAAGTTACTAAATATTTTAAAGATGAAAGATTCATTTACTCCATCAATCTTAGGAAAATCCAATGGTTTAGATATACTCATTAATTCAAATTATTGGATTTCTGTAAAATTGATGTCTATGATATAGGAATAAGTGAATCCATAAAAAATGATAGCAAATATACAATCCAAGAAAAAGGAGTATAGAATAGGGTTGCCTTTGGTAAGGCCTGGAATGATGTTGAGATAGTGAACAAATAAAATAAATCAGTTGGTGATATTTGACAAATGAACTAAGTCTCTGATCTAAGTAAGACTTATATTTATTTTACACATATACCAACCAACTTATAAGTTAGTCTTACTCAAAAGTTTTATTTTATGAACTAGCTTATAAGTTCCTAATTTTTTGCTCCTAATTAACTTATAAGTTCTCAGGTATCTTATAAGCTAGTTGTGCCAAAAATATCCGAGAAAGAATAGGGTATGGCACACAATGCTAAGTGTTGATAGCCTTCAAATGTTTTTGCTCTCCTAGTTCTATGTTTAATAGTATTATTTGAACAATTTAAATTTAACAATTTCGCTTACAACAAATGAAGTAAGGTTCATAGTTAGTGAAATAAACATATTGAGGTAATAAGTTCAAATTCTGAATTAAAGATAATTTTTTACAAATATTAGGATTATTTTAGTTTATAAAATATTAAATGCTTCTCAGTTGCACTTAATAACTCATTTTAATTTTTTGGGTGGGGTCTTAAAGCACTCTTCAGGACAGTATTTTGTTTACTATTGAATAAATTAGCTAATTTATAAAAGGAATATACACTGTCTCTATCTTATGTTATTCACCATCATTACAAAAAGTGAAACTAGGAATGTACTCAACTTTATTATGGAAAAGGTAGCAGCCTTGAAACCAACACCAGGATTGGTTATCCTTTTTAGTAAGCTTTCTTTTATTTTATATATTTTATAAATAAGAATAATTTTATTCATATTAATCTCAATTTAAGCACAATAGTAACTAAATTCATCTTCTTTTAAGGCGTGAAGAATAATCACCTTATGATGGTGAGATTTGAATTTTCAACCTCCTTATTACTTTATTCCTTAAGTCTTCCACCATTACCACTTGATCACCTTATGACTCTCCCTACCCCCGAAGTTAATCTGATCCTGAGTATTCACATAGTCAGCCTTTAAACTCGAACCTGACCCTAAACCTTATTAAATATAATGTATACTCATTTTAGATAAAACATTCTAAATATTATTTATTAATGTGAATATGTAATTTAACATATAAAATAATATATATATATTATAAAAAATGTGTATATATTATGAAAAAATTAGAGAATCGATGATATTTCAACCAAAAAAAGTGTCATTAATTACTTTGTACACATTTGAATATAAACACATGCAAACATCATGAATGAGTGACCATGGGACGGGTCGAGATGAGTCATGTTTGGTCTCTATTCGGCCCTAAATATTGAATGGTCTAATTTTTGAACTCAAACCCGATTATAGACCCGATGAAAGCCGACTCTATTCAAACTCGATCATGATTGAACTATACCGTGTAAACGGCTAGGGTGGAATCCTACTCAGTAAGAAAAAAGTGGTACACCATGATATATTAAGAACAAAAATATTCAGGAGCATAACTTAAAAGGATAAAAAAAAACATACCTACGCTCAATTCTGTAATTATTTAGCTATACAAAAAATATTTACAGTCACTTTCACTTTAAAATTAAGAAGAGATTAAAGGTAATTAAGTATTCCAGTGCTGTTCCTCCCACTCCAAAAGTTAGCACAATGTGCGGGTTGATTCCTGAAATGAACCTCATGACTTTAACAGACATGCTGCACCCCTCAAATGAGACCACCATGATTCTAAAATTCAAAGAAAAGAAGCATCCATCACTATATCAACCTTTTCATCTTTTCAAAATTAAATAACAATCAAAATCCTTCTATCTGACAGCTAACAATGCTTTACTAATTACATGCTATGACAAAAGCTGGTGAGAATCCAAACCAATGTTAATACCTTCGCGCTCATAAGGTTCACCAATAGGATTGTAGCTACCATCGTCTACATTTTCTATGAGAATCCAAACCAATGTTAATACCTTCGCATAGAGACTTTTCCAAGACAAATTGTCAACCTTTGAAATGTTGCTTAGGAGGGGATGGTAACATTAGCCCAAGGAGGAGGACCTTTATGCATTCTCTACAATTAACATCCCTAATCTATCCAACACCTTTTCTTTTCCTCAAGATTCACTTATTTTACTACTACAACCAATGGGTCTGGCTCCTCTCTTGTAATGGAGAGGCCATTGAGCCCTCAGATTGCGACACGTGTAATAAAAAAATGGACGGCTGAGATTTAAAATTGTATTACGTGTAATCGATTACACTAGTTAAACAGTGTAATCGATTACACAACAATGGTAATCGATTACATGATGATAAACTAATCAGACCTGTGCATTTTACGTGATGTAATCGATTACACTATACTTGTAATCGATTACAACATATTAAAAGCATCATATATGTGCATTTTTCACATTGTAATCGATCACAGAAAGCCGTTGAGTTTGTATTTTAAATTTTTAACTTGTGTAATCGATTACACTTATTAGAACCATGTCTTTCTATTTTTTTTAAAATATGTAATCGATTACCAGGGTTGTGTAATCGATTACACTATTTAACTGGTGTAATCGATTACACCATATGGTAATCGATTACACGTAATACAATTTTAAATCTCAGCCATCCATTTTTTTTATTACACGTGTCGCAATCTGAGGGCTCACTGGCCTCTCCATTACAGGAGATGAGCCAAACTCACAACCAATATACTATTTTACTGTGCACATGGGCATGGAGTAAGACCCCTCTCCATTAATGGAGAAACAAATACCCAAAAAATCAAAGAAAGTGAAAGATGTAATGTCACAATATGATTCATTTGGTTATTTAGAAATAATGTTATTATTAATTCAATAAAGTCTTCTTTACACCAAATTGTAGAATCCGTGAAGGTGAAAGTATCACTATAGATCAACGAAAAAATGGACAAGACCATAATGACCTATTCTGATTGGGTTGCAAAAACCTTGGAATGACTTATACAATTATCTGTAATATTATAATCTAAATATCATTTAACTTGATGTATGTAATTTCACCACCTTGCATTGTGACACCCATGTATTATCTTTGTACTTTTGGTGCAATTTAATAATATTATTTTTGCCAATAAAAAAATAGAGGATATAAAAATCTTCACTCTATAGAAACCAATATATGTAACAAATCTACCAAACATGTCTTGACTCTCATCCAGTCTGCATGAAGAGGTTGGAAATGAAAATAGTTGTGTCTTAATTAATTGTGTTTTAACAAACATTTTTTAACAATTAAGAATATTTGGGGTTAAGTAATATTAAAATAGGTAATCCATTTTTGTTGGGTTTATTCAAGTGCGAAGTCTTATATTGGATATGAGAATAAAGGTAAAAAAAACTCATGAAACCAATGCTTTAAGGTTTTGGTTCAAGACATAGTATTTCACTTGTAGCTCTCCACTCTTAAACCCCAATAACAATGGAACTCCCACTGGTTGGAGGCTTCCCGTAGTAGTATGGTCCAACCCACTTCCTAGTTCTCGTATTTCTACTTTTAATTGTTATTAAAAAACAAAAAACAAGCATTCTTGAATAAGTACATACACTTGACAGCTATATTTTTGTGCAGGAGAGAATCCAGAAAAGATCCACTGATCCAGCCACGCCAAATATATATAGTGTATATGACTCCTTTTTCTCTAGCATTGCCAGTGTACCACCTTCTTCTCTGGACTTTGGTCGCTTCTATAGGCATTTTTGCATTAGAGGAGCTTTGTTACTTTCACTGTGTTGTGTACACTGTAGAGGAATATTCTTCAGATAATCTATTACTCTAAATAGAGTTAGTACACTAGTGTTTCTAACAGTAGTGCAACTGTGGTTTCAAACAGTAGTGCAACTGTGGTTTCAAACTTTGCATTGAGCAATGCAACTTCCTTTACCAATCACTTTACATCGATTTTTGTAAAATTATTAAAATATTAATCGAAAAATTCATACATATACTGAATTAATCAACATTAAAAATTGAGTTTAATATATATTTATAAATAATATAAAAAATTATACATTGACAAAGCATCATATATTATTTGTACAAATCATCATCAATAAGTTTAAAAAAATTTACACTAATAATGTATTGATTTGCTAGTGCATCCAATTCAAGTATACCAAGAGGGTATTTGATTTTGATTATTCTGAGTAAAACAGTCTAGCCCAAAATATATGTAGAGAGGGAGATTTTATTAAAACATAAAAGTTGCTGCTCTTGAATAAATAATAAGCATTTTGATAAGCAGATTGTTTTCAAATCTAAATCAAAGACTCCTGCATATATATACCATTACTTTTCAATTTAACATTTTTCTTTACATTGATAATGTTTTGTGTACGGCTTTTGTATCTTTATAGATATAATAATATAAATAAATGATAGATAATGTATTAAATGTATATAAATTTTTATATTAATAATGTATATATATATTAAATTCTTTTAGTTAATGATTCTTAGGAATATTTTGCAACAACCAAACATGGGTCAAATGTAAGGGGTGAGAGGGAATGGACCGTACCCACTAACCCGGTTTGACATGATCATGATTGGACCCAAATAGGATTATGTCTCATTGGGTTTAAGGTCGGATTTAGATTCAAAAATTAGATCTGATTAATATTTATGGTTAGATAAGGGACCATTGCATAATCCAACCCAATAGGATAGTGACAATTACACTTAATATTTAGGATAGTTACAATTACACTTATATCCTTATTTACAATAAGAGATAATAACATTTTATCCTTAGAAGTAATAATAAAATACAGAACTTTCCTCTTCGTAGAGATGATCCTGGTTTATTTTGAATTACTCAATATATAAGTTGAGGGTATATTTTGAAAGTTTGGTTACTCTTCAAAATGTTTGATCCCATAAAGTGTCATGGTTAGTCTTATTTAGTGTGATATCAATTTTGTGAATTATCTAGTGTGCAATCAAGTAAGGGGTTGACATAATGCAATAACATTTTCATGTAAAGTATCTATTTTTCTTATTATTGCATCAATCCTCCATATCTGCACTTCAAAAATGAAGATGAATATGAAATTTAGGGTTTAAGTTAAGATGAAGCTAAAGTTTCTGCATTGACCATTTGTTTATCTATGTTTCTATTTTTTATTTTTTTAAGTATTAAACTAATGCTAATTTTAAATCTAAGTCATATTCATTTATTTTATAACACATATCACAATCCTAGGCTTCACTGGCGTATCTATTAATGGAGAAGAGCCATATTTTGATGTTGTAGATAACAAAGTCATGAAATTCCAGTGGAGATCTGACTCAAGACAAGGACGTCCCAATGATCCAAGCTGGTTACCACCTGACCAACAATTGGACACATTGCTGGAGCATTTACTGGCACGCTACTAGACAACCTCTTCAGGACATGATCGTGGACAATTACACGTGCATGAAAGCAAAATCATGACCACTAAGATCTAATAATTGCTCCCACAATTTATTGTTGTAATATCTGACAATTTTTTTTGTTTCTTTATTTGACAAATGTTGGTATGTTAGTATTCTTGTGGTTGATGAGAATTGAATTCTCAACCTCCTTATCATTCAACTTTCTAGATAAATGTTAATATGTTAATCTTTGTTTATAAATAAGACAACAACTTCAATACTTGTCTCCTTATGACATATCCTGGACTTCGGTCCACTGCTGTTGGTTCATTCATTATATCTTAAGCCTCAAACTCCATCAAAATGTATGTTTCTCAGGATTTCTCCCTACTTATTTTCTAAGTTGTTTTTTGTTATTTAATAATGTGATTGTATTAAAACTTCTCCTTCAATTTTGTGTTAAAATTGAATGTAAATCCACCACGTTTAAGCAGTTATAAATAGAACTTGGCCGTATCACATTGTTGAAATGAGACTAAATTCCCGGGTGATTAATTGGTTTGAGTATCAAATTCCTGGGCTAAATTGGTTAAGATTATCAAATTCCGGGGCTAAATTGGTTAAAGGATTTTAAATATTAAATTGATGATTCACTTGATTTTAAATATCAAATTGGTTAACTCTCTGTAAAATAACGATAATATCTACTTTTTTTCCACAATAACAAACATCATTTTTTATTCTTACATGGTCTTATAATCTACCGTACATTTCTCTATTTATGCTCAAATTTCGTTATCTTCAAATCTATTCTCTCTCCTTATTTATTTTTTAAAAAACAAAATTTATGAAATAAGAATATTACAATCGAAAATAAAATACAAATATTCATATCATATTAAAAATAACCTTAACGAATAACAATTGTGACTCGTGTTACTATCTCTCCTTTCACATGACAAGCCTATATTATATATAAAAGTAGTTGCGTGTAGGGATGGCAATATGGGCTTGGCCCAACGGGCCAGTCCGTTTTAATCGACATTTTTGGTGGGTCGGGCTGGAGATTTTAGCCCAAAAGCCCATATTTAACCCGGTTTGGAAGCCCATTTTTTAGACGGGCCATAGGGGGCCAACATTAATATTGCTTTACCATTTTAAGGTTACATGTGATTCCAATAATTAGTCAATTTAATATTGTTTTCCAACCGATCATTTTGCACATACCGTGTGCAACCAATTTATTATCCATATATATTACATTTATGTGTAAATTACGTATCAATGTAATCTATATCATATACAATACAAGACATTTACATATCAGTGTTTAATTTATATCATATATCATATTTTATTAAACTTAATTACATTTATCACTTTTTTGTTTAAAAAATTACATCTCTCATAGAAGGTTGATCAATGTAATGTATGTTTATAAATTAAGAGTTTTTTGTAAGTGTATAAAATGAAATGATAGTTTGTGTAATTTAACTAAAACTCATGAATATCAATGTAATTTAAATGTGTTTTTGAAATGAAAAAGAAAAAACGGGTCAGCCCTGCCAAATATTGATCGGGCTGGCATTTTGAGCCCTTTTAGCAATAAGAGTTGGGCCAACCTAGCCCATATTTTGGCGGGCCGGACAGGGTCGGGTCGGGCTAGCCTATTTTACCGCCCCTATTTGCTTGGGGATTGCAAATTTATTTTAACATGGACTTCAATAAAAAAATTATCATCATTTATTTTCTGTATATATGACTAGAATTTGAAACTTGAGAAATACTTGTATGGAGATATATGTATCTAAAGACAATTAATAAAATCTAGACAATATTAAAAATTTAATTATAGTTAAAATTTAATTATAAATAATAGCACTAAATTAAAAACATAAATATACTTCTATCTAAATATGGGGTGTTGTATATGTTTTCGCTAATACGTCTCAATTCATGAGGACAAAATTGATGGATAATTCCTTTTAATTTATTTTTAAAAAACAATTATACTAGCTCTCTGAGGTATTCTCCCTCAAAATTATTTTGTTCCTAATATTTTGTGAGAAGGGATTCACCGCTCATATTTCTTAACTATAAGATTTTAACTATACATCATATTAAAGTTATTTTATTTTATTTTGTTTATATTGTATATATTTCCTTCTTTACTAGAACTCTCCTTTCATCCATATATTCTTATAGAATTCTTATCAAAATAAGATTTTTTTCCACTCATTTGTCAATGTGATATTATTTTTCTTAAGAATACTCTTTGTACAATAACATTCTTATGTTTATATATTGTTATAAAAAAATTTGGGCCCCAAAGTAGAAATGATGAGAAAAAAACCATTGATTATTATAAAATAGAAAAGTGTGAGTAGATTGTGGGACCCAAATAAGAATAAGAATTATAATTGTCATGGTGAAAAACAACTGGTTGTTATTCTTAATTTATATGGATGTGTAATAAATTATAAAATAACGTGTGACATCCGAATAAAAATGAAATTGATATTCTCCAATCGAGATATATTCTAAATAAATAATAGAATGGAAGAAGTTATTCACATTTCTCCTTTCATTAACAAGTAAATCAACTATCATAGTGAAAGAGATGTAGCATGAAGTCAAATTATTCACATTGTTGGTAGGTAATAATAATGTTTATATGAAAGCAATAATATCCACCAAGTGTAAATTGCACACCTATGTTGGTTTGTTAAAGATGTTTGCATGACAAAATGCTAAACATCAATGATTTAAATGTTGAAAAAGAGGGGATACAATGGATTGAATAGTCAAAGTGTAAGGCACTGTTCCTCTTCATGCCCCAATACTATGTTGAAACACCTTTTAGTTTTGTTATAAGATCCACACTTAATTATGTATTTTCTCATTGATTATTTCTCACTAATCAGCATTTGCACTTTTTTCAGTCATTTTGGTGGTAATGTTTAGTCAATTTCCAAATGGCTAAATATCTGATTTTTTTTTCAATTTTGTGTCACTCATGTGCCTATATATTCCATTGATCAAGAAAATAAATTTTAAAATATTTGATTTAAATATCCAACAAATTTTTTTGTAAAGGAATTTGGGACATTGAATCGTTAAAGCATGAGGTTATGTTTGATCTTTGGAGTCACGTGTGTAAAAATACAAGTGAGATAGATTTCTAGTTAAGTATATGACCATACCTCTGAAAATTAGTATTTCATCTCCCAACTCGGGAAAAACTATGTATAAGTAATGGTAGATGGAGTATTATCTCTTGCTCTAAATGTTGGTAATGTTATTTTTTTGAACCCAAACTCAACTATTGACCTAATTAAATATAATGCATATATTTTTTAAATATATATAATTTGACATATGAAATGATATATATATACATTATTAATCAATTATATATGACAAAAAATTAGATAATCAATAATATATTTAATCAAAGATATATCATTACTCTATAGACAATTGAATAGAGATACATACAAACATATAAGTCAGTGACGTTGGTACGAGTCATGTCTGGTCATATTTGTCCCTACTCGACCATAAATATTGTCTAGGTTTACTTTTTGAACCAAAACTCGGTCCTAGATTCGACCATATGTAGATCATATCACACCAGATAAGTGGTTAGGGTCAGTTCATATTTATTTAAACTCGTTAGGAGATGAAATCCTAAATATTGAAATTTTTAACTTAGATAAATATATGCGTGTTTGAACACATCTAGGTTCAAAATTTACGACTACTACCTTTTGGGCTCTGCATGCAAATTAGACTTTGGTTATGACATACCACTAATGGGAGGATATGAGTGAACCAAATAACAATTTCTCTCATTATTGGTATAGGCCCATAGGATTGGATTAATTTTTGAAAGAAATATGTTGAAGATTGTTATGTTGAAGCCACAATGGTTGTACCAAAATTTCTAATGATCTATGTATTATTTGTTTCTCATTAGTCAGAAAAACAAAATATATATTAAGTTTATATTTTTTGATCAATTAAAATAAAATGATACATGAAGTGATATACTAAATGAACATTCAAATTAACGGTCATAAAAATAAAAGTAAAAAAGAAACATAAATTTTAGAGTCCTTTATTTGAGGTTTTAAATAACCTTATATGTAGATAAGTTAGGAGAAGTTATCTCTAGTGGTTAGTGGATAGTTTTTATGTTTGGGTATGTAGCTATTTCATGGACTTCTAAAAAACAATTAATACTTGTAGCAACTTGTGCTTGCGAAGCCATTTGGGCATAGTTTTAAAAATCGTGCCGTACCGGCTGGTTCAATCGGAAAACCGGTGAACCGGACCCCTAACCGGTACGGTACGTATGTTATACCGCATATGCAATAGAACCAGTCAAAACCGGTCAAAACCGGTTGGTTTGTACATTAATTTTTTTTTTTTAAATTTCAAATTTTCAATTCTTCAACTTCAATGATTGATACTTGGGTCATTTATTTGTATTTTGCGTTTGTTAAGTGATAATTTTGGGTAAATATATGTTTTGTACTTTAGACTTTGATTTTATTAAAGATTTAATGTTGTTTGTTTGTGTGAATTTGAAGTAAATTATGAATATGAATACCTATTTATTTAAAAAAAATTGTTATAGGTTTACATATATATATAAGCAAGTATGTCCGGTTTAACCGACATGCGGTTTAATTACTGAACCACTGGTTGAACCACTGTACCACTATACCAGTACCCTAACCGGTTTGATAACCGGTACGGTTTTAATAACATTGCATTTGGGTCAAGAGAATTCTTGAAGAGATGCATTTCATGCAAATGGAGCTACTACAATTTATTGTGACAACTATTCAATAATAAAAGTTGCCCAAAAATCTCATTTTTACATGGAAGAAGCAAACACATAGATGTGTTTTTGTTTTATTCTTTGTTTTATGTAAAATATTATCGACAAGAAGGAAAAGATCAAGTTCCCTATCCATTTTTCTTGTTAAATATTGACTATAATATGATATTGTGAAGTTGGGTGATAGTGATGTCAAAGTTAAAAGAAATAAAAAAGAGAAAGATACTTGCAAACGAAACTAATCTTTGAATAAGATAGTGTTTCATTCATAGAGTAATACTCCACTTTTTTAAAAAAATTATGTGAATAGTTCAAATTATTTTCTGGATTATTGTTGTTTAAGTGAATTTAACATAATTAGACTGAAATTTTTCTAATTCAAAGCGGTTTAATCTCTCATTCAGTAAAGACTACAAATCAAATACGTTTTTAAGTCCAATTTTGAACGATTGGGCCAATCAGAGTGTCTAGTCAATCCAATTTTCATAATAATGATTATGATATCTTGAAATCTAGTGATTTTAAATTCAATCAATACTCAATTTGATTAAACAAGTCAATATTATTTTAAAGGAAAGAATATTGGGATTTTATTCTGTTCACATTGCATTGCTGTGTCAGAGTAAGGTAAGAGTTGTAAATATTATTCACATTCTTCATGTATCTCCTAATATAATGAGATAAATTATCTCCTCAAACCATTAAAATCGTGACATGTGTACTATTTAATCATTTTCTACAAAAATATTTCTAAAACTAAACAAAACAATACACGTGTCATTCTTTTACTAGCTGAAGGATATAAGTTATCTTCTGCTATGAATAAATATTTTATTGTCTATTCATATAAGGGTTATTAAAATTAGGGGTGTGAAATATCCTCTTAAATTAAACATTAAAATTTAGCTTTGTTAAGATTATGTATTTAGTTTTAATTAGACGTTGGTCTAATAATATAAGGTCTCATTAGATCTTTATATAGATTGAAATATTAATGGTTTAATTTTTGGAAGCTACACTTGTTTGAAATAATAATCACACATCCCAAAATGAATTATTTTATCATCCTATTAGTGAGGATATATCCTTAACTCTACAAAAAAAATAATATATACGTAGTAAGAGAGTTTTTCTTTGTGTAAAGAACTGAAAGCTTACTCATACATCTAAAGAGGAAACATAAGCTAAATAAAGAACAAACATAATTATAAAAAATGATAAATATAATTAAAAATAAGTTAAACCATAACAATGATAAACATACTTAAATTATACATTTAGCTGCTAAGTTAAATAATAATTTCATAAGAAAAATCTCAAATTTAGAGTGTTGCATGATTGAAGAGAGATACATATAAAAATCCCCAAAGAAAAAGGGGCTAAGCTAAAGTAGTGAGACAAAAAACTTTGATTGAGACATATTAAATATATTATATTTAGATATAAATACATTTATGATTTTTGGTGCTAATATTTAGGACTAAACTTTAATTTGAATTAAATTGTTAATATATTATGAATATTTTATTAGTTGTATTTATATGCTACATTTTTCACGGAAGTTTTTCTCCTATGGGACATACCAACTAATAAGATAAATCCACGTGCCGACACCCCATTCGCTATCTCCATCCATTACAATCTCTTAAATTCTACGCAATACCAAACGCCAACATAAAATATATCTAATCCATTATCTCCACCAACTCCCCCTTTGACTTTCTCAATGGGCCGTTACTCACTCTTGTCTCTCCTCCTCTTCGCCGCCGTAGCAACCACCGTCATCTCTGATCAAGCCACCGACAGCGACGATCTCCTCATCCGTCAAGTCGTCGACGACGATCACTCGCTGAACGCAGAACACCACTTCACTAAATTCAAAACAACGTTCGGCAAAACCTACGCTACGGAAGAAGAGCACAACTACCGCTTCGCTGTGTTCAAATCAAACTTGCGCAGGGCCAAGAAACACGCCAAACTCGATCCCTCCGCCGTACACGGTGTAACTAAATTCTCTGATCTTACTCCGAGGGAGTTCCGCCGCCAGTTCCTTGGCCTTAAGCGCCGTCTCCGTTTACCGGCTGATGCTCATAAGGCACCGATCCTTCCAACCAATAACCTCCCTGAAGATTTTGATTGGCGTGATAAGGGAGCTGTCACTGGCGTGAAGGATCAGGCATGTTTTTCATTGCTTATAATAATTATCTATAAATTAATAACAGTGAACTTTGATTTTAGTCTATGAAATTATAACCAGGTTCATTCATTAATATATGATATTATAAAATTCTCTTAATTTTATAAGTTGAAGTTTAATTTTCTGAAGTTAGAACCTATCGTTTTAATCTTTAGATTTATAAGCATCAAACATATGAGATGTTTAAGTTCCAAAAGCTTTGTTCTTAGGTCAAATATTTTTTTTTGAATATATAATGTTTGAGGTATTTATTTATAACTTGTGAGACTAAAATGATAATGTTTAAATTTATAAGCACCGGCCACACCATATAATTTAATTCCCAAAGTCAAATATGTCTGTAAAATAATATAAATTTGAATGAAGATCAGCACCAATTTCAGTATGAAGAGGATGTTTGGTGTTAAGATTATTTTTAGGAGTGATATGCAGAGGAAGATGTTCAACAACAACATAAGTTGTACTCTCTACAACTGTTTTTGAATTATATAAAACACTGAATTTTTTGAATTTGGATTTTTTTACATTAATGTTATCGAATAAAGTGATCATAAAATTATTTTCAAATGTGAACCAAACACAACTTTTCTTGAATAAGGTGTTAGTATGACTTTTTTACTCTTAGTAATAGTTATTCATGGATGATTTTATTTGTTTTAAAATTTTGTTATGCTGAAGTTTCAGTTTTGGCTTGTGTTATTAACTAGAAGTGTTTGATGATTAGGGCTCATGTGGTTCATGCTGGTCATTTAGTGCTACTGGAGCGTTGGAGGGAGCTCATTTTCTGGCTACTGGCAATCTAGAGAGCCTTAGCGAGCAACAGCTTGTGGATTGTGATAATGTGGTTAGTTTGAAGTGGAAAATTATCTCATTTATACTTAAATCAATGTTTCAAAAAGATGGGTGTTCTATGTTAGATTGATAGTTCAACAATTGGAGTCAAAACAATTATCAGCAATACTTTAATGTTCCCTTGCAAGATAGGTTTTGGAGGAGGAGGAAGGGAACATGGTGACTTCAAATCTATGTGGCAAGTGTAATTCATGGTTCCGAAGCCTTCGCTTTCCCTTCATCCACTCCAAAACCCAACTCGCAAACGCGTTAGTTTTTGGAGGAAAAAGAATAAAAGCTTGAGTCATTTCATAAGTGTATTTTCATAACCATGAAGCTTTTCTCTTTCCTTCATTATCCTTCAAAAACCAACTCGCAAATAGACCATAATTTGAAGTATGATTGGTTAACTATCTGTCATATGAACTACAACATTGAAACATTAGTTGTGAGTTGAGACTACATCAAACTACTTTGCTAAACCAAGAATTAGCTTATCTTTAACCGATGCATGAGATATGGACATAATTGTTTGGAGGTAGCATTTAAGAATCTTACAAGTTGTAATGAAGTTTCTGTATGTGGTTAGGGACATAATTTGTCATGGTTATGATATGTTATTGTATAACGAAGACTTAATGTCACTTTCGTGTTCAGTTTTTGAGAAATTAGCCATAAGCTTCCAAGAAATGTGGTAAATTTAATCAACGTCATATATGCTAGAGGCATAAATCATTTATGGAGAACATTATGAATTAACAGCCATTGACTTTACAGTGTGATCCAGAAGAACAAGGAGCTTGTGACGCGGGTTGTAATGGTGGGTTGATGAATAATGCATTCCAGTACATACTTCAATCTGGGGGAGTACAGCGAGAAAAGGACTATCCTTACACCGGAAGAGATGGCAAATGCCATTTTGACAAAAGCAAAATCGTTGCTTCAGTGTCAAATTTCAGTGTTGTATCTCTTGATGAGGATCAAATTGCTGCAAATCTAGTGCATAATGGCCCCCTTGCAGGTATAGAATTGCTTGATCTTCTCTTTTTCTTTTTCAAAAACCGAGACAGATTAAACGGTAAATTAGAGAAATACTGACTTTTGCTTTGCTTGGTACAGTTGCTATCAATGCTGTATATATGCAGACATATATAGGTGGTGTCTCATGCCCATATATCTGCGGAAAACATCAGGATCATGGTGTTCTTTTGGTCGGTTATGGAGCCGGTGAATATGCTCCTATTAGGTTGAAGAAGAAACCCTTCTGGATCATAAAGAATTCATGGGGGGAAAACTGGGGAGAGAATGGATACTACAAGATCTGCAGAGTTCGGAATATATGCGGAGTAGATTCCATGGTCTCAACCGTTGCTGCTGCTATAAGTACACCCAGCAATTAAATATAAGGTGCCTTATTGTTGTTGTATGACACTAGACTATTGGGGTTTATGTAAAGAACTATATCCTTTGGTACTGGTAAAATTATCTCTTTATAGGACCAGGAAACTGCTACGCATATGTTGTTTATGTATTATGTAATTCTGTATGCATTTTATCAGTAGTTAAATTGGCTAGTAAATAACATGTATTATGTAATTCTGTATGCATGTATTACTTTACGAGAATAAAATATCTTCTCATACCAGAAGATAACTTACCTCCTCCAGTCATTAAAAGAATGACATGTGTATTATTTTGTTTTGTTTTATAAATATTTTTTTAGAAAATAATTAAATGGTACACATGTCACGATTTTAGTGGCTGAAGTATATAACTTATCTCCTTATACTAGATGATACATTATTCTCTTATGTTATTCCTTGCCAATATTGTTAGTATAAACATGCAAACTCATGGGAAATGTATATCTATTCTATACTAATATAAAGGGAAAACACAAAATAACCAGCCACGATGGTGTAATTTTTGTTTCCTATTTTGCCCTTACATTTTTTAATTTCTAAAAAAAAAAACCATATAATCCTAAGTAACTATCATTAACACATTAACCACCTATCTCACCTTAAATAAATTATAATAAATACATTTTTAACATAAAGTATTCTTAATAAAGAAACATTCTAATTGTGTAAAATAAAAATATAAAAATTGAATACTTAATATAATAAAATAAAAATGCGGGTCGGCAGATACGAATTGTCTGTCGACACGCTAGTATTCTTAAAGAAAAATGATAAATCATCATATAAAATTATATTATACTATGAAAATTGTATTTATATTACCAAAAAATAAAGGGAATAAAGTTATAAATGTAGTGTTGCTATAGACTGACCCGTCCACATTTATATCCTGTAAGAGGAGGATGCCAACAGATGTAACACACTATTCTGGGAATTGTGGTCAAAATACCATCGAAATGATACTATTAGACACAACTTGTCTATATATAAAGCCTTATATAGGAAAATAAAATTCAGAAACCCATATATGTTCATGACCTCCCAAATTAGCCAAACTGCAACAAGAAAAAAGATCGACCAATCGAGTCCATTGCTGATAAAGAAATCACCGAACAAATTGAATTTGAGCCAAACGTCATAACCAAGTCTAACAAATTTGTTCCAAATGTCACAATCGATGGAAAAACATCAAAGATCTTCCCCATCTTTGCATCTAAGTGCATGATAAATTTGGGGCCTACACTCCACACAACATGGGCATAACTCAACAGTAGGAATGGAAACTGGGCCGGGTGGGCACGGGTAGTGCATACCCGTGTCCATACTGCACTATTTGTAGGTACTCGTGCGGGTAGCGGGTACTCAACGAATTTTCAATTTTAATTATATTTTTATATATTTTACCATAATTAATATATACAAATAATTATTAATTAAATAATACGATAATTTTATGATTATACTTTTATCACTAAATTTTATTATGAAATAATAAAATAGATAGATATAATGTTAAATTAATAATAATTAAGTATAAAATATTTAATTAAAATATATATGTGAGTATTCGCGGAACGCATATCATGATACACGTTCCTACCAATGAACTATTTTTGTGGGTATCCATTACAGATATTTTGACGGGTACCCATGGGTACAAGTATTTTTGCCATCCCTATAAACTCAGTGACCATGAGATTAGGGAAATGCAGAGAGACTGCATGAAAAGTATTATATATGTCTTCCCCTCTAAAGTATAATTTTTCAGTAAGGACTTTTTAAGTCACATGATACATATACAAACTACAAACTTCAACAGCGTTAGGCATGACTTAATTGAACTAAATACTATCATATATCCCATTACACACAATCAACAAACTTTTCTCTTATCAATTGAAGCAAATGCAGGCTAGTCTAAGGAGTTCAAATTCCGTTACAAGCAACAATTCTGTTTTTTAACAATAAATTCAAATTGATGATTGTTGAAACATATAATTACAAGTTTAGCTTACTAAAACATCATTTAACATGAGACCAAGGTTTAGAAGATTCAGCATGTAAACTATGTGTAGGGATCATCACATCCTTTGATTTTTCCCAAAGCTTTATGATTACTAAAAATATATTGCCTAGTTAATTTCCAATTAAATTTGCTTTGTTTAAGATCAATACTTTGACACAGTGATTGGCGAAAAGCTCAATTTTTGGGTCTTCTATCCCGGCCATACAATTTTTTTAGATTGAAATTATAATCTACTTCATTTGACATAAAATTACGATTCAGGAGAACTTGTCCAAGCTTTCCATTTCAAGTTTTCAACCACGCTTCCTACGGCACAATAATCGTATATCAGTTTAAAGTATCAATTAATTAATCGTATAGCGATAGTGTATGAATTATATACATTATTACTGTATCATCCATAATTTATATTTAACCATTATTCAATTTTCAAAAAAACTATTACAAATAAACGGTGAATAAGGTACGCACAAATCTTTGCAGTTATCATAGTGGACATGATTGAACACCACATTCACATAAAGATAACCTTTTAGAAAAGAAAGCATGCCTGCAATGTTTGTATATTGCATACTTAAATCCAGCAAAAATGCCTTCATTTAATACATTAAAGTGGTCCATTTAACTTCTTTTTTTGTTTTTGCTTTAGTGGGATGAAAAGTATATAGCCATATAGATGTATATTATTATATTTCCTTTATCTTAAGAGCGTTACTTCAAAAATATAAAATGAGTAAAATTAAAATGCCAAATTAAACTCAACAATTTTTAATGTGTTAAATTCAATACAAAATTATAAAGATTTAAGTATAGGTCAACAGTCACAGCTACAAGCACGCCTTCATTTTGTTAAGATATATGGCCACCTAAGAGGGGAGTGAATTAGGTGTAGAGACTTAAAATAACTGTTTCTATTTTTATTTAAAACTTTGCAAATTAATGAGTGATTTTCTATGATGCGGAAGTAATAATCAGAATATTTGAGAAGATGTAGAAGATAATGCAGAATATAAAAAGTTAAGGGAAGAGAATATCACACCAAGATTTATACTGGTTCACCTTCAATTTGAATGTTACGTCTATCCTTATTGTTACCAAGAAGATTTTTCCACTATTGCAAGAACCAATAATACACATTTTTCGTCTTCTTCCAAGACTACTCACCTATTCCACTAGGCACCAGGCTAACACCGTTCTTTCACAATAGACTGTACTTCACCACACTTGGTGAAATGTTTACAAGACTCTATTTTGTATTCTTAAGATGGTTTTTACAAGGCTTTTGAATAAGTGATTCTCTAATAGTAATTGGTGCCTTAAGAATCAATAACTAAATGATCACTTAATTTAAAATCAAATAACTTGGACAAAGACTTTTGTTTGTGCTTAAGAATGAATGAGAGAAATTATAAGAGCTTTGTGAGTATGAAAGTTGTATTCAGAATTGTGTCACAAAAAACAAGTCATGGAACACTTAATTATAGTGTTCAAATCGTGCACATGAACCAATATGAGTTTGTGAAAAGTTAAGAGCTACATCAGTTCAATCAAAACAGAACTAATATGATTGTTTTGGTATGTGTAATCGATTACCATATGGTGTAATCGATTACACCAGTTAAAAATTTAAAATACAAACTCAATGGATTTATGTAATCTATTATCAAGTATAGTGTAATCGATTACATTATGAAAATTGCACATATTTGATACTTTTAATATGTTGTAATTGATTACCAGTATAGTGTAATCGATTTCATCATGGAAAATGCACAGGTCTGATGAGTTTATCAACCTTAATCGATTACCAGGATAGTGTAATCGATTACACTGTTTAGAAACAGTTCCTTGTTTTTTTTATAGATCGATTTCAATCCAAGGTAATTAATTACATAGTGTAACACATACGCTTTAGTGCAAAAATGATCTTAGTTTTATGCATGAGTTTTCCAGAAATCAGCCTTTATCGTATAGTTAAGAGATTTTAAGTTTAAGTTTCGTTTTACCTAGAAGACTTAGACTACACACTTGAGCTTCTTTGACTCTTGATTTGCTAGTCTTCTTTTTGCATTTGATGACATAGTGAGTATCGTCAAAACCTTAGCCATAAGTTGGGAAAGATCACCATCTTCACAAAAATAATAAAAACATGAGGGAGATACACAAAATTCAGTGAGAAGAGTAAAATAATTTGAAATAATAAATATATACTTAAAACTCATTTATTATTACTTTTCCATTTGTTTTGTTTTAAGGGTATTTTCATCTTTTCAAACATATCATTTTTCTCTCTTCTTACTTTATATTCAACCAAAAAGGAAGATAGAAATCCACTTTTTTTTTCTTATACCAAACAATATAAAAAACTACTCTTTTTTTCCCACCTCTTTCTTTCTCTTTATTATTTCTCTCACATCTTTCTCTCTTCTCATTTCTTCTCTCAACCAAAACAAAGTATAATGTTTTGGAAGTCTATAAAATTGTATGGCAACTTTTATAATAATTCAAAATATCACAATTTTAATTCTTTCAAAATTACTTCTTTTGTACTTAGTGTCTTTAGATAAAATTCTTCATAGAATATCTTTGTGAATTGAGTATTGGAATGAAAGGAGGAAAGAGAAAGTTTTATAGTCATTTCAAAAGTATTAATGACTTTAAAATCTTCCTTTTCCTTTATTCTCCTCAAAAAATTTATCTCGTAAATAAATTGTTAAAGTTATTTTAATTCTCTCACAATAAGTTCGTCTACATGCTTCAGGAATTAAGATCTTCTCCAATAATAGAGAGACAAATGCACGTTTTCCCTTTGTTTTTAATGACAAAAAGTGTAATTTCAATATAATCAAATGAATATATATGTCATTGAATATTGTATTTCTTTTTATTTTTGAAACATTTGTGTATTAGAGAGAATTCTAACTCATGCTTCAGTCTCTTCAAATACAAATTTCACATGCACTGTTGTTGCTGCAGTACCAAGTCCAGTGACTGGCATTGTATCTTTGGACCACTATGTAGCTGGGTAGGTAACAAGGAGTGGAGAAAACATATCCATTGCTCAAACCCTAGGGTGTGACCAACATATCAAACCCTAGTTCGAAGGTCCTTTTGCTGTAAGAAAACCAAGCAATTTTTAACTGCATATGCTTTGTCCAAGAACAAAAAAAACACATTCCATTGAAAGATAACAATCCTTGGTCGACATTGACAGAAGACAAGTTGACATGAAATGATCCGCGAATCAAGTACCTATAGGTCTGACTAGCACATGCTTGTGGCTAAACTACAACCTTTTAGCTTTCTGTTTTCAGTGGTTAAAATCTACAACCTTAATTAGACCTGAATAGTGACTCAGTACTAATCACATCCATTAGTCTTTTCATGTTGTTTAAATTGTGTTGGTTTATGCTAGGAGCAACCATCTTAATGTGGTACTTAAGCTAATTAAGCCTCGTGGTTTAAGTACTCAATGTGAAACTCTTAATATTGTCGCCTTTAAGGACTTAAGCACATGAGGAGAGTGCAACCCGAAAAATTAATTTATTAGGTGTGAGAACCTCATATCTTAAGTACAATATCAAAATTATTATTCTAATTAATATAGGATTCCTAACAGTTTATTAACTTGCAAGGTACTTGCAAGGTATGTGAGGTGGTTATTTGTTTTTGCTTATTTTTCAGAAAAAACACTTTTGTTTTGAATATAAACAAACGTTTTTGACATTGTCAAAATAACTTGATTTGACTTTTAGAAAATTGATTATGAAAACAATATACTTGGGAATATGAAAAGAGTAGAATATGTCAAAAATGTTTTTGAGAAAGAGGAGATAAAAATGCACAATTATGGTCCTCATCATCATATTTTACCAAAAGTGTAACACAATCTACTCTTTTAAGCAATAAGAACTTCAGATGCTTTAGTCACATGAGAAAAAATGGATGCAATAATGATATATTAGTTCTGTAGATTGTTTTTGTATCATATATCATTAATGTTTCATTATCATTTTACTTTTGGTATAACCAAGAATATCTCTCGTCTTATGGGTAATAAACTAATCCATTTCGGAGTGAGTATATATACATCTAAACAAGTATCGCTCACAGGAATCAAATCATTGATCTTTTAATATATTTAATGGTCTATTAGAGTTTTACATCACTATCCTAAAACCTTATTTAGGCTATGTTTGGTATGAGTTTAAATTTGTGGTTTATGTTTATTTATTTTTTTGAAAAATAAGATGAAAATATAAATTATGTATGTTTGGCAACTAAATGAAGTTTATAAACTCAATTTTTTTCTGAAAAAATAAGTCAAAAGTAGAAGCTCCAAAATCGTGGGTTGGTTTATTTTTTTTAGTTTATTTTTTCTCAATTTTTCTATTTCCTATTTTATCTCATCATAATTTTATCTCTCTCATTCTTTTTACTCTTCTACCAAACACTATAACTCTTCACATCATCACTACCAAACTCCATAACTTTTATTTTCCTCTTTCTATCACCACTCAACTCCATAATTTTTCATAACACTTTCCTTTGTCTATATACGAACAAATAATTATGTATAAAACTTTGTTATATAATATTAAAATTTTGTAAATTATGTATAAACCCAATAAACCCTAAAACTTTTTTATAAAATGTAACATTTATTTTTTGAATTATGTAATTTAAGTTTAGTAACTTCCATTTATTTATGTGCTATATTATTTTTAATATTGATATTGATTTTTATATTGTATTTTATTTTAATATTTTTTAGTCTTTGTTATTATGAAATATTAAAAATCATGAGTTGCTTTATTTTTTTAGTTTATGTTTAACTATGTATGAGGTTATTTGTTTATGTTGATCTTATATTGTTTTTTAATATTAATATTATTTTTTATATTATATTTTATTTTAGAATGTTTTTTAGCCTTTGTTATGCAATATTACAAAATTAAAGTAAAAATATATGACGATAAATATTAAAAAATGTATATTTAAAAAATAGTGTAAAAACAACTAAAATAATCATAACATAAACAAATAACCACATACCATTTTCTGTAATTTACTATGTAAAAAACAATTTTTCCACCTTACCCAAATAAAACAGATTAGTTTATATTCAATTTTCAGTTAAGGTAATCAAACATAAATAAATTATAATCTTAAGAGTTTATAATCTAACAGTTTATAAACTGGAACTAAAAACTTAATTTATACCAAACACACTTTTATTGTGTGACCACACCATAACAAAGATTGCCTTATACTAAAATTGGGTATTTGCATTGATTTCCAATTTTTTCCTATAAGCATTTCATGCAAGTTGGTAGTCTGTTTTTAAATAAATCATTAACTGACATTATATTTATTAAAAATATATAAATATAGGGAATGTGAAGTACAATATTAATTTTTAGAGTAAATATTCATTTCCAACCCTCATATTTTTCGATCTTATGTCCCTCAAAAACTGGAAAACATAAAGTGGTCACAAAAATTTCAAATATGCGTCAAAATAATCATTTTAGCCTGTTTTAAAACACAATATAGAGATTAATTTGATCATAAAAAATTAATTTGACCAACATTTGAAATTTTTTGTGACAATTTTGTATTTTTCATTTTTGATGAACCAAATTGATAAAGCCAAAAATAAGAGGTACAAAAATGGTTATTTAGTTTTATTTTTAATATGGTTATAAATATATTTATTTATCTAAACATGACTTTGAAAATTATTTTTTAATGTCCTTTATAATTATTTCATCAATAATCGTTTTTTAAATATTACACACAAACAACTCAAAATGGCTTTCAAAAGTAAAATTTCTTCACAAATTTGTGATTTGGGTTTGAATTATTTTCGGTATTGGAGAGTCCAATATTAAAAAATGAAGTAAATGAAAAATAATTGATTTTAAAGATATTTTTATTTACAAATAATTTAAATTCTAGACCTCTAAAAAGTTATATATAATATATGTCATCAAAAAAATTCAAAGCAAAAACAAACAGACTTTCACGAATGTCACAATTTAATTTGATAAAAAATAAAATATGTAACCATGTTTAGTTGTAGGAGATTTTAATATATTAGCAAAAAAAATGGAGATTTTAATAAAGGTCTTTAATTTATTAACCCTTAACTTTAGAGGCATCTTAAAGTTACTAATGTGTTATATTAACATGGTTCTAGTCATCAAACTGGTGAGGATACTTGAAGTGATATAACAGTTCAACTAGTGATTTACTGATTAAATCGCATACCAGTAAAGTTAAATATACATATATTTTACTAACATTAATGTTGAAAAATAAATAAGAAAACAATAACAACTTTTATTTCTACAATTCGTTAAAATAAAAATGCATCACTTAACGGTAGACCATGTTTTAGAACTATAAAAAAATACTAGTTGTATATTTGATATCCGATACTAACATTTTGATAAAAATAAGTCATTTTCATTAGAAAAATAATTTTGAATGAAAATTCAATTAAAAACATATTGATATGACCAATTTTTGTTGCTTTTGATTAGTATGATTGCATAACTAGTATAATTATTGTATTGTACTGTATCGATATTGAGATCGATTTACTGGTTTACCGGTTGAACCGACCGACACAAATCAGTTTTCATAATACTTTAAATTGTCAACTTATTTTATTATTTTCAAGCTAGTTTTGTTAAATGTTTTCAACCTTTACTAACTTTTTTAGCCTTAGCCTAGTTTATTTAAAGTAAAAAATATCATTGATGAATATATAAGAAAATATGACAACAACTCCTCAAATAGAGACATGATCCTCTCCAACATTAAAGAGGACAATCATAATTTTACTCTTAAGTTTAAAGACGAAAATATTATTATATATGTAAATAAAAAGATATAACTATCATTATATTTTTATTTGCTTTGTTTTATATAGTATTTCATTCTCTATTATTAAAGACGAGTCAAACTCCATCCAATAAGGGATTGGTCAAAAGACAATGATAGTGATAAGCTTTTCAAACATAAAAAAAAACCCAGTAACCCAAAAAATAGGAGATAAACATGATCATGATAAAAAGCCCACAAATAATCGGTTGAAAAGCTAAATTCAAGGCTTTTCTGCCTTCGTCTATTTTTTAGGGTTTTCAGCAAATCTTCTCAATCTTCTGGCTATGTCAAATCTTAGGATCTATAAACGAAATTATATTTCCTAAAATATTTATAAGGAAAATATGAATCAATGTCCTAAAAACATTAACTAAGAAAGTAATACTTTAAAAGTAAGTTGTTACTGAAAGTACTGTGCTCATTATGAAATGTGAGTGTAAAAAATGTCACGTGTGAGTGTCCAATAAAAACATATATTTTTTCATTCCCTAAGTTGTGCATTTAAGATGTTGGTTAACATAATCCTTAATTTAATAAGAGTTTTAATATATTGTTAAAATGGTAGGAGTCATGCATAAAAGCTTTCTTAATGAACAAGAAAAATAAGAAAATACATGCATGATTGAGAAAGAAAGCTAAAGAAAGAATGAAAAATCAAGACTCCATTGAAATGAATGAGCTTCTCAGTATTGAATGCAATGAAGAAAAATGAATGAATTACAAAGTAAGGGATATGCCCCTTTATATACTTTATTGCTTAACAAACAATTAATCAACTAAAATAAACTACTAGTTAATCGATTAACTATATTGTTAATTAATTAACTATTACAGAATTGCACAGATAATCAATTAATCATCGATTATATACAAAAGCAGAATAAACAACTATTTTAACATATATTCCCCTAAGTTTTATCCTATAAATCGTTTTCCTATTAAATATAAAAATACTAATTAAATATAAAATATATTCATTTATATAGTTATAAGACTTAATAAAATTTCAACCATTTATCAACCAAAAATCAGATTTTATAGTTTCGAAACGTGCATATTTTCACTCAATTGGAGCATAGAAAGCACAAATCAGTGTTACAGCTACTTTCTACTTCCTCTCTGCAGGTCCCTGTCAGTTCGTTACTCGAGTATATACATTTCAGGATTTCTTTAACAAACATTCTCTATGATAAAATCATCCTATATTAAAATTAAAAAAAAATTGCTAAATTATTCTTTGTAGTTTTTATTTTGTTCTATAACAAAATAAATCATTAGTTTAATCAATTATCTTATTTTTAAGTCATGATTTAATTCTATAATAAAATAAAAAGTCAATTTAATCTTTTATTTTCCTAATGCTTATTAATTTCACCATTAATAAAATTGGAGACGGAAATCCAGTTGATAAAATTGTAGATCATGTACTGAGATTGAAATCTTGGAAATTTGCTCTCTCTTCCACTTATAAAATAGTTAAAATGTTTGCTCATAAAAAAGAGGAATTTTATATTGAAATTTCATGAGGATTAAATGCCTCTTTTTAGTAGCCCTTCAAATATATATTTTTTTTGGTATGAATAATGATATTTTTACTCAATTGAATAAGCAACTAATCATTTTTTTAGCATTTGTATATCACTCATAATAAAAGTCTCTATCATGAATTAAGTCTTTCATTTTTTGGTCTACTATATTAAAATCAAATAAAACTTTACATCCTTAAAATATTATAATCTTGGTTGATCAACATAGAGGATTGAGATCACATGTCTCAACGTGTGTCTCATTCTCAATTCCGAACAAATTAGAATGTCAGTTTTTTGTTTTTATAATTTTTCTTTTATTCATATAAGTATGTAACAATATGTTATTAGTCCGAGATATGAAATAAGACATCGTTATTGAAGATAGGTCGTATCAGTAAACATGCAGTAGCAGAGCCACAAATTGAAGTCTCGAATTGTGTGCATAAATCCGGGAATAAACCTATTCCTGACATGAAACTATATATTCAGAACCCAGGATTTGAGCATCCGAAAAAAGAAAGGAATATAACTATGACTGGCCATTTGATTAGACTTAGTGTCGTCTTATACATCTAGGCACTAGCTAACCATAACAAGAATCAATAACAAATTATAAATTTTTGCCCTAGCTACTGATAGAAAAATGAAAAATAAGCTTGGGTTTTTTTATAATTATTTCCGGAAATTAAAATTCAATAATAAGAAATAATCTATAAGCGCTAAAATTCACCAATAAATTACCAAACTTATCTATATGATGATCTTACCTTGTATAAATGTTCAAAAATATATATTCTAAAATAAATATAAATGTATCATATCTAATCATATGTAACTCGTCTATTTGGCTCAGAAATTCATCAAATTTTCTAAGAAAGAAGGTTAGTTATATTGAAATGATCGATTTGATTGAGATAAGATTATGGACACCGTAGTACATGGATCTGAGATAGTATATTGTTTAATCTTATAGTCCCATTAATACTTAATTTTATCTTTCTTGTTTTTGGGTTTGACACCCCTTGTGCCTTTAAATACATCATTTCGAATATAAAAATTGTTTATTTGTCTACTTGGTTTTCGTGAATTTGTAGAGTAAGCATGAAAGTCTAATCTCTTGTTAAAATTGGAAAAAAAAATCCATCTTGTAGAAAGACTAAAACTTGCAAAACATACACTTGTGTTTCTGCATGTATGCACTTGCTTTTCAGATTACTAATTATGAAGATTAAACCCCAATCTTATTAATAATTATGAAGATTAAACCCCAATCTTATTAATAATTATGAAGATTATTCACGAAATCATACTGAGTTGAATAACTTTTTTACTTGATCGATTTCCTAGATATGGATCAAGGAAGAATAATGCACCATTTTGTTAATGCTAAATAAACACGACCAGCACTAGTAAAAGAAAGCAACAAGAAATTAGAGAAGGGAGAGACTTAATGCCCCAAACAATGTCCTAAATATTGTCACATTCTAACGAAAACACGCTACATCAATTAAAAAATTTAAACATTCACCATTTTTCTGTTTTTGTTTTATTATCACTGGTGCGAAACAAGATCTTAGACAAGATTTGAAACAACATAACCTTTATATGGAAGAGTTTATAATAATAAATACAAGAGAACAAAAGTATGGATGAAAGAGAAAGAGACCAGTATGTCTCGATCAAATGAACGTTGAGTAGCACATGTTATGGGTCAGTTATTACAAAGCTAGGGAAATTTTTGGTATAGTTTCTGAATCTTCCCTTAAGAACTAAATCCAGCAATCTAGGAAAGTATCATTAACCCTATACATATCATATGTACCTTGACCTATATCATTGTGTGGCAGTGGCTACTTGTATGCATATAACATAACATCACATGCACATACTTTAAGAAACATTAAAACATTGTGAGCCAAAGAAAAGAGTGGCTTTTCCAACTCTAGTATATAGAAATGGACATCCACGAATGATGAATGTCAATTTCAGTGACTAATTTTATTGTGTTTCAGAGAAGTAGTTGGTGTAAATGCTAGTTCTAATTCTCCATTTATACGTATAATGTAATTATTCTACGCAGAAAATAGCCATGTCCAGTTTTCATTTCACCTTTGGGACTGAACTAGACTGATATAATGTCAAGTTATTACCAATTGATGCAAATGCTTGGAGAAATTCTTGTTATTTCTATTATGTAATGCCATACAACAACACATGCTACTGAATTGAAAATAAGATATTAAATTAAAGTATTTTGTTAACCTTGTTTCATCAGAGAAATGTTGTATGTATGCCTCAAATCTCGGAATAAGAGATGTGATATCCCGAATCATGTCTCGCGCCTAATTACTATTATTATTATTATTATTTTGCTTTATTTAAGATTTAGGATATGATTGGGGATAACATGTAGCGAGAGGTTATTACTCAAGCGATACTTGTCCAAGCTCTATCTGTGAGTTTCTCGCTTGAGCGAGAGGAAGCGTCAGTTCCAAGATGGCAGCACATGCTCTCGGTGGGTCTCTCGCCCAAGCGAGACTCGGTGAATAAACTTCTTTTGGTGTTGTTAGTAGGATGTATTTCATAAGAATAAACTTGTTTTTACCTACTTATAGGTTTAATTAGGATCTTGTAATTCCTTTATGGATACTCTTGGTTATTCTTTATCTTATAATTTTTCATTTCCTTGTAAATATTTCTTCCTCTAATAAAATTTATTTGCCAAAAACTGACCCATAAAGGAAAGTAAAGGAGAGAAATGAAAAGTGTAGGATAGTGGTCTACATTTGAAATGTACATATAACATTTGTTTATCAAAATGGGAACAAAAGCAGGATATATTTTCTTCAAAGGAAAGCAATTTTTTTTTAATATTACCTTTTTGATAAAATACATTATCTTGAGTCAATCCTTATACTTAGTCTTGAGTTAACGAAACTCTAAATTAAATTTAGAACAGGTCAGTATTAATCTCAACTTGTATATAAAAAATAAATAAATTAAATGCATGGGAGACAAAAATAGGAGGAAACTTCGATGGCTTGATCCTCCTTCCCCAGAAATCGTGCAAAAGCTTAAAAAATGCTTTAAAAATGATATGCTTAAAGAAACACAAAACCTATTAAGAAGAATACTTCAGTCTAATGATGTAAAGATACAATAAATATAAAAAAGGTCAATGGTTCAATTGTTAGAATGATACTTATTGAAATGAATAATGCAAAATGAAACGGATTAATTTATTAACTAAGGAAATATCATTGTTTATACGGAAAAAAACCTATTATTTCATTCTATTTTGATCCTGCAAACAAACGGATAAACGGGAAAAAGCACCATTGAGTTCAGCACCAACCACAAAGCTCACTCAATATAAACCCCAGAAAAAGAAAAATACTATAAACAAATGAGAAATCAAATCAACCCAGAGAACATATTATATAATGCACACATCCAAATGTTGCCCAAAGAAAACACACAACACAGCCAAATCAAATATATATATATATATATTTATACTCTATAATTGAAAGTTGGGCCTTTCGATAAGAACCAAATGACCATGAAAATCTGAACTGAGATTTCAACAAAAACAAAAAATAACATCCCTGAGTAC
The DNA here is from genome assembly GCA_009771035.1 of Lupinus albus. Classification (NCBI taxonomy): domain Eukaryota; kingdom Viridiplantae; phylum Streptophyta; class Magnoliopsida; order Fabales; family Fabaceae; genus Lupinus; species Lupinus albus. Next base: position 3,873,497 of record CM020022.1, on the reverse strand, counting down.
CCTTTAATTTCGTGCACTCTGAATCATCATGGTAACCATTTCTGAACTCTCTTAATACTAGTCTGGCTAGTATATATAGCTTCTTACTTCAGCTGATAATATTAAAACCAACCATAACAAACACTAATAATAGTACTCCTAATAAGAGTAGAAGAAAAACATAATTATTGGCTTTCCACAATTATTATATTAGAGAGAGGCACGTGTTTAGGATCTTGGTGGGAAGAATTGCGTACCAGCCATGAAAGCATTGAGTGGAGGAGGGTAGAGTTGTGAATGGTCAAATGGGTTGCCGGTGGTTGTGGTGGTGGTGGTGAGAGTTAGTTGCTGAGCATCACCATCATTGCCGCCACCACCACCGGAGGAACCTTCACCAGCTCCTCCTGTGGCACTAGTGTAAGGATTGTTCGTTCCTTGATCATATAGAATTCCCTTGAAAACATGTCCTCCTATTTTCACTGCTGTTTGATATGCATACCTCTCATCTGGTGCATCCATTGGGCTCACTTTTACACACCGAAACAAAGCTGGTGAATTCAGTTCGGGTGGAAATTGTCCAAGCTCCAACCCTAATAATGAAATAATATCCATAAATTGAATCAGGAGTTTAAACTTTAAACCATATAAGCGTGATTATTTGAACAACATGATGATGTTAATGAAGCTATTACATTGTCTAATTAAATAAACTTTTGAAGTAAAACCATAGGTGTATGTCAATTATGATGTCCAAAAAAATACGTTGAAGAGTTATTATTCATATCCTATACTTATATCATAGGGGAAGCCACAATTGCTGCTATATGCTATGTCTCCATTTTAATTTTTGGAAAAAAAGAAAAGAGAGATGAACAAGTTACAATCCAATAACTAAACTTAATAACTTGGCTCAGGTTTACTCATTAACATTGATAGAATAAAAGAAGAAGAAAGAGAAAGAGTAGCAAACAAGGGAAGGTGGTGATTGATGAGTGACTATGGAGTATATAATTTCATTTCAAATACTGCAAAAAAAAATGATATAGACCTAGACCATAGTTAGGTATTAGTCATATATAAGACTATAATTCGTCACTCCATCTTATAGTTTCTCTAGCAATATCTTCTTAGACTTCAAAAAAACCCTATAAACCTTGAAATTTGTCCCTAATATAAGCATATATTAATATTATATCATATCCCATATAAAACCTTGTTAATTACCTGTTGTAGTGACAGGTAGAGAAGCAACAGCAAGAGAACCAGCACCATGATGTTCTCTATTTCTTCTAGAAGAGTGATCTCCCCAAAAATGTTGCTGTTGCTGTTGCTGTTGTTGTTGTTCATTCTGTTGCTGCAACGATGATAATTGTTGTTGTCGTTCACGTCGTTTAGCAGCAGGGACCCAAGTGCTCTTAACATGGGTTTGGCACTGAAACCCTCGACTCTTACAACAAGTTCTGCATCGAAGGTGAGGACAATCTTTCTTTGCTTGATTCCCACAATCTTGACAATTCATTCCACCAAAACCTGATGATCCAGAAGCCCTCATCACTGTGAACCCAAATCGAGTACTTTCATCAGAAACTGAAACGATGTCGTCAACTACGTTATTAGATGATGATGAGTTTCTTCTACTAGACCCTACCCCTAAGGAGTAGTAGTAGTTGTTGTTGTTGGTGGTGGTGTTAGTGTTCAAGTTTTGGTTATTATTATGATATTGTGGCCATATCTCAAACCCTCTATTGTAGATCTCTTCGTTTCTGAACAAGAACTGAGTGTTAACTTCTCTTTCTTGTTCTTCTTCCTTGTTTTGTGGACCTTTTCCACCTAGAGAGAAGAAACCAGCCATGTATTATTCTTGCACCCAAAAGCTGAATAAATGATCCTTAATTCAGAGATAATAATATCCATAGCAGAACCTTAGAGAATCTTAAATTTTAGATAGGAAAAATCATCTAGAACTGTAATTTTTTTGGGTTAACTTTCAAGTGTGACTTTGCTGACATAGTAGTAGTACTAGTGTAGTATTCATAGCTAGGCTTGCTTATTAATTTTCACCCACTCATACTTTTTTCTCCTTTTTCTTATTTTTTTATTTTATTTTTAATCCTTTATTATTTTTTCACTCTCACTCTGTTACTGTGGCAACGGCGTGTGGGGGCTCCTCTATATGATCTTCTGGTTTTTATTTGGGTATGCAGCTTTTGAGGAAAATTGTTTCTCAGTCACAAAAGAATAAGAAAAAACATATAATGAAGGCGTTTATGCTAATCACTACTTCAAAAATATTGCTTAAGAAATAAATAAAAAAAACAAGTTTCTATTAAATATTAATAAATTTTATAATAGATATTTGTATGTTATACCAAAAAGTGCAATATGGGTTGATTTATTTTACTAGGTTCATTTCATATCATCTAAATCAGAATATTGATTAGGATGTTGAAATGCATTGCAAGCCAACTACAAGTTTCTCATGAGAGCTTTTCCACCAAGGATTTATTTCTTCTCCAATCCAAGAAAAAAAATAAACAATAGTAAAATAAAAAATAAATTAAATATTCCGAACAAAAAATTAAACTAATATTATACATCCATTCAACTATTGGGACTAAAACAAATTTGGTCTTGGAAAAAACCTACTTCATATTATAGTCATTCATTTTTTTTTTGAAAAATCCAATGGTATAAATTGATTAATACATCTAAATCATTAAAATTTATAAGAATGAATGATTAAGATGTGAATTAAGTTTTTTCAGTTACTCTTAGAATAATACACATCTAAATCATTGGATTTTACAATGATTAAGTTGTGGAGTAGTTTTTTTCTACTTACTCTTAAAATAATATTATGTAATTTTATGCGAGGAAACAGCTCAAATGAGCCTATTTATTAATTGTATGTTCACAGTTTCAAATATCAATGCAAGAGCTGATTAGCTGCCAAAGTATTATTTTATCTTTTAAGTTGGTTGAAAACATTGCATTTTTATGTGTTCTGGCTAAAAGAAATTGATAAAAAAACAATCTAGGATGTCTTTCCCTTCCTCTGTGAAATTGTAATTTCATGAACCATCACCTCAATAATGGAGAAGTGTTTGTCATGTGCCAGTTTTTCATAAATAAAAGATTTTATTTGAGGAATACTAGGAGAACTTGTCCCTTTAAGAGGAGTTACATTAAAACTAATTAAGATAAGGTCTTAAAACATTCCACAAGGTTCATACACCAATCCCGAAAAATATTACCCTTACTCATCCCATTGTCCATATCTAAGTCTTAACTTGAAAATATAGAAACCATAAAACTAAACTTATCAAGTAAAGCATAGTTAAATATGTACCAATTAATTATCATCTTTTAAATCCAACCATAAATATATATATATATAGGAGTTTGGTTCATCTCCATTACTGGAGAGGCCAATAAAGTATAATATTGTGACACATGTCATAAAAAAATGAATGAATGACTTAGATTTAAAAGTATAATTAGTTTAATATTTTAAAAAATAAAAAATAGAAATGCAAGGAAATAAAGGGTCTCATTCGTATGGCAGAAACTTCATATTCATCTTCAATTCTTAACCATCAATTCTTACCCAAGTATCAGGTAACCAGCCATAACTTGCTCAAACGTTTGCATCTTCCTATTTAACTCATTTATCTAATACTATAATTTCCAAGTAAGCAATGAAACTCATATCTATGAATGGAGGGAGTTGAGATGTGTATGGATAAAGATAGTGAGAATGTTTTCGTTTTCTCTTTCTTTTTGGGTGGTTCAGATGAAAATGAAGAGTGATATTATTTGTGTCCTTGTATTTCTATTTTCGGATTTGTGTTTGAGATCATGAAGATGGAGTTTGTGTTTTCCTTTGATGGTTAAGAGTTAAGATGAAGATGGAGTTTATGACATAGGAGCGAGACCCTTTATTTCCCTGTTTTTCTATTTTTTATTTTATTTTTAATATTAAACTAATTATAATTTTAAATCTAACCCATTCATTTTTTTATGACACATGTCACAATCCAGTAATGAAGAGGAGCGAAACTCTAGATGAAGATACTGCCAAGTGCACATAAAAAAAATTAACACTCCATATTTTAATTATTTTTAAATTAAAAAAAATGTTCAAATTTTCAAGCTTCTTTTTGGTCTAGTAGATAGAATGAATATCACAGGTCATACTTTTAGTATTCAATTTGTATCAATTCAATTAAAAGGTAAACACCTAAGTAAACAAAGAGTATCCGAATTAACATAAGGGATACACCTTTTCACTCCATCCCACCCCAAAGGAACTTTCTCTAGATTTTGGTATTTACCTTATTCACCCAGATACCTTCATGTGGATAGGAATTGGGACAGGATCTAGAATACCAAATCATTGTTCCACCTAGTCACCTTCATGTGCCTTGGGTAATCTTCATTGTGCCAAATCATTGATCTATATGAGAAAACTTTGGCGCTTGAGCCATGCCGGATGCCATTGCATTCAACGATTCCATGGTTCATTGTAATTTGACTTGTTGTTGCTGGTCACCTCTCTCTTGTCCTTGTTGTGCTGAAGTTGAATGACACAAAGAGTGCAAATGATGCAAGAAACAGTATAAGCCGTACTTTGGTTATAGACATGGTTGCTGAAGAAACATAATTTAATTCTTGATTCTTAGCTTGCTAGTAACTAGAATTTCTCATGCGTGCATCATGGCCAATTGCAACAACATAAAAGAAGAAGATTCAGTCATTGATGTTGTTGAGTGCTGAAAAAGTTACGTTCATATTGTACATAAGTTAAAGAGTATATAGGTAGTTAGACCCATATATATAATGTTTAAGATTTTGAGTTAAGATATGGTGTTAAATTCACTTAGGCTACATAAGAATACTTTAGTCATAGATGGAGATCTCATATTGTTTGTCATAGTGATGATTGTGGTGACGAAGAGCATCTACCTTGAGGGGTGTGAGAACTACACAAAACTAAAGGTCCCACATGAGGTATGCACACTAAATTATCACAAAAATAAGAAATTTTGTTCCTGAAGGAGTTGGACCTGGAAGGAGTATGAATCATCTCCATTAATTGAGAGGTAAATATCACACAATAATAAATAACTGATAGCATGTAATGATACTTTTATTATTTTATTTACTTTGAAATCACAATTTTTACCATTGAAAACATGAGCAAAAATAATCACTTGTTTTTATGTTAATAGATAATATATTTGTTCTAACGGAAGATGGGCTAAAGTTTTATGCTCTCGGCCACAATCTTATGGTTTAGAGACTTTTCATTAACTAATGATAATCATAATACAATGTATATAAGTAATAAAAATGATATCAATTTATGGAGAGATAAATAATGTGTAAAACAATACAAAATGTAAAATTAAAAGACAATTTTATCTTTCTATTTACACTTGTAATGATATTTTTATTTTTAAAATTAAGTATAATAATATTATTTATCTTTATTAATGGAGAGGATCACTATCCTCATATATAGTATGTCTGCCTTGTTATAAATGGGGAAAGAATCCTCTCCAATGGAGGCAATTTCTTGTTTTTATATTTGTCTTCAATGATAAGAGTATCATACTATTCATTAATGGAGAGGATACAAACCCTATTAATACATGTTTTGTCCAGCTCAATGAATTTCTAGAAGTAAATATTACAATAGTAATGCAAGTCCAAATAGAGAGGAGTCAGACTCCTTTTCAGTAATGGAAATGACAATTACCTAGAAATACATAGAAAAATCAAATATCATTGACAATTTTATCCCCTTAACTTACATTAACATTACATTTTTGCCCTTAAATATATACTAAATAGTCTAATTGTCCTCTTCAGAATAGTAGAAAAACCTGACTCAATAGAGAGACAATTGTAAGGATTAAAGAGAGGCATGCTTAGCTATTTTACTTAGCTGTGATTTGAAGAAAGGGAGAGGTAGAAAGTGGCTCAAAATCCAATGTAAAAAGGTCTATTAGACACAATGGAGTTAAGCTACAAGGGCAACCAGCAACACCTAAATTAAGTAGAGATAAACAAAGTATTAAATGACAGCTATTAATTCAGTAGCACGTGAACCATCCAAAAGGTAATTAATTTAAGACAGCTATTAATTGCTTCCAATAATATTCACATCAGTCTTAACTAAGTTTTGTTTGCGAGTTGAATTTTGGAGTATAGAAATAAAGAGAAAAGTTATGAAATACATTTGTTAGATGATTCTGAAGTCTTTTATTTTTATTTATTCACCTTTAAAACTCAACTGACCAACGAAACATAAAAGACGGTGCATTTAGAGTGAAAACAGATTGCATGCATGAGAATGAATGAATGTCGTTCTCACCCGTAATAGATACAAAATTCTGCAATGCAAACATACAAGTTTATTAAGTTTTTTAATTGAGCAGAATGTATTTCACAATTGAGCAGAATTTACAATGTCTGCCACGGTAGTAAAAATATGAGAATTAAAAAAAATATCTTCTCATAGTATATGAGTTTTATATAATTTGAGTGCATTATTCATCATTCATATTATCTATCATTAATTTATATTACTTTTATTTAAGAGTGAATACTAATTAAAATTAAAATGATAGATAATGCAATAAAAATATAAAAATTATTATAATGATAGTTAAAAAAGGTTACAGTATATACATCTTTTTCTTATAAAACAAACAAGAGTATATATTAAAATGTTAAGAATTTGATATAGCTTTTTGTTTGAAAATCTGATTTAAAAACCTTCATAAGATCTTTGTTAATTACAATAAAACTAATTGGATTTCTTTCATTAGCTTTTAAAATTTTCATCTTTAAAATGTAATCTCCTTCTATGAAATTGTTCTAGACTATAAGATGTAGAAACAATTGATCACCTCCTCTTAGTTTTTGGTTTTGCATCATCCAAACGTTTTTATTCATGACTTCAGGTTCCTATTCTTCTACTTAATTCTATTTCTGATCATTTTGTGATGTATGATGCTTTGTATAAATCATTAAAAGGTAGAAAATATTAGACAATATTTTGGTTTAATTTGCAGTGTTATATGTGATCGATTTGGTTCATAAGGAATGGGTAATTTTTTCTACCAAGGGCTTTAGCTATATTTAGCTTATTGATTTAATTCAGATTAGATGTTAAAATAGGTTTACCTCAAGTGTGAGACAAAACTCTTATGATTTTGTGCAATGATATATCAATCTTTTTTTTATCACCAATGAATTTTATTAAAAGAAAATGAAACAGTTAGGAAAACAAGTGATACTCATATCCACAACTACAAAATTATGAAGAAAGACAGTAGAATGGATTTGACACCCATTCCAAATAAGAAAACTTAAACGAAGTACAGCGAGCACTTAAAATATTCCACGAATATAAAAAGATGAGATCAATTACCTCGTCAAAATGGAATTGTGAATTCTCAAAAGCAATCTTGTTCCTAACATTCCAAATTGTCCAAATAACAACGAACCAAAGGGATATCCATTTTGATAAACTCTTGGTCTCCAAACACAGCAAGGACATATGATAAGAAAAGTTTACCTTAGCATCATTAAAAATAACTGAATTAAGACCAAAAAGAGAGTAGATATATTGCCAAATATGATAAGACTTCGAACAAGTGAAAAAAAGATGATTTATTGTTTCCTCCTCTTCCCCACATAGAGCACAGTAAAAGTCAACATTTGCTTCTAAGACTCTCCTTTGAGCTAAGACATACTTTTGTTGGGACTTCGCCTAAGAAAATCTTCCATACTAAACACTTCATCTTTGGTGGCACATTACTTTTCCACAACTTTGAAAACCACAAAATCAACATTTTCCTCCTCTTGAGCTAGCACCTTATAAGCATTGCTGACCGAGTATTAACCATCTTTGTTATGTAACCAAATCCATTCATCTCTAACATCAAACTGTGGGACATAATTCCCAAGGAATCTAATGAGTTTACCATATTCCTCTTGCTCCCAAAGGAATAAACTCTGCCTCCATGAAAGTTTCCAGGTCCAAACTCCGTTTCTCCATTCCCCCATAGAACTAACTGAAGCGTCTTTATCAATAGTCCCTTGATACAATCTAGCAAATAAGCTTTTAAGAATACCCGCTCACACCCATAAATCTGACCAAAAACTCACCTCCCTACCGGAACCTAATCTCCTACAAAGACCTTCATCCAAACACCCCTTCCCGACACTTACTTTATTATTGCTAAGGTTACCTAGATCCTTCCATCGAGACGAGCCCTTCCTAAAGCACTCATTATTACCAAAAAAAACCGCCACCCCGAAAAATCCCTAATCCATATCTAGATTGTAACACTTTAACCCAAAGAACATCTCTCTCAGAAAGTAATCTCCATCTTCATTTACCTAAAAGAGCTAGATTAAACCAACACAAATTATGATGTGATCTTTGATCTTGTATTATCCAATCATGTAGCGATAATCGCTATTAAGAGATTCTTTTGAATCTTTTTTCTCATAAAAAATGGATGTGGGCATAACATTATGGAGGAAACCCAAAGAGATTTTTGATGGGAAATTCAACACAATAACAACTAAATTTATAACAGAGTAATATGCAGCGGATAATAATTTCCCCTATTTGCAAGAATCTGTGAGGAGCAATCAACAAATATGGCAACAACTAAAAATCATAAACATAAAGAGACACACGATTTTAACGTGGAAAAACCTTCTCAATGTGATAAGTAAACAACCACGGGCACAGCCAGTAATAGAGTTTCACTATAATCAAATCAGGTACAAGAGAGTCTCAAGATGTAGCACAAATCGTGCTCAACAAGTGTACAAAGCAATAGAGCAATAAACTTGAAAATGAGAACAATGAAGAAACAAAAATCTCAAACTCGCTGCTACTGTAAAACGCTGATTTCTTCCACCTCAGACAACATTTCGCCAAAGTCGTGATTTCTTCCACCTCGGATGTCACAAACCTGCTGTCCAAATTTGAGCCCGATCAGACGGTGAACAAAGTTGTGGCGGCCGATTTAGTGCATCAACTTTGTGTATGGCCGAAAACAAATTCTCTTCAATTCTCTCTCACTTTTCTCTTTTGCCTCTCTTCTTTTCTCTGTTACTAAAATCAGACCTTCATCTTGACCTAAGTGAGACCAATGAGCTTGCTCATATTGAGTCTTTTTCCACATAGGAAGGGAGCCCAAAACCTCAATAGTGTCTACAACAAAGATTTCCAAAAAATTTACAAACTTATGCAAATATTTAATTTGAAATCAACAAATTTAAATATGAGGTATAGAATGATAATTTATATATAATATATAAAGTATAATATTTAAAAAAACATAGAAAAACAAAGTTAAAAGAATAGAAGTGCAAGTAGTAATATTCAAGCTTATGGCATGTGGAACATATAACACAAATAAATTATTTGAATTAATGAAATTATATATAGACAAACCTACCTATCAGTTCTCAAAGTAGTTGGATGAAAGCGAGATAACAATAAAATTCAGACAATAGAAAAAATGGTGGGACTCGTAGCTCTTAGGCTAAAATTGACAACTCATTACAAACGATTAAATAAGTGATAATTGTATTTTTGGAACTCTTTGAATTCATTTTATTGAATTTTTTGTAAAATTATTATTATATTCAATATTAAATTGAAAAACAATTACTAATAGAACATTTATAACTTCTCATTACCCAAATACACAAATGCATTGTGCACTAAATGGGAGAATATAAAGAATTAAGATACATAAATATGTTAGACAAAATTAAAAGTAATAAAACGGACTAAAAATAAAGTTTAAATATTTATAAGGGAAAAGTTCACAAAACCCCTTAAATTTTATATGTTTTTGCAAGTAGATACCGTAATTATTACTTTAGTATCTAATTTTATCGTTTTGGATATGGGGATATTTATTAAATTATAATTTTTTAATATTACTTTTTTGTTGGACATGTGGCAAATCTCATATATGAGAAACTGTGAGAATAGATCTCCTTTAAGATAAATGGTATGGATTTTTTCCCTTCAATATAAATGAATTGAAATTTTCTCCATCAAGATTTTATAATATATATATATATGGGTTAGTTAATCCAACAAACAAAGTAAATTAAGTTAAATAAATATAAATCCTATAAAAAATACTCATCCTATTTTATGGAATGCGATCGGTAGTTTGTAGGCTGTAGCTGACGTATAAATTTCATTTATCATAATTAACCCAATAATAAGTTGATTGGTTGAAATTTGAAAGTATAACTACATTAAAATCATGAAAATAGTATTTTGAATTTTCTTATAAGTGAAAGATTTTATGAAGAGTATTTTCATAACAATTAACATTAAATTACAAAATCATAAAATATTATTTATTTAAAACGAAAAACAATCTTGATCAAAATAGTTTAAGTGAAAAATACTATATTATGTCCAAATTGGATTTTTTTTTTCATTTTTAGAATATCCATATTATTTGAACAAGAAATTAATCTTTTTTTTTTATTACCCTTTCCTCCTAACAAACATTTCTGACGATTGAAAATGAATCTTACGTTATATATGATACTTATCATCCTAGTTGGTAATAAAAACTATTGATAAAGGACAAAGATGATTGAATAATATTTTATGAGGGCTATGGAATGAAATTCAATATACTAATCAAGACTAATTAATAGATTAAGGGAATTATATATTATATCAGGTGGTGTTTGTTTCATATTATAAAAAAACATATGTTAGTGATAGAAGTTAGGAATAATATATATATTTATTTATTTGTTTGTTTGTTTTAAGTTATAGAAAAATATTCTCAAGTATAAAATTTTCTTTAAGAAAATATATTTTTATGTTGGATGCTTCTTTATTTCCATGGAATAGTTTTGGAATGTTTTATTCACACATCTAAACATTGTGACTTTCTAATTGCACACATGTTTTATTCTTAAGTTTTCTTTTTATTTGGATTTATATATTATATATGTAGTGTCAGCCTATGCTATGATGAATGAATAATATCATTGTTATTAATACCGTATCGGTCATCAAACCGATAGGGATAGTGGTATAGCAGTTCAACTAGTGGTTCACTAATTAAACCACATACCGGTAAAGTTAGATATACATATATAATATATTAACATTAATGTTGAAAATTTAATAAAAAACAATAATTTTTTTTATTTTCATTAAAAAAATAATTTTAAATAAAAATCGATCGGTTTGACCGGTACAGTTCAATTGAAAACCGGTCGGTGTGATCAGTTTTAGCCATTTTGATCCGTATAATTGCATAATCAGTATACTTGTTATAGCGTACTGGTATTGAGACTGATTCACCGGTTTACCGGTTGAACTAACTGGCATGAACCGGTTTATAGTTAATAGTAGATTTTTACTTACGTTAATAATACTACTTGTTTTGTTAAATTTATTCTTAAATTTCTAGAGATGTTATATTCATTCTTCCAATCTAGTGATTCATCTCCACTTGAGGTTACTAAAAGTGATTTTCTATACTAAATACCTACTACAAAAGTATTCAAATAGCAATTTTTATTGTTTTGTAGATGTGTTCAAGTGATTTTTTTTTGTCTTAGTTATAACACATCAAAAAAATGTTAAATCTGATTTCTCAACTATATAACTATAATGATAAATAGAATAATATTTTTAGAATATGTGTATTTTGATAATTACTTCATCTATTTTCAGGAATATACATCATAAGCAAATATTGTTTCAAGTTAGATTTAATATGCATACAGTGACAATATAAGTGATTCTTATATAAGGAGGACAATGGGTACCTGGATTTGCGGGTACCTGCAAAAAATACCCGAAATGGGTCGGGTCTGGGTCCATGTTTTGGACCCATAGGTAATTGAGACTCGCAATTTTAAGACCCGTTGTTAGATGGGTCTGGGTCCGGATAAAAAGGTACACAGACTCGTGCGTACCCAAACACGCTATTTCTTCATATATATATATATATATATATATATATATATATATAACAATCTAATTGTAATATCATGTGTATATTGTAATATCATATTAATCCATAATTATAATATCATATTAATTAATAATTGTGATTGTTATGTTGTTAAAATGTTATGTTATATTATTAAGTAATGATATTATATTGTTAATTCATACGTATGATGTGATGTTATGTTAATCGAAGAGTACATACAAAATGAATTTTTCATCATAATGTTGAAGTTGTTTGTAATGTTTGTTATAGTAAAATGAGTTGTATTTAATAGTCAAGTTATGTTGTTTTTAAAACTTTAAATTAAGTTTATTTTAGCATAAATTATTAGCAATTATTTTTAATATTTTGAATTTATGGGTACTCATAGATCCGTTGTATACCCAAGGACCCGTGGGTAGCATACCCAGTGGATATTAGCATGGGTCTGAGTCCAAAAACCCAGCAGTGGAGCGGGTCTGGATAATGCACTACCTGGACTCATCCAGAGCCATTGTCCCCTATTCTTATAGTGTTAACACATCATTCATCATTCATATGTTAAATTATTATTTACTCTCAAACAAAAGTAATACAAATCAATGGTGTATGATATATTGTGAGTATAAAAAACTCTATACTAACAGGAAATAGATATTAAAATTTTAAAGTTATTCTTAACAAAGATTCACAACAAATATAAATGTCAATCAAACATATAATATTAATATATAATATACTTAATAATAACATTCACGGTAATAGCATTATTAAGAATGTGATTCTGGATTATAAATTCATTCCTTGAAACAAGCCCCTTAGTAGTTTAACTATTCTTTCAAGGGCAAAGTGTCATCGGCTACTACCCTTTAATCTGCCTCGACTTGCTTAAAAATATTCACCAAACAACACCAATACTATATATTACTACTATTCTATGATGATTCACAAAGCCAAACTTTTTCTTTTCTAAATTCAATTATTATTAGGGGCCCGAGGAAACAAATAATCTTTCTCTCACCAACTATTATTATTTTGCCAACCCTAGTCCACCATGTCACATTCTCACACTCTCATGTAAGGAATATGGAAGGCAATGAAAACCAAACTCGTAGGTACCTATTCGAACCCAACCCAAATATAATGGGAAAAACCTGATATGAATGGGTTCGGGTTTTACCCGAATTTAAATTTTGGGTTCGGGTTTGGTATTAATAATGTCAAACTCGAACCCGCCCCGAATCCGATTAATATATATATAATTATAAAATTATATATAAATACATACATAAAATCTATATATATATATATATATATATATAAATTTCATATATATATATATATATATATATATATATATTATATATATATATATTATATATGTATAAATTTTATAAGCTATATATATATATATAAATTTCATACACATATATATAAACTATATATATAAAAATATATGTTTTTTGGGTTTTTTTCAGAGTTTTTTCGGGTTACCCGAAACCCGACGGATTCGGGGATGGTATCATTGTTTCAAATACTGCTTAATTCGGGTTTGAGTTTTGGATTTCGAGTTCGGGTTCAGGTTTGGTAAGCACAAACTCGACCCCGACCCGCCCCGTTGCAACGAACTTTGTATTTCTTTAAACCATCTTAGATAATTTTTTCCTTTTCCCTTTAGTAATAACTTTTGGCTGTTTTGTTTTTGTTTGTTCTAAAGCTATAAGGATCTGTTGTCCTAAGGTATGTTCAAAATCATATATCAAATTAATGAAAACATATCAATTAAAAAATTTAAATGTTCATTATTTTTCTATTTTTGTTTCATTATTATTAGTTTGAGACATGATTTGAGACATACTTTAAGATAGTTGATTGTTGTCCCTTATAAAGATGTGGTCCAAAGCTTGAATGGATATAATTTAAATTAGGCCAATTAGTGGTGGAAATGCAATTTTGTTCTCAAACTTTGGTGGTGCTTTTCAGAAACTTGAATTCCGAAGCTGGTCAAAATTACTTTTTAGAGAGACAGCATAAAATTATCACATGTACAATGTTAACAAACTGGTGTAGTTGAAGATCTAAACACAAGTTGCTAGAATTAATTAAGTTGATAAGAGTCATAGGTAATAGCCTTTGGTTAAATGGAAAGGGCTTGGTATCATTTACTACGGAATCAAAACATAGAAACTATGGATTAGAGTCATAACATTTGAATTTATGAAATGTGGTATATATTAATTTTCAACACGGTTTTTATTTTAAATTTCATGATCGTTGTTCAATAGTGACTACACTATCCCGTTAATGGAATTGAAGTTTACCTTGCCATTTTTTGGGCATACAGGAGGGCACCATGCCCAAGCTTAGTTACCAAGAGAGGCACCATGCCAGATCACCGAATAAATAAATAAACAATCAAGAAGATATAGACTATGTTTTTTAGGAAATGAATTTTCAATATTTTTATTTTGGATTGTCTTTATATTTGAATGTTTTGTAATCGGTCCTCACAATTACTTATGGGATGGTATGAAAAATGCTGATATGGCTAATGGGGCTACGCCAACATAGCCAAGTGTCTCACTATATCTATTTAATTTTTTTTGATCTTGGTCTCTATAAATTAAGTAGTTTGGTAGTAGTCCTTATAAATTAAGTAGCTTTTAGTCTCACCGGGTGAGATATTGGGGTGGCCCCTATAACTTAACTAGTTTTAGGAAAATCTATCAGTTATAATTCAATATATAAGGAATAAGGTACCCCGAAATATTTGTATGCAAGGAATAAGGTACAATTGATTGCCATCCCTAAATTAATTGTTCAGGAGTACCACCACCTAAATTAATATTGAAAAAAATAAGTATGTCATGTTATTGAGGAATGCAGACTGATAGACTAGTCTAATGATCCATGTAATGGAAGTTGGGTGCCATATAAAGAGAGTGAACTCATGTGCCTCACTGTCTCATTCTAACTAGAAGAAGGGTGAAATAATCCTCATAACAATAATAACCATGGTTTCAAGCAATGAAACTCTCAATCAAATTCAAACTTCAAACTAAGACAATTTCATGGATATCATTTGATATGACAATTAAAATGTCACAAGGTCAATCGTTAAATATTATCTACCGTTGATTTGCATTCACCAAGGCTTGGACAATTATATGTAGCACTATCAAGGAACAAGATTAAAAAGTAGGATTGAGCATCCTTTTAGAAAATCATAAAGAAATTGCTGAAAAATGTACTATCAATGTAACAAAAATTGCATTACAAATTTCCTTGCAATTTGGCTCCCATCTTCAGATGCCAATGCATCATGGCAATTTGTGGCAACTATATTTCCCTTGTGCAGTATGGGGGTTTATAACATAAAGTGCTTGAAAATGCACAATGAAAAATGAAATAAAATGTACATATATATGACAGGAGGTAGCATCTAGATTGATTAACATGTCATAACCTGATATGTATATACGATTTACAAGATAAAATTATGACTCAAGGACAGCTCCTTCAACAATTTTCCAACCTGAATCTGCAAAAGTCATCTCATATCTTGTTGTGTAGGTTCTGCTGTTTGAAGTGTCATGTTGTGGATGACCTGCAGCAGTGAGGTGGGTTGACTCTTTGAGAGTTGCTTCCACCACAGCACGACGCCCATTCTGCGATATTGTCACACTATCAATGTTGAGGTCCTCCAAAGTGTAGTCATAGGACCAACCACGCTCGGCAATCTCAGCTGCGCGATCAGTCCATATCTTCAACATGTCACCATCCAAAACCTAGCAGATGTTAACTTCATCAAAACTTTATATACATATGATATTCCCTGGAATAACTGCCTCAAAACAGTTGGCACTTAAAAGCGACAAAACTAAAAGAAATTTAAAGACTCAGTGCTTTTCCGGGAGAGAGTCTATAGATAATATATATTCAGACGGTTCATTCAAATTTCGCTCCTCTCTATCCTTGGTAAAAAAGGCTTCATACAATCTGATTTGATTTTCCAATCTGAAAGATTAGTCAAGTTATTGTGTGAAACCGCTTTCTAAATTAACGTGATGGATGGGGAATGGAGGGATCAGATTGAGGAGGGGATGTTAATGGTTTGTTAACTTTGGAAGATTAATCAATATCAATGGAGGGGGTTGGTCCCCTTTAAAAAAATTGATGTGGTAAGTAGTGGGAATGGGTTTATTAAAAGATTGGTTGGTAACTACATTTTAATTCCATACAAAATTAAAAAAATAGATAAATAATTCCTCCCTGTCCCATTTCTTTCCAATTTATATCAACCCACTCATTCCCCTATCCCCCGAAACTCCTAAGCATACCATAAATGGCATCCCATCATACCACAACGGGATCCAATAGATATAAAGAAACAATGCATGCTATAAAAATGTATAATTGCACAGCAAGCCCAGAATAAATTGGATTCAGTACTGGGATCTGTTGCATAGGACTTTCCTTAAGGGAATTAGACTTAGCATAGCCATAGAATAAAAATGCTATCATTGTATATTTATCTTAATAAAAATGCTATCATGAAGGCCAGTTAAATTCCTTACCTCTTGCAATCTTCCTAGGTAATGGTTAGGTCCAAAAGCTTGGGATTTGATATTTTGCCATTTCTGAACTAGAGCTTCTGCAACTCTTGCATCCATTTTTGGTAGCAGCTCTCTGAATTCATCCTCTTGTAGGGAACCTGTGCAGATGAATTTGTGTTATATGCAAAAAGAAACTATTGCTAGAATTTAACATTATGAACTTATAAAACCTAATAATACAGTGGTAACTGAATCATTCAGATCATGAATAATAACCTATTTGTACAAGTGTTCCAACTGCAGAGTGCACTAGTGCAGATATCTCTATAAAGGCCATACCTGAGTTGATAGTATCCGATGCCACAGCTGAACCAGTCATTTTGCGTAGGATAGATGTGTCATTCCTAGCAGGTAAAAACTTAAGGCCAGCCAAAGTCACAAGTCCAATTACAACACCAGCACAAGTTATCTTCACACTTGCATCTTTAATTTCATCAGTACTAAATTTACCACTTACATCAGTAGAATTTTTTATTCCAGGAACCTCAACATTAGCCGATGTATCTTGATCTGATAATACTACAGGACTCTCACTTTCAGAAAGACTGAAATAATCTTTATCAACATTTTCTTGTTGTTTCACAATTTGATCTTCAGAACCAGCAGGAAATACCTTCTTCAATGCGTTTATTACACTATCCCTGACATGACCCATAACAGCAGTAGCCTCAGCTCCAATTTTTGCTATGGCTGCTGCAGCTGCCAAGGGTGAGTGACCAACACCCTCCAGCTTCTCTAGATATCTTAGCACAGTAGGATCATCATAGTAATCTCCAAGCGTGAGTGTTATGTCTTTAGTATCTCTAAATCTGGGAAAAACAACCTCCAACAACCATGTCTCCAACAATTTACAGAGTCCAGGAAGATCGCTGCCTTCATCACCCTTTGCATTTTCCATTACAAATTCAATAATAGATGGGTTTCTATAAGGTGAGCTCTCACTGTCTAGTCCTAACCATGAACGACACTGATCAAGCTTCCCAACAAGTAGTGTACAGAGTCCCCTTTCTAAAGCAAAATCAACCTCTCTCTTCTCCTTGGGATTATAAACAGAGGTGGCATTCATCATTGTAGCTAACTTAGTTTGTTGAAGTTGTTGGAATAAGTTATCAGCATCTTGGATGAGATGTGGTTTTTTACCTACAAAGGCTTTTGCAACAAGAGCAAGTGCCACACCATACGCTTCAAAACTTTCAGCTGGAATATTACTTGGTGTAGCTACAAAAAGATCAACCTTGACAGAAGATTGAGGAATAAAAGAGAAAAGATAAAGATAAAGGTAAATTCTTTATAAATAAACGACGGGAGAAAATAAAAAATGATAAGTAAAATATGCAAAAAAATTAATCTATGAATACCTGTTCAGATGCTGTCATATGCAAGAATGCCTCGTTCATGAAATCTTCACGGGTAAAACCCCCAGCAATTGCAGCCGCTCCCCCTCCTCCAACTGCCCACAAAATGTTACGAACGCCCTGAAGGCCTTCCTCCCTCCGTGCTCGATGTTCATCACCAAGAGGCAAGGCTAGAAGTTCCAAAACACAACGTGGAGTTATCTCTTCAAGTGTTTCATCAATCTGTGCTTGTAAATCTGGTGCAAGCCTGCTTGCCCCTTCCTCCTACATAAGCGAGTGAGTTACTGGAAAGCTAGTATCAGAACTGAAACTTATAAGTGTTCAAGCTAAGATCAGTGGTGGATCTTGATCATAATTTTAGGGGGTGCATGGCCATGGTTTACACATAAAAAATATATGGAATCATTAGAATATATAAATTTTAAATGTAAAATGGAAGAAAAAAAATTAGAAAGAGTAAATATGACATTTTTAAGGTGGAAAGCAAATGAGGTTTGAGTCAGAAAGTTATCAGAAGCTATACCAGAGGTGGAGGAGGAGAAGGGGTCACATGATACTGAAGAGGGTAGAGCCTCATAGAACTTGAGGTGAGGGTTTTGAAGAGAAAAATGAAATTTCTTCATGCCCATAAAGTCATATAGAAGTGTTGTTCTTCAATTTTATTGTTGCCATTTTGAACTATACCCAGAAAATTATACCACGATAACTTCAAAAAATGTGAGGGGGGAGGGTGCCCCCACCTGTCCTTTATAAAGTCCGCCAGTGGCTAAGATCATCATTGTATAAGCTCTGCTTATAATGCTTTTGTAAAAGAGGTATCATAAAGTTCAAAAGGAATAATATACTTCATCGATGTTTTTCATACACAAATTTCACCCTCCAAAATCATAGTCTATACAAAATCTGCTTTATCCTACAGCACCCCAAATGTATTTCAGCACATCAGTAATGACTGGATCAATCAATATGACATGTCACTGAAATTTTTAAATACACAAAATGATACTGTTTTAGAAAATCCTTAATAAAATGAAAAATACAATCAATGGGATGAATCTGAGTTATTCACCTGCAAAAGCTTCAACGCTCTCTCTAACATCTCGCAACCTGCAACGAAATCAGGCGGGGACAAAGCCATAGCGTCCCTCGAAATGTCAACATAAGCAAGTGCCATTGCCAAGACAACATCTTGCTTAAATGACTTGGGCAACCTCTCTCTAAGCAAATCTTGTCCAATCTGAAGCACTAACCCAGTCTCTCCAGCTTCCTGTAATGCACACAAAGCTCCAGGCACCTACAAAGCCGTCACTTTTCACCAATAAGTTACAGTATTCTTATTGTGGTTATAGGTTAGCTAGAATGTTGGTTGAGTTAGTCACCAATATAATCACTTTGTTACTGTCTCTTGCATCAGACTGTTACTAGTTAGTTATTATCTCTTATCCTATATGAGCCAGATTATTGGTTGGGTGTAAGGCTGTGAGTTGTGTAGGCCATAATATTGCGATTGCGGTGTCGTCCTGCATTTGTTGTGCAGTACCAGATCACAAGAAACAACCACAAACAGTGATGGACCCAGAAAAGGCCGAATCAGTTTCAAAAATGAATCTTCAGTCACACAAAAATTCACACCGCAATTTGCAGTGCAGTGATTGCATTGTCTGCGGCCACATCCGTGACTGCAATCTCAATATAAAAACGATACGTTTTTTGCCATTTTCAGTAAATTTCAGTCTCTCACTTTCCTATAGACAAAAGTGCAGTAAAAAATTTCAACTTTATTGTGATGACAGATAAAGAACTTCAGTTTCCAAATATCCATTAAGGACCTAAACTTTGTACTAGTTACCATCTAAGAACCTTAACTTTAATAAGTAAAATTTCAATAAAATTTATCAACTAGAAAAAATAGAACATATTTCATATGTTTTGTTCATACCATAAAACAATTTCATTTGTTAAATTAAACATTTTTGTCTGTTTAAAATTTTTACTAAATAAAAATATACTTATAATTGGCAAAAACAAGCGTACATCCCATAACTGATTGACCAATTACCATAAAAAAGTTATGTCCTCATATTATACTTTCCTTCAATTTCCATTTACTCTCTCTGAACCTTGTTCCAGTTATGTTCCATTTATCACAATTGCAGGGAAATGTGGCGTGGTCGCAGAAACAACTAAAACCGCAACATTGCGGCTATATAGCGCGATAGTAAAACCTTGTTCTTAACATAAAACAAACCACATTGAACCAAAATTAGCTTAATAAATATAGCTAGAGAACTAGAATCAGCATTGAATAGAAATGAGTACCTTGTGGAAAGGGACTTGAGTGAGAACTGTTCCATCTTCATCGTCAACGAGGCCTTGATTATACTCTCTTCTAGAAGCAGGGTCAGCTAGGGTTTCACACGCTGCTTGAAGAATTTGGCGACGGCTAATTAAAGCGTCGTTACTGAAAGCATATTGCGGAGGCTTCGAGAATCTTGCCTCATAGGCTCTTCGAATTCCATCCCCAAGGAAATGAGTTTCGGCGCCGAGGATTTGATAGAAATCGATGGGAATGGAGAGGTAGCGTTCGGGAGGATCGAGTGGCGGAGGAGGAAGAGAGGGGCTGAGAGTAGCGGTGGAGGAATGGGAGAGGTGGTTGTCGGAGGAGGAGGAGGATTCGCCGAGGAATTGAAAATCGGAAATGAGACGCTCCGCCCATTTGCTGGCGGAGCATGTGGCGGATAAAGAACCACCACCGCCGCTGCCGAAGGAGGAAGTGAACTTATTGGGCTTTTTAGAAGAGTGTGGTGGTTGTAGGAGTCGCGGGGTGCAAAGAGCGACTCCAATTCGAGGGAGTAAGGAATTCATTGAATTGAAAGTGAGTGGACTTGCATTAACCTCTACAATCTTTTTAGAAGAGTTCAGGATTATTTTCAATGAAAACTTCAAGACTACTCACTCACCTGATATTTTTCGATCATGAAATAATCGGGTCTCATTACTTTTAGTGTTGAGTTCGAATTCAAAAATTAGACTTAGATAATATTTAAGATCAGGGACTAAACATGACTTTCTTGACTCGTTTATTGTCAGTCGCTCATGATGTTCGTATGTATCTTTATTCAAATGTTTCAAAAATTAGACTTAAACAATATTTAGGATTAGATTGGGACTAAACATGACTTTCTTGACTCGTTTATTGTTATTCGCTCATGATGTTCGTATGTATCTTTATTCAAATGTGTATGGAGTAATCATATTTTTTGATCGAAAATATCATTGATTCTCTATTTTTTCATCATACATACATGTTTAATAATATATATGTATATATATTATTTTATAAGTTAAATTACATATTCATAATAATAAATAATATTTAGAAGACTTTATCTAAAATGAATATACATTATATTTAGCCGGGTATAGGGTCATATTCGGGTTTAAAGGTTGGCCCTGTGAATATTTAGGGTCAGGTTAACTTTGGGTCTAGACCGGATTCGAGTTCAAAAAATGACTCGATCATTATTTAAGATCAGATAAGGACAAGTCTTAATTCATCACAATTCTGATCACGCCCACCATTAACTTATACTACATATCTAATAAAACTTAATTTAATAAAAAACTTAATGTAAATCTTACTTATTCATTCATTCTACGGAAATTTAGTGATTCAATATAATTATTAATTTAAGCCACAAATTATTAAATTTTTCTAGTACTGATTACTAAGACTTAAGACCAAGATGTAGAATATATTTTTTAAACTTAATATTTGACTAAATGAATTTCATCCCATAAATTAAAAGGTTAAAATATGCTTTTCGAAAGTCGGATTAAACTCAAACTTGTTTTAGGCTCTATTAGGCTATGCATCAATGAATCACTCATGGGACCAATGAAATATTAGTTGAACTCATTAATTTGATTTTCATTAATAAATTCATAATAATATTAATAGTTGTAGCTGAAATAATGTAATAAAAATATATCAATCACACTGCTAATTATGTTAAGAACATATCAAAATTATAATCTTAAAATGCAATCATGAATCTCAAAGTTCTTCCACTTTAAAATCATCCAAATTTAAGAAAACTCGTGGATTGTTGTATTAATTACAGAATGGAACACTAAAATTATTAAGTACGTAGATTATGATTTTTTTTTTTTCCATTTTGAATGACCAACTCAACAAATATCATACACATCAATGATTGTAAGAGAACTATAGTCACTATCATAACTAATCATTTTAATTTTATATTGCTACTCATGCCTCTGGTATATTATTGTAGAAGAAATTCCACATGTCATAGAATTTCATGAGTTTGGGTTCCAAGATCGAAATTAGAGGTGTCAAAATGGGCTACACCCCTTAGGGTTAGCTAAAAACAATTTCTCATCTCTTTTGTAAGAAAACATACCGCCTAAACTCGGACCGAAGTGTTGCTTCATAAACTCGAGCCGAAGTCGCTACACCCCTTAGAGTTAGCTAAAAACAATTTCTCATCTCTTTTGTAAGAAAACATGTCGCGTAAACTCGGGCCGAAGTGTTGCTTCATAAACTCGAGCCGAAACCGCTACACCCCTTAGGGTTAGCTAAAAACAATTTCTCATCTCTTTTGTAAGAAAACATGCCGCGTAAACTCGGGCCGAAGTGTTGCTTCATAAACTCGAGCTGAAGTGTTGCCTCATAAACTCGGGCCGAAGTGTTGCCTCATAAACTCGGGCTGAAGTCGCTAACCATTTCTGCTCGGCTAAAAGTATATTTTTCCTTCCATCGATTTTCCATCAATCATTTCTCATAAATCCACGTCATCTTTAGTATAAACACTCCATATCTGTTTATACTAAATACGTGATTTACAATATAATTATTGCATGGCCAGGAAACACACACCTTTTCCATCTTCCGTAAATCTACGCCTACTTTAGTATAAACACACCCATATATGTTCATACTAAATGCGTAATTCACAACTCGATCATTTCATAACCAGAAAATACCCACATTTTCCTTTTCGTAAATCTACGCCTTCTTTAATATAAACACACCCATATATGTTTATACTAAATGCGTAATTTACAACTTAGTCTTTGCATAACCAGAAAATACACATTTTCTATTTCAAATGCAACATTAAAGACTTATTCTTACCTCGGTGAGTATTGGGGTTCGGTTTGTGAGTAACTTTACCAGTTTCCTCCACGATCTCCTCCAACCTTAGGATCTCTCTTCTCATCCCCACCAATAACAACAATGTCAGTCATTTATTCAAAATAATACGTAACGACTCATATTTCATCATCAAACATACAAGAGATTCACATATATTCAAGATTTCCAAAACTACTTCAATATAAGTTTTCAAACATCTAAACATACATGTTCATCTCATATATCAACATCAAAGCATTTCATCTCTTTCTCTTTATACCCATATTCTCATTTTAGGGGTTTTTGGGGTTTTCATGAATAACCCACATAATCTTTCCATTCATCAAATACCAACTCTGAACCAAGAGTTTACAAGAGAAAAATAACATAAAACGAACCATAACTCTAAAGGGTGAGTTTCTATGGTTTCTCATGTTTTGAAAATAGATCCAACATACCCAAAACAAGTTAGAGAGGAAGAAGAAGAGTTAGAAGCAAGAGGTTTACCTCTTCTCAAGCTCTAAGATGCCTAAGGCTCCTTGCTCTTGAAAGTTCTCTTCTCTCTCTTCTCTTCAAAGTTCTAACCCTAAAATGTGTTTGGGGTTTCTATTTTAAAGAGCAGTCGTCGGGTTCTCGCTCAAGCGAGCCCATTCTCGCTCAAGCGAGAATCTCACAGTCCCAACAGGCTTCCTCTCGCTCAAGCGAGGAATTCTCGCTCAGCGAATGTCTGATTAGTTTATCATCATGTAATCGATTACCAGGATTGTGTAATCGATTACACTGGTTTTTTTTAAAAAAAAAAACAGAATCTCACAGTGTCAACAACCCAAAATTGCCATTTCTCGCCCAGGCGAGACAACTCTAGCTCAAGCGAGAATCATCCAGTATAGCCAGGATTTCACCCTCCCAGGTGATCCTTTCTCGCTCAGGCGAGAATCTCTCGCTCAAGCGAGGTTTCCAGGACTGTTACTATAATTTTGAAGACTCAAATTTAGGGTGTTACATAGCGTGACCGTCCAAAGGATGATTCGAGGAAAAGAAGTCATCGGTGGTGACCCTTCCTCCATATGTGATGTTGTTAGCCATTTATCGGTAAAATATTAATTTTGACATTTATTTATTAGTGAAAAATGATTTTATTATTAATTGTTGCTTATTATTAATTTAATTTTTTTTTAATTGTCAATTTATGAATTAATGGAATGAATAGAAGTGTCGGTAATACGACCATTCGAAAATGACATGATGATAAAATATGTTGTCAAACCATCCTCCATTGTTTATTAATCCCAAAAGTTATAGATATTTAATATATGATTATAATGAAATTTATCATACAAATAGAATTTCAAGGTAACTAATTTTTTATTTATGACATTTTAATGATGTAATTCTAATTATTTTATATGGCAAAAATTTGTATTTAAATTTTAAAAAGGGTTTGTTATTTATTTGCCATATAAAACGGATTTCCTTAATTATTAATATTTATCCATTAGAATGTTATCATGAGTATGATAATAAAAAATATAATAAAATAAAAACTAAAGGAAAAAAAAGTTTGAATAAAATAATAAAAAAACCTAAAAACACACTACTCCACCATCTACTTTCTATAATGTTTTTTGTGACTTTTGTATTAGGATTTTTGGGTATTGGAGATTGTGTTGGAGGATATTATATAATGTCATTTTTCGTGTGATGAGAATTTGTTGGGTGTTCAAAATTTTTGTATCTAAGAATAAAATTATCAAAATGTTATTTGATGCTTTGGAGGTTTTTGAGAAAACTTTGAGAGAAAGAAAGAGTGAGAGAGATTTTTGGTCAATTTTTAGAATAGTTGATTCATCCCCTTTCATTAGACAATATGCACTATTTATAGTGTCATACATATATCAATGAAATTAATGACAAAATATTTTTTTTCTTAATTTAAAATGTGAGAGAAATCATATCTTATTATTGCATATAATCCATTTTATTTTGTTGCACCTTTTTCTTTGTTTTATTTTAGGAAATAGGGAATGTGTAGGGTTTTTATTATTTTATGAATTTTAACACATGTTAAAAACAAATAAGGTAACTCATAATTACCACATAAATAATTCTTATTATAACATATTATCTTATCATTACTTTAAATATCCGAAATGAATAATTCTTGAGTTCCAGGACATCTAAAAATAAACGTTTGTTCTAAAAATAGTCCAATAATTTTTATAAACCCAAACAATTATTGTGATGCCAAAAAATGAGTACACCATAATTATTTGACCCATTTTAAGATAGTTGTAGCCGAAAACATCTTTTTTGATAGAAAATTATGTAGTGATTCTATAAAATCTCAAAATTGTCACATTACTCATAAGCAAGGATCAATCATTAGACTTATATAAATTCAAAAAAAGATATTTTGAGTGCATTTTTATTTTACAATTAAATATAAAACGAAAATTAAATGAGTTTGAGATATGGTTTTGCAAATTGGAATCCTTCTATAATTAGGATGATAAGTTACTATTAATTCACTTAAAATCCTTTTTTTATTTGATTTTATATGATTTGCAATCTCCAATTTATTTAACCAAAATCTCCAAAGAATTAATTTCTATTAAATTTCTAATCAAAATGATTTGTGCAACACTATCACATTAATATTAAATTTTATAGTTTGATTTGATGTGCATATTTGCATATTGTATTCTTTATTTATTTGTTTATTTATCTAATTTTGATGAGAGTCAAACTTTAAAGATTTTATTTTTCATAAAATGTTTATTTTGTAAAAATATTGTTTTTAAATAAGTATGTTTCTTTTTGGGCCGGACGAAATTGGGTATTCACACCTAGTCACTCGTGTTTCACCTATACTTGCATGTACCCTTTTCAAGGGACATATTTGTTGTCCTATACAATGTACTACTTCATGTGTCATAATTTGTATTTGTTAAAAAAAAATAGTTAAGTTAAAATTTTAATAATTAACTATTTTTCTAACAAATTAATAGCAATGGTACATAAAATAATATATTTTTTGGACAAAAGATATTTACCCATGTGCAACAGTATTATTATTTCTAGCCATATATTGTGAAAAAACTCTATACATTTGAAGTTTCCTTCTTGGTTGATTTATAATTTTAGAAAAAGTAGGGAGTTTTAAAAACAAATTTATCTTCAATCAATATTCATGTTTTTATTCATAAACCTTGGATTGTAATTTTATCCTTCATATACATTAAGATAAACAAACAAAAAATATTAGTTCTTAGGATAAACAAGCATCTCTATCCTAAAATAATGAACTAAACATGATGATGTGGTTCTTAAGATTTATCTCTTAATTCTTATTATGCTATGTTTTTTTTCTTTGAGATTAGACATTCATATTTCATCCCCTTCACTTTTTTGAAAAATGTTCATTATGTATTTAATTTATCATATTTTTTGTGTTTTAATAACGAGTGCTAAACCTTTTCTGTGACAATATTGATGTTTACACCACTAATCTTGTGTACTACAACCTAGACATAGGAAAAAAATCATTTCAAGTTATAGAGAGGTAAATGATTGATTTTGTTTTTCAATTTAAAAATAAAGGTATCATCACAATGTATCTAAATGATAAAAGTGTCATATCATATTATTTTTACTTTTGTTTTTCACGTATGCAATTGTTAATAGTAACTTGTTTCAGGAAGAAAAAAAAGATTCACTACTAAAACTATCACTTTTGTCTTCAAGACTCTTTATATTATCCATTATGATTAATCTTGTCTCTGAATCGGATGGTGGTGTGAAGATAAAGCACAATACTCACTATCTCATGTCTATGGCCGTAGTAAGACCATATCCACACTTCTAAATACCCCAACAAATATAAGTAATGTTTACCTGTAATTATCATGATATTCATGATTTCTATACTCATATATTCATAAATTTATTTTTAATTAAATATTATATGTATATTATGTTTTTTGTTATTTGATATTATATATAATAAACTTTATTATTACTTTATTAATTTTAGTGTTTGAATGTTGACAAATTTATCATATTCATACATTATTATTTATATATATTGATTATTGTAAAATATATAAATATATAATCAAACTTGAAAAATAATCAAAATATTAGTACAATTATGTGAAAATAAGAACATGTGAATAATACTTACCCTACCCTTTTGCCGATCCCTAGGTGCGACATTGATAAAAATGGCGAGTGCAACTATATATTTCTAAGTTTTACTCTGTTTTATTTTGCACCTTCAACATCATTTCCCTAAGTCATGTGTTTTGGGACTTTTAGAAAGAAAAAAGATTATTAAAAAAATTATTCATGAAGATTATTTATTTCCTTATATAATATATATTACCCTCTATATCCCATCCATGCCATTTATTTTGTTACTATTTGGATAAATTGATGTATATATGATTTAAATTGATTTGATTTAGTTGTTTGAGAAAGAAATTTAATTTGAGTTTGAATCTTACTATTAAAAATGGAATTCAAAATGACTTTAACATAGAAATCTTCACATTAATCAATTCCCATTTTATTCAATCATTTTCTTTTCATTTTTGTCTTTATAAGATATGTTACCAAAACTGAATTCATAAATTATTTGAAATCCTAATAAATTTTATGATATTTGGGAACTAAAATAAAGATTTATAGAATTTAAATAAAACAATTAATTTCTTAATTTTAAACATTTCAAATACAAGAAAAAATAAGGTTATGTTCTCATAGGGATATATGCATAATACGACTCCAAGGAAGAAACACAATTTGATCTATGGAGAAAGTATTATTTGGGAGATAAGTTTTTTGTACTACCAATAATATTTCATCACCTTTTAGCTAAGGAAATCCTTTCATGTGTATATGGTTGTCCCTCTAAAAAAGTGTCACTCTCATGAATTGTATCATTGATCTTTTGGTCTTTTTAGGAATCTGGATGAATCTGACACAATTAGATCAATGCCTTGAATATCCTGATGAGGTTAGTTATACCATGATGATATAGTGAGATATTGAGAGAACAATAAAACTTAAATTCATTACAAAAATTAATTTTATAAATCAAACAATTTTAATTTTATATTCGAAGCATATTATTTAGGCATTCATTAGAGATGAAAATAACTTAAACAATCCCTTTGACGAAAATGTCAAACCAACTAGATAAAAAAAATAGGTTTTAGACTTTTGAAAAATCATTTTATGCCCAATGAAGACAGGTTTTCCTAATTAACATATATTATTAATTTATAAGAGACTTGACAATTTTCACCTTATATAAATTTCACATGTTTTCTTATGTAGAAATGACAATAGATACGAATAGTGCATTATCTACACTTGTCATGTTATGTCACGTTAGGATCCGGACTCAATATAGATTTGCGAAGGTACCCACTCAGTTCATTACGTGTATGCCCTTAGTCGGTCTATGTGTACTTAGAAATTTATAAAATATTTGTAAATAACTTATACATTTATTTATGCATGTGTTTCATGTTATCACGTGTGTTATTTAAGACAATCAAAATAAGAAGAAAAATGATAATAACAATTAAAAAAACATAATTAAAGTACAAGAATTTAAATTATAACTTTAATATAATTTTTTTACTAAAAAAAAGAGACAAGAAAACATATCAAATGTCTAAGATCTATATATCAACATTACATCACAATTATGAATTAACATATATATCAAATCTCTACTTAACAATATAACATTATAATCACGACAAAAAACATATGTCTAGTTATGTTACAATATAATTAGGAATTGTGGATTTGGTATATGTGAGTTTGAGTATCTCATTATCCAGATTCAGACTCGTTCAACAATAGGTTTCAAAATCTTCGATCCCAACTACCCGAGGATCTAGAAATGCAGAGCCATACATGACTCGTTACATGTATTAGCATATCCAAATCTAGACTCGTTCAACAACGAGTTTCAAAATATTTGATCTCAACTATCCGAAGGTTTAAATATACAGTCTCAGACACACCAATTGCGGGTATTACTAGCAAGTACCTGTAAGTCCGGGTACCCATTGTCATCTGTGTTCATATGTAATGTCTAGTTTGATGCAATTATCAATGACAATAAAATAAAAATGATAATAACAATTATAAATACAATTAAAGTACAATAAGTTAAATTGTCACTTAAATATTTTTTTTTACTAAAAACATAATTTAAAATAAGACAATAAAACATATCAAATGTCTAAGATCCCCTTCAACATAACATTACATCACAATTATGAATTTAACAAACATAACATCACTCATTAACAACATAATATTACAATTATGATGAAAAATATGTCTAGTTGTGTTACTATATAGTTAAGAATTGCGGGCCTGAATATCTCATTATCCAGATTCAGACTCGTTCAAGAGCAGGTTTCAAAATCTTCAGTCATAGCTACCCAAAGTTTAAAAACACATATCCAGACCAGACCCATTACAGTATTATCAACGAACATTTGCAAGTCCCGATACACATTATCACCAACATTTATATTTAATGCCTGGTTTGGAGCACCTCCATCAATGACAATAAGAGAAAAGTGCTTTCAAGTAAGTTTTAATCTCAAAATCTTTTTAAGATAGTACTTATAATTTTGTACAATTTTCATTCACCACAGTGAACACATAATTTAGTTTCTATTCTTACTTGTACCAAATTGGTAGGGGAACAATTATAAATTTTAAAATGGTCATCTCAAGTTGTGTCAAATGAGTCATTTTCAAGTCAAGTTAATTATTTTAAGTGAAAGAATTTGGAATGATTTATTATAAGAACAATTATCACGAATCAAGACCGTGCACTTAAAGAAGTTATTTCAAAATAATTGTCAAACACAAAACATATATTTTGCATATGGCATATTGTATCAAAGTTTTCAATTTGGTTTTCTTTCTCTTTGGGTGCAAAACATGACGACTTCAAATTCGAGTTCTATAACCTATACAATATAAAATATGCAAGTGAATTCGACCAACAATGAGAAATGATGGTTGATAACCTTGATCTAAGTAAAGATTACTGTTAGGGTTGTAAATCCCTAATAACACAAGGTGTTGAAGAGAAGAACTAATTATCTAAGAACTAAAATTAAAAGAAAATATTGATTTTATTCATATCATTTGAATGAGGTTTAACATTGCTTAAATGATAGTAAAAACTAATCTATGGATTGATAAATATAATCTCAATCCCATTATTTAAAAAGTAAATCTAAAGATAATTTAAATATAATCTTATCATGGTTTCATCCTAATTAGATAAGATAATATTTAAATTTAGGATTATATTCCTTCAAAACTAATCTAACCATAATCTTTAAATTTGATTGGTGGTTGAATTATTCTCTTGGATCTGGATGTACCACCCTCAACAATCTTATTGGGCTCAGACGCCCAACAATTACCATATTGTCTCATTGTATTCTCATCTTCAATTTTGGGATGGGATAACGACAACTAGACGTTCAGAATATATAAATTCATATATTAAAAAATTTGTGAATGTCAAAACGAGTCTGGTGAACTTTGTAAATCAAGTACTAGCTTACTTTTTTCCTTGTTTCAAGTATATTATCTTTATTCCATCTACTTTTCATAATTAGTATACTTTGTATAGGTTGGAGTTGTTGTCAACATTCAAAATCAAGCCGGAGAAGAGGCAATAATGTGTCAAAAATATCATAATCCTCAAGTTAGAACAAGTTTCCCCATCGAGGAAGATGCTGCAAATATACTTACACATTATGCCTTTGAGTTACTCTAACATGAAATTGAGTAATCTTCAAAGTACACAACAACTAAAATTGACAATGACTCTTACATAGGGCAGAATCATACCAAGTTTGATGGAGGTCGGTTGGTGAGTATGATAAGAAAGAAAGATTAAGAATCAATTCACTATTCTCGTAAAGAATTTTTTATTGTGTGGGATATTGTGTAGACATGTTATTCAAGTGTTATTGAAGAATGACTGTTTTTGCCTCTCGAAAAAATATCTACCTTCTCGATGGAGATGGGAGAGTTCATTGATCCCAAAATCTAGTGACATAACCAATTGCAATGATAACTCCTCCATTGAGTTTCGTT
The DNA here is from genome assembly GCA_009771035.1 of Lupinus albus. Classification (NCBI taxonomy): domain Eukaryota; kingdom Viridiplantae; phylum Streptophyta; class Magnoliopsida; order Fabales; family Fabaceae; genus Lupinus; species Lupinus albus. The sequence continues at coordinate 3,842,209 of CM020022.1, read as the reverse complement.
CTATGATGCAATGCCTATAAGTTAAAACTTTGACGACAAAAGATCGAGTTGTAGTAGCTACTAAAGAATTAGAGCGGATCATTGAATTGGTAAAAAATATGTCAGGTGCTCCAAAACAAACAATTGATTTGGAAAATTATGCTGATGATTGTGATGCTGAGAATCCCATCACTTTTAAGACAAAAAGTCATCCAAAAGGGAGAGTTGAAGTTGCAAAAAAAATCATGTCGTTGTCACTTTCCTAATTGTGGTGGAACAATTCATGACTCAAGTAATTGTCCAAACAAATGGAAAAAAGATTCATTGTTGAGTTCTCAATCTCCTAATAAGTAATTGATAGTTTTTTTATTTTATTTAATTAATTCAGATCCGAATGTAAACTAATTGTGCTTAGTTTGTACCTATAGCTTAGTTTTGTGAACATTTATTTAAACAATGTTGTTTACATCAATTGAGACTAATTTTGGGAACATTTATTTAAATAGTGTTATTTATGCACCTATTGTGCTTTGTGAAGTCTGTTATTCTTCTTTGATGGTTAGGCGAACGAGGTGGCCCTAGCAACGTGGTGGCCCTAGCGGTTGGGCGAACATGATGGACGTTGCAGTTGAGCGAAGATGGTGGCTCCTGGTCAAAGGTGGTTTCTGAGAGAAATGTTACAGTTTTGAAATTTGAGAAACAGTGAAATGATGAGGAGGATTGAAGTTTAGGAGTGTGATATTAGAGAAATTTAAATTATAAAAACACTCATTATTAAAACTTGTTACACAAAAATATTAAGAATATTTTTGTCCAAATCCTTTGGTACACGATACTAACGTATTACAACACCCCAATAAGTAATTGAGTGACACACAAAGAGTAACTATAAATGATAAACTTGGAGATTAAATTATATTTTCTCTGAAACAATATCAAGGGTGAATTGGCGAAAGGAAAAAGTTTATGTTTTGGAGCAAATATTAAATTATGATTGGTGCCATTTATCTCGGTAGTATTTGGAAAATTTAAATTAGTTCAATCAATATTGATTCAATTAATAATAATTTTACTCATATTCACATATGCATGAATTTGGATTCTGCTATCAATTTGAGGAACTTGCCCTTATATTGGTGATTCCTGAAAATCTAACTCATGTAAACATTTCATCAAGAAAAATATACATTAAACTAAAAATGATGTATAGTGACTTAAGTCGGTTATAAAAGAAATTTTATATTAATCATTTTAAAATAAATTTTAAATGATGTATACAAATTTCATTTTATCACTTTTTTGCATTTATACCTTTATGATTGGTTGCTAGATATCGGTTACTGTATTCAATTTGTTACTTTATTTCAAAACAAATGTTAATAAAATATATTAAATTTGATGATATTTCTAATTTAGCATGAATACATTTATAGAACTTAAAAAAATAATCAACTCTGTATTTTAAGCATTTAAAACGAATTTTTTTTAACATTCCAGATACATTATTAGAAGATGAAATTAATTTTTACAAACCAAAATATTTTGCAATTCTATTTAGGCAAAAAAAAAAGTTATACTTTTTGGAGAAGTATTTTAATGGTCAATCTAAGCAACAAAGTACTTTCCTAATTAAAACTATATTAATTTACTTATACCATAAACACATCAAATCCTCCTTGAATAAACACATCGTTTTCATACATAATCAATTAGATAAATGTATTTTATAAATTATATTATTTTTACCAACATTTTTTTAACATTATTTGCAACAACAAAAATAATCAAAATGAATACCATACAACATTCACATCTCATACTTTCATGTGTAGGGTTAGGTTCTGATTCAAAAATTAGACTTATGCAACATTTAAGGTCGGGTAGGAACTATACATGATTTGCCTCGAGCTATCATATGGTCACTCACTCGTGATGTTCGTATGTGTCTCTATTCAAATGTGTACAGAGTAATGATATCTTTTTTATCGAAAATATCATTGGTTCTCTAATTTATTTTATATGTCAAATTTCATATTCATAATAATAAATAATATTTAGAAGACTTTATTTTAAATGAGTATACATTATATTTAATCGGGTCTAGGGTCAAGTCCAAGTTCAAAAACTGATATGATCAACTTTTGGGACCAGGTAAAGACAACTCTTAACTCATCTCAACCCGGTTCACGTTAACCCCTACTTTCTATCTTGAAAAATCTTACCCAAATCAACTTTTTCTATATTTTATTATTAGTCATATGATATTTGTAAACTAGTTAACTATCATGAGACCAAAATGCAATGTTGTTAAAGCAACTTACCTTAAGAGGTGAAAGTTTCCTAACTTGTTTAGATTTCAAATCAACTAGATGACTAAAACATAACCAATTTATAGAGAAAAAAAGGGCTAAGACAAGAAAATGTAACAAGATCTTAGTCAACCACGAAAAAGAAAAAAAGAAAACAACATTTGACTTAATTTCATTATTATTATTACATCATTATGGAAGAAGAACAAATTACTTAGAAATACACAACCACATAGTCATAACTCATAACTCATCTTCATAATTCAAACACTCTCCAACACTTTTTAACTCATAATATTTGTTCCTCCAAACACCCCTTTATCTCTCACACCCCACAAAAACTCACACACTTTTTCTGTTCATTACTGTTACAAAGTTTCAGTCTTTGTCATTTTGCTGCTATAAAGATAGATTTTTTATCTTATGACCAGGTATATAAGCTATTCTGTTTAGTTTAGTTTATTTTAATGGAAGCTTTTATGTTTTGCATTCAATTATATTAAGCTATTCCAACTTATTTGCAGTGTTTTTTTTGGTTTTTTTCTTCATGTTCATAGTATTTACAGTATTGTGTATTGATGATTAATTGATTGATAGTTTTGAGTATTGTAGTTGAATCAATGGAAGGTGTTGATCAAAGAACTAATTGTGCATTTGGGTCACCCGGAACAATTCGTAGATCACAAAATAGATTGAATCCTCTCAATCAAATGGGTATTCCACCCTTTTACCCTAATAGTAATAGTAATTTGCCTTCAAGTTTAAACCATTATCCACAAATATTGGCCTCACAACCCCAGAGATTGCGGTCTTTGAATCTGAGCCCGTTGAATTTGAGCCCTGCTACGGGGTCATCATCCCATGTGTCTCTGTCTCAGCCCTCATTCTTTTGTCGGGATTCCTTGCCCCCTTTGAGCCCTTCGACTTATCAACTATCGGCCACTACCCCATTGGTTGAACCGGTTTCGGCAAATGTGTCTGTGGAAAAAAGCTTAGGTAATGTAACTTCTGTGCCTCTTAACCGTGGTCATGTTGTTCAGCTTGGAAATAGTCTTCCCCCTCGTAAGGGACATAGACGCTCGAGCAGTGATTCCCCTCTAGGAATCTCTGATTACATTCAGTCTATTCCTCAGTTTGTTTCGTCCACTGCTTGGAATGATCGTGACAATTCGGTTTCAAGAGGAGAAAGCTTGGGTTTTGAGAAGAAGCCAGTTCAGTTGGTGTTGAAGGTGCCGAATAAGGATAAGGACCACGTTGATGGCAATAACGGAGAAACAGGGAAAGTGGGGAAAGAGGAATCGGTGGATGACATATTTAGCGCATACATGAATTTGGACAACATTAATGATATGGGTTTTTCTATGGAAGATAAAGATATGGATAGCAAAACTAGTACCAAGACAGTTGAAAGCAGTGACAATGAAGTTGAGAGTCGTGCAAATGGGAAAACAACCGGTGTTCGGGGGGAAAGTTCAAGCTTCTCTGAAGAACGAAAGGAAGGAGTGAAGAGGAGTTCGAATGGAGACATTGCACCTGCTTCCCGACACCGGAGAAGTTTCTCATTGGATAGTTCCATTGGAAATTTTAGTATCGAAGATGAACCGCCTAAGCTTCCTCCTTTGCAAAATCGATTTGGTCAAAACTTGCCAAGCAATCCGATAGACGGTAAAACATGTGAAACCAGCTTGGAGTTTGGAAATGGTGAGTTCAGCTCTGAGGAGCTAAAGAAAATAATGGAAAATGATAAGCTTTCTGAAATTGCAATGTCTGATCCCAAGCGTGTAAAAAGGTAATACTCTTATTCTCTTTGCCTTTTTCATTGTCAAATTCTTTTGGAGAATATACTCAAGGTATAACAATTCATTGTACTGACTATCTTATATATACCCGGCTAGGGTTTTGGCTAATCGTCTATCTGCTGCACGCTCAAAAGAGCGGAAGACACATTACATTTCTGAATTGGAGCACAAGGTTCAAACTCTTCAGACAGAGACAACCACATTGTCTACTGAATTTACCAAATTACAGGTGCGTATCGTATGAGATGAGTTTATATCTCATTTTATTCAGTTTCTCAGCCACATTTTATTGTCATGAATCATGTATCCTACTATTTGTTCACACTTCTTTTTTAAATTGTGTCTCCAGATCGATACCGTAGAGCTTAAAAGTCAGAATAACGAGTACAAATTGAGGCTTCAAGCCTTGGAACAACAGTCCCAACTGAAAGATGGTATGTATGTTTTCCTTCTTCTACATGTTTTAGTTTAACCCAAATCTGCTTTTAATTTATTCTGCTAGTGTCAACTCTTTATTTGAAGTAGATATTTGTGTCATTTTTTTGCACAGGCATAACCAGAATATATAATCTTGTTCAAGGATTTCTGATTTTCTTTAAATAAATGGAGTTTATGCGTAATAACAATTTTCAGTTTTCGCTACAGCGCTTGTTTGACATGCTGTATTAGGCATGGTACGGTAAGTTAATACGATATTTGACCTTATACATTGTCGGTGTTGTTGGAGTTTAGCCAAAAAAACACAAACAACTTGAATGCAAGAATAGATGAAGAATAATGTTGTGAAATAGGAAGTAACAAAACCAGTGAGCAGAGAATGAAGAAAATAGTTTTCAGTGAAGAAGAAAATGATTTCGTGGAATGAGAGAGAGAAAAGAGTAAGAAAATATTCAATGAATAATGCTTCAAGTGATTTATTGAATTGTAATAAGAAGTACTTGAGTTTTGGTACAATATGCTATTTATAGTTAACTTCCTAACTATAAAAACTAACTCAGTTTCTACAAACAGAAACTCTTAAACTAACTCTAAAAAGCTAAGTTTGAATCACTTTATTTTAACTTCCTCCCTTGATTCAAACCTTCTACAAGCAAGTGACATTCATAGCCTCTCTTATCTTCCTAAATCTTTCAAACTTCAGTGGTTTAGTTAACACATCAGCCACATTGTCTAAAGTATTGCAATATTTCACATGAATCTTGCCTTTGCTTACTTGATTCCTAAGAAAATGATACTTAGTGTCAATGTGTTTGCTTCTTCCATGGGATATGGGGTTCTTTGCAAGGTCAATAGCTGACTTGTTGTCCACAAATAAATCCACAGTTTCTGCAATTTCCACCTTCATCTCATGAAGCAGAGACATCATCCAGCTTGCTTGACAAGCAGTAGAACAGGTTGCTATATACTCAGCCTCACAGGTTGACAAGGCCACTACTTCTTGCTTCTTTGAGCTCCATGTGATTACCCAGATAGGATGAAAACATAACCCATTGTGCTCTTTCTTTCAACCAAATCTCCACCCCAATCTGAATCTGAAAAAGCTGAGAGAGTTAAACCCATGTTGGTGTTGGCTTGTTGAGGAAAAACAACTCCAAAGTTCATTGTTCCTTTTAAGTACCTCAAGATTCTCTTGGCTGCAATCAAGTGTGATTGTCTAGGATCACTCATGAACCTACTAACCAAGCCTACACTGAAAGCAATCTCTGGCCTGCTGTGACAGATGTATCTCAAACTGCCAACAATCTGTCTAAAAAGACTTGCATCTACCACATCTTCATCTTCACCTTTGGCCAACTTCACATTAATCTCAGCTGGTATATCAGCTGCATTGCATTCTAGCATATTGAATTTTTTCAACACTTCAGAAACATACTTCTTTTGGTGCATAAGGATTCCTTTTGTGCAGTATGAAAATTCAAATCCTAGGAAGTAGGATAGAATTCCCAAATCTGTCATTTCAAACTCATTCTTCAGGCTTTGTTTCACTTGCTCAATTCCTTCTTCACTGCTACCAGTGATCACTAAATCATCAACATATAAGCACATGATTAGTGTTTCTTTTGTATTCATAGTTTTGACATAGACTCCATATTCCACTGCACATTTGATGAAGCCAATACTAGCTAAGAAGGCATCAATTCTTTTGTTCCAAGCTCGAGGAGCTTGCCTCAAGCCATACAAAGCCTTCTTCAATCTCAATACCTTGTGCTAATTTCCTTGACAGGAGAATCCAGGAGGCTGTGTTATGAAAACTGCTTCATCCAGAGGCCCATTGAGGAAGGCAGATTTGACATCTAGTTGCCATAGCTTCCAATTTCTTATGCTTGCAATTGCTATTATCAACCTCACTGTTTCAATCCTTGCTACAGGTGCATATACTTCTGAATAATCAAAGCCCTTTCTCTGCATGAATCCCTTTGCTACCAGCCTTGCTTTGTACTTGGCAATTGACCCATCTGGTTTGTGTTTCACCTTGAATACCCATTTGACTGAGATAGGTTTCTTGCCTTTAGGTAGATCAACCATCTCCCATGTGTGGTTCTTCTCAATACTTCTTAATTCATCCTCCATTGCTATTCTCCATACTTTGCTTGAGACAGCTTCTTCTACATTAATTGGTTCAGCATCTGCTAATAAGGCTAGGTGTTGAACTAGATCCCCTTCACTTGTGACATTATCATCAAAATCGACTTGATAGTCACTAAATCTAGATGGAAAATTCATGTTTCTAGTTGGTCTGATACTTGCAGCCTGTTGTGATTGAGAACTCACATTTTCCACTTCAACCACATCCTCTTCAACCTCTCTTCTTGGTGTAGACTCATCCCAGTTAAGCTGTAACCTTGTAACTGATTCATCTTGATGCTTTGAGTCATACCATGAGTCAGCTTCATCAAAATATACATCTCTGCTAAACACTGCTTGGCTGGTCTTTGGATTATACAGCTTGTAAGCCCCTGTTGAAGTATATCCAACTAAAATCATAGGTTCACTCTTGTCATCAAGTTTCTTTCTTCTTTGATCTGGTATGTGCCTATAGCATAGTGAGCCAAAGATTCTGAAATGCTTGATTGATGGCTTGATCCCACACCAAACCTCTTCTGGAACCAAGTTATCTAGTCTCTTAGTTGGACATCTATTGAGAATGTATGTTGCTGTCATAGCTGCTTCTCCCCACAGATTGTGTGGAAGATTCTTCTACTTAAGCATGCATCTAACCATGTTGAGAATGGTTCTATTTCTCCTCTCTGCTATGCCATTGTATTGAGGAGTATATGGTGCTATTACTTCATGTGTTATCCCTTGATGCTTGCAGAAATCTTCAAATTATGTGGATGTATACTCACCACCACCATCTGTTCTTAGAACCTTGATGTATTTTCCTGACTCCTTCTCAACTAAGGCCTTGAAAACCTTGAAGACATTGAAGACTTCACTTCTGGATTTGATCAAGTAGAGCCATAGCTTTCTGCTCAGGTCATCCACAAAAGATACAAAGTATCTATTGCCTCCTATAGATGGCACCTCAAATGGTCCACACACATTTGAGTAGATCACATGTAGGATAGCTGATGCCTTAGACCTTGTGTAGCTGCTGAAAGAATTCCTTGTTTGCTTGCTTATCAAGCAATTTGCACATACCTTCTTTTGAGTAGACATTGATGGCAGACCCAAACACAGGTTCTTTGTGCTAAGCAGGCTAAGATCTTTGAAGTTTAAGTGCCCTAGCCTCAAATGTCAAAGCCAAGATACATCAGCTAGATTGATAGCTGAGAAGCAACTAGCATCTATGGCACTAAGGCTTACCTGGAAGGTTCTGTTTTGGGCTAATGGTACCTTCATAACCTTCTGTTTTGCAGCATCATGTATTTCCATCACACCATTGATTGTATTGATGGAAAAACCCTTCTCAAGCAATTGTCCCATGCTTATTAGATTGCTCTTCATCCCTGGAACATAGAGCACATCACTTAATGCTACACTACTGCCATCTTTTCTTTTAACCATGACATTTCCAGTGCCTTCAGCCACTATGCATCTGTTATCTGCTAGCTTGACTTTAGTCTTCTTTCTATCATCAAAATCCACAAACCAGTCCTTATGACCTGTCATGTGATTGGAGCAGCCTGAGTCTATATACCATACATCATTATTTTCAGCTTCTTGACTTGTTGTCATCATGAACATAATTGGCTGCTCTTCAAGACTAGCCTCACCATCTTCTTTAACCAACTGAGCTTGATAATTTCTTGATTGAGCACCTCTGTTAGTGTCAAGATTTCTTGGTGTCATGCATTCACTTGCATAATGACCAATCTTGTTACACTTAAAGCACTTTATTCTGCTTTTATCACCCTTTCTTTTGCCTCCTCTCCAAGCAGCATTATTATGTCTTCTATTGAAGTTGTCTGATGTTTCTTGATCAGTCTTGCTTTGTTCTTTCCGAGAAGCATATCTCTGATCTCTTTCTCTATTCCAGGTATTGTGAGTGCCTCTGAAGTTGTTCTTTCTTGGTGCTTGAGTCAACAAAACTTGACCCTCACCAGGCTGCCTCATCATCCTCTCATTGAGCCTTTGCTCATGAGCTTGCAAAGACCCCTGTAATTCTTCTACCTTCAACACATCAAGTTTCTTTGATTCTTCTATAACCACCACAATATGATCAAACTTTGGATGGAGAGTTCTAAGCACCTTCTCCACTATTGATTGATCCTTGATGTGTTTACCACAAGCCTTCATTGCATTAGTGATTGTGATTATTCTATTGAAGAAGTCAGCCACATTCTCATTGTTCTCCATTTGCATCAACTCATATTGGCGCCTCAAGGTCTGCAACTTGACCTTCTTGAGTTGTGCAGCTCATTCACCACACTTCTCCAAAATCCTCCAGGCTTCTTGTGAAGTTGCAGCTCCTGCAATCTTCTCAAAGTGAGTTTCATCAACACATTGATGAAGCAAGAACATCACTCTACAATCTCTCCTCTTGTTTTCATTGTAAACAGCCATTTGAGCCTCAGTTGGATTTGTGGGAAGTTCTTGAAGCCCAGTCTCTATGATGTTCCCAACTTCTTGAGAGCCCAAGAGAGCCTTCATTTGTATCCTCCATCGGCTCCAGTTCGTTCCATTTAGAATAGGGAGTGTTGTTGTGAAGTTTCCATTGTTTGACCCCATTAACCTCAACCTTAAGCTCTGATACCAGATGTTGGAGTTTAGCCAAAAAAACACAAACAACTTGAATGCAAGAATAGATGAAGAATAATGTTGTGAAATAGGAAGTAACAAAACCAGTGAGCAGAGAATGAAGAAAATAGTTTTCAGTGAAGAAGAAAATGATTTCGTGGAATGAGAGAGAGAAAAGAGTAAGAAAATATTCAATGAATAATGCTTCAAGTGATTTATTGAATTGTAATAAGAAGTACTTGAGTTTTGGTACAATATGCTATTTATAGTTAACTTCCTAACTATAAAAACTAACTCAGTTTCTACAAACAGAAACTCTTAAACTAACTCTAAAATGCCAAGTTTTAATCACTTTATTTTAACAGGTGTGAGTATTGTATAAGATTTTACATCAAACCCTCATATACATTAAAATTACGGATAAGCTAATCAGGCCTTTGGGATGGGATCAGAACTGTTTAGACTTTATTGTATTAGATTTTCTATAAATTTTCCTATTGCAACTCTAACCCCTTTCAAGGAAAGGAGAATATTGCAACCGACTCACCATACCCTGTCCCTCTCTCCCACACGAACAAAATCCCTGGAAATCGCTGCACCGATCATGGTTTTTCATAGTTACCGAACAACAAATATTTGTTGCTTTGAAAACACTTCAACACATTTTTCTCCTTCCATCACTGTCTTTGGACTCGATTTAAAGTTTCAATTATGATGAAAGTAATGCATTCAGTAGTTCATTCCATTAGCATTCTGCATTTTCTATATCTTTCAATAGTTTTAGATATTCTGCATTTTTAGAGTTCATAGCGCGTAATGCAGCATGCCTTCCAGGTTTTCATTTCAACATCTATGTAATCGTTTGCCTTCTTATGTTGGCAGCTCTGAAAGAGACCTTGGATACCGAGGTTCGGCGTTTAAGGCGCACTGTTGCTGACCTCGGTGGAGAGTCCCTCCTCTCGAGTCGCATGGCTCAACAGCTTGCTATGAATCAACACATGTTCCAGTTACAGCAGCAACAGCAGGTCTGCCAAGTTAGACAATTTCAACTGCAGAACAATCACCCGACACAATCTCAGCCGCAACCGCAGCCGCAGCCGCAGCCACAGCCACAGACACAGAAGACTCAGTATAATGAATTGCAATCCCCGCGACAGAACGGCAAAGCTACTGCTTACTGATCGGAGGTGAAGGTGAAGTAATAGAGTTGAATGCTGCTGCTAATAAAAACTTTGATAATTTATTTTTTAAATTGGAGGCGTTGGCTTAAAAGTTATAATCCGTGGTATATAAGCACTTTGCTACATTAGTTGCTGCTTATTTAGATTTTGATTTTAAATGTTTCACCCATATAAACTCGGGATATTATTTGTTTTATTTTGTGTCTGTGAACCTTGGCTCATACAATTACTAGAATATTTTGAAGGGAAAACAATTCCAGAAAGAAATTTTCCTTAGTTGAAGTTATGTATTTCATTCGTTTGATTCATCAGCAGATCTGGTAAGTGCATGTTAGGATGGAAACTTAGAGTTTTATATTTTTTTTTTGAAAAATAAGTTTAAAATTAACATGTTTAGCAACAAAATGTAATTATAAATTCAGTTTTTTCTGGAAAAAAATCAAAAGTATAAGCTCAAAAGTCATGGATTGAATTATTTTGGGTTAACTTATTTTTTCAATTTTTTCGTTTCTCATTTTACTTATCATAATTTTATCTCTCTACTCATTTTCACTCGTCCCCCTAAAGAAAATTTTCCACTTACTTGATCATGTCACTGGATTGAATGAGTTTTCCATGCAAGAAATGCAACTGTACTGTAACATGTCCATTCTTTGAGATGGATGGGTACTAATACTATCATCCAACTTATTCATTACAATATAGGTTTAAAATTAAAATAACAAATATCACATTTATAAAAGGATGAACATTAATGTCAATTACAAAATCTAAATATATTTAATCAAATGTGTAAATTTCATAATTAATCTCTAGGTGGTTACACATTTTGAAATTGAATGATCAATTTGTTATCAATATTGTTGAACAATTCTCGCTAAATTTAAGTTTCTATATACTATTCATCAATGTATATCTCATTCGATTACACAACTTGTTTTCACAATTTTCATACTTCAAAATAAGATAAATTAACAAGCAATCAATGTATCTTTCACTTTTAACCAACTTATTTGAAATATTAATGATTCATTTCAAGGAATCAAATTCAACGGTATCATGCATATCAATGATGTAATTTTCAAGTTGATTGTCAAACATTACCAAATCAGTTGAACAAAAATCATGTGGATAAAGATTTGTAAATTCGATCAGTTTTGTCATATCAAAACTAGAGAAAAAATTTGGCTAGACTCATATAAAACATAAAAAAAACAACTAAATATTTATCTCGGAGAAATTATCGTAAATCTTACATTGCTATTCACAATATTATAAAATAATTCGACAATAATTATTTGTTTTTCATGAACAAAAAAATAATGAATTTGAAACTTAGAGTTATAAGTGGTATAAATATTTTTTTCAAAACACCGTGGAAGACATGCATCACAGTCAATTCACAAATAAATTAAATGAAGATTATTCTAATTATTAGAGGAAAATGGAAGTAAAAAAACTATAAACAAAATGATTAAAAAATATTTAAAGATTAATGTTTTATTAGTTAAAGATAATTTTATTATATAATATTGTGCCATATTTACACATTTAGGCATATTTACATTCAAGAGGTGAGCTATAGATATACAAATTTTAAGGTGCAGTTGTAGATATACATTTGTGCAGCATATATAATCTTTGTGCCTCTAATTGGTTTTGATCCCCAAGGTCTGTAGATATATACATTTGCGTTGCACTACTACCAAAAGTGAGAAAAAGAAAAAGGAAAATTATAAAGGTTTCGAGTTACTTATTCGATTTTGATTACTCAAAACCCAATAGGATTGGGATGATAATATTGTTTTTAACCCATTAAATTTAAGTTTGAATTTTGAAATTCAAATTTAGGATTCAGGCCATTCCACACCCAAGAAAGCATAAGTTGATCCAACACCACAACTACAATTTGTACCTCCAGCCATTTAGGTTTTTGTAATTATACATGGAAACTTATTACATAGTCCAGGATTAATGTTTTAATCATATTTTAAACCTTGGAAGATATATATATATATTAAATAATTAATACATTATAACAATGTTATTAAAACCGTACCGGTTATCAAACCGGTCAGGGTACTAGTATAGTGGTACAGTGAAAACCGGTATTAATCATTGAAGTTGAAGAATTGGTGAAGAATTGAAAATTTGAAATTTAAAAAAAAAATTAATGTACAAACTGACCGGTTCTATTGCATATGCGGTATAACATACGTATCGTACCGGTTAGGAGTCCAGTTCACCAGTTTTCCGGTTGAACCGGCCGGTACGGCACGGTTTTTAAAACATTGCATTATAATCATATGGATCATATAATAATTTCTTTGTCATGCCAACCACTCTAGAAACTGTTTAGAACAAATGTAAAGCAGAGAAATAAATTTAATCATTTTTTAAGGAATTCATAGCTTTATCTATCTTCCTCATTACTATCACCCTTTGAATTTTCAGAAACGAAAGAGCTCATGAGTAAGACTTTTATAATATATTTTTTCATTTCAGTAACTCATTTTACTTTTTTGTCATAAATTAACATTTTGTTTACTTTCCTCACAATTTCTTTATATTTAATTGTTCATAGTTAAATTTTTCGATCCTTACAAATTATCTATTGTTTTAAATTGTTCCAACTAAATTATTTTATGTTTTTGTGTTAGACCAATCTTGCTTTGAGCAACACATGCATTCTTTATTTTTGTTAAAAAGAATGCCGAAAAACGTGCGTTATATGTAGGTTTAATTTTTGTATCTAAATTCATTTTTATATTTGGAAAAACCCTTCTCATTTTGTATCTAAATTCATTTTTCTCCCTTAAATTTTTTGAGTACATCAATTTAGTCAATAAAAATTTGAAAACCCTAAAATAATCCTTAAAATATCAAATATTGATTAATTATTTTTAATATTTTTATGATTCTTGATAAAGACTATTTTAATAATTTATAAAGATTAAATTAGATATTGATAACTGACGGATACCTGTTATTTTTTCTTGATAAGCCATACAACAGTAGTTTTTACTTTGACCTATAAGGTCACACACCTCACCTAAAGAAAATTATATTTTCTATATTACCAAAATAAACATATAAATAAAATATGCACTATCGTACAAGTATAAATAAATTAAGAAATGTATTTGATTTTTATAATATACTTATTATTTAGCATGTAACACCAACTAACAAGTGAATTAATTTATGTTACATTCATACATCTCAAACATATAAATCATAAATGGGCTCAATAGTTTTTATTTAAAAATTTAAAAATAGTTAATATGTTATTAAAAATAATTATTCATTTGACCAATAACAATTTCAATCTATTACCTTGAGTTTGCTGATGAAATTATTATTTATGCATTATAGCAAAACATTTGTATAATAGTGTAAGACTTTATCAAATCTCCAGAAAGAACAAAAAGATAGAGGTTCGATTATTGAAAGTGATAATCACACATTCTGAAATATATTATTTTTTTACCCATTGCATTAAGGATACTCTTGATAATACTAAAAATGTAATTTTTTATATAATTAGTATATCACTAAATCTCTATATTTTCACCAAATAGTACTAGACTTCTTTAAGTGGATATCTAAAATCTTGTCCCACATTAAATAATAATTAAACAAAAGAAAAAATAATAATTAATTAATATTTTTAATTGAGATGTTATATTTTAATAGGCTGAATATAATTTGAGATATATTTTGAACAATATTTTTAATTAATAAAAAGAAGAATATGGAAGAGAAAATGATTGCTTTTCTTCTGGGGTAATTTGGATAAGAGAGACAACGTTTCAGAATGAAAAAAGAACCATGGGTCGGCACAGAATATTTTCACCACATATATGCACAGAGAAGTTGATAAATTAAACAAAGGTCATATAAATACAATTTTTCCATAAAAAAGGAACAATATGTGGTTTTTGTATTATGGTCGTGGGGCAATGGTAACACAATAGATGCAAGAGGTCGGTAAAAATATGATATAATTACTTTAGTAATTAAAATTTAAAATAAATATATTTATTTTATAATATTCACTGTAAAATGTACAGGATAAAAGTAACATATCTATATAATTAGTATATACATGTCATTTTATATCCTAATATATTTTATTTCATCTAATTTTATCATTTTTCTTTTAAGCTAAAATAAATTAATCAGTATTCTAGCACTTTTACCCTTCCTTTGGTTGAGTACAGAGTAATGAATGAGAAGAGATAAAATATGTTTTTCTCTCATTTGGTTGAGAAGAGATTAATGAATGAGATAAATAAAAAATGTATGAGACCCACCAAAATTCTATCTCTCCTATGAGGTGAAAGTGTTAGGCATAGTAAAATGACAAAATCAACCTCTTTAACATTTTTCATATTATTTTTTCAATGATATTTTTGTCATTAAAAAATTTACATCTACATTTTCTTCTATCTTTCTCCATACCAAACAAAAAAATCTATTATATTTCTCATGTTTTTTTTCTCCCCTCTCTTTCTTTGTTATCTCTCTCATCTCATTTTCATTCACTTTATATTCTCTATTTACTATAAATTGGTTCAGTATTATAAGGTTTCGTTAGATTTTAGGATGACCAAAATATCAATAATTTAATTTATATAAGTGATACTTGATGAGAAGAACAATCACACACCCCAAAAGATATTAGATTATTACCAAAATGATAAAGATATATCATTGATAGTACGAATTTTTTTTATCTTTTTTCTTTCATTTTTTATTTCAAACCAAACGGAGCGTTAAGTTAGAAAGTTGCTCGCTTGTGAACCTTGAAAAATGTGCGACTTGAGTGCCATGTCCAAAGCTGCATGTTGGGCCACTGAATTGAATTTACTAGAAGTGGGCGTTACCACAATTCTACGCTTAATTTCTATCACAAATTTTCTACTGTTTTTAATGTAGATCGTAATTTTGTTGCCATTGGGAACACACATCTCATTAAAAAGAATTTAACTTTTATTACAAAAATATGTTCTATTTTCTTTTAAAGAATTCACTATTTCTCATTAATAAAAATAAGAGTAAATTACACTCACACCCCCTGAGTTTTAGTGAAATTATATAAACCACCCCTCACTTTTTTGTCCTTATATAAACCACCCCTAATTTTGTACATATGTTACACTGACTACTCCTGCATGATATAAAAGTGTAATATTTTAAACAAAAAATGTATGACGTGTGAAATTAATTAAACAAAATATTATATATTTTGTAGACAAATTCAAATAATATAATAGTCAATTCGTCTTTATTATTTGGCTCGTTATAAAATAGTATAAGAGTTATTTAAACATTTATTTGAAATTATTAATGTATTTTTTAATGACACAAAAATAATAAAGAAACATTCGTTTTTGTACTATTTGAAGTGTTACACAATATACAATATTTTGTTTGACTTAATTATATTCATCACACGTTTTTTCTTTAAAATATTACACTTCTATAACATGCATGAGTAGTCAATGTAATGTATGTATAAATCTAGGGGTGGTTTGTGTAGGAGAGAGGGGTGGTTGGTGTAAGGACAAAGAAGGGATAGGTAATTTGTGTAATTTCATTAAAACTCAGGGGATGTGAGTGTAATTTACTCTAAAAAATAATGATACAAATTAGCAATGCCATAAAAATCAGTCATGGTCCACTTGTCTGGCCAATTCATTATAAATCATTCACCTAGCTCATCTAAACAGTTTTATATTAAAATTGGGTTGACTCGATTCAATTCAATCAGTTTAAGTTTAAAGTCGATATCTTATACAATAAAATTGGTCGATATTATGTAAATTACTTTTTTTAAAAACAACCCAATATGGTAGGAGGGAAGGATTTTAATGTGGATAATTTGTCTAGTCAAGGAAAGTCTCATAGCATACAATATAGACTTGCAGAGGAATATAAATGTATGCCCCTTTGTAAGTATCCTCAATGTAACATGCGTATCAAAATTAAATTTCTGAAAGCAACACACTAACCTCCAAATACCATTCTTATTCATTCAGGGTGGTACTCTTGTTCCCATGGCTATATTCACATTAATTTATTCTTGTTTTGGATCCATCCCATTTAAAAATGATTCCTATAGTCTTTGTCAAAAGAAAAAGTTTGGCTTATACTGCCCAGTTTGAACAAGGATTTTTTTTTTGACAATCAGTTTGAAACTTAAAACATGAATGATTATTAGGTTACTTAATTTATTTATTTTTATGTTATATGTTAGGAGTGTAATACTCATTTACCATTCATTTGTATTAATTTTTTCTTAAGAATTAATAATGATTAAAAATTAATTATGAAATAGAATGAAGGAGATTATGGAGTCATAAGGCAATTCGATGGTTAAAATGAATGGTTTAAGTAAGAGTAAATTACACTATCACCCTTGAGTTTTAATGAAATTACACAGATCATCCTCCATTTTTTACCCATACAAAAAAACATCTTTTTTTTTGTATATACATTACACTGACCACTTCTTAATGTGAAATAAGTATGATTTTTTTACATAAAAATGGATTATAAATGTAATGAAATTAAACAAAATATGATATATTGTATAGACAAGTCAAAATATTATGCGAGTCAATACATTTTCATTATTTTTTTGGTTCATTAAGAAATACATCAATAATTATATGGAGATATTATTTAAATCACTAATTATAAGGAACAAAAAATAATGAAAATGTATTGACTCATAAACTATTTTGACTTGTCTCTACAATATATTATATTTTGTTTAGTTTCATTACACTTATCATCCATTTTTATGTAAAAAATCATATTTATTTTCCATGCAGGGGTGATTAATGTAATGTAAGTACAAAAATTATGGGTAAAAAGTAGAGGGTGATCTATGTAATTTCACTAAAACTTAGGGGGTGTCAGTGTAATTTACTCTTTAAGTAATATAATGAATGAGGTTTTGGGTTCAAGTCTCACCCGTAAAAATTAAAGAAAAAATGAGTTATAAGGTGGTTTGACGTAGTGAGAATAGATGGAGATAACGAGGTTGAAGAGGTTCAAGTCTCACCTACGAGAAATACTAACATACTATCATTTGATAATAAAAAAATTAAAACTGAATTATGAATAATAAACCGATAATTTATTAAAGTCGGAGAATTGTATTATTTTTTTGTCTACTTAAATTTAATACAATGTGAACTTGAATTTTATATGCACCACCCATAATATTCTTTTCACCAATATTCTGTTAGACCTAATATCAAACCATCCATGGTTTTGGTATAATTTTCTTTTATAAGAAAATCATGTTATAAGTGTATTATACTAAAAGAGTATTTAAACCTAATCTCGAACCTCTAATAATGTTATCACAATCTATTGTTTTAATACTTACCTAGAATGCAGATTTATTCTTATCTAATAGGCTTATATGTACTTTCTGTGTCATAACCTTATCTCATGGTGATGACAATTTTAGTATAGTTTCATGAGTTTTACAAATTAATCCTCTATCAAAATAAATAGCTAATGGTACAATACATGTCATAAATTCGAAGGTTAGCTGGAATTTAAAAGAAATAAAAAATAAAAACGATTAAAGTAATATTATATTTTCAAGTTTTTAAAAATATTTCAAATTTTTAGTAAGCCATGTGTAACTCTAGATAATGACATGTCACAGTGTCTGTATAGAAATTAAAATTTCAAGATTGTGGGATAGATATATGAACCTATTCAACTTTCCTCGCCTCTCTTCACAATTAAGTTACTTAAAGATACTTAATGTGAATATTAATTTTTAATTAACGTGATTAATTATGTAAGAAAACTGAAAGATGAATAAAAAGAAAGTAACTGAATCTGAACAGAAACGGTTTTACTTAGGAACAGCTGAATATGAGTACAGTTGTCACTACCCCTAACTACCTATTAGATTAATTTTCTAATGATAATACATTCTCATATAAATTAATTAAATTTTAAAATTATATGCCAACTTTTACACAATTTAAACATATGTTAGTAGATTTCAAGTGATTAACAAATTATTGACAATTTATGGTTACGATATGAGCTATCAAATGTTTCATGAGCAATAACCTTCCCCTAGAAGAGGGTAGTCTATGACCCACATTGGACGTTTTTTAGAGTCTGTTTGTGAGTTTGATTTTTAAGGGCAATAGATAATACTCAAAAGTCATGTTATAAGTGTATTTCATGATTTCCCAGTATTACAATTTTCTTCATTGTTCTCCAAAAACCAACCCCCATAATGTAAAATACCTTTATTTGGACACCTTTGTTTGGACAAAATTCATTTGTTCAGATTCATCTTTTTAAGATTTATCTTCTAATTTATCATCTTTCAAAATTTGTAAGACCTTTGTTTGGACAAAATTCCTTCATGTGTCTATGACATCCTTCATGTGTAGCAAACATAATGTAAAATAATAAATTATGACATCCTTCATGTGTAGCAAACATAATGTAAAATAATAAATTATATTATCCATAAAGTTGCTTAATTATGAGAAATACTATTATTGCCTAGTGTCGTGTGAATGTTTGACATTACGAGTGGATTATCCATAAGATTTATCTTTTAGCATCACCTTTTTTCTTCATAAAATCATTTTTGAAAGTGCAAAATATACTTCCAAAAATATATTTCTAGTAATATGTAATGATATCGACTCATTCATCTTCCTATAATCAGTGTCGTGATTTAAGGTGTGTCAATGTACTCTTTTATTCCAATTTATTAACTTGGTACTCAATTTTGATCAACAATGAATCAACCATAAAAAATACTTATAAAAGAAATCTAGGGATTATAGTTCTTGATTTCAATATCGGCATTGGTTGAATATTTTAATTATATTTACCCCAATTTGTTACTAAAAAGATATAACTCATTGTACTAGGTTTTCATTTAATCTAAAGAGGATATATGTACGCCATCTTATCTTCATAAAATAAATTGTTTCTAGAATTTAAATTTATTGATTTTCTAATGGAATTCGCTGTCCAATTTCGTTTTGAATGACAAAGTTAATTTTATATTAAATTGATTTTCCAATAACTATATCACGATTTATATTGAAAAATAGGTTAAACAATAACTCATTCTATGATAAATATACCCTTTGACATCCTTTATTGTCACTTAATTAATTTTAATTGAAGAAATAAATGAAGTTCAATTTGAAATGGATCATTTACTCCCTTACAAAACTTTGTTTGAAATGTTTTGATTCCTACAAGATATTAGGAGGAAGGATATGAGCGATTGATCCAAAATAAAAATTCCACTACTTGTAAAACCATTGAGGAAATACATAATTGGCATTTTTTTAAGTATATAAACCAAGAATGTTTGTTTTGTAGGTAAACAAACTTGTTCTAGATATTGTTTGGATTTAGTTCAAAATTGTGAGTTATAAGATGGTTCGGTAGTTACGGTGAAGAACTTAAGAAATAAAATGAAGGAGGTTGTGGGTTCAAGTCTCACCAATAGCAAATTTATAAAAAAAATTATAAGGTGGTTTGGTGATTAAAGAGAAGAGGTGATTTGAATGAGATAATTGAGAGTTCGAGTTTTATCCACAACAAATATTAACAAGTACCATTTGCTGATAAAAAAAATTCAAAATGAACTTATACTCAAAATCACTTAAATATTCTACTCCTTGTAACAAAAAAGCACTTAAAATAATAATAAATACTCTTTACGGTTTACACCCAAAAGTCACTTAAAATGAGAAGAAACCGGTGTGATTTTTCCAACTCCACGTTGATGTCATGTTCAAGTAAATGCAAATATAGTTTAATACATTTGGAAAACTTCCAACTCATATGTCATCCAAATAAGCTACATACAAAATTTCATGAGCTGTATAGAGTAGAAAACGAGTGAGTGACGGTGGTCCAAACACTTTAATCTTCATATTCACACTTGTTCCAATTTGCATACATAATCTATTAATTATAATTTAATCACTTTTTTATTTATGAAAAGGTAAACCTAAAACAATGGTTTTCCCTCCCCATTATGGGATACAGCTCAGACAAATACACCCTGCTTATGCTACAAGCTTTCAGAATTGGGTTCCTCTCCCCTCTTTAGTACCGGGTATGTGAGAGGAGATGTTTTTTATTAAAAAAAAATAATTTAAAAAATACTAAAATCTAGGCAATTAAAATTTTATTTATAACATATGTTTTAATCATATATATCCATTGGCCTTTCCTGTAATGGAGAGGAGTCAAACTCAAGCTTTCAGTATTGTGACTCTTTAGCTATTCCATGCATTGATAAGGTTAAGTAAGTAAATAATCAAATTTATTTTATTATCTATTATTTTGTTTCTTAAATATATATTATTAAGTATGTTGTGAAAATTGGACCATATCCATCTGAAAATCGGTGAAGTGGTCTTCATATTCGTACAAAAGAACAATTATATTGGTTATGTAATTAAACTGATCATGACAATCAGTATTTAATTAAATTGCATTAATCATATATGCAAATTTTCATTTAAATTTATTTATTGAAAAAAATCATTAATTTATTACTATATAAGAAAAATATGTTCCAGGACACTATTCATTGTCCACATGTCAGCTCTTCATGCATTTTTTCCCCACCTAAACATACACACATATCCTAACTGTTGATCTCTACTCATCCATGTGTCTTTCATCTACAATTCTCCAACCTTTTCATTATCCCCAAATCCATCAAACTCTTCATTTACCCTAATTTTATTTCATCTCACTTATCTCATCCACAATTCTTCAAACTTCATCTGACTTTTCTCACCCCAAATACTTCGAACTCTTCATTTTCCTTCGTCTCACCAGAATTTTCATCATCCCTAATTTCTGCAACACTTCATTATCTCTTGATTTCAAAATACAAACTTGAGTTTATTCTGGAAATAAGGTTTTTCTTTATTATTCTTCATCTTCTTCATTTTTTCTCTCTATATCATATTCTCTATTTTCTCTTTCCTTATTCCGTTCAAATCTTTAGATCATCATTTTTCATTTATATTTTTCTTTGTATTCATCATTTTTTTATATATTTTTCTTTACTAACTATTGTCTCTAATGGAACTTTATTGTCGTGATTTTTTTGTAATGTTATAAAAATCACTTCTTTTAGTGTACATCTGACTAAGATCTTATAAAAATCACAACTTTGATTTACTTTTACGTTGACAACTGTTAATGTCAAATTTATATTTCACATATTAATATTCATAATCATATTCTCACTATTGACGTGATAATCATATTCACATCCTATGATATTTTATTGACGTGTTTTTGTCTTCATTAGAATGACAATAAAAGAAAATTCATAAGGGAATAGAAATTTCATAGGTTAATAATGACAATAAATTTCAATGATAAGAAAACCGTACCGTACCGGCGAACCAGACCCCTAACTGGTACGACACATGTGTTAAACCGGACAACTAATAAAACCAGTGAGAACCGGTTAAAACCGGCCGGTTTTGACCAAAACCGGTGGGAACCGGTAAAAACCGACCAGTTTATGCATATTCGTTTTTTTTTGTTTGTAAAAACCACTCTTTTACAATTTACAGAGCTTCATGTCTTCAACCCCTCTTTTAGTATTAGGTTTTCTTCAACCTCTCTTTTACACAACCCTTCAAGCTTTAACATTCCAACGCTTCTTCCATTGGATGTGGTGCGTTTGAGTTCAGATCTGGTAAGATAGAGTGTTGAATATGAATTTGAAGTGAGAGATAGAGAGAGGTTAACTGAGAATAAGAAGATGAAGAAGAATGGTAACATTAGAAATAAAAAAATAAGAAGAAGATGAAGAAGAATAGTAACATTGGAAATGAAAAAATAAGAAGATGAAGAAGAATGCTAACATTGGAAATGAAAAAAAATAAGAAGATGAAAAAGATATGGTAAGATAGTAACATTGGAATGCTAAATGCAAGATTATAAATTAGAAATAACGTGTACTTTAGAAAATAAAAAAACAGGGGAAATATGATTATAGGTAGTCAAGGAACCTCTTTATCCGTTGTGAGAGTGTAAGTTTGTCATTCCAATGTTCTGAACGTTTAGTTCCACTATTGCTAGGGGTCTTTTCAGTAACATTACTTCAAATATTAACCATTCATCTATTTCAATTTTAACATTTAGTATCTTTTTTAAATTCAAATATTAACCATTCATTTCAATTTTACCATTTAGGACCCCTTTTTAAAATTCATCTTCCATTTTGTATCTAAAAATTGGTTTTGCATTTTTTTAATAATATTACATTGTTAGATCGATTAAACTTAGAAGATGATGATATGGAACCTTAATATGAGACAACCTTGACTCATTGGTGTTAAATGTTGAAACTCTAAATTTATATGGTTTATAAACTAAGTTGTGAATTTGTGTCATTTATTTATAAATTTGAATATCTACATATTTGAAATTTTTCTGTTATAGGTTTACATATACGTAAACATAAGCATGTATGTCCGGTTTAACCGGTATGCGGTTTAATTATTGTACCACCGGTTGAATTATTGTATCACTATACCAGTACCCAGACCGGTTTGATAATCGGTATGGTTTTAATAACATTGATAAATTTTGTTATACATTTATAATTTGCAAATTAATAATTACTAATTAATAATTAATTTGAATAAATATCGCCGACCATTATGAAAGAAAAAAAAGTGATACAAGGGAATATAAACATATATTGTCATTTAATATGGTACTTATTGGTGAGATCGATGATGTTATTCAAGCTAAAAAATAATATATAGTAATCGCTACATGCAAATTAATATGTCTCCTTTAATTTAAAAAAAACTAAAAAATTAATTATAATGTTCTCATTTCTATTTATTAATATTGTTCATTCATTTCTATTATTATCTTAGGCTTCCATTATATTGAAAAAGAATCGAACTATATAATTACAACTTTTCTATTTCAATGGTCATTTAGTACTAAAATTTTATTTTTATCTATTAAACTATTATTTTCAAAGTTGCCATTCTAAATGATTAAACTCATATTTATTTTATTTGATGAGTGTCAACTTATTTTTCTTAAACCATCAAGTGTGGGTAGAAGAATAACATGATTGCAAAAAGATATTATTAATAAGGATATGCTGCTAATTTTATTCATTTAAGACAATAAAATCAATTCTAAAAGATGTTACTTCTTAGACAACCACTTCCTTTTATCTTTGTGATGTGATTTGAACAAATTAGTAGAAATTGACTAAAAAATGTTGAAATTGAAAAACACATTTTTAATTAAAATTGGAAATATGATCAATCACAAAATTAATTGTGTAGACAAATTTTTAATTTTTAAGAAACAAAATAAAAGACAATCAAGAGCAATCATAGCTAATAGAGATTAAAAATAAATTGAATACCAAAATACAGTCATCATTCAAATCCCAAAATTAATTACGGGGAACAACTATTTAATTTTAAAAATAATAAAATAAAAGACATTCAATGACAATCATGTCTAAAAACATTAAAGAGAAATTCAACTCAAAACACAATCATCAATAAAATCCCAAAATTAATTGTGAGGAACAACTATTTAATTTTAAAAAACGGAATAAATGGCATTCAAATGGCAATCATGATTAATAACTCTTTATGAATTTTAATTTTAATTCTTAAAAATAATCATTTATTTGCTCATTTAAATATTATCATTGTTATCTATTTTTTATGCCCCTACCTATCTCCTACCTCTTTATCTCTCACATACTTACAATGGGAGGTTTCATTCGGGTTGATACTTATTTTGTCATACTAAATGATTAAACTCGCATTTATTTTTAAAAAAAATCTAAGTAATTAATTATAATGTCTCATTTTGTATACATTTAAAAAAATATAAAATAATAAACAAATTAGACTAACAACTAATAAGAAATAATATTATGGAAATAAAAGAAAATATCAACAAGTTATATTAACAAATATAAAAGTTTTCTATATATACATGTCTATATTAAGAATGAACAATACAAGTTGTTATTGTATTTATTAATTAACCAAATTATAAACTATTGAGTATGAAAATCAATCAAAAAGTTACAAAAGTGTATGAGTAACATGTGTTTACGGATGTACATGTAATATATGTGTTTTAATCATTCAAATGCACTAACAGCTTGTGTATTATTAATAACCATATGAACACATGTAATATGTGTTGTGTGTTCTTAATCATACAATATAAAATAAAGACCCGTGCAAATGCATTTACTAGTTTTTTACCAAAACGTTGGTACCAAGGAACCAACATATGATTACTATATTTGTTTATAATTCTAAAACATAGTTTACCACAAGTAGCATATTTTGTTTTAATAAATGATATCAATAAAAACAATTATTATCTTCTTTGTTATTTTTTCAATATTAATGTTAGTATAATATATATATATATATAATATATCTAATTTAACTGATATACAATTTAATTAGTAATCCACTGATTGAACCATTAATTCGTTATATCATCATACAAGTAACATGACGATTAACCGTCTAATCTTCAAGCTTTTGGTAATTTTCCTAAAATAAGATAATGTATGGTGACTATTAAATGGTATACATCAAGCTAGGGGTGAATATAGAGTAGGTTGGTTGGATAAGAATTGTCCATTACTCGACCCTAAATATTTGTATTTGAACTTGAACTTAGATCTGAAACTAACCCAACCTCATATGTTGATTCGAACGATCTTTAAACCCGAACTTGACCTTAGACCAGATTAAATATAATGCATATATATTTAAGATAAAGTAATATTTTACTTATTATCGTGAATATGTAATTTGACATACGAAATGATAGAGATAGACTCGAGTGAGAATAATTCTCATATAAAAATTGTAATAATAATAAATATGGACCTTACA
This sequence comes from Lupinus albus, assembly GCA_009771035.1. Taxonomy (NCBI): domain Eukaryota; kingdom Viridiplantae; phylum Streptophyta; class Magnoliopsida; order Fabales; family Fabaceae; genus Lupinus; species Lupinus albus. The sequence goes on along the minus strand of CM020022.1, from coordinate 3,816,788 downwards.
ATCAATTATGAATGATTAGCATTGAAAATTAGTTGTTGATCAAATGATAATCATGAGCGTGTATATTTTAATATTGTCTGTTAAAATAAGATCCAATGATTCATATTAATTGTTCTCATTTCTCACAAAAACGTATTGTTTTCACGCGAGTCGCTCCCTGAAATGATATATATATATATATATATATATATATATATATTGTTAATAATATATATAATAAAAAATCATAGAATTAATGATACTTTCGACTAAATAGATGTTAATACTGTATATACAATTGAACAAAGACACATACAAACACGATAAGTGACCGTATGATGAGTCAAATCATACTTGTCCCATACACAACCCTAAATATATTTGAGTCTAATTTTTAAACCTAAATTTTGTCATAAAACCAATAAGACCCAACCCTATTTGGACTTAATAATGATTGGGACAAACCCAATGAGCAAGTAGAATCGAGTTCTACTCATCCCTATATCAAAATGTTTCTTTTCAATAATAAAAAACCAGATGTGAAAAATTTGGAAGTAAATTTTAGTTCACTCTACAAAAAATTTTTTATACATATTCAACAAGTTGACCTCTTATTAGTGTATTTTAAGAATTGTTAATAAGAGCATGGTGAAGTAACTATTAAAAGGAAGGATAAATTATATATAAAAAAAATGTCTCACATGTTTTTCTTTTTTTTAAGCAATAGTGATGTATGATTTCAATTATTTTAGGACTATATAACAATAGGATTTAATATTAATGTAATGATGGTTTAAAGGTTTTATCACTAATCATTCATATACTACTATGGGTGACTCTTAAAAAATTAATATAAATGAACGTAAATAATATATTGATATTAAACTCATAACAATAATAATTAAATAATAAAAGTTGTTTAGATAATATTTTAATTCATCATATTTCGACCTTAAGAGTTTGACCACTTAAAAATTGAAAAATTCAAAATAGTCCCAAAATTTTTAAATTTAAGTTAAACGAGAAATTTTTAGCATGTTTTACAATACCTAATAGTAAGGATGGCAATGGGTCTAGATGGGTCCGGGTAGTATCCCCGGATCCGACCCGACCTGTTCTTTCATTTTGGGACCCAGACCCAGGCAAATACTCGTCGGGTCTACTACTTGCAGGTCCATGGGTACCCAGCGGATCTACGGGTACCCAAAAATTCACATAATATTTAAAAAATTACAAAAAAGTTATAAATTGTAAAAAAATTATAATTCAACGTGTGGACTAAAAAAAGAAGCAAATGATAAAAAAATTATAAAATATAATTAAAACATAAGTGACAACTCTATATTGTACTTAAATATTTTTTTTTTTACTAAGAGCATAATTTAAAATAAGACAATAACATTTCAAATGTCTAGGATCTTTCCATCAACAACACATGGAACAATTGGTTCCTGCAAAATAAAAACATACAATTTAAAGATATAACAATTAATTTTATAGATAAGAACATCAATAAATTTACTAATATCATCATCATCGATATCATCTAGTATAGTATTTGTAATAAAATTGAAGTTCTCTCTTGATTTGGAAGATCCTGAAAACATAAGAATAAATGTATCAAAATATAGTTTTATAATTTATGGATAATTAAACATGAATAATTAAATTAATAAATTACATTCCTCTGACATTAGTCCATAACCAATCTTAAGATATAAAGTCATATTACTAAATATTGTCAACAAAGATTAAAAAAGAATGTGAATAAAGTTCAAGCAATTCATGTGCAGATAAAGTTCAAGCAATTCATATGTAGTCAAAATGGAGCTTTATTACTAAATTTTGCTTCTCAACAGTGAGAAAACTAGTATCATATTACTAAATATTACTAAACAATATCATATTGATTATTGAGAGAGTCATATGCGTATATATAAACATAGACAAACATGCATTTTAGGTGTACATAGTCTCATTTAGGTGTGTTATTATAGAAAATAAGAATATTAATATAATTGAAACCCTTAAAAAGTTATTGATATATATAAAGTTGAAGAATATTAACCTCTAATTACTTATGACGCTGGAGAGGGAATGAGTGGTGAAGATGGAGTGAGGCTCTGGTGGAGACAAAAGATGAGGAGAATTAAAAAAAAATAAGTGAATTAGGATTTAGGGAGGAATAGTAACCGTTAGGGTTAGAAATTAGAAAATAAGGAATTTGGGTTGCGTTTATATATATATATATATATATGAGGAGAATAAAGAAAATAAGGGAATTAGGATTTTGACAGGAAGAGTGTCTATTAGGGTTAGAAATTAGAAAATACGGAAATTGAGTTATGTTTATATATATATATATAAGGAGAATAAAGAAAATAAGGAAATTAGGATTTAGGAAGGAAGGGTAATTAGGGTTAGAAATTAGAAAATAAGTAAATTTGTTTATATATATAAGAACAGGTCTGTGTACTAGCGGGTCTGGGTACCACATTACCCAGACCCACCCCATTCAATAGCAGGTCTGAAAAATACTCAGCCCTAAATACCCACGAGTCCAAAATAAACACTCAGACCCTACCCGTTACAGGTATTTTTTGCGGGTACCCATAGATCCGGGTACCCATTCTCATCCTTACTTGAGAGGGACTAATTTAATAGTAAAATAGACTTAGTTGACCCATATTTAGAATTATTGAAACCATTTTGTATTTTTCAATATTTGTAAGATCAAACCGGTAATATTGAAAATATAAGGAATTAAAATGAATATTTAGTCTAACGTTTAAAATATGATGATTCTGAAATGTAACGAAACATAACCTTACTGTGGGTAAAAATACTAAATATAATTTCCTATAACGTGTGGGTAAATACTAAACATTTACTATTATTTACTAGCTATATCCATGTGAAAACAATACACTCTTCCACTCACAACATGCTGATTGGTGTCCAACACAAGTGTCACATATAGGCCGTTAAATAAATAATATTTTTTAAATTAATTGTGACTATTTTATTCCATAGTTATCGGTGTTATTATTATCGTATCAATAATCAAATCGTGTAATATTATAATAATTCAATTAGCAGTTTAGTAATTAATGAAATTTAATATTCAATTAGTATTTAATGTCAAATATATAAGTTAATGATATGATATATTTTGATGTTGGTGAATCATATTAATATATGTGGGTTTAAAAACTAATAAATAAGATAATAAACATTTTTATTTATTTCTTTTAATAGAAAAATATATAAGATTTACAATTATAAAGAAAGATAATAGTATGATACTATTATAAACACGGTTGTTTTCACCAATTCACACTATGAATCACAATTAGGCGGGTTAGAGTCGAGTTTGTGTTTACCCAATCTCAAAATCAAAATCTAAAACCCAAACTCGGATGGAAATCAATAATACAATTCCCGATGAAAATCTGATGAAACGTATATATATATATGTTCTATATATATATATATTTTATATATGTATTTATGTGTAATTTTGTAATACTACATATATTAATCGAGTTCGGGGTAAAGTATCCACCTTACCAAACTCGAACCCGAAAGTTGAACTTGTGTAAAATCCGAACCTGAACTCAGTTATATGAGGTTTTCTTTTTTAAAATTTGGGTTGAGTTCGGACGGATACTCGTTGGTTCAATTTTCATTGTCATCCCTAATTTACACCAAAATAATGATAGAAAAAATATGTGAACTCAAATTGTATAATGTTTTTAGAAAAAAATGTAAGCACCACTATACACTATTTATATTTAATCATTATTGACTCTCTAAAAAATAATTCAAATAAATGATGAATGATATGATGATTGTGTATAAATATTTTTACAATGATAGTGTATAAATATTACACATATATTTTGTATACTCACACTACATCATCAACCATTTATATTTAATTATCATTCACTATTCAAAAGAAAATACAAATAAGTGATTTATACTTTAATGAATGTAAATAATATATGGAAAATAATGTATCATTATACTAAATCTTCATATTAATTCTTTTATTCACGCGAAATTGAGATATGTTACTCTTAAACCAATAACTAATAAATAAAGTATTAATTTGTGACACATGTCACATTTTCGTGGATACCATAATTAATATACAAATTTAGTATGAGATATATCATTAATATATTATATTCAATTAATTATAGATTAGTTGTATTGTTGTACATGAATTCAATTTTGTGGTATATTACTATTATTCTTATAATTATGATATTCATTGAATGGTTGAAAAAAATACATAGTTGGAAAGTGTGATGGTTCTTGGAGCTTTGAAACGTCTTGCTTTTAAAGCACCTAATTCCCCAATGTCTTAGTCCACCCACTCACCACCACTCTGCCACCACTACCACCACCGTCACCTCCACCCTCTCTTTCTCTCCCAACTTCTCATCATTCCAAAAACAAAAAACAAAAAAACCGAATCGAGATCACTCATTGCACAATCTTCAAAAAAAACTCAGTAGCATTCATTGTTTGTAGCAGCACTTCCATTTTCTATTACACAGTGAAGCATTCATTGTTTGTAGCATTCATAAGTTGTAAAGGGTGAGTCGATTTTACTCTTCTTTTTTTAATCAAAAATAAAAAGTCCCCTCAACTTATAATTCCTACTAATAAATTTCCATTTCTTAATTTCTCTTCCAGTTTTTTTCACTTTTCTTTTGATTCAACTTCAACTACTTTTTTTCTTACTTTTTATGTCGGTGACTGCACCTTCTTCTCCCCAATAAAAAAATTTCTCCAGATTACAACCTTATACATAGATTATATATTTAATTTTTTATAAAAAATATACTGAAACTAAGATTGATTATTTTGGATCGTGGTTATGAATATAATATCATTAACCAGCTTCTTTTATCTTATTGTTATTATTTACATGAAATGTTTATTTATTAAAAATATATATAAGAGTTTTTTACATTATTACTACATATTAATCGGAGAATGGCAGCTGATAGATTTTGTTCAGATTGTTCTCTCATGTTTGATACTGTGGCTTAACAGTGTTTTAACTATGAATGGAAAAATAGTAAAATTGAGTCAATCAAACACAATAATTGCTTCCTAATTATAAGCAATCTCGTCATTCTCTATATTTCACTATTTCCTTTTTGTTTTGTGTATGCTGTTGTTGTTGTTGTACGATTTCTTTCACTACTGACACTTCACCATTTCATTACAGTGAACCTATAACCATTCACCTATGAAGTAGGATTTGAACAAACAAATTTACAATTTACAAAAGATTTATTTCATTTTTTTAATTAATTTATTTATTTTTGAGAAGGTTTTTGTAGTTTCCGATGGACCGACGGTGGCCGTGGAAGAGAAAATCAATTGATAAAACTTTGCTTGATAAAGTAGCTACTGAATTGGACTCAGTTGCTTCCACTCAGAGTAATCAGGTATATTATTATTTATTTATTTATTGAAATTTCATGAAAGAAATTAAAAACAGTTTATTGAAAATTTCATACCTTTCTGACTTCCATTGATGTAGATACTAAGTTTTTAGTATTTATGTGTATGACAAGTTAATATATTGTTTTTGTTTTTTGGCACACTTTAGGTAAGATATGCAATTATCTAGAAGTATTAGTGTTCTTATTTTCATATGCAAGTTTCCTGTGTTTATATGAGTGGTTGTATTCAGAAACATTTATTAATTTAAGGTTTATCGTTAGCGCGCTATATTAAGCAAATTAATTGTGGCTCACCAAGAAGGGTTGAGTGTGATGCTAAGTGAGTGGCACTCACAAGAAGAGAAAAGACAATGAGAAAACAATTGTTGTGGGGGGGAGGGTGTCCTAGTCGCGAAAATGTGAGGGGTTAGTTTCATAGGATAGGTTCCCTGATTGAAGACCAAGCGAAATTAACTGCGGTTCTTGTCGTCTTTTTGTGTTTATGTAGGATTTGGATAGTTTGGGGATCTTTTCTCCCCTAGTCTTGGTATTGTTGATTCAAGAATAAATGATTAAATTCGTTTATTTTCTTTTCTATTGTCTATTTTGGTCTCGCTTCTGCGAACAGGAAATTTATAAGAAGCCGAACTATGTCCAAATCTCGATGGAATCATATACACATCTGACTGGTTTGGAGGATCAAGTTCAGACATATGAAGAAAAAGTTCAGGAACTGGAGGATGAGATCACAGAATTGAATGAAAAACTGTCAGCAGCGAACTTGGAGATAAATACCAAAGAAACGTTGGTAAAACAACATGCCAAAGTAGCTGAAGAGGCTGTCTCAGGTATACTGTTTAATAATTATATTCCACTAAATATATTCAAGCTCTAAGTCTGCCTTAATACAAAGTGCTTCTTATTGTTCTTGGAATTGAAGTTCAGTTGAAAACTCTGCAGGATGGGAAAAGGCTGAAGCAGAAGCTTTGGCATTGAAGAACCATCTAGAATCTGTCACTCTCTCAAAACTCACCGCCGAGGACCATGCAGCGCAGTTAGATGGTGCTCTCAAAGAATGTATGCGTCAGGTAAGAAACTTGAAGGAAGAACATGAACAGAAAATACAGGAAGTTGCTCTTGCAAAAACCAAGCAATTAGACAAGATTAAGGGTGAGCTCGAGGCAAGGATAGGTAAGTTTGAACAGGAGCTCCTCATGTCTGCTGCTGAAAATGATGCTCTGTCAAGGTCCTTGCAGGAGCGGTCTAACATGCTGATGAGAGTAAACGAAGAAAAATCTCATGCTGAGGCTGAAATTGAGCATCTTAAGAGCAACATAGAATCATGTGAAAGAGAAATCAATTCTCTTAAATATGAACTTCATCTTATTTCCAAAGAGCTTGAAATTCGCAATGAAGAAAAGAACATGAGTATGAGATCTGCAGAAGCTGCTAACAAGCAGCATGTGGAGGGTGTTAAAAAAATTGCTAAGTTAGAGGCAGAGTGTCAAAGATTACGTGGTCTAGTACGGAAAAAGCTACCTGGTCCTGCTGCACTTGCACAAATGAAGTTAGAAGTTGAAAATCTTGGCCGAGAATATGGAGATACTCGATTAAGGAAGTCTCCCGTCAAATCTGCCAATCCTCATCTGTCCCCATTCGCCGAGTTTTCCCTTGAGAATGTACAGAAATTCCAGAAGGATAACGAGTTTCTGACAGAGCGTTTATATGCAGTTGAAGAAGAAACAAAGATGCTGAAAGAAGCTTTGGCAAAACGTAATAGTGAACTGCAGGCCTCCAGGAGTATGTGTGCTAAAACACTAGGCAAGCTTCAAATTTTGGAAGCACAAGTGTCGAGTAATCAGCAGAAGGGATCTCCAACATCCATGCATATAACCCATGAAAACATTCACCGTCGAAGCGCAAGCTATGCACCGAGCTTAATCTCAATGCCTGAAGATGGAAATGATGATGCCGTAAGTTGTGCTGATTCTTGGTCTACAGCATTAATCTCTGACTTATTTCAATTCCCAAAAGAAAAGAGTACCGAGTATTTGACCAAATCTGAAGACGCTAAGAAGTTGGAACTAATGGATGACTTTTTAGAGGTGGAAAACTTGGCTCGTTTATCAAATGACTCCCATGGGGATGCATCTGTTCCAGATTTATCAAACAATAAGACATCTGAAATTGTGATCAATGATGTATCAGAAGTCAGCAATGGCAAAGATGATCCCTCTCAAAACAAGAGTGATTCAAATTCATTGCCAAGTCAATTGTCTTCTGGTTCAGAATTGTCTGCACCTGATCACCAATCTGATGTTGATGGCTCATCACAAGCTGTGCTTCGATCAAAAATATTATCAGTTTTTGAGTCTATAGCTGAGGATGCTGATATTGGGAAGATTCTGGAAGATGTTAAACATGTTCTTGAAGAGGCACGTGACACTTCCATCAAACACTCTGTAGCTGTCATTCCCCAGGATGTCAAGCCTTGTGATGCTACGTGTGATAAGCAGGCTAATCTTGAAGATGCCGGTTTAAATACTGCAAATGAACTCATATCTTCCCAACAGCCGGCAGAATCTCTGCCGTTAACTTCAGATCTAGTAGCTGCTGTTTCTCATATTCACAACTTTGTATGCTTCCTTGCCAGAGAAGCAATGGCAGTTCATGACATATCTTCTAATGAAGATGGAATAAGCAAAAAAATGGAGGAGTTCTCTGTCACCTTTAATAAAGTTATAACCAATGACATAAGTTTGCTACAGTTTGTACTTGACCTGTCATATGTTTTAGCTAAAGCAAGTGAGTTCAGATTTAATATCCTTGGTTACAAGGGTACGGAAACTGAAACTAACAGTCCCGATTGCATAGATAAGATTGCTTTGCCTGAAAATAAGTTAGTTCAAAACAGTTCATCCGGAGAAAGACATCAAAATGGTCATTCCCATATTCTTAATCCCTGTTCTGATCCTGAGATTCCTGATGATGGAAATTTGATATCAGACTACGAATCAAATGCTACATCACAAAAGTTCTCGATGGAGGAATTTGAAGAGTTGAAGTTAGAGAAAGAGAAGGCGGTAGACGATCTGTCAAAATGTGCTGAAAAACTTGAAATGACGAAGTCTGAATTACTAGTGACTGAGCAGCTTCTAACTGATGTTAAATCCCAATTGGCTTCTGCTCAAAGATCAAACAGCTTGGCTGAGACGCAACTAAAATGTATGGCAGAGTCTTACAGGTCACTTGAAACACGTGCACTGGAGACTGAAACTGAGCTTAATCGTCTGCAAGTGGAGACTGAAACTCTGGAGAATGAACTGACTCATGAAAAGGGGGCTCATGAAGCAGCTTTGATCAAGTACAAGGAGCTAGAAGAACAATTGCAAAGGTTAGACACATCCATTATTGTCTATAAGTACTAAATATATGCATCATATTCGGTCTAATCTGGCTTCATGCCTAATTTTCAATTTGTTTATGTTATGTGAATCTCTCTTGCTGATTCTATTTTTAAATCCTATGTTTGCGTGTTAGGTATAAGAGTTCAGCTTCTGATAATGACCATAAGACTAAGCAGGTATGGATTTAATGTCCCATTGTGAAACATATGAAAAAAGTATTAAGCAGTGAAATTTGAGGATCTAGTAATAATTTAGTATATTATATCATGGGGAGGGATCCACTTACTCCAAGAGTAAGTGGAAAGAACATACTCCACATCTTAGCCATCCAATCTTGGAAAATCCAATGGTTTAGATGTACTCATCAATTCAAACCTTAATCTTAATGTATCTTAATCCAATGGATCCCTCCCCTTATATCATAATGTATCTTAATCTTAAATTCTTTTCTTTTATCACAGGAGAGGGATGTGGCAGCTGCCTCTGAAAAGCTAGCTGAGTGTCAAGAAACCATATATCTTCTTGGCAAGCAGTTAAAAGCTTTGCATCCGCAAACAGAGCCAATGGAATCTTTGTTAGGCGAGAAAGTTCCAATGGTTGAGGGATTCACAGAGCCTGAACCTAATGCTAATAGCCCAAATTTGCAAAAGTTAGATCAAGCCGAGATGGACAGTGCTGCTTCTGTTTTTGTGCAAAGACCAGGTGCAAAGTCCCCATTGCATTTTACTAACGCTTTATATAGCCCCGATAATGAGCCAAACTTTAGAACCATATCTCCAGTACAGCATCCAAAACACAGGCATACCATGTCAGCCTCTTCCTCAGTTTCTTCCACTCCTACACCGGAGAAACGTGCTCGAGGTTTTAGTAGATTCTTTTCATCAAAAGCAAAAGCCGGTCGTTGAGCTTTTGAAGCATGCAAGACATCGATGATAATCGATGATTTAAGGAGTTTAGAAAACACCAAGGTGAAGACCCCTAATGATTTAGCAGAATTGAGTTTTTTTGGAGGTCTTTGTAGTTAAAGGAGAAATGCCATGAATTTCAGGAGATTCTTGTATGTAATGGTTTTGTACATGATAACCATATGTTTTCATCTTTTCCTTTTCATTGTTTTTGTTTCAACCTCTGTTCTGTAATTGAAGTAGCAAAGAGTGACATAGTCCCTGAACTATTATTACAGGATATGTTGAATAATAATAGTGTATTTCACTAATTTATGCATACCTTAATTCCTTATAACAAACAAGGGATATCAAATAACTTGTAGGATTGGGCAAATAGTTACTTTTGATACATGGTGAAAAGCTGAAGAGAAAAGTTGGGTTTTAACTATAAAATATAATGTTAAGATTCATCTGAAGGGAGGAAAATCCAATACTATATTTTTTAAACTTACTTTACATTTTAGTCATCGATTCTATGAAAATCCAATGGTTTAAATTAGTGAGTAGATTTAAACCATTAGATTCCCCTAAAATTGATGGTTAAGATATGAAGTAAGTTTAAAAAATTTACGGTTTAACAAATACCATGTATCATTGTACAAGAAAAAGTGAAATGTTCTTGAAAATGTTGTTTCCTTATTTCAGTAAGTGTTGAACTTGGTCTCCAATTCACTTACTCAAAGAGTAGGTGAAAAAAACTCAGTTCACATTATAATCATTCATTTTTGGGAAAATCAAATAGTTTGAATCGGTAAGTACATCTAAACCATTTGATTTTCCAAAATTGGATGACTAAGATGTAGAGTAGATCATTTTCACTTACTCTTGGAGTAAGTGTATCCCTCTTCTTTATTAAATTAACAATGTCACTTTAACAATTTTTTTAACTTTTTTCTTCATATTATCTGACATTTTAAGAAACCGAGAAGTATCAGCTATTTTTCTTACGGGAAGGGATCCACTTACTCCAAGAGTAAGTGGAAAAACACTTACTCCAAGAGTAAGTGGAAAAACACTTACTCCAAGAGTAAGTGGAAAAACACTTACTCCACATCATGACCATTCATTCTTGGAAATCCAATGGTTTGAATTGGTGAGTACATCTAAACCATTGAATTTTTCAAGATTGGATGACTAAGATGAAGAGTAAGTGTTTTTTGGAGTAAGTGAATCCTTCCCCTTTTCTTACATGTTAGCCCTTATTAAATAGTGTGATAATGGTGAGAACGAGTAATTAGATATATTTTGGTTAAAGTACATTAATTTATAATAAAATAAAAGTATAATGTTATACTTCTGAAATCTACTATTTATTTTTAATTATCATTAACTCTTCAAAATAAGTAATACAAATAAATGATGAATGATATATTGATTGTGTATAAATATTTACACTAACAATATATATATTATATTCTATAAATATAAATAAACAATCAAGTATATATCAATCCTATATAAAAATTTATAGTAATAGTTCTTTTATATGTATATATATGTCTTACTAGTATACAATTTAATGACTTTAATGAATTATTAAGCCTTGGTTTGAGACAGAAAGAAGACTAAGGGAGAGAAATTGGAGAAAAAGTGAGTTCTTTAGCCATTTGGTTGACTAGAAAGAAGGAATGGAGGGGATTCTTGTCAAAGATAAGAAGAAAGTTGAGTGAAAAGAGTTGAACTTAATTAAAAAATAATATCATTATCTATTCTATTATCTTTATATTTCATTTCTCTTACATCAAATAAAATAAAAAACTACTTGTTTTTTATTTGTTTTTTCTTTTTATTTATTATCTCTCTCATACCTTATTCTCACTTTGTTTCATCAGCATAAATGTGCTATCTTTTTCTCCAAGTGATTGCTTACCAAATTTTCATATTTAAGGGAGAACCTGTGGAAGTCAACATACATCAATTTTAGTGATGAATAAAGTACTGTCCCTGCCACCTAAAAGAGGGGCATAAAGTGCATCATTTTAATTTTTATTTGGGGAGGGATGCACTTACTCCAAGAGTACATGGAAAAACACTTACCGCACATTATAATCACTCATTCTTGGGAAATCCAATGGTTTGAATTAGTGAGTACATCTAAACCATTGGATTTTTCAACATTGAATGACTAAGATGAATAATATGTATTTTCCACTTACTCTTGGAGTAAGTGAATCCTCTCCTTTTTTTATTTATATAAAAGCCATCATTTTACTCTTACTACTATAAAAGCTAAAGAGATGGATAAAAAGAGGAATCATTGTTGAATTCTAGTTGAGAGAAGAAAAGTGGTATGACCCACACAAAATTATTTATTTCCACTAGTTCAGAGAAAGTTTGGAATAACTATTTATTTTGATATGAAATGACAAAATTATTTCTATATTTTAAGTTACCTTCTCTTTTCATATTATATAGATACTTATGTAATTCAAAAATCCATATTGACCTTTTTCTTCTCTAGTTTTCTTATTCCAAACAATTTGAACAATTTACATTATTTTTCATTATTTTCAGTCTCTTTCTCATATTTTTCTTTCTCTACCCCTCTTTCTCACTCTCATCAACTAAGAAAGCCTAATTCCAACTTTGGAAGTGATTAAAAGGTGATAGATTAATTGAGTTATTTGTTGGTATGTGAAAATATGTCGTTAATTGGGTGCTCCATTTTTTCTTTTTTTAATCTTGTTTGCACACATCTCTTTAGATTATTGTTAAAGAACAGAAAGAAATTAAACACAAAAAACTTGTTTTATTATATATCTTTACTTTTCTTTTGAACCATTTAATTTAAAGGAAAAATGTATATATTTGACATCATATGATTTTTATATATTATCATTGACTCTTCAAAAATTGTAATATAAATAAATAATAGATAATATATTAACTACATATAAATATTTATACTAACCGTTAATGTTATTAAAACCGCATTGGTTATCAAACCGGTCAGAGTACTAGTATAGTGATACAGTGGTTCAAACGGTGGTTCAGTAATTAAACCGAATGACATACTTATATTTATATATGTAATCCTATAACAAAAAAATTCAAATATGTAAATATTCAAATTTATAATTCATATTCATAATCTATTTCAAATTCACATAAACAAACAGTTTTAAGTCTTTAACAAATCAAAGTCTAAAGTGCAAAACATATATCAATCCAAAAGTATCACTTAACAAAAGTAAAATATAAGTAAATAACACAAGTTTACAAATCAATTGAGATTCTTGGAAAGAATAAATTTATGAATAAATAAAATAAAAACTATTACCTAATAATTGTTCTAAAAAGATAAGCCAAGAAATCACTTGTGATATCTTAACCCATTGGAACTGAACTGCAACCAATATAATAAATTGATTACTCTATCTAAAGTTTTAACGTAAACTTAACCCAATTGGGAAAACAATTTGGAGATGAAAATGATACTTCAACACTTCTTTTGGAGGCATAAGAGGTGCAAGGAGAAAAAATATGAGAAAAGTAAATTAAAAGTGAATTGTATGTGATTTTTTTTGGAAGAGAAAGAGGTTTGTGAAGAAAGGGTTTTGTGCACTGTCTGAGGTTTGTGAAGAAGGGTGTGCAATTTGTTAAGAAAGTTAGAAAGGGGTACACTGATTTGGGGGTCAAGTTAAAAAACATACACGACCGGTTTAATCATATTTCGGCCGGTTCACCGGTTTTCACCGGATTTGATGTTTGTCCGGTATAACAGCTATACCGTATCGGTTATGGGTCCGGTTCACTGGTTTACCGATTGAACCGGCTGGTACGGTCTGATTTTTACATCATTGCTAACTGTGCATATATATATTATTAGAGTATGACTCATCTCTATTAATTGAGAAACAAATGACCTTTTAATGTGTATTCTAATAACAAAAATGTAATATTATTTTAAATAAAAAAATATAAATGTAATACATGTTGTATCTCTTTTATTTTTTCACATCACTTGTCTCTCAATTAATGGAGATGAGTTTCACTCATGTTCTAAACTAAATGAGTAAATAATCATTAGCCATATTAAATTATTAATAATGACCTATGCCCCACTAATGCACAAGAGTTAAAGTAAGCATAATGTGACACAGTAGCAACCTGATTTGATGCTGAATTACAACCTGATTTACTCTATTTATTATTAAATTACATTAATACACCACAAGTTTTACTGGAATAACATAAATTAATAAATTATTATTCTTTTTTTATACCTATATAAACCCTCTAATTATATACATATATTACAGTGATTAACTGCAGAAGAGATAAATGTATTTTCTTAAAAAATGATTAGTGTAATTAAGTTAAACAAAATATGATATTTTGTAAAAATATGTCCAAATAGTATAAGAGTCAATAATTATTCATTATTTTTAGTTCATTACAATATAATATAATAGTGATTTAAACATTTTCTTAGAATTTTTGATGCAGTTTGTAACAAACTAAAAATAATAAATAGACATTGATTCTTATACTACTTAGATTTGTCTCTATAGTATATCATATTTTGTTTAATTTAATTACATTAATCACTATTTTTTGCTTAAAAGATCACACTTATCCCTCTTGAAGGGTTGTAGTCGGTTAATTATGTATATAAATTAGGGTTGATTTGCATGTATTACAAAGAAATATAATTATATTTTATAATTTTCAAAACAAATATTACTTGTAAAAAAAGTGAATTCCTATTTAAGTCACATGCTTGGGTGTATGGGTTTGGGTTCCAGCAAGTGGCTTAAATTAAATCTAGCTTATGATAGAATCTGCATAGCAAGAATTAATTTCATTATGGTCCTCGAATTATTAAAAGTTGCAACCATATACATACACCTTAAATTTTCTAATTAATAATCGAGTCTTCTAGCTTTATCTTCACACCTTCTAATTTAAATATAGAACTGAAATATGTGGATATCAGAGCTTAACGTTGATGCATATGGTATGAGTGAATAAGATGACCTGAATATATTGTTACTCATAAAAGAGTTTTATAAGGTAGGGATTTAATTAATTGAGTAAACTTTATTTGAATTTATGAAAGAAAAATACGTCTAAACTAAAAATAAAAGTAAGTGTTTTTTTTAAAGAATATCATCTCATTTTTTGAAATAAAATTACCCGTTTTTTTTATAATAAGATCTTGTAATTTATTTATTTTTATTTTTATTTTGATAGGATTGTGATATATTATTTCATTTACTAAAATTTAATTTATCAAGGGTCTTATAATCACTTCACAATTCTTTTGTTAATTACTTAAGCAATATGCCAAGGGTTTACTTCAAGTAATTCAAACTTTCAAAGTTGTCTTACCTCAAAAAATTCCAATTTACAACAAAAAATGATAACATCAAGGGATATATTTCTAGTATGATTCAATTATTTTAAAGTAAGGGACTAATGTTTTTTAATTGAACAAACTAAAACATTAAAAAAATTAGATTCGAGAAATTTTAAAGCATAAAATCTAAAATTTAAATGAATCATATTCAGTTCAATTTGGGTTTTTAAATATTAGACCTTGCAGCAATGTAACGAATCGAAGCGTGAACAGACATTCTTTGAAACTGTTTCTGTTGGAAGTGGCTTCCTCTCAGTTTCAAAGGCTGCAACTTTTGATATAACCAAAGACAAGAACCTTGGCATAAATTATTCAAGAGGGAAAAATATAATACATTATCAATTTATTTATACTATTCATTTTTAATTATTATTGACTCTTCAAAACATACTACAAATTAATAAAAAATGATGTACTCATTATTATAAATCTTTATAAATTGATAATGAATAGATATTACATTATAAAGTATATGACTATTGGGTTCATTATCAAGTGATAACCTTGTCTTATAGTAAAAGATGATTAAAAAAATGCTGGGTGCAAGTCACTATATATTATTTATATTTTTAATTAGAATTATAGTTGATTACATTAAATAATCATTTTAACTTTTGTATATCCACCCACTTTCCAGTTTTGGTACATTAAAAAACATAATATTAAAGAGTACATTTGGACTTATAAAAATCAAACTAATTTTTTTTTAAGTTATTGTAAAAATAAAAAACTTACGAAATAAATGATTGATTAGGTTATTTATCCAATCATAGTGTACATAGATGTTTGTATTATTGTTAATGGTTTCTTTATGCAGAAAAACAAAATTGATCATTAACATGATCTTTACATCTTAAAATTACATTTTAACATTAACAATGAGATAGACTTAATCCACATAAAATTATATTTACATATAATTTTGAACGATCAAAATATAAGATACATGAAAATTTGATCACTCTAATAAATCAGTGTTGTTGCATATATTACATACAATAACGCTCCTTTAAAGGGGTGGTGTTATATGTATTATATATCACAACGTTCCTTAGTATAAGCGATGTTGTATATGTTACAAACAACAAGGCTCATTGAATGGATGTTGTTGTATGTGATTAATAGGACAACGTTCCTTACTATGTGTGTTGTTGTATATGATTCAGTTAAAATCGTTCATTTTAAGTAGCGCTGTTATATATTAATTATACATCGCTCAATGTAGTGGGCGTTGTTATATATGTTAAAAATATAACTAACACTTGTTGGAGGTGGCGTTGTCGTATGTATGATATACACCAGGGCTCGCATAAGCGTTGTTAAAACATACCGTATACTATAGCGACCATATAGACAGTGTCCGAAAGCGTTGTTATAGGCCTGAAATGTGCTAGGTTAATTTACATATTTGGCATAGAGGTAGGAATGTTAAACATTTGTGATTTTTTTCTTTACTTATAAATATAAAAAATTACACACAAAGGGAGAAAGGTTAATTAGCAGCTGCAAAACAATATTAGTGGAAGCCTTCAATATGTATTAAAATTAGTTCCTCCAACATGGTAAATGTGCACAACCCTTCACCACTGTGGAAAATGTTGCATTATATTCTAGTAGCTAGATTTACAATCTAAATCCATAAGAACATTTCATGATTGACAAATGAAATATCTTCAGGTTAGAATCACACTACAATAGGAATCTCTCATATATTAACATATAACAAATCAAAGACTGAGAAAATCAAGTCAAATAAGAAGTGATCGAAGCAGCTTCATCTTTAGCTATGTTTTCTGGAACCAAGATGTCCCATTTCATGTCCTCAATGGTATATCGGGTCAATCACAATATGTCATTTAATTAAAATAAAAAATTATAAAAATATAAAATAATATTTTATATTATTTAATACATTTTTATTGGACAGAGACAGAGAAACATGGTCCATTTGTATAGAAAGGATATCACGTTTTCTCCACCAAAAAAAGAAAAGAAAAGCAACAATAGTGAAAAAGGGTGCATGTGTCACATTTAATTGCATCTTAGCATGGATGTGAGAGACTCAAAAACATCTTCATCACAAGGAATTATGAGACCCTTTTCGTGATCAAAGCCAAACTCTTCTTCAGCTTTATGGAGCAACGTTTGGAACTCTGGTCTACTTAGAATAGATATTGGAACAATATACCTGCTTCTGTTTTCTCCAACATAGACAACAAAGTGACCTTTTGGAACATCCAAACATACCCCTTGATCATGATCATAGCCTTGTTTCTTCCCTAGACTTGAGCATCTCTTCAGAATTTGCTTAATAAGTGCTTTTTGTGGAAGCTTACTTGATTTTCCTAAAGCCATTATGGAAGTAAAACATTGGATTATAGTATTTGATAAGAGAGAAAGTGGAATAAGTGAGAGATGGGTGTTTGAAAGAAAAAGGGAGCGTGTTTGGTATTTATGATTAGGGTTAGATGAAAGGAGAGAAACATATTCATCTTGGAATAAGAAACATTTCGTTAACGAAGAGATAAATATTACAAAAAAATAAAATAAAATATAAATGTCACGATATTTTTATCATTTTATATATATTAAAATGACACTTTTACAATTAAAAATAAATAAATAAGTAATTCTATTTCCATTAATAGAGATAAAGATTGTAGGGACAAAAGACATAGGGTTGTTTTGGGAGGTTGTGCGTGCTTAAGAACATGGGGGATCCAAACCTGTTTAGGGTTTACTGTCCTTGTTGTCCTTGCAAAGGACAACTTGGTCCCTAATAACCAAGTCGTTAGAAAGAATTACTTATGCATCAATTAATTTGCATTAATAATTTAGGTAACTTTATATTGACATTTAAAATATATGGTATTTAGGATGAGTAAGAATTAATAGAGAGGTAAATATTAAAAAAAAGTAAAGGAAACACTGATATGATAATACATTTTTATTCTTTTATTTATAATGGAATAATATTTTTGTCATTGAAAAAAATAAAAGTAAGTAATTGTCTCTCCATTAATGGAAAATATCTTTGTTTCTTTAGGATGCACTATTAAATATTATTTTTTGAAATATTATATTTTTAATTGAACATGAATGTTGTTTATAATTGGAAATTAATTAATATCTATATACATCAATATTGTAATAACTTTTTACACGTCATCACATTAATGATAGTTGAATAATGATATATACTAATATCGTAAAAAACTCTTAATTATATTATTGATTTATATATATTAAACTCTTATAATTAATGTTTATAACTTAATTTTAAAATTGGTAAAATCAATTCCATCATTTAGCGCATCTAGATACTAGAGCACATTTATATATAATATGATACTGGGCCCTCTCATCATACTAATTAGGATACAAATCTTTTGAAAGTGGTGGAGATCACTTTAATTTACAATATGAACCTTTATCTTGTAGGTGAAGTTCATTCATAGAAGCAGACAATTTTTGCCACAATCAACCACTTTTGAGTAAAAAAGCAATATTTAACTAAGTACTTATTTAAACAAATACTATCCAATAATCTCTATAAATTTATATCATATCCCATTACAATTAATCCAATTCCATTATGTAAAGACAATACTACTCATGTGCAAATATGTCACTAGTTACTTATTAAGAATGTGAATTACGCATTACCTTATCATCTCCTTAGTATCATTTCTTCAATTGGTAAAAAAACACATTTTCTGGTTGCAAATACGTACGTTTCTTACAACAACAAAGAAGCACTCAACAATTTCCAAAGTTTCACACTTTGCCATGCTATTCTCTCTTACTTTCTTTCCCTGAGACTCCATTTTATGCAATGAAGAGGAAAAAAAACAACAATAAAACAACGTATGTACCAAACCAAGGGTTAAAGTGTTCGACCCTTTTCTCTTGGAGTAATGCAAAAGCTACTGTAATATTCAACCCAACATGCACCTTTTAGCCGAATAAGTGAAAGGGATCTTAGGTAATTACCATAGATGCATCATTTTAGTTTCATGCTCTTTAGCTGCATTAGTCTTAATAGGTGAGGATGGTACATAAATCGAACAACATTATAATGTTATATCTTAAATTATGTGCATTGGTAAAACATTGATCTCTAAGATTATGTTTAGGAGTTATGGGGGGAAGAAATGAGAGAGATCAATGGACAATGAAAGAGAGAAAGGGAAAGAGAAAAGAAGACAAATCAAGCTAAATTTATTCCTTGTTTTTGAGTGTGAACCGAGATGACCTTTAGTTTGACTCGGTGCGCGACTCGTTTTCAGCCCTCGTTTTACACCAAAAAAACATGTTTTATAACATTCATTTTTCACCTTAATGTTGTCTTGGACGTTTTTGTCTCAACACCATATTCTTTACCCTCTTGCTCAAAGACTCAAGATTCATCAAGTGTCTCATGTGCTATCATTTTCTAATTCTTATCACCATCTTTTTCCACATATCTTTAGTACCATCTCATCCTTCCATTTTCACCATCTGGTTTTTGGGAGTCTATCTCAACATTTTCTCTCTGACTTACTCTTATTAACCCTTAGCAGTCTAAGAAAATCTTTTTACTTGACTTCCTTATAAGAAATTAATCAATATTTGAACATGTCACCTCACTCTTATATGTTATAATATTCTCATATCACCTCATAAAATACGAATTAACTATTGCAAAATCAAAAGTTGAGAAATAATATAGAATAGTCTAACCATATGCATATGTTTACCCTATGCCATAACCCTCATGAAAACCTCCATTTCCTCTAGTGTCCACCATAACACATCCATTGGAAAATATTTTCTCCTAAAAGTATTGCTTAGACTATCCTAAATCCTCCCAAAACGCGATGTTCCTCTACCTCTATGTGAGATACATAAGCACTAATCACATTAAATTTACCACATCCTCTTGTGATCATATATCTTATTGTTTTTATATCTACCACGTCCTTCTTTCATTCTTTATCTTCAATTATTCTCTTGATCTTGTCTTGTCTGGTACCACAACTTAAAACTTCAAGCATCTAATTCTTGTACCTTATTAGCTTATTAATATTGAGTTCACAAAAGAATAATTTTAGAGTAAATTACCCTCACACCCCTGAGTTTTAATGAAATTACACAAATCACTCATCCAAAAAATGTGTGATGAATGTAATTAAGTTAAACAAAATATTGTATATTGTGTAACACTTCAAATAGTACAAAAACAAGTGTTTCTTTATTATTTTTGTGTCACTAAAAAATACATTAATAATTTCAAATAAATGTTTAAATAACTCTTATACTATTTTATAACGAGCCAAATAATGAAGACGCATTGACTCTTATATTATTTGAATTTGTCTACACAATATACAATATTTTGTTTAATTAATTACACACATCATACATTTTTTTTAAATATTACACTTTTATATCATGCAGGGGTAGTGAGTGTAACATATGTATAAAATTAGGGGTGATTCGTATAAGTACAAAAAAATGAGGGATGATTTGTATAATTTCACTAAAACTCAGGGGTGTAAGTATAATTTACTCATAATTTTAAATTGTACTTTACCATCACAATAATCATATTATTATAGTGTAAAATTTAAAACACTATGAAATTTAATTGGTGAGTGCAACCACTTGCTTCTTGTTGGGCTAGTGAAATGTGACAGAAGAATTCATTAGTCATAACCAGCTATTAGTAGCAGTTTTCTTTACGTAACTGTCCTTCCTCATCCATCACCATCTTTTTTTAACTTTCTCAAATAATGTTAATGATACTTTATGTCCTTTCTATTTTATCCTTTACTTTTACTTTGCCATTTTTTTCTTTTGTAGAGCCCACAACCCTTTTTTTAGAGCAAAAAAGTCCTCCCTCTCTTCCAATTACAAGGGTGCCACAAAAGTGAGCACAAAACAAAATAAATATCTTAAACCAAATTAAATTATAATTTTTTATTTGATTAATGTCAATTTTATTCTACTCGTGGGTGAGATCTTCCACACTCTATGTCAAATTACATTCTTTTAATTTTTAGTATTTATGATATTTTTTCCTGATTTGAAACCAAGTATCCTCAATGGAAAGACATTCTAATAGGTATTTTTTACTAGACAAACTTTCTTCAAGTCAGAAACATTCATAATACAATATGGAGTTGGTTCTTATGTACATATTTTCTCCTTATGTATATGACTTAAATTTAAATTCTTGATTAAGATGAGGTAAATATATGTGAGTTGAACCAATCAGTAGCTGTAGTTTTTATGGTGTTCATTAATTTTATTCTTACTTAAAACTTGTAACTAGTTATTTTGTAAATATTTATTCTCACTCATGAAATAGTATATTTCTAAAATTCTTTTATCACATTTAGTTGTGGGATTACCTTAAAAGAAATAGTATGCTCAATTATGGATTACCTTGAAGAAATATACAAGATAAATAATGAATCAACTATTACAATTGAAGTGATCCATAGTGTTTAACAGACTATTTATAAGTTTGAATGATTGTAAAAAAAAATCAACAACTGAGTGTAGACCAATGATTAGACTAGATTGTTGTTTTTTTGGAAGGGGGCTATGGATGACAGCTCATGTTGTTATTGGACAAAATACTAAAAATCAATTTTATATGGTTGCTTATGATAAATGTGTCGTTACATGTTAGATTTTTTTTTAAAAATCATTTGTCTCTTATAGAATCCATAATATGGATGTTCGGTTTAATTAGATGTAAATACCTTATAATATTTCTAACAACAATTTGTGACACCACTCTAATAAAGACCTCTTCTTCTTATTATTATAAAGCTTGTAACAAAATTTCTCCAAAGAATCTATTTCATGAATCCAAAAATAAAATCATCTTTTTTTATCTTTCTCAAATAATGTTAATAAAATCATAAATTGGCATTGGCTATGTTAAATTTGATTATTTATTTTCGTTCTGAATAGTCCTTTGCCTTGTGACTTAATTATTAGAGCACTTATAAGTGTGTTCACCCAACAAATGTAAAAAAGTGGAGAAGTGGGAAGAAGATGAAAGGAATGAACAAAAGGTCGGATTCGAGAAGGAGGTAACACGTTCATTTTTTTGTTTTTTTCATGGTACAATTATAGGCTTAGAATTATAATTCATGGGGTAATAAGGGTTAGAAATTGGGTAAAATAATTTTAGTTGTATTATAATTACATGAAATTGTTGGTTCATGGAATTCTAATTCCAATACCAAAATGTTAGAATTAAATGCCCAATTCTAATTCCAAACTCCAATTTCATGTTTAAAATAATGGTCAAGTTGCTTTTAACTTGGAATCTCTCAAGCTTGCAAATCCCATTTGATTTCTGAATGTAGTTATTCCAATGAACTTTGATATGGTTGAATTCAAATAATTGCAAATAACATTATTTAAAGGTAACATTGGTATAAACAAGTTTGGAATATCACTTCCGAATGTGAGATTCCCAACATAGAAAATGTAGAACCAAATGCATATGCTAGTGACATTCACATAAATTTGAGATTATGAATGAGGTAAGAATATTGAATTTATGTGGTTGGATATGAGATAAAAATTGAAGAGTAATGTTATATCCTCCTACTAAATTCTCATACTAATTCTCATACACACAAAAAAGTGACATGTCATAAAATGATACTTTATTTATTAGTGATTAGTTTACAAGTAATATATATCACTTTCTTGTGGGTAAGAGAATAAGTAGGAGAATTTAGTAGGATGATATATCATTTTCCAAAATTGAAACAATGTTGAGATACTAAATATTCATTGAAGATAATGACATTAGTGGAATGTTTTTGATAGACATATTTTTTTTTATAAAAAATATATATAGTTTTTATGCATATATAATTAGATTAGTTATGATTATCTTCGTGAGAAAAATGTTACTCACATCTATACGTGGAAGATGCAACATTACAATTGAAGATTTTCTCTACACCTTCGGAGATTGCATGAACTCATCTCTTCTTTGGCATCATTTGAGATTCAATATGCCAACCTTCTAGATTAACTGCTTTTTCATGTCCCGAATGGAAACTCTTGTTACACTTCCTAATGAGTGCTTCTTCTTAGCATACATCTGTTGGTCTTGGAGGTGGCGAAATCATTTAGTCTTCGGAAAATGTAACTTTAGATATCTCTTATGTTTCCCGAAATGTTCACCATGACTTGAGGGATTGATGTGCTATTGATACAAAGTCGACTCAAGAAACCTTGTCAAATGCCCATTGGTGTCATCCGAAAATTGGAAGGATTAAGCTTAATGTGGATGATAGTTGTAGTCTTCATGATGAAGTGATTAGAGGGAGTGATGTTATTCGCAAACATGATGACCTTTGGTAATCTTGTTTTAATGGTAATTTTGGAACTGATGCTTCTATCCAAGTTGAGCCCGTGATCATTGAGCATGGTCTTGAATTGACGTGAAAGTTGGGTCTTCATGATATCATAGTGGAGAGTGATTGCCTTGAAGCAATTCATATCATTACTAATAAGGTGCCGATTCACTTAGATAATATTGCTCGTATGCTCCATAACATATGTGGGTTGCTTAGGAGGAATTGAGAAATTTGTCTTGAACATATTTACGTATGAGGAATATGATGACAAATTACATGACTAAAATTAATATGAGGTCTCATGAGGACTTAAGAATCTAATACTCTCTACCGATAGGAGCACAGCTCATGCCGCGGATGGACCTTTATTTTGGATGTTCCAAAAAAATATAATTATAATGGATATTTACTTGATGTGAATATAAGTTAAATTTATCCTTAGGAGATAAGATAAACAATTAAGGTTATCTATATCTATATATACTATATAAAAAGGCAAAACCTCTAATAACTACCTACATGACATAAGTTTTCATTGCATATTTTGCCCTTCTAATTATCTATTATTACAATTATACTATATATATACTATATATAAAGGCAAAACCTCTAATAACTACCTACATGGTATAATTTTTTATTGTCTATTTTGCCCTTATAATTAACTATTATTACAATGTTTACCACACAATAAAAAGAAATATCAAAATTATAGGTTTTAATATAGGTTACATATATAAAAAATATCAAGTCACCAATGTAATTTTTAATATAAGTTTTAATAATATAAAAATCATTTTCATATTTTTTATTACATAAATTATAATATCATGTACAACAGTCAATACAAAAAATGATATATTTCTCTAAAATGAAATATTTAATATTAGAAAATAAGAATGCGGATCGGCATGCACGAAGTGCATGTCGACACGCTAGTTATATATAAAGGCAAAACATGAAATAACTATCACTATGTTGTAATTTCTATTTTGCCCTTATAATTCTACGTAACTATCATTAGCACATTAACCACATATCTCACCTTAAATTGAATTATAATAAATACATTTTTTAACATAAAGTATTTTTAATAAAAAAAATATTCTAATTGTATAAAGGCAAAATATATAAAAAATGAATACTTAATACAATAAAATATGAATGCGGGTCGGTAGACACGACGTATCTGTCGACACGCTAGTAAGTAATAAGTCAAATACATTATCTAAAATCTATATACTATATAACAAAATAAAGTTCTTATTGCCACATGTCATCTTCCCATCACTTCTTTTCCCTCTTAAAGTATTATATACTACTACTATGTACCTTCCCACGCTACATCCTCACATTTTCTACATTTTATATTTTAACAATTTAAATGTTAATTAATGTTTGGTCCTTATGTTTTGTTTTGTGAAAAAGTATTAACTATTTAACATTAGAGGAAATTATAAATCTCTTTTCACATCCAGCATATTTTTCTTTATGTTTCTCATTTACTTTCATTTCTACCCTTACCCATTCATCTATCCCCTAACTCTTCATTTCTCCCATACTTCTACGTTTCGTTCCCAGGATTTACTTTGTCATCGTCACAAAATATATGTTTTTATCTTTCTCTTCAAAGAACATTTCTCTTCAACAATCTCTCCCTTCCAACTATCTTTTTTTGTTTACTTTTTCATTGATTTCTTTATTTTTTATTAGTGTTCTTAGTGATTTCATTATTTTTTAGATATGTTCTTCCAAAAATTCTCTCCGTCAGCGTCTGATAAGCAAGGGTATCATCCTAAAGGATGACCAAACCTTGAAAAGATGTGATATGTACTCAATCTCATTATATATATATATATACATTTAGTTGCAATATTCCATTTGTTTGTTTTTATTATTAATATATTTATTTCGTTATTAACATTTTCTCTCTTCATTTGTAGTTTGGTTCTCCCTTCTAGCATCTCTATACTTTATTTTTATCTCTCTTAATCTTTTATTTTATTTACACACTTTTTTTATACATAGAATCACTAATTTAATTTTGTGTTTTGCACGTTTTAGAAACAGCTGTAGTATACTCTAACCTGAAATAAGGTAAGAATCATGATTAGTTATTTACGGTTTTGTATTTTATTTTTTTAATTGATAATTTTAAAAATCTATTGTTTAAAATATATATTTGTTGCTTATGTTACCATAGTCATTTGGGTCCACTGAGAATGGTAGAACCAATTGATTCAATGATATTCTCTCTTCTTTGACATTTTGGTTATCTTTGACA
Organism: Lupinus albus; assembly: GCA_009771035.1. NCBI lineage: Eukaryota > Viridiplantae > Streptophyta > Magnoliopsida > Fabales > Fabaceae > Lupinus > Lupinus albus. The sequence continues at coordinate 3,790,963 of CM020022.1, read as the reverse complement.
ATTTTTGGATAGTTTTGTATGATATAATTAAAATAATAATATGTCATAAATTCACACTTTTCTTTTTCATTTCTTTTTACATCTACATGTACTAAAATAGTTATAAATTCAAACATTTCATTTTTACTTTTCATATATATAGAAAATGTGTAGTCAAATGCTCATGAAGTATTTAGTTAACTAATTTAACAAATTTCTCCATTTTTATACATAAATGTAACAAAAATAAAGATATTTCGTTTTCAGATATAATTTCCTTATATTATTACAATTGCTCGTAATTCTTAATATAGGTGAATGCATATCACATTAGAGACAACCTTTATTTTGAACAATTAAGGCCTAAATAGTGGTAAATAATGTGTGATATCAATTAATATATTATTTTAGTGGTTGTAATCCAAAAAAGTAATGTCTACTTTATTTTGAAAAAAAAATCTAAACATTTAATTACAATATTCTCATTTTAATTTCTTTTATTACAATTGCTCATGCATTTAAATAGCGCCGATCGCTTATCATTTATTACTATTACTTTTTAACGTTCATACATTTTAATTTCATTTATTACTACTTTAATTGCTGATTAGTTGCAAACTAATAATTAATAATTACTTTGAATAAATATTACCGATCATTAAGATAGAAATAAAACTGATAAACATGTCCAAGAGAATAAAAACAGATATTGTCATTTAATATGTTGCTTATTGGTGAGATCGGTGATGCTATTCAAGTTTATAAATAATGTATAGTAATCACTACGTGCAAATTATGTATGCTTTATTTAAAAAAATCTAAATTTTTATTAAATTGTTCTCATTTTCATTTATTAATATTGTACATACATTTTCATTACTATCTTTAAAATATTTTAACAGTTTTAATCCTAAATAATTAAGGTTTCCATTATTTTGAAAAAGAATCGAACTAAGTAATTACAACTATTCTATTTCAATTATCATTTATTATTAAAATTTCATTTCTATATATTAAAATATTATTTTCGAAGTTTTCATACTAAATGGTTAAACCGATATTTATTTCGAAAAAAATCTAAGTAATAATTACAATGCCGCTTTTGTATACTTTAAAAAAAATACTAAATATTAAACCAATTACACAAGTAATAAAAAATAATATCCTAGAAATAAAAGAAATTATAAACAAGTTACATTAAGAAATAATAACAATAATATCATAAAATTAAACAAGTTCTCCATATGTATATGTATATTAAGAATTATCAATATAAGTTTTTATTATACTTATGGATAACATGTGTGTTTTTAACAATGTGAGTGCTCACATGTGTTTTTACCAATACGAATGCACATATAACATGTGTGTTTAACCATGCGAATACACAAATAACATGTTCTTAATCATATGAATGCACATGTAATGTGTGTTTTTAATCATACTGCAAAATTACTATCCCGTGCAAATACACGGTTACTTGTTAGTTATTAGAAATAAATTTGTACAATATAATTTAGCAAGATGGTTGGGTTACAAAATAACAATCTACTAAAGAGGTGTTTTCAAAATGAACTAATTTTAAAATGTAAAAGTTCATATTTTTAACGTATAATTAACAATTAAACGACATAGCGGATGTCAGAAAAATTAAATAAAACATAATTATACTAATATTCATAGATAAAAACTGAAATATTAATACTTCACATGGTAAAAGTACCACTTTTTTTTATAGAAAATAAATTATATCCCCATACCAGGAGATAACTTATTTCATTCAGTCAGTAAAAAAATGACATGTGTATCGTTTTGTTTAGTTTTAGAAATATTTTTATATAAAATGATTAAATGGTACACATGTCACAATTTTAGTGGTTCGAGGAGATAAGTTATCTCCTTATACAAATAGATAAATTATTCTCTTTTTTATAATAGACAATTACAAATTACAAATAAATTTGGAATATGTAAATGAAATTAAATATATAAGTATAATTAAGAAGACATTGATTTAATGGTATAACACCTGCTCATTAGATTCTTAGAATTCTAGGATGATAACAAATTAAAAGTTTGATTATTGAGAATGATGATGGTTTAGAGAATAGTCATGCACTCTGACAAAGATTAATTCATTATATAAAGAGATTAGATAACTAAGATTAATTCATTATATAAAGAGATTAGATAACTGGTATAAAAAAATTAAAATATCTATACTTAATTATTCCTAGGACACGTCATGTATAAAATATCTGGCCGCACGGTACCATAAACCTTAGAATTTTTGGATGATGATAGAAAACCTAACCGACTTGTATTGAGATAGAGGAAAATATTTATTCAAACCGACTCGACCCGAATCAACAGAAAAAACCTCCCAATTGTCACCGTAATAATCCGGGTCAGGCGGGCCCCATAAATATACTCGAATCGGGTCTTCTCATATAAAGCCCGAAAACTAATACCTCATCACCGATAAGAACTACTAAGAAAGAATCGTTGTTTCTTCTGCTTCGCATATTCTTTGTTCTCTCTTTTTCTTCTCTACGAAAGCATCACTGAAATCTAGGTTTTCGTTTTTCTCGTTAAACTTTCTTCTCTTCGCTAAATTTGCCACCGAAAATGGGAGTTCCAGCTTTCTATAGATGGCTAGCGGAGAAATATCCAATGGTGATTGTGGATGCGATTGAAGAGGAACCAGTGGTTATCGAAGGTGTTCAGATTCCGGTTGATACGAGTAAAGAGAACCCTAACAATATTGAATACGATAACCTCTACCTCGACATGAATGGCATCATTCATCCTTGCTTCCATCCTGAAGATAGGGTAACCTAATTTTATTTCTCATACTTAATTTCATGTTCATGAATTAAGTTTTATGGTTATTGAGTGATTCGTGTAATTTGAGTGCAGCCATCTCCGACGTCGTTTGATGAGGTGTTTGAGTGCATGTTTGACTACATTGACAGGCTTTTTTGTATGGTGCGACCTAGGAAGCTTCTCTATATGGCTATTGGTATGTGTTTTTTGATGTTCTACTTGTTTATGTTTATTAATTTTGAGATTATAGTGTGATATGTTACTATTATTTTGGTTTATGTTGTTCTGGGTTTAATTTGATTGATTGAACTTGTAGACGGTGTTGCACCAAGGGCTAAAATGAATCAACAACGTTCTAGGCGGTTTAGAGCAGCAAAAGATGCAGCTGATGCGGTATGTTATGCTAACAAGCTTTACTGTGTCCGATCACATTATACTATACTCTCATAGACAGCGTTTGATAGTCATTTGTGAAAACAGGATGAAACAGAACTCTAATATCCCATGTTTTGCTTACTTTATAAATAGAACAGAACATGATATGACAAAGAAAAATGGAAAATTTGGTTCTGTTTTAAGGAGTGGAACCAGACAGACCTGTCTCATCTTGTTTTGAATTCTGACCATGTACCGGACGCTACCTTAATTTATTATCTCCAATTCAGTTGAATGTTATAACACACTAGTTAGTATTTGATTGCTTTTTCAAATTTCGGTTTTGTGGTGTATATTTATATTTATTATCTAATGTGAAATATTCACTAACTAGGACATTATCTTATTTTGCATTCTCTTAAGTGGACAGGATAATGTTTTTTGCTTGCATCCTTTCTTTTGTGGTTATTGTTGTTGGGTATTCATGTTATGCAACGGATGTATGATAGGCTGAGGAAGAAGCAAGGTTAAGGGAGGAATTTGAGAGGGAGGGCAGGAGGCTTCCTCTCAAAGAAGAGTCACAGACTTTTGATTCAAATGTCATCACACCTGGAACTGAATTTATGGCTGTTTTGTCAATTGCTCTTCAGTACTATGTTCATCTTAGGTTGAACAATGATCCTGGCTGGCAAAATATTAAGGTGTCAAGCTCGTTATATGTAATTTAAGTGTTTGACTGCTGCATTTGTGTGTCTAGTATTCAGGAGGATATTGATGTTCTGTTATATTTTTTTGTCTGAAGGTTATTCTTTCTGATGCAAATGTTCCTGGTGAAGGGGAGCATAAGATTATGTCCTATATTCGCCTGCAGAGAAATCTTAAAGGTTTTGACCCAAATACACGACACTGCCTGTATGGTTTGGTATATATCTTACTTCCGATTTTTATTCTTGAAAAGTCGACCCTTCTTTGACTTTCACTCTCTTTGCTTCCTTTATCATGGATTTGAATCACTTGATTAACCTGTTTAAATATATTTTTTACTGTATGACAGGATGCTGATTTGATTATGTTGGCTTTGGCTACCCATGAAGTCCATTTTTCAATTCTTAGAGAGGTTTGTGTCGAATCTCGAATGAAGTTTTCTCTGATTTAGAGCATGTCAGCATAGTAAAATAATTTCATGATATTAACTACGAAGATTGATTCTGTTATTATCAATGCTTATGCAATATGTTTGGCTTCTTTCCATAAGAGGTGATTAACTTGTTGGTAATTATTGCAGATTGTGTTTACTCCTGGACAAGACAAATGCTTCCTTTGTGGCCAGATGGGTCATATGGCTGCAAACTGTGAGGGAAAGGCAAAGCGTAAGGCAGGAGAGTTTGATGAGAAGGGAGATGCTATTGTGGCTAAAAAGCCCTTCCAGGTTTGGATTTGAGAAAAAACTGTAATTTTTATGTCATATAGTTATCTTCTATTGCATGTGACAATATTGGTTTTGATGCTGCTGTCCATAATTCTTGTGCATGTTTCTTTTGTAGTTCCTAAACATTTGGACTTTGAGGGAATATCTGGAGCATGAAATGAGAATACCTAATCTTTCTTTCGAGATTGAGTTTGAGCGGATTGTAGATGATTTTATTTTCATATGCTTTTTTGTTGGCAATGATTTCCTACCACATATGCCTACTCTAGAGATTCGCGAGGTCTGGTATTCTAGATCTCTTGTTCTTTCTCTGTGTCCTTTTAATTTTTTTTATGTAACTGTTGAATACTATTTCAGGATTGATATTCTCTTTTCTGACCATTATGTGGATTTTGTTCTTGATTGAAATTTGTTTGGGGTATATGGGAGCTGGTGCTCTTCCTGTATTTTTTTCTCCTGTCCTTGTTTATTTTTTAGAGACAATATAAAGAATATTGATTTAGTTCCCAAGTGAATGGTTTCTTTTTTATCTATATATCAAGGATCTAGCTGTCACAAAAGTCTAAGCTGTTAGTTGAAGGCATATAAATGGCTTAACAACTTAACCTGCCTTCTCAAGCGAAAGCACTTCGAGCTTGAAGCATGGATACATTTCAAACCTACTTTACCTTGTGCTAATATAATATGAGGAATGTGTGTTGGGAAGGATCAACTACTCCTAACCATCTAGCCATGGAAGATTTGACACTTCGTCGAGAAACCAAGTATCTAAGCCAATGTAGATAGAATTGCACGATTCGTACCACGATTCGATGCAATTTCTCAGGCAAATGATGCATCATGCTGCGTTTCTTTCTTCTCAAGAATCATTGTGAGTCGTCTGAATCACATTATTGTTCTACGTATCTCTCGATTTTCGCCATTGCAGCTTGCTCACTAGTCTGACTGGGTCATTCTCCGAGCATTTAAGTGAAGATTGTGAAAATCCTAAATTCCTGAAAACGTTGTGATGACCATCTGTGTTTTTTGCTATTGAACTTCAATCATTGAAGTATTTCCGGGTCAATCCCTAAGTAGTCAATTACACGCAGCTATCCCCCCTACCCCGCTATCCCGCTATTGAGTTTTTTGGTGTTGGATGCTATCCACAATTGACTACCTATGTCGACCCAATTTCCACCCTTTTGAATGGGAGCTAGTTGGGGTCCGAATGCTAACCCTAACAAGTTTCATCTCAAGTAATTTATGAGAATAAATTATCTCCTCATAACATGAGATAAGTTATCTCCTCCCGCCAGTAAAATTATGACATGCATCATATTTAATCATTTTCTGTAAAATATTTCTAAAAACTAGAAAAGTACGAGACATGTCATAATTTTACTGGCGGGAAGAAATCACTTCTCTCCTGGTATAAGGAGATACTTTATTCTCATAATTTATACCCAAACACTTATTCCCATTTTTATCACTCACTATTTTACAATTTTACTCACTCAGTGTTCCAATTTTAATGCTGAACAATTCTTAACACTCTCCACCTTATCTTAGTTGTTTCATCTATATACAATATTATAAATAAATATTTATATGTGCATAATTATATGTATAAATATCTATATATGCATAATAATATATAATTATACAAATATTATAAATAAACTTGTGTAGCGTTGTTACTTTGCTATTATGTCTTATGGATTATAATTTGTGACGTTACGACTTTTGAATTTGTGTTATTTCATATAGTATTTTTGTTGTTATGGCTTATGTTAATGTTTAATTATTGATCATGAATCTTACGATTGACATTCATGATTCAAAAAGTAGGTCTAGCGATTCATGTACGATTCACAATACTAACTACACTGATCTAAGCTTTTATTTAGATGGAGGCAGCTGAATGCTTTTAAATTTGTAAACATTAAGAACCTTATATGTAAACATGGTTTTTTGAAATTATATTGCTTAGTCAAACTCTTAGGAAATATTTGGGTATCGACTACTTTCAACAGCTTTCCAAAAGCATTAGTGGATTTACATTGACATCGTTGCTTTATTTTTCACTTTTTTTTGTTAAGATTTGAAGGTCTATGAGAGAGTGTTCAGGTAGACCTTAATTAATTTGCTGTAATCTAGCAATTCATGGGAAATGTTGTCTGTTTGGTTGAGGTTGGAACTTAGATTTTACGTTGAACTATAACATGGCCAAACGGGACATGCCTGAGGGGGTTATCCGTGACCTTTTTGTCAAACATGTCTTCATGATGGAGTATGTAATATTTTATTCTAACCTTTGTGGTGCTATGTGAGTAAACCAATTAAGAAAAAAATTATGCTGTGAGTTCTCTTGTTAACATCCTTTTGCATGTCACAATTCATTGCGTAATCTGAGAGTGAGAGTGAAGAGAAATACAAGAAAATGCTATTTTTTTGGTCTCTGAAGTTCAAGAGTGGTCTATAATTTTGTCAAAAGGAGGTCCTACTGTTTGGATCCTGTTAGATTCTTAAACTAATTTGATGTATGGCAAAATCATGGTGTTATTATATAGGTTGTCCATTACCTGAGGATAAAGTTTTATATTCTTCTCTATGTTATGTAAATGATCAATTGGTTGGAATTTTTCATATTTTTCTACAGGGTGCAATTAACTTGCTGATGGCAGTGTACAAGAAGGAGTTTAAAGCATTGGGTGGTTACTTAACCGAGGGAAGCAAGGTAAGTGATGGTAATTTGGAATGGTACATTTCATGTGGTATGCGTTGATTTTCACCTTAGCAGTGTTTTTGTTTGACTTGTTTTTTCTGTATCTATGCTTTTTCAGCCAAATTTGAGCAAGGTGGAGCACTTTATTCAGGCTGTTGGATCTTATGAAGATAGAATATTCCAGAAAAGAGCTCGATTGCATCAGGTATGTTCCAACTTAGAATGTTCATTTTTTTCTTACTTATGTTAGATGGCATTTACGACTGTCAATTTGTCTAGCCGTATGTCATGAGAAATTTTAATTATTTAGATATTCTTCTTGCATTTTGAATTGTATGATTCTAGTTTATTCTCAGCTCTGAAGCTAAATAGCTTGCTATTGATTATTGCCTCTTGCTATCGTGTCTGGTTGCACTGCCCAGCTCTCTTTACCCTGTGAGAACAAGGTAGAGAGAGGTCATGTGCTGATGCCCAATGAGGGTGTATAGGTTAACACCATTGAGGGATAACGGGTGTCTGGTTTGTAATTTTCCCCAATTTTTATCCTGATAACATAAAAGAAACATGCTTGAAAGCATCAGAGACAAATGAAGTTCACACACCCATTTATAGTTTTGCTTGCTCTTAGAGATAAATGTTGACTGCTTGCTCTGAATTTTTTCTTATTAATTGGTCTGTCTTCAGCGACAAGCAGAAAGAATAAAGCGTGACAAATCACAAGCAAGAAGAGGAGATGATGCTGGGCCTCAAGCTCAGCCAGATTCTCTAGTTGCTGTTTCACGATTTCATGGATCTCGTCTTGCTTCAGCTCCAACACCTTCACCATATCAAAAATCTGGGCATCGAAAACACAATGAAGAGGATTCTCCTCATAAAGTTGCTAGGTTGTCTTCATCAGGAGCAAGTGTTGCTGCTGCAATTGTCGAAGCCGAGAATAGTCTTGAAACAGATGTATGTATGAGCCTAGGGGGAGTGAAAAATGCACATTGTTATTTTGTCAGATCATTGTTGTTATTATTAAGCTTTCTGCAATGATCTGGTGATTTCTTCCCGTGCCCTGTCTTTGAATTTGGTATTCTTATGTTTTCCAGGTTCAAGATAATAAAGACGAACTGAAAGCAAAACTGAAGGAGGTACTTCGTGAGAAATCTGATGCATTCAACTCAAAAAATCCTGAAGAGGACAAGGTGAAGTGTAAAGTGCATATAATATCTTTAGGTTTTGGGTTTGTTGCCATGCATTTTAATTTGGAAGTGATGTGTTAATGTTCATGCCTTTCTCTCTTTCAATTGCTTGTTTTCCCACCCACCTAGCAAGGTAAGGTTTTGTTTGTAATAGTATTTCAATGGCAAATTTTAAAATTTACGTGGAGTTTTGAGAGTTCATTAGGATTTGAGAACATTAGTTGTACTGACAAGTTAATTTTCCTAGAAATGAAAAATCTAATGAAAAGGTGTATCTAATTCAATGCATGCAAGGTTTTAAATTGTGGTCCGCTATTATAATTGCAGCCGTGATATTGTGTTTTTGGTAATATCCACTACTATATCGCTGTTGTACTTCAATAATTGTGGTCACACAGTAACACTTCCCCAAAACTGTCTTTAGTTGTGGTAAACATAACCATGGTGTACGCAACAAATTATCATGAAATTGTTGATTTTAAAATGGATCAATTAGTTTGCAGTCCCTATTTTCATATTTAAAAAAGATATTAATTGCTGTATTTTTAGGCAGAGTAATGATATTGGTCCGTACTTCTAACAATTTTTTCATTTGTTCTTCATTGAACCTTGTTTATAAAAAACATAATATATAACTTCAAAAATTTAGGCAAATCTTTTACATTTGTACTTTGTCATGGATAGTGGAAGGGTCCCTTGTGAAATTGGGTTTTGAATTTGAAGACCATGGCTTGAATGATTATCTATATATAACTTTTTAACTGATAGTAATGATGAAATACATAGAATAAAATGATGTTTTAATTGGTTCTTTATGTGTCTGCGGGGGTAGGGAGCCTTACAGTAGCAGATGGAGTTGTCGCCATATGAACCAGAACAGATTTAAGTTGTGGGTCAGCCTCTTGGGCACATAGTAGTCTGGCCATTCTCTTAGCTCCACACATAGCGGGAGATTGTAGCTCCAAACTATCCCTTGTAGTGTGGGCTTGCTAATTCCTGATTACAATAGACGTTATTGTTTGGATGTTGCAAGTTGTAGATAATCTAGAATCTAGATGCTAACTATGCCTTAATTATGTGCTATAATGACCAGGTTTGTTGCATTAATTTGGATTTGAATGTGTAAGACGACTTTTTAAGTTCTTACATCTAGGCTATGGCTTCGTATTTTGATATTGATATATGTCCAATATAATGCTTATGATTGTGGTCCTTGTATCACATTTTTTTGTTTTAGTTGAAAGGTATTTTTCTTTTTCTTGATTCATTATTCCAGTTAATGTTTAGCTAATATTCTACTCTTAACAGATTAAGTTGGGAGAGCCAGGATGGAAAGAGAGGTACTATGAGGAAAAATTTTCTGCTGAATCACCTGAGGAACGTGAAATGATACGGAAAGATGTTGTAAGTAAATGAATCGTAGTGTTACTAATCTTGATTCATATGGATTTCTGGGTGTTCTTATTGGATTTTATTCTTTAGGTCTTGAAATACACTGAAGGTTTATGTTGGGTGATGCACTATTATTATGAAGGCGTTTGTTCTTGGAACTGGTGAGCTACATATCTAACTTTCTTTGGTGTGCTTTACTGAATCTGAATTTGTTTTGGATTTCGTGTCTCTTGTATGCTGCTTGTGTTATTCTGATTCTTTGTTATAGTGCTTAAATTTTGTGGTGATTGGATTTCAGGTGATAAGTATCAATTTTGAATTTGTTTTACTAAAATAATTTTGCTAGAGAAAAGAACAGAAGTATGGCTGGGGGAGGATATAGGTTTTTTTTAAATTGGCTGTGACACATTCATATCTTTTGTTGAGCCAGATTGCATCCCCAAGCATCACTTGCTTTGTTTTTCTTTTACCTAATTTTGTTTATTTTTGCATAACAGGTTTTATCCTTATCATTATGCCCCCTTTGCGTCTGATCTCAAGAGCCTTGGTGAGCTTAATATTACCTTCAATCTAGGTACCCCATTCAAACCATTCGACCAGCTTCTAGGGGTTTTTCCTGCTGCAAGGTTTGCTTGTTAACCTTTTTTATATTTTTTCTAAAAAAAATTATTACTTCAATGTGACATGGGAAGTGGAAACATTGACTTTTCTGCAGTTCTCATGCACTTCCCGAGCCATATAGGAAACTTATGTCAGATCCAAGCTCACCAATTATTGATTTTTATCCAATTGGTATGCTTTTGATTAAGTTTATTGTTAACACAAGTTTTTAGAAATGTGTTTTATATCTGTTCTCCCTTTTTAATGTTGATGCTGTGTGTCAGACTTTGAAGTGGACATGAATGGAAAACGATATGCTTGGCAGGTTTATTCCTCATGCACCACTTTTTTCCAGTATTTTGTGGACATGACCACAACATAGTTTTTAATATTGTCTTTCCTCTTCGTAGGGCATTGCGAAATTGCCTTTTATTGATGAAACGCGTCTTCTTTCAGAAGTCCGAAAAATTGAAAATTTGTTAACGGTAGAGCTCTGTTCTCCATGGAGTCTTCATGCACTTTATTTGTTCATTTCATCTTTCTCAACACCCCCTATTGATTATATTGCACGCTAACTTTATTTTATATTTTGTTGGTGCCCCAACCCTGTGGAAAAAAGCCGGACGAAACGCGACGAAATGCTATAATGTTCGACTTGCTTTTTGTGAATTCTTGTCATCCTCTCTCTGCGTGCATTAGTACACTTGACAACAAATGTAGAAACTTGTCGGACAGTAAACGTGCTGAGGTCAAAGAACAAATCGATCCTAACAAAAGGTTGGTGCATAATGCTTGACAATTTCCTAATTTCTTGGATGAGAAATAATTTACTTGGGAGTCCTTTTGACCAATGAAAATGACAAATTTTATGACAGTGAATGTCACAACTGATGGGTCAGATGGGCCATGTAGGGTCATGAATCACACAAAATTCCTTCTCAGGATTATGTGGAAAGCTATAATATGCTCTGCGAATTGTCTTACTGAATTCGGTGTTGTCCTTTAGACAAAATTCATTAGACAGTGGAATATTAATATTATTCTTTTCATAAATGGTGATAAAAGGATTTTGAGAAATATTCAATGAATGCAAAATTGCTTGGTTTCTATTGCTTATTAATTAGAAGTTTACCTTGGACATGCTACATATCTTTTCAACAATTTGACTTCTGTAGTGCTACACTGGAATAGCACTATTCACTGTTAGGCATTTATGCCTCTACTTGCACACTCTGGATATATTATGACATTGTGATTTGTGTGTGGGTTTTCCTGCAAGTTTGAAATGCTGGTAGTGTTATTTCAGTTGCTAAAATAAACAATTGTTTGGTGAAGAACCCCAGTTGGCGTTGATAACTATTTGTTTCTGAGGACAAGTAGAAGGACAATTTTTTGATGTAATAGAATCCATTATAGTTTTCATATGCATGGAGCTATCAATTTTGTTTACTTCATAATGGCAAATTTTGAGATCTGCCTGGACTATTTTCTGATGTTGTTTAGGGATACTTGCAGTGGTGGAATGAATGGTTATTTATCCTTATGTGGTGGAGAGCCTTGCCCTCCGGTCTTCAGGTCTCCTGTCTCAAGCATGGAAGACATTATGGACAACCATGTCATGTAAGCCCTTAAATGCTGTATAATCTAATAAATGGATGGCTTATGGTCAATCACTAATGGATCTGGTAGTTGGTATGATTTTCTTATTTAACCTTTCTTGCCCTCTTTGCTCAGATGTGCAATATATAGACTCCCAGATCCTCATAAACACATTACCCAACCTCCAGAAGGAGTTAAATTTCCTAAGAAGGTATTAGAATTTTCTAGCTCCTGCTTATTTATACCTGGCTAACTTGTGAATTTAGAGTTTGGTTTCAAAGGTTAAGTGCAGTGAAAGACACTGATCATTTATGGTAGATGTTTTCTTGTGCTTTGTTTACCTACATCATCAATGTAGGTGGAAAAATAAAATTTTGTTATTTATATACAGATTGTGACAATTGGGGATCTTAAACCTGAACCTGTTTTATGGCATGAAGATTCAGGCAGGAGACATTATCAACAACAAAGTGCGAGGTATAAGTCTTCGATTTATTTATGTTGAACTAAAAGACAAGTTAAATTTATGATTAACCATTGGATTGCGTGTAGCATCTTGTCATCTTGTTGCTAAGACTCTGGGGTTTTGGCTTTCCACTGCAGGCAAAACCCTCCTGGATCTATTTCTGGCCCGGAGCTTGGGGAAGCAGCACACAGACTTGTCGTCAATTCATTACAGCAGAAGGTTAGCAGTAATGGATACCGCCATCCCAATAATGGACCACCTCTATCTTATGCTGCACCAAGGGGTCATCCACAACCATATCCACCAGTCCATGGCCAACCACCATTTCTGCCATACCCAGCTGCACCCGCCCCTCAGCAGTACGGTTATAATCAATCATATGTGCCACCACCTGCGCACAATCCTCATCATCAATCAAATTATAATGAAAGAAATCACCATCAACACCAGAGATCACATCCTTATGGAAGAAATAATAATGGAAATGGAGGAAATGCAAGGCATGGATATCATCAACAATCAGGAAATAATCAGAACGCTAGGTTTGTGAATCAGCCAGGTGCACATGCTAGTCACCCCAGGCAAAACTTCCAATCATCTAGACCTCCTTACCAGAACTGGGTTCCACGGAATAACTCAAATGACCCCAGAGAAAATGCTCAACATCCACCACCCAATCAATATTCTGTATTAGATAGAAGAGGTAATAACAGGAAGCCAATGCCACCACATGGTAATAGTCACAAATAAATTCATTTCCTCTAGGGAATAATATTCTGCCCTGTGAAATGAAATTGTTGTACCATATCTTTTTCACCCATCTAGTTGACGTTTGAGAATTGTACTATCAGTTTCTGAACTTAAGTTTAGTCGACCCCTATCTTTACCCAATTCCCATTAATTAGATTCATTGTTTAATTATAACCCTAGAACTCAGGTTTGTAACATTTTTCAATTTCATAGCTGCTATTCATCCTTCAATTATGCTTATTTCTTCAAGTGTTATACTGACATTATCTCACATTTGCTTTGTGTTACCGTTTAATTGCAATTATATTCATTTCAGTTCTCAACATTTAAACTAGTTTTGTCATGTAATAAGATATGGATAGGTAACGTTTTATTTGGAATCTTAAATGCGTGGAATGTTTTCATATCTGTGATTTAAATTGAAGTTATGAGTGTAATATTCATATGTTTTCAGCTTAAAGGTTTTATATACAATTACTATATCATTTGTTGAAAAGTGAATGATTATTAAACATAAATGGTAGACAATACAATAATTTATAGCAAGTTAGACTTTTTTCAATGTTATTAAAACCGTACCGGTTATTCAGATTTATAATTTATATTTATAATCTACTTCAAATTCACACAAACAAACAACATTAAGTATGTAACAAAATCAATGTCTAAAGTGCAAAACATATATTAATTTAAAATTATCACTTAACAAACGCAAAATACAAATAAATGACACAAGTATCAATCCTTAAAGTTGAATAATTGGTGAAGAATTGAAAATTTGAAATGTGAGGCAATGTATTTTCACTTTTTAGGGATGAAATTTAAAAAAATATATATATACAAACCGAACGGTTTTGACCGGTTTTGATCGGTTTTCAATCATTTTTGACCGGTTCTCTTGCGTGTCTGGTACAACAGCCGTGCCGTACCGGTTAGGGGTCCGGTTCACCAGTTTTCCGGTCGAACTGGCCGGTACGGCACGGTTTTCACTTTTTTTTCATAGACAAGTTCACTTTTTTAAAGGCATATTTAGTTTATCAAAACTCTGGCAAATTGACTTGAAAGTTAATCATACCATTGTGCAAAATTTTCTGAGCAACACGCATGCTCAATCTGTGACATGGAGCCAAAAAATGAATAATAACAAATAGGTTATTTCAAAGTAAAATATTATATTTCTATCATTATCACAAAAGCTGCATTGTTGGCTGGAAAAAATTACATGTATGATTTATGGTGTAATTTGATTAGATTATTGGGTTTATAGTAGAACTTTTTGAAAAATTGTGAAATTGGTGTAGTTTTTATAGAACTTCTGGTTGTCATGTAAGAATTCTTTTGTTTATTCAATTATACGGTATAAGACTCGTGACTCATATGCATCAATATATTATATTTTTCTCTCACCTAGACTAGTACTTCTCATGGGAGGCACAAATCAGTATTGATACGAAAAAAAGTCTCATGCAAATCTAAGTGAGAGAAAAAATATAACATGAACTTATACATGGGAGCCACAAGCCTTATAATATGTAAATGAATAAACAAAGAACTCATATATGACAACAAGTTGAGACAAACACTACAGCACTTTAATTATTTTTCAAAAAGTTGTTCCATAAACATAATAACCTAGTCAACCTATAAGTTAATTATCCATATTAAGGGGTCACTTTATCTCCTTATTCTTATTCTTGGTTAAAGAGCATTTTTACTCCTCAAGTTATGGCAAAACAAATGCTGCTGACTGTTGAATAGATTAAGAGAAAAAACATCCTTTTATGTTTCTTTTTTAATATTAAGGTATCCTCTTCGTTTTTGGTAAAGAACTAATCTCTTTTGCAGTGTGTAATTATTACTCTTAACAAATATCGCTTATAAGAATCGAACTTTTAATTTTATGATCTTTCTGATAAGCTAACATAATCTTACATCATTATACTAAAGTTCTCCCATAACATATCAAAAAATCAAAACTTCTTAAAAGATTTAAAATAAGTTGGAAAAATGAAAATGAAAGGATAGTAAAGTTTGTTTTGTTAAATGAACTTATTCTTTTACTATTGTTAGTTATATATTTTTGTGAGTTATCCTTACTTGGATAGCATTACTTTTATGCAAAATTAGTCATTTCCCACTACAATCGTAGAAGGACAAAACTGAAGAACATGAAGTAACAGTGGCATTCAGAAATTGCAAATCTACATTTTAAACCACTCTTTTCATTCACACTCCTCACTTACTGTTATCTTCCACCGACAACCGTAACGGTTCGCTTTTCCGTTACGCCGCCGCCACCGATCTTTCTCAACGACCTCCGTTAGATTTAACTCAACTCCACACTTCTCATTTCGTGATTTACACTTTCTCTTTTCTCCGCCGCAACACCAACACTAATTTCTGGTATTATTTTCCTCATTTCTTTAGTTTTCTATTTGATTTTGTTGAAATGTTACACAATTTCTAGAAAAAAATTCTATGAGTATGTAGCAAGCTTGTAGATAGAGTTTTCAAGCTAGTTATGATAGTTGTTGTACTGTATAGAAGTTTCGCGAAACACGTACAAAAAATACCGATAAATAAGCACTATAAGATATAATGTAATGTATGATAATGAAAGTTGCTCTATACTATATGTGATAATTGTTAAGGTTTCATCTCAAAATCAATTGGTTAGGAGAGGGGTAACCAACACATATTTAAACCATTACCGAGATAATGAGTTAGGCGTTTTTACTTCCGGCGTTAATCTAGGCTCTTAAACTTGAGAGAAGTTACTCTTATAAGTAATTTTCATTTATTATCTATATCTTTCTATTTTCAAGTATTATTTATGTCATCTACTAAAACCAACGGATATTTTGATTAAATAATGTGATTTAATTTATTCTATTGGATGCTATTAATATTAAATGTGCTAATGCTGTGTTTTTGGACAATGATATTGATATTGACCTTCACTTTGCATTTGCTGAGACCTAATTTCTGGATTCTGGATTTTGTGGCTCTACTTAATACATTCTTTGATTCCAACAATAATTCAAAATATGGTTCCTCGTTAGTGTAAGGTCGCAATCACAACTTAAAACAAATGAACAACTCGCCTAATTTGTTGTAAAAGATTATGATGATTAATATTATTAGTAGGGCAAATTATACTGATCTCAATGTAATTACACTAACTATCCCTTTCGGGAGGTAAGTGCAATGATAACTGAATCTCCGAGGAGATGAGTGTAGTGTAGATTTTGTCATTTTGAAACATAAAGGGTATCATGTGTTATTAAGTCCAATCTTAAAGGAGTTAATTGTAATTTCCCATTATTATTTATTGTTGTTATTATCATATTGTTCTAAGAACACTCAAGTTGCTAATTGTGAATGTTCAGAGAGAAAACCAAAAATGAATTGTGGACTATATATAGCCTATAGGATTTACTATGGTTGCAAAAAAAAGGTAAAGATATAAAGTGATTATGTTCCAGTTTTAACGAGCATGGAATTGCAGCTTCTTTGATTTTATTTGTCATGATTTCATGATTGTGAAGCTCATTCACTCATTTAGTGGAGAAACCTGAATTTCTGAATGTTTTCAAATATTTAAATGAAGTGAACTTAATTTTGCAATACATGAATTATACTATCCATATCATTATTCTTCTGTTTCTGTTGCTTAGAAGCAATGGTATTTGGCATAACAGCAATCTTTCTTTCAATGACAGGGACAAAAAATGATAGGATCGTCCATTACAAAGGCCCTTGTGTATGTTTTATGGCGTTTTAAATTTCGAATTTATCTTCTATAAATTGTTTGCTCTCTAGTATTTGAAATTTAATAAATTTATTTGTCCTTTTATGTATTGGCAGAATGGTTTTGGGATATGCTTACACAGCCTATGAATGCTATAAAGTAGTTGAAAAGAATAAACCAGAAATCGAACAACTTCGCTTTTGGTGCCAGTATTGGTATATATGTTGATCATTCTTGTTAAAATTATATTGGCACCTTCTAGTTATGTATACTGATAACTACTTTCTTTTCCCCTGTGTTGCAGGATTTTGGTGGCTGTTTTGGTAGTATGTGAGAGAATTGGTGATGCTTTTATATCATGGTAGAGGATTCTATATTAGATGTGTTCAGATAATGATATATATGCTTTTCTTATTCAAAAAACGTTTATTATGCTTTCTTAATTTTGCATTGATGTCTTCTTCATGAAGGGTTCCGATGTACAGTGAAGCTAAGTTGTTGTTTTTCATATTTCTTTGGTGCCCTAAAACAAAGGTATAGAATTATTTACTGTGGTTGAATCTGATATTACTTTAATATCTCCTTTTCTTCAACATGATGGTTGAATTTATTACATCTATGTTAGGGAACAATATACTTGTATAATTCTTTCTTTAGGCAATATGTTGCGAAACATGAGCCAGAAATTGATCGCAGCTTGTTGGAACTACGGACAAGGCCGGAGATATTGCAGTTTTGTATTGGCGAAGAGCTGCGATTTATGGCCAAACTAGAACAGATGACATTTTGCAATTTCTTGCTGCACAATCAACGCCATCACCTCGCCCCGCTCAGGTAGAAGTTGATTACAATCATGTATTGGACTCTGCTGCATTATGTTTGAGTGTGACTCAACTTTGCTACAATCTTAATGAAGCAAAATATTATACAATTTCCATTATCAGTTCTGTTTTCAGATTATGTTTTATATACACTTAGATTTCTAGATAACCAACATATTGATATATTTCTCCTTCCATGACATCTGTTTCAAGTTACATGTTAAATATTCTACTGTTTTTAGTTATTAACATAATTTTGTAGATAAATAATTGATTGTTCATTAAAATGAATGCTGTCTCTTTAAATCATAGCAGCGATCAGCACCGGGTGGGAGGGTCCGTCGACCTGCATCTACTAATCGCCAACCAGCGGCTGCAACACAAACACAAGATGAGGAACCTCCTTCTCCTACCTCTAGCATATCTTCAACTCAGCTCCAGAAGGAAGTACAGGAAGAGTTGGCTTCTCCAAAGGTGCCTAAAGCAGCTTCTCTAGCTTCTCTAGCTTCTCTTCTAATAGCTGATTTAAATAACCAGAAGGCAAATTTTAAGACTTCTGTAGCCGTTTTAGTTACCCACAAGTCTAATCCTATACCCGAAACGACCAACCAATCTGCATCAACAGAGGCAGAGCCAAAGCAGAATGCAGCAGCAGCATCTAAATCCTCTGCAGCAAATGAAAATGGCAACCTTCCTACTAAGGATTCTATAATGGCCCCGGGGCGGATTAAGAAAAATCAGATCAATAGTAACCCGGTAGTGCAACAATGTTGTCAATTTTTTAGCTTGAAGTAGGTGTATGTGGACAATGTTGTGTATTGAATACTTACAAAAAAACTTATGTAAATATGTTGTCTTAAGTTTCCTTACCATTTGTTCTTCATTTTGTTTTGTTTTAAGTTATACAGTGGAAAGAAGTCTAATATTATGACTTCAATTCATTTTGTTCATTATAATATAATATAAGAGTTATTTAAATAATATCAAAATTATTGATACATTTTGTAATGAACCAGAAATAAGGAAAATGTATTAATTCGTATATTATTTTGATTTTTTCTTCACAATATTATATTTTGTTTAACCTAATTACATTTATCATTATTTTTTATTTAAAAAATCACACTTATTTATCATGAAGTGGTGGGTAACGTAATGTATACATATAAATTAGGGGAGTTTTATAGGTATAAAAAATAGAGTGATAGTTTATATAATTTCACTAGAACTGAGAGGTGTTAATATGGAAGTAAAACAAAGTGAAACATCATGTATAATGTAGAAAATGATCAAATAAAATGCATTTGAGATGATTGAGACAAAAGCTCATGAAATATGAATATGATTACAGAAAAATATCGAATTAATTAACATAAATATTGAATTATTATATAGTTGCATTGATGTAAAGAAAAATATAATTTCTAGGACCCATTTAAGAAACTCTTAATAGTTTTGGGTGTAATAAATTAACATTTAAAAAGTAAATAGTAGTCATCTATCTTAATGGAGGCTAAAAAATATCTAAAATAATGAGTAGAAGTTGTATGGATAAAAATGCTTTTGATAAGGTAAAACAAATATATGATTCAGGAGTGGGACATCAAAGTAGAAGATAACTCTTAATAGGTCAAATTCAGACAGCAATAATTATATATAAATGCATTAAGAGATACCCACTAATACTATAAAACCAAAACCATTCATTTTAAAAAGAATATGATGGGGTGTGGAGTGGGGTTGCAACCTTTTCTAGAAAGAAAAAACAGCTATGAATCAAAAGGTATGTAACAAAAAGTTGTAAGAAAATAACTGACCTGAATTGATTATTATTAGAATTTTAATTGAAAAATGGTATAAAATACAAAGCTATATAAAGTACAGAATATCACAAAACAACCCCACAATAAAAATTATGCAGCAACAAAAAAGTTTTGTAGTCAGTAAACGAAATAACTAATGTACATTAACCATATTTAGGACAATTACCAAAAAACTATTCATGTGGAGATGGAATTAGCTATATCACATATCTTAGTTCCACTAAGAATGTAGCCACCAAATGCGCTCATTTGCATGCAAGGATGAGTTCTTGATGGAAGTACCTGCAATATATGTGATTAAATTGTTATTGCAGATGAAGATGTCTATGTCTATATTCGAATTGGGAACATATCAGATGTCCCAGACTTTTTGTCCCTCCATGTGTCAAACAATTTGAATTGGTCAAAAAATATAATCTACTACGTTTTTTATTATTTTTTGTGTTTTGATCGATCAGAAGTTTTCGGCAATGGAGTGACTCAAGTGAGAGACAAAAGATTTGATATTTTGATCAAATTCAAATCATGGCCAACTAGCAATCCTAAACAAACAAAATATGCAAGTAATCTTCTTTCATTTAGCACTCCTCAATTTGGTTGGGAAAAAAATGACAAAAATGTCAGTGTATCATTCAAAAAATTGAACAAAATGAAGAAAATATTCTCCTTAAATGCTGCAGAACAAATAAATCATGGGTAACATAGGCCTGTGTTCAAGGGTACTACTGTGTACACCAAAGCAAATGACTTTTGACATTGTTACCCATACCTATCACCACTTACAAAATGTGTGGAGAATTCATGATTTGTATATGAAGCAAGCTACCTATTTTTTTATAAACCAGAAACATTTGACATAAAGAGCAAGTTGGGCAAATTTCTATGCTTAAAAATAGAAGAAACAACACTTATTTTATTTTCGCTTTTATACATAAAAAACAAAAGATTTCAAAATACCCCAAGTGTAATTTTTTAATAATATTGATAGTGGCAAACAAAAATAAATTCAAACCTGGTATTCACGTAACCAAGGCTCGGTTATTTGCAGCCCAATGGCCATATTGCCAACCTGTAGATTGTGCATGCAAGTTGCAAGAGGCTGCAATTTAAACAGAGCTGAGTGAGCAAAAGCGTATAAACTCTTTGGTATTCAGTGGCAAAGGAAGCCCCTTTCAACTTAGACACCCCCACCCCAACCTGCTCCCATAGATTTCATTTTTAACTGAGCACTGGGGTACAGGAAAGTTAAATAGATGGGGCAGGGAGTTAGAAAAATAAGCATGTAGGCTTTGCTTCATCAATTGTCAAAAAACATAACTGCCTCTTTAAATATACATTAGGATTTGACTAATGTAAGTCTGTAAATGTTTGACTCTAAAAGAACTGCTAGTATTTGTGAACTATCTTTGAAATGTTCCTGAAGTAAAAGCTTGTAACCAAATACAGCCAGAACAAACAACATTTGATCCACAACATTGAAGAAACCAAATAAATTATTTTAAAATAAAATTACGTGTGGACATCAATGACATGCCAATTATTTTACCTGAAGATATTGGTGATAAATAGCAAATGGAGCAGAATTTGATAAAAGGGGCAAGAGATCTTTAACCAACGTCCAAGTATCAGACTCTGGTGCAGCAATAATTAGGCTGTACAAAGAAGCAGAGAATAAAAATAGTCAAATTAAATATTCTTTGAATAGTAAAGTAATTATTCAAGTTCATATACCTAGAAAAACCATCTTCCTTCCACGAGTCAATGACTTCAGGTGGTGCCTTTTCTCCTGCCTTCGCAGCTTTGCAAACTCTTTTACTAGGAATGTTGGTATTCTCAGTATTCTCTGCACCAAGATCAGAAATTCCATTTTCTGATGAAAGCGAGATTTTCTCCACACTGACTGAAGGACAAGTCTGTTCCTGCAAACATAAAATCCTCTGATAAAGTGTGAAAAAAGTAATACAGAATCAGTCAGGAGATCAATGAACCAATGAAGTATACTAACATTTGACTGGCTTTCTGGATTGCAGACATCAGTATGCTCCAAAACTTGTTCAGGTGATTCATTTTGTGACAGCAGGTCCGAAATGGAAGACCGTAAAATTCTGCAACAAGTGAAAGATGATAAACAACCAGAGGAAAGAACTCAAACCTTGGAACCGATACATTAAAACAGAGGACAAATGCGTTTTTCACAGAACAAAAGCATATGATATGACATTAATCAATGTTCCTTTTAACTTCATACACTAATCTCAGAAGAATTCCCATGAACTTCACCTTTTCCCCAGGGCTTCTTAAAGTATCATATTTTTAAAATGTATCTAAACATGCTCAAATATAATTGCATCAATGAAGTAAAATGTCAAGGTTAACTCAAGCCAGTCGAAATCTATCTGTAAGAAATTAAAGCTTGAAAAATTATTTAACCTGAAAAATTAAAATTACAACTGCAAGAAGAGTAACAAAACAATTCTGACGATTTTAACCTGGAAAAAAAGAAGCTTGACTAACTGCAATAAAAAACATCATCTCACCTCTTGCAGATTTCATCACTGAAGTTAAATATCCTAACAATATCCATGGAATGTGGAGACTTCCCAAGATATGAATTGCATACAAAACCTGTTCCTGTAAAACATTTTACACTGTTAGATTATAACTTTGTAAGTAAAATGCATCAAACTGAGCTGCTTAACTCTGTAAAGTCGGCACTACCAGACAAATAAGTGTATTTACAGTAAAAGACCATTTGATTGCTATATTGTCATTGTTGTGATGATTCAGGTTTATTACAGAGCTTGTGAAAAAAAGCAGCAACATCAAATTGGTCAACTAAGTTAAAATTTGTATGATACCTCCTAAACGTTCTGCCACTGCACCAGTAATAAGGCCACCAACCATATCAACCACTAGAACGTCAGAACTTGAAGAAACATTAGCTAGGGAAAGTAGAAGAGACAACGTATCCACCCGCAAGAATCTGAATAATTAATAACCAGTTAAAAACAATATCAATAACAGATACATCACTTGATCTGGTGATAATGAGCATATCACTTAAACTATATATATCAAGTCATAAAGACGGTGGACAGGATACAGATATCCAAAACAGAAGGAAATATGAACTCGGAAATATATATCTTGGCAAACCCATATTTAAAATGAAAAAAAATTCAAATTTGAGACTAAATTACGTTGATTAGAATTTCATGGTTCATAGATAACCACACAACAGCAGTTGCCATGTTCCACAACCTCTCATTATTCAAAACTCAATAGAATCGATGTTAAAATTTGCTCTTTTTTTCTTCCTCAACCCAACAAACAAGCACAACAGAGACATTGATAACCACATAACTGCAATTGCCATATAAACCAGTCTATTTATTCAAAACTCTACACACAATCGATGCTAAAATTTGCTCTTTTCTTTTTCTTTCTTTATTTCCTTAATTAAACCCCACATGAACAACAAATATATTATACATGCTGGACCAATTTAACCAATACAAAAGTCACAGAAATTCTAGAACCAAATCATGCCTACCCTTCACGGTTTACTTTGTGCTCCAAAAAAATACCTCAAATCTAATAGAAACAAAATGCAAACAGTAAACATGTAAGAAAAACGGCATTCACAAGGACAAGATAAAGCTCACCCAATTTTAGTTGGATACTTCTTGAAATAGGCCTCGCATATGCTGAAAAACCAAATAGTGACAACCATCCGAAATTAAGTAGAGGCATTTAAGATGGTAATGGTATATACATAGATAAAGACATTTAAGATGAAATGTATGTCACAAACGGTTTAAGGAACACTCCATGAATAAGCTTGGTTATATTTTACTTAATAAGCTTTCCAATGTTCGAACTTCAATGATAATGCTATATTGCTATATCTGCTAGACAATATTATTTTCTATTGATTGTTGAAACATTATAATGTCAGTCCCACCAAAGTCAGTGTGTTTGTAGGATAGTACCAAAAGGCATAATAGCATGCAAATACAATTTTGCTAAATTATATTTTCCATCAGCATAAAAACAGCCAGACGCTGCAAAAATAGGCAACATTTTTAGGTACATCTTTGATAATTCAAAACACATTAAATTGGTTCCTCAGGGAGAAAAGGAATGTGAACCGCAGGAAATATGTGAAATAAATAAATTAATAATAATGATGACAACAATGATGATTAAAAAAACAGTGAAAATCAATCGGGGTCACCTTCGGGCAACAGGACGCCTCATTAGCACTTTTGGCGCATATTTCTTTTGTTTCTTGAGTCTATATTTCTCCTGTACACATAACATGAAATTCAGTTCATTTTTAAAATAAACTATGTGATATCTTTATGCTTAAATATACCTGAGAGAATGATGTTTTTGTTTCAAATGTGGCACTATTGGCAATGAGAGCTTCAATTATTTCATTACCTCTTGCACCCTCCCTGCATAAAAGGTATAAGATATTTTCACAACTGAATCCTATAAGCATGATAAAGAAATAATAAGTGAGATGTGGGTTGTATGATGCTATAAGCATGATTGTTCCTGGAACTGTACATTGCACACAAAATCAAATATATAGAAGCAAAACCATCCAAAAAAAATAATACGGAATATATCAATTTTACCTTACCATTTCCTTGACTATCCTAAACTTCACAGGAACAATCAAACTCAATGAAGGAAGATATGCTCACCTTCGCATGGCTTCTATATCATCACCAGTGAGGCTTTGAGCAGTATTGTTGTCAATCAATGCCCGATTGTCCCTTGGTTCATCATTTACTTGACCCTCTTTCATTTCTTCAGTCTTATCATTACCTGAAATGGAAATGGAGAAACAACACATATGAGGCAGGGGGAGAAAGGGTAGATTCTACGAAAAGTATCTTGACGAAAAATAAATAAAAACAAATCATTCTGAGAGGGCTTCAAAGAAAAGCATAGGGGTAGCATTTGACGTGTGGACAAGACAAGGGTAGGACAAGATGCTCTCCTGCTTTCTTTGGTTTTACCACTTTTGGTAGAACTCCAATATTCCATTTTTTATGCTGCAAAAATGAAACTCCCATGGAACAAATATGTAAGTGGATGAACACATTCTAGACCATGACAGCGACATAGCAGCACAGCCTTACTAAATAATAATGATAATACTCCACTACACTAACAAAAAAAGATTGCACATTGCACGAGACTCTCAACTAACGGATTTTGGGGAGGGTAGTCGGGTAGACATACACAACCTTACTCTCACAAATGGTGAAACTATTTCCGAGATTTAAAACCATGAACTCCACACCACAAGACCAATAACCTCACCACCGCAAGATTCACTCTCTACTCCACTACAATAACTAATGACGAATAAACTCTCATATATGAAGTGACAAAAAAATCACACTAGCTTTCACTCTATTTCCAGTCTTGAAATCATTATTTGTCTGAATCAAATTGTAAAAGCAACATAGAAGTAACACGAAAACCGGCACTTTCGTAATTATTAAAAAACACATAAAAACACTGAAAATCAAACATTAAAACAAACAAAATCATGTCCAGAAATCTCAAAAACTGAAAGATGAATGAACAAGCATTACCTTGGATTGAATGAGAGAGGAATGGACCGTGGGGCCCACTCTCAGCTTGAAAAATAGAACCGAATGCACAACCAATCAACGGTTGCAGAGAGTAGTTCTTATTCCCAATCTTCAATTTCCTGCACAAACATTAACACTTCAAATTAATTACAAATATCACAAATTCATATATAAACAAATAATAATAATAATAAACTGACGCAGCATTAGAAAGACGAGCAAAAACGAGACGATCTCCATCGTTGATATCAAGCAAAACGCTGCAACCTTCCCATGTTGTTCTACCGTTGATAATTGCATTATTTTCAGACATTTTTTTTATCAATCTATTTAAATGAATAAATGTTTGTATCAATGGAGAGTGAAATATAAGAGAGAATTGAAGATAAAATCAAAGTTACATGCAGTGTTGAAATTCTATATTCGTTATTTTTCTGAGTATGTCACAGCAAAACTATGGCTATGGCATAAAACCCTCACTAGGGTATACTCATCTTTCTTAACCGTTTCGTTTCACACGTGTATTGGGCCCTGAACTGCATAATCTACGTGTTTCTTTTTTGGGCCTTCTTTATCATATGACGTATAACCAGAACGGCACAAATATTTAGTTACAATTTTTTTTAACTAAGGGTGGAAATAGGCCATAACACCTATAGGTGGTCTAGTATTTAGCTTATAATAGGTCAGACCAGACCATGCCTCTTTGGTAAATAGTACAGGCTTGTGTTTCTTCAATAGTCTATTTAACCTAAATAGATCAGACTCAGACCTTTTAAAATGCCTATTAAACCTACAGACGAGCATATGTCATGTTATTATATATTTATAAATTATTTTTTTATAATATATATAAAAAAACTAAATAATTATTTTTTATGTAAATCCACTAGGACTTAGAGATTAGACTATTTAATAAGGGGAAAGATCCATTTACTACAAGAGTAATAGAAAAAAACTTACTCCTCATCTTAGCCATCTAATCTTGGAAAATCCAATGGTTTAGATGTATTCAATAATTCAAACCATTATATTTCTCAAAAATGAATGTTCATGATGTGGAGTGTGTCTTTTCCACTTACTCTTGGAGTGAGTGAATCTCTCCCCATTTAATAATTAGATATTTAGTTGTTGAGACTTGAGCTTAAGTACCCAACTCATGTAAGTATATAATTTTTATTGGCTTGTAAATAATGTGTTTAATTTGTTACCTTAACAATTTTTTGCATTTTTTAATGTTGACTCACAACTTTAAGAATTGTGTTTATTTAGCTTACTGTTGGGAAATAAGAACAAGAACGACTCATCTTCAATGATGAACTTGGACGAAGAACGTGTTTATTTCGCTACAAATGGTTTTTTTTGTTACCATTGTGGGTGCTATAAGGTGTTATTTCTCAACTTATGAATAACAACTAATCTTTTTTAGTTGATATGATTATCTCTCCTAATAAGTGTTGCTCACGAAAATTGAAACATTAACCTTTTGGTTATTCTAGGAATCTAACGATGTCTTACACTACTTATTCAATGTTTTGTTAGTATTTAGAGATTTAGAATGGGAATGAATTTCTTTATATAAATCGATCCAGCCATTGTTTCACATATTTACGGTTAATATCAAAAGTTTAGGTTGAATGTCAAGGAAGTTTTAGGAGCACGTTTAGTATGTAAGTAAATATTGGATCACTTCTTCAATATTTGAGTACTCATGTCTATTTTTTATAATCTTTTTCATGGGCAGAGTCATACGCTTAACTTATAGGTTAAACTCTAGTATAAAGTGAAATTAGACAATGCTTGGTAAAACCAACATTTCACTAGTTAAATCATAAATTTTACAATTTAAAAAGTTTCTTCCCTCCTAATCATAAGTATTATTTTCAACATAATATTTCTAGGCTTAAGCAAGTATTCAACACATCTCGAAGCACTAATAAGTATTCTTTGTTGACTAAGACTCTTCAAACTCATTGTTTTTTAGAGTTTTGTTAACCAAATATCTATAGACTCATTGTGTGTATATTCTTTACATTAGCTCCTTTCCCCTATGTTCAAGTAATCTTTGCATTAACCTCTCTATATTATGCCTAATTATTCTTTGTCTTAGTCTTTGCAAGCTTCACTTAAACTAGTATGAAAGTTGGTGTAACTAATACATGTTTACATGTAAATGTAATTCTTCCATATACACTATGCAAAGTGTGTTTTACAATTAAGCCTGAGGAAGATTACTTAATCAATATCTTTGACTTAATAAAGGATATACACTGAAACTCATGAATAAGATGTTTTTCTATATAAGTCACGCAACTAATTTTGTATTTTCTTTTCTCAAGAAGAACGAGGGATAAATTATTTGAAATACTTAGGTATTTATAGTCATGATCATTTTAATAATTAATTTGTCTTTATACAGATGGTACTGCACATTATTCATCTTCAATAATATTCTCATCCAAACCTTTTGCATGAGAGTTTTCGACATCATAGCATGTTCCCTTTAAGTGGAAGTCTTTCGAGTATTTTAATTGTATAAGTGAGAGCCCAACCAATATAGTTCTGATTCTTGTACCAATTTTATCCATCTACAATGTAACACTCCACATAGCCTCTTGCTAATGGTAATTTAGATATAATGGGACCCCACACCTCGATCCATATATATAAGTAGATCCAGCACTACGCCTTAACCAAAACCTTTGAAATTAAGTTGATCAATTTATCCCAATGTTGTGAAATCCGAGCCGGACGTCAACCCGGAGGAGGTCTTGTATAGGTTCTAACCGGTTAAGTCGTCCGGTCGGACCGGACGACAATATAATATCATATATAATTATATATATATATATACATATATTATATAATTAATTAAAATAAGTGAATAACTTTGCACAAAGCTTACACATAAATCAAAATAAAAGTGCATCAAAGTTTAAGTCTTACATAATTAGAGCAATAAATCAAAACACATCTCATTTAGAGAGTAAACATTCTAATTCATCAATGTATCATTGTCTTGGTTAGATCCTAAGTTTACATTGTTGGTTAAAGATGTACTTTGAGTGTAACTATCTACATCTTCTTGAGGAAAAGAGTCTAAATTAAGCCCTCCATCAATAGTAATATTTTGTCCTTCAACCATACCTACAAATTAGAATATACGTTAGATTAATATGTATAATAATTAGAAAATATGTATAATACTGATCTTTGAAAAACTCATGCATGAAACTAAGATCATTTGCATTTTTAAACAGTGTAATCGATTACACAATCCTGGTAATCGATACATGCTGATAAACTAATCAGACATGTGCATTTTACATGATGTAATCGATTACAATATACTCGTAATCGATTACAGCATATTAAAAGCATCAGATATGTGCATTTTTTACATTTTCTTTTATTTTTTTTTTAATTTTACCAACCCGGCCGGTTTAACCAACCGGGTTATTCCGGTTTTACCCGGTCTAACCCGGTTGGATCGGATTTTCCACGGCCCAAAATGGCTGGAAACCAATTCCGGTTTTCTATATATACAGGACCGTTTACTCAAGCGGGTGATGATTGAACCGGTCGTTCCGGTCCGGTCCAAACAACACTGATTAATCCACTTATATATTCCATGCTCTACTTATTCATCTTCAATGTGGATCCTAACTCACTATTTCCGGTTGAAACAATGATACATTTATTTATTTATTGTACAGCTAATGAACTAATTTTTTTTATAGGTATGTGATTTTTCTATTCTAAAAAGTATCACTTAAATTTGAATCTTTGACATAGTATGATATTTGAAAATTCAGTAAGACTTTACATCATTAAACCAACATGTTAGTATCATTTAAACCATCATATGACATGATATAAAATTAAACATATAAAATAGCTTTTATTAATAGTTAGTTCTTTTTTGTTGGCAAATAGGTAATCACTTAAAATAATTATTACAACATGGAAAATACATTTCTTTAATTTCATTTCATTGTTTTTATTAACAAAACTATTTCTTCCAACTTTAGTATTTAGCCTTCCAATTTCATTTGAAGTAAAAAAACTAACTTTTTTCCCCAAAATTGAATAATTTGGCATGCAGTGTTGTTACCTTAGTGACATGAATACAAAACTTAGAACTAATGAGAAAAAAGAGGACTAAATGATGTTTTTCACCTCTCAAACTAATCAAATTCCAACGGACAAAATAAAATGTTAGTTTATATTTTTATAATTTTTAATGAAGTATTGTTTTTTAATTGGAATGAGAATCAAATTCGGCCCCAATTTCAATTATATTTTTATAAGTCCATAATTATTATTCTTTCAAATTTTCTACATAAGACACGTGTCAACCCAATTTCATTCCTTTATTATAAACCAAAAATAGAAATAGAAGCAAAAAGAAATCTCCCTATATATATATATTAAGTTTCTGTATCACTCCAATCCTCTTTTCACTCAACACAATAGCATAAAACCCTCACTGCAAAAGTGAAAAGGAAAAGATGAAGATTAAGATAGTGAACAAGAAAAACAGAAAAGAGATAGAACATGACAACATTAACAACATGTTCATTGAAAAAGAGAGAGAAGTTGCTCAACTCCTTGTTGAGTTATCTCATGTCATCTTTGATTTAGAGTCTCCACTTCTTTCATCATTACCATTTACTTGGGGCTGCAAAAAGTTAAGATCTGCAATTCAAGATACCCCATCAAAAACAACAACATGTGCTCATGTTCCTCTGTTCTATCAAGGTGGCGCCGCCGTGGCTCCTCCGTATGAGGTGACTTTTAGTCCGGCAACCCCTTTGTCGTTGTCTCTTGTTGATTCTGATGATAAGGGTCAAAAAACATTGCCTTGTAAACTTTCTCTCAAAAGGGTATGTTGTACTATGTTATGGTTTCTTTGTTCTTGTTTTTTTTCAATGCTGAATTTTTATTGGGTGCGTTTTATTTTCCCTATTTTTTTTTCATCCCAAAGAATCTGTTTAAGAATTAAGAAGTTATACATAAAAATAGAAAGTTGGTCCATGCTATTCTAATTGTTCTTCTTTGTATTTATCTATTTCATTGGAGGATTCGATTATTAAGATGGACATTTGTTAAATACCCTTAGTTTCTTGAATCATAACCCTAGCGATTATTGAAGTGAATTTTACACTAATGGAGTGAATTGAATTCTTAATTACATACTCAAAGAATGAAATGTATGTTATTTTGCTTCTCCTTTGTTAATGGGGTTATCTGATTTTTGAGTTTTGTTTGGTCAAAACCCATTAGAAGAAAGAATACTATGATAGAAGTATAGAAGACTTGACAAAAAGTAAAGCTTCGCTCAATGAAGTAAGTATCTTTTTTTCCTCTTAATTTCCCTCTTTGTTTAATCTATTTTTCTCTTTTCTTGAATTTTGGATATCTTCTTAATCTCACAGGAAATAGAGAATGTGAAGCGTTACAGTGAGCACCTTTCAGACTTCAATTTCAAGTTAAAATCAAGAAAACAAGAGGTACTAATACTCTTAACATCTATATTTTTTTCCCTTTTGTTTATTTAATATGAGTTTAATATCTATATATCATTCATTCATCTATATTATTTTCCTCAAAATTGTTGCCCGTAACAATTTGCTCTTTCTATAGTTGAAAAACACATAGTAATCCTCAAAACCATCAAACGTAGGTCAAAATAATTATTTTAGGCTCATTTTGTTATAATCAATGTTAGTGATTATTTTGATTCACGTTTGCGATTTCAGGATACTAACCTGGATTTTTACCTTTTTAAAAATGAAGTTGGTTAGTTTTTTAGTATGATTTTTAATGATTGTGGGTTCAAATTCAAGTCCATATTTTGATCAATAGAATTTGCATTTATTTACAGCTAAGTCATCATAGGAACAAAAGTGAAGCCAAAAAACCCAAATTGGAAAATGGGTGTCCAATTAACTATCCCAATTCAATGGCTGAAAATCCTCAACATCACCAATTTCAATTCCAAGTCTCAAATTCAACACAATATGTAGCACTCATGCTGAATCAAAATTGTGGGCCATCCCAAATATGCAACAATAATAATGCCATTGTTCAGTTCCAAACGTCGTCGTTTTCAGTTCCATCATGTTCTTCTACTGCATTGGGCTTGGTCAACAACATAAATAGTAACTTGGGCCCAAATGGAAGAATTCTTGATCTGAACGGTTCTAGTGAAGAGATCATCCACGTGGAATCACGTCAACCGTTGGATGTGAATGGAATAAACAAGGATTTGAATAGAGTCATTGCAGCTCAAGCAAGACAGAGAAGGATTCAGATAAATAAGCTGAAAAATCATATAGGAAATAAAAAAACTCGTTAGTGTTGTGAATGATGTTATTTTTATTTTTTAATTTTAGAATTTCAAATATGGTTTATTATTGATTGAATACTTGAGAGGGAAGAAAATTTTGTTGTAGGACGAGGGTTGATAAAATATATATGAGGGAGATTAGGTCCATGTTATAAGGTCAATAAAATTTGAGAATCTTTGTTTAATGAAAAATGGAATTAGATTGGGAAATAACCTTTCATGGGGTCAATTCCTAACAAAAAAAGATATTCACCAACGTTTCAATTAATAGGCCAGTGTAGATCATAATACACTTGTGATTTATAACCATCGTATATGTGAACAACTAAAACTTTTTATGCATGTTTAAGAAAGAAGATATTATATATTAATATTAATATTCTTATTATAATTGAAACAAGAGTTAATTATACTCACATCCCATGAGTTTTAATGAAATTATACAAATCACCCCTCCATTTTTTGTCCTTACACCAACCACCTCTCCCTCCTACACAAACTACCCATAAATTTATACATACATTACACTGTCTACCCCTGCATGTTATAAAAGTGTAATATTTTAAAGAAAAAACGTGTGATGAATGTAATTAAGTTAAACAAAATATTGTATATTGTATAACACTTCAAATAGTACAAAAACGAGTGTTTCTTTATTATTTTTGTGTCATTAAAAAATACATTATAAATTTTAAAGAAATGTTTAAATAACTCTTATATTATTTTATAACGAGCCAAATAATGAAGACGCATTGACTCTTATATTATTTGAATTTGTCTACACAATATACAATATTTTGTTTAATTAATTACACACATCATACGTTTTTTGTTTAAAATATTACACTTTTATATCATGCAGAGTGTAACATATGTACAAAATTAGGGGTGGTTCGTGTAATGACAAAAAAGTGAAGGGTGGTTTGTATAATTTCACTAAAACTCAGGGGGTGTGAGTGTAATTTACTCTTGAAACAATATAAGTTCTATATTAATATTATATCGGTCTGATGTGGTAATATAACGGTTCAACATGTGGTTTACTAATTAATTCGAATACTGATAAAGTTAGATCTACATATATAGTATACTAATATTAATATTGAAAAATCAATAAAAAATACAATAACTAATTTTATTTAAATCGTTTATTTAATAAACAAAATGTGTCATCTAGTGCTAATATGAAGAATACTATTGCATCTAAGGATGGAATCGTCATTCATTAATGACCATCACATTGTCGTTGTAGTTCTTGCCAATGAATGTCTCGATGTCATCGTTCCCAAGTCGAGTTTGGTTAATGTAATATCACAATTACATTAATCAATTACCCTCGTCTGATCTATCACAACTGTCACCATCCACATCCATTTTTTAAACTAACATAGTATCAATTCATTGACTCTTGTTATTTAGGTTTAACCAGTAGAAACAGATTTTTCATAATCCAAAATTGCTCATTCCCACATTCAATTATCATTACAAAGTCAAATACAAATCATTGACAAAGATTATAAGCTTTAAATGTACACTTTTACACTCCATGATTGTAGATTGTCATATAAAAGGATATGGAAATTTATATATTATGAAATGGTGTCAAGGGATGTATTTTTATAAGGCTTGCTTAAAAGAAACCACTTTTATAAAAACAGTAAGGCACAAAACATCCTTTCATTCTTTCAACCAAAAATATGCATAAACAGACACGTTTTCCAAATGAAAAAGGACAAGGTTCAATTTCTAGGCGAAATTCCACATCATCGTAGATAAGCCAACCACTTTAGTCTTTACTCGTACACTCTTTTGTAATCATTCATACACTTACATTAAGTATAGAATAATCAACAATATTGTCAACTGGTGCACATCCAACAATTGAAATGTAAAATGCTTAGCAGGTAAATGAAAATCAGCAAAATAAAGGAGCAATAAGTAGAAAGGAACAAGCACAGGTGGCTATAGTAGTAGTAGATACACGAATAGCAGCAAATCAGGGATAAAAAAATCACAGTGGGTTCGGCTACTGCTCCTCATAATTATCTTCCTCCTCATCTTCGTACTCATCCTCCTCCGCGGTTGCATCCTGGTATTGTTGGTACTCAGCTACCAAATCATTCATGTTGCTCTCAGCCTCAGTGAACTCCATCTCATCCATTCCTTCCCCAGTATACCAATGCAAGAAAGCTTTGCGCCGGAACATAGCAGTGAATTGCTCACTAACCCTCCTAAACATCTCCTGGATTGATGTGGAGTTACCGATAAAAGTACTTGACATCTTCAAATTCCTAGGTGGAATGTCACAAACACTGGATTTCACGTTGTTGGGAATCCACTCAACAAAGTATGATGAGTTCTTGTTCTGCACATTAATCATTTGTTCATCCACCTCCTTTGTGCTCATTTTACCTCGGAACATGGCAGATGCTGTCAAGTATCGACCATGACGAGGATCAGCAGCACACATCATATTTTTGGCATCCCACATTTGTTGTGTCAGTTCCGGGACGGTGAGGGAGACATATTTCTGGGATCCATGGGAGGTGAGAGGCGCAAATCCCACCATGAAGAAGTGGAGCCGTGGGAATGGGATCAGATTGACAGCTAGCTTCCTGAGATCAGAGTTCAGTTGGCCAGGAAACCTTAAACAACAGGTAACTCCACTCATTGTTGCAGAAATCAAATGGTTTAGATCACCAACTGTAACCACACATTAAAGATAACAAGTTGTTAATACATTACATACATAATAAAAGGGCTGAATGAATTAATGAGAGGAAACAGGGGACTCACAACTAGGAGTGGTGAGTTTTAAAGTCCTAAAGCAAATGTCATAAAGTGCTTCATTATCAAGGACCATGCACTCATCTGCATTCTCTACTAGCTGGTGCACGGATAAAGTAGCATTGTATGGCTCCACAACTGTGTCAGATACCTTTGGAGAAGGGAAAACAGAGAAAGTGAGCATCATTCTATCAGGGTATTCCTCCCTGATCTTTGATATCAAGAGTGTTCCCATGCCAGAACCAGTGCCTCCTCCAAGTGAGTGACAAACTTGAAAACCTGAGAAAATAAGACAAATAGGAATGTAGACAAATAATTGTGGAATCTCAAGGAAATAACTATCAGATATCTTGGAAGGTATTACAAGATCATGAAATTAAATCAGTTCCAAACTGTGCCAAATTAGATAACCATGATCAAATATTTGCACTATATAGAATAACTCAACAGAACAGAAGACATCATAAGTGTTTCAGACAAATCTTAGAAGTTGCAACTTAGTTATAAACATTTTGACCACCGTCATAAGAATTTGCTAAGCTACTATGCTCATAATGGAACAAAGTGAGACAAAATCTATTGGAATTTGAAATACAATTTTTGACGTACTATCACTTAGCTTGTGCCAATTTTAAGATAAATTTAACCATGAATTAATTCCAAATTTCATTTACAAACTTGGCAACAAGTGGACAGTATTTTCTTCTCTGTAAAATTACTGAACGTAAAACCACAATCTCACTGTCTGCTAATCTGAACCTGTTTGGGCAAGCACAGATTGTACAGTCACATATCATAATAAATAACATAAGATATTTATAGAATCTTCTGAATTTAATCATTCATTTTTAAAAGATAAAAGTAAGGTTAGGTGGTCCCTGCCTGTCTTGGTACTAAACAAGAAGGGAACCCTGCAAGTGTTCCCAGCTAAGCCTTTTGTCAACTTCCCCCAATTATCAAGCAACACAGTGACTTAATGAAACATCAATTATTACAGTAAAAACTAGCAACAACCAATAGCCTTTATTTTTATTTTTTAGATATCAAATTTCAGATCTACTAGTATTCTTTTATCTTTTTTCAAATTGATCTAAGAAAAAAGTCAGTATACAAATTCAAAAGGTATCATTATCATTTATAAGACACTATACAAGTAACATTAAAATGAAATAAGTATATACAATGACTAAACATAAACCTTCAATTTCATAGTGTTTCTTAATTTAACTCACACATAAACATGCATACAATCACTTTCAACAATTCTATATCTACATATATTTTTAATTCAAAATTTTCTGCATCAAATTGTTCCATATTCTAATTTTAATTAGCATCAACAAAACAAAGTCGTAAACGTCCATAACAATAAGAGACACTTAAAATATATTCAGATCTATCATCAACACAACATCATCGTTTACAATAGAGAAACCATTTCAGTTATAAATAAACTAAGATGTGAGATCTAGATCACAAAATAAAAACACATAACAAAACGCAATGTCGTTCAAAAGCATAAACTCTTTAAATTACCTTGCAAGCAGTCACAATTCTCAGCCTCCTTACGAACAACATCGAGAACCGAATCAATCAACTCAGCTCCTTCAGTGTAATGACCTTTCGCCCAGTTATTCCCCGCACCGGATTGTCCGAAGACGAAGTTATCAGGACGGAAGATCTTACCGTACGTACCAGATCTGATGCTATCCATGGTTCCAGGTTCAAGATCCATAAGAACCGCTCTCGGAACGTACCTTCCACCAGAGGCTTCATTGTAATAGACATTGATTCGCTCGAGTTGGAGATCGGAACCGCTACCGTCGCCGATGTACTTTCCGGTATGATCGATGCCGTGCTCGTCGCAGATTACTTCCCAAAACTTGGAACCGATTTGGTTACCGCATTGGCCTCCTTGAATGTGAAGAATTTCTCTCATGGTTTTTTGAGAAATGAGATTTAGGGTTCTTTGTTGCGGTTGAGAGAAAATGAGAGGGTGTGAGAATGAGGGATCAGATATATTGTGGTATTTATATGGTTATCGAGAGGGTATTGGGATGGGAGAAGGTTAAGATGGTAATTTGAATAGAATTCAAAATCCAAGAATAAATATCTAGGCGGTAATAATGTATTCATCACTCATTTCATATTTGAATATTTTGTTTTGGAAAATCATATATCTAAACCCTTATATTAATCATTATACCCATAAAACTGATATATGTTATTTGTAAACTAATCACTAATAATTAAAGTATCAATTTGTGATATATCTCATTTTTTGTGTGCATATGAGAATTAGTAGAATTTATTAAATAATATATTGTACTAGTTTATGTAATTGTTGCCCTTATGTTTAAACAATCAACAATGGTTAATAAAATTCATTATCAATAAGAAGATAACGTCTTTTTTTCTTAATCATTAAGGTTTGTGGTAATAGTTTGCAAACTTATTTTTAATATTTTTTTAAATTTTTTTTATTATAATTATTGAGAGTGATTAAAGTTAAAATAGTTTTCACATAAAAATTGTTGAGACAATAAATTAAAGATATATAAATATATATGAATGATTAATTAACAGTGACATAATTACTTCAAAAAATCATATACATTCATCTTTAATTTTTATTAATTATTCTCATTTATCAGTTAATTAACAATTATTCTACTAAAGAGTCATTCTTATCCTTAAAATATGTGGCAATTTTATAAAACTGTTTTTTAAATGTCTAATAACATTAAAATATTGTTAAATTTTAATTTTTTGGGTTGAAGATAATTGATGTAACAAATAAAGTTTTAAAATGTGGAAAATATATGAATGGTTGAAAGTTACTATAATTTTCAAAAATAAGTTAAAGTAGTTTTCTAGAAACTACTACCTCTAATCATAGTCTAATATATGTAACGATTTCATTTCACCCAAAAAGCTAGATGTTCTTCTTGATCGTTGCGTCATTCAAAATTTGATCGAACTACGTTAAAAGGATTAACCTAAAATAACTTAAGTGATTAGATTAGATGGTCCAAACTTCATTAAGAAAAGAGGAATTAAATGAAAAATTGATAAGTATATTATGAGTATATTATTAATAAGTATATTATTTATTTATTTTCACCAAATTATTATTATTTATTAATTAGAAATCTATATGAATTTATTAATTAATATTATATTGATTACAGAGTTGAGGATTACATGTTCAATGTAATGAGGCTTTCAATTTTGAATATTTGCTGATATTACAAATACATTTGTATTTCATAGTTTATACTTTATAGAGATTAGCGTGTTGACCGGGCATTGCAACCCGCTTTCCTATCGTTTGTAACATGTGCTCTATATGCAATAAATAAATTGGGTTAGATATATTATAATTCAACCCGCTTTCCTATC
Source organism: Lupinus albus (assembly GCA_009771035.1). NCBI lineage: Eukaryota > Viridiplantae > Streptophyta > Magnoliopsida > Fabales > Fabaceae > Lupinus > Lupinus albus. Next base: position 3,753,102 of record CM020022.1, on the reverse strand, counting down.
GTTTGTAATGTGTGCTCTATATGTAATAAATGAATTATGTTAGATATATTATAATTGCATATGAATATATTATAATTTGGATTGAGTTATATGATTTTTTTGATATAAATTAGAATATAGTGATAGCAAAATAGGAAATTAATAATTACACTATAGTAGGTAGTTAGTTTAGGTTTTGACTTTATTAATAGTATAGAAATAGATAAATATCAGTTTAAGGATTAAGGGAATAGAATCTATATGGAATCATTTCTAGCTTGATGTTCACCACGGTATTATAACTTTGACTCTACTATTTTATTGACAGCCAAAAAAGTACAAACTACCACATAAGCTACAACATAGCATTGTTGACCAGCACCTAAATATTATTTGGATATTGATAATTTTGCTATAAGAACTTACGTATTTAAAGTCTGTTTTATGAAATAATATTAAGATGAATTGAAGAATGAAGAAGAAAAATAAAAAAGAGAAAAGAGGGAGAATAATAGAGGACTTGCATTCCATTTCTTGGTACGAATATAAGCATTCATCATTATGTAATTAACTTGATTTTTCTGAACTGGTTAGTATTCAGAGGATCTTCCGTAGTACAATCTATATACAAACCAAAAGAAGAAAACTGAACTGCGCGATAATTTACTAAAACAAGTTCTAAGGGTGTGCCATAGATATAACAATTTCACACATGAAAAAAGCAAAACAAACTCAATAGGCAAATTCAAAGTTGTGAAAATGAGAAATTCACCCTTGACACAGAATATCAAAACAATGAACAGAAGCACAATATAGTATACCATAAAAAAACTCAATTGCACTTGCAAACAGCACACAGCACAATTAAGGACCCAAAATTTCTAATAGTGATAAGATTTAAAGCTCACATCAAGAACCTACCTAGAACATCTTCAAGTCTATGTAAGACAAAAAGCAATGTGAGTTGAACTATGTTCTCAATCAGGAAGGATTTGTTCACTGTCAGCATCTGCTTCAGTCTCAATCTTAGACTTTGAAGGGCCTGCTCCGGGGGCCTGCTTCTTCTTGATCCCACTTACTATGTCATCAATCCTCAAAAGCATGCAAGCAGCTTCAATTGCAGTTTTAAATGTTTGTGCCTTCACATTGTAGGCATCCCAGATCTAACATAGCATGACAACAAAATAGCTTTAGAGTTCATTCGATAACATGCATATATATCAAGGAAAATTGAAGCAAGTGAACACAAATTGGAAGAAGATTTAGAGGAGTGTAAACTTTCAGAAGAGGGCAAAACAGAATAGGAGTGTTCGATTTGTTTATTTTCTTTTCAGATGATGGTTATACTAATAATTACAAAAATATGTAACTTGGTTTAACATTGTATCAACTATCATGTTTTCAAACTTTTGTAGGGAATCATAGCAAAAGTTGGAAAACAGGAAGAAAAAACTGACAATTTTGTTATTATTTATGAGAAAATATCAACTGAAATTAAAATCAGAAAACAGACTACCATCAAAAATACATAAATGAACATGCATTTTCTTCATTGTTTTGCTTCTTTTGGGAATAACTGGAAAGTGTAATATTAATTCTAACCTGACTAAGTCTGTTTTGGTAAAATAGTAGTTGGCTGTAATGGGTATCAGGTAATAAAGTCCCAGAGATGAAAATAAAGTACCTTGCACTCTTTCATGTCAGTGATGGCACCAGTATTTCCATCTATGCCAACCCATGCATTTTCTCCATTTGCATGCTATAATTTTCAAAGACACGTCAGAAATGACCAAAGTAAGTACAATATGCAATATGTACTAGCAGACTACTCTTACCTTTCCTTGTAGTGCAGTCATGGTCCGGATGACATTTATTCCACAATTTTGTGCCAAAGTTCGTGGTATAGCCTCAAAAGCAATTGCAGCGGCTTCATAAGGCCACTGTTAATCAACAAGAATCTTAAGTTAGAACTGCAGTAGACTAGTACTCTCAAAACCATATAGACTGTAGTACCAACTAGTTCGTTGAAACAATGGTTATAACACACTCACTTTCTCTATGCCTTCAACTGATGAACTCTTCTGTTTCAAAGTGGCTGATACAGTCAACTCTGTAGCACCACCTCCAGGAACAAGTTTAGGATTTTTAATTATATTCCTTGCAACAGACATTGCATCCTGTAATGGAAGCAAGTTTCAGAAAGCAGTATAAACAAATCCGCAGGATTTTAATACCTGTTAACAGCATACCTGTAGGTTTCTCTCAACTTCATTCAAGAGATCCTTACTTGCACCCCTTAATAGTACAGTACAAGCCTTAGGGTCCTTGCAATCAACAACAAATGCAAAGAACTCATCTCCAATTTTCTTAACTTCAAATAACCCAGCACCAGTACCGACATCAGACTCCTGCAATTCGTCTGGTCTGTTCACGATAACAGCCCCACATGCCCTTGCAATTCTGTTATTATCAGTTTTCCTCAGCCTCCTGATTGCAGTAACTCCGTGCTTGCTCAGATAATGGCATGCCAAATCACTGAGACCCTTCTCCGTGATTACCAAGTCTGGTTTAAACTTCAGTATCTGCATGCAAATCTCCTCAATGTATTCTTCTTCCATCCTCAATAAGAGATTCCAGTCTTCTTCTTTGAGCAGCTCAGCATTTGTTTGGTTCTCACCCTTTTTATACTCAAGAGGAGAATCAAGAAGAATGATACGAGGGTTAACAATCTTTCTCCTCATTTTGCCAGGGGCAACCACGTCTTTGTTAAACATAACACCCTTAAGAACTCTTGAGTCCTCCAACTGCCCACCAGGAACCTTCTCAACCTTAATATAATTTTTAATATCTACATCTCTCAAACCTTGACCAATATCAACACCCACTGTTGAGGTAGCATCGATAGCCAAATCCTGAAAGTTAACCGAGGTAAAAAAATATATGATACATAGTTCAACAGATCTAGAAGTGCTATGCAATTGAAGAAGGGCTATAACAATTATCTGCATTCACAGTAGCCGACAACCAAGCTTTAGTCACACTAGCCACTAGGTGGGCTCGGCTACATGGATCGGATGACGCCATAATGCCCTATTGTAAATCATGTCCATTGATAAAGCATAGATCTCTAAGTTTTTCCTAATCGTTTTGCCTCTGGTTTTTCTTGGACCCCTCTATCTCTAGAAATAGGACTAACCTCCATTTGATCTACACTCTTACTGGGACTTCTAATGGTCTCCTCCACACATGCCGAAGCACCTAAGGCATGATTCTAACATCTTTTCTACAATAGGAGAAACCTCATCTTTCTCCCTAATGCAATAATTCTTAATCATATGTAGTCTATCATGATCACTCATCCAACACAACATTTTTCATCTCTGCTACTTTATTCTCATGTTAAGATTCAGTCTCATAACATTGTGAGTCTTATAATTATGCTGTAAATTTTTTCCATATGTTTGAGTGACAAATTTCTATCATATATGACACCTGAAGCAGTCCACAATGTCATTCACTCTGTTTGAGAACTTAAGAAGAACAAGAGCTAAAATAACACGAGACTATAATGACATATTTCTCAGCTTTGCTTGTATATTCTATGCAGTTTTATGGGAGAACAAACCATGTCGGGCAATAATTCATAGACGGCTTACCTCCCTAACTCTAAATGCCCATCTAATCATGATGTTGACTTAAACCCACTTATCTAGATGCCAAATCCATGAGATGCACAGTGAACATGCAAATTGTATTTGACATAATATCATCAAGTCATGCTTTGATAGAGAAACACCGCTTCTGGTTGAGTACTGTGTAGATGACAACTTTTGACGTCACTAGTTAATTCACTACGATTAGCTGTGAGCCATCCTCATCTTCAGAAAAACCGCAAGGGTTGGCCCTCTTTTATAGAGGATTTTAAGGACATGCATATGCCAGAATATACATCTAGCCCAACAATTTTATGATATAAAAGAGCATAGAATGTAGCCCAAAGGGAAAGAGGATACTTACAGCAATTAAATCCCCAAATTGACTAGTGAACTTGGTACCTATGCAGCTTTTTACAAGCCCTAGCATTGTAGTTCCTAAATTTAATTCATCAATAGCATTAAGATTACATGTCAGTAAGAAATTAAAAAGGAAAAGTTATGTATTATTTCTAAGATTACATCAAATTGCTAAGGGATTATGCAGCAAACTCAATTCTTTTTAAAAATACCACCTCCCAACTCCCAAACTATGAATGAACTACTTAGGCTCAGTGGAGTATAGAATTGAAAAAGTTCAGCTTACTGCAAACTTTTGCATCCCGTTAGTTGAAAGAAAGGATCTTAACAAAATAATGTAACCAAGTAGTAATAGAACTTACTATCATGGGGATCAATGACCATTGCAATTTTGTCTAAAACAGCAATAGCATCCTCAAGAGCTTTGTTATAAGCTGCAGGTTACATAATTGTAGCAGTCATTATATACAGTTTATACTTTATTTTTTATACCCTTTTGGCAAAGAGCCACAGGTCAGTACTATTAAATTACCTCTGCAAATAACTGTAGGATGATAGTTTTTCTCAATGAATGCCTCGGCAACATGGAGCATCTCGCCAGCTGCACCGCGAAATTCAATATATTTAAAATGGGAAGTCAATATGCTGCTCAATAAACCAAAATCTGATCCTACACTTCGAATATAATAAAACAAAGCCAAAGTACAACCATGCAGAAGCAGAGTGAAACTGATCTCTGGCAGAAGAAACATCTTTTCAGTTTCAATTTCCTAATCACATTTACCATATATAAAGGAAGAATCCCATAAACTGTTTTCATTAAATATAGCCCTACATGACAGGTTCTTGTAAAATATATAATACATATGCACTATGCATACATAGATATATATGCTAGAGACATACCAAGAATGATGACAGATGTTGTTCCGTCCCCCACTTCTTCATCTTGGGTTCGACTTAGTTCAATCATAGACTGTAGCCATCTCAATAAAAGAACAATATTAGATTTTTTTTAAACAGAGAAACTAAACAACAAAAACCAAACGCAAGCCAGACCGGGGTGTATTCACATGACATGTCAGACAGAAGTATGTATGCGAAGCAACCAAATATCAATGAAGTGAAGCCAGAAAGACAAATACCTTCGCAGCTGGGTGAGCAATATCTAATTCACGTAAGATAGCATTCCCATCATTAGTCACCACAATTCCTGTTAATTACAACAAAATGGGCATCAGATAAATAATTTAGAAACAAAAGCCACATATCTGATCCTTTATGTTAAAGACTAAATAAAATGAGTCTTCAATAACTCATAACATAAATTTCAGAAACGAAAAAATTAACCTCCCGAAGCATCGAGTAGCATTTTCAGCATGGACCTGGGTCCCAATGTTGTACGGATTATGTCAGCAACAGCCTAAAAGTATTAACCATATAGATTAGAAAGCAGTAACATCATACAAATATCAAGGAATATTAACATATAATAGCTAGTATTCTGTAACATGTTACCTTCGATGCTTGAATGTTAGCATGGTGCACCTTAGTCCCAGACTCACGTTTCAAAGAATCCTCTACAAATTTCCACAACACACATTTCGAGTGAATTCATATTAAATAAAGGCGGCGTTTGACACAAGGAGGAATTGGATGGAACATGATGTTATGTTCTGTCTTATTTGGTTAAACCCTTTACTTATATTCAAAATGTTGGACATTATATCGTATTGTGTTCCATTCCTTACTAACAAATCTAACACAATCAAAATGTTTTTTAAAAGGAACAACATGAATCACCACCATATATTAATAATCAAACATTGTTTAACTCAAACAAAAAACTCAGATGAAGAAAATTTAGAGCAGACAGAAGAGAAGAAAAAACTTACTTAGAACTAGAACCGGAGCTTGCATGATTTCTAGTGAAAACGGAGGTTAACTGAAAATTATTCGAACAGAGATTAAAGCATTAACCGAATAAAATGAGGAAAAGTAAAAGAATAATGATAATAATGAATGTTGAATAAATAAAAACCCTAAAAGACAGTGAAAGAATGAATGGTGGGAGGTATGAGAAATAAGAATGGGAGTTACATGAAGATGGAGGGAGAATGTTGAATCGGTGGTGGTGGTGGTGGTGGTGGCGGCGGCGACGACGGTGAGTGGCGCTAGGTCAGAGAGAAGTGAAGGGGAATAGAAAGCAAGAAGAGCGGGAGAGTAGGACTTTAACTACGAAACCTACGAAGTAGTTTAACACATGGTAAAATGATTAAAATGTTGATGAAATTAAATATCTCTCTATAAATTCAAAATTCAAAATAACTACTTCACAAATAATATATGATATAATTATCTAATTTTAATTTTGCTCTTATGGTAACTTTTATCTAAAAAATTTAAATTGTTTATCTCATGTTTTCTTTCATCATTAAGATTGAATAATTAACTTCAATCATATATATTCAGCTGCAAATTACAATATATAATACAAATTATTATATTATATATTTATTACATGTAGAATATATATTACAAATGATTAAAAAATGGGTTGACAAACATGACACATTAGTTACAGTAATATTAATGTTAACCAAATTAATAAAGAACCTAAAATATTTTAATTATTTTGTGTGTGATATTTTTAATTAATAAAGAATATATAATATTGGAAATGTCAGAAATACAAACAAATTATTTTGTGTGTGATATTTTTATTAAAAATTAAATTATTAAATAAAAGTAATATTATTCAATAGCAAAATTTTAAAATTTAAATTATTTTCATTTTTTAACTTTAAAGGCAAAACAAATATTGTCCAATTTAACACACTCATAATTGACCAATTTAATAGATGCATGTCATTATGAGTGTATTATTAGATAATTCTTATACCATATTGGTATGAGTCTAATTTATTGATCTAATTGGTCAATACGATTTGGGTTTTATACATATGACTCAAGTCTAAAACACAATTTTTTATCTTTTTTGCATCTTTGTTTTTATTTTATTTTTCATGAGAAAATAACTGAAATAACCCAAGTGTTTTGTATCACTTTTAGTCTTTGAAAATTAAACTTCTAAATTATTTATCAAATTTTACAAATGTTGAATAAATTTGCCCTGTTGTCAATCATTGTGAGACAATTTATGTATGATTCAAATAATTTTGCATAGGTGACACTTGTCTTAACTAAATATATGTGTTCCTGCTTCCTTCATTTAGTATGGTGAATATTTTAGTGATCACAGCTAGTTCTTGAAAAAAGAGTATTGTGACCCAAAATAATAATCGAGTATAAAACCTACTATGATACACAGTTCCCTTGTTGTTTCATTCTCAATTGTCAATAATACTTGTCCATGAAGTTATATAAACAACATCATTTTAGCATAGTTATGAAATAAAATTATAGAATATTAACAAAACCACCCTGCATGATTGACATGATTATTGCCAAAATTCATACGAGTTTAGGCGATAGAATTAATTCAAATCACGATAGAATTGAATCAAATCACATACAAACTTAGACCTAGATGAATTGATTAAACTTTGCTAAACTCGAATAATCTCACCTAAACAATCTAGTTCACACATCTCACTCAAATTACATCACCCACACACCGAAATGACATTGTTTCACAAGCAAAAAACCCAAAATGACAATTATTCATAACTAATCATCAAAACCCACTCAACAATTATGAAATTAAGGCTCACATAAAGTCAATATCACACAACTTTTTTGTAGAAATATGATGTGAGATGTTAGTAAATTTTGTAGAAATCAAACCAATTATGGCAATCTTCACCTACCAAAAGATTATTCTCTGACCATAGTAAGAGGTCACTACACTGGTTACACTATAACATGCACAATGACCAGAAGCTTGGACAGTCTTGGCCATGTTTGGAGCACTGCAACATTGCACATTATTTTTCAAGTAATGTAACCTTTGGAGTATGAATGGTTTAACATAAAGGGTTCATTTTTGCATAATAAAAGGAGGACAAAGAAAGGGAGAGAGGAAGAAAAAATGATTCAATTGAGCATGAATTCCTAATTGTCAATTGTAAAATGCAAGTTGGTGGTTGCCCAAGAATCATACACAATTATTGACATGAATTAAAATGAATCATTTGCAATTTGATCAACTAGGGAAAAATTGGTGTAGAATGTTCACCAACAGTGCAGCTTCATATTGGCTTTGCCCAGTCTTCCAAACCATGAAATTTGGAGGAAAGTAGTTTTCTTCACTCCAACGTTTTAGTGAAGTTAAGGAAAATGGTCCTTGTACAGATCCCTGTGGATCTCTATAATACCACATCAAGGACTGCAACACCTCAGCATCAACCTGCGTTGTTGACTTTGGTTCTTCATCATCATTTTCTTCTTCATCTTCTTCTTCTTCTTCTTCATCATCATCGCTCAACTCTATAACCTCTGGCTGAGATGGCTTTACTGGCTTGTCCTCTAATCCTTGAGAGATCTCCGCTTCATATGATTCTGCTGCATCAGACAGATCAATATTCAAGTCTATTTGTTGCTTTGGCTTCTGTTGAAAAGGCATAACAGACGATTGTTGTGCTGCCAAAACACAGGAGGAAGAACATCAATTACTGGTATCTGGGCCGGATTACATGTGTATATTGACATTTATTAAGAAATACTTTATCCTAAAATTAAACAGGAGACATATACAGGCCAAAATGATGGAATATTGGAATCAATATATTTCATTATCTTGAAGTTCATAGCAACTTTGATTGCACCGGAGTAAACAGAAGAATAATTACGTCCAGAATTAGATACTTAAATCCCTCTGATGAATAATTATTATAAAGAACTTTGTATGGTTTATAAATCATTTTCTCAAAAGAAAAAGACTGAAACATAGTATCAAGTAAAGAAAGTGTCGGATAATAATAGGTGTTAGGGACATGGTAACTACAATGTCAAATATAGCATTGCTTGTAATTAAATCAAATAAATAAGCAGAACTAGTTACATGTGATCAGGTTATCTTTACAAGCACATTGACACGGGCCCGTTTATTTTGTTGTTTAATCAAAAGAAGGAACCAGATGTAACCCAGGGGCTTATATTGAAGGGTAGTGTTGATGTGAAAGGAGAATAGGTAGGATGGTGTTAGAAAAGGGGAAGTTACATCAGAGACAGGAGTACGGAAATGACTTCAGAAATATAATCTGAGAAATGAAGGTAGTTCTATATGCCAATATGAACTCAATAAATTCAACTTGGAATACTTCACTAATCTGATGAGAAGTACAAAAAAATTCACTCCTATTTATAGACCTGGACCCCTGTAATGGTTGGCTAAACCCTTCAGTAGTTACTGATCTTCCCCATCTTATAGACTACTTTTGAGTACACTGACCCATAAGTACAAAATTTGACTTTTCTAGACTTCTTTAAGTTACCAAATACTAAATGATAAGGCTAGACATAAGCCTGAATTAAAGCACGTGTACAAAAGAGGCAAAAGGAAGGCTTGGATTGGTTAAATAACTAACCAACTGAGTTTCCCTCTCTTTTTAGTTAGTTAGTTAGGCAGTTACAAGTTAGTTAGAGTCTTTAAATAGAAGAAAAGACTTGTAGAAGGGGTTATCTGGGAAATTTGTAAACTGATTGTGGAAATCAGTGGGGTTTGGATCGTGGGATCCATTCAAGTGACTTCTCTTATAATTTTTCTCTATTTTCTACACTAATAATACAATTTCTTTAGAGCCCAGCCAAGAACACTCTCTGTTTTGGCTTTGGGACCATTCCCTTTCAATCTTTCTTCTATTCTAAGATACCACTGACTATCACTGGTATCAGAGCACCATTCTGGTGCCTGTTGGATACACAACCAACCACCCACAAGCTGCTGAGGAATTTGCATGGTCTCAACTAGAAGCATGGCTAGGGAAAATGAGAGTTGGAACCAAGAAAGGGAAGAAATTCGTATGAGGTTGGAATTGAATGAAGCAAGAACTAAAAGAACTGAAGATTTGCTGACTGCCATCGCATTGAAGTTAGGAGTTACACAAGCTGATGGAACCAGTGAGAATGGGGAAGAAGTGGATAGTTACAGGGAGAACCAAACCCATGATAGGTGGAGAAGGTTGGAAATTCCTATCTTTATGGGGGAGGATGCTTATGGTTGGATCCAGAAGCTGGAAAGATACTTTACTATGAGGACAGTCTCTGGAGCAGAGAAGATGAAGGTTACCCTTGTGGCTTTGGATGGGAGAGCACTTAGCTGGTATCAATGGTGGGAAGGTTGCAATCCCTCTCCTACTTGGGAAAGTTTTAAGATAGCAGTGGTGATAAGATTTCAACCATCTATGATTCAAAATCCTTTTGAATTGTTGTTGTCCCTCAAATAAGAAGGGAGTGTGGAGAGTTATGTGGAGGAATTTGAAAAGTTTGTTGGAGCATTGAGGGAACTTAATCAAGATTTTGTGAAGGGGGTGTTCCTCAATGGGTTGAAAGGGGAGATCAAGGCAGAGGTCAGACTCTATGAATTAACATCCTTACAAGAGGTGATACATAAAGATATTCTCATTGAACAAAAGAATTCAGTGGTGCACAAGAAGCCTGCAGTGAGCTATGCAAGAGGCTCAAGTACCTTTAGAGGTAATTCTTATAATAGAGTAGTTACTCTTGACCCTTCCCTTCCCAGTAATAGTAAGAAAGAAGGATCCTCTGTGGGAAGTGTGGTGGGACCTCCTAAAGGGCAAGACAGTGAAACAAGGTCTACAAAAGTGTTGAATTAAGGGAGAAAAGAGAAAAGGGTTTGTGTTTCAAATGTGATGAACCCTTTTCAAGGGAGCATAGATGCAAGAACAGACAGTTGAAGATATTGCTCATGGCTGATGGTGAGGAGTTAGAAGAAGACAAGGAGGAGGAGGCTGAAATTCAACATTTCAATTCACTGCAACTGACTCTGTACTTAATGAAGGGGTTCACTTGCACCAAATCTTGGAAGATAGAAGGTACCTTAGGGGATAAGCCAGTGATTGTGATGATAGATTGTGGAGCTTCACACAATTTTATCTCTAAGGAATTAGTGGAAAGCTTGCAGCTTCAGGTGGAAGGGACCAAGACTTATATAGTGGAAGTAGGGGATGGCCATCACATTAAATGTCAAGGCAAGTGTAGCAATCTGAAAGTGTTGGTGCAACAACTGGAAGTTATTCAACATTTCTACTTGTTTGCTTTGAAGGGGGTAGATTTGGTGCTTTGCTTAGAATGGTTAGCAAGTCTTGGTGAGGTGAAGGCTGACTTTGGCAGAATGAGGCTAACTCTCAAGAAAGAAGGGTCACTGGTGACTATTGAAGGCAATCCATCCCTTACAAGAGCAGAGTTATCCATTGGAGCCTTTATGCAAGTGCTATGGAAGAAGGAGAATGAATGTTGCTTCACTATAATGATGTTGACCAGAAGGAAAGTAGGGTGCCCAGAGAATTGAATGAGGTTCTGCAACAGTACCAAGCAGTTTTCCAAGATATGTCAGGCTGCCACCCAGGAGATCTCAAGATCATGCTATTCACTTAAGGGAATGAGTTGGGATACCTAATCTCAGACCCTATAGATGCCCTTACTATCAGAAAGCAGAAGTAGAAAGGTTAATAAGGGAAATGCTTGAGGCTGGGGTTATTAAGCATAGTATTAGTCCCTATTCTAGCCACTATTATACTAGTCAAAAAGAAGGATGGAGGGTGGAGGTTTTGTGTTGACTATAGGGCATTCAATAAGATTACTATTCCTAACAAATTCCATATTCCCTTGATTGAAGAGTTATTGGATGAATTGGAGGAGGCAAGGATATTTTCCAAGCTGGATTTGAAGTCTGGTTATCACCAGATTAGGATGAGATCAGAAGATGTGGAGAAAAATGCCTTTAGGACTCATGAGGGGCATTATGAGTTCTTAGTCATGCCTTTTGGCTTGACCAATGCACCTTCAACATTCCAATCTCTTATGAATGAGATTTTGAGGCTTTACTCTTGTCTTCTTTGATGACATCCTGGTTTACAGCCCAGATCTCACAAGTCATGGTCAACATCTTGGTATAATTCTAGCTTTACTTATGGAGAATTCACTCAAGGCTAATTTGAAAAAGTGTAGCTTTGGCCAGGTTAGAATTGAATACTTGGGACATGTTATCTCAAATGGAAGTGTGGATGCTGATGAAGCTAAGATTGAAGATGTGAAAACTTGGCCTCAACCCTCTAATGTAAAAGGGTTAAGAGGACTCTTGGGCTTAACAGGGTACTATAGAAAGTTTGTGAAGGATTATGGGAGGATTGCTAGGCCCTTGACTTATTTACTTAAGAAAGATGCCTTTGCTTGGTTAGATGAAGCTAATGATGCTTTTGAAAAATTGAAGGTTGCAATGACGAAGCTACCCATGCTAGTTGTTCCTGATTTCAACAAGAATTTTGTGGTAGAGACTGATGCCTCAAGTAAAGGGTTGGGGGCTGTTTTGATGCAGGAGGGGAGACCCTTAGCTTTATGGAGCAAGGGTTTGTCAATAAAAGCACAACAAAAGTTTGCCTATGAAAGGGAGCTAATGGCTTTGGTACAAGCCATCTAGAAGTGGAGGCATTACCTTATGGGTAGGCATTTTATTATCAAAACAGATCAGAGAAGTTTGAAGTTTTTAACTGATCAAAGGTTGTTTTCAGAGGAACAATTCAAATGGGCAGTAAAGTTGGTAGGGTTGGACTTTGAAATTCAGTATAAGCATGAGCATGAAAACTCTGTTGTTGATGCTCTTTCAAGAAAGCTTATGTACACTGCTCTTTCAAGAAAGCTTATGTACACTGCTCTTTCTATTGTCACTAATGAAGAAATGGAGAATTGGATTCAAGAGGTTCAAAGGGATCCCAAATGGAAAAAGATAATGCAGGATTTAATAGCGTCTGCAGCTGCTCATCCAGAGTATGAACTGAAGAAGGGAATCTTATACTACAAGGGTAGGTTGGTGTTGTCCACCTCATCTAATAAGATCCCTATGATCTTGTCTGAATGTCATGAAACTCCTATGGGTGGCCACTCCGGCTATTTCAAGACCTACAAGAGGATTTCTAGTTTCTTGTTTTGGGAAGGAATGAGGACAGATATCAGAACCTATATAGAACAGCGTGAGATGTGCCAAAGGAATAAGTACTCTACTTTGGCTCCTGCAGGGTTGTTGCAGGGTTGTTGCAGCCTCTGCCCATCCCTCAACAAGTGTGGATGGACATTTCAATGGACTTTATTGGTGGGCTACCTAGAACCAAAGGCAAAGACACAATCTTTGTAGTAGTAGACAAACTTTCTAAGTTTGTTCATTTTTTTGCTTTGGGTCATCCATTCTCAGCCAAAGATGTGGCTCTGGTTTTTATCAAGGGCATAGTCAAGTTACATGGTTTTCCTATGTCTATAGTCTCTCACAGAGACTCTCTCTTCCTAAGTAATTTCTGGAAGGAGCTATTCAAACTAGCAGGAACACAACTCAAGCTGAGTACTTCTTATCATCCTCAGATTGATGGGCAAACTGAGGTGACCAACAGATGCTTGGAAACCTACTTAAGGTGCTATGTTGGCCCCAGACCCAAACAATGGGTGCACTGGTTACATTGGGCAGAGTTTTGGTCCAATACCAATTACCACAGTGCTGCAGGGATGACTCCCTTCAAAGCTTTATATGGCAAGGACCCTCATATGTTGATTAGAGTTGGAACTATCCCATCAAAGGTAGAAGATGTCACTCAACTATTCATTCAGAGGGATGGTATATTAGATGAGCTAAAGGAGAATCTAACTAAGGCTCAAAATCAGATGAAACAGCAAGCAGACAAACACAGAAGACTTGTGGAGTTTGAAATAGGAGATTGGGTATTTCTTAAATTGCAACCCTATAAGATGAAATCTCTGGCTGCTAGGCCCTATGCTAAATTGGCACCAAGGTATTATGGTCCTTATGAAGTGATTAAAAGGGTGGGAATGGTAGCTTATCAGTTGGCTCTACCCAAGGAGGCTCAAATTCATTCAGTCTTTTATGTATCACTGTTGAAGAAGGCCATTAAACCTCCTCACCAGCCACAACCTTTACCACCTATGCTAAATGAAGAGCTAGAATTGGAAGTACAACCAGAGGACATCATGGAAGCAAGGAAAAATGAGCAGGGTCATCAGGAAGTATTAGTCAAATGGCAAAACTTGCCTCAACATGACTGTACTTGGGAAGAAGCAGCCACTTTGCAAGCCAATTTTCCTCATTTCCAACTTGAGGATAAGTTAAGATGTCTAGGGAGAGTATTGATAAGGCTAGACATAAGCCTGAATTAAAGCACGTGTACAAAAGAGGCAAAAGGAAGGCTTGGATTGGTTAAATAACTAACCAACTGAGTTTCCCTCTCTTTTTAGTTAGTTAGTTAGGCAGTTACAAGTTAGTCAGAGTCTTTAAATAGAAGAAAAGACTTGTAGAGGGGGTTATCTGGGAATTTGTAAACTGATTGTGGAAATCAGTGGGGTTTGGATCGTGGGATCCATTCAAGTGACTTCTCTTGTAATTCTTCTCTATTTTCTACACTAATAATACAATTTCTTTAGAGCCCAACCAAGAACACTCTTTGTTTTGGCTTTGGGACATTTCCTTTCAATCTTTCTTCTATTCTAAGATACCAGTGACTATCACTAAAATAACTGGATCTAACCTCACCCCAACAACTAGCATAAGGGGGGAGCTGCCCAGGCCATTATAAAGGGTTATTCGCGTGTATATCCATCTGATGAGAGATAATTTTCTAAACTTACTTAACTTATCAAATGTATTAGAATAGCTAAGCCTAGTTCCACCCTAAAAGTTAACTTAAGAAAACAGGGTAGCCAAAGTCATTATAAAGGATTCTTTGCCCTATAACCCAACTAATGTGGGACACAAAATACCATCCTAACACATTCGACTGAACATTTGGAAGGTGAAGTTGCACGACTGGACATTTGCTTGTCACCCAATATTAGAATATATTCTAATACCATATTAGAATATCAAGGGTGACCTCCACTCCAAAAGCTAACTTAAGGGAAACATGGAAAAAGATTAAAATTTATAACAAACCTGCAGCAGTGTCACGAGAAATGACATTTAACATGGTGCCTTTCATTTCCATAGTAAAAGGAGGAACTTCTGATGCTCCACGGAGACCGAGAGTTGATTTTGGTGAATTGTTTTCCTCTTTTACAAGATCAGCAATATCCAGTTTTGTAGCCTTCCATAGAAAACCATCTGCAACTGCTTTTGGAACCTCGCTTACTAAAGATGCTTGCTTACTAGTAGTCTTCCATGACTCCTGCAAATTGTTTTCTACTCTTTTATCTGGAACATCAGATGTTGGAGATTCTAAATTTAGATCTTGTGGAACATTAGGTTTTGTAGCCTTCCATAGAAAAACATCTGCAACTGCTTTTGGAACCTCAGTCACTAGAGATGCTTGACTAGTAGTCTTCCATAACTCTTGCAAATTGTTTTCTACTCTTTTATCCGGAACATCAGGTGTCAGAGATTCTGATTCTAGATCTTTTGGAACATCAGGTTTTGTAGCCTTCCCTAGAAAAACATCTGCAACTGCTTTTGGCACCTCAGTCACTAAAGATGCTCGCTTACTAGTAGTCTTCCATAACTCCTGCAAATTGTTTTCTACTCTTTTATCTGGAACATTAGGTGTCTGAAATTCTAATTCTAGATCTTCTGGAACATCAGGTATTGTAGCCTTCCAAAGAAAAGCATTAGCAACTGCTTTTGGAACCTCGGTCACTAAAGATGCTCGCTTACTAGTAGTCTTCCATAACTCCTGCAAATTGTTTTCTACTCTTTTATTCGGAACATCAGGTGTCGGAGATTCTAATTCTACATCTTCTGGAAAATCAGGTTCTGTAGCCTTCCATAGAAAAACATCTGCAACTGCTTTTGGAACCTCAGTCACTAAAGATGCTTGCTTAAGAGGAGACTTCTGTAACTCTTGTAAATTGTTTTCTACTCTTTTATCAGGAACATAAGGTGCTGGAGATTCTAATTCCTCATCTTCTGGAACATTAGGTGTTCGAGATTCTGATTCTAGATCTTCTGCAATAGCTTGAGGAATTTCATGCAATAACCGTTCCTGTTCAACAGGACTCTGAAGCTTCTCCCTTTTCTGAAGGTACTCGTACAGTGTACTTCCCATTGGTTAAGGAATGTGTTTTATTGAAAATATATTTACAGAAATTGACTAAAAGATCTCTACACAAAGCAAAATGTTAATCACTATAATCGACAGCTTTCTCAACATAAACAGCCAATGTTTTATTTTTATGACTGGTAGTACAATCAATTTTATATTGAGCATATATTAGAGAAGAAATTTAGTTGTATAATAAATGTAGCATATTGCATTACAAGAATCAGCAGCATACTCCACCACATATTACTACAAAACAGAAAATATATTATCCAACAAATATCAGAAAAGGATATTCTCTACGCCAACCCTTTTCATTTGCTCGATCAATAAGATTTTGCAACATGGTGAGTTCTCTTGCTAGCCACTACAACAGAATTAACACATAATAAGAAAGGGTAAGAGTTATGTAAAAAAAATCAAACCGAAGTATCAAAAAAGTAAACACAAGGTCTTATTTGAAACAAGCATGTACAGCACATTATAGTTTTGATAACACACAAAGGAAGCAGGTCAAGTATACGTATTGCAATTATGAATACATAAGTGTTGATGTTTAA
The DNA here is from genome assembly GCA_009771035.1 of Lupinus albus. NCBI lineage: Eukaryota > Viridiplantae > Streptophyta > Magnoliopsida > Fabales > Fabaceae > Lupinus > Lupinus albus. The sequence continues at coordinate 3,736,320 of CM020022.1, read as the reverse complement.
CACACACAAACATCAATAAGTACATGAAATATATCAAAGGTAAAGCTAGTGTGTATAAAAACTAAATAGTATTTAAGAAGTGTCAGATGCTTAAAATTCAAGAGTTATTTATTCCTTCGAGTACTGTTTAGATGTGCCAGATTGTGACACATAACGACAACTCCTAATGGAGAAATAGCATGCAAACAGTATCAGTGCTGATCTAAATTGCAGTGTCAATGCGATAACCAGCTAGGAGTACTAATGTACTATGGTAGAATATATGGTCTAGGAATTATAGGAAATCTCATTTATTAGCTGTAGATGGGAAAAGTTTCCAAACATTATTTCAGTACAGTATCTAGTTATGGGGAAAAAATACAAGATAGAAATCCACTCAGACAAATTGCATGGTATTAGAGCCAAAGGTTCAGCTGAGATGATTATTGAAGAGGAGGCAGCCGTTGGTGGATCCATGCATGGGGTCCCATGTATTGAAAGTCGTCCGGCAGCATGTTCCGTTATAGATGATGGACAATGGTTGTACAAGTATGAATAAAAACATGCGTGGTCTGATTACTATGTAGGTTGGGCTCTTGGTGATTGGAATTGGAAGTCGCTAGGGAGCATCTTCCATTGGGTCTTAGGTGCATTCAGAACACTTTGAGGATGCTGTTTTAAGTCCATTTACAGCCTCAATACTGGTACTGATGTCCCAGTCAAATCAAAGGGTAATTTCATACATCAACATGACTTGATCGCATTGGCTGGTTTTTGATCTGCTTATCTTGTTGACACTCGTTTAGAATCCAAGAGTGTGAACCTCTTTCCAACCCTTTATTGTATCGTCAGTTAGTTGGGAGTCCTAATTATTTGACCATGACAAGTCCTGACATCTCTTTTGCAGTACAGCAATTCAGCCAATTTATGCACATACCCCCAACAACCCCATTTGGCTGTTGTTTGTTGCATTATTTGTTATCTGATGGGTACTTCTCACCATGGATTATTTTTCCCTGATGGATCAACCCTTAAATTGCTTGGTTATAGTGATGCATATTGGGCAAGCTTCCCAGATACTCAGCGCTCAGTTACAGGTTGGTGCATTCTTCTTGACCCTGCCCTCATTTCTTGGAAAAATAAAAAGCAAGCCACGGTATCTAAATATCAGGTCATGTTTACTGCCTGTTTTGAAATTACTTGGATGTGTGGTTTGTTAGCTGAGCTTGGATTCCAACAGTCCTACCCTACTCATTTGGTTCACAATGCTAGTGCTATCCAGGTTGCTACCAATCCGGTTTTCCATGAGCACGCCAAACATATCAAGGTCGACTATCACTATCTGCAAAACTTTTGCCAATCGTGTTATTTCCCTTCCACATGTCCCCTTCGAGCTTCAACTTCCAGATGTCTTTACAAGGCAGTACCTCACCTATGTCATCAATTTCTCACTATCCTTATTTTATTAGGGTCTTCCCTGCTTTGTAGTGCAACAACTAGCTAGCATAAACTATTATAGTATATAGAATATACACCTTAGGAATTATAGGAAATCTAAGTTTATTGCCTATACATGGGAAAAGTTTCACGAGATTATTTCTGTACATTATCTATTTATGAGAAAGAATACAAGATAGGAAATCGTTCAGACAATTTGACACATCACTGAAATGAAACAAGAATGAAGCAATTGAAGCACAAGGTTCCATAACAGTTCAGTACATACATGCTTAGTCATATCTTCATGCAATGCTCTTGCCGTCTGCTCTATATCAACCTACCATGTATAAAAAGTAAAATAAAATTAGTGTCATGAAACTCAGATTCATTAAAGCAATAGACATCGTATTTTAGGTAAATATAAAAGAATAAACTGTGCTGCAGGAATTTTTTTACTCATGAATAACTCAAAGTAATAGAAAGAACTTACAACCATGGGCTTCTTGATCAAGCCATCTTTTACTCTTTGATGCAAATCCTTACACTCCTCCTGAAACCATGTCATATATCCAAAACCCCCAAATTCAAAGGATTCAAACACATTTGTAATGCAGAAAGTTCGCAATAATGTTAAATCTCGTTGAAAAGATGGTATTAAGCAACCACACAAAGTTGTGGTTTTAATGCCGAAGTAAAAATACTCTGTATTCGTCAGGACCTATGAAAATTATTAAGCCAATAAAACATATTCAAAAAATACCTGGAGACAAATTGAAAATTTTAGTTGCTTGTTATTAGAGATCATAGAAATGATTTTTCAAAGTAGAGCACGGGTAGGGAATTTGTATTGCATTTGTTTTTGTATGAGAATATCAAAATCATTTTGTTCTATGCTTTACTTTTCAGATTTGCCAATTATTTTTAAGCATCACCTTTTCCTGTATGACTTAACATTGGTTTTGGAAAATAGCAGAGCAAGAAGCGCATCCCTTAATCACCAAAATTTAGGGCATGCTATACTATATTTAGTTTGAAATCTACAGGAATACCTCGTTTTTTCCTCCTTCTATCATACTCTGGTCCCACCCCTCCTTTACTTATTTGAAATTGTATTCCTGCATTAATTGGAACTAGAATACAACCTTGGGGAAATTGACCTTATCTCTTTACTTCCCAAAACTAGCGTGAAAAAGTTAATTGAAAGTTGAAAGCTGCATCACTTTCTACAACTTTATTAATGATAACTAGATTAAAAAATATCTAATTCTCAAATTAATATAGTCAGAAGACAGCAAAAAATTATACGATGATTCATTGCGCTTTTTATTTTCTTTTCGTTTTCTGTTAGGAGTTGGTACACCACTATCATGCATTAGTCTGAAAAAGCACATCCAAATGAGCTCTAGATGACTAAGCATACAAAAAAGATAATACCAATGTGATTCAGCAGTCAAAAACACCAAATAAACCATCAACTTTCAATCAATGTTGATTATTGAAAACTCTCAATGAATAATTAATCCGACTTTAATTTGTTACAAATTGATAACTTAACACTACGGCTTAGGACCAGACTAGACAAACTTTTTGGTACATGAAATGAAAGTATCAGGAGAGGGTATCCCACTCGATGTTCAGGACATGGCATCAGCCTATGATGGTACTAACAAATGACACGCCAATGAAGGATCACCATCACGAATCAAATCTAAACCATTGAGTTGATACAATTCCATCCTACCAGTTTGGCAAAATGTCATTGGCATGTGCACAATTTTTACAAAACAAAGTTCAAAACTAGTAAGATAAAACAACTGTACCTCAGAGAAGTTATCGTCTGAAAGCATGTTAATGCTTACGTCTTTAAAGAAACCAGAGACTTCCAGGAGATTTCCTCCATTTATTCCAGATCCCTTATTTACACCTACAAGACAGCCCAGAAAGAACTGTACTTTAGCTAATTACAAGAAATAAATCTCATCATCTAACTTTTCTATATCTGTCATACTCAACTGTCAATTGGCATACTAAACCCACAAATAAATAGTACATGAATAAGCAACGCTAATAGAAATAATTCCATGGAGGAGCCCATAGAATATTAATTGCATACTGAATGGTTTATTACTTATTAATAATTTCCAGAGGTATGACAGTTTTTCTCATTTTTATTGCCTTTCTCATTCAATTGTTCAGGGAACTAAGTTTCGCTTAAGTGAGTCAAACCCGCATCAGGCTAATGGATTATAATGTTTTCTTAATGGTCATTCATTGTGAAAGGTCCAAATCGTTCAATTGGGACTAATCACAGCTAGCATGCAACAATTACTAATGACATCAAACAAGAGTACATATGCACATTTTGGTTTGCTTCATTTATGTGAACCCCACACAAAACGTGACCTTTATTAATGAAGTCAAACAAAGAACATTGACACATTTAAGTTTGCTTCATTTAACGTGAATCCTACCAGGGATGTGACCATTACTAATCATGTTAAAACAGAAAACTAATAACCACATTGAGCTTTGCTTCATTTAAAGTGAATCCTACCAGGGATGTGACCATTACTAATCATGTTAAAACAGAAAACTAATAAGCAAATTGAGCTTTGCTTCATTTAATGTGAATCCTACCAGGGATGAGTCCATTACTAATCATGTTAAAACAGAAAACTAATAAACACATTGAGGTTTGCTTCATTTATGTGAATCCCACCCAACAAGATGTTATTGGGTTATATTGTTTTGTTCATTGTCGTTCACTGAGAATAGTCCAAATCACTCAATTGGGCCTAATAGAGTACTAGAATACTTTGTCAGGTCATCAAAATGCAAACAAGCTATGCAAATGAGGCAAAAAAGAGTACATATAATATTTACATTTGGGTTTGGCCGTTTGTTTGTTGCTTCTAATTCTAACAAGCACAAATGTGAAACCGAAGTAGTTGACGAGGACGCCTTTAACAACAACATGTGCATTTAAAAGTCACGATAAAAAACATTTATTGAAATGCAATGACATATTCAACTTACAGGTTACAGCAGCCAAATTACCTGTGACCTGCAGAAGCTGGTGCGAGTTTTTCTGAAGGTAGTCATTAGGGTCACACTTGATTCTTATGAAGCCTCCAATTACTTTACTCTCAAATGTTTCAGGGTCCTTTAGAAGCTCCTCAACTAAACTCTTCCTTAAATAAACAAGCTTGATATTGAAAGGAATAACAGCAGCAAAAAAGCTCCTCGGTTTTTCCCTAGCCAGTTTCTTGGGCTGACTTTTCCTCTCTGAATTTGCCGATTTTGGAGTTTGACAGGCCCCCAAGGCATCCTCCTCCTCCTCGTCCTCCGAGTTAAAGAAAATATCATCATCAGATTTGTCACGGTTCTCAGCAAAATGTGGCTCGAGCAAATTGTTAATTTTCAACCGGCCAATGCTCTTCCTTCCAAACAGCAAATGGAGCCCCTGGTCACACACAATCCTCTTCTTTTTTGTAGGATGAATAAGGTTATTCTGTTTAACATACTCATTTATGATATTAGTGACTTCACTTTGAGTCATCTCATTGCTAGTATCTCTACCAATGGATTGGAGAAACCGAATAAGCGACGTCGAACCCCAACCATCAAACTCCTTTTTCTGTTTTTTGTATTTCCTCTTCTTTCTAATAGGGTTCTGAACTTTCCCATTAATTGTCTCTATCCAAAAAGAATCAGCACTAGCTTTATCATCCATCTACAATAACCCTTACAAAAAATTCAATCTTCTCTTCTGATATTGATTCCTAATTCTGCTACCTATCAGATTTCTATGTTGTCATGCTTTCTGTTCCTCAATTTTCAACCTAATAAAAAACAAATAAACAAAAGATACATAATTTTGAAGCATAAAAATAAGAGTAAAATCCCTATTTTGACCTCTACCAATTTGGTCCTGGACAATTGAAAAAACCCAACATGGTCCAAAAAATATCAAATACGCGTCAAATTAGTCTTTTTAGCATTTTATATGACCGGTGACAGTGACTATTTTGATTCACATCCGCGATCGAATTAGTACACGTGAAAATTTATAAGGATCAAAACTAGGTATTTACTCTGTAAATAAAATTGACATTTTATTATTATAAAAAAAACACCTGCATTCCCAGGTATTATTGAAATTGAAACCCAGTGAAGGCATAAAAATGAAACAAGAAATAAACGCAGATTCAGAAGAACGAGAAGGGAGAAAAAAAGAAGAGAGAAAATATACCTTGAGAGCGTTGAAGAAAGAGAAGAAATGGAAGGTTCTAGAAGAATAAGAGGTAGTTGATGAGTGGTTAGGAGTAGTGTGAGTATCTGAGTCAGAGAGCACAGTAGAGAAAGTGGAGAATAAGCGATGCGTTCGTAATTCAATACAATGGGAAAAAGAAGACACAAAAATAAGAAGAAACCCCCAATTTGAACAAAAATTAATTTCAGATTATTTATTAATTTTTTAGCCTTAAATTTACTTAATAATTTAAATAATTAGATTTTTCCTAGAATTAATATTTATGATATAGAATAAGTTTTTTGTTTTTTAAACTTACTCTTTGAATAAGTAAATTTCCTCACTAGGTGATATACGTGTACTTTTAGAGTAAAAATTTATACGCATTCAATATATTTGTATATCTTCTACCATTTAATTTATTTTGTATTATTTTTTTGAAGAGTAAATGATATTTAAACGTGAATGATTAATAATAGCTCATCATAGTGTATACATTTTTCTATAAAAACAAAGTCTATTGTATAAGAAAAGTGTATAATATTGTAAATATTTGTATACATCTAATATATCATATTATTTATTTGTATTATAATTTTTTTAAGAAAAATCAATAAATGATTAAACATTTTCCACATAAGGAAATGGGTAGATAAGAAGCCCCACCAAACAAAGGTAAAAAATAAAAAGTGGTGAAAATAATTCCACCTCTCAATTTAAATTTTAAATATAAATTAGTTTTTTGGTAAAAAAATATTAATTCTTTTGGTACATAAAAGATTAATATTGACATGTTAAAAATAAAACTTGTAATTTTCATATTAAAGTTAAATCAGTAAAAAAAATTATTCATTTTACTTTTCATTTAAATTTAAATTATTTAAATAAGTACATAAATATATATTTAATAAAAGTATAGCTTGTTTATTATGTGTAATTGTAATTATTAAATAAAATAATTTTTTAACTTTGAAATAAGTAATGGATCGCTGATATACCAAATTTAGTATAATATATTTGGATATAAATCAATGCATTTTATAAAAATAACTATATTCTATTTTTTTATGTTGTTATATTTCATTAAAACATTTATAATATATATTTTTTGTCAATATTTTGTTTTAATAAAATTGTCTTATTCATTACAAACAACATTTATTTTTAAAAATATGCATGCATATGTTATTTTACTTAAGACATACAATATTTCCTTAAACGTACTTCATATATTGAAAACAACAGTAATTTTTTATTTTCATTTAGGAAATATATTCCTAATTTTTTTATATGTGATATTTATTATTCATGTTTTGTCCCAAAAAGGTCTCAATAAGAATATCCTACAAATTGTAGCTCATAAGTTTTAAAGTTTTTTTTCTTACATAATTAGTGTTTTGAGCAGTATTGTCGATCTCGAGAGCGACATTTATTGGTTGAAAAAACTAACTACTCATTCTGAAAGGATTAGTTTCTTAGCAAAAGATGAAAATGTTACCAAAAAAAGATTAGAAGATTGAATTGGTCAATATCTTCACATATATCTATATAAAAATAAAAAATTATATTTTTTGTTAACTCATATTAGGTGGTAAAAAATGGAGGAGTGACTTGTATAATTGCGCAAAAGAAAATTTGGGATATGATTTGGAATAATAAATACAAACGTGTTCATTAATGCAGCAACAATAATATAGTCACATTCGTATATATTATGGAAGTTTTGTTTTTAAGGTGATAGGACCTTTATTTTTAATTTTCTCTTACTTTCCTACCCAAAAAATATCTAAAGATCAATTCCAATTAAAACTTTATGATTATTTTTGTGGTGATTATATTCAGCTTATTATTGTGCCACAATTGTTCAACTCCATAGTAAAATTCACAATTGTTAAAACTATAGAATGATTTCACATGAAAAAAAATCAACAAAGTCAATTTAATTATTCTAACACATTTTATATCATAAAAAATATTTTTCACTAATATTTCAATACTTCTATTAGTTAAAATAATTTAAATTAATTAATACTTAACTATGGCTTATAAATAGTGATAGTAATAGTTATAAATTCATTCTGAAACACATTGCACACCAAGCTATATTCTCACAATGTGGAACTTAAAGCTACCAACTTTTATTAAACCTCTTTCTCTACAACTAAACAAGAAATGTAAAACTTGTTATAGGTATGGAAAATCACACAATTGAACTCTAGTGTATAACATGTTTCCAATGCTAATATGTCCTTGTAGACATTGAAAAAGTTAGTGACTTCCTTGCAAAGACTTGTTTTTTCTTTGTTGGCACTAAATCCAACAATTGACTCCAAATAACCCAAGAGAATGTTTGAACAGCAATGATAAATATATACATATAGCAGTAGTGGAAGTCAAACTAAGGATGTATACAAAAAAGAACAGTCAAGTGCACGAGGTTCCTACTTAGCGAGGTCTCGGGAATGTAGATAGATGTACTTAGCCTTCCTTCTACAAGCGGAGAGGCTGAATTTGAACTCGTGACCTCATAACCATTAAGCAACAAACAATCTTACTGTTGTGCCAAACTCACACTCTCAAGGTAAGAAGTTCAAATTAAGCTATTCCCATAAAAATCATAAGATTTTCAAACTATATATAAGCTATTAGGCAATCCTAGTTATAATCAAAAAGCTTCATTAATTGTTCATACAAACTTAGTACACTTATTTTTCTGTCCTAGCTTTTCTCCACTCTAACTTCTTGAAGTGCCATTTTTTGTTTGGCTGGAAATATAGGCTCTCAGAGATGGAGATTGAGTTAGAACATAAGGTGCAATAGTTGTATTTTGAGCTCCACTTTTCTTTTGCATTCTTCTCCGAGCTAAGTACCCTCTAACCCAAGGAGTCGCATCCTCATTGATTTTGATCATGATGAAGAAAATAATGCGGTATATGATGATCATGCTTAAGATTACAATTAAGTCTATCCACTTTGATCGGCTGACATCAATCTGAAACACATTCTCGAGGATGTATTCACCCGGTATCTTAGGAAGGTCGGGTGTCTGGTTGTCGAATATCAATCCTCGGAGATCATTCTGGTATTGCCCCTGAAAGGTTTGTCATTGTTTTAAGCATCATTAAGCTTGAACCATGTGAAATTCATTCATGTTTCCATAATGGATATGTGCTAGTTGGTGTACCTGTAATGCCCAAAAGTGGAAACTGATGTATGACATCGGGTAGCGCCATACCGGCTTTGGGATATCATGTGGGAGCCTAAAGTAGCCAGAGACCAACATGAATATGCCCTGAAATATATGAAGTTGGTAACAAAATTCATTGATTTGGTGGAATTCATGATAAATTATTTAGCAGATGTTAGAATTTTATCTGCTTATGTAATGTAACTCAGGCTTGCAATTAGTACTATGAGATTCAGTATATATCTAACTCAATTACACAAGCCTAATACATCATAATTGGCTTAAATAGTCCTAACAAACCATTAACTAATCACAATAGTGCTTTAAATTGCGGTCGCGATTGCGATAACGGTTGTGGTTACTGCGATTGCAGTGATGGCTGCTATTGCGATGCGGATTGCGTCTGTTGCGGTGTGAATTATTTTGTTATTAAAACAACATTTTTTAATCCGATGCGGCCTAATGCGGTCCAAATGTGGTCCGATGCGGTTGCGTTGCAACCCGATGTGGCCGCATCATTGTGATTCGATGCGGTTGTGACGATCACCGCAACCGCAATATTGCGGCCACATCAGGTGATGCGGTCCACAATTTAAATCATCAAATCACATATTTACCTAACCAATCACTAATTAACTCAACTATTAACAATATAGCCACAAGTGTGAGTTAATAATTTTGGTGTAACTATGAACTAATCATGTACATAATTAAACAATCACCAACAAATTCAATTAGTCATGAATCAACCACACTTTGGATAGATATTAGTTAATGTATGAGGAGGTTCATACCTGAATCCCTGCACCAATTATGATGCCCATGAGGAAGTTAGGGACTACACTAGCAATTGCCATCATTAAGCTTTCAACCACTGTGACACTGGCATAAAGGCACAGCACAAAAAACAGGTAATGCAAAAAGCCAGGATGCAGGCTAACCATGAAGTAACAAATTGTTCCTGACAGAAAGGTGATCAATATCAGGAACGGCGTCGCCGATATTGTGTTGCTGATCACAAATCCAAGGACACCATAGTGTCCATTAAGCCTCTCCCTTTGAAAAACCTGCAATTAATAGTGATATATATAACCAGATTATGTCATCATTATTATACTAAGTTTATGCAATGAAAGGGACAAAACATACCTTCATATCTTCAACAAATGAAGGGAATCCACCAATTGACATGAAGGTGACAAAACCAAAGACAAAAGAAGCACATGAACCTCTAGCCTAGAAAAAAATCAAACACATATTTAGCTATATTATTACCAAACTGATCCATATGAAAAGCATGCTAATAATTCTGGCTATGAAAAACAACAACTTTTATTAATCATAATGATAGTAAGATATGTAAAACAAAGTGTTCCATATCTCATGAAATTACAGCAATAAATTGAGATACCAGAATTGAGTTGTAGCCTGTCCCCACATTAAAATAAATGGTTCCAATGCAGAGAGTGACCACAATGTAGATTACAAGCCTAAGCCAGTAGTAACCAAAATCTCTTAACATGTTGATGAATGAGCGTTTGGTTAAGATATAAGACTGCATGAAGAAACTAGCTTGACTTCCTCCTCCATCAAGAACAGTCCCCTTCTGCAGAATTCGTGAGAAAATACATAATGTCAGAAACAAGAAAGGGCGACCCGGTATACAAGGCTCCTACTTAGTGAGGTTTGAGCAGGATATACATACGCAGCCTTAACTCCGCAAACGGAGAGACTGTTTCTAGGATTTGAACATATGACCTTATGGTCACTAGGCAACAACATTAACGTTGTGCTAAACTCACCCTCTGGAAATGATTCGAGAAAATGAGTAAGAAAATGCAAGAGAGGTTATTCAATTACATCATTGCTAAGTTTGATTAATTTACTACTAACTAGTAATCATTGTTAAAAAGCACTTACAACTTTGGATATTTCATCAACTTTTTGTCTTGCAGCATGAGATTGCTGAGAAGTGCGGTAGAAGTCCAGAAGAGTTTTTATAGCTTCAGCAGTAGTGATCTTGTCTATGGGATCATCACTTCCTTCAAACTGAAAGAGCAAGGTTCAAAAAAACAATATAGACAAAATATAAATGCAATGAAACTAATGGTTTTAACTTTATAAAAATCCACTACCCTTTTAACATCTCAGTTACAATGCCATCTATCAGCTACTTCTTATTCACAAAAAGAAAATGAAACTTTTAAAGAATATATCATTTCAAAGATTTCAAAAATCCGTCTGCAAATTGGGTTTTGAAGGGGAACGAATAGTAGACTTCAGAGTCATGAAATACACTTATTACATGAATTCGAAACCTTCTGTTTTCCTTCATTCTCCTCCAAAATTCAACTCGCAAACAAACCCAACAATAACAGAACAAGTACGAGAAAACTGACTAGGTAGTTAATGACTAAAAAAAGGTGAGTAGTACCTTTAATTTCATAGAGCCTTTAAGAGTGCTCTTTACTTTGTCAAAATCAGAATTGACACACCTAAGGAAATGATCTGATGGGTTTCTCAAAGCAGGACATGGAAAACCAGCTTGTGCAAAGAACTGCATGCAAAATCACTTAAAAGTAATTAACATAAATAAAAAGCTAGAATCCTTAACAATCACAAAACATTGAATAAATTTAGCATAAGAAAAAGTGATTGGTGAGGTTAATAACTTAAGATTATTACCTCATATGCCTCAGAAGCCTGACCAAAATAAACAGTTTTTCCACCAGAAAGCAAGTACAATTGATCAAATAGTTCAAACACTTCACTACTAGGTTGATGAATAGAAGCTATCACAGTTCTTCCATCTCTTGCTAAGGCACGTAGTGTCTGAGTTACAAAGAAAGCAGAAGCACTGCCACATAACAAAATTTTCAATTGATAAATATGATATGAACTAAGCTGAAACAAATTTTTCTTCTTTGCAAACATAATCAATAGGAGATAACAAAAACCATTAGGCTCCCTAAGTGATTTAAACTGTGGGGCTCACTCGCCTTAATATTGCGGTTGCGATGGCCATCGCAATTGCAGTGTGACTCTTAATTCAATGATGCAGCCGCATCAGACTGCAATGCAAGCATGCCACATCGTATTCAAAAATATTGTTTTAATGACAAAATAATTCACACCGCAACCACCATAATTCGCATTGCAACAGTACAATGACCGCAATCGCAATAACCGAAACTATTACCGCAACCGCAATTTAAAACACTTGGCTCCCTTGTTAGAAGTGAATTATCTCCTTAAATTCACTCATTTTTTATTACACATGTATTATTTTTCTTTTTATAATATATTTTAAAAAAAACTTGGAGAGAGAAGAAATTATACAAATTTTTGATGATAAAGTTTTTTTTATTAACCATATTGTAAAAAGTTATAAAACTTAATCATGAATATGGTTTTTCTAATGTATGTCTATTTTAGCTTTGATGAGTATTAGACTCAAACTCAAACTCTTCACCTCTTAAATAAAATTTGTTTGGGGATGCAATTCAATCTCATTACAATCAATCACTATTTAATACTAATGTGTCCTTAAATCAATATATGTATTTTTTATTAGCAAGAGATAATATATTTAGTATATTAAAAATTCATACAAATACATAAACAAAAAAATATTTTTTTATGAATGTACTAATATAAAGATCTATGTATATTCAGTATATCATCAATCATTCATTTGTATTACTTTTTTTTAAGATTCAATAATAATTAAAAATGAATGTTTGATAATGAACCGATAGTATATAAAACTTTTACACTATCAATACATACATTTTTTCTCTCTTTTTAAATTTATTTAACTCATCTATATTGGTTAAGATTAATTGACTAGAAGAATAAAACAAAAAAAATAGTTGATTGTAGTTAAGGGTGGAAACAGTTCAGGTCAGGCCATGTCAGACTTTGCCTTAAACAGACGTCTGACATGTTAGCTTGTTTAAAAAAAATTCAAAGCCTAGATCTGACTTGTTTAAAAGCTTGTATGACATGTTAGCATGTTTAAAGGTTTATTAAGATAAAGAACTCAACACATTATGTACAAACTAAAAAAATATTATAAGTATAGCAATTAGTTTTTTTTACATTTTTATCACAATTATTTCCATTATCATTCAATGTTGCGTAATATATTCGAATGATTTGTGATGTCTTTGAGGTTATAATATACAAAACAATGTATTTTAATATTATAATAAAATATGATATTGTTATAATATTTAACATGAGTTGGGTTATGTACTTATGTCCAAGTCTCAACAATTAAATATCCAATTATTAAATAGTCTAGTCTCTAAGTCCTAGTGGATTTACATAAAAAAATTATTATTTAGTTTTTTGTGTGCATGTTATAAAAATAATTTATAAATATATAATAACATTACATAGGCCGACCTGTTAGAGTTAATAGGCTTTTTAAAATGTCTGAGTCTGACATATTTCAGTTAAATAGGCTTTTAGAGAAATCTAAGTCTGGCCTGTTTACTAAAAAAACATGGTCTGACCTATTATAGGTCAGGTAATAGGCCATTGATAGGCAATCTGACATGTTTTCACCCTTAATTGTAGTTGGGTTTATTTATGTTGGGTAATTACAATTAGAGATGTTAAAACATGAAGGTTAACCATGTTGCCCTGCCCATTTTGCCCATATTTGAGTTTAAGATGCAAAGACTTGGAAAAGGGAAATAAATGCACATAGAATAGTGATGGATAAGAACAAACCTATCAAGTCCACTAGTTGGTTCATCAAGAAAAAGCAATCTAGGTCTCATCAAGATTTCCAATGCAATACTAACTCTTCTCTTTTCTCCACCACTTATCCCACGCAAGTGCCAATTCCCAATCACTGTGTCAGCACAATCTTGAAGACCCATTGCAACAATGGTACTTTCAATCAAAGCTCTTTTATCTGACCATGCCATCTTATCAGGTAAACGTAAACGTGCTGAATATGATATCGTTTCTCTTACTGTTAGGGTTCCAATTAAGTTGTCATCTTGTGTCACATAAGCCTATTAAGTTTAGTTCAAGAAATGCATAGATCAAGTTAGGAATATGATTAACATTAATGGACAAAAATATATAGTATAGTATGCTAAGGACAAAATACTTCGGAAAAAATAGTATTACAAGCTTTTATACCTAACTAACTTTATGGGTAATTTATTTGGGGAGAGATCCGCTTATTCCAAGAGTAAGTGAAAAAAATCTATTATACATTTTAACCGTTCATTCTTGGAAAATCCAATAATTTAGATGTACTCAATAATTCAAACAATTGGATTTTCCAAGAATGAATGGTTAAGATGTGGAGTAGATTTTTTTCAATTACTCTTAGAGTAAGTGGATCTCTTACCAATTTATTTTGGTTTGTGATAAGTAGCATACAAAAGTTCAAAACAAATAAGATATAAGGGCATCATAGAGGATGAAAGATAGGTGTTATTATGGGTCATTTATGAGAGTTTTAAGTTGTATGGTGAAGGTACTTCAATTGGTTTATAATATTGTAACAGCTTTTTCTATTTTAAGCTTATGGACATTAATTGGTTGAGGACAACTTTCTATGGAAAACTAAGTTTACCATCTTTCTAAATAATAACTACTATATTTTTTCTATGGTTGAGGACACATGTATTCACAATAGAAAAATCTATATTTTAGGACTATTTAATTTATTTGAAAAACCACACAAGATTCCCTAATTTAAGCTTGAAATTTGGATTATGGACACCAATCAAAGTTTACTAATTATTCATAGAGGATTTGATCTGATGGCATATGATATTAATCAAGTGAGTTCATGACACAAGTAACTTTATTCTTCCAATGAAACATAGTCACACAAATTACATGTGAAGTAAAAAAGGACAATAAAAGAAGGAAAATAACTTAACACCAATATGTATATATCGAGCAAGATTTCTCCCCATTAATGGAGATAGAAGTTGTATAAAAAAACAAAATAAACATAAAATGAAATGACACTTATATCATTGTTAATTATATTGGTATACAACAGCGTCCGCAGAAGTGCATTTAATATATACCGTATACTACTGCAACCAAATAGATAACAGACACATAACAGACAGTGAAATAAAGAACTTTCATCTCTATTACTTGAAGAAGAGGAGTTTTACTAGTATATACCTAATGTTCCCTTTTCATGTATTATAGGGAAACATATATACAGTGCTAAATAGTGTATCAAATTTGGAGTGTAGAGTTGATAAAAATGAATAGATTAGAAGAAAAGAAAGAGTGTAAAAGAAACTCACAGCAGTGCCAAAAGAGAGTTTAGCTTTGCGACCATTAAGAAGAATGGTTCCTGAGAGAAAAGCATTTGCTGCAAGGCGACTAGAAAGTGCATCAAGAAGAGTAGATTTTCCTGAACCAGATGGTCCCATAAGAGCAGTGAAAGTACCAGGTTCAGCATAACCAGTTAAACCCTCTAAAACATTCTGAGTCTCTCCATTACTAAGAGTAACCATTACAGTTAGATCCTTCCATGTGAGTCTTGCAGAAACATCTCCAATCATTTCTGTGTCTGTCTTTTCTCTCCATAGGGTTTCACTCAAAGGACTTAACCCTGGAAGTGTTGTTGTTACATTCTCTGTAGGTTTGTTTGCTTCTATTTCCATAGCCACATGAGTTGCTTCAGAATTTCTCATGATCTTAGCTTTATTCAACCCTATAACACTTTTTTGGGTTCAATACAATAGGATTCAAAGGTTGAAAAGATTGGCACTTTTGTTTTGTACAAAAGATCTGTTATAGAAAAAGGTAACCAAATATTCCAAAAGGGAAAAAAGATAGTTAGATATTGATTATAGAAAACCAAACATTCATGCTATGAACCAAGAAGAACATTTAAAGAGTTAGAGGAAAAGTATGACAGTGAGGGAGTTATTATAGAAAGAAATAATAAAAGGCTAAGAGAGCATAAAAAAGGAGTAGTAGGAGGAAAGAAAAGTGTGCATGGTGAAATAAGAAAGGTGTGTGTTGATAATTTTGACTCAAAGGTTTTAAGCTTTAAGAGAAATGTCCCATGCAAAAAGAACCATTCTTATAGAGTTGTATAAATTTTTAGTTTAGTTTTGGCATGGAAGTGATTGGAGCTAAGGAGAGTATAATATTTTGGAAAGTGTAAAATGATTATGTATTTGCATTCCTAATCGGACAACTTTCTCGGAGTAATATAAAGGTGTTATTTCGTATTTTTAAAATATTTATTTTTAATTAAGTGACAATTTTTCATGGAATCGGTAAAGAAAATTGAGATCTGAATGGGGAAAGATAAACTCTATCTCTACTAAGTGATGTAAGAAATGAATACAAGAATGAGTAAAAATCTTCTCAATTAACAGATAGATAAGTACTACAAAAAATTAAAAAATATAACATAATAAAATATTTTTATCTTTGTTTATATAATAAAATAATATTTTTGTCATTACAAATAGAAGGAAAATCAAGTCCTTGCAAATCGAGTACATAATTTTTCTCAAAGGAAAAACTCCACATAATTTTAGAGAATGGGATGGGCTTCAAAGTAGAAGTGTTGGGGCCATGTTATGGGGCAATTAATTGGCGTAGCAAGTAGTTGGTAGATACATTTAATGCCAAAACCGACCCCATCCATGTAATGATGAGAATAAAATAATGGGAATGTTAACATTGAAATTTTGTATTATTAATAAAAAATATATAAATATATATAAGTTGAAACTCCAATAGCTATATAATTTTCTCTAAAATTTTACTATAAAAAATAGTATATTGAAATCAATTAGAAATAAAGCCCTAACGACTCGAGTAAAGTTAAATACTTATAACACAAACTTAACTTGGAGATAGAAAAATATCAAACTTTGCTTTATTTATTTAAGCGAATTAACAAACATGTTATAACATGAAATAAAAATAAAATAATATTTATTTAAAATTCATAGTATATTACACAAATAAATCACAATTTGTCGCCGCCATTAAAAAATCTTATTGTTGAAAGGAGTGAAACATATTTATTTGAACAAAAATGATATTGATATGGATGGTTGAAATTATAATTATTTGTTATTTCATATCTTTGGTGATGACTCGATTATTTATTGTTCATATATTTGTTGTTGGAATAAGCGATCAATCAAATAATAGAAGAAAATATAATAATGCAATGAATTTGTTAATGATGTTTAGCTACCACTATATATTAGAGAATAATAATTTGTGTTTAGCTATTGTTCTGTTTTACATCAGTCTAAGTTCATAACTTGTATTTGTTATTTATGAAAAAATGTCTGGTTCATTGAATATGAGTAATTGCATCAAATATGTGTGATCTTACGTGGAACTTATACTTCTTTCGATACATGATTAAGTATTTAATGAGTTGAGCTTATATATTTTATTAATAGCTATTCTTTAATCCATTGATTACTTTTTAGACTTATTCCACATTTTAGCCATCAATTCTACGGAAATTCAATAATTTAAATTAGTGGGTAGATCTTAACTATTGGATTTCCTTAGAATTGATTGCTATGATGTGAAGTAAGTTTAAAAAACTTATTCTTGTAGTAAGCGGATCTCTACTAATTCTTTATACCTTTCATTATTTCCTATTTTTCAAAACATGTAGCAATAAAACATTTTTTTTTCTGTTGTTTCATGTACAACTTTTTTATAACATGGAAAAGAGAATGAAAACAAAGGGACACACATATTTCTCTTATTATTAAAAATAGAAAACATTTTAATACATACGTCTCTTTCTCTTTCTAGACCTATCAAAATTAACCATTCTAACATTATCTAGCTAGGATAATGTGATTAATATATGAAAAATGATATATCTTATTATAAATTCTCTTACATCATAAGAGAAGTAATAATAATTTATTTATTAATGATTGATTTACAAGTTACTTTTGTTTGATGTAGGAGGATTTGTGTAAAGATTTAATCCGAGATATATTATTCATCTATTATATATTTATATTAATTGTCACTCTTCTAATGAGATAAGATAACATTTTTGAAGATTCTTTTTCAAACAAATAAAGGGTAACAAATTAATTTCTCTATATAAATAATGGGATAAGATAATATATACCATTTTCACTCCTCTAATTTGAAGGTTCATTAACTTATTGTATATTTGAATCAAATTTTAATAAAATATATATTCAGTTACGTTTCAGAGATAATGTTATGCCATAAAAACTGTGCCACATTTCACTCTTAACAAAAAACTGTGGTGTGCATGAACATGACCCAGTTGTGAAACCGAACCTACCCTTTCTTTATTGTTAAGAAAAGTAGAAATAGTTGAAAGATAGGATTCATTAGAGGTGGCTATCCACGTGAGTTTAATAAGGTTGGGCCAATTAATGAACGAATAGTCATGACTGTACGTGCAATTAGAGGTGTCAAAACAGACTATCCGAACAAGCTAGCCTACATCAGGTTCGTGTTAATCCAAGCCGGGTTAAAAAGCTCAGATTTAAATTATGCATAGTAAATTATAGTCCATTTTGACACCTCTACCTGCAACTACTAGAAGAAAATGAACCTTTCATTCATATTTTTTATTTTTAAAAACTTGGGTTGGAAGTGGAGAATTGGTTATGTAATAAATAATGGATAAGAAGGAAGAATAAATAGATATGATATATGGTGAATTGGTGATGGAAGCGTTACATGCAAGAAAACTTGGAATGATATGAGTTATTAAATATTGAAATAGATATGATTTATGGTCATGGAAGCCTTACATGCAAGGAAACTTAAGGAATTGTGTAAGGTGAACAAGAGATCAAATTGGAAGAAGTCTCGTATTAGGTGTAACATATAATCGTATTAAGAGTTGTGTTATTATTGTGGTGGGCTTTTAGCACTTAAGCCGCTGTGACAAGCTTTTGAGACCTGATCCAATTTTGCAAGTTTACTATGCCTTCATTTGGTAGAGGAGAATTAGAATGAAGATAAAAGAGAGAGAGGTTGAAGAGAAAATGAGATTTTCTTTTTAGTTGTGAAGAGAAAAAAAGGGGAGAGAATAAAAAATAAGTTGATGAAACTTGATTACAATATTGAACGTGTAAAGGTTATTTAGTAACCAAGAGTTATAGGAAAATATTTTTTTTTAATTTGTTTGATCTTTTTTCACATGTTTCTAGAATAACATTCATTCAAGTTATCATTTCTCTAGCTACACTTCATAATCTTGAAGTGGACAATGATCACCCGTTCCACTTTCTGTCTCAGGCTAATCACAATGATACTACATGAATAAAATAAAAAATTTAAAAATAAAAATAACTAAAAGTAAAATTTTGATTGACTTGAGACAAGAAATGAGACAGATAATGTGAAAGTAATCTATGTACTCTTGAAGTGCACCATATGAATGTTAACAAAAATTAATGATAAATTGGAAAAAGAAATCTACATAAACCAACCTTAAGGTTTTGTAGTTTCAACCATATGATTTATAAGTTAGATATGTCTTTTATTATCTTAAATAAAATCTAAAGCAATGATAAGAAAAATTCAATAGTTTAATAATGAGGGTGATAAGTACAACTATTATAAATTTGATAACATAATTCATACTATCATATATTTATATGTGGATGACTTTGTCAGTTTTGGTTCTAAAATTCATATTATGAAAATTAAAAGGGAACTTCTTTAGATCAAACTCACCATCTTTAAGAAATATAATTAATTTGATTGAAAACTTACTTGTATACCATATGACCTAAATGTAAAATTCTATAAGAAAGATTATTAATGGTACAAGTCAACTTGAATATTCAAACATCCTTTATAATGTTCTTTATGTCGGTGATTGTACTAGACCCTCTGTTGCATATGTATTGAATACAATAGACAGCTTCTATTTTAGAAGCAGATACAACTCATGTGGCAGTTACGTAATTGTAACTGTCACTCTTCTAGAAGCTTCTACTCTAACAAACTAAACTAGAAAGATTAACAAAGCTAGTTACAATAGTTAGTCTAAAGTAATAAAGCTGGTATTGTGTATCACAATCAATTAAAGTAAAAAATGATGACTTGCCTCATTAGTGCATTTTAACTCCTAGCCCATTTTTCTTCAAACTCAAGTGCACAACTTGTGTCTTTGATTTTTCTCTCATACAGATTTGTACAAAATGACCATTGGGCAATTTGACTAAAATCAATTAAATAAATGTAAAGAAATAGATAAAAGAGAAGAGGATAATAGAATTTATTAACGAGATTTGATCAACTTTACCTACATTCCTCGAAACGTTGACTAACTACTAATATATTAATAGAGAATAATAATTACAACATTTAGCAGACCTATAAATCCAAGCCGCATGAGTTGCTTCTAGTTGGTACTAGTTGTAACAAATAATTGAGCCCAATATCAGTAGAAGTTGTAAGAGTATGCTCTAAAACCTTTCATTCAACAAATAGCTTAACTTAATTAACTGATTTTCTGAGGCCCTTGAATCAGTAGTTGAAACTAAACAAATACTATAAAAAAAGCTTCTAATCCTTACAAGTGTATCTACTAAAGTAAAATAAAAAAATAAATAAAGAAGTGGAACTAATAACTTCTCAAAAACAGAAAATTTTATCTGTCTTGAACAAAAAAATGTTCTCCACACATACTGCTATATGCATGTGTTAATCCACTTATGCATTGCATGATGTATCATGCATCAATGGCTTTAATTTGTTTCAGTTATTCTCTAATTTCATTTGCTCTAACTCTTCTATTCTCCTCAACACTGCACTCATTTTAGGCCTTTTCTCTGGTGTTATATCAGTACATTCAAGAGCTAACTCTGTAAGGTTCAACATTGCATCATGCCCTTCTTTTTCTGCTAGTATTTCTAGATCAAGTATATCTGTAGACCAATCATTGCTCACAGCATTTCTTACCCAACTTGAAAGATCATTGGTTGTTTCTTCAATTTCACCTAAGATTTGACCAGGAATTTTTCCTGTTATAATCTCTAGGATGATTATACCAAAGCAATATACATCACTTTTGTGTGTCAACTTCTTCCCTTGAAAAAATTCTGGTGACTTACTTATGGCTAACTTTTCTGCATAAAGTTTAGATTGAAGTAAAGGTAAGAAGCCATAGTCTGTGAGCTTAGAATGGTAACCTTGGTTATCATGGTGGATTAGGACATTTGATGATTTGAGATTTGCATGAGGAACCTTATGAGAAGACATTGAATGATGAAGAAAATCAAGACCCTTTGCAATGTCTTTGATAATAGCTAGTCTTGTAGTCCAATCAATAGTTATTCTTCCAATTCCTCTACCCTCTAGCACCACAAGATTGTGAACATTAGTGTCGGTTAAAGTTTCATCTCAAAACCAATTGGCAATAAGAGAAGTAGCCCAACAGGCATTTAAACCATTTCCGAGACAATGGGTAGGCGGTGTGAGACTTATTTCCCAACATGCCCCCTCCACATAAGTCTGTCGGAACAGACGAAATGTTACCTTTAACCCATATAAAGGCATTTTTTTTGCACATGTCAGCCAGAAAGAAGTTGGGCTTTGGCTCTGATACCATGTTAAGATTTCATCTCAAAACCAATAGACAATGAGAGGAATAGCCCAACAAATATTTAAACCATTCCCGAGACAACGGGTAGGCGATGTATGACTTATTTCCGAACAGTGTCGTAAATTATTGTTAAGAGTAAACTTTTAGTTTAGTATCACTAGTTGGTTCTGTAAAAGTCCTGTCACCAATTAAGGCATTTAGTAACCGATTAAGGGCTTAATTAGTGACACGAAACTTTCTAGGACCTAACTGATGATTCTATTATCTTTATAGGATTGAACTGACTATTTACTCTTTTATAGGGACAATTTAAGGTAGGAAAGAATCAAACTAACCATGTAAGAGCTCAAACAATGTGCCATCAGAGATAAGTTCATATATGACCAACTTCTGCTCCTCTGAATAATAAAAGGAAACAATTTCTACTACATTCTTATGCTTCATATTTCCTAGCAATTGCATCTGCTGTAGAAATTCCCTATTGCTCAATTCATTCATGTAATTTAGTCTCTTTACTACAACAGCTATACCATTTTCAAGTGTTGCTTTGTATGTCATGCCTAAATTTCCTTTTCCTAGTACTTCTGCTGATGCCCTTAATAAATCATCTATGTCAAAAACTGCAAATTTCTTGTTGCAAAATTCCAACCTTCCTAATCTTTCTGAATCTTCATTTGTCTCATCATAAGTCACCATCTTCTTTGCCCATGCTCCAAAAACATACCCTATAAGAGAAATTCAATATGAAACACCATTTTACTATAAATGTATCAGAACTTTTTTTACATTATGTTCTTAAAAATGTTTATGTGAATAGCACTTAAAGTAAACTTGGCATATACAAGATATATATCTTACTTGCTGAACCATTTCTTCTTGTTTCTTTTTTGCTCGGCCGCTTTTTAAACCGGATAGCAATAATGATCAGGAAGAGAAATAGTGCAGCTGCAGCAGCAACCAAAGCAATGATCCAAACATGGAATCTCTTGTTATTTTTTTCGACTTCTGAGCTTGGAGCAGGAGATGGAGCAGAAGGGCATATAGTATCCAATGGCTTTCCACAAATATCGGAATTGTTATCGAATGCACTTTTTCGGAACCTTTCGAGCACAGAAGTCTCGGGAATTGGCCCTACCAGATGATTGTAGGACACATTGAAACTTGTCAATGATGGTTGATCAAAGGGTGGAATTTTCCAATCCAAGTAATTTTCTTGCAGCTCCAACACTTCTAGAATAGGAAGTTCAACATATTCCAAAGGAATTGGCCCTGAGAAATGATTATTTGAGAGCAGAACTTGTTCCAAAAACATCAAATTTTTGAGGTTTGGAAGTGGACCAAAAATTGCATTGTTTCTCAAGTTAATTTGGCTCAAGAAAGTTATGTTCTGAAGGCATCTAGAAGGTAAAGAGCCACTAAGGTTAATCCCTTCAAGAACAATATGAACAACATGCAAATTGGAACAATTTATACCAAACCATCTACTAATATTTTCTATACAAGGAGGACCTGTCCAATTCATAAGCAAATCAGATGAAGAATTTAAAGAATCCCTTATGAGCAATAAAGCATTTCTTTCTTCTGCTTGAAAATCATTCAGATCAGTATCAACACACAAGACCATGTTCAAGAAAATTGACAATATGATAACATAGAAAAAGCTTATTTTAAAGGCCAAGTTCATTATGGTAGAGTAAATTTCAGAAACCAATTTGACATGAGTTTTGGAACCAAACAAATATGAAGAAATTGAATGAAATAATACCCTTTTTTCCTAATCAAGTTGACAAGGCAAAGATGTTCCTAGATGCTAATAGGAATGTTGTGATACATGCGGTTTGAGCAAGGTTTGTTTACTTTCTTTGTGATTATATTACTGAGTTTGTCTAATAGTGTAAGGTTCCATTGGCCCATAGGAGGAGTAGTCTAACAGTTATTCAAACCATTCCCGAGACAAATAGCCAATGTGTGACTTACTTCCCAACATACCCCTCCACATAAGCATACCATGTGAAGAGTTACCTCTGACCCAAACTAAAGGTATCTTTTGGTCCATCACAACCGAAAAGAAGTTGGGTTCTGACTCTGATACCAAGTTAAGGTTTCATCTCAAAATCAACTGGTCAATGAGAGAAGTAGTCCAACAAGTATTTAAAATCATTCTCGAGATAATGAGGTAGGCAATGTGAGACTCCACTAAATGCTAATAGTAATGTTCAATTAATGGGATTGACACTTATCGAGAGAGACAATCACACACTCAAAACGGTTAGTTGGAAGGGATACTTTTTCTTATACCAAGAAAATATTATATTATATTAGTGAAACAGCTTTCATATAGGATCCTAAATGATTTGTTGTTACAACTGAGTTGTTTATGAATAAGAAATATGTTTGTTTTCTTAAAAATGGGAACTTCGTGGAAAGCAAGGAATGTCAATGGTCACTAATTTGGACGGTGTTTTAATGATTGCTTATGCTGTCACCTTATTTGTTGTTCTTTCAACTCTCTATATGAATATTTTCTTTTATGATTGGTAGTAACATGATTATGATCATTATGCAAATGATCAATCATTTTATGTGACTCAAATTTATGGGTTCTATTATATTATGTGACTCAAATATTGTTTGAGAGTTTTATACAAATTTTATGAATAATGAGTAGAGTTTACTTAGAGTCGCAATCAACTTTGTACAGAACAAATCCATTGTCAAGATATCTATAGTTATGTTTACAATTTAGTTGACCTTTAACTAAATCGAGTGGATTCTAAGATATATAAAATTGTTATGTTTGATTCATATAAGCTATCTTTGTTAAGAGTGACACTTATGCATACTCAAAAGGATTAATTCATTATCGATGAGGAAAAATCCTTCTTTATACCAAAATAAATAACTAAATACAAGGTGATATATATAATTTAGAAATTCTACCCAAAGTTAAATTCATTTAGAATATCACTCAATTTCCACCATCATGAGCCATTATTGGATACCATGCCAAAAAATCAATAATTATATTTAATATAGGAATATGATATATCTTCCTAAATCATTTTGCATATCCTTTTATTCATCACAAGAAAGTGACATATTACAAATCGATACTTTATTTATTGATAATTGATTTATAAATGTTATATGTTACTTTACTATAATAAAAATGTAACTTAGTTGACCTATAAAAAGATGACTTGGGGTAGTCATATAAATATAAAAGATGAATGACTTAATGATATACATCTTTCTATGTATTAAAATATTATATATACTAATAATAAATAATATTGTTAATACTAATAATAATTATTTATACTAATATTGTTAATAATTATACTTCAATAACCAAAAATATTTATTTCCTCTCATACCTCCATGACTTAAATTTATTCCATTTTTTCTAATTTTTTCATGGCAGTTACATTTCATCTATCCTAAAGTCTAAGCAAGCCAACCAATTTTATAGAGTTGCATAAAGAAAAAAATTATGTCTCAAACTATCCATTAATTAAAATTGAACAATTACCCCAATTAAATATATTCAACTACAAATTACAATATCTAATACAATTTACTATATTAGACATTTATTTCATATATACTATATATTACAAACGATAGTAAATCGGGTTGACAAGGTGGGCAAGCTTATTAAGTCTAAACTTGATGAAAGAGCTTATTTAACTAATGTACCAATAATTGTGGAGACATTATGCATCTATAATTTTAATTTTAATTGTTGTACAGAAAACATGATTCGTGTCAGATAAGGTTGCGCACTGATTAGTCGCCATGGGTTCGTGAGCACGCTGCCTATATTAATTAATCTGATCTTGCCATCACTTTATCAAACACTTCATTAGGATATAAATTAGTTTAGGATATGAATTAGACTAATATTATATCATCCTACTAAACTCTCTCACTAATCCCCTATTCATAACAAAGTGACATATGTCACTTATAAATTAATTACTGATAAATAAAGTATCACTTTGTTACTTTTTTGTGGGTAGAAATTAGTATAAGGATATATTATTTTCCTATGAATTAAGAAGTTTTATTTAAATAATTAAGATTAAAAGTTGCAAAAAGATAATAAGAAATTACCCACAATGATGACACATCCATTTAGAATGCAAAAAGGATAAAGTCATTTGTAACCGAACAATAATGATATTCTATCTACCTTCTTTTTTCATACCCTCTCTTTAATAAAGAAAAATAATTTTTATTTAAGAGTCCTTCCTAATTAACACGTATATGATAAACTAGCATGTCCACCGATGTAGAATATATCATTTTCATATGATACTTATTAATAAAAAATAATTTAAATATAAGAAATGAAATATATAAACTCAACAATGTGGAGATTTAAGAATATAACATGTGATAGTTGATATGATATTTACAAAAATTTTACAAAATTTTCATTTTGTGTCTCTAAGAATTATTGTAGAGTTGTTGGATGTTTTTTTTTTGTTATTAATTGTTCTTATTGGGTTGATAAAATGAGAATATAGAAATTAGAGAATGTGCGGAAGATTAATGATGTATTGATTTAAAGAATGAAGTCAATGAGTAAATATTTATAATAGATATAATATTAATAAAAGAATTTACAAAAGGATAAGTTTGACATATAAAAATTATGGCATGTTGGTTACTTCTTGTTTTGGTTTTAATAATAGTATAGATAATGTGGCGATATTATAAAACTCTTAGATATTGGATATTTTATAATGATTATGAGTGCATTTTTAATATTAATTAAAATTTTGAGTTTTTGCTTATTTTTTTAAAAATTAAGCTTAAAATGTAATTATGTATGTTTGGTAATCATGAATTGGTTTATTTTTTGTTAACTTGTTTTTTTTTTCTTCAATTTTTTCACTTCTCATTTTACCATTTTGTGATATTATTAAAACTTCTATATAGAACTTGATATTTTGTATTATTTATTCGTAAATTATGTAATTCAAGTTTATCAACTTATATTTATTTATGTTCATATTGTTTTTCAATATTGATATTGGTTTTTATATTGTAATTTTATTTTAATAATTTTTTACATTTGTTATGCAATATTAAAAAATTATAGTAAAAATATATATGATGATAAATATTTAAAAATTGTATATTTAAAAATTAGTGTAAAAAAAATCAAAATAATCATAACATAAACAAATAATCTCATTATTTTCTGTAATTTACTATGTAAAAATTAATCTTTCTACTTTACCCAAACAAAATAGATTAGTTTATATTTAATTTTCAACTAAGATACTCAAAGATAAAAAGATTATACTCTTAAAAAATTAGAATATCACAAATTATAAACTAAAGCTAAAAATATAATCGATAGTTAATTTTACTTAAAGGTGCCTTTGGTTGAAAAGAATAAGGAAAGAAAGAGAAAGGAAAAAGAGAATTAAAGGAGAATAAGACTCTTTCTCTCAGTTGGTAGAAGAAAGTAGGGAGAGAAAGAAAATAAAAGTGGTGGAACCCACTAACTTTTGGTTTCTTCTCTCACATGAGAAGAAAATGAAGAGGAAGAGATTTTTTGAAATGACTTATGCTCTTAAATTTATCAAATGTTTATTATTATTTATAAGGGTAAAATTATCTTTTTTTAATAAAAACATATTTTATCTCAATTTTAATTCTTTCATATCTCTTTCCTACCAAATGACTCTTATAATTAACTCATTTTCATATTTATTTCTTTCTACTCATATTCTTTCTTTTTTATTTTCTCTCATCCTATTTTCTTCTAAGCATAACTGTCATGTTTCATGTTGCTTCTTTTGACATATCATAGCATGATCATAATTGTATCTCCCTAGTTAGAAATATTATTTCATCGATGATCTGTTTTTAGGTCGATTTTGCACATTTTTTGTTCCATTTTGCTCCTAACTCACTGGTATATCTTTCATCCAAATTCTTTCAATTCTCAACTAAAATTCATGTAGTTTAGGGTATATATATATATATATATATATATATATAATATTTTATTAGTTTTATGAAACTTTATCGTTAAAAATGAATTTCAAGATATAAATATAACGAAAAATAATTTCTACAACCAGTTTGATAAAAAAACTTAAAAATCCATTTAAAAATAAAAAGCAACTTCAAGAACTTAATTGAAACAAAAATAACATACTACTAACTTGAAAATAACTTAATATAAGAATATAATAGTTTTGCTATTATATATTTAAATGTAAGACAAATTCTAATAGCACGAAATCCATATAAAATAGTTGGCAAATGAAATCTTCAAACAAATATTATAGAAACTTAATCAATAGTATAAAATAAAAGGATACAGCACATCAATCCTTATCAACTTATTAGTTAGAAATAAGAGTATAATAACTATATATATATATAGTGAATGGAAAGTTTTATATATAGTTAATATTTCTTTTATTATTTATTTGTATTATTTATATTTACTAGTCAATGATAATTAAATATGAATGTTACCTAAAACATTGATAAATACATAAAACTTATATATATAATGTCACTAAATAGAATTCTCTCATAAAATATTAAGAGAATAAAATATTTTCTCATACAAAAAAATAAGTTATCTCATTTAGACAGTAAAATCAACGACATGCATCTTATTTTCCAGTTTTTCTCATGATGATAGTATATATTTTATTCTCAAATATTAACGTGTACTTAGAGTGCACATTAGGACACCATATTTTTCTTGAGTAGGTTACTTGCACTCCAATGCCTTTCTATCATACTTGATGATGCTCTTAATGGTTGCATCCATGAGTACAAACTAAAAGAATTATCATCATCATTCTTGACTTTAGATGTAAACTTTTCTATATATATATATATATAATATAATATAATCATAGAATGATTTGCTAATGTGTTTAGAAGATTAGTTTTTGGCTAATTGGTAAGAATATCTCTAGAGAGACAAATATATATATATATATATATTAATGATAAAAATGTAATTTTATTATAATTAAAATGATAAATGTATTATTATAAATTATATTTTTTTTGTTAAAGGAATTATCTCACCATTAATAAAGATATAAATTTTTTTATGAACAAGATAATCACATGTAAGGATTGGTCCGAACACCATCACATGTACACATTAGAAAAGCGGAAATGAGAGTTTGTTTTTTTTATTCCAAAACATTAATTTTCAACTCAAAAATATCATAATACCCTTAATGTCATTTTCCTGGGAGAATTTTGTTTGTTTGTTAAATTTATTCAATTGTGAATCTTCCATTGGATATGAGGAAATGAGTAAAAAAAATTATAGATAGAAAAGACACATGAAACTAACGCCATAAGGTTTTGATTCACTTTGTCTCTCAACTCTTTTTATATACTGGTAACAATGGAACTCACTTATAGTTAAAGGCTTCCCGACCGCAGTCTCGTCCAATAAGTCGTATTAGAGTCGATGGTTCGGTTGAGATATTGTTGAGCGAACTGGAAAGTGTGTGGTACTCACACTTGTGAGGGATATTGTTTAGTTTATTCAAGTGTGAAGTCTCTCGTTGGATATGAGAGTATGAATAAAATAGTGTTTATAAGTGAAAAATGCATATGTATCTAATGCCTTAATGTTTTGGTCAAGACGTGATGTCTTACTTGTGACTCTTCACTCTTCTCATACCTGGTGACGATGAAACTCTCAGTAGTTGGAGACTTCCCGGTCGCAGTCTAGTCCAACAAGTAGTATGAGAGCAGATGGTTCGGCTGAGACATGATAGACTTAAGAGATAACGAACTAGAAAGTGTGTGATATTCACACTTGAGGAAAAGATTGTTGGATTTATTCAAGTGTGAAATCTAATATTACATATGAGAGAGAAGTAAAATAGTTTATAATTGGAAAAAATCTACAAAAAAAACTAACACGTCAATGTTTTGATTCAAAATATGTTCTTCATTCTTCTCATACGGAGTGACAATGAAACTAGTCAGAGTTTCCCAGCTGAGAGTTTGGACCCAACACCTTTTTTTACTTCTTTTCTCATAACCCATTAATCTTCTAAAACGAGACATAATAACTTCTCAATTTTGTCCTTCTTAAATCCATAAACTTCACCTTCTTCTCAAACTCTACCCACCAACATTCTTCTCAAATCCACACAGCAACATTCTACTTTGCTGAATCAATAAGATCTCCCAAGTATAACATCCTCATCTTGAACCCATTTCCCTCTTTACATTTTTGTTTATGTACTTAAATTAATTATTTTGAAAACCTGTTCCATGTCAAAATATAACAACATATCAAAAAATAGGTTCCAAAATAACATATAGAAATGTAACAATTGAAGGAAGTAAAATAGCATTATGATTTTTTTTAAATGGTTGGGATTGTACATTTAAAATGTGGGTTCAAAGTTGAAAATCCAGCCATTAAAAAAAGAACCTATTTAATTAAATATAGACCTTAAAACACATTTTTTGGTAAAAAAAACAAAATTGATTATATTCCAATTTTTAACATAAAATAAAACTAAAAATATCAATTTTATGAGATAAAATAAGACTCAAGCTTCTGGAAGTGTTTGTCCTCTATCTTCCCATTTCAAAGAAATCACTAATAACTTTCATAAATTGCAATTCCACACAATATCAAATTAGTAAGTATGTTTAAATCATTGAATTTTTTAAAAAATAAATAAAGAGAAGCTCTACGGAGAAAGTGGATAGGGCAGGGAGAGAAGTTCGAGAATACACCAACCTAAGCGACCCCAAAGGTATTTCAATTTTTAATTTCAAATTTTTATGTTTTTTTTCCTTCAAAGTTTTGATTTTTTCTGATTTTGAGGTAGTGGATATGTGTTAATTTTGCAGATAAAGATAAAAAATTGGGTAAAGGAAAAGATAAGATTGATGATGAAGACTAATATTTGATTTTCAGTTGTATGAGTTTTTTGCTTTTTACCCTGTTTGTTTGTGAGTATTTTGTAACGAGTTTTTATGTAATTTGCATTTTGCAGTATACACAATACTGTTTATGTGATTATTTATGACACTAATCCTTGTCTTCTATTGTTTTTAGATGCCTTTATTTAATTGTTGTATGTGTTAGAAATGTAATCCATACTATAAATAGAAGTTAGTTAAAGGTTGTTAGAGGTAGGAGTGCTATAAATATAAATAGTTGTATACACTTTGGTGATTTTGTAATGCATTTTTGAAGTATTCTTTCATAACTCTCTCCCTCACACTTCCTTCTCCAACAGTATGCACTATGAGATAGCAGCTTTAGAATAAGCTTTGTAGGTAGCTTCTTTGCACTTCATTGATGCTGGTTGAGGAATGAGTGAAGTAAGATTTATCTAAAACCTAAGTCATGCTAATGCATTTGTTGATACCTGTGTGAGACCAAAATCTATCATTCACTCGGTTATGTGATGCCACTTGCCAGTGTGCAAGAGTTTTGAGTCACATGAGGATCCACCAAAGTGATAAGTAGATTTGTTTATTGGACACTTACAAAAATATACTCACATCTGAAGTTCTAGTTATCTACTTCAAATGAAAATGAAAAAGGAAAAGGAAACATTGAACTTATGACTCAGGAGGAGACAAAATGGAAATGCATAATGAGGGATTCTATTCTTCCATGCTTTCGCTTTTAGTTGTGTAATGTTTGTCTATGCTGTTTTAAAATTCCAATATCTTTCTTGTTTTGAGGGATTTTGCTGATAACTTGCTCTGGCAGGGATCTTGGCTTCCTGCACTGGGTGGATGATGCAAGAGGTTGTTGGGGAGCATGGTGGCTACCTTCATGGACGTGGCCGTATCCAGTGTTTTAAATTGCGGCCGTCACGATGCGGCCACATTATTGTGATTTCTATTATTGTTCCTGTTACAAATCGTAATCCTGATCACGACCATTTGAAAGAGAAGGAGTGGTCTTTGTCAGGGCCAAAGAAAGTTGAGGAACCTCGTTCATTATCGGCGCTGGAAACAGAAGCTAAGCCTAATATGAATAACTCTGCTGGTGGATTATTGGGCTTGGCATATACTAGTTCTGATGATGAAGAATGAATGACAATCACATAATGTTGGGTCATTGTTTTTGTAGCTTAGTAGAGTATGCTTTAGTTCCTTAGAGCTAGTATAATTTAAATTGTCTAGTAAAGATAGCATCAAAAGTTACATGTATGAAACTTTAGTTTGAAGGTGGTAAAAGGATCAAAATTAAGTGTTAGACTTAAGAGTGATACTGTACAAGTAGATATATGTTAAAATTTTGTATGGGTTCATTGAATCTGTTATGACTGAATACAATGTACTGCTATTAGGAAAATGCTTTTTGTTGACGGGTGTGTATGGATCGGGTAAAACTCGTTTTATCTAGCCGTGACTTTCGATTGTGCTATTTTTTGAACCAGGAGGCTAACTTGACCCTAAGTGTTGATTGGATTAGCTTTTGAATTTGAATTCGACCATAAACTGGTTAAATATAATCATTCCCTCCTTTTAAATAAAGTCTTATGAATTTTACTCATTATTATAAATATATAATTTGATATATGAAATGATATATATATTTTTTTTGCTAATTATTTACATATTTGTATATATAATAAAATATTAGAGAATCAATGATATATGAAATAATATATGCATTATGATAATAAATCATTTGGACAAGAGTGTCCTAAAACTAGCAAAAACAATAAGAAAAATATAATTAAAAATATAAAATTATATTAATAGATAAATTGTTGTAATAAAATGCATT
This sequence comes from Lupinus albus, assembly GCA_009771035.1. Classification (NCBI taxonomy): domain Eukaryota; kingdom Viridiplantae; phylum Streptophyta; class Magnoliopsida; order Fabales; family Fabaceae; genus Lupinus; species Lupinus albus. The sequence goes on along the minus strand of CM020022.1, from coordinate 3,704,072 downwards.
GACTTACTTTGTGAAAGAGATGTCATTAATTTGTGGAAGTCACAAAAAAATATGTAGAAATCTTAAAAAAGTAACAATTAAAATGCACCCTATATGTAAATAATTTTTTTTAAGTTAAAATACATAAAAAAATATACTGAGAATCAAGAATTAATATTACTTCGAAATTTGGACTTAGGTACCAAAAACAAAAAAATCGAATTGGGAAAAAATCTGAGGACTTCATGTGCCCTTCAACGGTCAAATTCCGAGGCCCAAAAACACATAAAATTCGAAACAAATCGAGGGTATCTACGTCTTTTCACAAAAAAGCTCGTTCATAAAATCGAAAACGTTCATTTTCGAAGACGCATAATTTCCCTCCGTCCCAAATCCGAAATCGCAACCGAGTCAACTCAGTAAACCGATTTAGGGTTCCTCCAACCACTCTCAGGTAAACACTCTTTCAAAATTCACTGTTTCGTTTTTTCGTTAAATTGCCATTATCGCTAAAATCTTCGTTTGAATTAAATTACATTTTTGTTTTTCCTTGAATTTTTCATGCTCTGCAGTTTTTGGTACTCCGTTATTGGTTATTGAAAATGGATCAAAAAGCGTGCGTGGAATCTGTGAAAAATGAATTGGATTTAAAGTGTGAGAAGATTGTAGAAGGAGTTGATAAAGTAATTGCATGCCCCACTCCACAGAAGACTAGTGAACCCTTACCCACCAAATCCAAGGAGGGACAAACCCAGCTTCCAGAAAAGTATGAACCCTGAATTCAGTGTTTTTTAAACTTTTCTGAATATATTCATTGTCAAATTTATTTTATTTTAAAAATCGTAAACGGTCTCGCCCCAAATGGTTTGAGATAAATGAAAAAAGAAATTGTTTTAAAAAATGGTGGTCCATATAGTTCCCGAGAGGGCTAAGTATGAGATTATTGATACTCTAGTTTGCCTATTAACACCCTTTTTATTTCTATCACAATTTGATTTTGTTTTTATAAAATTGTGATTAGTTACGGAAGAAAGTGAGTAGGCAAATTGGAGTATCAATAGCCCCTCCCAGGCACTAAGCTGTCCATAAAATTTATGTTTAGATGGGCTGATTTGAACAACAATTGAGACTTTTGAGGACTGATTTTATATTTTTGTTTTATTTTTGAAGGACCAAATGTGTTTCTGTGATTATATTTGGGGACCAATTTGGATCATTACTGTAAAAAAAGATTCCGAAAAAATGATTTTAGTTATTGTTTCCTCTCTGTTCAGATATGAGATCATTGCGGATTTGTTTAGTCATGTGACCTGTTCACTTAGATTGTTGCATCTTCGCAAAAAGTCTCCAACATTTCAAAATGTTTGTGCCCAGGTTGAAATTCTGGCCAAGAGGTAATTGCTTTATATCAACAAAATTCATTTTTCTTGAAGCATTGAAGTGATGGTAAGGAAGTGAAGTGACAGTAATATGTTTTATTTCCAGAAAATTCTTGGATGCCCATCTTGCGCAGATGAAGTATATATTTCCTGAAGGCATACTCATAGAGAAGGTGCTTGTTTATGATAGTAAGAGCTTGTCTATGAAACCAGATATGAATATCACATTGGTATTTGAGGTTGTGGATGAAAACTATAAAGATTCTGCTGATATGGCTCTTCGACGCTATTTTAGCTCTAAGTTGATTGATTTCTTCAATATGCATCCTGAGGTAACATTTTAAATTTGGGTTGTTGTTCTTGTTAGTTGTATTTTCTGGTAAGTATTTTTAGCTGGGATGTCGAGTATTATATTTTTTGTTTAGAATCCTGGATCCTAACTCCACTCTGAGGGGGTTTTGGAACTTGTTTGGTTGTGTTGTGTCTTATTCATCTGACTAGGTCCAGCATAGTCAATGTTATACTACTATTTTGATGGAAATATAGAATGTGAAACTGAAGATTATTACTGTAGTGACATTTAAATTATCCGCAAAGTATTCTATGCTGTGAATTTCCATTTCATCTAGTACGTAGACATAATCACCTTGTTGTAGCATGTTATTCTTAGATGAAAAATGGTTGATGATAGATAGAAAGTAACTATATGAGATTCTGTGACTGTGCTAAACTCTCTACAGCTGCTTTTCCTGGCTCAGGCCCAGCTCATTGCTTTTTTTGTTATTGTTAAGTAGAGGAATTTGACAATGTGATTAATACAAATGAATTAATTTCTTTTTGTTTTTTTTATTGTGGATAAGGCTACTGATATTCCGGAGGCCATGCTTCCAGAGCCCTTTAGCAAAAGAACATGTGGCTTGATTAGTGTGGATTTGCCTGTGAATCCATCAACAACACTTTCATCAACTTCCAGTGAAATTGAACCATTTCCAGGGAAATCCCATTTGTGTCCATCTTTTGGCAGACACTTTTCTCAAAAGATGGATTTGTCATGTTTTCCATTATCCGAAACTCCTCTGCCATCCAATGTGTCTGCTTGCCTGGATAACCAAGAAAATGAAAGCAATTGTAAGAAAGAATCCGTAGCATCATCTCATCGTTTGAGTAATCCGAATAACGAAGGAGAGCAGCAGAAGGAGTCATTCTCTATTCGTTTTCAACCTAGTGTTATTAATACACCGGTGCATATGATCTGCCCTCCAGATTCTACTAGTGGCAGTAGTTCTGAAAGCCCTGAGACCAAAGTTGTCCTTTGCACTGATAGTTTAATGACAGAGACACCTGTGCAGTCAGCACCTCAGAGATTGATGCCGACTTCTGATGTTAAGCTTCCGAACACTACTTCCCAGAATTCAATATCATGTTATAAGCCTGCAAAAAGAGTGCTTGATTTCTCACTCATGGAAGGCAATGATGATTTGGACATTAGAGCAGACAAGATAGAATCTAGCATCCCTGGACCTAGTAGAGGATGTTCTGAGGATTTCAAATTTTCTGGTTCTGATTCCCTGCCTCGGGTATGTCATCTCACCCTTGTTTTAATTTTTAACTGATTCTTTGTGTCATACTTATTAGAATTATTCCCATCTTGAAGCTTTATTTCTGTCATCAATGGAGAACTTGCAAATGAAGCAAAATTTGTATAAAACCATATATGAAACGATTAGGAAATGTGTAAAGATCAATGTTTTGTCAATAGACATGATTTATAATTGATTTGTATGACATCGTTTTAGTTGACTTAATAATTATTTTATCGGGTAGAACAAGACTGGCTGCCTTAAACTCTGGTATTAAATTGAAAAACTATAACTGGGTTTTCTTTATTTATAATTGACATGTTTTACATTTTATGATCACATCTCCTTTTAGATTAACAACAACAAAGAAGTTTACCAACTATCCTTTCTTTGTTTTTCTATTCACTATCCATGATTCACATGAGCATGTAATATGCCTGTGCTGTGCAATTTTTATGACAACTATTGCAAAACATCTTGATTTTTTGCCTAGCGTTAATAATTGCTAATGTTGTTTTATCCTTGTGCATGCGATGTCAATATCCCTTCTTTTTGAACTGCCACACTTGATTAGTTTTGACCTTTGAAAGTCCACTTGATGAGTTCCCGATGTACTTGTTGGGCCATTATTTTATGTTATGCGATCTTGCTTCCTGAAAGGTTCCTTTCAAAAAATCATGAATGTATTGTAAATAACTTTATCCTGATAATTTTTGAAAAAGGCAAATTTTCTTGCAAAAGTGATTTCTTTATTGTAAATTGGTTTTTCAATGCAGGTGGAAGAGAGCCTTGGTTGCTTTTCTGAAAAAACCAACCAAATTGAAGCTGCTGGGTTAGATACATGTCATGAAGCATCTTCGTCAATGCTGGATATGGTTAATGTGATTCACTCTATATTTTATTCTCTCAAAAGAACTCCAATCACAAAAGAGGAGCTCTTGCAGAAGATAATTATGAATTGCTTCGATTTTGTTGAGATCAGTATGTTCTAATTCAATTTTTACAATGCACAAGAAGAAGTTCCTTGCTGATTGTTAATAGTAAACTAAGTAAGCCAACTAATATTGTCATCTCTATAGGAGAAGTTGAAGAACAGTTAGAGATCCTGGAAAAGTTGGTGCCAGACTGGATCTGCAAGAAGTTGGTTCCTTCTGGAGATATTATGTATCGGTGTGTCTCTTTCTGTTTACTTTTGATTATATCTTTGTGCATTTTGAGAGGGAAAAAGCTCCTGTAAAGTGAGTCTTTCTCAAACTTAAGCAAATAAGGGTGTTGTGTTATCCACTCTTCAATATATCTAGTAGAGCATGTTCCTGTGAGCCAAAATCCACTGCATTGAATTGAAAGTTATTATTTCATCTTGTTAATTTTATATAAGTTTAAAAAGTCTCCCGGTTTGCCGAAGTAAGATTATTTACATCTACCATCCTTAGATACCACTAGATGAGAGTCTCATATATTGAATCGTCATTTCTAATTTAATTTGTCTGCTGGATTGTGTGAACATTTGCAGTATCAAGGAAGTATCGGATTTGGACTCAGTTCGAGCAAGGGTTTCAGAAATGTGACCATCAGAGATTTGGAGATGAGTGAAGAGCTTTGGGGAATGGTTTTCTTGTATGTGTCTTCTACTCAGTTTTGCAATTTTCCTTACAAAATGCAAGCTATCCATTATAGTTTTTATATTGTATTTCTTTTCTGAAGACCCATTTGCATTCAAGAAAGGCTTAGACTAGGAACTCAATCTCTTTTGATGCTCCTTTTTTCCTTCTCACTTTTCATTTTATTTGTTATATTAATTATGAATATATCTTTAAAAATGTATCAATAAATCATTGAAAATAGAAATATATATCAATAAATCACTATTCAAACTAAAATAGTTAAAGTGTTACTTGTTAGATACAGTAAAGAAATAATTAGTATTAAAATTTTCTACTCCACCAAATTTAGTATTGGAAACATGATTTATGTAGTGGACAATAGTGACTACTGACTAGACAGCCAGATCATGTGTCGACATAGAGCAGATTAAATCCCACCTTACAAAGTGCTCCACTTAAAAATGACAAAACCGTGGAAAAAATGTATACACAGTTTAAGATTTATATATAGTCGTGTGTCGACATACACTTCTGTCGACCCGCATTCTTATTTTATTGTATTAAATATTCAATTTTTATATTTTTTATTTTATAGAATTAAAATATTTTTGTATTAAGAATACTTTATGTTAAAAATATATTTATTATAATTCAATTTAAGGTGAGATAAGTGGTTAATGTGCTAATGATAATTACTTAGATCATATTAGCAAATTCCTTTATTTGTATTATATATCATTTATATTTATTTATCATTGACTTTTTGAAAAAACGTAATACAAATGAATAATAAATAATATATTGATCATGTATAAATTTTTACACTAACAATGTATAAATATTACATTTCTTAAATAATGGACATATTATATAAAATTTTGAATCACTATTTTCAGCTGCATAATTTCGGTTATTATAATAAACATATATCATGGCCAACAAATGAAATGTCAACCAAAGTGGCTTCGGCCAAAATTTGCAAAACGTTTAACAATGTGTAAAATACGCATGTACTTATTATAAGATATTTTTGTTTCTAATTACCAATTAAAATTTAGGATGGATGAAATTATCTCTTTTTAGTGATAATGTTAAATTAATAACAATTAAAAATTCTAACTCATATATTTTAATCTTACTATTACATCAATATTATTTATTTTTTATATATCCGTATCCCTAGATTGACCATTTTTTCCTATAAAATTTATTTATTATCTTCTTTTCGATCAATTTATTTTTTACTGCGGTCAGTGCTACATAATTTGCACTGTTACATTGTTATTGTGGTGAATATAATGACAACAGTTCCTTGTTAGCCTATTAATAATTTAACAAAATATTTATAAAGAGATAAAATTTAGAGAGTTTTTATCTGCTTCTCCATAAAGTTTTTGTATCAATCCATTTATTATTTTAATAAATACATATTGTCTGTACACTTTTTACACATTTAATATATTATTCATCATTTATGTATATTATTTATATTTAGGAGTTAATTAATATAAATTTTATGTTATAGTAAATTTGTATTGGTTTGCAAAATTCTTCCCCTATATATTTATTAAAAAATGTAGATCACGTGTTAAATAGTTGTCCTAATAATTGCATGTGGCCTTTCAGTGACGGGAAAAGATAATGGGTCTCTGGTATTTTGAGTGGACCTGCTTTTAACTACTCCAGAGCCAACTTTTAAAAAATAATTTTTTAGCTATATCCTCTAGATATTTTATATTTCTAATCTATATAGTTTTATATACTAAGGTTAGTGGTAGAGCCACAACTTGCCATGTTTCAAAAATACACTAAAGAAAACAATTAATTTGGGTGACCATGGTATAGGAAAATCACCTCAAATTTCAGTCAATAATTAAAAATTAATTCCTTATAAGATAGAGAAATGGAATGATCACCTCCATCTGTTTTTTTCTTCTCCAAATATAATATTTATTAAACCCAAAAATCACTCCAGTCGAGTTTGTCATAATTAAGATGAACTTGTTAAAGATAAGTTCGAGTCGAATTTCGATTATAGTTTAAACACAAACTTTTTTCTAGGTCAATATCGACTCAAATAAAATTCACAAAATTTAGAGTGAATTAACGATTTCAAATTTATAACATTTTAGATGATTGTCATTGATATACATACATATATATACAACATACATGTGTCCATAACTGTTCAGAGTGGTCCATAACCACTATTTAAAACGGTGTGAAAACCTTCTCATTTCACATCTTTGATTAGAACAATAATTCTCTATATTAATGAAGAGACAATTATTTATTTTTCCTCATATTTTTAAAGACAAAATTGTGATTTTATAGTAAATAAAAAGATAAAAGTATTATTGCATGTTGTCTTTTATTTTTTATTGTGTGACACTTGCGTCTGCCGAGAGTATCCTTACTCCTTTAATTCTATAAATACAAGCTACCCATTCCAAAAACAGAAACACACATACTTATTCTCACAACCCCATAGAAATATGAAAACCTCACTTGTAGCCTTTTCCTTCATATCTTTCACCTTAGCCATAACCCTCTTGATTAGTATAACCACTGCAGCACCAGAATCAGTACTTGACATCACAGGCCAGAAACTAAAAACAGGTCTCAACTACAACATTTTACCAGTCATAAGAGGAAATGGTGGTGGCCTAACAATTTCAACCACCAACAACAACAAAACATGTCCCCTTTATGTAGTACAAGAAAAAGTTGAAATCTTGAATGGAAAATCAGTAACTTTCACACCCTATAAAGCAAATAAACATGGTCTTATATTAACTTCAACTGATCTCAACATAAAGTCTTCTATCACAACAACAGTATGTTCTAAATCACCAGTGTGGAGGCTTCTAAAAGTGCTATCAGGAGTGTGGTTTTTGAGTGCTGATGGTGTTGAAGGAAACCCAGGTTCTCAAACAATTTCTAATTGGTTTAAGATTGAGAAAGCTGATAAAGACTATGTTCTTTCTTTCTGTCCCTCAGTTTGTAATTGCCCTACTTTGTGTAGGTCACTTGGGATATATATAGATGATGATGGGAACAAGCATTTGTCTCTTAGTGATAAAATTCCACCCTTTAAGGTTATGTTCAAAAGGGCTTAAGTATAAGTATAACTAAGGTAATTCTAGAAAGAATAAAATTTGTCAAAATTAGACTATGGTCTTGACTCATGAGTATCATAAATGTTGTACACAACATGTATGCTTTTGTTGAAATGTAAGGACTTTGGTCTATGTTTTGTACTTTTGTTATAGGTTTCATCATGTCTGCTACAGTTTAGTTTTTTTAATGAAGTTAAGATAAAATAAGCTTAAAAACAGGTAAGTTGGTACAGTGATATAAGACACCACTGACCCCTTAGGTTGACCAAATGTTATTATTGGGATTGACACTTGTTGGAAGGGACAGTTACACACTTTGGAAAGATTAGTTCTTTACCTATAAACTAAAAGATACCTTATATTACACGAAAAGGTAAAACCAAAAGTATTTAGTTAGATTTGATTTACATATTTAAATGGAATAATAGAATGCACAAGAATACAAGTCAAGAATGATTAGAACCAAATTCTATCAAATCTAATGGGACAAGTCTTGGTAAATTACTTACATATAAATTTCCCTTCCTAAGAAATTCATGGAAAATTCAGTATTATGAATTTCACTAAGAAGACTGATTGAACAGAATAAGTGAAAATCTTCCCTCCACAATAGGTTTTCCTTTTCAACAATTTTCTATATTAGTGGCGGCCGACTCTTCCACCCGAGTCTTATAAGGATAGATGTACTTAGCCTTATGGTCAAGAGGCTATTTACGGGAATCTTCCCCCTTATATATTCTCCCGGTTTTTGTAATTGTTATTCTCTAACTAACTAACTCTCCCTTCTGTCATAACATTGACATTACAAAATTTTCCCTATTATCAAGCAACTATGTACATCTCAAACATCAAGGAGACTTTACACTAATGATTTTAATTTTCCCTTCTTTTATTAGAATTAATTGGGCATGACAATGACATTATGGAGATTTATGAGAGCTTTATCATACCATACAAACCCCATAAACCAAAATTCAAAGTCATCATTAGTCACTATTTCCATGTACATCTGTTGTAACTTGTTTACATTCTGGGTTTCATTGACATCTTTTATCTCTCCTAATGGTATCAAAACTTGCATAACAAGAAACAGCTTAATTTCATAAGAATGGATTAATTACATTCCAGCAATAAGTCCAGGTTCTTGGGAAATAAGTCTCACATCGCATAACTGATTGTCTCGGGAATGGTTTAAATAGTTGTTGAACTACTCCATACATTGCTAATTGGTTTTGAGATGAAACTTTAATACACAAGTGTGTGGTATATAAGTTGCATCCCAAAAATATGTTTGAAAATATTACTTTTCCTACCTTCTTATATAATCTTTGCACCAAAACTCAACTTGCATTTAAATCTAATTTTAATCCCTATAGTTTCTCACCATTTTGGTTTTGGTACTAATAGTTTAAAAATTATAGGAATTGGTCCTTATTCCAGAGGAACAAAAACCAAAAGGAGTTAAGGATCAATTCCTTGGATTTTGAAAATATAAGTCAAAACCCAATGACAGATTATGGGTTTAAGTTGCATTGAGGGGTTTAAAATGCATCAGATAGATTATGATAAATAAATGCTCGGATGCAAAAATGTTAATCATATGGCTAATATATACAATTTTATTAAGTTGGGGTGCAAGATAGGACCAAATTTTTAAGCTATATATATCAAAACCAAAATAGTGAAAAAAACTATAGTGACTAAAACTGTATTTTAATTTAACTATTATTCTTTAACTGTATTGATTTTATATCTCAGGTTACCATGTTCACGAATCCTATATGCAAAATTGATGCTTTTCCTTGTTTGCATTTTCTGTAACTGCAGTATGCAGAAAAGAACACCACGAAATTGTCACTGGTATAAGATTCATGTGATGAGGACAAAATTTCTTACATTTATTCATAGAGATGGAGCTACCATAGGAACTTGGACTTTGGACTGAATTAACGGTGTAAGAGTTTTATATACTATCATTTGCATTTTTTCACCATTCATATTTAATAATAATTTACTATTTAATAAAATATAAATAAATGGTAAATGATATATTTATTGTGTATAAATCTTTACACTTACACTATATAAATATTACAAAGACTTGTATCTAGCAATTAGATACCAATTACTGAAAGGACTATATCTAAAAAGTTTAATATCATTCAAGGTTACCAATATTGTAGATCGAAGAGTATCTGCAAATTAAAACACTAATCTTATTCAGTACTTTTTGTATTAGAATCATCTATATATATAGAGAAATAAACTTAGGATTCTGTAATGTTTATTGCCTAACCAAATTACAAAGCATGAGAATTTAACAATTATTACAAATACTATATAGCATGTTTTTCCATAAGACAAAGCTTCATGCCAATTCTTACAAAATGATGCATTGTTTCTGCCAAATGATCTATTGGATAACCCTTTAGTTGACTATCAATTTTTTCCAAGTAAACAAAGTTGGGAAACTTTGTGGTGTTGGACTTTGATTGTATATTTGATGGTTAATTGAACAAAGGGTGGCTTTTCACAACTCTTATAGAATGAACAGTGCTTTTATGCATCTAAAATGAAGAGAGAAAAAAGGAAATGTAGAAGGAAATAATTGACAAATTCATCCCATTTACCTTAAACTTTGGAGTAAATTAAACAAATTATCCTTACATTTCTTAAACATATACAAATCACCCTTATATAAGAAGTGTAATTATTTTGTATACAATTAAATAGAGACACATACAAATGAATGAGTGACTATGAAACAAGTCGATTCATGTTTGTCTCCTACTCGGTCCTAAATATTGTTCGGATCTAGTTTTTAACCAGATTCTTTCGAGTCTGATCGTGATAAGGTTAAACTAGGTAAGCGGTTAGGGTCGGGTCATGATCACCTGTACCTTGGACTACAAATTCATTTTCATTACATACAAGTATAATATCTATTCATTTGTATTACTTTCTTTTTCAATAGAGATTGATGATTAAAAATGAATGATGGACGATAGACTGATAATTATAAAAAATTTACATTGTCAGTGCATACATTTTTCTCTGGTAGTAAATATTTTATTTTACTTGTCAATTAGTAGAAAAGTTAAAAAGATAATTGTTTTAACCTTAGTTTTTTTTATATTTACTGATTAATAATATAATAAAATATTGATAACCGTTAAAAAATATTAATGAATAGAAACAATTTAGTTAAATATCATTAAAATGGTAAATGTTTAATATTTCTTATAACATGAATAAATCACATCTATATCAGATTTTTTTCTCTCAATATTTTTTTTGTTTCTATAACATTTCCTAGAATTTCAAACTTTTGTCACCACTTTCATGTGTAGAGTTTAAAATAATGGAATTATAGATATGTATATCACATGTCATGCTAATTTCTTTTCTTTAACAAATAAATTTTTTGAATAGATTGTCTTTCAAATTTTAAAACTAAAAACCAAATAAAAAACACCTACAGTCATTATTACATTAAAAGAAAAATATCACCTCTCTCCTCAGAATAAAAAGGTATCCCTATCTCCAATTTTTTTTAGAATTCTATTTTTCTTTAACAACATTACCATTATATTCATGTCCACAAATTTCCATAATTATAACTAACTTATTTGTGTTTCCCGACCCGCATTCTTATTTTATTAGATTAAATATTCAATTTTTATATATTTTATACAAATGATTTTTATTAAGAGTACTTTATATTAAAAAAATGTATTTATTATAATTCAATTTAAGGTGAGATAAGTGATTAATATGCTAATGGTAGTTACTTAGGATTATATGTTTTTTTTTTAGAAATTAAAAAGTGTAAGGGTAAAATAGGAAAATAAAATTATACCATAATGATAGTTATTTCATGTTTTGGTTTTATATATAGTATAGATAAACTCAATATTAAGGGTAAAAAAATACACATGAGAGACCTACATGACTACATGTGTCCCATGTGTGAGTCAGAACAAGTTGCTTAACATCAAATAAAGACCCCATTCGATCTTAAATGTTCTACTAGGCCAAAAATCGATTCTTATGAGTGACATTTGTTGGAAGGACAATCTATATACATCTAAAAAATTAATTTAATTTATTACCCATAGAGTAAAGCAATACTCTTAATTATACTAAAACAACTTCCTCAAAAGGTTCAATACATACATACCTATAATGTAATGTGTGTGAGGGTACTTTTTTTAAAACGTGATTTGTGAGGATGTAAAATGGACATGTTGCACTAAACATTTAGTGGTAGACCTTAATTTTCTTATCATACACACATTTTTTGTTACCATTTTCTTCTTAAATTTCTTTCTTCTTTTATCAACTTCATCTTTATTCTATAACTTAAAAAACACTTCACCTTTATTCTGTTTTAGAAATTTAGAATTTTTTTTCTTATCTCATTTAATTATTTCTTATAAATGTTGATATGTTCTTATCCCTTTATCGTTAAGAAATTATGTTATGTGATGATTCACACCCATAAAAGTGTGACTTCATCCTCATCAAATGAAAATAGAGAAGTTATTTCAATTTTCCATGTATGCCTTTTTTATTTCAGATAATTTACTAATTATATAATATATATATATATATATATATATATATATGATGTAAAAATTTATATGTTTAGAATATAATTGTTAGGACTTGGGAGCTATGATAGTTAAGATGATTTATCTCCTTTTGCTAGTTATAGATGTCTACAGCATTGTAACTATATTTTGTTTTCATAATCTTGAAATATATTTTTATGTTTAAAAAAATATTTATTAAAATGAATATGTACTTGAATTTCAATCATAATAATTGCATTAACTATAAGTGGTTCAAGTACAAGATATTTGATTATGATTAATTTCAATCACAATTATTAAGTCACTGTAATTGATCTAACTGTTATAAGATATTTGATTATAAATCAATTATTAGGAAATATTGATTATACAAAAAATATTATATATCATTGCAATCACATAATTTCGGAATTTCCATTGCCATTGGTAGCTAGTATTATTTTCAAAATTAATGTAGTATTAATTTTGAATAAGTTATTATTATCAAATCTCTATTTAATAATTACAAAATATAAGCATTTTATAAAATTAAAAATAAAATCTAATGCAAAATTACAAAATCTTACATTCTAGCAATAAATACACTTTCTAGAATTTAAATTCCATCAAAAAAATAATCAAAAACTAATTTACACCTAAAACATGACCGATCAATCAATTCCCAAGATAAAAATGGAAGGAAGAAAATGTAGCATAATAAGAAAGGAGGAAAGATCTATTAACTCCATAAACTTACTCTACATCATAGCCATCAATTTTAGGAAAATCTAATGGTTTGAATTAGTGGTAGATATAAACCATTTGATTTCCCTAAAATTGATGGTTAAGATGTGGAGTAAGTTTAAAAAACTTACTCGAGTAAGTGGATGTACCCATAAAAAAGATGACATAAATAAAATTATGAATTTTCTTGAAGAGAAAAGAAGTCATAATTAGATCTCATAATATTAAAAAGGAAAATAATATATTATATATTAAATTCTTCACCAAATCATTTTACCAATAAGAAAGTGACATATGTAACAAATTAATATTTTGTTTATGAGAATGAATTCACTTACTCCAATAGTAAGTTTTCAATGGTTTAGATTTTGAGCTAACAAAAAATAAATCAACCCATGATTTTGGAGTTTATATTTTTTGCTTATTTAAAAAAAATAATTTATAATTTCATTTGTTTGACAAAGTACATAGTTTATATTTTAAGTTTATTTTTCAAAAAATAATCAATCTCAAAAATTTAAGCCTTCCCAAACATGCACTTAATATTTATGTGAAAAGTTTAATATTTATATATTGTTAATCTAAAGTTTTTATACACGTTTGGTATACTATTCACCATCACTTTTATTATTTTTAGGCTAACAATATACAAAATACTTATAAGTTGGTATATAAATATTAAATTTTTACTACAATGATAAAATTGAAATTGTGAGGTATAATGCCAAACTTGAAGCACAAGGTTTTACACATAAACTACTTTTACATTTTTATGATAACTTGATAATGATGTTTACATTAAAGTCTTCGAATGACAAAAATATGCATAGCATGTAGCATGAAGCCTAAGTGAATGTACCATTTTAAATTGAAAATGTCATTGTATGAACCTAAAGCAATGTGGTAGAACATGGTATAATATAATCTTCTATAAGAGTACCTCCTAAAAAATAATATTAAAATAGGTTTACTATATAAAAAAATAGGTTTACTATAATTGTTATATATGTGGATGATATGATTATCATTGGAACACACTTGAAAATACAATATATTTTTAAAATGGATTTGAAATAAAAATCTTGGGAAAACAAAATTTTGTGTCATCCAATGGACCAAGCATTTAATAAATGACATATTTATTTATCATTTATCAATCCAATTATGTAGAAAATGTTCTACAAAAATAATGAAGGAATTCTTGGCGAAGAAGTACCATATTTAAGTGCATTAATGTATCTAGCCAATAATACATGGTGTGTTATAGTCTTTTATATAAATTTAGAGTATAATATTTTTGCACCGACAATATAAAATGTTATAGACAATTAATACATTATTTATCATTAATTTATATTATTTTTTCTCTAAGAGTCAACGATAATTGAAAATAAATGATAGATAATATAATGACAATATAAAAAACTCTTACAATATCAGTCTATACATTTTTTTTCTCATAAGTTTATTAGGGAAGGCATTAGAATATTATTAAATATGTATGAGATTATTGTATGTAAAGGACCTAAGGTCAAAATTAATTGCATATTAAGATGCTTGGTATTTGTCACACCACATAAAGCATGATAACAAACAATGTACTTGTCCACATTTGGAAATATTCTTTATTAATCAAAATATGTTGGTCTAGTGATTTAATATCCGATTAAATTATCAAATAGTCTAAAAAGTCAAATGTTCGACTCCTATAAGCGACCCTTGTTAAAAGGAGTAATCAGACATACTAAAATAGATTAGTTATTTACATATAGATGAAAGGAATACTCCTGATTATACTGAAAAATAAAGAACTATTATTTATAAGGTGGATGTGTGGCTTCAACACATTGAAATATCAAGCAATGGTGTTATAGGTAGACAAAATTGCAAGCCTTATTCAAATAAAATAAGGCTATATTAAAGGAGATAGAACCAATCACATATATCCAAAGTTCTTTTTCACACATAAGCTTTAGAAGAATGGTGAAATAAATGTCCATCAAGTGTGTTCAAGGGACAATATAAGATAACTTTTCACAAATGCATTACCAACTAAAACTTTTAAGCAACTAGTACACAATATTTGAGCTTGTAGCTTTAGAGATTTTTCTACATCATGTGGAAATATAGATATAGGTTGCACTTTTTTCCACTTATTGTGGTTTTTATCCCTTTTGAATTTTCAAAACAAGGTTTTAATGATGAAACCTTTCATGCATATTAATTACAAGAATAATATACTATTTTTTCTTCACTAAATGTTTATCCCAAAAAGTTTTTACCTAATAATGTTTTACCAATGCCTATTATATGATATATATGGACATCGAATGTAAGAATGGCAACGGGGCGGGTCGGGGTCGGCTTTGTGCTTATCCAAACCCGAACCCGAAATCCAAAACCTGAACCCAAACCCGAATTAAGCGGGGTTGGAAATAATGATACCATCCCCGAACCCGTCGGGTTTCGGGTAACCCGAACCCGAAAAACATATATTTATATATATTTATATGAAATTTATATATATATATATAGCTTTTATATATGTATTTATATGTAATTTTATAGTTTTATATACATTAATCGGGTTCGGGGCGGGTTCGAGTTTGATATTATTAATACCAAACCCGATCTCGAAATTTGAACTCGGGTAAAACCCGAACCCGAACCTATTCACATCGGGTTTTTCCCATTATATTCAGGTTGGGTTCGGGCGGGTACCCATAGGTTCGGTCTTCATTGCCATCTCTAATCCAATGGGGAGTGTGGTTATATTTTAATTATTTATTACTTATTTGATTTGTAAATTATAAGATTTAAGTTGAAAATATAAATTATTATTAAGTATAAAATAAATAAAAATAAATTAGTTATACTAATTGACATTTCATTTTATTAATAGTACTATATATCATGTATAATGTTTTCAAGTCTTTGTTAGATATATTATTTTTTGGACAAATAACTAATCATTTAGTTTTATGAATGAATCTTTTAACAAGTGTTCATTGAATTGGAAATTGATATCAAGGCAACACTAAAGACCATGTGATTCATGCATAAAGCATTTATTTTTTAGTAAAGCATTCATATTATATTATATATGAAACAAACTTGATAGTAATTAAGTGAAAATGAAGATAAACATGAGATAGATAAATACTAATAAGGGACTATTTTAACTTTAAATAAATAAACGGTTGTTACATAAAAATTTAGAAATTATGTGTGCCATACAAAAATTATTTGGTACAAATTATGAAAAATAAATTATTGGAGTGGCCATGACAATGACATATTACCCATTATCTCCCCCTTTATTTGGGTTCTAATTAGGGGTGAAAATAGGTTAGATCAGATTTTATCTTAAACAGATCGAGCCTATATAGCAAACATATAGGAGTCTGGGCTTGACGTGTAAGTCTGTTTAAAAAAAAAATTCAAAACCTAGGTCTGATCTATTTAAAAGTCTTACCCAGCCTGTTAAGGTAAAAAAAAAAATTAACACATTACATACAAACTAGAAAAAAATTATTATAACTATAGCAATTAGTGTGAAATTTTTTACATTGTTATCACAATTATTTCTATCATCTTCCAATGTTGCGTAATGTATTCGAAAGATTTGTGGTGCATTTGAGATTAGAATATACAAAACAATGTCTTTTAATATCATTGTAAAATATGATATTGTTCTAATATTTAATATAAGTTAAGTTATGTACGTAAGTCCAAGTCTCAAAAATTAAATATCCAATTATTAAATAGCATAATCTCTAAGTCCTAGTGAATTTACATACATTTTTATTATATAGTTTTTTTGTACATGTTATAAAAATAATTTATAAATATAATATTACATAGGTCGGTCTGTTAGACTTAATAGGCTTTTTAAAATGTTTAGGTCTAACTTATTTCGATTAAATAAGCTTTTGAAGAAACTTAAGTCTGATCAGAAAATAAAAAAAAGTCTGATCAGGCCGGTCTGACTTTTTTCCACCATAATTCTAATTTTACCGACCACTACTCCATATTCTTCTTGGCCTATCTTCAATACTCTACAACACCTTTTGATGTTTAACTTTTTTTTATTTTCTAATTTGACGTAAAATGTATTGTTATTGTTGATGCTAATAATAAAAAATGTTTTGCTTTTGAAAATATAACAATAGTCAACTCTATGATGTTTATATATTTTTTAATAAAAAAACAATAACTTAAACAACACGGCAAAATTGACCTAATTTATTTAATTTTTAGAAATAACTATCTATCTCAGATTTTCAGTCATTAAAAGTATAACATATGTACAATTTTATTTAATTTTTTAGAAATATTTTTTATAAAAAATGATTAAATATCACATATGTCACAATTTTAGTACCCGAAAGATATAATTTATCTCATTATATAAGGATATACTTTAATTTCTTTATCTTTTTCACATGTGTGATTAATACCTTATTACCTATCTAAAGTTATGTGAATATTTACTTATTAACCACCAATCAAATGATCACACCAACATAAATATTGAAACTCAAATTCAGATTCTTATAATTTCATTTTTAGAACTCTCTAAAATATGTATCATTTTATATAATTTTTTATTTTTTTATTTATCTTGTTTAAAAGTTTAATAAAATATTAATGACTGTTTTTCAAAATTCACCTTTATTTACTACTTTACTGATTCACTTTGGCTTTTAAAATAAAGTAATAATTAAAAGAAGAGGAAATATTTATTTACTCTAAGATTAAGTTTTTTAAACTTACTTCACATTTTAACCATTAATTCTATAGAAATCTAATGATATAAAAGACATTTTTGAAAGAAAAAAAAATTCAGTGATAAATATAAAAGGCATATTGTGATTGAGACGTGTTTTTTAACGAAATATATAAATTGGAAAAAAGATTACTGTGACAAATTTGTATTTTTTTTATTATAAAGGAAAAACAAAATCCCTTTTGGATTTCTATTTTGATTTCATGTCCCCACTTCTTCATTTTCATCGGAGAGTGTTTTGTTCAGTGAACTACCCTCAGTGTTGGTGTGTTTTTGTTGTTGCACTTATCCAAAAACAATCTCGTTTTTTCTTTCATCAGGAACAAGAAAAACCAAGAGTTTCATTTCATCAACCCAAAAGACAAAAACTTTGAGGCTTGAAAGAAAGACATTCTCATGGTTTGTCCCTTTAATCATGATTTTATTGATTTTTCATTGTTTCTATGTTTTTTGGGTTCATTTGTTCGATCGAAAGACTCAATTTTTTTAGTTATCTGGGTATATGGTGTTTGATCATTTCATAAATTTGATTTTTAAATACAGAAAAAACAATGGGTTATTGGGGTGTGCTTCTTCTTGCTGTTTTTCTTCATTCATTTTTTATTTTGTTTTTAAAATTTGATGTTTTCTATGTGTGGAAAAAAATGATCTTTGATGATTTGAGATTTTTTGTTTTAATGGGGTGTGTTTCTTTTTATGTTTTATTTCATTCATTTCTTATTTATCATTAATTTCTAAAATAAAAATTGAATTTTTCTATGTGTAGATAAATGATTTTGCTCATGGAGTTGTGTGAAATCTATATATAGGAAATCCTTGGCTAATTTAGGTGTTCTTTGCGTATTTCTGTTATACCAAACTCATGCCTAAATTCTTGGTAAGACTTGTATGGCTAAGGATACATTATTCTTACTTCTAGATATTTTAGGCAGAAGATTTGTGGTTTAGTCAAATTTTACTTATAGATTTTGTATTGATGGTTCAAATAAGCCTTAGTTTTTATGTTTGATTTTGTTTTTTCTTTTCCTCCTTTACTTATATATGTATTTTTAAGTTATTGAGGTGTGCTTTGTTTATATTTAATGTAGTTATAGTGAGCTTTTGATTAAATTAGAAGGATACCTTTCTTTTGATTGGTAGATAGAATCCAATTTCATTTTGGGATAGTCTAATCTTTTTCTGATTTTGATTGGAGAAACCCAAGTTGAGGTTTCTCCTTTCCTGAACTTCTCTATTGTGAGTGGAATTGCATTCTTTCTTCTTTATTGCACAGTTCTCTCTATAATTTCAGTTTCATTTATTCATGAAAGCCATGAAATGTGGAGGATGTGTGCCTTGTTTGCGTATAACCGACTAACCGTATAGAATTTGTATCGAAAGCTATCTGTAGTTTGGTGGAATAACGGCGTAATGTTCTTTCATGTTAATGAAGTTTGTTTGCATTTGGATGAAAGAACATCTAGATATTAACTTTTATGGGGGGTGTACTTATCATCTATTATGTTAGGATTGAGAATTTGCATTCGAAGATTGCAAAGGCGAGGTATTGTGTTTATTAGGAATATTGCCTAGTTGTTTTGGAATTTTTAATAAAATTGGCTTAAGAAAGTTAGTTCCTTTCTATGAGGCTTGTTTATGATGTTTGACATTTATAACATTTGGACTGGTGCTGTTAGTCCTAAAAAATTAGTATATTAGTGTTTGAAGTTTCAATTTTTCATATAAAATTAATATCTACCTGTGACATTTGCTTCACTATTTTATCCATAGTCCCTCAGGTAATGCTTAATTTCTTTTAGTTATTATGATATTTATATTAATTATTATCATTGCATATTTTCTTGGATAAAAGACCTTGCTCTTGCATTAAGTGGTACGTATGTGATAAAAAGATACCACTTAAGCTTAAGGGGAAATTTTACCGCACGACTATAAGACCTGCAATGTTATATGAGACTGAACGTTGGGCGATAAAATATCAACTAGAGATAGACTCCATGTAGCAGATATGAGAATGGTGTGTTGGATGAGTGGGCATGCTAGACAAGAAATGATTAGAAATGAATGCATCAGAGAGAAAGTAGGAGTAACTCTATTGTAGAGAAGATGATATAATCACGCCTTAGGTGGGTTGGACATGTGTGGAGGAGACTCGTAGAAGCCACCGTATGTAGAGTAGATCAAATGGAGGTTAGTCCAATTCCTAGAGGAAGAGGGAGACCAAGAAAAACCACAGGCGAAATGGTTAAGAAATACTTAGAGGTTAATGATTTGCCAATAAACATGATTTATGTTAGAACATTATGATGTCTTTCGATCCATATAGCCGACCCCACCTAGTGTGATAAAGACTTGGTTGTTGTTTTTTCCTGATTTTATTTGCAAGTTTTCGAGTGACTTTGACCGGATTATAACTTAGTTGATCTCTAAGTGACTTTTAGATGATTAAGAAACTGTACAGTAAATAATGTAAAAAGCGAAAATATTTCGGGATCAATTCTCTAGAGTAATATCTTGTTTATCTTTAGTTTGAAGATTGTTATTATTATTCTTTCTATGTTTTCTTTTTGGCTAATGCCGCTAATATGGACAGGCAAGGAAGATGCCTTGTGCCCTTCAAGCGATAGGTAACGATAGTCTAAAAGTTTCAAAAGCAGGAAAGGATTCCATATCAACAATATATCAACAACAAAATAAACTCACTTCATTCGAGGTCATGTCACAAAAATCGATCATTCTTATTTTTAAATGAATTTTTCAGTTGAGTTTGGCTAGGAAACTGACCCTTACCCTTTTCTTTTAATGACTTCCTTTATTCAGAATTGTGAAGAATCTTCGGTATCAAGGAGTAACTCCAGTAGTAGGTAAGATATTTTTGTCACTATCATTTCTAAAAAAATTGTTTGTGTTTTATGGTAATATGGTTCTATAGTTAATTTTCTTGAAATCATTAACCTAGCCTCCTAATGAATGAGTTATGACATTTCATTACGAAAATATTATTCATTATAGAATTATTTTAAGGTACATGCCAAAAACAGGTTGAGTCATTGATTTTGTACATGGTCGTAGGGAAAATGGGTCCATGTTGGTATTCTCATAATGATGCATATTCTTGCCGTCTGAGAGAGTTGCTCACTTTAGTCTATTACCTCTCAAACTTCTTATTCCTGTTCTTCTTGCTATCCTTGTTTTTCATATTCTAATATAAACTAATTTTTCTTCGTCTACTGGTGATGTTGGGGTTCGGGAGAAGTTTTTTACTCATGCTGTATCTGTGGCAAAAACATCGAAGAGGTGGTCTGGTCTTTTTTTGCGATATCTGGGATGGGAACTTTTACAACTTTAATAGTAAAGGGCTATAAAGACGCTTACTATAATTCTTCTGTTTGGATAACTAATGCAATTTGTTAGTTTCTTTCACGACGTTGAAGGTTTAAACCTCTTAATCACTACAGTCAATTTCTTCAAAGATTTTGTATTCTTACATTATTTTATGAGTTTATGTAGTTTTTTGTCATATTGAGAAGACATTTGAAACTTGGAAGTGACCAAAGTTAAGTACTGCTATTTATTTCCCAGGTGTGCCGTCATTTCATTCCTTAGTTTTGAGCGTGATGGGACTTGGAGAGTAATTGCTGTGCCAGTGAAGGTTCTCAATCATATTAACTTGGCTTCGGGCATAAATATGGACGGCCTGCAACTTCTTTTTCCCCCACCTCTTAATCGGTTGAAGATTGATCAATGTAAGGGGCCAAGAGGACCCCCACCTTCCTATGCTTATTCAGCCAAACCATTTACAAGAAAAAGCATTACTGGGTCAAATGTGCATCGTCGATGTCAAAATAAGATTGCTAACAAAGCTTCTAAACCGAATGAACTCCCTGAGAATTCTTTTTCCAGAAGTTCGTCAGTCTGCGGTTCTGGCTTGTTCCCTGATAGTCCTGCTGTGGTTAGTTCATCCGATAAGCTCACGAGTAATACCAATGCTGATAAGTCTCTGAAGAAAAACTCAAGAAAAAAGATCAGAAAGAAAACTAGACAGAGTAAGAAGCAGCCACGTGACAGTGGCTCTACCGAACCGGAAGTTCTTAATGAGGAATCTGTCTCTGTAAGTTTGACTTCTGAAACCTGCAGCAGCAATGATGTGGATAAGGAGGTTGGGCTGATGTCGTATACAACTGAACCGGAATCTTCATCTTCTGATGATAGATTAATAAAAAATGACTGTGAAAGAAATGAGACGATCGACCGTGTCAATATTATGGAAACTCCAAAAAGTTGCAACTCTTTTATTGGCGAGGCAGAGATGTTGAAAGTTACTGTACCTAACATTCAGAATTCTGCCGGAGAATATGCCACATTTGAATCCAAGAATCAGTTTCAAGATAGAGGCCATGATTTAGAAGTTTTGGGTGGAGAAACAATGGATATTCAACAGGCTGACCTATACTGTTCAAATGATATACAAGACACTTTGGTGTTAGATTCTGTTTCAAATGGTTCAAAAAGTGATGAAGTTATCAAAGCTGGTGATATGGGAAAACGGTCCAACAAGGCAAGGCGCAGAACTGCTTCAAGTTCAGGAGATGGGTATTTTCTTGATCAAAATGTAACAAATGGAAATCGTACTAATAGTGAACATAATGAGGGAGTTAGGCATGGTGGTCAAAACTGTATTGGTAATGATATGGGAGCTAAGCAAAAGAGAACAGAGTCGAAGAGTTCGAGTTTCAACAATTTCGGGGGTGTTGGAATTTTGCATGGTCGAACAGGGAAGGAAAACAGTCATTCTGTCTGGCAAAAGGTTCAGAAGAAATGTTCTGTTGAATGTGGTGATGGTGATTTTAAGAAAGAAAACACAACTTTATCACACTTTGGTTCCCCTGTGAAAGGTGATCCTTCAGTCATCAGAAAATCTAGTTCTGCTAATGAAAATTTTCTACTGAAGATGGAGGATACAAAACAGTTTAAAAATAAAGCTGGAAGGAAATCAAACGGGAAAGCGGACCAGGTTTCAAAGAAAGAACATTGCAGCTATTCAAGGAAGGGTTCCCATTTTAACAGGTCCATGTTAAATGATAATACGAAGGATAGTGTTCAACAGAATGATATCTCATACCAGGAAAATAATCAACAACGATTGAGCCGTGTCTCTGGGTTTAATTCCGATATTAATTGCCTGACGTCTGGGTTCCCGACCAATGGAGTTGAACAGATAACATCAGTTCACATTGCTGGATTTCGTCTGGAAGAATCAGATAGACAAACAAGTGTCGGCCATACTATTGCAAAGACGAAGAGTGAAGATACAGATATTCAACATAGATCATCGGCAATACCAGGTGAAAACATCAATCAGTCAGATAAGTGTGAGGAGCAACATTCAGTGTCTTATAATCATTTAGGTGATGAGGTTGCTCAAACAGAGAAAGAAGTTTCTTCTGCGGACAACAATGCACAAAACCACAGTTCTGGATCTACCCTTTGGAGATGGATACCGATTGCAAAAAAGGATACGGCAGTGGCAAAATCTGAATCTAACTGTTCATTCACAGAATACTCTGATGCACCACCTTGTAAAATTTCTTACTTGGAACGCAGCGTTGAACCAAAAGTAGCTTCCTTTTCCGAAAAGCAGGATTCATCACAAAGTTTAAGCAGATCATGTATAGGTCGGATTTATAGTGAAGTTTCTTGTCTAGACGAAGGTGAGAATCAGAACTCGGGGAAGCAGGTTGCATGTACATTAACAGAGCACAGGGACAAGCATGTAGTAGCTAATCGCATAATTCATGAATGTCAGAATCAAGATACATTAGAAAATGATTCCTGCAGGATAGCTCAAGCTGTGAATAATGCCCATAGGGCACAACTAGCTTGTGAAGCTGTTCACGTGGCTGCAGGTGGTCCGATTGCGGAGTTTGAAAGATTGCTTCATTTTTGTAGTCCGGTTATTTGTCAATCACCCGATTCAGTCAGATGTTTGACCTGTTCACATGACCATGCTGATGGTGCCTCATTATGCAGACATGAGATCCCTGACCTATCTTTGCGATACCTGTGGCAGTGGTATGAGAAACCTGGGTGCTATGGTTTAGAGATAAGGGCTCAAGAATGTGAGTATTCAAAGAGACTAGGTGGTGTTGGTCAGTTTCCTTTTTGTGCATATTTTGTACCTTCTTTATCAGCAGTTCAGCTGTTTAAGAAACAGAAAAATCGATGTTCGAGTAGCAGTGACAAGTGTGGAATTGATGGCATTTCGGAACACTCATCTACTGCCAGTCGACATCCAATATTTTCTGTTCTCTTTCCTCAGCCTCGCTATCAGGATGCAAGCATTCAAACACCAAAAAATGTGTCTTCTATCAACGATGCATCTAATTCATGTACGGACTCAACATGCTCTGGTGATTTAGAGCTTCTTTTTGAATATTTTGAGTTTGAACAACCTCAACAAAGACAACCTCTATATGAGAAGTAAGAATGTCCATTCCTTTTATCCCGTCTTCAGAATATGTGGTTTTTTTTATTATGAATGAGTTAGAAAATGTTTTTCTGGTGAAGAAAAAATGTTTATGTCATTATGATTGCCGATATAAGAATCAGTTTGTCAGGTCATCATGCACTTTTGAATTGATCATTATCTTCTTACAGGATACAGGAGCTGGTTAGTGGTGTTATACCAATCCAGTCCAAAACTTTTGGGGACCCAACTAAACTGGATTCGGTAAACCTGCAAGATCTCGACCCTAGATCTTGGTAAGTGATCTACAGGTCAATTATATTCGACATGTGAAAACAAAGTATATTTTATATTTGTCTTAAGATCATATCAGGTGACATTTTAGACTACCTGATTTGTAGGTACTCAGTTGCGTGGTATCCTATTTACCGTATACCCGATGGCAACCTTCGTGCATCTTTTTTGACTTACCATTCACTTGGACATTTGGTTCGTAGAAGTACAAATTCCGATTCCCCAACTGTAGGTTCTTCCATAGTATCTCCAGCTGTGGGTCTTCAAAGTTACAATGCCCAGGTATAAACTTTGTTACCTCAACATCTTCCTCACATTGGAACCTTTCAAGATGAATAACCATTTGACTTCTCATTTAACTAAAACTTTTCTAAGTGGTTTCATTAAAAATAAAATTTTGATAAATTTACATTTTTTTAAACCGGAAACAGTCTTTTCACTTACAACGATAAGATTGTGTACATCTACCTCCTTATACCCCACTAGGTGGGAACCTTATGCACTACACCGCCTTTTTTTTTACTTTTATTCTGTTTGCGTGGCTGATTTTAAGATATTTTGAAACCTTTTATTCGTGTAATCAATCACGTATATCGCATTATGTTTTCTGGCAATGTCATGCTTCATCGGATGTCATTTTCTGCCTTGCAATTACACTTTTGACATGTAGTGATTATGCACGTATGTCATATGAACAGGGTGAATGCTGGTTCCAGCCGAAGCAATCCGCACTGGCAACCGAAATTCTGGGCTCAAACCCTTCTTTACTTCTTAAAGAGCGATTACGAACTCTTGAGGAAACAGCATCCCTTATGGCAAGAGCTGTTGTCAAAAAAGGTAATCAAATCTGCACAAATAGACATCCCGACTACGAGTTTTTCCTCTCTAGGCGACGATATTGAGATCGCGAAATTTTCACCATAAGCAAATAATTTTGGCTATTTTCGGATAGGAATAATCTCAAATAGGATCAATGTATGATTTTGATAGTGTTGCACAAGTCTTGAGGTCCTGATTGTACTTAAATTTGTTTGTAGATAGCTTTGTGCTGTACCATTTTTATATTCTCTGCTTTCAGTTTTAGCTCTCTTTTATTCTCTGTAGAAAAAGTATAATGGATAGTGCTGATGTTGAGAGATTAGCAGTTATTGTGAAAATTTCTCCACATTTCAGTTTATGATTCTTGTTTTCCTTAGTTTCAATGCTGCCACTAGAGGTGTCAAAATGGGCAACCCGGGCGGGTTTGGGCTAGTCCGTATCGGGTTCGGGCTAAACCGGGCTGGGCTAAAAAGCCCGGATACAATTTATGTATATCAAAATGTAGCCCAAGCCCGCCCTATGCGGGTTGTGGCGGGCCGGCCCGCATAATTTTAAAAAAAATTATTTAAATTTTAACATATTTAATATATATATATATCATTTGATATTAATGTATAAATTTTTTGACACAATTTTTATACTCAATGCAACCAAACTTATAGATATAATGCTATGTGTTTGAGTTAAGACATGATGTTAAGTCTACGGATATGATTCATAACATAACTCATTCATTAAATATTTTATTTATATTAGACTCTCAATCTCTAACATAATATAATTTGTAACTTCACTTCAATATAATAAATGGATACAGTAAAAAATAATATCACTTTGGTTTATAGTAATGATAGTATAGACTAAAATTTAGAATGAATTGTATGTGTCGAAGTATAACTATCATCATAATATTTCTTTACTTTGTGTATGGATATCTTTTGTATGCTCTTTATCAACACTTTCATTGTGAACTGTTATGTTAAATTTGGTTGTGTTGAGTTCTCTACGGTAAACAATTAAGTTGTTTTTCAGTTTCGTTGTAAAAATTATTTTCTTTATTATGTTTTTGTTGTGGAAGTTAAATCTAATTAAATATACAATTAAAAAAATAAAAATAGAATCTATATGGTTTAATGTTCTCAGTTAATTTGATACATTATTTTGCTAATGTGCTTAAAATGATATTAAGCAAAATAGGAAAAATAATATAATTATTAACTTGATAACATTATTGTAATTTATAAATATTTATGTTATAGACATTATTACTCTATTTTTTATTCAAAATTCATAACACAATATTTAGTATATATTATCTATTTTTTTATCTTAAGTTATTTTGTAAAATAATTTTTATCTTAAGCTTATTACCTAGCCAAAAAGTCCCAAAAAAGATTTAAAATAAGAGAAACGGGTAGTCCGAATCCGCCCGGGTAAGCCCGGCCCGAGCCCGGTTTTAATATAGCCCGGACGGGCCGGGCTAAAAATCTCGGATTCATTAAAAAGTGTCAAATTTAATACCCAAGCCCTACAAAAATTCGGGTTGTGGCAGGCCGGTCTGCACGGTCCCGCCCATTTTGGCACCTGTAGCTGCCACTCGTGGATCATAATTTGATACATGTAAATAAGTAATGTATTAGTTAAAATTTATTGTGTTGATTTTTGTAACAGTAAATGATACTGATATCTCATGAGTTTTAGTGGAATTATATAAATTATTTATTTTTTTTAACCTATACAAACTACCTCTGATTATATATTGATTACCCTTATGGGATGATAAATGTAATTTATTAAACAAAAAAATGATGATGAGTGTCATTAAATCGGACAAAATATGGTATATGGAGAATATAATTTCAAATAGTATAAAAGTCAGTGTCTATTCATTATTTTTTGGTTCGTTACAAACTATATCAATAATTCTAAGGAGATGTTTAAATCACTCTTATAATATATTGTAATTAATCAAGATAATGAATAAACATTGAATCTTATATTGTTTGAATCTGTCATCACAATATACTATTGTTCACTTAATTTCAGTTGTCATCATTTGTTTAAAAAATTATTCTTATCTCTTGAACATGGGTGATCAATATAATATACGTATATAATTAGAATTGATTTGTGTAAATTTAAAAATGTAAGGGATGATTTATATAATTTAAATTCTGGATCTCAATATAATTTTTTTTAATGTGTTAATGCTTGGCTTAATATATTGAATGGAGATCTTAATACATTAAATGATCTAAAAGTCAATACACTATTAGTTTCTCATCTTAGAGTGAAACTCCGTCTAAAAAAGGTTGTTTTTCCCATTGTTTCTACCAAATAATACACTGTATAGAGTCTTTCTACTACAAGTAAAACTCCACTTCAATTTTATCTAAGTTTACATGTTTTAGGTAAAGTGGTAAGTTTTTCATTCACATTATCAAATAATTAATTCAAGTTATGTTAGGATTATTTTTTGTTAAAATGATTCTAACTCTAACAAATGAAGAGTTTCATTGACAATATGTAATATAACACTTGAGTCATTCAAAATATTTAGCTATCAAAACTAATATTTAAACCACATTTAGACCCATGAATCCAATTTAACCATAATTTATTCATCTTAACAATTTAGTTATAGTCTTACACATTGAAAATGAAGTGTTGATAAATTTGTTTAAGTTTAGATGTTATCATATTTGTTTTGATACTACTATGGATGTCTCCTCACCCTATTGGTAAGGAACTAATCTCTTCCAAGACACGTGATTGTCCCTCCCAACAAATGTTAATCCCAAGAATTGAATCATTAACATTTTGGTCATCCAAGAGATCTAATGGAGTCTTACACTACTAGACAATTATTGAAAGATGTTAACTAAATTTTGGCCATGAAGGATTGTACATAGCATCACCATATTTGTATGTACCTCTAAAATATGCTCAATTACTGGGAGATATATTTTGCTTTATCAAGTTGACACATTTGATATAACATATTAATATTTAAGAAATACTTCTATACAACTTTATTTACCTGGATGGATTTGATCAATGATACAATGTTAATAGCACTCTTTTAATATCATTATTCCACATCAAGTCAGTCCACTAATTAAAATGATACATTTGATATCACATCTTAACATTTAAGACATATATTAATTCATTTATTAATATATTAAATTTGATATCACATCTTAACATTTAAGACATATATTAATTCATTTATTAATATATTAAATTATGACAATTGTGTTTTAGAAGACCCATATAGGTTTTCATTTTTTTTAGTTTGATTCATAAATTAATAAAAAGATATTTACGTTTTCTTTTCGATGTTTTGATTTTAATATTTTATAAATAAAATAATTATTTTCATAATAATATGGCAGGGTAAAAGCTTATGATGATCTTCAATTGCTAACAGTGACTCTGCACTGGTGTGTTCTAATTCGGAATCCAAACAAGTGCAAATGTATAATTATGACGCTATAATCCAACTATCATGGAATATATTAAAAATGACAAAGAATATTATTATCATATAACCAAATCAATCATGTCAAATTATTAAGAATAGATAGAAAGCGGAAACATATGTAAAAAATATATGAAATCTTCTTGAAGGAAATAAATTTCTTGATGGATTACTGATCTTCCATTGTATACTACCCTTAGTCTCTAGTTCCCCATCTAATGAGATGAAGAGAATAGAGTCGATTTTGTTGTGTTTATAATTGTGGATCATAACATCTCATTTATAAGAAATGTATACCCTTTTATGAAGGTTGTGTCATTTTAATTTTATTTTTTATCAATTTTGTCCATTGTAAAAATAGAAATAAAACATTTGATATTTATATAATAATTTTCATTATCATTATGTTTATAGTCATAAATCTTATGTGAACAAGTTCAATTTGACTAATAAAAAATAATTACATAAATATATTTTAACATTATATATATGACTCAAATTTCTTTAAACTAATCTTTTTTGGGTACATGATTGCCTCTCCAAAAAAATATAGTATACGGAATTAAAACTTTAACCTAATATGATACTTAAAGATCAAATATAACCTTATCCTATTGGACAAATGTCTTATTAGTATTATAAGTAAAAGTCTAACACAACAATAGTAAACGTTTTCAAAGTCAATGGTTTAAATTATATATTTTTAGATTAATTAGAATAAAATTATTTCATCTTAAATCATTAAGGTATCATTAATAATAAAAATTTGATTAGAACTATTTATGTTGATAATATTTTTTAAAAATGACTAAGACTAACTATAGTGGGCCTTTTTTTATAAGACTAAGACTAATTTCCATGTGTCTCAATCCAACTACATTTAAATTCCACAACCAATGCTTTCTAAGATAGTGATAAGGTTGTCCACACAAATATCAATGCTTTAGATTAGTCACATAATAATAAGAGAAAAGGGCATCTCTTTTGTAAGTAGGTATTATGAACTAATTTTTTTTAATTATCTCTTAAATTTTATCATTTGATGAAATTGATCAATGAATAAATATATTGTTAAATTACTCAAAGTTAACAAGGAAATTCTTATAATTAGACTCACAATAATAGGAATACAACAATACATGTTAGCAACGTTGATATCCGGAGAAAAAATGCCTCCAAAATACAAAATTAATTGAGAAAAATAAAATAAGTAAATTTTGGAATTTAAAATTATTAATATAGTAATATTGTTATATATACAAAAAAGTTAAATCAAATTATTAAAAAAAGACATAGTTAAAAACTTTTATTACTTTTAATTTAACATTTATACATAAACTAATTTTACCAAATGATAAAATTTAAGGGGTAATTAAGAAGAAAAATAATTCATAATACCTAATTGTAAAAAGGGTAAAGTTTAGGATGTTTTTATATATTTTTCCCTAATAATCCTATTGATTTTAAAAGAACCAAAATCGGGGTATGACTTGGATAAGTAGATTTATCTATATCAATTGCATGGATGGGAGAATATTCTAAAAAAAACAAAAGAATCTAATTACTTAATGTTTTTTTAGAGTTGTATGGTTAGAACTTAGAAATGATGTTGTACATTTTTCTTATTGAAATGTTTTATCTTAATTTTTTTGCCTTCTAATAATATCCTATATACATCAAATAGGTGAGAGATTAATATCTCTGAGAATAATCAAAACTTTAAGTAATATTTATCTATATAAGTGTCCCTAATAAATGCCTTGACGAATTTTTTTTCCACGAATTTGATTGTGAACTTATTTATGTATATTCCTCCCAACTTTTTTTTCTTCCTTTGTTCATATCATTCTCGACTTTGAGGACTAAGATAAATAAACGTGATATTAATGTAGTATTGGTATAAAAATTTATATACAAATATTATATCATTGATTATTCATTTGTATTTTTTGAAGAATCAATGCTAATATTAAATAGGAATGATAGATAGTGCTGTGAAAATAAATTTTGGACCGTGGAGTGTGAACATACGACTATAGCTAGTCAATAACATGAAGAGAAAATATGAGCAATAATGGGGAGAGGACTAATATATGATTGAAAGTGAACTCTAATTTGAGTTTTTAATTTTAGTTAATTATTTACTAAATCGTCATCAAATAATTATGTAAATAATGTGATTATGAACTTTTTTATTCATTATTACAATTTTATTCTATTTTTAATCCTAAAAAAAATATAAAAACAATGGTTTTATACTCCTTATATGAGACTAAATGGGTGAAGGAAGTATATGTTGATAGGTTTGGTTTAATAAAATTTGTGAATATAAAATTATGGTTTTATACTCCTTCCGCTCATACTTCCCCATCTACCTACATGTATCTATTGGCCGCTTATCCTTCAATATTCATCTCTGATATTACTTGTTGAGACATTCAAGTGTTTCTTGACTAAAAATCTTGAGGTATTAGATATGAAAGACCAGCTACTTATATGGTCTTTAAAAAATCTACTTTTAGTGTAATATCTATGCACATGTAAAATTTTATACATATTCATCCGTCAATCATTTGTATTAGTTTTATTTAAGAATCAACGACCATGACAGTTCAAAAATTCTTACGTAGATACATCTTTTTCTCGTCCACTTTACACTATATCATATTTCTTCGTTCAAATATCCAATAATGATACTATAGTCCATAAAAAATTAGTAAGATATTCAAAATTATACATCCAAATAAAAAAAAATCATTTATCATCTCCATGCAAAGTCCTAAGTCCACAACAGTGATGATGATGTACATCTCCAACCATAAATACTCAATCAATGAACCCAAAGTACTACACTACTTAGGAACATTCACCACTCCCTAGGAACACATATCCCACAATCCTAGGTTCTCAACCTTATCACTCTCCTACAACAATTGAGACATGACACAAAATAGAAGTACTAATGATCATGCAGAAGCAGATAATGAACAAAACAAACTCAACCAAAATGGTAACAATAACATGAACAAGTTGAAGCTGAAAGAAGAAGAGGATTCTGTGGAGAGGGTGTTCCAGCACCAACTAGTTCCATCATGGAGAAATCAGTTAACTGTGAGAGCCTTTGTGGTGAGTTTTTTCCTCAGTGTACTCTTCAGTTTCATAGTGATGAAGCTGAACCTAACCACTGGGATTATACCTTCACTCAATGTATCTGCTGGACTTTTGGGGTTTTTCTTTATCAAGACTTGGACCAAGTTCTTGGAATATGGACACTTCCTGCTTCAATACTTTCTCTTGCTGCTGTTAAGCCACCAATTTGCATGAAGTTCTTGTCCAAGGCCACAAATGTTAGGGTGGATGCTTTCTTAGGGAATTAAGGTCCTTCATTTTAGTTGTGTCTTGTGAAACTCTTAAAACTTGTTACAACCTTATAAATATGTGAAACCACATGTTTTAAGTTTTGTGCTTCTGTTCTATAGTCATATAGGTGAACCAAACATGATAAAGAAAAGGTGTTGTGCATGTTATATCATAAAAAAGTGTATGTTTTCATAGTTTCATTGGTTTGTGTAATCTGAAGCTCCTAAAAACATTTTCATTTCTAGCATGCTACCTCTGAGATTGCTTAAGTTTCAATGTATGGTGTAACAAGTCATTATTCAATGAAAGTTCTATAGCATGAAATGAAGTGACAAAGAAAGTACTATTTCATGTTCTTAATGTTTCATGCTAAGCATTGTACTAACTAACCCACTTTTTATGTTTCAGTGGGTAGTGTTTAAGCATGAAATATAAAAACCAACTGAAAATCACTAAATGTCTAAACATACACACATAAAAAAGGCTTGGAATTTCAAAATTGAGAATAATTTGCCTCACGTTCCTTGCTTTTTGCCATGATGCTTACAAAGTAAATATTCACTTTACATGATAAGTTTGACAAAGTTTCATTTACACAACAGAAACATCATCTAATGCAGATTGATAGTCATGAAAAGAGAACTCGTAACTACCTACACTTCAACAACAACCAAGCTTTAATTCTGTTACGTGAGGTCGGCTACAGTCTACATGGAATGAACAACTCC
The DNA here is from genome assembly GCA_009771035.1 of Lupinus albus. Classification (NCBI taxonomy): domain Eukaryota; kingdom Viridiplantae; phylum Streptophyta; class Magnoliopsida; order Fabales; family Fabaceae; genus Lupinus; species Lupinus albus. The sequence continues at coordinate 3,671,153 of CM020022.1, read as the reverse complement.
ATAATACTACATAAATGACGTCCATTGATAAATCATTGATCTTTAATTTTTTCCTAATTGTGCTGCCTATCATTTTTCTTGGCTCTACTGCTTCTAAAAATTGGATCAACCTCCATTTGTTATACTCTCCTTATTAGAACTTTTGGCAGTCTCTTCCACACAGAAAGGATTCGAACCTGAGATAATCAACTCACCATTTGCATGAACAAACAAAATTGAATTGTTTATATTATCAACTAAATCATTTGATTATTATAATCATATTTATAGTATTGATAATATATATGTAGGGAATGTATCTATTGAGAAATTTGAAGTTATATGCGAGTGAGGGGATAAATTCTTAGCCTTTAAATTAAAATTAAGGACTAAGATTAGCAGCTCATTTTTTTTTTAAAAAAACTCACATTAAATTTGTATTACTTTCCTAAATATTTTTAATCTTTAATCTAGTTACGTTTTCATTCACCCATTACTTAACAAATTCAACTTTTCATATAACCCAAACAAAAGTGCCGGATCAAAATATTCTATTTACTCATTGAGACAAATATATGGTGAACAATCTTAAAATATACTGGAAAAATTGAAAATAAATTTGAGGATAATTCAAAATGAAGTGAAGAAATTACAGTCTGATCCTCTTCACATTATTTTTATCCTTAATAATAATTTATATTTTTAATTTACATTCTACCATTACTTGCAAATTGAATAAAAAAATAACATTTCCTATAATTAGTTATTAAGTAGCAATAAATAAACTATTATTTCTATAATTATAAATAGCATTTTGATATTTGTTTTATTTTATTATTATTTTGATTCCATTTTAATATTTTTATTCCCTATTTATTCAGTTTTTTGAATTTCTTTCTATCATAAAAAATGCATTATCAACACATAGGTAAGCTCAAATGACAGGAATACTTTATAATGTATTAATAGATACGTAAGTTGAGAAACGATAAATATTTTAATAAACAGTTAAATGTAATAATAACAACAACAATAATAAAAAAATATTTTTTATCTTTTATTAATAAATAATTAAAATAAAAAATAAGTTTGAGGTATAAAATAAGTTCATGCATCTAGAAATAGTATTATCTTAGTACATGAGAGATGAAGTGTTAATACATTTTCTAATTTATAATCGACTTTCAAGTATACATCTAAAGACTAATACATAGAAAAATATGGCATAAATATGATTTTCCACGTTTTAACTACAAAAATATAATTATGACCATATCTTTTAAAAATGGCTGAAAGTTGGTATTCAGAAGAAGAAGAAATCAACACAAAAGTTGGTCAAATATTAATCAATTTACTTATTACACGTAAGATAGTTACTTCAAATCAATATTGAGACAAAAACTTTGTTTGTTGGTAGATATAACTCACCTAACTTAATTATTAAAAAATATGCTATTTCAAATGAATTTAAATTTGATTTCTTAACAAATAATATTAAATGTGTTATATATTATTTAAGTGATAAAAACAGTCTTTAAATATTGTTTAATTGCATTTATTGAATTAAGTGAAAATCTAAATTTAAAGGTATATAGACAAAATTTATATTGTTTTGTGCTATCATTTAAGTCTAAATTTTAATTAGAATTAAATTTTTAATGATTTATAAAGATTTTATATGTTTCCCCAAAGATAGTTTATATTAAACATCTCTATCATTTTGGAGGAAAAATATGAGTGAATGAAGGCTTGTTTGTTCATTTATGGAAAGTGTATTGAACAAACCTTAACCATGGTACTACTTTTCATGTTTTTGTTTAACTTCACTACATAAAATCACTCTCTCTAATTCGTTTTTCTCTCTCTGAATTAATCACTTTTTTCAATCTCACTCTCTTTATGCCTTTAAGCTTTTCTTCCAATAATTCCTAATCAAAAAATGACACTTCCAAATGCTGCTCCATTCATCACTTCACCTTCTGTTTATTGCGTTGCTCGCTTCAGTTATCATCTTCCATCTTCAGGTGCTGGGAATTCTGGGTTTTGTGTTGGGTCCCATGCTGTGAAAAGTGATGTTTTGATAGAAAGAAGAAGGTTGAAGCCACTGAACACTCACACTGTAGAAAATAATAATAATAATAACAATAATCTCATCAAACCCACTTTTGAAATTCCAGTTTCTTGCTTCCAGGTGATATATACAACTTGCTGTTGTTTATTTCTGTGTATTTGTTTGTTTCATTTTTTTCTGAAATGTAGAGAACCCTTTTAAGTATAACTACATTTCAAAAACCCATTTAGTTCTATACTATTCCATTCTCTAATCTTTGAAAATTATGGAGTATAGTTCGCGAGTTCAACTTAGGAATGACAACATGACGGGTCAGGGTCGGGTTTGTGCTTACCCAACCCCTAACCCGAAATTCAAAACCCGAATTAAGCGGGGTTGGAAATAACAATACCATCCCCGAACTCGTCGGGTTTCGGGTAACCCAAACTCGAAAAATCTCGAACCAAAACATATATTTTTATATATATATATATTATATATATATATATATATATATATATGAAATTTATATATATATATAGAGTGTAATTTTATAATTATATATATATTAATCGGGTTCGTGATGGGTTCGGGGTAGGGTATTAACAATACCGAACCCGAACTCAATCACATCGGGTTTTTCCCATTAAATTCGGGTTGAGTTCGGGCAGGTACCACACCAATCAGATTGTGTCATTTACTTAAAAATAAAAATTATAAAAACAAAATTATATTAATTGGTGGAAGTTTATTGGTCAGTGACAGGAAGGGACCTGATTTTTGGGACAGAGGATTTGTGTCCACTGTACAATATGTAGTAAATGGGAGAATTATGTAATCATGTTCCATTCTCTTCGGTTCTAATTTGTGTAACAAAAATGAGAACAGATCGGTCAGATCCTCTCAAGTACTGGACTAAGATGATGACACATGGCACACGAAAATATCTATCTGTCTATATTTTAAATTATTTTTGTAATAAAATAAATTAGAAATCAAGAAAACATTGTATTTCATTGTTTTCCGATACTAGACTCTTAGTTTTGGAGAACAACTTAACTCAACCAGAATGTCCCAATTTTTAATATGGGAAAAGTTCACAAAAGCTCCTTAAACTTTGTGTCTTTTGCAAGTAGGCATTATAAACTATTTTTTCTTCTTAATTGCTCCGTAAACTTTAACTATTAGTGAAATTGGCCCTACATACATACAATTTTACATGACATTAGTTTCTCTTCTTGCAGAGTGCAAGGCCTTGCACAGTGCAATTGTGGAAGTTTTTCCTAAATCTCAACATTGTTTTAGCATGTCATTAATAATGAAGGAAGTACCAGAAAAGTTGGGAGGGTTGCACAATTATGGCGCAATCAGAAAAGCACTTTGTAAAGCAGTGTATGAAACATTAAAAGTGATTGAATTCAAAGCAGAATGAGGAATTATGATTCAGCATTTTGGAGTTAGTGATCATAAGTGGCTCCGTCGATCTTTGTATGAAGATCGAGTTCATTGGGCACCTGTTTACTTTGTCTGCAGCACTTCCAGGTGAGAGCCTTAGTCCATTTTTTGATAGATATACACACAAACAAACTCCTTTGAAGGAGTTTCTTGATAAGTATGAATTAGCACTCCACAAGAAGGAAGAATCTGATGCAGATATTGAATCAAGAAGTTCAAGCCCGTCGCTGAAGACCATATTTTCTTTCGAGTTGCAGCTGTCTAGAATGTACACTAGAGAAATATTCATGAAGTTCCAATAGGAAATGGAAGAAATGTATTCTTGTTGTGGTACAACAAAACTACATTTGGATGGTCGAGTGCTCGAGTCATAATTTTCTTGGTCAAGGAGCTTGTTTTTAGTGAGGGAAAGAAGAGAAACTAATGTCATGTAAATTCGAGTGGTCAACCTTACACCATCTAATGTGATAATTCCAATTTAATCGTTAGTAATTTAAAATTGTATGTATGTATGGACCAATTTCACTAATAGTTAAAGTCTAAGGAGTAATTAGGAAGAAAAAATAGTTCACGACGTTTACTTGCAAAATACGTAAACTTTAGGGAGTTTTGTGAACTTTCCCCTTTTAATTTCATGCTCTATTTTGTTCTAACATGTCTAGCGAATAGTCACTACTGTAGTGTAAATTAAACTTTCTGTTGATGTGCCAAATACCCCGCCCTTCAGTAAGGTTATGGACTCAATTTGTTTAGTTTTGAACTATAGGGGATGTTTTGAAAATGACCTATAGTTGAAGGGGTTTCTTCCATTCTAGTTCCCCCCTTGTTGACACTGGTGGAATAGAGAAGGAAGAGCAAAGGATTTTTAATTTTGGTTTCTACCACTGACTGCATACCAATTTTCAGCTTATTGGTGTTCCTGACCAAGCAGAGAAAGATGAAATTGTTAAGGCAGTGATGGGTTTGAAAAATGCAGAAATTGAAGAAGGTTACACCATGGATGTTGTTGCATCTCGTCAGGTATATAAATATGACCAACAATTATGCTTTTTTATTCCAGATCTTTTGCTGAATTTGGTTTTAGAGATGTAGATAAAGTCATTTGAGCCATTGCTTTTGTTCTTATCCAATGTTGTTTTGTAGGATCTTCTGATGGATGTTAGGGATAAGCTTCTTTTTGAGACAGAATATGCTGGTGACCTGAGGGAAAATATTCCCCCGAAATCTTCTCTTCATATTCCTTGGTCTTGGGTGCCTGGTGCTCTTTGCCTTCTTCAAGAGGTACACTTGGCACATGCTTACTTCTCTTAAATAATTTTCTTATGATTCACTTGAAAAAGTTTTTTCTATCATTTCTGGAAATATTTTGACTGCTTCTTTTCTTTTCCTTCTGTTCAGGTTGGAGAATCAAAGCTTGTGCTGGACATTGGTCGGGAAAGCCTTCAGCATCAAGATGCTAAGCCATATGCAGATGATTCGCTTCTTGCTATGGCACTAGCCGAGGTAAGACATGTGAACAGAGAGATCAGAAAATTACTCTCTCAATATAGCAGTCGAGTTATGTACCCTTATCATAGGTGCTTTCTTGAAGTGTGCAATTGCGAAGATTGGCTTTGAGAAGAAGAAAGTGTCTCATGGTTTTGAAGCTCTTGCTCGTGCCCAGTGTATCCTAAGAAGTAAACCATCTCTTGCAAAAATGACACTGCTATCTCAAGTAAGAATTTTTTGAAAGTATATTCAGTCAAGTTAAGATCCTTACGATGTAGCTGCTTTGCTCTATAAAACATATAATTATTAGAGAAATATTGGGTTATTAAGACTACCCTCCCTTGAACAGAAAAGAAATCATTAAGTCCGCATATATCAATTTGCAAATTGTTACACTCCTAATTCTTCTTTCCAGTAAGGTGTCATATTTTGTGAGTTCTAGGTTCATTATACTTGTTTACTGAAAATGTTAATTTGCACTTCAACATCGAGTTATTGTTGGTTACAATAATTCAAAACGCTTTAATAACAGATAATTCAGGTCAGCTATGTGAGTAACCAACCTGGGCTTTATCAGGGAATACAGTACTTATTTAGTATCTTGGCATACTTATTCATTTTTGCAACTTTGTTACTACATCAATTATATGATCACATCATTCTAAATCATTTATATCATCCCCTGATGAAGCTTTTCATGTTCTGCTAGATTGAAGAATCTCTTGAAGAACTTGCACCTGCTTGCACCTTGGAACTACTTAGCATGTCACACATCCCTGAAAATGTTGATAAAAGACGAGGAGCAATTGCAGCTTTGCGTGAATTGCTTAGACAGGGTCTTGACGTTGAAGCTTCTTGCCAAGTTCAGGACTGGCCTTCCTTTCTAAGCCAAGCATTTGACAATTTGCTGGCTAATGAGATAGTAGATCTTCTTCCTTGGGATAACTTAGCTGTGATGCGAAAGAATAAGAAGACAATTGAATCGCAGAATGTAAGAGTAGTGATTGATGCAAACTGTTTCTATAGAGTTTTTGCAGCTCATATGGCAATTGGGTTTTCTAGCAAACAAGAAGAGTTGGTAATGCCCCTCTCTGAAGCTTAATTACCATACGTAATTTTAATACTCTTCTTATAGTCCACATTTCATCCCGATGCTAATTGCTTCTATTAACTTTATGCAGATTAACAAAGCAAAAAGCATATGTGAATGTTTGATAGCATCAGAGCGCATCGATCTGAAATTTGAGGAAGCTTTTTGCTTATTCCTTCTCGGGAAGGTACATATATAAAATTTTCATGTTAATTCTTATAATTTGTGCTGCCTTCATGAAGTATTTAGACTTTTTGATTATTGGCTTCCAGCAGCAATATGCCAATAACTTCTTCCTCCCTTTCCAATCCTCACTGGAGTATCTGCTTTGTGATTTTCAATAATGTCTTAAATTCTAGGGCACAGAGACTGAGGTGGTTGAAGAGCTTAAGCACCTTCAGCTGAACTTAAACCCAAAACATAATTCAGTCTTCGGGAAGACAATAATAGATGCTTCTGCTGCAAACCCATCATTGGTAATTTTATTATCATGTTCGCTCTGGTTCTTATTTTTGTTGCCTTTTGAAACGCTTTAGGTGGCTTTTCTTTGTAGAGTGTGAAGTTCTTGAATGCTTTAGTGTGTACAAAACCCCACCCCTATTTTAGTGTTAGAGGACCCTAGTTTATTTGTGGAACAATTCATTCTTATAGAGTCTAGACTCAAATAAAGGAAACAGTATATCCCGTAAACTTCCATTCATTTATGTTTAAGGTTCACTTGGCATGCAGAATTGGCCATGGAATTGGAATTGAGTATTGGCATTGTAATTCTGGTGTTTGGTAATCTACTTGGAACTGGAAGCACAATTCCATAATTCTAAATGTTACACAGACAAAATAGAATTGGAATTCCAATTCTACGTTCTAATTCTTTGTACAATCCAAACATAGAATCACAATTCCAAGTAAATTCCAATTCCTTCGAGATTGGAATTGAAATCGCAATTCCAATTCCAGGCGCCAAACGGAGACTTATTGTTTTCTTTCATAGAGAAGGACATTTTATTTTTATGTTTTACACGAGAAGACAGCTGAGCTATAATGCTTCAATAACTATATGTCTGATCCTTCACCTTGAAATCTTATGATAGAATATTGAATTTGTGATTTCTGATCTCAGAAAACTTGCTGAACTTGACCAGGAATTGTGGCTGAAGGATTCTGTGCTCGCTTTATTTCCAGATACTAAAGATTGTTCTCCAGCTTTGGTGAGATTAATTATAATAGGCAACACCTAATTTGTCAGTTTGAGTTCGCAAAAATAATGTTCATGGATATACATCTTTGCAGGCCAATTTCTTCAATGCTCGAAAGAAATTTTCTGGAAGCAAGGAAACTAACGGAGCTGCAAAGTCATTGCCTTCTGTATGTCATAGACCTCTATCCTCATATGGTTCCTTAGACCGAAGAGAGATTGAGGAACCTCGCTCTTACATGAGCTCTTCGCCAAATATAGGGTTTTATGTCAAGCAGATGGCTCATACTGATTTGCAGAGTTCACTGCTATCTGGCAGAAATGAAGAAGCTAACAATCTGAGCGAGTCACCTGTTCAAGTGAAAAGGAGCCTTGGCACTCAGCGCAATGGGATCTGGGGTAGCCACTTCATTCATGCACACATATTTGGAAAAATAACATACATTAGCGTGCTGGGTTGTATGGTGTTTGCTACAATGAAGTTAATGGGAATCAACTTCAGCAGGACTCTTAATGCTTCTCATGGGGCTTTGACCAAAGCCTATGATTATATTGCCTGGAATGCAGATTCTTCTGGTGATTACTCTGTTGGCCCTGCTTATATTAGGGGGGAAAACATTGCTGACAGACTGAAGAAGATCTTGTCAATGGTCAAGATGCCATTTTTGCACAAGTCGGGTGCTGGAAAGCATAGTGATTTACATGCTTCTCTTATGTCATCGTCGTCCCCTATCAATGCTTACAGGAGGCTGATGCCTGTGGAAGAAGCTGAGACCCTTGTTAGGCAATGGCAAACAATCAAAGCTGAAGCTCTGGGGCCGAGTCATGAAGTTAATTGCCTAGCTGAAATGCTTGATGAATCCATGCTTGCCCAGGTAGTGCATTCTGTGGCTTTTGTTTTAATATCCTTTCATGCTGTCTTGTATGACCAAATATTATTTCACTTTGGTACTGTTCAATCATTAAACTTTCCATTCTGTGAACTACTCAAGTGTTGAATGAGCTAGGTATCCTTTGTCTATATATTTTCTTGTTTGTTTATGATGTGTATAGGATGCTTCAAAATACTCAAAAAAAATATTTTTTGACAGTTAGTATGAAGTCATGAAATGAGAATGAATACGACTTCATTGTTAGGACTCCCACATTCGGTAGCATAGAAAGCTCAATGTGTTACTTAAGTAATATGGCTCTCCCACCTAATAGTAAATCACTCTTTTGGGTTGGACTCTCCTCATATGCTTAAGTCGTAAGTCCTAACAATTGGTGTCTTTCATTGAGAGTTGTGAGGCTGGCTATCTATAGGTTGGATTAAGGTATATTACTGAATATTAATAGGTACCATATGGTCAATGTCGATAGAGTGAAAGCCGGCGTGGACGTATCAATCTTTAAAAGGACGACAATGTTAGGAGTCCCACATTGGATAGCATAGCAAACTCAATGTAGTACTTAAGCCATGAGGCTCTCCCCACATAATAAGCTAGTCTTTTGGATTGAGCTCTCCTAATATGCTTAAGTCCTAACTTTCATGCATCACTTGAAAAAAAATACTAATTAGTGCTATCTTTGACAGTGGCAAGCTTTGGCTGATGCTGCAAAAGAAAAATCTTGTCACTGGAGATTTCTTTTGCTAAACTTATCTGTCATTCAAGCTAACATTCTATTAGATGGGAATGGAGTAGACATAGCAGAAATAGAAGCTCTCTTAGAGGAAGCAGCTGAACTTGTTGATGATTCTCAGAAAAAGAACCCAAACTACTATAGGTATGATATAGTATACAAACACAACTCTATTCTTCCCCTTCCAGTATATTTTGCAATGTTTCCTACTTTCTGTTCTTTTATTGTATTTATTAACTTCATTTTTTAATATTGTTGTATTGATTGAATGCAGCACTTACAGAGTAAAGTATATCCTGAAGAGGGGAGAAGATGGTTCATGGAAGTTCTGTGAAAGTGATATAAGAACACCATCATATTTTATGCCTACTCTTATACCGAGCTGTTGCAGCTAACTTCGTCTCTTCACTAAATTTTATCTTCTGGAAAATGTCTCTTCGCTTGCGTGGGTAAGGCTGCATATGTCTACCCTTCCCAGATCCTACTAGGTGAGAGCCTCGTACACCAGGCCGCATTTTTTCAGATTCTTAAATGATTTCCATTTAGGAAGATGATAATGACATCTTAAACTTTTTAGTTTTATAGCATGTGAGGGAGCTAGTTAGTTTGTCCTCCAGCATCCTCCTTTTTCATGCTGATTAAGTGATTTTTATCTGTAAAGGACTCATTGGTTGACATATTCATTGGCATTTACAAGAAAATTTTGATACAATTTTCAGCAAAGCAAATTTTTTGGACGCTAGGACCTTTATCTTTCTATGTCCATTGGATTGGATAAAATTTTGGCTGAAGCTTAACTTTGCTTCTCTGTTACTGCAATTTTGTTTCCTTTAAATAAAAAAAGGAAATTAACTTCACCCAACTTTGGTGGAATTATTAAAAAGGTTAGAATTTGGCCCTTTATATTTGGATTGTTAAGATTGGTAAACATTTTGGCCTCATAGTTTCCTCATGTTATGAGAGAAAAAGAGACAAAGCAAAATTAATGGATTGTTAGAAGTAATGTTGAGTGTTATACAGTAGTAATTTTTCTCTTTCAAACAATAAAGCCTACATACACAAAACATAAGACTTACTAGCACTAAAACCCCAAAAAATATATTGACAACATGGTCCAATGTTACAGTAAAACAAATTAAATAGGTAGTGTCCCACAACCTAAGATGCTTTGGGAATACACAAAAAATGCTATGACCTTTTCAATGAAGGTTTTCAATGGAATGCGATTTCAAAGCATAATAAAAATGGGTAATATGTAAGATTATCGATTGAAAAAGAGGGGAATTAGGCTAGGATTTAGAAACAGGTAATGGGTAAGGTTTAAGGGTTAAGGTTGAAAAATGGGTAATGTAAAACAACCAACCATGGTTGGAATTGGAACCAATAGTTTCACAAATATCAATATCCAACCTGACAAATAGGGAAAAAATCACGTATATATTTAACTTAAAACACGTGGAAAATGATTGTTAGCGTTTAGATTTTAAACCGTGAAACCGATAAGACTATACTAAACAAAAGTATAAAGAATGGTTCAGTTCAGTTTCGCAGATCAATTTGATTTTTTAGGGAAGTGTTTAAATTTGATCATAATTTTAGAAATTTAGAAATTGTTCGAACCGAACCACATTAATACTAAAAAAACAATGTTGTACTACTTTTTAAGTTTTTTAGCTAATTTTATGACTTAAGTTACATTTTTTAACTTTACTATTCTTACTAAATTGTTGCGTATATTACTATTATATATATATATAATTACTTCCTATGTATGTTACTAGTGTGTCAATAGATATCTGTCGTCCTGCATTCTTATTTTTTAGTATTAAATACTTAATTTTAATATATTTCATTTTAGAGAATTATTTCAGATTTATGTAATGGAGAATTAAGTCTACATGATATTATAATTTATATAATAGAAAAATATAAGAATGAAATGTGATATTATTAAAACTTATATATAATATAGATATAGATAAGTATTAATATAGATGAATAGTTATTAGGAAGGGCAATATGAGAAATAAAAATTATAACATCGGTAGTTATAACTTATAACATGTTTTCCGTTTATAATAGTTATAACTTACATCATCTAGTGAGAAATGTGATATTATTAAAACTTATATATAGTATAGATATAGATAAGTATTAATATAGATGAATAGTTATTAGGAAGGGCAATATGGGAAATAAAAATTACATCACATCGGTAGTTATAACTTATAACATGTTTTCCGTTTATAATAGTTATAACTTACATCATCTAGTGAGAAAGATCATCTTATATGAGAGTCAGATGAATAATTTTTAACCCTTAGATTAAAATTAATGGCTAAGATTATAACATCTTTTAAAAACCTATTATCTTCTTTCCCTTTCATTCTCTCAACACAAAAGTAACAAAACCTATCATTTTCTTTGTATGAACATAAGTAACAAAATTTACTACCCTAACAAAATATTTAGAACCATCAATCTTGTTCCTCTTTCTCAATGACATCATCTTTCCATATCACATTAGTTTTTCAATTAATAAAATGAGTGGAAACTACAACAATGTAGTTCAACACAATTATACATAGAGACGAGGGTATTAAGTAAAAAATGAGAAAGGGCAACAAAATCGAAGATGGTGAATCTTTTGGGGAAAAATAGGAGAAGAAATAGAGGTAATATGAGGATGTATTCGGTCAGAATGATGGTGAAATTCATTTGCATTTAGTAATCTAATCTTAGCCATTAATTTTAATCTAAGGGTTAAAAATTATTATTCTCACTCTCACATAAAATGTTCTTTTTCACTAGATATATTTCCTATATATATATTGTCACTATATTATTGGTTTAGGGTTTTGGTCACTTGCTTTTTAGGGTGAAAAAACATTTTTAAATTAAAAAAGTAGTAATTAATTATTTTCTGATCAACCATAATCGATAATAGAGTGACACAATTTGCTACACAAAAAAAATACAATGATTATTTTTTGTTGTTGCAAGTTATAATTTAATTCCTTGTAATCAGATAACCTAGTTCTGTCTGAATCTTTTGGGCTTTATATTACTCAAAAATGATGTTTGTTGACTTTTGACTCCTCTTCACCATTTTCATGTGAATTCCCTAACCTTCACATTCCATTCCAAAACAAACCTTCACATTCATCATAAACAACAATGGTTCTCGATCTACTCACCAAAACCCTAAAACTCAAAACAAAACAACAAGAATTTCTCATTCGCGTCACCATTCTCACGCTCGTCTACATTCTCGCCTTCATCACGCGCCTCTTCAGCGTCCTACGCTATGAATCCATGATCCACGAGTTCGATCCTTACTTCAATTACCGAACTACACTCTACCTCACTCGGAATGGATTCTACGATTTCTGGAACTGGTTCGATTCCGATAGCTGGTATCCTCTCGGTAGAATCATCGGTGGAACACTGTATCCTGGTCTTATGGTAACCGCTGCTCTCATCTATCGAATCCTTCATTTTCTACGATTCGTTGTTCATATACGTGAGGTTTGTGTCCTTACGGCGCCGTTTTTCGCATCCAATACTACAATTGTTGCGTACTTGTTCGGTAAGGAACTTTGGGACTCTGGTGCTGGTCTTGTTGCTGCGGCATTGATCGCGATTTGCCCTGGCTACATTTCTAGGTATGTGCTTAGAATCGAGTTTCTTCGCGCTTGGTCATTACATCATTAATTATGATAATTGATAACTTACAAGTGTTATTTTGCTAATAAATTCGGGTGATTATATACTATTATACATCATGTTTTATCGAATGGATCTTCAAAAAATGTAATACAAATGAGAATGATGGATATACATTGACACTACATAGATATTACACTCTTAATAGTATTTGTGTAAATTTTTTAGACAATTAGCTATATAATTTACATTTCATTTATATAACTTTTATTTTTGTTTGATGATGAATGATGATTAACATAATGGTAGATAATATGCTGACATTACACAAAATAGTTAGAGAGAAATATGTATTAACTGATTTATACATCAATCGTCATTCATATTTAATCATCATTGACTCTTCAAGAAAGTAATCCAAATAAATGGTGGATGGTGTAGTGAATGTGTATAAATTTTTACACTGACATTATATAGATATTATACTCAAATAGTTACTGCATATGTATTAATTTCATTATCTATTAAGAGTGTAGTATATCAGTCTAGAGATTTATACACGGATAGGACATCATCCGTCATTTCATTTATATTACTTATATTTATAAGAAATAGTGATTGAATGTGAACCATAGATGATGTAGTGATAGTGTAAAAAACTCTTACACTGTTAGTGTATACCTTTTTTCTCATCTATTAAGGGCCTTGATTAGGATTAAAATAAGTGTTTTTTGGATAGAAATCACTAATATTTAGGGAGATTCTAAGAGACCTTACAGGGAACTTATTTTGCGCTTAAGAGGATTGAGAAATGAGAACAACTTATAAAAATAAACTAAAATAGCCTATGACATTTCCTTTTAGATTATTTGAAAACGCTTTTAAGTGAAGATTATGAAAATAAGTTTTGTTTGATTAAGCAAGTTGTTTACTCAAACACACCCCTATCTGCTTGTTTGGTGGGGTTTATTTAAAATGTTTATATGAAGAAAAGAATTGATACAGCTTTAAGGATACTCTTAATTTTCCAGCTTATCACAAAAATGTTCCTGTCAAAGATTTTTTTGCTAAATCATTTTTTAAAAGAATACTTAAAAAACTGGGCCTCCCCTAACTTAGTAGTGTGATTGGCCTAGTATACCTAACTTCAGTGCTCTAGATTCATGCAATAGTTTCTTTATTGAGATATCTTTCCGAAAAATAGTGATTATTTCCCCAAATTAATTGAATCTGAACATGTTGTAGGTCTGTTGCTGGATCCTATGATAATGAAGCTGTTGCAATTTTCGCGCTGTTGTTGACCTTTTACTTGTTCGTCAAGGCAGTGAACACAGGATCACTGGCATGGTCGTTGGCATCGGCATTTGGGTATTTCTACATGGTTTCAGCATGGGGTGGTTATGTTTTTATCATTAACTTGGTTCCTCTTTATGTGTTGGTGATGTTGGTCACAGGGAGGTACTCCATGAGGCTCTATGTTGCGTACAATTGCATGTATGTGCTAGGAATGTTGCTTGCCATGCAAATAAGGTTTGTGGGATTCCAGCATGTGCAGTCTGGGGAGCATATGGCTGCCATGGGCGTGTTTTTCTTGCTTCAGGTTACATTTTTGTTTCCTTTTTCTGCTCATCACCTCCTTGAATTGCCTTATTTAAATTAAAAATAGTAGAAAATTTTCTGACAAGTCTTTTACTGCGTTATTAATTAGTAGTAAGTTATATGTGTGTAAACCTAGCTTATTTTGTGTTTAAAATAATCAGAATTTTGCTGAGAGTTTTATAAATGAACTTTGTCCCTTGTAATTTGTGTAATTTAATTTGAAGTTACTAAAAGTTTACTAGTTTTTCCATCAATGCGTTGTTTCCCTTTCCATTAATATTAATTTTATCCATGCTTAGTTGTGTTGTGAATTGAATTTTGTTATTGCAAAATATTGTTGTGATGTGTTGTTCATTGTAGATACTTGGGGCATCTGTGCACTTGCTTGATGAATTTTGCATGCACGTCTTCTTTGTGGCTGTAACTTTGATTGTTTTTTCCAGGTCTTTTTCTTCTTGGATTGGGTAAAGCATTTGCTCAGTGACACAAAGTTGTTTCAAGCATTTTTGAGGATTACGGTAACCGGTGCAGTTAGTGTTGGAGCCATTGCTTTGGGAGTAGGCACAGCAACTGGTTTTATATCTCCATGGACAGGAAGGTTCTATTCCTTGCTTGATCCAACTTACGCAAAGGATCACATTCCAATTATTGCATCTGTCTCTGAGCATCAGCCGACAGCTTGGTCATCATTCATGTTTGATTTCCATATCTTGATGTTCCTTTTCCCCGCTGGGCTATATTTTTGCTTCAAGCGCTTGTCAGATGCCACAATCTTTATAATTTTGTATGGTCTTACAAGCATGTATTTTGCTGGTGTTATGGTCCGATTAATTCTCGTTGCTACCCCTGCTGTATGTCTCATTAGTGCTATTGCGGTTTCTGCCACTGTGAAGAATTTGACTCGGGTGGTGAGGGCCAAAACCCAAGCTGTTCAAAGTGGTTCTAGTAAAGGAACTAGTACTGCAAAAGCTTCTTCTAAGGTTAGATTTTTTAAGGGAACTAGTTGAGCACAAGGTTTCCTCTCTCTCTCTCTCCCCCCTAAAAAACAATCATATATTTGTCCAGTGAATAGTGTGGTTATCGTTGAATAACATCCACCTCCATTTCATTTTCAAGAGGATGTATTGCTTTGTTTCAGTCATTATAGGAAAAATGAATTGGTTGTTGCCTGGTATAATCACCCAAATCAGTAATGGTGATAGTATCTATGGTAATTACCATCCCCTTCCATGACAGATTCAATGCAATAAATTTTAACTTAATTGGATCAGCTTTTGTCTGCTAAAATCTTAAATATTGTTTTACAATGGTGCTTTTGTCACTTATTTTGTGCGATAAACAGTTTTCATTTGAATTAGTGTGATGTGACAGTATTAATAGTGTATGATTACTTACATGCAGGGTTTAGTTGATAACTCCCAGCCTTTTCAGAAAAATGGTGCTATTGTGTTACTTCTTGGGGCTTTCTTTCTGCTCAGTAGATATGCTTTTCACTGTACTTGGGTCACATCAGAGGCTTACTCATCTCCATCAATTGTCTTGGCTGCAAGGGGTGCCCATGGCAAAAGGGTCATCTTTGATGATTATCGTGAGGCATACTTTTGGCTCCGCCAGAATACTCCATCTGATGCCAAGGTGATGTCATGGTGGGATTATGGTTATCAAATCACTGCCATGGGAAACAGAACAGTTATTGTTGACAATAACACCTGGAACAATACACACATAGCAACTGTTGGGCGTGCAATGTCATCTTATGAGGATGAGGCTTATGACATAATGAGATCGCTTGATGTTGACTATGTATTAGTTGTGTTCGGTGGTGTTACTGGTTATTCTTCTGATGATATTAATAAGTAAGGCTGTCTGAAGTAATAATGTATTTTGCTTTACATCCATTTATTTTCTTAATGCTACTTTGAGAACCCTTGCATTCATAGCTTTTCACAACAACTGTACACGTGCCTTCATTTGTGTTGTTAAGCATATAAAAGTTTTATGTGTTTGCACCCGAACTTAGACCTACCTGTTGGGCACTCGTATGCATTGATCATTTTCATCTTCAGAAATTGTATTATATTTTAGTCTGTCCTCATCTCCTGTCATGTTTCTTACTGCCTCCTTTCGAACCTGTTGTGAATGTAAGCCTTTGTATTATCTAGAAAATAAACTTGCGGGCATATTTGTGGCTATTTCAATGAAATCAAGTCTATAGGAAAACTTGGGTCGAATATATTGCTGTCTCATGGTTTCATAGGTAGTTTGCTTGCATTATCATGGCATGCAAAATGTCTGTAGGTTTCTATTGATTGACTGGTTGGGATGAGGCCAGGTAGCACATCGTCAGATTTATCTTCTCTTCATTTATTTCCTATAGGAAAAAAATCATTAATAAAGATGTAAATTTTCACCTGTTGATCATGTCCTGGATGTTGACATTTCTCTTCTCTGCTTTTTTAGTTTGTTATTATGTTTATATAAGTATTTCTTTATCTTCCTTGCTACAAAGCTTCAGACATTTTTTGTTTTGATATTCATAACTTCTGTGTAGATTTTTGTGGATGGTGAGAATTGGTGGTGGAGTCTTTCCTGTTATAAAGGAACCTGATTACCTTGTCAATGGAGAATATCGCGTGGATAAGGGTGCAGCTCCTAAGATGTTGAACTGTCTTATGTAAGTATCTTGACACTAGCTGGGCTTGGCATTTTGAATTATCGTTTGTCCTAGCAAGTTATATGCCATGCATACAAGTCTGTTCTTGGTTTGTAATAAAAGGGCTAAATATGATGGGATGTATTTATGGAATAACAATGTAGTAAAGTTAGATCAACGCCCTTAGGGGCTGTTTTTGAAGTTTACTACCTTGGAATTCTTAAACACACCTTGGACCTAGTTCTATGACCGGGATATTCGAGTTTACCTAGTGCTTCTGCAGTGTACATAAAGTGCTATGTTTTTTTTCTTAATAATAAAATGGAAATATAGATGTTTGGAACTTAATGATAACACTACTCACTGATATTTCTATTTTATTTAAAGGTATGTGATGAATTGATACATGGTGAGTTAGTTATATTTTTCTTTGTTTATGATTGTTAGGTATAAGCTGTCTTATTATCGGTTTGGGGAGATGACAACAGAGTATGGCAAACCACCTGGGTAAGTTCTATAGCCCTCATTGTTGGTACAAATGATATTATACTAACAATGGCACATTGCAAATTTAGGTTTGACTAACAGGCATCACATACTATCATGTAATAACGTGCATCTTAGCATATCCTTACAAGTATGCATCTAGTGTGTCTAGAATCTACATTTGCACCCTCATCTTTGATTTAAGAGGGAGGTACATTTATGCATTAATGTTATTTATGAGGAGTATTTGAAGAAATATCCAAAATATTGTGCTTGTCAGAAATATCCAAAATATTTTATCAATTTTTCTGTCTTACATAAGTTTCTCATTATTCTTAGAGTATAAGTATCTCCTTATACCAGAAGATAACTTATCTCCTTAAATTCACTCATTGTTTGACATGTATCTTATTTTTTATTTTTAAAATGAAAACTTCTAGAATGAAGGGAAATAAGACACATGTCAAACAATGAGTGGTTTTAAGGAGATAAGTTATCTCTTGGTATAATAATATACTTTATTCTCTTATTCTTATTGGATAATGTTATTCATCCAATAATTTGATTGAGATTTGTTTAGCCCTTAAAACTTCTGCAATTAAAATTTCATCATCATATCAATTCCAGTGTTGTTGTTGACCTACCCCTTTTGAAGTCATGGAAAATGAAATTTACATTTTTAGTGCAAGTGGTTATCCACAACTTTTGTCTGAAGACACTAATCAACCCGAAAGAAGTTTTGAATTTGGCAGGCTGTAATTATGTTTTGATAGTGTGTGTATACTTTCTGATAGAGCTCAATACTTTCTTAATGAACATGATTTATGATACAACATTATGACGTCATTCGATCTATGCAGCCGACCCCACCTACCGTGATAAAAGCTTGGCAGTTGTTGTAGTGTGTGTATACACTTTCTACTTATAATCATGTTTATCTTGGAATAACAGGTATGATCGTGCTAGAGGAGTGGAAATTGGAAATAAGGACATAAAGCTTGAGTACTTAGAAGAGGCATTCACTACCCAGAATTGGATAGTTCGTATTTATAAGGTGAAACCACCCAAGAACAGGTGGTAAATTTATTAAATTTTAATCTCCACCACCTTGCCCAAAACTCATAAATTATAAGACTGCGTGATTTTATAGCGTTTTAGTGAACTTGAGAGGTGAAATCTGTTAGCTATGTTATAGATTGTTGACAATTTTGAAGTATTTATATGTAGAGTACAGTTTAATTAATGTTTTGGAACCACTTCTGAAGATTTTTTCGTTAATTTGAAGTGCATAATTTAATCTCTTGGCTTGCTTGGTAAGAAGGGCTAATATCTCCCTTAAATGATTAGTATTAATGCCTATGCTTTGAATGCAGAATCAAGGGATATTGTTGTTTTTTTTATAGTAAGTTTTTAGAGGTTAGTATTTTTTTTACCCCTTACTGAAGATATTTCTTGTGATTCTGAATTAGTGATGTGCAGTGCACAATATACACCAAATTGTCATATAGAATCCGATGCCTTATCTGGGAATGGACATTATTTGTCCTTATTCTTGCCCTATTTTATCCCAAATTATAAAATAGAATTTAATATTTTTATATTATTTTGTGAATTTTTAAGTGATTGGGAATATGAAGATATAGAGATAGGATTATCTTGGGATAGAGGATTTTTGAAAAACTGAAAGCATATATTATTATTGGATGACCTATGACATGAGGATCTTCCTTCATTTGGTTGGAGCAAGAAAATAAGAATAGAAAAATATGTGATACAGAATAAAAATAGAGTAGATTTGTCGTCTAAAATTATGTTTAAAATTAGAGTAGATTACACTTACCCCCGTGAGTTTTAGTGAAATTACACAAATCACCCCTCTTTTTTGTCCTTACACGAACTACTCCTACACGAACCACCCCTATTTTTGTATATATATTACACTGACTACCCCTTCATGTTATAAAAGTGTAATGTTTGAAACAAAAAATGTGTGCTGAGTGTAATTAATTTAAAAAAATAATATATATTGTGTAACATTTCAAATAGTACAAAAATCAATATTTCTTTATTATTTTTGTCTCATTACAAAATACATTAATAATTTTAAATATATGTTTAAATAACTCTTATAATATTTTGTAACGAGCCCGATAATGAAGACGCATCGACTCTCATATTATTTGAATTTGTCAACATAATATACAATATTTTATTTAACTTAATTATACATGCCACACGTTTTTTTGTTTAAAATATTACACTTTTATATTATATAATTTCACTAAAACTCAGGGGTGTGAGTGTAATTTACTCTTAAAGTTATGTCACGAATTAATGAAAACATTTATATCAATTATAAAAATTATAATATTCATTACTTTTTATTTTTTTATTTGAATATCATTGCTATTGGACATGATTTAGGACACAGTTTGAAATAATAAATTTTGGTATTTCTTCTCATCTCATTTTCTCCTCACTTCGGAGGAGAAACATATTTCATGGGCTTCACCACACTTTTCCTTCTTTCTTCTCATTCCTCCTTCTTAGCCAAATGGGAGAAATACATACTTTCTCTAACTTCTCTTCACTCCTTCTCTTTCTCGTCAACCAAAGGCAGACTAAATGTCTAGGGTGTACTATCCTCAATCATAAAAGTAGATTCTAGGGTGTATTGATCACTAAGAATCAATTTTTACTAAGGGTCACCCTTTTTGAAAGCATTATTTTTATAAAGAAAAATTGTCTCCGATAATTGGGGTGACATAATTCTTCAATTTGAATGTGTCGGCAATGTCATTCAATCACGTGTCTATCACTATCACATGTAGTAGAAGGGGGGACAAGATGTGAACCAATCCTTCAATTAAATTAGTTACGTACAAATCATTGTTTGACATTTCTTCCTTACAAAATCACCCATTAAATAATATGTGCTTTACTTGTTTTATCATGGCCTTTTGGAGCCATATTTAACGAAAATTTCACTTACCCTAACAATATAAGTGGACAAAAATAAAAGGTTTTTATGATATAGGCATAATGATTCGATGAACAATGACATCATGTTCACACACACATATATGTGTATGTATTATATTTTAAACTCAGAAGACTATTAATATACGTACAAATTTGGATACCCATTTGCAAAAGTCCCAAATAAGAATAAAAAACAGATGTATGATTTAATAGCAGCATCAATCAATGAGGATGGAATAATTGATCTATTAAAACTGTTTCGTACTGGCCGATTGAACCGGTGAATCGATCCCAATATATAATACAATAATTATACCGGTTATGCAATTATATTGGCCAAAACCGATCATACCGGCCGGTTTTCAATTGAACTGTATCGGTCATACTGGTCAATTTTTATTTAGAATTAATTTTTTAATGAAAATAAAAATAATTATTGTTTTTTATTGATTTTTTAATATTAATGTTAATACATTGTATATGTATATCTGACTTTACCGGTATGCGGTTTAATTAGTAAATCACCGGTTAAACCGCTATACTACTGTACCAGTACCCCTACCGGTTTGATAACCGGTACTTAATAACAATGTTTTGCACAAATTTAATGGTATTCCAGTATAAGGGGTCTCAAAGGACACAAAAAAGAGTCATAGTCATAAATACATAAATGATGTATAACATAATAATGGCTTCATACCATTTAACACTACTTAACAGAATGACTTTCACTTCCTATACTTAACATTTAACGAAGGAAACTATTAATCTGTGACTAACCCTTCTAATCCAGGCGTGGTGACCAAAAAACAGTTGCATCTTTTTGAAAGGTCATTCAGCTGTCTGTTGTTCTTTTATAAAGGCCGACCCAGTGCAGGAGGCTCTCACCTAATGAGATCTCGGGAAGGTAGATGCACACAGCCTTAACCTTGCAAGTGAAAAAGCTATTTCCAGGATTTGAACCAATAATCTCTTAGTCACAAGGCAGGCAACGTTAATGTCGTGTCAAGGCTCACCCTTTATTCTTCTATGCCTGGAATAAATACCCTAACTAGGTAATGTCTTTCTCTTTTTTTTAACTCTTTGGTGAGGCTTACTTACCCAAAAGAGTTGCACCTACTTGCAATATATGATTGTGTGATGTCAAAAAAATAATTTGCTCCAAAGGAATGAGTATGTACTAATCAAGAGCGGTTTTGCCCCTGCGGCAAGTTATTGGGATAGGTAAGCCATCAATGGCTGCTTGCAAATCTGGTTTCAAACTCCATCTTGGTGGCCACACTGTTGCTGCTGAATTGTTCTTCTCCTGCTCCCTTAGGCTCGATGCACTTGATGATTTGCGCACTCCAGAAAACCTGTCGGTCAGTATAGAATCTCCCAACCCCACTGCAATAGAGTCTAACCATGATTCTGACTCAG
Organism: Lupinus albus; assembly: GCA_009771035.1. Lineage (NCBI taxonomy): Eukaryota > Viridiplantae > Streptophyta > Magnoliopsida > Fabales > Fabaceae > Lupinus > Lupinus albus. Next base: position 3,649,468 of record CM020022.1, on the reverse strand, counting down.
GAAACAGCACTGCTCGACTAGCCGATTTTGTCCTCCCGGATAATGGTTTTCCAGTTGATGAAAAGCCATTTGAACCACCACTATTTCCTTCTTTTGAGATTCTTTCAGGTGTACCACCTTCACTATCAATATCAGCCTTCTGACGTCTGCGGACAGATTTCTCATCCGACTTCTCACCTCCCGCATCACCAATTTCTGAAAAAGGCACATACCCAGGCACTTCATCATTCCCAGTCAGTAGATCGTACACTGGGTTTGACGACTTGGGGTAGTGATCTGATGGAGTGTCTGAAATTGGTGAGGCTTTCGGAAGCCGTTTATCTCGGGAATGATCTGAACTTGCGGATATATATGCTTCCATTTCTGTTCCTTCAAATGTATCTCTAGACTTTGAGGATTTGAGTCCATAGTATTTCCGTAAAATGGTCATAGCTGGAGAAATCTCCTCTTCGAGTGCTTTTAGTCTTAAGGACCGAAGAGGTTCCTTCATGCCAGCTTTACTTCTGGGTGGGGATCTCCTTTCAAAGCTATCATCAATGCAACAAGTTTCAATTAAAAAATGTGTTTCAGTAATTCAGCACAGTATTTTTAAATTCAAGTAACTGCTAAGTAATGCCATGCTATCTGCTGAAACACATGACTCAAACATAATTCAACGAAATCAATATCGGTATGAAAGATCAGCTGAAAACATATAAAAGTGAGCTGCAGTAAATAGAAACTAGCAGCACACAAAGGCTGATGACTAAACTAAGCACTTGTAACATTAGAAGCTAGATCTGCTATCAAACTCTAAAAACAGTGGTAGATGGTTATCGGCGTACGACACACTACACCCTACAACAACAAGTTCACATACGGAATATAAAATATACTGTAGAGGGCATTGCAAAAGCTTCCATGACAAATGACTTTAAAGTGTTGCACCATGACAAGGGGAAAAATGAGTATAATATTACCCTTGTTTGGCATGTCCGTTAGGCAAACTGGGTATTGGAGATGGTGGATGTCGTCCTGGTAACGGAATTCTCAATGTTTTCAGGGCAAACATTTGAAGATCTGAGGCTAACCCATTCATCCTTTTGATATCTGCTACCTGAATCATTTACACGGAATTTACATTTCAAGATTTCAGTATCATGTTATTATATTAGAGCCCATGAAGCAGCAATTCAAGTATTTTTTTTATAGAAACTACAAATTTTCCAGGATCAGCCTCATCGTTAACATAGCAAAGCAAAGGCGAACACACAAAACCATCTATAACAGTAATGGCAATAATACATAATAATAATAATAATAACGTAAAAAAAAATCGAGTACATTTATAGTTACATGCCAAGTAATATGAACTTCTAGTAATTACTTCAGTGGTGAACATGTTCACTAGTTCTCTATAACAACTCTTTACTCAAACAATTCAATGCACTGTCATTCGCGAATGTGATCGTCCACATTACGAAATCATCTACATCTCATATAGTGGCAAATCTAAAAGAGAGTACATCTCATATAGTTTTTAAAGCAATGATTAAATATTACAAATCCAAATAATGAATATTCATTCATATCATCAATCCCCTATTCACAATGGTTTCATTCATCACCAAGAACTTCCGAAAAGTGGAGAATGGAACTCCAAGGATAAATCATTGATTAAACTTATTCAAACAATCTAGAACCTTCAAAAAATTAACAATCATTGGGCGAAATTTGAAGGCTCTTATTGGTTCTCCAGATCAACTTGATGGTAAAGGATAAACAAAAAAAAAGAAAACACAATAACAAAACAAAATACACAAACACACATAACTTACATGAGTTCAAAAACTATTGGAATTATGAAAAACACAATATAACAAAAAAAATCTTGAACTTGTTCATATGCAACTAAATCCATTTAAAACTGAACAGCATTTGCATATTGGAAAAATTATACTAAAAAAATTTACTTTTTCAAAAACAAAAAAAAACCAATAAGGCCACTTCAGGTTCAGAATCAGAAACCAATAACCACAAAAAAAAAAACATTTTTCACATCTCTAAGGAACAGTAAAAGTTTTACCTCAACACCATACTTAATGGCAACACCAGCAAGAGTGTCAAATTTTGAAACCTGATGCTCAATATAATTCAACCCATTGCCACCGCCACCGTTATTCTGAACCTCATTCGACGGTGACATCTGCTCCGATCAACCACCGACAGAAAGATCTACTATTTCAGACACACAACCGGAATCATGCAATTGATGGTGGGATTATGTATAAAGATGAAAAGGGTCAAAGAAAAATGTGATCTTGGACTAAGAAAAGGAATGAAAGTTGAAGAATGGTGAGAGGGTATGTGTCTGTGTTAAGAGTTCATTGATAGAGAGAGAATGGGTTGGGTTCTTAATAAGCTGCAACATTGCAGAATTTGAATTTATTCAAAACTCTTATATAAATATTAATATATTATGTTAAGCGGAGGATCCACTTATGGGAGAAAAAACTTAATCTTTCATTCTTGTGAAATTCAATGGTTTGAATTTGTAAATACATTTAAACCATTATATTTTTTAATATTAGATAGCAAGAATGTATATTATTCACTGTTCATAAAAAGTAACATAAATGAAAATTAATTGTGGATAAATCTGCACATTGAATGTATAGATATTACACTGTTATGCTAAATGCTAATTATTTTTTATTTATTTTGCAGATTTTTCATTAAATGAAAAGAAAAAGAAAAAATAAGTGCTTCAAATAATCATAGAAAATCATCACAAAACATTAAATTGTATAAAGGTTTGAATTGAAATGTGAAAATGATATGATTGGTGGTATATTGCGCGTGGTATGCTTTTTAATTTTTTAAATAATAATAAAATTGATTTTAAAATTATTTATTTAACATTGTTTTGAACTCAATAAGATAGCAACTTGCATTTCTGAAGATTGGAGTATTCATGTATGTTAGTGTGATTTTCATATATAGTGTCATGCATATGCATGGTGATATGTGAAATATTAATTTATATTACTTATATCTAATATTAATAATGATTAAATATCATTTATAGATGATATGGTGATTGTTTTATCCTTGTTCTGGGATACACTATAAACCGACTACTTTTGTGCGATTAATAACCAAAAATAAGTCATTAATAAGAGAATTAACAATTAACAATTAATAAATAAGTCATTAATAAATAATTTATATTACTTATATCTAATATTAACAATTAATAAATAAGTCATTAATATTAGGTTGAACTTTAGAGAATTATGATTAAATAGAAACAATTTTTTCGTGAAAAAATAACATGTATAAATAAACTAAGTATAAAATTTGTTTACTTTAAAATCTTAAACAAGTAGTATTATTTTTATGCATAGTCCTAAACATATACCTTCTCAGCGTAGCTCTAAAATTTCGACCATGTTTGATATAAATATTTATGTTATAATATATTACAAAGTCTTATATTGTTAAATAGTAGTATAACAATATAAGAGTTTTATTATTTCATTTTATCATTTTCTTAATTTACTACCAAAAATTGTACTATATCTTATGTTATACTCCTAAAGTCTAATAAAGTGGCCGAGTTGTATTATGCTCATCTTTTATATAATTGTGTAACGCGGTGAGAGTGATGCACCAAAAGCATTGTGTACTTTTATATGATTGTTACACTTTATGAATATTCTTTCATATTAATTTATGGGGTAGATCCATTTACTTTAAGAATAAGTGAAAATAACATAATTCACATATTAGTTATCCATTCTTGAAAAATTCAATGTTTAGATATACTCTTCAATTCAAAACATTAGATTTTCTAAAAATGAATAACTATGATGTGGAGTAAATTTTTTCCACAAAAGTAAATAAATCATTTCCCTACTATAACTATTGCTCTCAAGCTATTTAAAAGATGATTATAATATATATGCAATGTAAAAATTTATACATAGTCAATTAATTTATCATCCTTTATTCATGTGACTTTTTTTTGAAAAGTCAATGACGATTAAAAATAAATGATAGATAATACAATGATGATATTTTTTTTTTCTCTTTAAAAATTTTGTGATATAGTATGACTAGAACCAAATCATGTGGACATGTGGTCTTGTACACTCTTTAGGCAAATCGTTAATTGACCGATATTCTAATTATCTCCACAAATTTATGGTGGCATAGTTTTATACATTCTTTCCCTTTTTTTAAGATCAAATGTATTGTCAATATAAAAAATTATACACAATTAATTATTAAACTATTCATTCATTTGAATTACTTTTTTGAAGAGTCAGTTATAAGTAAATGTGAATGGTGAATAATAATATAATGAGAATTATAAAACTTATATACTTTCGGTTGATACATTTTTTTTCTTTTAAAATTGCTACACATGACATACTTTTCTTTTTAATTCTGTATAAGTGTTACTTGAGCTAATTTCCAATAAATCTCAGCTCCAACCACAAACTAGTCATAATAAATTAATATCTATATTTGTAATAATTCATTTGAGTAATAGGAAGAGTTAATGATATGTTATTTCCAAAACATTCATTACTTATATTTGGTTTTCAAGTTTTTCTTTGTTTATAATTATTGGGTGAAGTTTTGAATGTTCAATACATATCACAAGTTGTCTATGCTACTTTTCTATGTCACTTCTATGCCACTTTTCATATTATATGATTTTTTTTGTAGAAAATAGTAAGGACAAAATAGGAACATATAAATTATTACATGGTGGACGGTTACACAATATTTTGATTTTATAGATAACTAGCGTGTTGATAGGCACTCACGTGTTTGTCATCCCGTTTTTCTATTGAATGAATTGTAATTTTGCATGTTAAAAAATGAAAAAGATAAACTATCGTGTTCAGATATTGTCTTGATCCATGTGGAAAAACTATCGTGTTCAAATAAAAAAACTGTAAAAGTTACATAAACAAACATGAAACATAAAATGGGAAAATAAATTATATGGTTTTTTGGGTAGAAAACATAGATTAATAAGGACAAAATCGGAAACAAAAATTACACCATCATAGATGGTTATTTTGTATTTTCCCTTTATATTAGTATAGATATAGAAATATGAATATCAAGTAGACAACTAAATAACCTTACTTAAGGTTAATGCATATTAGACTTTTATAGTTTTATATATAGATGTACCTGTGAAAAGATGCAAGTATATTGGATCAGCTCGTCAAAGCCCAAAAAGATGAAAAGACATGTGTATTAAAATTCTAATGTTTTACTTAGGTTGGGCTTTTTAGCCCGTTATGATTAGACTACAATAAATTCGGGTTTGGATTAGGCTTATCCTATGGGAGTTCGGGCCAACAATCCAACATGTTTACGTGCATCTCCAAATGAAACCCAACTACCAAGACACAATAATTACACGCTCTTTGACATAATAGCTAAAAATCACTATTAAAAAAGTGAAGTAATAATAAAACTGATAATATAAAAAATGAACTACATTTAAAATTAAATTATTTAATAAAATATTATCCAGCAAGTTATAATTTTAGAAACATAAGATTTAACCAAGCTTTTTTAGCTCGACCTACTTTAACCCAAACTAAAATTGGATTAGTTGAACAGGTCTGGGAAACCCATTTTAACAGGTTTATGTATCTAACTCTCATATAAAAATAAGTGAACAATTAATATGTGTCATACAATAAAATAATATTTTAATAGAGATGAAATCACTTTGTTAAAAAAACTTACTTTACATATTGGTCACTTATCTTATAAAAATCTAATGATTCAGATTTACTTATTAATTCAAATCATTTGATTTTCTTAAAATAAATAGTTAAGATGTAAAATATGTATTTTCAAATAATTTTTTTAATATTTCACTATAAATCAAATAATCCATATTAATACTTCAATGTAATTAGTGAAACATCATTTTTTCACTACCATTGGATTAAGATAACAAGGTATGTATTAGCAGTGTAAAAAGTTATTTCCATTATTCATTTTTATATTACTTTTATTTAAATGTCCATCGAAAAAATGAATAGCATATAATACATTAAAAAACTCTTATGTGTATCATTTTCTCTTATATCCAACCACCAAAAATCAGTTGTGCCCCAAATCCTTCAACCCATAACCACCGATCAACGTTTTCCCCTCGCCGCCGTCACCAACAACTAGGTATCGTACCCTTCCTTCTCATGCAATTCTCTTGATCAATCGATTTCACCAACATTTATTTTAATTCGTTAGATTGTGCTATATTGCAAGATTTAGAAATACCACCCAATTTTAATTTTACCTTCACAATTTAATGTCTTTGATTATCAAATTATATAATCTTACTAATTTTGACTATTTTAATTCGTTAATTTTTATCATATATTTTAATTCTGATATTGTTGAACTAGGTAGTGTATTGGTGAGGTATTTATTCGGGAATTTAAGTGATTTAGGAATTGGTGATGTTTGAACTCTCTTTGTTTTCATTGCTTCAATGTTCACATATCTTACAAGTTTTTATTATTCTTCTGTATTCCTGCAGTTGCCTAGGCTAGCATATATTCTGTTATTCAGTTTCATTGACAGCGTTACGCAACAAAATGGATGATTGGGGTAATGATTCTGCTTCATGTCTTTGTTTATACATACGCATTTAAGCTGTCTTTTATTTTGATATTCATACAAGAGGGTGAGTCTCGGCGGAACGGTAAGTTTGCTTGCCTTGTGACCTGAAGGTCATGTGTTCAAATCCGGAAAGAGTCTTTTCGCTCGTGTGTTTAAGGCTGCGTATATTTACCCTCCTCATACCCCACTAGGTTGGAGCCTCGTCATTGAGCTACCCTTTTATTTTTATCTTCATACACCAACCATCTTAAAAAAAATGTCCTCTCTTCTACCCTATTGTTTGTCATTCTTGATTCTTGACGCTCCTTCTATGGAGAGGAGGGTTGGCTGCTTAGTATATTAGACCTTTATGTGTTACAAAAAGTATAGTTTTTGCTGCGAATTATTTGTCAAGTTGGAAGAGTTGCAAGCCTCACCAATTGCTCAGAAACTATAGTTTTCTTCAATTGCTTCCTTTTATCTTTAAAGAAATTACATGTTGATTCATTTTATGACTTATGAGCGTGTCTTAGGATTATTACAACAACAACCAAGCCCTTATCCAACCAGGTGGGGTCAGCTTGTCTTTGGATGATTAGAATCATTAGAAAAGTTAATTGATTTCATTAGGTTTAGAAATCAAGTTGAATAGTTGGGAACTCATTATAAAAATATTGTTTGGAAAACCAATTTTTATGTTTGGAACACAATCAAGATGAATTGAGTTCATTAATTTAATAATTTTACTTTATTGTTTTTAGAATACTCCAAAGGCTAATCTAATAAGGACAAGCTTGTCATGTCCAATATGGACACTAAAGTTAAACCACTCCTGCTCACATCAAACCACATTTGAGTAAATTTATAAATGCGCACAAGTAAAATCATAGGATTTCAACATCAAATAAATTCTAATTATGCAACTTTACAAACAAAAGATTTAATTTGAAGATACTCTATGTATAAGCCTATAAATCTGATATAATAAATTAATAATCTTATCAAAGTATACTACATTTCTTCTATTGTATTTTGTGTTGTTAATTTGACAATTTGTTGTGTATTTGATCCAGAGGAAGAACAAATTGCACCTATTGCTCTTGTGATAAAAGGTAAAACTGAAAGCAATTGGGATGACGAAGATTTGAGTGACAATGATATAAGGGAGTCATGGGAGGATGACGATGAGCCTGCTCCGGTATGAAAGATTAACAATATGTGCCTCTTTAGCATTGCTCACTCATATGTATAGTTTGCCTTTTTTGAAGAAAGATGGCTGTAGCTCACTCATAGCGAGACAATTGCTTTATTCACTGATTATAATGCTCATTTTACTAATGCAATGTCAACTACCAACACAGCCACTGTTTATTTTTATCTTCCACATTTCGTAGATTACTTGTATGTTGAAATTGCTATATTTTGTGTATATAGATAATATATGTTGTTTAAGTTACATAATGTAATTAATTAATAGTACAATTAAATTTGAATGTCACGATTGCTTTAAATGAAGTGGTGCTTCATCTCATATAATTATTGTTTTAGTTTTTCATTACTTATTACTAGTTGTTTTTCAGGCATCTGCAGCACCTGCTGTCAAAACTACTGAAAAGGCTCCTAAAAAACCTTCTGAAAAAGCTACTGAAAAGAAGGGAAAGCAAGTAGAACCAGTAAAGGAAGAACCATTGGATCCTGTGGCCGAAAAACTTCGCCAACAAAGGTATATTGTTTTCCATCAAACTCATTTAATCGGATGTTCCTTTTAGAATGTCTTGTTTAGGTACAGATATCATAGATACACACTACAGGTAAAAATGTGGTTGTTTGCCATGTATTATACTATTATTCTGGTTAGGAAAATGTGATTATGAGAAAATGCAGATTATAACAATTCCACAGCACTGGATCTTCTCCCTTGTTATGTCGTTTTCAAGTACTTTGTTATGACAACTTGGTTTTGGTTACACGACATAGTGGTCTGTCAATACTTTGTTCTTTCCAGTTCAATATCTTTTCGTTAGCACTACATCTTCTTTAACTTCTCGAACATGTACAATAATTTTCTACGTTTACTTTGACTATCGAGGGTACATACATAATAGAGAAGTAGGAATTGCTTTTTTCTTTTGGGGAGTTGTAAAATAAATATCAATTGACAAAGGAAAGAAGGGTTGCAAAGAGGGAAGGTAATGAATTCCCGAAGTATGCATGATTAAGGATTGAGACCTTCCTTTTATACAAGTCTAAGCATTCCTTTTTAACCAATGGTGCTGTAGTATAGTAAACATAGCACACTGCCTTAGAACTTTCCCTTCACTACTGCCTGCTAAAGCCGTTTAGAAAATACCCCGAGAAGCCTACTCCAGGCTTATGGTTTACAAAGTATTGAGTGATGGGATATTTATATTCATTTCTATTCTTCATATGCATATGATAGAACACTATGAAATCGTATGATCCGTGTAGCCGACTTCACCTTGGGACTAAGGCTTTGTTGTTTAAATAATAATGTTAATAAATTTGTAAATAGTAAATTATGATTGTTATAGCTCTGAATAACTATAGAACTTAAACGAAGCAGATTGATTATTTAGAAAAAGCAGCCCTCGGCATCTTACTTTCGTTTCACATTTAATTTACTTTCAATCACAGATTGGTTGAAGAAGCTGACTATAAGTCCACCAAGGAATTGTTTGGTGTGGGAAGTGATGAAAAGAACATTGATACCTTTATACCGACATCTGAGAGTGATTTCTTGGAGTACGCAGAGCTCATCTCAAATAAGCTTCGGCCTTTTGAGGTTAGTTAGATAATTCTTGAATCCCTAATTATCTGTTGAATTGACATCCTAATTTTCTTTATTGATGAATGCAGAAAAGTTACCATTATATGGGTTTACTAAAGGCAGTAATGAGATTATCAATGACTTCTCTGAAAGGAGCAGATGCAAAAGATCTTGCATCTTCAGTAACTGCCATTGCAAATGAAAAGATAAAAGCAGAGAAAGAAGCTAATGCTGGTAAAAAGAAGACAGGTAAGATTCGTTTTAGATTAAAAACCTTTGTTGCTTTAATTTCTGCGTTCATCTTCTCAACTTTTATTTTTCTGTGTGTTTTAAGTGTTTTTGTTGCGTCTGTAGGTGGTAAGAAAAAGCAGCTTACTGTTGACAAACCTGATGAGGATTTTGTTGCTGCTGATCAATATGATGCTGTGGATGATTATGATTTCATGTGAAGATTTTGGTTCTGTTCCATTCAGATTCAGACATGGGATTCAACTGTTTTTGACATTAGAAGTTGGGAGCCCTGGGACAAGACCCTTAGGCTTACATTTGTTAAAAATTTGATGAGTGATGTCCTGTAATTTATATATAATTGTGTGCATCAGTGTCTTTTACATATTAGTGTCAATTTTGTCAACTAACTCACCATGATTACATTGTCTTCTTGTTTACATATACTTCCATTAGGTTTTCACTAGATGATTTATTTAAGTTAAAAGATTGAACATGAAGGTAGCGTCATTCAACATTACCTTTTACCTTTGGTAAAATTATGTACCTGGATTGTAGGAATGGGGTTAGCTTAGTTAGGTGATATATGTGGCAGACATATTTAAGGTGTGTCTTGGGTGAGAGTGTCGGTTATGACCGATGTTGGGTGAGCGGCAGTCCGATTGCTGATCAGACTTGAAAATGACCCTGATTTGTAGTTTTAATCCGGAAAGTGAAATTTCACTTAAAAAATTTAAAAAAATGAAACACTATTATAATGTTTTGTTTTATTCTAGTCATGTAAATATGTTACTTCAATATAATTATATAAAATTTATAATTATATATTTATAGATAATTATTAAATATCATTTATTCTAACCGAATAATTTAATCAGTTAAACCTAATATGAAATTTCTTGTTGTTTCATATCATTGCTAGAATGTTGGAGAATGGATGTAGCCTTATCATTGTAATTTGTAAGTAGAGTCTAGAGGATTTGAACGTATATAAGTCATATAACAAAGAACACCTTATTATTATGTCTGATATCACAAAGCTCACAAAATAAAAAAATGTGAAAGACCTCATTAACCTTTGTAGGATTTGAATTTGGAGGAAAATGTGAAGTTTACACCTAAGTTCTACTTCTAGTAATGAGACTATTTTTGTATTTAGGCATAGAAATAGAAATATGAATGAGAGGAGTGGATGCAATTCCGTGTTTCCCTGCTTCTCCGAACAAATCCACTATTCTCTTTTCATCATATCTAATTTTCCTATCATTCTGTGAGATTCAAGTATTCCAAACATGATTGGAAAATCCCCCATCTCTAAGGAGCTCAATACCAAACACAACAAGGTTCCATTTTTTCTTCTTCATTTCTCATCTGCTTTAACATCTTCATACTAAGAGCTTGGGTTCACATTATTTTTGACATTCTATTGAAATTATATCTCATCTTTCTATTCTAATTTTTATACTAAATAAGGATCATAGTTAAAGAAAATACTATATCTCATTAGAAAATGCATGTATTAATAATTATAAGGATATATTGATTAAATCATTATTATATTATATTATAAAGTAAAAGTGTATGTGTATTGACTTATATACTATTTGGACTTGTTTCCACTTTATATCATATTTTGTTTACTTAATTACATTTATCACATTTTTGTTTAAAATATCATACTTATTTCTCATAAATGGGTGGTCAATGTAACAAATATATAAAAATTAGGGTTTTTTTTGTATGGATAAAAAATATAGAGGTGATTTGTGTATTTGAATATAATTTTAGTCAAATTTTTTTATAATTACAAAATATTTTTATACTCCATGTGACCCAAATAGAACTATTGAGTATAGTTGTCACAGTCTACAATGTGATACAGTGATACCATGTTATTATTATTTTTTAATATAGTTTTTGGTTTGTTTTGTGGTGGGTGAGCAGATCTTAGAGGGACTGCTTAAGCTGCCCTACAATAGGGAATGTGCAGACTGTCTGAACAAGTATATACTTTCCTAAACCCATTATTTATGTTAGGCATAAATGATATTTGTGCAACCCAGTCACAATTTTCATTGAACATAACTTTTATGTTATTCAAATAGAGTTTGGTTATGAATAATTTATGTGTGTGGAAACAAGTTAGTCAGTCTATCAGAGTTTATTACCTAACCTATAATAAACTAGGTTAGGTCAGACTTTTTCGTAAATATATTAGACTTAATTTTTTTAAAAAACCTATTTAGCTTAACAAGTCAGATTTTAGCCTATCTAAAAGGTCTATTAAGCCTAACAGACCAGCCTATTTAGTTATATATTATATAATAAATTTCCTATTATACTATTTTAATATAAGTATTATTATTATTATATATGTAATATAAAAAATATATATAATTATTAGAGTTAGATGAGCCTAGTTAAAATTTCATTTAAATGTAAAAATTGTGACTCATTTCATGACCATATAGTATAACAGACTTTTAAACATGTTAACAAACCAAACTTTTAAATAGGCAAGACCTAGACTTTGAATTTTTTTTAAACAGACTAACAGAGCAGGTATGAGCTCCTATATGTTATATAGGTTCGACATGTTTAAAGCAAAGTCTGACCATACATGTTTCTACCCTTAGTGCTGATAACACCCAACCTTGACATGTTATCCCTTCCTGCCCATTAATTCACTGAGTGTGTGTCATCCATTAAGCCTTTCATGACTCGAAACCATGACCTTAAAGACTTATAATTATAGATTCTATTGGTTTATATAGTGGTAACAATTCAAAGGAATATATTGCTAGAAGTTCGTGAGTTGTTCAAGTCGCGAAATGCTCTAGGGTGAATAAATAATCGCAAGGGATTATTAAACTTAATGGATGACACACTTAATAAATTCGGTAGTGGGAGAGGGTGCATGTGAAGGATAAGATTGTTACAAATAAAATAAATCCATCTATTTAAAAGTTCTTTTGAAGACTTCAAAGTTTATATGTTATATTGTAAAGTGTCCCAATACTATTATAAATGCATTTAAATTTCCCTTTTCAAAATCAGAAATTTCCAAACTGTAGCCATGAATTTGCTCTAGTATAGGACCAGAGAGAAATATTCACTTTACTTGCTATATTTCATCATCATTGTGGTTTTTTCTTCCAGCCATACTAGTGTGAAGTGTCAGTGTGCTTCTTTGCAGTCATGAAAAGATAAAGTTCAGCTTTTGATTTTGCAATTATTTAGTATAGTAACATATTATTTCAATATTACAGGGCACCACGATGGGCGAGTGTGAACCTTGGAATTTTCATTTGCATGCAATGTTCAGGAATTCACAGAAGTCTTGGAGTGCATATATCAAAGGTTAATATACATTCTGCCTTATCTTTTCTTTTATAAACAAAAATATTAAACAGGGCACAAGGGTGCCAACCTGATTACAACTTGCAACACAGGTCCATATAAGTAACAATATCAATGCACCATTCTGCAATAGATAACGAATTATAACCAACAATATTTGTAAACCAAACCCAAGATTTATTATGAATCATATCCATAATCTCGATATAACTAAAATTTCCCCCTTAAATATTACATCATTCCTTGTAGTCCAAACATAACAAATCACAGAAAACCATAGCATTCTCCGGCTAGACATCCTACCTTATCTGTTTGTTCATGAATTGATAATGGCTGAGCCTTCTTGAATTTGAAACCAGGTTCGGTCCACAACATTGGACACATGGTTGCCAGATCAAGTTTCCTTCATGCAATGTAAGAAGAAACCATACAATCTCTTTCTTATTTTCTTAATGGAAAGTATGAATAAGCAAATTATGAGATGAGATGATATGAGTAACTCTTGTTTTTTTCTCTTGTCATGTCAATACAAGTGAATATAGATAACATTTATAGGTAATTACATAAATATCCATCTACTTGATTAGTGAAAGTAATTACTTATGGAAGATATGTCACTTGTTGAAAACATTTGGAGGGCTATTGAATTCTTTTGCTACTGAATGTATATGTTAATGGTGCCTTGTTGTCTGCATAATGTTTACTGACCTAGTCTCATAATATGAGTGCTTATGCAGTTATGGGTAATGTAAAGGCAAATCAGCTCTGGGAGGCAGAACTGCCACCAAATTTTGACAGAAATGGATACGGAATCGAGAAGTTTATTCGTAACAAGTAAACTGTTAATGGATTCTTATACATGATATTACTTGAAACCTAAAGATAAAATTTTCATCTACTTTCCTTTTTCTGCTGTTATCAACTTGCTTAGGATTTTTTAGGTATGTGGATAAAAGATGGGCTTCAAAAGTTGGATTTCATGCATCTACAAAGTCAGTTGACACTTCACCAGTTGGTGGAGACATGAGTAATATTCAAAGAAATAGAAGATTGTCTCTGGAGGAAAGCATTCTCGTGAGCCACATGGCACAATATCCACCTCCGGTAACACGATCTCGTGAGATATTCATGTTTTCCGTGATGACTCCTTGATAAAAAAAATGCCCTTTCAGAATTTAATTGAAGAATACATGTTCAATAGTAAGCCAGAAAAGCTCCTCTAAAGTAACTTGTTAGTAAGTGAGCAAATGATGGTATATCAACTTTTAATTTAAACTCTAAACTCTAAGGTGCATTGTTATTTTAACTATTAAACGATTTAAAGGTGGAATGGTGGATAAAACCTTACATGGAAATCCTCTTAGTCAGTAACACTTATGTATTGAGAAAGAGAAATGAAAGGGAATGGAGGGGAGGCAGTGGAGCAGTATGGTCACATTGATATTTGGTTTTGTCAAATGGCATATTTGTTAGTCAATTAAGTTAATTGAACAACTCGGCATCACCTTAATTGCTATTTGAACAAAGTTATGTCCCGAGTGGGAATAGCATTTCTCTTCTGCTGTCCATGGATTTTTTATAAATCCAAACATCTCGGAAATAGATAGAGAGGTAGGAGTTCATCAAAAGAACCATAACTTCCCTACCTTGCTTTCTTATAATGCAAAGTACATATATGATGAGCTATGAGAAATAAATTTTTCATGAAGCTATCCATAGTGTGTGTTCCACCTCTCTTCAGGTCACAAATTGCACTTTTTCATTTTATTCCCCCCTCTGCTAAATAGCATTATAGCCCTGATCTCTGTCTGCAGTGCTTACTCATAAATTTTTTGGTTGCCTTCTAATATTTATTACATATAAAAAAACCAGCATACAAGTTGAATTTTTATCTTTCAATTCAGGGCTCCTTAGACTTTCAAACAAAGATTTCAGTTTCACCACCATTAAGGAGGCCATCCACATCGCTTGATTTTGATAACTCGGTTCAAAAGAGCAATGGTACTGTTGATCCTTTTGGCGTGCTTAATGATAAAAATGATTCCTCTGTACCTCCATCAAACTGGACAACATTTGATTGTAAGATGACAATGCTTACATCATACATCTTCTGTTATCTTTCTTCTATATTAGCTTACTCACTTGGTAATAATACTTTTTGGAGACTAAATTTGAATATTGAAGCTTTTGTTCATTTCAGCAAGTTCTTTCTTCTTCTAATATCCTTGCATCCTTGTTGCTTTCATAAAGAAACTAAGATGGAGCAGTTCAATGTTATGCACTTCTAAATTATGAAATAAATATTTATTTTTGCAGGACAAGGCGTATGCGCTATAATTTCGTAAGATTGTAAGTGTAGGAGGAAGGTAGCCCTTGGGTAGATGTCACAAGATTATAGGTGCAGACGGATCTAGCTGCGTTGCTTGAGCATTCAGCTGCATTGGTTTGGTTTGGTATGTCCTTGCTTCTAATTTCAGTTTTAACAATGCTAATTTGATGTCTCCTTTATTTCGATATTTTGATAAATCATTTTTGTACATTCATCTAAAACCTAGAAACTTATTGTGATCTATGGCCTTAAAATTATCTGAACTAAGCCATATCAGCTCAAAGTTACATATTTATATGATACAAGTAAATACCTATTGCAAGTAAATACCTATTGAGTGTTGAGTTACACTCCTTTGGGTCATGAATTCTTAGATAGCTTTTAATTGTGCTACCAAATCTTTGGTGCATGCAGTTTTTCGCACCTTGGCTTTACAGTGTTTGTGTTTTCACAGATTTGAGGACTAAGTTTTCAATCAACATACTGCAGCAGGATATAAATTTGGCATTGATGAAATGTTTTGATTTTCATTGTAGCTTTTATTACTTTATTCATACATCCATCTGCCACTGATTGAGGTGGAGAATAGGAACAAAGGAAATAACAGTTATCATTATTTTCTTCTTTCACAATGTCACACTTCTTCAAGAGTCTGCAATTATGAGATTGTAATTTGTAAATAAAATATACACCCTGGCTTAAGTTTGTTTTTTGCTTTTCCTGTTCACTACTTCTATTCAAAGACTACATTAAATTTTGGGTTGTTTAAGAATGTTTGACACAGTAATGTTATATATTCAAGGAAATGACTTTTCTGACAACCTTACTTGTTCTAATGTGAAAGTGCAAGTACTTTATCAATAGTATTATCTTACTTTAACAGTAAGGAACTAATCTATTTCGAGGTACATGATTAATCTTCTAAATAAGTGTCACTCCTAAGTTGATTTTTTTGGGATCTACCGAAACCTTATATTACTATACCAACGTTTACTTCATTTACATTTGAAATTGTAGAAAGGCGCTACTTCTTTTATGTGGTTTTGTATTAGTAAAACCCTCAAAATTTGTGAAACCAATAGAAAATGGGCAGCAAGTACTACATGATTACATCTAGAAAGATCTATGTCATTCTGTCATTTGGATAGAAGGATATAACATTACTCTTTTTCTTTGGAAAGTGAGAGAGGGTTCAAAAAGTCATTTTTAATGTATCTATGATTGTTACTCGTTATTGGTAGAAAAGGAAACTAATGAAAACTTTTTAAAGCTTAATTAGATATTGTACATTCAAATAATCCTCTGCTAGTGCTACCAGCCTAAGGTTATAACTACATATAACAACAACCAAATCTTAATTTCACTAAATGAATTCGGCACTACATAATCGATACAAACATTATGTAACATAAAAAGCACTTGACTTATGAATAGCTAGTAGAACTTACAGAGGAATTATCTAGACTAAAGAGAGAGCACAAACAGATTAGGCAGAAACTAACTTATGTCTACTATGTCCCAAGAAACTTGACAAGAAAAAAATCCATAATGTCTGATACTTGTTTTGGCTCCTTCACACAGTTCTCAGCAGAAAAATATATACACAGCAAGTTCTGCCAAGGAAGATTGAAGAAAAAGGGTCAACATAGAGAAGCAGACAAATATATATGTGAATGCTGAACAAGATGTACCAAAGTACATTATATATTATTGTTCTACCCTTCAACAAAGTTTTAGATTGGTGGAACAAGCAAATCATAGTTAGATTCATTTAATAATAATTCAAACTAGTATTTATTTTTTGCCAGGTGTTGAAAGCCCAATGCTTCTATGAATAGAAGATGCCATTGAATGTGTACTATGGAAAATAATATCAAACTGACACTTTTGGAGTCATATTAATGCATGTTTTGTGTATACAATAAGTTCTATGAAATCCTTTCTGAGGTCACAATTCTTAAAAAATAAAGGATAGAGGTTAAAAACAAACATTTATTTATGTTTAATTTAGACATATGTTCGTCACAATTCAACCATATCTCAAAAAGTGTGATACTCCATATGATTAGTTGAAAAACATATATTTAAGTTAAAAGTTCAATAATTAAATTCTTTTTAGGATATTAGGTGTTAAGTGATGTAACTAACTACTATTAATCTATTACAAGGAAAAGTGAACAGAACTCATATCTAACATATTATATAAAAAATCCAACTATTCCAAAAACTTAACTGATATGTAAAGCTTCATGAAATATTTAATATCTAACTGTACATAGGTTATATATGATAATACACATAGCTGAAAGAGAAATTATGCAGAATCCCTGAAATTGCAATGTGCTGAATGTAACAAGAACAAAGTAATACTAAAGCCAAGACACAAAATTTAAGAATATATATATATATATATATATGTATATACCTTCAAATAGTTAATATAGTTGCAGAGATTTCTCTTTATGCTAACTTTTCACTGTGACTGGTGAAAAAGAAAGAAGTAGTCTCATCAAATGGCATGATTAACCATATCCATGAAACGCTTGTGAGATTCAAGCCTCTGCAACTTCATCTGGTTATTGAACTTCTTGATGAATTCTTCTACCCTTTGGTTCAATTCCTCTGGACTAATTGATTTATCCCTTCTCAAAGACACTCTATCATTGAAAGTTTCAGACTTTTTGAGCTCTTTTTCAGCCCAAGTAACATGGTCATCAACATCACCATTTTCACTGAATGGTTCTGCCTTGTTGATCCTTGCACCCCATGTCTCACTTTTCTTCATCTTTGGCTTCATGTTTTTCCCTTGTTCTTCCATTATAGCCCTCCATGTTGCTTCCATTGAATCATCAGAATCCAGCAAGAAATAGTCATTGGTGTGTTTCTCAAGTGATGATGAGTGAGTGATGAATTTGTTGAAGGACAAACCAATATCTTTTCCTTCTACTTCCTTAGACTCATTGCTTTGATTTTGTTTGGACAAACAATGGAACTCCCCGGTCGCAGTATGATCCAACCGATTTTTTTGAAGTGATGATTCAATGAAGAATTTGTTAAAGGGAAAACCAAAGTCTTCCACTTCTTCTTTCTCTTGTTCTTCATGTTCAATCTCTTTTGCTTCTACCTTAGGCTCATTGCTTTGGATTTCTGGCTCAACTTGGTAAGTGGAAATTTCTGAAATAGTGGTTGATGTATAAGTACCCTTAGGAGGATCATAAAATTGTGTACTTTTGTTGTGAAAATTGGATGAAGCTACAATGATGATGATGATTAAGTTAACAATGATATAAATGAATGGCAGTGATAACCAGCTTCTTGCTGAGGCACATAGTTGAGGAAAAGTTGAGAGAATAAGGTGAAATGTATAAGGGATTATAGCCACTTTCAACAAAACAAGAATGGATATAACCCCCATGGACATGAGAAAAAGCTTTAATGCCCATATAGCTTTTTGGAAATTATTTGATTTAAGTGAAGATGGGTTTTGAAAAAGATCCATAATTGACATAATGGAATACTAATAAAAGCTAATAACTCTTCAAAGAAAGAACTTTGGTGCTAAAAGCTATGTGACAAATTAGAAGAATAAGTACATAAGTTAGGTAGATTTGGTTATCATGCCTTGGAATCAGAAACTTGTGAAAGGAAGTGAATATTGAAAACAATGTATAAGCATAGGTGTAGGACTTAAGTTCTCTGTGTAGGACTAATAAAGGAAGAAGGGTTTTAAAGAGAGTGAGTTTTCATGTTTCAGGTGCTGTGATTATCTTCAGAACCTACAAAGATTCCATTAGAGTTTAGGACCACAAGAGTCAAGAGAGGATTTATATGAAGAGTTTTGAGGCTCTCATGTACATATACATGTACATATGCATAATTTTATTGTGTGCACCAAGTTACATATAATCATAACCTTAACAACTATTCCTCAATAAAAATAACCATAATATTTTATTTTCTCATTTCTTATTGATAACAACCTCAAATCCTTTTGAACTGATCTCTATTATTTGCATGGAATTATAATTATATCAATCATGCAACTAATTTTTATGAAAAGATTTAATTTTACCAAAATAATGTTAAGGAGGATAAAACACACAATTATTACTTTTATTTATACTTCTAACACATGCTCTACTAATCGCACATTTTGTTTTAATAAATTGTGTAAATAAAAGTATTTATTACATTCTTTATTATTTTTTAATATTATTGTTATAATATGTATGTATATCTAACTTCACTGAAATGTAGTTATGTAATTAGTAAACTATCGATTGAACCGTTATATCACCTAACACTAACACTAGTACCCTTAGTCTATGACAAGTGTTGTATTCATAATACTACTTTAATTATCATGATTTTATGCATAGTTTTAGTTCAACCTCATTCGGCCAGCAAAAGAATAACATGTGTATTGTTTTGTTTAGTTTTAGAAATATTTTTGTAGAAAATGATTAAATGGTACACATATCACGATTTTAGTGGCTGGAGGAAATAACTTATCACTTTATAACAAAAGATACATTATTCTCATAAAGTTAATACAAATAAACTTTAAGGCAATGTTATTAAAACCGTACCGGTTATTAAACCGGTTAGGGTACTGGTATAGTGGTATAGTGGTTCAACCAGTGGTTCAGTAATTAAACCGCATGCCGGTTAAACCGGACATACTTGCTTATTTATATATATATATATATGTGTGTGTGTGTAAACCTATAACAAAAAATTTCAAATAAGTAGATATTCATATTTATAATCCATATTCATAATTTACTTCAAATTCACACAAAAAAAACAACATTAAGTCTTTAATAAAATCAAAGTCTAAAGTACAAAACATATATTTATCCAAAATTATCACTTAACAAACGCAAAATACAAATAAATGACTCAAGTATCAATCATTGAAGTTGAAGAATTGGTGAAGAATTGAAAATTTGAAATTAAAAAAAAAAAATTAATGTACAAACCAACCGGTTTACCGGTTTTGACTGGTTCTATTGCATATGCGGTATAACATACGTACCGTACTGGTTAGGGGTCCGATTCACCGGTTTTCCGGTTGAACCGGCCGGTACGGCACGGTTTTTAAAACTATGCTTTAAGGACATTAACTAACATAACTTTTAGGCAATTTAATGGACATAGGGTCTAATCAGACTTGAATTGACAAAGTTAATCAAAATGGGTCTAGAAAAGAGTCTTCTAATGAATCACTAACACTTGCACGCATGTAACACTACACCATGCATAATAGGACTTGTTATTTGTCACAATCAATTCAAGTCAAACCAACATGGTCATAAAAAGTAAGGGCAAAGGAAATTTTGATTTAAAAAACAAAGTTAGTCGTGTACAAAATACAGAGAATAGAACTAACATAAAATGAATCAGTGCTTAATTATATATAAAGATGCCATTTTGCAAGTTTGAGTGTGTACTTTTAACATATTTAACTAATCAATAATCATCACTATTTAGAATTATGTAAATTAAAATTTGATACAGTTATAAAATAACCTTTTCATATATTTTGATGTTAGACGATTGTATAAATTATTTAAATATTATATCTTCCTAATGATATATAGTATTGTTTGTGGTAAAAAATTATTATAAACTTATGCAAATTAATTGCATTTTTAGAAGTTTTTTTTTTGAAATATCCAAAAATATATATTAAAATTAAAAATAAATAAAATGTTGAATTTTCAATTATAAATAAAATAGTGAATTGAAAATTTTGATTTTAAATTATATTTCTATTTAATTTCTGGAATTATTAATTATTTATCTAACAAATAACTAAATAAGTATTGTGTGTATCTTTTTTGTCATTTTTTTTCAAATTTCAGCTAGTTATAGAGATAATGTTATTAAACAAATCTAGTTTAATTAAGTACTTATACTCTAATACAAATACAAAGTTTTTAACTACCTTTAAAGTTTTAAACTAATAAATATAGCCTCTTAGTTATAATTTAGTTTTCTCTAAAAGACTCAAATGATGAAGTAGTACACTTACAAAATAGAAAAAAAATGGGGAAGACTAATACTATTCTCACACACTTATATCACATCAATTTGTACTCTTTTTTCAATTACATCATCCCAAAATGTCATATGGTAATTAAAAGATTTAAATTACCAAATAAGTTAACTTCCAAAATTTAAAAGAGTTTAATATCTATGCAATATCAGTGTACAAATTTATAGTATATAATCCACCATTTATTTGTACTACTTTTTTAATAGTTAATAATAATTAAACATGAATAATAATATCTCTTGTTTATAAAAAACATATTTAAGGATATGAGAAATATTTATAATTAAAATGTGTAACAAACATTCCTATTTGGAAATGGCAAGTTGTCAGAAGAAGAATTTGTTATCCTAAGTTTTGTCTCGCACCAATGACAATAAAACAAAAACATAAAATAATGAATGTTTAAATTTTTTAATTGAGATAACATATTTTATTTAGTGCATAATATAATTCAGGACATGACTTCAGAGCAAATGCACGGTGAAAGAGGGACACAAATTTGAAGGGTGGCATATCCATTCAGCCAAAGCTAACATAGCCTTGCCCAATATACTCTTCAATGCAAGAAAACGCTCAAAGTTTAGGGTACCCTATCCAAATATATTTTACTTATTGTTTGTCCCTTAATATTAGGGCTCTCTTCACATATAAAATAACCCCTTCCTTCAACACTTGCATGAGTAAAAAACTAAAAAAATAAGGTGAAGAAATATAATTGAAAGGGCATAGAATGCTGCATGGTGAGACCCACCACCATTATAACGTAGCTCTTAGGTCATTAGTGTCATCAACCTTAAAGAATGTGACCTTAATGTCCTTATCCATAGGCTTCAAGATTCAAGAATTGGGTTACACATTCCTATAAAGGAGCCACTAGTTTCCATTATATTGCATACAGCTAAGTCTTCAAAAGGCAACATTTAATTTTAAGTTGCCTGATAATTTGGAAAGAACATCATTCATTAATTTTTTATAATATTTTAATTTAGAAAGATGAGTATAAAGTTTTATTATTAAACAATAATATTGGACAAATAATTAATTGTAATCTTTAGGAGTTGACTAGAATGATAGTGTGTTCAATTAAACAATTCAAAATCTTCCACTTTTATATTAATTACTTTAGATGTCATTTAAGGTGATTTGGTTGAAGGTGTAATTTTTTTACACTGGTTATGTATCAAATTTAAATATAATCTTCATATTTATCCATAATTTTGATGTAAAAACTGATAAATGAGAATTAATTAATCCTTTAATATGAATGTCGGTGTTTTATTCTGGAGTCACTACACATTTCAACATTCCGCTTTTCGGGATATAACAGTGCTTCTGAGTGCTATCTATATCAATACATTAGTATATGATATGTTTTAACAACGGTAATATGAACAATGTATGTCATATATACAACAGTGTCACACTCAAGAAGCGTTATTATATATTTGACATATATAACACTATAAGCTACATGAAGCATTGTTGTATAATTCATATGTAGCAGTACCGCTTAAAATGAACGTTGTTAAATGAATTACATACAACAACAAACGTTATCCGAAACGTTATTGTATTAATCATATACAACAACATCCAATAAATATTATTATTATATTTTACTGAATGTAATTAATGTATTTTAGTGATTCAATGATAAATATATTATTATTTGTTTAGTTTATAAACAAGTTCATTTTAAAAGAGTTTAGTTAACTTAAGTTTTTTTCAATAACATCAACACATTAATACAGCACTGTCCCTATTATTTGGGTCAAAGCCAAAGGACAAAAGCCATTTTTTCAGGAGTTTAAGAGGCAAATTCATATACTAACACATGCAATCAATAAATAGATTCTCAAAGTGGATTGAAATGCATACATTGGTGGGCCAAATGCAACTTCTAACCACTGTTTGAATTTATGGCTCAAGTTCAACTATCACAATTCACAAGCAATCTTCATTTTCAAATATCCAATGCCTAATATATAGTTAGTTATACTTACCCTCAAGGAAGACCATAATAATCATCTTCGGCTTATAGGTAAGGAACTAATCATCTTTGAGATTTGTGGTTTTCTCTCACAGTTAACAAGTATCGCTTATAGAAATCGATTTTTAATATTTAACCTAATTAGATAACTAATGATTCAGTTAGGCTTTATACCATTAGAACAATGCTTTATTGGTGTATCGATATAGATTTGATTAAACATTTTGCACGGTTTGTGCCTGAATTGCTTTTTGAATGTGAAACCTGAAATGTCATTTTCCTTAATCAAATTTGGGACTTGACATGCAACTTTATAATTGGTGTACTTCCTCTACTTTAAGCAAAGGCTCCTATGTTTATTTGAAAATAGAAAAAATGAGAAGAAAGGTAAATATAAAAAAATTACTCGGATAAAGTATCAATTCAAGACATTGAGAATGTGATAATAAAGAAAAGTTATTAGCAAATCGTAGAAGAAAAAACAGCTTTTAGTAAGATACCATAAATCAATTTAAGGAACAAGAAAAAACCACAAAAATAAAATAGAACAATTCAATCCACAATGCACAAGCAACAATGTAAGAAATTGCAATTTAATGAATAGAACATTCGTGCATCCTAAGGGTTAAGTTGGGTGGGTTCCCTATGCTACCTAAGTTACCCTCTCAATTCAAACTTAGCTTTTTCTCAATTATATATACTCTCATATAATCGGTGTAATATTTAAGCACTGACAGTGAAATAAATGATGGATAATACCTTACACATTATTGTTGAATGGTGAGCTAATTTCATGAGTTTCTTATAGATATAAACATTAAAAGTGATTTGTTACATAACCTAATTAAATATAAAAGGGTATTTTATAGTTATGGGAACTTGGGAAGGACCTAAAAAATTGAGAAAGGACCTAAAAATTTGAGAAAACAATAAAATGAAAGGGTGAAATAAAAGGGTAGCATCCTAAGAAGCTCTTATTTAATAGGGATTGAGGAGAACAAATGTATATTGCTTTATTTTCACAAGTGAAGATATTGTTTTCAGAATTTGAATTTGCATGATCACTAAATAACCATCTTACCATTACGCCAAAAAATGGGAGGATAAAAGGTTAGGTGCATTGTCTTGCTTATTATTCTAAATGGATGGCCTTAACCATCTCCATCAATATTAAACAGAGGAGTATGGTTATGAGTATGAAAATTGATTTTCCATCGAATAAATCAACAAATTTGCACATGATATTATACTGACTGATCTATATTAGAGTGATGAGACCCGACCATATTGAGCTTAAATTATAATTGAGTTATATTGACTGAATAGGTAGGGTACCCTACCTTACATGATGAATGAAACTTCAATATAATTGAGTATGGATATATATTTGCACCTAATTATATGGTCGTGAAGGTCCATATGAACAGTATAGTTGGGATACCTATTTAATATGATATTGAAATGATGGGTTTGATTGCAACCATGCATGCCTCGCTGTACTTGCACACAAACAACAGGTCAAGCCATCGTACTTTGGAAATATTTAACTAGCTTTTGCATCTAAAATATGATAAATTATTGCATTATATCATATATGGATAAAAATTTAATTAATATATGTATAAAATTTTAATAGTATATAAACTTACATGATGATATTTTTGTCCTTTAATTTCTTACTCAAATTCTATTTTGATCCTTTATGTTTATATAAACTTCTATTTTGCTCCTTATGTTTTAAATTTATCATTCCATCCGCAACTATTAAGAACACTAACAGTGACGTATTGAAATGACGTTACTTTCCAGATGTTTTTTTATCGGCAAGTTTTAGTATGTTTGTATTTGTTGTGGGCGAGAGTCGAAATATTAACCTTCTTCACTCAATCACTTCTCCATAACCATCAAACAACCTTATAACTTTATATTATTATATGTGTTATAAGTGAGACTCGAATCCACAATCTCATTCACTCAATTTTTCAGTCACTTTGGGTAGGGATGGCAATGGGTCTGGATGGGTCCGGGTAGTGCATTACCCAGACCCGCCCAATTGCTCATTTTTGGACTCAGACCCGCCTCAAACCCATGCTAATACCCAACGAGTATACTACATGCGGGTCTCTGGGTACCTAGTGGATCCATGGGTACCCATAAATTCAAAAATATTAAAATAATTGCAAGTAATTTATACAATTGTGTATTTTTTCTTATGATCTTATATGCTATTTAAACAAAACTTAGAATATCAAACACAACTTAGAATATCAAACACAACTCAGTTTACTCAAATAAACATTAAAAAAAAGTTCAAAATTATGATGAAAAATTGATTTAGTAAGAACACTTCAATTAACATAATATTATATCATACATATGAATTAACAATATAATGATATTGCTTAACAACATAACATCATAGTTTAACAACATAACAATCACACTTATGAAGTAATATGATATTATAATTATAGTTTAATATGATATTACAATATAGATTAATGTTAAACTTCTCTTCCTTTTATCCTTCTCTTTTTCTTCGTGAAGAAGGTGAGGAAGATGACTCTTCCTTTTGAGTCTCTTTCTCTGATTATTTGTTGTTGGGCTTTTGCCTTATAAGCCCAATTACATTTTCTGTTTATTTGTTAAGTTAATTGCTTTCCCTTTTTAGTTAGTTTGTTAGGCTAGTTACCTTTCTTGTTTCCTTTATATATTGTAAAGCCTTTTGGCTTATTCAATCAATTCAATTCAATAAAGAATTTTCATTAAGTCTTCTTTTCTTCTAAAGCTATGTTTCCAAGATCAAGATGGTATCAGAGCTTCTAAAGCTATGTTGGCAACCTCTTCCTCTTCTCCTTCTTGTTCTTGTTTTCTTCGCTTTCTTCTCTCCTCGATCCTTTTTCTTTTTCCAGAAAAATGGCCAATCTCTTGAATCTAGATTACAATGCAAATCTCTACTTCCTTCATGCAACCGAGAATCCAGCTTTAGTTCTCGTCAACCCAATCATGGATGGAAAGAACTACCATTCATGGGCAAGGGCTTTCAAATTAGCATTTCACTCCAAGAACAAAGTGAAGTTTATTGATGGATCTCTACCAACTCCAAGCACTGAAGATCCAACCTTCGATCAATGGACAAGATGTAACACGATGGTTCTTTCTTGGATTCAACATTCAGTAGAAAACTCCATTGTAAAATCTATTCTTTGGATAGATTCAGCAGCAGATGTGTGGAAAGGTTTACATGACATATTTTCTCAAGGAGACATATTTCACATTTCAGAACTTCAAGAAGAATTCTACCATCTAAAACAGGGTAATCTCTCTACTTCTGATTTTTATACCCAACTCAAGACATTGTGGGATGAAATAGAGAATTTCAACCCCATCAAAAGCTGTAAATGTTGTAGATGCGCAACTCCATGTAATTGTGAAATGATTGAGTCCATAAAGGGTTATAGAGACAGAGACTATGTCATAAGGTTTCTCAAGGGTCTAAATGAACAATATGCTCATGTTAAATCCCAAATCATGCTCACTGCCCCCTACCAAATATCACTAAGGCATTTTCCACGCTCATACAACAAGAAAGACAATTTGAAATGTTATTTCCTCTAATCAAGATCAAGAAGGTAGAATTCTTGTTGTTAATACCAAACCAGAAAATCAAAGAACTACTTTTGGTAACAATTCCAATTTTAGAGGAAGAGGTGGCTATCTCAATAGAGGAATAGGTGGTAGATCCAACAACAGAAACCAAGGTAACAAGTACTGCACCTTTTGTGAAAGAACAATCCATACTATAGAAACTTGCTTTGTTAAACATGGATATCCACCTGGGTACCAAGCTGGACAGTTCAACAGAAGGGCCAACCACACACCAAGTTTTCCCTTGGACTCCACTGAAGCCTCAACTCAAGACTCACATTTAGGATCAGCATCTCAAACCAGTGACAATGTATTCACACCTGAACAGGTTCAAGACTTACTCAATCTTATCAATCACTCTAAGAGTGAGCAGAATCATGTTGCCAATTCTGCTATCAATGTAGGGACATCAATGACAGGTATCATCTATTCTCAGTGGCTCCTAGATACTGGAGCCACAGACCATATATCATTCACATTGAGCAGTTTTGCCTTCACAAGGCATATAGCTCCTATACTCATCACCTTACCCAATGGTATCAAGGTTTCCACATCTATTTGTGGAACTTTTATTCTAAGCAAGACCATGACTCTCAATAATGTATTGTATGTCCCACAATTTCATGTTAATTTGATCTCTGTGCATAAGATAATGTAGGATCTGAATTGCTACTTAATCTTCTCTCATAGAGAATGTCTCATTTTGCAGAACCATACCAAGAAGATGATTGGTTCAGCTAGACTTGAAGCAGAGTTGTTTGCTATAAGCATCAAACAGCCTAGGCTTCCTCTTTCTACTTCTTTTGTTTAATACAATTGTGTTAGCACTTTTAATAATAAAACCTTGTGGCATTTAAGGCTTGGACATCTCTCTGAACATGTTTTGACTTTAATCAGTAAACAATTTCCTTTTATGCATAGCAATTCTAATGATTCCCTATCTGTTTGTGATGTTTGCCATTTTGCTAAACAAAAAAGGCTCTTTTTCCTCTTAGCACTTCTAAAACAAACATGCCTTTTGAACTTTTGCATGCTGATATTTGGGGACCTTATGTTGTTCCATCTATGTTTGGCCATAAGTACTTCCTTACCTTAGTTGATGATTACACTAGATTTACTTGGGTCATCATGATGAATTCTAAGGCTGAAACTAGAAAACATTTGATTCATTTTGTGTCTTATATTGAAACACAATTTGATTCTAAGCTTAAAGCTCTAAGAAATGACAATGGAGTTGAATTTGATGAATGATTTCTTTGTTTCCAAAGGAATCATACATCAAAGAACTTGTGCTGAAACTCCTCAACAAAATGGGATTGTGGAGAAAAAACATCAAAACATTCTAAATGTTGCTAGATATCTCTTATTCCAATCCCATTTGCCTTCCAAATTATGGAATTTCAGCATTCAACATGTTGTTCACATAATTAACAGGATCCCTTCTTCCCTTCTAAAGAATAGAAGTCCTTATCAACTCTTGTATCACAAGTCTCCTCCTCTTGAGCATCTTAGAGTGTTTGGATGCTTAGCTTATCACACAACCCTTCAATCACACAGAACTAAATTCCAACCTCGTGCTACGAAGGCTGTGTTTTTAGGCTTCAAAGAACACACAAATGGATATATCCTGTATGACCTTCATTCTTATACTCTCTCTATTTCTAGAAATGTTTATTTCTATGAACACATCTTCCCTTTCTCTCTTTCCACACACAGATCAACAAAACATCTGCAAAGTCTTACCTATTTCCATTCCAAGCTCTGTGGCAGACCCCATCATCACACCCTCTCCCACCAATATCCCTTCAACTACTACTTCACAGAATCCTACTGCCACAAGACATTCTCTCAGGCTTAGTAGACCTCCTTCACACCTGAGAGATTATCATTGCTATCTAACCTCTTATGATCAACCAAAAATCACAACTGTTTCCTACCCTCTATCATTTGTCCTCAATTACAACAACTGTTCTACCAATTATAAGAATTTTTGTCTCAATGTTACCATTCATAAGGATCCCAACACTTACAACCAAGCTTCTAAATTTCCCTGTTGGCAGCAAGCCATTTCACAAGAACTTCAAGCCCTTTATCTAAATGACACCTGGTCTTTAGTCCCTCTACCTCCCAAGACTACTCTCATTGGCTGCAAATGGGTTTATAAAACCAAATATAATGCTGATGGTAGTCTAGAGAGACATAAAGCAAGGCTTGTTGCTAAGGGATACACCCAAAGAGAAGGCATAGACTATTTTGAAACATTCACTCTTGTTGTTAAAATAACAACTGTTAGACTTATCATTGCCTTAGCTGCCTCTAAAAACTGGTTCTTGGAACAATTGGATATAAATAATGTTTTCCTTCATGGGGATCTTCATGAAGTTGTGTATATGAAACCTCCACCTGGTTTATCCTTAACTAATCATTCTCTTGTTTACAGGCTTCATAAATCTCTCTATGGCTTAAAGCAGGCTAGTAGAGAATGACATAAAACTCTTTCTTCAAAACTGATATCTTTAGGCTACACTCATTCTCAAGCTGACCAATCTCTTTTTACAAAGACCACTTCCACTTGCTTCACTGCCATACTTGTTTATGTGGATGACTTGGTTCTCACTGGAAATGACATAGCAGAAATTCTTCATGTCAAACAAATTCTGCACACATGTTACAAAATCAAAGATTTAGGCCCCATAAGATATTTTTTAGGCATTGAAATTGCTAGATCTTCATCTGGCATACATCTCAATCAAAGAAAATATTGTCTTTCCTTATTAGAAGACTTTGGTTGCTTGGCTGCTAAACCAACAACTACCCCTTTTGACCCTTCTATCAAACTCCAACTCCAACAGGGGTCTGTTCACCATGACCCATCCTCTTATAGGAGACTTGTAGGCAGACTTATCTACTTAACCATCTACAGGCCTGATCTTTCCTATGTTGTTCAACAGCTTAGTCTATATATGGCCAATCATATGGATACTCACTATTAAGCTGCCTTAAGAGTTCTTCACTATCTCAAGACTTCCCCTGCTAAAGGACTTTTCTTTTCTTCTAACTCTACTTTGAAATTAACAGCTTTTGCAGATTCTGATTGGGCTTCATGCTTGGATACAAGAAAATCAATTGCATGTTTTTGCATCTTCATTGGCTCCTCCATCATCTCTTGGAAAACCAAAAAGCAAAACACTGTAAGCAGATCATCATCAGAAGCAGAATATAGAGCTCTAGGAAGTCTTGTTTGTGAAATTCAATGGTTGCACTATTTACTCAAAGACTTGAAAATTCCTCTTTTGCAACCTACCTCTGTTTTCTGTGACAATCAATCTGCAATCCATTTGGCTCACAACCCAGTCTTCCATGAACACACGAAACATATTGAGATTGATTGCCACATAGTCAGAGAGAAAATTCAACGTGGTCTGGTTCATCTTCTTCCAATCTCCACCACTGAGCAACTTGTTGATGCATTCACAAAACCGCTGCCACCTAAGCTCTTTCATAAGTTTATTAGCAAGTTAGGCCTATTTGACATACATAGTCCAACTTGAGGGGGGTGTTAAACTTATCTTCCTTTTATCCTTCTCTTTTTCTTCGTGAAGAAGGTGAGGAAGATGACTCTTCCTTTTGAGTCTTTTTCTCTGATTATTTGTTGTTGGGATTTTGCCTTATAAGCCCAATTACCTTTTCTGTTTATTTGTTAAGTTAATTGCTTTCCCTTTTTAGTTAGTTTGTTAGGTTAGTTACCTTTCTTGTTTCCTTTATATAGTGTAAAGCCTTTTAGCTTATTCAATCAATTCAATTCAATAAAGAATTTTCATTAAGTCTTCTTTTCTTCTAAAGCTATGTTTCCAAGATCAAGAATTAACATGATATTACAATTATGTTGCTATATATATATAAGAAGAAATAGTGGGTCCGGGTAGTCACGGGTCTGGATAGCTTATTACCCAGACTCATCTAACAGCGGGTTTTAAAATCGCGGGTCTCAATTACCCACGGTTCCAAAAATGGGTCCAGAACCGACCTGTTGTGGGTATTTTTTTGCGGATACCTGCGAATCTGGATACCCATTGCCATCCTTAACTTTGGGGGTGCTTAGGATGGACAAAGAGTTTTGGGTAACATGGCGTTGTTTTCTGACGTATACTTTAGGGTACTTAATGATTGAAGGAGAAACTTGGAACATTTTTAAAACATAAAGGATTAAAATACAAAATAAAGGATCAAAATATCATTTTAGTCTATCATAGATGAAATTATAGAGTATCCTTGTTTAGAATGAAACACCTAAAAATCTCTCAACATTTTGCTTCAAATATCATAACACTATTTTAATTCCTAAGTTTGGAAAGTGCATAAATACATGGAATCAAGGCAAAAACTAATACATTTAGAAAAAGTATTATCTATCCCATAATTGTGGTCCTACCGTTTCATAATATAAAATATCCCAAGTTGTGGATGAGTTTGGTCTCCTTCAGATCTTGAAAATACAAGAAAACAAATTAAGTATTTATTTATGGGGAGGGATCCACTTACTCCAAGAGTAAGTGAAAAATGACTTACTCCACATCTCAACCATCCAATCTTGGAAAATCCAATGGTTTGAATTGGTAAGTACATCTAAACCATTGGATTTTCCAAGATTGGATGGTTGAGATGTGGAGTAAGTCATTTTCCACTTACTCTTGGAGTAAGTGGATCCCTCCTCTTTATTTATTTATAAAACTTAAACTCACCTTATATGTATAATGTATTCAGGTTCTATATAAGTTTGTCAGATCATACGAAATGTTACATTTGACCCATAACTAAAGGATATCTTTTGACTCATGACAACCGCAAAGAAGTTGGGATCTTACTCTGATATCATGTTAAAGTTTCATCTCAAAACCAATTGATAATTAGAGGAGTAGCCCAACATATATAATCATTCTCGAGACAATAATGTAAGCGATTTGGGACTTACTTCCCAACAAAATGATAGTCATATCTCTTCAAGACCTTTGGATAACCCTCTTATATATTCAACAAAAAAGCTTTGTTCAATCAAGTGAAGCTAATATTAAACTCATCTCAATCCTTTTTTTTCATAACCACTTAGAATATATTTGAGAAATATTAAAATATGTCTCCTCTTAATCCATGTAAAGAACCATTTATTCACGGTCTAACCAGTAAATATTAATGTCACTTCTCTCTATGGTTTGTAGTGTGTCCTAATCTCATAAGCTTCCTCTCTTAAATTTTCATGTAAAAAAAACTAGCTACGGCAATGATTATATGCACTTATTATAATGTACTTATTATAATGTACCAGAGAGATAAGTTATTGCTTTTACATTTAAAAGTTAAAATGTCATCACATTATTTCTAAAGAGTAAAAATCTTACATCACATATTATTTTTTCTTTTATATTTTATGTATTTTCCTTTCTAGTATTGAAAACGAGGTTAACAAATGAAGGAATGGAAAGAAACATAAAATAATTACCAGTCTTAATACAAAAATGACGATTTAGTTCATAGTTAAGTATCAATTCAATTTGTGTAGGCTAAATATATTGGGGGCCTGCAATTTGTGTAGCCCTTGAGTATTAGTTTGGGAGTTTAGATTTGAACCAAAATTTATTAGTTTAAAATTCCCACATTTGTTATAATAAAAAACAGAACTATCAAATGATACAAAATGCCTAAAGATAACAATCAAATCTCAAACTACTAATATTTTGGATAATATAATTAAAATTTTCAATTCGGTAAATTACTTGGATAAATTAATATCAAGTGATACACTGTTATGAGAATGGAGGGAAGGGGTCTTAATATAGGGGGTGTATGTAAGAAGGTAAAGTAGCCTGATTAGTGCAGCAATATATATAATTAACATATATGTTCTTTGGATTAACAATGAACCAATGAGCATATAATCCATTTGCTTTCAAACAATATGTCTCAAAAATGATCTGAACTCATGGTTTGAATACATGTTGGGGTAAAGGGATAAAAAAATAACATGCATGTGTGACTCTATGCATATTGTCCATGATCACAAACTCTCCACCCTCTACGAGGGGTGAGTAGAACTTGACACTGTCTACTTTCTGTTTATCCAATTTGGTTTGATCATAATCAGATCTGACATGTTTCGTCCTATAGTCACTCATTCATCATGTTTGTATATGTGCCTATTGAGTAGTGTATAGAGTAATAAAATATTTTTAGTTGAAAGTATTATTGGTTTTATAATTTTTTCATTATATTTCAAATTATATTTCCATAATAATAAGTCATATTAAGAAGAATTTATTTCAAATGAGTATGCATTATATTTAATCTGGTATAGTGTTGATTTCAGGTTCAAATGTTGACTTAATCGACATTTGAGGTTAGATTTAAAGGCTGACTCTATCGACATTTGAGGTCAGTTTAGCTTTCATATAGGGTTGGAATTAAAAAAACTGGCAAACATTTAGGATCAAGTCAGGGACAAACCTTCTCCAATCGTACCTTCTTCAACAAGTAGACTATACCTGTCAAAACGGGCTACCCGGACGGGTTCGGGCTAGCCCGCTTTTGATTCGGGCTAAAACGGGTCGGACTAAAAAGCTCGGTTATATTTTATGTTGCTAAAAATGAGGCCCAAACCCGCCCAAAACGGGCTGCGGCGGGCCGACCCGAATTATTTTATTATTTACACCAATGCAAAAAACTGATGTTTTTAATATGTTGTAATCGATTACGAGTATATTGTAATCGATTACAACATATTAAAAGCATTATTTTTTGCTGTTTTTAAACAGTGTAATCGATTACCAGGATTATGTAATCAATTACACTGTCTAAAAAACAGCAAAACCGATGCTTTTAATGTGTTGTAATCGATTACGAGTATATCGTAATCGATTACATCATGTAAAATGCACATGTCTGATTAGTTTATCAGCATATAATCGATTATCAGGATTGTGTAATCGATTACATTGTTTAAAAAACAGCAAAAACTAATGCTTTTCATATGTTGTAATCGATTACGAGTATATCGTAATCGATTACATCATATAAAATGCACAGGTGAGAAAAGCCAAATGAGAGGGAAGAAAATGAGTAGACAATGACCCGAACCCGAACGGGTAAGCCCGGCCCGAGCCCGAATTTATTGTGGCCCGGCCGGGCCGGGCTAAAAAACCCGGTTTAACTAAAATACTCAAACTTTAGTACCCAAACCCTATACTTTTTCGGGCCTTGGCGGGCCGGCCCGCTATACCCGGCCCATTTTGATAGGTCTAGTGTAGACATTCAAAACATTGCTAGCTTATGCTATGGAAGTTTCCTTTACAAAACGTTATTACCTCATTTTTTATTTCACCAAAAAATTAACCTATGACCTTTTATATATAAAAAAACAAATTGTTCTCACATATAATATGACGTAAGATTCATACCGTAATTATACAATATCATCAAAGCATATATCATATGCTAAAAATTGAGTAACTTTGGAACTCAGTAACAAGCAATTACCACTACGTTACTCTTATACTCCTAAAAAACACAGATCTCTCTTATTCTAAAGAAAGACAGAGACATGGCAACGACGTCGTTTTCAAGCAGCAACGATGAAGCATCGAAGAAACAGTGTTTGGGTTGGATAGAGTGGTTCAGAGGTTGGTTCTATCTCATATACGAAATGCTGTTTCAGCGAATCATGGCAAGTCACTTAGATAACCCTATGCTTCTACCTCCAATCAATGATCTCACATGCATTGTTACCGGATCCACCAGTGGCATAGGCCTTCAAATTGCAAGGTTTCAATTATTATTTTTACTTTCTATTTTTGGATTTTCTGTTTGGTTAAGTTTCATGGGTCTCTTCAAAAATGTTAATAAATGGTGGGTTTGTTCTAAAATTAAGTTTTTTATGGAGTTGAGGTTGGTGTTGTTGTTTGATTGTGGAGAAAGGGAGTAAGTGACCATTTTTGTGAAGTGGGTGTATGTTTTTTTGTTTTGTTTTGTTTTTGTTATGGACTGAATTTGTGTTTTTGCTTGGTTAAATATGATTTTCTGTTTCTGACTTGGTCAAATTTCAAAGACTCTATTGATTGAGTAATGGTAGAAAACAATATTTTTTCCCTTCTATTTTACTTGTGGGATTGAGGTTGTTGTGGACTTATGTAGAAAGGGGGAGTTTTGAGAAGTAGGTATGTGTTGCTTTTATAGTTATGGGTTTTTGTGTTTTTAACTTGATTAACTTTCAAAGGATCTCTTCAATGATTGCAACAAATTAACAATTATGGTTCTGTTTGGGAAGAAATAGTATTTGTTGTCCCACTTCCTGCACCACCAATTTGTCAAAAAAATCATTAAGTTATTGAATATTTAAATCAGGGAACTTCAAATTTTATGGAAATGGGACATCATAAATGATATAGCATTTCAGTTACTGTGTGTTTCCTTGATCAGCAATGCTAGGCAGGTAGTCATGCATAGCCCACAATTCCACATTAACAACTATTTAATTTATGGGACGGTGACACAGTCAAACGTTTTTTTGTTCACAAAAGAGGAAGCTGATGAAAAGCGGATTTATTTTCGTAATTCTGCTCATCATGCAGGCAATTGGCACAAGCAGGGGCTCATGTTGTTATGGCAGTGAGGAACACAAAAGCAGCTCAGCAATTGATCGAAAAGTGGTCGGCCGACTCTGCAGGGTTGGGTATTGCCCTCAATGTCGAGGTAACTTATATATACCCATTACTCATTATTCAATAAGGAACACCAAACTGACACTAGGCAGCCTTTGTTAGATCCTATATGATCGATGGAATTTTTGTGTATGGTATGTGTATTTGGAGCTTTTCTCAACATAATACTCAAAAGAGAGCAATATTTTTCGTGCAAAATAAGCACATGTATTCAGTCAGATTATTTCTGGCATTTGACATATCCTTATGACTTGTCAAGGTGATGGCTGTTGATCTTCTCTCATTGGATTCTGTAGCAAGGTTTGCTGAAGCATGGAATGCACGATCAGCACCATTGCACGTTCTCATTAATAATGCTGGAATTTTTTCCATCAGAGGTTGGTATTTATGTATCACAATGTTAGTGCTGAATTTTGGCATTCCTTATCTTTTGCCTATCATTTTGAAGCTGTGACAGCAATTTTGGTTCATGGTTTGAGAATATACTTGTAATTTTTGGGATACTTGTTTTAATATATTTACTTTCACCATCTTCTGTGATGACAAAATTATCCTGGAAAAGAAATGGTAGATACTTCCAGATTGATTCTCATTGAAGACAAAAGTAACTAACCCACTACCTTTTTTGTTCTTATTCAGAGCCACAGAAATTTTCAAAAGATGGTTATGAAGAACACTTGCAAGTGAATCATCTTGCTCCTGCTTTGCTTTCAATACTCCTGTTGCCATCCCTTATTAGGGGTTCTCCTAGTCGAATTGTTAATGTGAATTCCATCGTAAGTCTCTTGCTATTTGAAAACTAATATATCTATGTACCTAGGATGTGAGGCTGACACATCAAAGTTTCTTTTCTTCTATTTTAAATCAACTTATATGTATTGATGAGTGAACACACTAGACAAGATATGATTAGAAATTAATGCATTAGGGAGAAAGTTGGAGTAGTTCCTATTATAGAAAAGATGATAGAATCGCACATTAGTTGGTTTGAACATGTGTTAAGGAGACCAGTAGAAGCCCCGTAAGCAGAGTAGATCAAATGGAGGCTATCCCAATTCCTAGAGGGAGAGGGAGACCAAGAAAAACCATAGGCGAAATTATTAAGAAAGGCTTAGAGATCGATGTTTTGTCAACGAACATGATTTATGATACAACATTATGGTGTCATTCGATCCATGTAGCCGACCCCACCTAGTGAGATAAAGACTTGGTTGTTGTTGTATATATATGTACCTTTGAAAACTTGTTTCTTTTCCAAGATGTTTGTTTGATAGGTTCAACATGTATTGTTTGTTTGTTTAATGCCCATATCTTATGAAGGAAAAATTCATCAACACAGATATCCTCCTTTAACCGGTCAGAAACTTTATAAAAAGGAAACAATCCAGACAAGTAATTAGTGTGAGGAATACAGGCTATGGTTGATGATTGATATGTATTTAAAATTCTTTGTAATACTGTTATTTTGTAAAACTGTTTTATATTTACTGATGAGTGTTGATATTGCTTTTCTGCTATCATTATAGTGAAATAATTATTACTATAAAATTGAAAATATTATTTAGTGATAGATTTCAGCATGTTTTAATCTCACAGTCTTTTACCCTCATAATCTTAAGAGTGCTTTGTCTTTTCTTCGCCCCGTTTCTTTCCCTGTAGATGCATCATGTCGGTTTTGTTGACGCTCAAGACATGAATGTCACATCTGGAAAAAGGAAATATTCTAGTGTGATTGGGTATTCAAACAGCAAGTTGGCACAGGTGAACTCCCCCTTTTTAATCTTGCACATTCATGTAAAGTTATTTATCTTTCCTGTTAAAATGATAAAACTTAATTAATTGTGCATAGTTCAGCTTCTAGGGTCATGCCACAAATGAATGTCTTTTTTTTGTGTGCGTATGCATGCCGTTTCAACCACTGAATTATTTCTGATGTTGGTATTTTGCATAAAATTTCAAAGAATTAAAGCAAGAATAACTTTATGATGAAATGCTTGATGTTTTCTTTTGTTTTGAAAATTGTCGTGTACATTAATTTTAGGATAATGGAGTACAAAGCAATTGCGCATCAAATAAAAAATCTGTAATATTGATGAGATGCATAACACATTAACACAAATATACATTCCAATGGTGGATATTGATACATTCATCCAACATAAAGTTACTCATTGGTGGAATTTATCCATCTAACTATTTATCTTGAATTTTCAGTGCTGCTCTGCTAATGATTGCTTTAAATGAACTTCCATTACTAATATGCCACTTTGGGTTTTCTGTTTTCCTTTTTTTCCAATGTCTCAGAGGTTTTCTTTCCCCTACCCAATTACTTATCTAGACAACTTAATCCAGATGACTATGCTGTGCAAATTGGCACAAGGCAGATGTGTTAACAATCTTTTGATTAAGAAAAGTGAATTCATGAATAAGTTCATTTGTTTGCTACACTTGTACTTTAACCCTAGGTAGTCAATTGCGTAGCGTAAGTGCGTAACAGCTAGCTCCAAAACACTATAGTGGGATAACAGGTAGCCGGACAACCGCTAAAGCTAAGAAAAAATATATTAGTAATTTATAGACTACAGTACTACACATATAAATGCACAAAATACTAAAATAAATCATATTAAAGACACATACCTAATTAATAATCAAGATAAGAGTATTACAAATTCTAGAGGTTATCGAAGTTGGAGACTTGGAGGTCATGACAGACTTAAATCTCACGAAACTGAACCACATGAAGATGATGTCAAAATTGAGTTCAGTCTGCTTCACAAGAGAATCAATGAAGAGGTGATGGGGTATGTTCAGTCAGTTTGATAAAAGACGGGGTATGTTGGTGAATTAGGAAGCCTTGCGATTTTGTTCTATGCTGATAAAAAACATGTAAGCATATTCCAGAATTAGGAAGAAGAGAATGAAGAAAGAGAAGAAAGGTAGAGCTCGAGTAAAGAAGGGAAAGAATGAGAAGGTTAAATTACCTAAAACCCTAGAAAAAACTTGCCACATATGAAAAAGAGGGGCAAAAAAGATTTCCCCCCTCTAATATCAGGGTTCCAATTGCAACAAAATACGTAGCCGGTCATGACCCGTGATTTGACTTGCGATTCCGCCACTATTTGACCTGCTACAGGCGCTACAACCATCTACACCGCTGTCCACCATGGCGTCACGAGGAACGGCCAAAAACCTGCTGCCCTCCGCTATAGTGTGCTATCTGCTACATAACTTTAACCATATGGTCCTCGAGAGTAGAAAGTACTGAAAAATGCTCGGTTGACTCTGATTGCACATAAATTATTCCACCGCTGACCTCTACAAAATATCTTTTTAGTTACATTCTTTTGTCCACTTTTTTAAATACATTTAGAGATCTAGAGATCAATGCTTTGTCAATGACATGATTTGTGATAGAGCGTAATGACATCGTTCGATCCATGTAGCCGACCCCACCTAGTGGGATTAAGGCTTGGTTATTGTTGTTTTAAATATATTTACTACCATTTCCTTATAGTCATTTACTTTGTATCTTTAAATATGTTACTATTGATATTGACTCTTGAAGTTGATTTTTGCTGGTTATTTATGCAAAATCACTTGAAAGTGAATTGCTTGGTTTACCTTTTCTTGAAGATGTGAATGAAACAGGAGGTGGTGTTTGTATTGCAGGTTATGTTTAGTAGTGTTCTTCATAAGCGACTGCCTGCGGAATCTGGCGTCAGTGTATTGTGTGTGTCACCTGGAATTGTCCAAACGAATGTTGTAAGTCTTTTGAAGAATTTGAACTTCTGTTTCTGAATGGGAGAGGACATATTTGACTAATAAATCTGTGACAAACTGAATATAATTTCTGCTGACGGGGCAGTTCGGTATCCAATTATTATTTTGCAGGAAGGCAACATAAACCTTAGGAAGTTATCTTGTCTCAAAAGTTTGCGCTGTAATTTTCTTATGCCCCTTGCTCATGTCTGTGTCTGCCAGCCTTGCTAAAACACAATAATAGATGTGGAAGGGGGAAGATCATATTAGCTGGGACACACTTTTATACCTTAAGTAGAAAAGTAAACAGTGTTAAAATTAGCCTGGTTCACTTTGAGCGAATAATCTGGTGCCTACAAGATTGAAAAGGATGTATCTAATGAAAATTAAGATTGGTTAAATAAAACTAAGGTGTATTATTGCGTCAATCACTGTACATAACTAGATATCTCTGAGGCTAAATGGTATTTGTTGACCATGATTGTATTGTGACTAATGATTTAAAAGGCTAGGCTGCTAAGGGCATGTTTGTTTTTTGTATTGGAGGATTCAGAATCCTGTTTGCGCCCTCTAGGAGTTAACCATTATAATTTCCAGTCATGATTTTGTCGCTAATGGAGTAGTCATGGTTTGCGGTTTAAAATAGTTGATTGTGGATTAAGACTTAATAAATTCTTTTTTATATAATGGGGTTTCTATTGTCATTGATTCCTCTTTTTAGTCGCATTGTTTCATAAGCTTACTGTTTTTTTGTACTTATAACTTTATCTAATGCAGGCAAGGGATCTTCCAAAATATCTTCAAGCGGGTTATCGTCTGATACCTTACTTCATTTTCAATGCTCAAGAAGGTCGGTTTTATCACTGTTTTCATGATAGAAGTACTTACCATGTTTAGTTTTTAAGCTTTATTGTGGCCATTGCCTATGAGTTTTAGATTTGTGATGTGGCTGGGTTTGAAACCCACTGTTTCAAATACTGGGAAATCATGTGCTCTCCAATTATTTCTAACATTTTGGTACAGTGAAAGTTTTCATTTCTTCTAGTAAAATATGGATTTTAGCATAGGAAATATATTATTAAGGGCTCACTGATTTAGGATTCTGAAAAAAGTGATTCTCCGAAAAAATAATAAAAAATTGTAGAGATGTTTTCTGTGAATTCAGCTTCTAAAACTGAATATCTGAGTCTCTTTTAGGGGGAACCCTTGTTTGAATGTAGTTGAATTGGCCAATCACCCGAGTTGAGGCAATGCTTTCGCAAAAGTACTAATGAATATAACATCACTAATGTTTCAATACAGGTTCTAGGAGTACCCTATTTGCTGCCACTGATCCTCAAATATCAGAGTATTGTGAATTGTTGAAAGCAGATGAGTGGCCTGTTTGTGCCTTTATTTCTCAAGAGTGCCGTCCAGCGAACCCATCAGAAGAAGCGCATAACACTCAAACATCATATGAAGTATGGGAGAAGACATTAGAGATGATTGGCCTTCCTTCGGATGCTGTCGAGAAGCTTATAGAAGGAGAAGATGTTAAATGTCGTTATGGCGAAGAACATAAGTCGAATTAAGAATGATGACAACAGAAAACTTAATTAGCTGTAGTGTCCCCACATGCTTCACCTTTCGCTCTGAATTTGTGGGACAAGATTGATAATGCCTACAAACTTTGGTACTATCACATGATTTTTTAGGGGATGTTTACAAATCCAAATTTTCTATGCATGTATCCATTTTGATGACATTGCTCAACTTCCACTTGCTTCTAATGAGTAGTTCTAGCTATAAACTAGTGATATGACTTTGTAGTTAAGTTTATAATGGTCATTTATATGAGCATGAACTAAATTAGTAGTGTTGTTTAGTTATTTTGACCATGCTATTGATCTCTCCTTTTCATGCCATCTTACTAGTGTTTCTGTCCATTTCAGAATGTGCTAAGTAGCAAATGGTTTGTTTTCTGGTTGTGGTAACATTTTTTGATGGTTGGTGTGTGGTTGTTTAAAGGTTGAGGATGGAAGCTGGAGGTGGTTGGCCGGAAAAAATGGCGCAGATACCGTATTAGTGGTGGCCAGTAGGTGGTGGTGTGGGAACTTCAAATTGCAGGGAACTTCAAATATGAATACAAAAAGCAAAAAACAATGGTGGAAAGTACTAATGCAAAGGGATTTAACACAGTCAATAAGTTAGTGCTTCTACTACTACATATCCCATTTTTGTTAAGCAAGTTTTAACACTAACATAAAGGCAAAAGCATATTGATTCACTCACTCTAACATTAGAAGATGATGTTAATTGATCTACAAATACTTTATCAACCATAGCTAGAGACCTCAGCTTCAAAGTGGAAAGTACAGAATGGCTTAAGAGTAAGTAATCTAGAAATATTATACTTTTAAAATGCCAAAAAAGTAGAGAAATTTTAATATTCTATGAACATAAGAACTACCAAACATCATCAAGTACAAGTTGGATTCATTCCACACAATAACAAGTCCATGTTCTTCAGCTTCTTCCACAAACTAGGGACTTTCTTCACTTCAGAATCTTTCCTAGAAATGCTATCTTTCCACTTAAACCTCCTAAACTTTTCCATTTGAACACTAACTTCAAAAGCAATTCCATCACCACCATTCTTCCCTTTGCTTCTCATGCAACTACCATCTTCAAGACTATCATCTCTTCTCAGAAGCTTCTCATAGTACTCATTGTTCCTCTTCTCTAGACCATGAATTTGTGCTTGGAGATCTTCAATCTTCTTGTGCAGCATGTATACTC
Source organism: Lupinus albus (assembly GCA_009771035.1). NCBI lineage: Eukaryota > Viridiplantae > Streptophyta > Magnoliopsida > Fabales > Fabaceae > Lupinus > Lupinus albus. The sequence continues at coordinate 3,607,192 of CM020022.1, read as the reverse complement.
TATGATCCTCCCTCATCTTCATCACACATTTCGCTAACTCCCCGGCTTTCCGCTTAATGAACACTGACTCGGATGCAAGCCCTTTGTTCTCTTCCACCAAAGTATTGACCCTATAACTCAAACTAGCATTCTCATTCAACAAAACAAGCCTCTCTGATTCCAACACCTCAAGCAAACTCTTTTGTAACTCACTTTTCCTTGAAGACTCACAACACTTCCTCTCCATGACACCAACCTCATGCATCAACACATCATACTCAACATTCTTAATCACAAGCTCAACAACAATTGCATCAACATCAAGCAAAACATTTCTAGTGAGAACCTTAGGCCTCATTGTCATTGAAAGTTGTTGGTATGAGATTGAACTTTCAATATCTGAGTCAATGTGACTTATTACACCACTACTTTCTTCTTGGTCTGAAAAACCTCCATCTAGTGTTGAAACCTGAGAAGAGTGTCTGCTATGATAATGATGGTGATGATTCTTGTGCTTTGCCAATGTTTGTATGTATCGGTCAGATAAAGTTATATAGCCATTGTACAAATCTTGCAAGAGTGAAAGAAGCTGTGGCCTCTTTTGGTAGTAAGATTCTGCTCTTTCTGCAAAAGTGTCACCAAATTCTTCATCATCCATTGTATTATTATTATTCATTGTCAACACTTTCATCCTCTCTTCCAAGTCTGCATCAAAAGATCAAAGTTTTACACTTGAATTAGTATGCAAGAAAATGAACACAGAATAATAACACCTTTTTTTACCTGATTTACTAAGTTCCATTGCCTCTAGTTATAAAAGTCACAACAACTTATAACAAAGTTACCATTCAGATCCACCATTGTACTATATTATATATATATATATATATATATATATATATATATATTATAAGCCCATATCTTAAAAGGGTTGATGAGTAAAGAGGAATTAAAGCCTAGGAAAGTGACAGCCTACCCAACAATGACACATGAGTAGGGAACAAAGACAAAACCAACAACAACATAGATATCAGGTTCATAACATAGTAGTTTTGAAAAAATAAAAAGGTCATGATAATTGCCTTTTAAATTCTCCAAATAAAGATTTTTTTCTATTTTTTATTAAATCATATACCATCCAATTTTTAAAGTATTGAATATCTCTTTTCAATAAAAAAAATTACTTTTGAACTCAATCAAGGTCCTAACTCCTAAGTGTGTGCTTAGCATTAAATATATGATATAACATTATGACGTCATTTATTATAATATAAAATGGTATAAAAAATTAATATATGTGTAACATTATTTGAATTTAAAATGGTATTGCTATCTAGCTAAATGTTGCAGGTATGATAGAGTACTAGGCATAAAGGCAAGGCTACATCTGCCTCTAGTTTTGAATGCAGAGGTCAATATCACTGTGCATGTGTAGACAGAAACACACTTATCTTCTAACTTTCAAAATATTAATTTTAGAATAAAACCCAACAAAGTTTAAAGAAAGAAAATATTTGCACAGGAACCTAAGCTAAAATAGAAAGGTCACCGTTATACATGGACAGGGTCCATTTTAATGTATGTGCCCATTAAGATTCATGTAGTTTCAAATTTTGAACACAAAAAATGAGTGCCCAAAAAGCTAAGAAAAAGAACAAAGGGGTAATGGGATAAAGACATTGGGTTTTTGGCCTAAACAAGGACAATGTATTTGGAAACTTGGTTCAAATCAAATTGAGAAATTTGAAAATAGAGAGACACCAAAAGGGGTTAACATTTCAACAGCCACCTATGAAAAATAACTATACCCACATAATAGCAACATTTTTTCTCCATAATCAAAATATTGAAGTATGAACAAAACCATAGTTGAATATTAATCTTACCCCAAGAACCATAACATAATGCTGTCTCATTTTTGTCATTATAAATTTTGTGTATAATAACAATTTACTTCAAAAATTAAAAACTCAAATTAGTACTCAAAAATTACAAAATAGTCTCTATTTTGGGCGATTTTGAGTTTTTGAGAGACCAAATTAATAACAAAATAAATCTATTCATTTTTTAATTCACTATCTTATTACTAGGCGCGTGAGAAAAAGCGCGTGGAGTAAATGATGTGAAAACATAAGAAAGTAGATAATGATGTAGGACAATTGCTGTTTCCAAGGACAGTTGAAAGGGACATATCTATATGGGGTTTGATTCTTATTCTTCTTCTTCATCCCTTCCTTTTTACTATTAACAAGGTTGCCATTGCACTTCAACATAACTTGTAATATCTCATATGATGCATGTGATTGCATTAATTACCCTAAATTATTGTACATACTAAAATTAATTACAACTACATACTTAAATCATGCCCCCTAAATATTATTAATTTATGTGATGATCCAACATTCCAACTACTAAAATATCCTCATAATGTATTTAAATTGCGGAACACATATGATGTGGCTGCAATATTGCGGTTGCGGTCGTACTCAAATTGTGGATTGACTTCAAATCACAGTGATGTGACCGCATCAGACCGTAACACAACCGATTGGACCACATCAGACCGTAATACAACCGCATTGGACCGCATTTGGATCGCATCAGGCCCAACGGGCCATATCGGATTCAAGAATATTGTTTTAATCGTAAAATAATTCACACTGCAACAACCACAATCCGCATCACAACGGTCGTAATGATCTCAATCGGAGCAACTACAAATGTTACTGCAATTGCGGCTGCAATCCCAATTTAATACAATGATACTAGTTTACTTGAAAATTATTATTTATGTGATGATGCATCTCTACTCAAATATCTTACTTTACCAAACAAAACCTATAGATATGATTCACAATATAGCTAAAGTTTGAGTTGATAAATAGTACAAATTAATTTAGGTACTGTAGAATGAATTTATTACATACCAGAAATGTTGGTAAGAAACCAAGAGGGGACATTGTTGTTGGCATTGCCCTTGTCTTTGAACCCTTTTGTGGATGAGGAAGAAACCAATGAACTAGTATTTGAAATCACTTTCTCCTTGTTCATATTTACAATACTTGGACCCCACTGCATTAATATCCTTGCCTCTAACAATGCAATAATAATGCTTGAGATCAATAAACAACAAAGACAATATTGTAAGAAGAGAGAAAAAAAGGACTATTGCTACAAATAAAGGGTCCTTTGTGTTGCTAGAAAGAATGAAACATGAAGTAGAAGAAATAAAACACTACTAAGCACAAAAACATTAAGGCTCAGATCTTCATAGACAAAGGAGAATTACTAATATAGTATTGCATAATATTCACATGAAACAAAGCTATAATGTTTAAAAATGAGAAATAGGAATTGTCTGAAACATTCAGAATATAATAGAGACATAAACCCAAATCCCAATGCATCAGCATCTTCAAACCTGAGTGTTCTGAATTCAAAAAGAAAAATTCCTTTTTTTTGCTCTTAATTTTCAAATTCAATGAAGAATAAGATCATGTGAACACTTGAAAAACAGGTAAGAATAATAACAAAAAACAATACTCAAATATTGTTCTTTGTAAATGCTATGTCTGTTTAAGCAACCTAGAAAACAGAGGAAAAATGGGAGAAAGATCAAAACTTTTTAACACTGATCCATCAAAATTGAGAAACTAAACATACCCATTAAAGATCAGTTACATTATTAAACGATGCAGCAAAAATAAGATTACATAACACACATGAACTATAATTACAATACATTATATGCATAAAATACTCTGTTTTTTTTACTCTGCTCCAATGGCCAAAAACACATTAAACTGAAAATAAGAAGAATGAAACAGAAACTAAATAAAAAAGTGGAAAAAAAGAGAATGAGAAACTCACGGTGCAAAGTTTTGGAAGAGAACTTGGTGGATATGAAACAGAGAAGAGGTGAAAAACAGGGTTGGGAGGAGAATGGATTTGAAAGAAAAAAGAAAGAGTGTAGTGTGATTTATGATATAGTGAAGTTGAAAAAAGTGAAGAAGATTAGGAGAGAATGTAGCAAATAAAATTGCAGTAGAAGAAATTCAACAGAGTCAAGTAACAATAAGAGTGTGAAAATTGCAAAGGAAAGCTCAAAATTCGGGAGAATTAAGAGTCAACATTACCGGAATATATAATGAAATAAATATTAACACAAAATATTTGTATTAATATAAAGTGAAAAAATTAGACAAAAAAAATAATATGGAAGTTTAGGTATAGGTATTAAAACCATTTCGTGTCCGTCGGTTGAATCGGTAAACCAATGAACCGGTCCCAATACCGGTACGATACAATAGTTATATCGGTCATACAATTATATCGATAAAAACTGGCCAAAATCGGTAAAAATTGGTCATACCGGCCGATTTTCAATTGAACTATACTGATCGTACCGGTCGATTTTTATTTAAAATTAATTTTTTAATGAAAATAAAAATAATTATTGTTTTTTATTGATTTTTCAACATTAATGTATATTTAACTTTACTAGTATGCAGTTTAATTAGTGAACCACCGGTTAAACCACTATACCACTGTACTAGTACCCAAACCGATTTCATGACCGGTACAATATTAATAACACTGATTTTAGAGTGTAATATTTATGCATAGATATTATAAAAATTTATACACGATCAGTATATTATCCACCATATATTTATATTAATTTTGTTTAAAAGTAAATAATAATTAAAAATAGATAATTTATGATACAATAGCAGTCTAAAAATCTCTTAATAGTTGGTGTATATATATTTTTCTCCCTCTCTTTATAATTGTGTGATTATATTCCTTTGTGAAATTTAGTTCCCCAATTTTTTTTTTAATACGTCCACTTTTTGCACAAAGATAGATTAATAATGCTTATATAAAAAAGCTTGGGACTGAATATTATCAAAAGTTAAATGAATGGATTAAAATAGCATAATTATAATAGACAATCGATCAAAAATGATATTGAGAGATTAATCTCAAAATCTCATATATGTATGATATTTTAATTACGCTGGTTGGAACTTGTTTTGTTGTAAAAATGAAAAAACTCAGAAGTCTCACATTGGAAGATTTTGTAAAAACCTCACAAGTCCCACATTGGAAGATTTTAAAAAAATCTCAGAAGTCCCACATTGGAGGATGCAAGAGTCTTCACAAGATCTCATGTTATAAATAGAAGTTTTCTCCTTCATATTTTCTTGCACCAAGTTGAGTACGTTTTTACTCAACTTTTTATTTCTCCCTCATAATTTCCGCCGATGCATTTCCGACAAACTTTTCCCCCTTTCTTTTCGTGACACTAAGAATTGGCAAATTGCGGGAATTTTGAGAACTGACACTGGTAGTCAGATTGTGGGAATAGAATTGGCACTTGTAGCCAAACTGTGGGAATTTCGAGAACTGAATTGGCATTTTTAATAATAAGAAATCGCATAACAGAGAACTGAACTGTTTTATCCTGGGGACGACGTGGTTGATAGTCTGTTTGCACAATTATTGGACAGTACCACGAAACGTCTTAAAGAGAGCAACCTGGTCGTGACTCAGCCAGTAAAAATTATCTCATGTCATTGTTGCGGGCTACATATACAACAACGCTTTATATATGTGTTTGACTTTTGAAGATTTCATAACTTAGTTAATAAGTTAAATTGACCAAAACGAATTAATAATGTTGTTTGGTTAAGATTTTTATTATTAAAAATGTAGCTTATAAATAATGGTTGGGTAAGGTACTTGGAGATTTGGAGATATTACTCACTAATAAGTCATGTTGATAAATCTTTTCCATTAATTTATATTTATTAGCTAGTTGATCACTACATCTTTTATCCAACACTTTTAAATTAATCAATCATCTTATCAGTATAAGTTTTCCCTATCTAAGTTTAATTTAAATAGCTTTTATCTTCATATGGAGGGAGTGGATTTGTTTGGATCTTGGGACAAATCTTTAGGTCTTATGAGTTTTGATCTTCTTATATTATCGGGATGAGGATCACTTATCTCAAAATGGTGTCTTCAACATTATCTCAGCTAATAACATTGTGTCACGTCATTTAAAAATCTACCTCACTCTTCACTAAAAAATATATTTATTCATATGACTTTTCATTTCCATTCTCTGATTGTTTGGGACAGGGTTGGTAACACCATTTTAGGACAGGGGATCATCATCCGAATTGTCGTACATGTTTACTTATTTGGCCAGAGATGAATAACTTCCTAACTTTCTAATAGTTTTTCTATCAATTGTAACACAATCATAATGTTTATTAGAAACATTCCAGTCATCTACTTTTATGTCATTGTTATAAAATGTGTTGTAATAAAATCTTGTATGTCTTTTCAAAATATTGTTTTAATGATATGGAAAAAAATGAATAATTATTCTTATAGTCACATATTCATGTAAATCTTTCTTGGGATATTAATCTCTAGCTATACATAATCCTTCTAATAATATTTTTATATACAAGAGTTTTAGTGTCTAAGTCAAAAGCACATGTTTAAAGACTAAGTGTGGTGATGATGATAGTAACAAGTAGAAAGTGGTGGTTGAGATGTGTTTTTCAACATTGAAAAAGTCCCCAAAATATATAATAAAATCAATAATAGGTATACAATGTCTTCCTATTAGCATTAGAGAACACCAAAATAAACAATACATCACCATTTGGAAAACATAGAGAAAATTAGCTATACTAACATATAGAGAAAGCAAATCAATAAATTAGTTAAACTAACATTTAGTCCCCATGCTAGAAACTGAAGTTAAATTGTTTTGAAAACGAATTAAAAATTGATTCGACGCTTTTAATTAATAAATATGCCTTGTCTTAAAAATAGCATTTAAAAGTGAAAATTTAACCTCCTAGGTCGAGAGTACTATGTTAAATTTGATGCTAAAGTTTATTTTCAAATTAGGTAATGAACTAATTTATTTTAATTATTTTAATCAATATCGCTCATAAGAATCAAATTTTTTATCTTTTGATCATCATGTGGATCTAACGGATCCTAAATTAGTAAACCAACACTGTGGTATATTACTTATGTTACTAATACTGTAATACACTCCAAGGAAGATAACTTACCTATTTCCGTCAGTAAAAAAAATGACATGTGTATTATTTTGCTCTAGAAATATTTTTGTAGAAAATGATTAAAATATACACATGTCACGATTTTAATAGTTAGAGAAAATAATTTATCTCCTTATATAAGGAGATACATTATTCTCTTTATTTATTTGTTTTTCAATTATAAAAAATTTGCTTTTATAATTGTCTCTGATTACATATGTGATTTTATTCTGGTTAGAAGGATTTCATTTTTTTTTTTGTAGAATGATCTGTTGGTTAGTTAGCTTACTTCTTAAAAAGTATACTTGATTGCTTTAACATGTTTTATAACTTTTTTTCTTATATGCTAATTTCTTGTGTTTCACTTTTTTCAAGAAAACATGAATAATAATATATAGCATGGTTAAAATTGGTTATACACTCATTATGAATTTATTAAAGACACCCTTTGTTTTACCAACAAGGTTTGATATAATTGTGTAAAGTTCCGCTAGATCCTTAGAACAACTAAAAAGACTCAATTTTTAGGAACGACACTTGGGAGAGACAATCACGCATCCTAAAAGAGATTAGTTCATTATCCATAAGGTATGATATACCCTTGATAGTATCAAAAATAATTTTCCTTTACTTTAGTGTGAAATCTTGGAGGATTTATCTCATGGACGTTTCAATATACTGCTAACTGGTAAATATGTGTAAAGATACTACTTACATTGTCGCAAACAAGTAAAAAAGTAAGGGATTGTCGTATCCATAAAGACTTGTTAATTCAGTCTTTCAAAATCAAATTAGTATTTTAAGCTAATTTAAAAAATAGCTTTTCGGAAAAGTTTTGATAGTGTTGGAGTATGAGTAGGGAAAAGCTTTTTAATTAGGCCGACCCAAAAGTGAATTTATAAGATTCAAGCCTTGATCTAAATAGTTAAATAGGTATTCCAATATTTTCGTAAACTCCAACGAACCTCATAACCTATTTTGACTTACATATTAATAATTAAATGTTGTTACTATGATAATAGAGCATATAATTTTTATGTTCATTAGTCACCCTTCTACTTGTGACTCAACCACTTTTCTATTCATTAAGATCATAATAGTATTTTGCACACACCAAAATTTCCTTACATATCTGATGAAATAATCAAAACTCCTTAATCATTTGAAAACTTTTTTTCAACCTAAACTTATTTTCCTAGTTCGAGACCCTTATCATGAAACACATGCATATGCATCTCTTCCTCTTCTTGCTGCTTCAGAGTCTCATACCAAGGAGCATTTCTAGTCACAGGAAGCCAAATACTCAAAAAGGCACTACATACTGAAAATACACCAAATATTATGTAAGAAAAAGATGGACTCAAATGACCAACCACAACAAGAAAAGGTGCCATTGAAGCCCCTAACATCAAACCTTGCCTCAACATTGGCACATCAAAGTTTCTTACATTTGTAGGGAATACTTTTGTTTGTTGGAGTTTCAACCTATTTTTATGTTTTGGCACTAATATATTAGGATATACTTATTTTATAAAATGTGTTAAATGTGTTGTTGCAAACACATTCTAGAACAGTATCTCACTTGTTATGTGGGTAAAGTGCCCTAAATATTTATTTTGAACTTTTTGTCTTTATAAAAAATGTATTGAATTTTACAACTGAAAAACATATACTAAGAAATTTTAGGTTTTTAAATTTTTAGTCAAAATAAGTAAATCCATGAATCAAACCAAATTAAATCATGTAAATTAGGTCTAGTTCATTTTTTACTTTGAACGAGTATAAATCAAACTAAACTAAACCATAATGTTTTATTTAGTTTGATTTCCAATCCTTTTTTATAAGATGTATTTTGAACATTAAAATATGGATTTTACTTTAAAGTTTAATCAATATGGACCCTTGGTGTAAATAAGTCTTACAATGACTTCCAAGTTCCAATGATAGGTTATCAGAATTTTTGTTACCTCTTCTGTTAGTTGTAAAATAAAAACTTGTGCATCAATGTATCACTATTAAATGTATTACATTGAGCATAAATATAGTCAAAGTTGAAGAAGATTTAGGTTCAAAATCTCATACGTACATAATTTATTATCACACTTTTATTTAAGATAGTCAATAATAAATAAGATATAAATTATAATTGATATAATAATAATGAATAAAACTTTTATGCTATTAGTATATATATTATTTTCTCTATAATTAAAAATTAAAAATAGAAGATATTGGTATTAAAGTACCATCCTATTTATAAGAATGGTGATTTCAACTAACTTAGCTAAAATAAGAATCAAATAAGGCTTTTTACAATGTGAGAATCAGACACTGTTTAACGAATTTTGAACTTCAAATATGATCGATTATTTTCATGTTTTCTAAGAGAATAATACTCTCTTATTTCTTGACCATTAATTACACAAATAATTTTCTTTTCTAAAACATAAAGATATTTATTCCCAACCAGGGAAGTTTGTGATTTGTAAACAGAAGAAAAAACATGTAATTTTCAAGATACACTAAGATTTATTTAAACTTTAAACAAAAATAAACAAATAAAGATTGAAATAATTACATGAGAAATGACATCAATTTAATTTTAATCAAGACTTCAAACTTTGACTATATGAACATTGACATTCACAAATTTAAGTTTCATTAGTATCACAATTCTGAGAACTTGAACAAACTTTTCTCCAAGTCCTCCATTTTCAACATCTTTACCACTTCATATTTCATTCCCAATACAAAAGACATTGTTTGGCTACTTAAATTCCGAAACTTGAGTGGACCATTCTTCAACCTTCCATTCAAAACCAATTCATAAACGCATCCAAATTAGCATCAATATTTTTAAAAGTACACCATAAAATAATATTTTTTAGTATCTATTTTGATCCCTCAAAATTTGTGTATGACAATTTGGTGTATGTATAATTGAAAATTTCAAAATAATCCCCAAAAATATTAAATGGGTGTCAAATTAGTTATTTTTAGTATTTTTTTTCTATGACCTTAAAATAGTCACATTCACGATTTAGTTAAATTTTTAATTTTTCAAGAATCAAATTAGTATATGTAAAAATTTATATCGGAAACTAGTATTCACTTTTTTTATAATTCACTCTTATGTTAAAGTTATGAGCTATAGTGAAAGAAAAGAAAAATTATTTATCCAAAACTTTAGGGATACATAATTCCTACTAGCATCCCTATATATTTGTATCATAAAATGATTAGGATTTTCTTCATTAATGAAGAAGCAAATGTTTCAAAAATCTTTAATGACATATATATTCATTTGATTACAATAAAATTATATTTTTTGCCATTAAAAACAAAGAGAAAAGATATATTTGTCTCTCCATTAATTGAGAAGATCTAATTCTAGAATAGCATACTCATATTTTGTTCCAAAGAAATTAACTAATTTTCAATGGTTTTCATGAGAAGCCAATAATTGAAGAGAAAATTCTATACCTCTTTATATAAACAAGCATTGAAAAGTAAAGAAGCTTGTCACAAGCTCTTCCCATTATCCTTCCTTTGTTTGCTACGTTGAAAGGATGTCCTTAATGATGTCAAAAATGTGGAAAATATAAGTAAAGTCGACAAAAACCCATGTCAATTTAAAAAAAAACAGAAACTTAGTGCATGAAGCTCCTACTTAGTGGGTTTAGAAAAAATAGATGTATGTAGTCTTATCTATGCAAGCAGAGAAACTATTAAGGTCACTAAACAATTAATGATGAGACATCATTGGTTTTAGATCATAAATTAAGTGCTCATGTTAGCAAAGAGTAATGTTTTGTTTATATCACCAAACATCATAGAGATTGCAAAATCATAGTGTAAGGTAGTAATTGATGTAGAGATATATAGAATATGTGAATAACATTATTGGTTAACAAAAGTGATTTACATTACCTGCAACTTTGTGGTACACTCCAAGAAGAATGTGACACCCTTTTCTCATTCTCAGGCAATGCCATATACTTGCTCCAATCCTCAAGCAAAATCTTAAGATCATTGATTTTGTTGTCTAAACCAACACAACAATTTGCATGCATTGTTGAAACCTTGTTAAGATCTCTGCTAGGTTGACAAAACCCACCAAAAAAAGCTGTGCTAAGGAACCTAATACTTAGCTTCATTTCAGAAATCAAAGGATGTCTTTTGATCTGGTTGAGAACATCTTGGTCATGCATCTTTGGGTATGCATTCTTAGAGGCAAACCAAAACTTATAGAACCAAATAGTTCTCTCATTAGATTTTACATAAGTGAACCCTCCATTTGGCATGTTCTTTAAGTCATAGGAATTTCCATTGAAAAAATCACATGCAATTTGGAAATCTGCATCTTGGTAAAATTCTGTGAATGGGTCTCTAAGCCACATTATATCAGTATCCTGCAAACAGAACAAAAAACAAAACAGTCATTTTCTTCACTAATTTTGAACCTAAATGTTTATTGTCAAGGTTACATCTAAAGGATTAGCTGAAGAGGGATCCGCGGACAATGAAAATGAATGGGAAGATCGAAAAGTTGGAAGAAGAAAGAACTTTTTTAGTTCGACCCATGAAATTAGCTAAGTATTTTATCCCTCCACTGAAATCTGTCATGGCTAAAGGGTAGCTTTTGGTCCGTAACAACCGGAAATAAGTTGGGCTCTGAATCTAATACATGTTAAGGTTTCATCTCAAAAACTAATTGACAATGAAATGCATAACCCAACATGCAATGAGGTAGACAAAGTGAGACTTGTTGGACAACAAATGTTATTCTTTGTCTATGTGGTTGTGTGTGTGGATGATAATGCATTGAATCTAGTTTTTAGCAAAACAAAAACATAACATGGTTATATATACCGTGAACACAAAGTTGTACCCCAATTCTAGGACAGAGCCAAGAAATTCAATTCTTCTCCACATCATGTGTAGGTAACCAGGGGTCATGAAAAATGCCTCACTTGTGAAATTGTCACCTTTGGTTTCAAGTTGAAAACAATGAGGGTGCAAAGCTAGGCAACGAGAATGTGCCTTTTGATCCAAAGTTATTACCACCAAATGATTCAAAAGCTTCTCTGTTTGGTTCCCTATGTGAAAACTTTCAAGAAAGAGATCAAATATAGAACCTGGCTCTGCCCATGCATCATTCAAAGTTGTGATTATCACTGTCTTTTCTCCCATAGAAGCATTTTTTAGAACACTCTCTAGCTTAGGGTCATAGATTTCCTGATACATAAAGATGAGACATTATCAAACATTCATAGTTCATACAAGACAAGTATATAAACTAAATTACCCTTTTTGCATGACCAAGTAAAGAATTGATTTTTGAGTAAATATTTTGTTAATTGAAAATTTGAAAAACTCAAAATGGTTCTAGAAATATCAAATGTCAGCCAAATTGGTCCTTTTAGCATCTTTTATATTACTGATATATACTATTTTGATTCACATTCGCGATCTTTGAGTACTAGTTTAGTTTTTTTACTTTTTCGGCGACCAAGTTGGTATACAAGAAATTTTGTAAGGACCATATTATTTTTTTAATAAATGGTACAACAATCCCTTTCTAAAATGCTGAGGAATCAAGTATGCATAGAATCAAAGTGAGTTATGTGGATCATAATTGTTCCAAAAACATCCAAAAAGAAACAAGTAGGCAAAAGGTACTTTAGAAAGATAACAAATTTGAAGTTAATAAAATATACATACTAATAAGCAAATAGATAAACTTCTATAAATTATTGAACCATATGGTCCCCTCCATTTGCTTATATATCCACTAGTCTAATGGTTCCAAGCTGTTTTGAGTTAAATTATTGACAACTTTTAGTCACTATTTGATATTACATCAATGAGTGGAAAGAAAGGAAAGAGGTGAGGAATAATCCCTTGTTTAGTACTACTACTCCTATACTAGTTTATAAATGGAAAATAAATTATTTAGATGTATACTAGTTCCTTCGGAACCCTAACATTTCCATCTATTTTATATCATTTTTGTAATGATTTCAAATTTTTAATTTGATATTTATTTAAAGAAGGGATCCACTTACTCCAAGAGTAAGTGAAAAAAACATAATTCATATCTTAGTCATTCATTCTTGGAAAATCTAATGGTTTAGATCTACTCACTAATTCAAATCATTGGATTTTCCAAGAATGGATGACTATGATGTGGAGTATATTTTTTTCACTTACTCTTGGAGTAAATGAATTGCTTCCCATTTATTTATTTACATATATCTTATATATTCACTACTTTATACCAATTTTTGTGTGACTAAGATCACATTGTGATTTGAGTCCTAAAGATGAATGAATGAAAAGAAAAGATTATGGAGTCATTTCACTAGTATATTTTTAATTTTCCTTCGAAACTCAACTCGCAATCAAACTTTCAGAAAGACAAACACCATGTTAAACAAATAAAAAGCAAGTTATCAAATGGGTAACAAGAGATATCAATAGTTTTATCATCAAATGCTCAAGAAATCACATTGCTAGGCATCTAAATTTCCCTACATGGAATTAAACATTTTCATGCAAAGTTTTTGGGCATAAGTTATGGCTTATCATGGCCACTTTCATGCTTATTCAATCTGAGTAAGTTTAGCATAAATATTACCAACAACTCAAATACGAGTTTAGTGGCGAAGATCAACAATGCATAGTAAAAAAATTCATCACTACTACATTAAGTAAATTATTAAATGATATGTTCAATAATCTTGAGACAATGATAATACAATAAAAGATAGCTTAGTATATAAAACAAGATGCCCAAAGAGTTAACGTTTAGTCTACATTTGGACAACATGGGAAAAAGTGGGGATGTGTGATACCAACTGTATTAGCACATATACACTAAAGTTGTTACATCACTGCAAAAAACATTAATTTGTTTAATAAAATATTAACTTTTAAAACAAGAAAAACTAGAGAAACCATTTGTTGTGGGTCCCATATTCCACAATTGAAAATTAAAGATTAATCTCTTTCGATGTATGAAAGTGTAGGCTTTGTAGGTAAATTATTTAAACTATAAACATATAGATAAGGTTATTTTCAAATAATCGAAGTCAGTTATAATACTCATTACACTCTGTATTGATTAGCTGTGAAATATTATTAATTGTTTGTTAATTGTAGATTATATCTAATATTTAATACTCCATACATATAAAGATATGATTAAATTATTCTAAGACTTATTTGCTCAAGTTTTTTTAAGAAGCATGTCTCTATTACGGGCATTTCCTATTTTATTGTTAATTAACTTTGATACAATTATGAATTTTCTTTGTATTCATTGTTATTTACTTATTTAATGAATTTAAATTAAATCTTGGTGTATCCTAGACTTTTGGTCAAGCCCGTCACTTTCTACCACTACATCACACCCTTGTGGTTGTGGGTATCTCTATTAATTTAAAAGTTATCCTATTATTTTATAATTTAAACATACATATATAACTGAAATTAATTTAAGTCAAAAATCAATTATAAAACAAAGACTAGCAAAAAAAGGTATCTGAATAACTTCGTTTGTTTATACACACCATGTTCATAGACTGTAATACTCCCCAACAACAGAAACCTAACGAAATGTATATAGCTCAATCCTAATTAAATCAACTTAAACTTAATTTTTCAACTATAATATTTAAATCATATACCTATATTCTTTTATCAGGAAGAAACATGTGTACAAAAAAATAAACAAGAATATAGTTGTCTGTGTCCAATCACTAAGCTTACTTATATGCTGGACCAACCCACGATGGTAACAATAGGGCATGTGCCCCCACAAAACTTTAGGGGAAAAATATATACCACCTATTTTATATTCATTCTAGGTTTATATTTATTAGTCTATTTATTTTTTAATATAATATTAAGGGGGATTCACTTACTCTTGGAGTAAGTGGAAAATATCTACTCTACATCTTAGTCATCCAATCTTGAAAAATTCAATGGTTTAGATATACTCACCATTTCAAATCATTGGATTTCCCAAGAATGAATATCATGATGCGGAGTAGGTCTTTTTCACTTACTCGAGTAAGTGGATCTCTCCCCTAATATTAATGGTGATCGTAATAGTTGAAGAATATTATTATTAATAAGATGCAAAATCGTCTGAATAAATTGTTAAATGATTATATGGTTATGTATATGTAGAGATGTTTTATAGTGTTGAAAATTAAAATTCCTATTAAAGTATGCTTTTGATTTTTGAAAATATTGAATTTTAGTTTAGTCCACATAATAGAGTTTTGGTCCTTGTATTTTTTCAAAATTTTGATTTTAGTCTTTGATAAACATCACTATGCCACATGAGTCACATTATTTAGTGACGTAGTCAACTCTGACATCAATATAAACTAAATAGACTAAAAACTAAGAAAAAAATTATAGGACTAAAACCAAAATTGCTTAATGAAAAACATATTTAAGTCAAAAAATTATTTAATGTTTTAAAAGTATATTTTGTATATCATACTATTATCATAAAAAAATTTGTGTATGCTTCATTTTTTCAAGGATTAAGAATCTTATATACATGTGTTAATAGATTATATATGCCTCATCATAATGTTTAGTTTCTGCATTATTCAATAATATGGCGTACGATCCTACGCAATATTATAGAGATATTTTGGTGATACCCATTGTAGAATATTCTACATAGAGAGAGGAACAATGCACAAAATATTAATTAAATTGATTGAAACTTGAAACGACCAAAATACACATTCTAGTAATTTCCTATGAAAACATTCCAATTCACAACCATGTCTATTAAAATTACCTAACCTCAATCCATGCCAATAGTAGCAACATGGAAATTAATTACCCATTGCCATGTATTCAGGAGCTATAAAGAAGAGGGAGAATTTATAACTGTAAAAATCAGAATTTAACCTCATAAAAGTGCTTATTTTGATGTTGAATTAGATATGCAACTTATATGATAAGATTTTTGTCATAAGGTATTAGAATAAAACGTTCAACACGCCTTTATTCATTATTTTTGGCCTTTTTAGCTTCTTTAGTTACAAATCTATGGACCCTTCCTAAATCTCTCAGAAACTGCTTTTATTCCGTGGTTAAAAAAGCTGAATCACTTTTCAGAAAATAAAAATTGTAATAAAACAGTTAATTCCACTCAGAAAACAAACACCACCTATAACCTTAACTGCATAAACATACAAAAAGCATGGTCCTTTTTACTTCATCACTTCAAGGTTTTGTGGGTACAAAGAATCAAACCGACCCAAAAAAACAAAAAAGAAAGTTCAAACCGATAAAAAAGCCAGCATGAACTGAAATGACATGAAAAAAAGCATCAATACCCAGAATTAAAAAAGTCAACTTTTTTATTGCTTGATAGCAAAAATAAAAGCATCAAAAGCCAAAATCTAAAAATTCCAATTGCAAAACACAATTTCACACACAGAAACATAGAACAAGTAAAAGAAAGAGAGAGAGAATTACCTTTGTTGATGGACCAATGAATTGTTTTGAAATTGAAGGGAAACCAAAGGGAGAAGCAGAGTTATATAGAAAAATCCACAGCATAGCAAAGCCAACAAAGAACACAATGATTCTCATTACCCTTTTCACCAAAAGGTGGCTACTACTTCCAGAACCACCAGAATTCCACGGCTTGTAACCGTTGTAACCACCGTTCTCAGCATCTCCGGTGAAGCTTGAATCCTTCATTATTTCCTTAGCTGAAATGGGGTGCTAAAAAATGGTCCCTTTTTCCTTATATATATATTGAGTAGCTATGCTTCTATGGTTTATTCATATAAACCAGTATGTATATAATTATATTATATCATATATATCATGAATACTGATATATATATATATATGTAGATAGTATATAGATTATTTGTTGAGTAACTTGAGACACTTTTGAGGATCACCCACTTTTTATGGGATAAGAAGAATTGGAGAAGAAGATGAAGAATAGAGAAAGGAATTAGAAGAAAAGAGTTTGAAGTTGAATAGTGTGGCACTAAAACTATGTGGGGTAGATACTTATAAGGATAACTTATGCCTGAGAACGCTGTTGGTCTAATGGTATAAGATTACTTTAAATTCTCAGAATGATCAAATAATCAATATTTCAATTTATGTGAGCAACATTTGTTAGAAGATACAATTATACACTCATTAGTTCCTTAAAAAAAATGTATAGTGTCAAAAAACTTATACCTGGAAGATTGGTCTGGTTGAAAATTAAATAAATAAATAACTAATTTTAGTTAATTTTCTTTGGTTAAAAAAAGAAAGAAAAAACAAAATAAATATCATAGGGATTTTGTCTTCATCTGTTGGAAGGAGGCTTATATGTCCTACCGTATTCTATGGGATTAGCCTATAGTACATGACAATTCATATTTAACTTATGATATAGATATTAAACTCTTTATTTATTTATATATATATATATATCAATTAAAGCACAAATTTTTAAACTATGATATAGATATTAAACTCTTTATATATATATATATATATATATATATCAATTAAAGTACAAATTTTTAAACTATGATATAGATATTAAACTCTTTATAATATCAATTAAAGTACTGAAATAGTTGTGGGATTATTAAATAGCTAAAGCGCATATTTGTTATATTTATATTATAATAAATTTATATATGAATATTATTATTTGCAATGGTACCGTGATTTTTCATGTTTCAAATAATTACTAGGTTCAAAACTTTGAGTCATTGATGTGTTTTTTGAAAAATATAACTTTTTCATGCCAAAATAGATTTTGACCGATACTAAATAGTTCTAACCATTATTTATTCAAATTTGATTGTTGAATTGTATTTTCATTATAAATGTTTTATTCTGATTTTGATATAACCAATACATGTTATATTGAAATGATGTAGGATTTGGTTACGCAGTTATCCTGTTGAACTGGGTACATATTAATAACTATGGGTTAGATAGTTTTGAAATTTTGAGGATTTTTCTGTTTAACATGATTAATAACAAAGAATGGATGAAGAAATGTATTACATTTATAGATATTAGCGTGTTGACAGACACTCACGTGTCTCAAGCCGTTTTTCTATTAAATGAATTGCAATTTTGCATGTTAAAAAATGAAAATGATAAATTATCGTGTTCAAATATTGTTTTGATCAATGTAGAAAAACTACCGTGTTCAAATTAAAAAACGGTAAAAGTTACATAAAAAAAACATCGAACATAAAATGAGAAAATAAGTTATATGATTTTTTTTGTAGAAAATATAGATTAGTAAGGGTAAAATAGGAAACAAAAATTACACTACCATGAGTGGTTATTTTGTGTTTTCCCTTTATATTAATATAGATTAGACTGTCGACCAACCCGCATTCTTATTTAACAGTATTAAATATTTTATTTTTATATATTTTATTTTAGATAATTATATCACATTTATATATTAAATGTACATGATATTATAACTTTCGTAATAAAAATATAAAAATGGATTGTGATATTATTAAAAATTGCATTGGTGTATGTATCTTCCTCTAACTTCCATTAACATTTTTTTATTGTGTGAGAAAAAATTGTAATTTTATTTGATTAAAAGACCAAATTATGTAAGAGGAAATTACATCATATAGGTAGTTATAATAAATTTTAACTTTATATATAATATAAATAATAGATTCAACTGCAATAATGTCAAAGAATCATCATAATAGATAAAGACAATCTTGGAAATAAAAAACTATCATTCATCAAAATAGAGAAATGATATAGATATGGACAATTTTGAAATTAAAAAATTACATATGTTAAATACATATTTACCCTTAAGTCATATTTTTACTTTAAATATTAGTATAGCTAGAGTGATTATATATATATATATATATATATATATTTTTTTTTTTTTTTTTTTTGTGGCCCTAGTTAATTATCCAATATTTCCACTCAGCATGTGAAAAAATAATTCATATAAAGTAATGTTTTCTTTTATTTAAATAACCTCCAACTCCAATGTCAAACTAATATGTTTAAAGAATTTGGAGTCATGTTATAAATATTGTACCGGTCGATTTAGTCGGTAAAACAGTGAATCACTCATCTAATTTATATAATATTACAATTATACTAGACATACAATTAAATTAGTTAAAGGAAACAATTGTCAAAATTGGTCGCATTGTATTATACTGTACCAGTCAAAACTGATTTGAGAAAGAAAAAATTTCATAATTTTCAAAAAGATTAGATTTGAAAACATGTTTCTCATGAATAGTTTTCATATTTGTAACATAATCAATCATTCAACCATTTGGATAATTAAATTATATATTATAAAAAAATATTTATAAATTTATTATAAAATATATCAGTGAATAATTGGTTAAATTAGTGTACTGTTAGTAATTTGACCCGTATGATAAGGTACCATGTTAATAAGACTAATTTGTACTCTACCTTAAAAAAGAATCTGGAATCGTTTTACACAAACCAACTATATTACTTCAAATTTGGTTGTTGATTACTTCATACATTTTTTATTGTGATATTGGGTGGTTATGACGTAGTTAAAATTATAAGATGAAATGTCATTTTTGTCTTTTTAGTTTTTGATAAGATTATACATATACTCTTTAAAGTAAAAAAAAAAAAAGGAACTTCTCTCACTAGTAATTGAGAGAATCTTTTTCGTTAAAGAGAGTGGATGAAGTTGAAATAATTTATTAAAATTTGAATTTGATATACCCATTTTACAAAACGTATTAAATAAGTATCGTCTAATTAATTTCAATTCCAGAGTGAGTGTCATAGCTATTCATGTGGGGATTATTAGTCAAATAATATTAAATAAAAATAATGATATACAATGTTACAAAATTGTCCTACAAATCATCATACACCATAAAAAATGACATAGTTTACTTGTAAATTAATTATTAGTAAATAAAATATTATTTTATAATACATACTAACTTTCTTATGATATAAAATAATTTATAAGAAGATATATAATTTTTCATTAAATAAACCAAATTGTGCACTCATTCTTAACAAAATGATTTGACATCATTTTTATATTTGAATAAATGATTTGTATAAAAAATTCAGTAATTTCATCATTTTAATTGTTGCATTATTTTGGTTATTGATAGTTGTATATTACTTTCTACAAAACTAGCTATTTGACATTAAATTTAAAAATGTAATATTTATACGATGTCAGTATAAAGATTTATATAGTCTGAGTTATATATACAAAAATAATTAAACTTTTAGTATAAACCTCAATCATTTCTAACCTTTAGCCACTAAGCTATGTCAAACAAAACCTAAACATACTCATTAAGCAATATATTAAGTTCCCCTTCACGGCAGCAAGAAAATATATAATAAATCCCAATATGCAGACTTAGTCAAACACTTCAATAACACTTTTAGCTAAGTAAAGGTGATATGGTGGATACTAAATTCTTACTAATTATCAACTAAATTTATTTAGTATAGAACCCAAAAAAGTCAACTAATTATATAATAAATGAGTGATCAAAATCACTCTAAACTTACTTCACATCTTAACTATCAATTTTAAAGAAATCAAATGGTTTAAATTAGTGTGTAGATCTAAATCATTGGATTTCACTAGAATTGATAGTTAAGATGTAAAGTAAATTTAAACCATTATTATAATTGAGTAAGTTTAAACAATGTTATTAATATTGTATCAATCATCAGACCGGTAGGGGTACTGGTACAATGGTATAGTGGTGTAACGGTGATTCACTAATTAAACTGCATACTGGTAAAGTTAGATATATATATATATATATATATATATATATATATATATATATATATATATATAATATTAACATTAATGTTGAAAAATCAATAAAAAATAATTATTATTTGTATTTCCATTAAAAATTAATTTTAAATAAAAATCGACCAGTATGATCGGTACAGTTCAATTGAAAATCGGCCGGTATAACCGGTTTTTACCAATTTTGGTAGGTTTTTACCGGTATAATTATTGTATCATACTAGTATTGTGACCGGTTCACTGGTTTACCGATTCAACCGGTTGACACAAAACGGTTTTAATAACTATGATTTAAACCATTGAATTTCCCTAAACGGTTTCATTTTATTATATGAAATGAATTATTTGAATGTTTCAATATTTATATACCTAGTATATTACTTGGAAACCGGTCGTTCGATTGAAACCTTTCCAGTTTCACGTGGATTCTTATAACCAAATATCTCATCTGGCTCTTTTATAAATATATTTGACAAATTTCACATGTATTAAGAAAATTAGTTAAAAGATAGTTAATTATTTTGATTTAATAAAAAGTATACAAATAATTATAATAATAAGTAGATAAATTTAATTATATTTGACACCTAAAAATAGTAATATATTTTCTTTGATAAGAGAGTGACTACATTAAATCAATGAGAAAACATCATACATTCTTTTGTAGAAAAAAAAGATGTATATATTGATATTGTAAAAGCTTTTTATATTGTCACTGCATCATCAAACATTTATTTTTAATTATCATTTACTCTTAAATAAAAGTAATATAAATACATGTTAAATAATTTACCGATTATATATAAATCTACATATCTAAAAAAAATTGTTGTGCCACAAAATTGTAAAAAAACAAAAAAGAAATTGTTGTCATAATAGAAAGTGAAACTCTTTTTCATTTCTATAATCCTAGACCAAAGTTAAAATTCATATGCAATTTTGAACGGGTCAAGGTGGACATGTCAAAATAATCGAAATTGATTATTAGCTTATAGCTATAGAAAAATTGAACATCCAATTGTGAGAAATGTGATTGGCTGAACCATGTGACAATTGTTTAATTCGAAAAGTCACCAGAAAAGTGATTTTCCAAAACATTAGGCTACACCAATAAAGACCGGTCTTAGTTGTTGCCTCATGTCTGCGTCAAACTAGTATACATCAGCTTATGTTGATCTCACAATTTTTCTTATAAAATTCATAAGCTCCCTTTGAGACTTATTATTTTATTAGAGACACTTTTGGTGCATGGGTGGACCAATTGGATATAAAGTTATAAACCATACACTTTAGATTCCATTGGTAAAAATCACTAATGGAGATCATATATCCTATTTTTTGTCTTATTTGTATCCAAATCTAATAGATAAGTCTCACATAATTAAAAAGAAAAATCATAGAAATATAAAATAACTTTTGAGGAGGGACTCACTTACTCCAAGTAAGTGGAAAAACATACTTCACATTATGATCATTCATTCTTGGGAAATCCAATGATTTGAATTGGTGAGTACATCTAAATCATTGGATTTTCCAAGATTGAATGACTAAGATGAGAAGTATGTTTTTTTCACTTACTCTTAGACTAATTGGATTCATCGTGTAACGCCCAAAATTCTACCATTGAAATTTTTTCCCTTATTTATTTCCTTAACATACATTTTTCATTTTAATTCTATTTAACTATTCTTACTCATTCCATATCCTCATATGTGTATACATTCTATACATATAATCATAATTCATATAAATATAATTCAGTAACCACCGCATACAACTAGCTATGGGTTTTCAAAATACTCATAGCTACAAATATCCAGAGTTACAACATCATGTAAGTTAATATATCTATAGTTACATAATGTTTTAAACTACCAAATATGCACTCATATACAAAATAGTGCAAATAAATGAATCCAAAATATAAAGCTCCTAAAGCTCCAAAAATGACTCCCCTTCATAACATCTGTTTATCTGCAACGAGATTATCAATGATAAAAGCACAAATCACGCAAAGGAGTAAGTCATTAATTCAATAAATGTCATTATAAAATAATCCACATTAGAAAAGGGTTAGTAAACCATTTTGAAATTCATTTTCTTTGCTGCATAACTTGAGCCAAAGTCGCTACACCCCTTAAGGTTAGCTAAAAGCGGACTCTCATTTCTTTTAAAAGAAAACGTGCTACATATACTCGAGGCGGAGTTTTGCTTATATACCCAAGCCAGAGTTTTGCTTATATACTCAAGCTAGAGTCGCTAACCATCTATGGTCGGCTAAAAATATATTCTCCTTTCTTTGATTTCACAATTTCTCATTTCCTGTAAATCTACGCCCACTTTAGTATAAACATACTCATATATGTTTATACTAAATGCATAATTCACAACTCAATCATTGCATAATCAGAAAATACACACATTTTCCTTTCCAAATGCACAAATAATGACTTATCCTTACATCGGTGAGTGTTGGGTTTGGTTCTTGGCAACTTCACAAGTTCCACCGACACCGCCGCCAACTGTAGGATCTTTATTCATTCTCACCATATAACACAATGTTAGTCATTATTCCAAATATCACATAAACGACTTATATTGCATTATTTAACCATACAATATATTCATCATATTTTCAATGTTGCTAAACAACTTTCATCATAAGTTTACAACCATCCAAAACATACATAATCATCTCATATTTCAACATTAGAAGGTAAACTCATCTTCTACCTCTAACATGTTACCCATTTTCCATTTTAACCACATTTTCTCTTTAGGGTTTTGGGGTTTGTATGAATCAACCCACAACCCTTTCCATTCTTGAAATACTAACTCTAAACCAAGAGTTTACAAGGTAAAAACGACGTAAAACGAACCATAACTCAAAATGATGAGTTTCCATGGTTTCTCACATTTTGAGAAGAGATCTCACATACCCAAAATGAGTTTTAAAGAGAAGAAAAGAGTTAGAAACAAAAGTTTTACCTCTTCTCAAGCTCTTGGATGAGTATCAAAGCTCATTGCCATTGGAAAAGCTTTCTTCTCTCACCTCTCTTCAATTCTTAATCCTAAAATGTGTTTGGGGTTTCTCATTAAATGGTGTCTCGTCAGGTTCTCGCTTAAGCGAGCCCTTTCTCGCTCAAGCGAGAAAATCCCGCCTATTTTAAAAACTCAGATCTGACCCTCTCGCTCAAACGAGAATCCTCTCATTCAAGCGAGAATCTTACAGCCTCGACAGGTCCAAAACATCACTTTTCTCGCCTAGGCGAGCCAACTCTCGCTCGGGCGAGAATCATTCCGTATAGCTCAGGATTTCACCCTTCCAGTTGAGCCTTTCTCGTCCAGGCGAGCCAACTCTCGCTCAGGCGAGACCACTCTCGCTCAGGCGAGAATCCTTCAATATAGCCCAGGATTTCACCCTCCCAAGTGAGCCATTCTCGCACAGGCGAGAATCCCTCGCTCAAGCGAGAATCCCAGGACTGATACTATAATTTTAAAGACTTAAATTTAGGGTGTTACACATCCCCTTATGTGTTAATTATCATTATCCTTAAATAAAAGTAATTGATGTAAATGGTAATCATATATATTTTTATAAAACTTTTGTTGAAGAATGATTGATTATTAAATATAATAATGAATAATTCACCCACAATATATAGAACTCATAAACTTGTACTACATATTAGTGAATAATTCACCCACAATATAAAGATTATCATTGCTTAGTTATGGATGTAATGTAATGATTAAACTATATATTATTTCAAATTATGACCATTGAATATAACTAACAATGATATTTCCAAAGTCTTAATAATTGACTTTCGAAGATTATGAAGTTCAATCTAAAATGTCGTGGAAGATAATATTTATTAATTATCTTGAAAAATATAATAAAGGTTCACTATTCAACATTTTTTTATGAAGAAGTTATCCCTTGTATAAAAAGAAGGTGAATTTATAAGGAAGAGAATTAAGCAAACAAATGAGAAGAATAAGATATTCACAACTAATTTTTAGAAATGGGAGATTACATAAACATCGTATTAGATTTCAGAAATATATTGTTACAATCTTCACTAATATAACCACCATCCATTTAATTTAAATAAAAATCACAATCTACGTTTTAATGCATCATCAACTATAAAATCACAACTAATTTTATACCCAAATTTAATAAGGAAAACTCAATGTCACTATGTTAGGGTTTGGTTTGTACATGCGTTCAATTTTTGGGTTCAGATTTAGTACAACTAATATTATACACCGAACTCGCCCTAAACTCGATTGATATATGTAAAATTACCAAATTAGAATTATATATATATATATATATATATATATACATAATGGATATATATAACATATATGAATACATCTTTCAGACGAGCTCTCGTCGAATTTGAATTACCCGAAATTCAACGTGTTCAAAGATGATAACATTGTTTTCAATTCTGCTTAATTCAAGTTATAGATTTAAGATTTGAGTTCGGGTAAAAATCCTACCTTGATCAACCATGTTGCCATTTCAAACCCTCAACCAAAGATAACCTTAGGTAATGTTGTTCTTTTCTTTATTCCATATGATAAGGGAAAAAGATATCAAGGGAGGAGAAAGAATGGTTCTAAAGAGTCCTTGGGGAGTGGTTTTCCCTCTACCATTCAGATTAAGTGTGGCTTCAACGAGGCTGCACTCGCTCTGCGAGATTGACTAGGTTCACTTAGCAACAATAACAGTTCTGGTCGGGCTGTCAATATACTCTATCATAGTTGCGGAGCTTGGGAAAGGAGATCATGTTATAAAAGGAGATGGAGGGCTCACGCGTCACTAGTCACATTAATAGAGGATTGGTAGAGGGGAATGAAGACAACACCAAGAGAAAATATATTGGTTGTGGAAAAGGATATTGGAAGGTAACAAGGATGTTTATGTTCTAATCGGAAACAAAATGGAGTCGTTAGATTATGAAACAAGAGGTTATTTAACAGGACCAGCTTTTAATTTAGGATATTCTATATTAATGGACAAACAAAGTATTTCAAAACTCTAAGAAAAACTACACTTGACATTCAGAAAATATTCATATTTTGTAAGTTAAAATGTGACTAATTGTAAAATAGGCACATCCTGCGATCAGAGAATGTCATAGAAAGTAGAAGCAACCATCTAACAGAAATTTGACGGCAATGGTGCACAAAACACCTTAGTCTCAAAGGTGCCAATATCAGACATACCACAAGAAAACCCAATTAAAAAAACCACACAGATTCAACCATAAAAATGTCGGTCACATGACACTAACAATAACATGTTTTAAAGAGAGAGGGGGGAGGGGGGGAAATGGAATAACACCCCATAACTTGAAACATCGCTAACATCTTAGCAGTAAAACATGACCTTCTTCACGTTATCCCTCAATGCAGGAAGAGGCCTCACAGCAGCATTGACACCAGGTGCCCGAGTGCTACGGGTCGCATTGCCACCCGTTGCACGACCAGCAGCATATGCACCACTTGCCATTGACCCACTGTCAGAAGTCTCAGGTTCCATGTAGAACCGAGCTCGAAATGCAGCAAGATGAGCATAATAGGCAGGAGGCACTGCAAGGAAGAACACCACACCACTAGTGAGCTACATATAACAACATCAATGCAGATAAATCCAAACAAGTTATCATTTAATCATCTTTTTTTAAATAAAAACGACTCACCAATTGAAACAGAGCGTGTACACCTTGCATAACTACGGAAAACAAATAGAAAATCATCATATTTAATTAGGTAATGGAAATACCAAAGGAACCAATAGCAAACAAATAACACAGTGGGGAAAATAGCATATCACAAATACTAACGTGTAGCACAGATTGTTGGTTAGAGTCTGTAAACCATCAGCAGAAAAATTGTTCTCGTCCCACAGAACATGGTAATGAGCAGGACGGCTTGTACCCTGTAGTATTTCACAAACATAATCCATTAAATTATTATTATTATTATTTACTCTTATAAATGAGAAAAATAAATACGGCAAAAAATATTCACCTGTATTCCAGCATGACTGCAAAGATAGAAGTCAAATTCTGTGGGATGACAGATTTTGGAGTCTACCACAGTTCCTGCAAAGGTTTCCAGGTAGTTTCTAAAGCGTCAAACTTATGAAGGTAGTAAAAGTAAACAAACCATAACAAATTATAGAATGAATACCAGGTAATATATTCCCACTCCTATCCACAGAACCCCTGTCATTATGGTTGCTTGCAAAGAGCCTCGTATGGTGGCGCTTCTGAACGACCACAAATGTCACAGGTGGCTGATAGTTAGCCTCAAGAGATGCACAAGCCTAAAAATGAGCAACGGGTACGTTGGAAAATCATTAGCAACATGGATCATTCATAAGTGTTGTAGTAAATAAAAGCAAGCAGAACATATTCACTTCACCTTCCGAATAGCATCAAGCTCAAACAATAAAACTTGATAAAACTGACCCTCACTAACACCATCCCTGCATGTAATATTTTCCCGTCATATACTGTAAAATAAATCACCATCAACAGAAAAGACTACACTCAAATAACAATACCTGTAAAATATGATCCGAGTTGGCTTCTGCCCTGTAGCCCTCCGGAAAGATATGAGAAGTTCCCTACCAAAAATAATAAAATAAGAAAATAAACTAGAAAACTGAAACTAATGCAGGTCTTGGCCCAGCAAAGCAAGGGACCCAAACATGTGCATCATCAAGCTTGCTTATGATCGGGGATGTAGAGACAGAGCATACTTAATCATTCCACCAGTCATAGTCCCTCTGACAGGATCCTGCCACTGCTTAAAGAGATCCTGAATGAGTTCTTGTCTGTGTGCTTGGGCACAAACCAGACCAGCATACTGAGTAATTTCAGGCCAATCTTGAGAAGCCACGACCTATTTCAACACATAATTAAAAAAACATATATTTAAAAACTTCAAGCTTGGAAATTGGAATGGTTAGACCTAAATACAAGTTCAGAAACATACAGCTGCAATGGAAGGGCTAGAATCCTCTCCAGGGTGTGGATGAGTCACATCAGCTCCAAAAATAATTGTAGGCCTGTCACTGACCAAGGGAATGCGTCGTGAAAGGGCATCAACAAGCACAGTATTCCTTCCTCCAACCTTGACATTAATTTTCAAAGCAACATTTGCAAGGTACTGCTTGCTCATTTTAAATACATGCTTTGTTAGACAACATTGAGAAACAACCCCAAGATCTGTCTCACATATACGTTTGAGGTCACCTGGATAAATAATAAAATATGTTAAGAGATATATTCACCATGAAGGGGGAGGAACATAGAGTAGTTGACAAGTCATTACCATAAAGAGAGCCATTATTATCTGGCAAAATAACAACGAGCAGATCAAGATCCTGTCCCTGCAGTCTTCTCTTAGCATCAGAATGCCTATTTTTAAGAACTTTTTCAACTTGGTCAGGGCGAGCACTGAGTACAGGAACAACTGGCTCTGGATTGAATGACTGGTCACATTCAACAAAAAGATGAAATACTGTAGATAATGGTATGGAAAACATGTTTGAGTAAAGTGAATATGAAGTATACATACCATGCCAGATATTTGACACATATGGGCAAGTTCAAAACAAAAACTCCGTGCAACACTATCTTGAATGTTCCTTGCAAAGTTTATGCAGAACCAGTGATTGACTGTTCCCCCGTTGACCATTTTCTGTATAATTCATGAACAGAAAAGGACAATTTCATATTTAATCAGCAAGTGGGACAACATTTAACCTCCAACATAATAATCAGTTTAAATTTTAGTAAACAATATATCTTCACTCATCTATGAACTTTCAAAAATAGACATCGCATATATGTGCTGGCATGTAAACGCACGCAATTGTTTATAAGTATTTATAATGTTTACCTAAACTGTATAACAAATTAAGACACTACATCAACTAATATATTATTTCCTTTGAGACGAGTAAAATAAAATCAGCATTTCCATGTTAACTCAACTTTTCGGGATAAAAGAGCCATGGCAGAGAAACTAAACACTTCTCATTCCTGATATGCAATGCCAGCTAATACAGGTAATAGAAGACAGTTGCAATGATCACCAACCCCAATAAAAGCTTGGGTAAAATAAAATTATAGCCAAGAATAGTGAGGAAGAATATTATACTGTTATAGTATGCAAATGAATACTCAAACAAGGTCAAACGCATAAAACGAACAATGCTACTTATTGTCTTTCTATACAATAGCCACATAAACAAAACAGGGTACAAAATCACCTTATTCATCATATTCCATTGGCCAACCTGAGGCAAGCAGTCCTTTTCTCTACCTGTGTCATGATATTTGAGCTGAAGAAAAAAAAATGGTATTTATCATTTTTAACACAATTTAAGTTTACAAACCAATGAAATTAATTTAAAACAAGACAAAGGAGGAAAATTACCCGAGGTGGAGGGAGGATGCGAGCTTCAACTTGGGCAAGTTTGTCGCTAATTTTAATTCCAAACTCTTTGGCATATGGATCCTCATGGTAGGCATTGTGACGTACAGTCTGAATAGTGATAACACAATGAATAAGTAGGTTATAAAAGGCTAGTTTAACTTACAATTGGAAATCAAGAACCCACAAACTACACGTAATAAAGTTAAATATAAAAACATGAATAATCATGTATTAGCAATGTAAAACGTCTGTAACAGGGAGCTAGGAAATATTCAGAGACCTGCATAATATCACGTTCCCTCTCAACAGGACGCTGGCATGTGACTTTGAGCAAAGCAGTAATCTGCCTCTCATTCAACCTCTTTGAGTACCTTTGACCTTCTACAATCTTGCAAACCTACACCCAGACAACCAATTAACATAGGCAAATTCACATCATTGCGGGAAAAGCTTAAGCCTACAAGAACATGTACCTCCATTGGCAAATAGTTTGGTCTCTGTGTATTGCCTACTTGCAAACAAGGCCACTGGGTATTTTTTATAATAAAACCGTAAGTCTCAAAGAAATACTCCACAACAGATTTCATCGTTCCCCTCTCATCCACAGGGAATCTAGAAATTATTGAGAACACAAGGTCAGCAGAAGAATCTCTAGGTTGCATTAAGAAAACTTAATTAATACTACTCACGTCAGCTCTCTTGTAGCTTGTGAGGTAAGACCAGAGATACGATATTTTCTTCTCATGTTTCCACGATGTGTTACTTCAACTTTTATACCTCGGAGTGCTTTTTTTATCTGTAATTCAGAAATGAAAAGATGGAGAAAACTTGTCATTTCCTTAAAAATAGAACTGAAAATCAAAACAGCATCTCCAAGTTTCCAACTAAATAAAATGAAAGTTTATTTGATACTGCAAGGAAAATGAAAGAGAACTTGGTATTATGTAGTGACAGCAAAATAAGAAAGTGCACATGCATGCATACAATAGAGTATCCATGCTATAGTGCAATAGAGTATTCATTTGATGCTGCCAAATTTAAATCTAATATTATTTGGTATATATAGATAGTAATAGAAAAATAAGAAAAGACATTCACACAACAGAGTACCACCTTATACTAAAGCTTTAAACCTTTAGTTGATGACCTACTAACACTGAAAAGAATTGTACACTAAACACATTAAATTTAAACATGTA
The DNA here is from genome assembly GCA_009771035.1 of Lupinus albus. Taxonomy (NCBI): domain Eukaryota; kingdom Viridiplantae; phylum Streptophyta; class Magnoliopsida; order Fabales; family Fabaceae; genus Lupinus; species Lupinus albus. The sequence continues at coordinate 3,576,590 of CM020022.1, read as the reverse complement.
CTTTTTATTAGGAAAGGACATCATCAAAATCAAACCTTCACACGATCAGAATCAGACAGTGGTCGCTGACAGACATCCCTGTTCAGCAGTTCAGTGACGAAGTCGACTACTGGCAATGGCTCAATAAATGCAGTGGAGGACATATCTGCACATCCATAAATTCAAATTTATTTTAGAACAAAATGGGTTCAGAAGAACTTAAATAGAGTCCATGAAAACTGAAAGAAGAGGCATTCAAACAAATAGAATGATATCACATACCAATGTTCAGAGACAGTCCCATCTGAGTGGGGCGGATACTTTGATAAAAACCACGCCAACTTTCCAGACCCTCACCTAATGGCTGCCTTCTACCAAGATCAGGGGAATAAAATGATCTTCCTACAGGGCAGTACCTGCAACGTCGCGAATACAGTTAGCAAAAGCACTTGCAGCAATAGAAACCACAGTCTACTAAACAGAACTCAAAAGGGATACGTCAAGAACCTGGTAGTAGGGAGTTCACGCAGGACAATGTCAAGAACTTGCAGAGCTTCCTGAGGGGCATCAGTTTGCCTCCCCTGAAGGAAGAGTCCTAAATGATGAAGGTCTGCCCTTGAAGCCATTTTTATCACAACCTTGAACTCCCTTTCTCTCCTGTATAGAAATATAAACACAAAATATTAACATATAAAAAGGGATAAAATCAACCATTAATTTACAGTTAGTAATGAACATGAATGAGGTAAACCTCTGTGCTCCTGTTCCATCATCTTCATCAATAAGAGAGACACGAAACTCCTTTGAAACAAAAGGAAGCGGTCCAGCAGTATACAGGCTCTTGCGGCCGTCATAAGCAGGGAGCCTTTTTCCAAGATGAGAATTACGATAAAGCTTCACAAGTTGTTCCATCACAGCTCGGTTCACTCCTCTTGAAGTCACTTCTGGGGTAATTGTGACCTAATCAACCAAGAGCAGCATTAAGAGTTAGTGAAATTATAAGAAGTGATGGAACCAAGAGCAGTAACAGTTTAAAGTGGAACTTTACTTACATCATATTGATGCAAATCTTTATTAGGTAGCTCGGCAAAGAAGTGATTGGCCTTGACAATACATTTATGGCCAAATGTACCCTTTCCAGGACGAAGAGGAAACCGGATTGATGATTTGCTGGCAGGTGGAGCAACAGGAGCAGGATCGGGAACATCAGCAGCTTCCGATTGAATGGACAGCTGCTCCGTGTTTGATTGAATAGGCAGCTGTTCCGTGTTTGATTGAATGGGCAGCTGCTCCATTTCTGATTGAATAGACAGCTGTTTCATTTTATGTTCCACTGGTAACGGCTCAGGTGCCTTCGAAGAAGATGCAGCCTCAACTGGTGTAGGCTGAGGAGTAGCCCCAGCTTGGTATGGAACTGGGGTTGCTTGGTGCAGCTCGGGGTAAGGTGGCCTGGAAGAGGCACCATATGAAGATCCAGGTCCTACGCCTCGGCCACTGCCCATACCACCACCACGGCCACCACCACGGCCGCCTCCACCTACATACTCACCACCACCACGGCCGCCTACACCAACATACTCACCACCACCACGCCCGCCTCCACCAACATACTCACCACCACCACGGCCAACTCCACCAACATACTCACCACCACCACGTCCACCGCTACTGCCACCACGTCCACCACTGCCACCATACTCGCCACCACCATATCGTCCACCACGGCCTCCTTGCTGAGGTGGCGCTCCCCTTCCTCGACCTTGTTGATAGTCAGGGGGACCACCATATTGTTGTTGCGGCATACCACGACCACGCCCACCACCACCACGTCCTCCTTGAACTGCATAACCTCCACGTCCACCCTGAGGTGCTCCTGCCATTCCAGCTGGAGGGGCATACTGTTGAGGGGGTGGGGCATTCCTTTCAGCAGTGTGTTCAGAGCTTTCAACCCCACTGGGTCCTTCAGTTCTCCTCTTCCTCACCATGATTGAGACTGCAAACACAGATAAAACAGAACAAACATTATTATGCACGTCATAAATAACCCGTACACAATACATTTTACACTCTTGAACACCATCAATGCAAATTGATCAAAAATTAAAGGAAATATATGGTGGAAACCATCATCAGATAATGAAATCACTTTGAAGATAAGCTACGTGTGAAAAACATAAATAACATATTATCTTAATTAAAACACATTTAAGATGAATACATGTGCTGACACGCGTAATAAAAAAACATTACTACACCACCATTTAAATGCAATTTGATCAAAAATAAAAGGGAAAACGTGGCAACACCAACAACATATAATGCATAAACAACATATTTCTTAATCATAACACATCATTCTTAAGCAGAAAAAAAACATTACTACGTCTATGATCAACGCAAAATGATCACAAATTATTATAAAAAAAATATGGCAAGAACAACACAGACAATGCATCCATCTGAAAGAAAAGCTACCAAAATAATTCAAAGAATACACAGACTTCTTGAATATAACAGAGTGATTACCAAAATAATTTATAGGAAAACAAACGAAGTGTTCAAAATAATACTACCAATGCTGAAGTGTCTGTCACAAACCTAGTTAAAAAAATGTGGCAAGTAGATTTCCAGAAAGAAGAAAATACACGGAAAAGCACAGTTAAAAATACCAAAAAATTAAATTAAGTTTACGGTGACTTTTTTTGTTATGTTTACAATGACTTTTGAACGTACGAGAAACAGAAAGCCTTTTTCTCCATATCTAAACCCTAAACTACAAAAAAACGCTTGACGAAAAAATATCACATGTTCATCAGAAACAAAGAATCACTACAATCTTGACATACATTGCAAGAGAAAAACCAAAACTCATCAACAAAATTACAAAACATGTCAATATAACAAAAATCACCTAAAAATGAATAATAAAATAACAACTTCGAATATGAAACCGGAAAAGTATTTCCCCTCACAGAATCACCAAAAATCTTGAAAACCTAGCCACCATAAAACGACAAAAAGAAAACAAGAATCGAAAAAATTAGTCAAAAAAGGAAACAGATTAAAGCAAAAACCACTCACAGCAACGATTACAACAAGTACACAGTAAATATCTCTAAAAAATCCAAAATAATCGAAAACACAAAACACAAAGCTAAAATCAAAATCAAAACCCTAGAGCAAGAGAGTGATCGATTTTTCTACCTTGAAAAAAGCGAAAGAGGAATAATAAACAGGTGAGGTTGTTGCGAGTGAGAAATGTGAGAGTAACAGAAGAAGAATGAAGAGAGAGAAAGGTTTTCTTCTCTCACTAGGATTTGAGAGCAGAGAGAGAGAGTAGGGTGAAAATAAAATAACTGAAGGCGCAAGGGAAATGAAGCAATGTGAGAGAGTGGGAGGTTATAAAGATGGGGTTGTACTATGAAAATGACCACTCTGTCCCTACCCCACATACCCCTCGGGATCCACTTATTTCAAGAGTAAGATTAAAGTTCTAAACTTACGAATAGTTTGAATTAATAAATAAATTTAAACCATTAAATTTATTTAAAATTGATGGCTAAGATGTGTGGAATAAATGAATTCATCCTCTCGAATTATATATTATTATTATTTTTTACTTAAATGATTAATGGTTATTAATGGATACGTGTAATGATTTATTAATTAGTATTTAATATATTTAACCTTTTTCAAATAATGATTAATATAAAGGGAAAAGTATGCTAATATCTCTTCAACTTTTACTCATTTGTAAATTTATAAAATTGTATTTTAAATGATTGTAATATACCTTTCAACTATTATAATTATTATCATGTGGTTAGGCACTGTTATATCTGTCAAGTGAGTTTTCCTATCATTTGTAATGTATAGTCTACGTGCAATAAAAATCTAATGTAGTAAATTGTGATAGATATTATAATTTGTAGTTGAATAAATTCGATTGGTTAATTGTTCAATCTTAATGAAGAGATAGATTGAAATAGCCATGGAGTTGTGAGAGGAAATAAGTATTTTGGTTATTAATATATAATTATTAGCAATGGCAATATGTAAAATTAAAAATCACATAATCTTACTAGTTATAACATGTTTCATTTTATCTATTAGTATAGATATGGATAGTATTCATCATATTCATTATCTTATTAAGGACAAAATGATATGGATCTAAAACTTCTAACTTTTATACATGACTCAAGAATTATCATGGTGTAACTAGTAATGCCTTTGTATCTAAAAACCAAACCATTTTCTCATCAAAGAAACCATACTAGACTAAAGAGTTATTCATACCCAAATGACATTCAAACATTAGTACATTAAAAACGATTGGATATTATTTGTAGATGATAAATTCGTAATTCTATGAATATATAAATAGATCAAGAAATGTTATAGAGGCTTATAATCCTCATTTTTTTAGTATAAGTTGAAAGTTTAAACACATCCAAAAAATGCGCTTCTTAGGTTATTCCTAAAGAATCGCGCCACTTCATATATATCAAAGGTATTTTTTTCAAAGATTTTATTCTTAAATATAATTTCAAATTTGATATTAAATTGTCATAAATGTTCATTTTTTTGTTTATATTTTTCCTTTTGTGCGCAAAAGATTACCCGTGATTTGTTGAAGTAATACATGTTTTTTCCCTTAGGAAATAAATTTTTTCAACATATGAACAAAGAGTCTAATATCTAGTCTAATATATATACTGATAGAGTAAAGATTTATACATATTTAATGTATCAATCATTATTCATTTATATTATTTTATATAAAAGTCAATAATAATGAAAAATAAATGATGATACAATAACTATTTAATTTGAAAACTATACGCTTGCGCTATGATACATTTACAAAATTGTTAATAACATTAATTCACTGTACAATTTTTCTTGTTTTTTTTTATAAACTTACCTATTTTGGGTAGATTAAAATTTACTAGGCTGCACAATCTTAAAAGATAAAAATATGTATGTAGTAATTGTAAGCGAGTTTTATGTAGTGTAGTACATTATCAATCATTCTTTTTATTATTATTGACTCTTAAAAATTAATATAAATTAATGATAAATGATTTATTGAATGCTATAAATCTTTATATTTACGATGCATATATATTTCACTCATCTTAAAAATCATTTATTTCGAGTGTAATATCTATTTGTTGTCGATGTAAAAAATTATGTATACCCATTATATTATTATCCTTTATTTGTATTATTTTAAAAGTCAATGATAATTAAAAATAAAGAGTAATGTCATTCTACCAAATTCTCCTACTAATTCTTTTATTTACACAAAAAAGTAACATATGGACTAAAGTAATACTTTATTTATTAGTGATTGATTTACAAGTGACATATATCACTTTTCTATGAATAAAATGATTAATAAAGAGATTTAGGAATATATCATTTTCGAAAAATAAATAATATAATAAATGTGTATAAACTTCATATATATATATATATATATATATATATATATATATATTCTTTTGTTCAAAACTTCATAATAAGAAAAAATATTATTTATGGTCTAATTATTACTTTTTAGACATTTCAAATTAATTTATAGTCCTATTAATACAAAAATATCGTGCTCACAAAGTAAAATAATTTATGTTCTATTAGTATCCATCCTCCCAATGATAATTATTAATGTGTAGGATAATGGTTGACTCACATAAAAACTGGTGATAAATATATGATACCGTTCAAGTTATATCGTATTGAATAAATTATATATTACTCAAAATAACACACGTATGATTTGAAAATTAATATTAATACCGTATCGGTCATCAAACTGGCATGGGTATTGGTATAATGATATAATGGTTTAACTGATGGTTCAGTAATTAAATCGCATACTGATAAAGTTAGATATACATATATAATATATTAACAAAACTATTGAAAAATCAATAAAAAAACAATAATTATTTTTATTTTCATTAAAAAATTAATTTTAAATAAAAATCGACCCGTATGACCGATATGGTTCAATTGAAAACCGACCGGTATGACGATTTTTACCAATTTTGGCCAATTTTTATTGGTATAATTGCATAACCGATATAATTATTGTATCATACCGGTATTTGGACTAGTTCACCAGTTTATCAGTTCAAGCGGCCGAAACGAAACAATTTTAATAACTATCCATTCTTATTTAACATGGTTATTAGTTTATCCTAGTAATACTTATAAATAATAATATTTATATTTATTTATAAATAATAATATTTATATTTATTTATAAACATTCAAAACAGAACAACTCGATGGAAAAGCACAACATACAATAAACTAAAGATACTAATAAAATAAGTTAAAATATGGGTGGAAATTCTACAGTGAATTCAGATTTTGACATGTAGTGGCAAAAAAAATGAATGGTGCAAAAATTTTATTATTTTTGAATTAAATAAATTATAAGCTTATTAAATCAAAATAATTACTAAAAAGGAAACTTTGATTATAAGATAAACATTTAATAATAGTAATAAAAAATGCCTACATTACTAATAAAAATAAAAATCGATAGATAATTAATTTTGTTAAACATTAATGTGAGGGTTCAATCATGGGGTAAAATTGCATTAATAGTAAAGACAAACTCCTTAAGTAGTCATAACATATTGGAAACAAGTATTTTGACTAATAGCTAATAAAATCTCTTAAAAGGAAAAATATATATGTACTAATAACGTAAAATATACTATTAATGTATCATAAATCATTCATATTTAATCATAAAGACTATGTAAATGAATAAGTAGATGATGTAATGACTATGTATAAATTTGTATATTGACAATGTATAGATATAATATCGAGAATAAAGTATTTACTCACACTATGAGATAATTTATCTACTTCAATCCATCCATTGTTTGACATGTGTTTTCTTTCCACTCATTCTATAAGTTTTTATTTTAAATGTATTATAAAAAGAAAAAGTAAGACATGTGTCAAATATTGATTGAATTTAAGGAGATAAGTATTTTATGTTTTTATGAGACATTTTATTCTTTATAACACCTTATAACTTAATTACAAATAAGGGAAAATAATGTCAATTAAATTAGAGAGAAAGTATGAAGATTATGCAATCTCATCATCATTAGGTTATTTTTCTTAATATTTTTAAACTCATTTGTCTAAATAGATTAAAACTACCTACCATATTGGCTTGTGTTTATATTAAGTTAGGTGAAAAGTTGAGGAAATAGAAGTTGCTTATAGGATTGAGAAAATAAAGGGAATAGAAAAAAAAATATTATTAAAACTAAAAATTACATGTTTTTGCTTTTTCTTAATTTTAGGAAATAGAAGTTGCTTATAGGATTGAGAAAATAAAAGGAATAGAAAAAATATATTTATTATTAAAACTAAACATTCAATGCAATAGTTTGCTTATTCTTAATTTTAGGAAATTAGTAACGCTTCTAAGCGTTTTAACCGGAAATAAAAAAAATTAAAAGGACAAAAAACTAACGATGGAAAAGTTATCGTTAATTTTTTTCACCCGAGTTTTTCCCCAAACATAGGAGAAAAAGCAAAAATTTGTAGATCATACTATTTTTTCGCCTTTCATTCTTTTTATTAGATACAACCAAACCATGGAAAAAATTATTTTCATTCCTTTTATTCTTTCCCTTGCAATAACCTTAATAATATATAATTAAAGTAACATTAATTAAGAGCATTGCTTAATAGGGTGATATAGTCTTATAATTACCACATTATCTCAATATATAACTTAATTTATCATCTCAAATATAATTTTACTTTCATCATGTGAGCGTAGGTCGAGTTAAGGTTTGTCCCTACCCGACCTTAAATATTGTTCACACCATTTTTTCTGAACCTGGATTCAACCCTAAACCTAGCATTAACCCGACCCTAAATATTCACAAGTCCAACATTTAAACTCAGACTCAATCCTAGACCCGATTAAATATAACGGGTACTCGTTTTAGATAAAATGTTCTAAATATTATTTATTACCGTGAATATGTAATTTGACATATAAAATAATATATGTGTATATATTATTAAACATGTATATATGATGAAAAATTAGAGATCAATCATATTTTTACCAAAAAAGTATCATTATTTTGTATATACTTGAACAGAAACACATACAAACATCGTGAGTGGGTTACCATGGGATAGTCCAGGACGAATTATGTTTAGTCCCTACTCTGCTCTAAATATTGACTGAGTCTAATTTTTGAACTCAAACCTGACCCTAGACCTAATAAGACTTAACCATTTTCAGACTCGATCATAATTGAAACATATCAGATGAGCGAGTCGGGTCAGGTCTTACTCATCCACAATTTATATAATTTATTTTTGTAACTGAAAAAGTTGGAATATGAGTAAGGGTGAGAGGGTAGTGGTGGTAATGAAAGTAGGTGAGTGATGACTGATGACTGATGACACTGACAACTAACGGTTACAAAATCCAAATAATGTCTCTGTGACACACTTTGACCCAATTGACCAAATAGGCTTTGGACTGAAGAGAATTATGTTTAGGATCAATTATTTCAATCAAATTTCTACCATTAGTGATTAATTAATAACTTAAATTGATGCCTCAATGTTAATAATAAATTATATTGACACCCCTTAAATTTTAATAAAATTATATAAATTATTTATTTCTTTTTATACATATATTAAAAATATGATGAGTCAATATTAAGAATATAAAATATGATATATTGTAGATATAATTTTAAATAGTATAAGAGTCAACACATCTTCATTTTTGTTCATTACGTAATGCATTAATAATTTTAAAGAGATATTGTTTAAATCAATATTATATTATATAATGAAAATACGATGACTCATATACTACTTGGATTTATCTCTACAATGTATCATATTTTATTTATCTTAATTACATTTGTCACTAATACTCGCAATATTTTGTTTAAAATATTACATTATTTCTCTTGCACGAGTAATCAATGTAATGTATATATAAATTAGAGAGATTTGTATAAGTATAAAAAATGGAAGAGTGATTTGTATAATTTAAATAAACTTAAGAGGATGCGAATGTAATTTATTCTAATATTAACGTAAATATTTATATTAATTATACTTAAAAAAAATAATGATTAAATATGAATATTTTTAAAAACTTTTTAATTTGTGGACCTAAATATCTTTTTCTCTAAAATTAATGAAATTAATGATGAAAATGTGACTGTGATGATTTATTATTGATGGTCCCACACTGAGGTAAGGTACTACTGTAACTGCTTGAAGCGTATATTCATGTTCCGGATTTTGGAAGCAGCTCTGCAATGATATTATATTCACTAGCTAAAATGATATCATATATTTTTTTAGAAAAAAATTATATGGATCGATATTGTAAAACTTTTATATTATTTATTTATTTTTAATTATTATTGACCATTGGATAAAATTAATACAAATAAATAATAAATAATGTATTATCAATATATAAATCTTTACATTACACTCTATATTTTTTATGTTTAATAGACTAAACATTGATGAACATTATTTAGATGAATAAATTGATATTACATGCAATAATTAAAATATTAAATAGATTTCATATGAAACCCTAAAGTAATAATATTTGTATATTGTTTGGTATGAGTGAGATGAAAATAAAAAAGAAGTGATTTCTTCTCTATCTCTCTTGTTTGGTTGAATATAAAATAAGAAGAGAGGAAAATGATATGTTTGAAAAGACAAAATTACCATCAAATCAAAAAGAATGGAAAAGTAATAACAAATGAATTTGAAGGCTATATTTGTCATTTCAAATTATTTAACTTCTCACTCTACTTTCTCTCCATCTTGGGTGGGAAAGAATTTTATGTGGGTCCCACTTGTTTTTATTATCTTTACCATTTCTTTATTCTCAACCAAATGAGAGAAATATTTATTTTCTTCACAACTTCTCTTCCCTCAACTTATTTCTTTCATTTCTCTATCCAACCAAATGAAGGCTAAATGCCGAGCTGATGCTACTTGTTGCACACTAAAATATTGGTTGATCTATATACATAAATGGTAGATACAAATGCTTGATGGAAGATTTGAAAAGAGGGAGAAAACTAAGAAATTAGAATTTTAAGAATGTAATAATATGAATTATGTGAAAATGTTAGATTCTAATATTTTTTGGATAAGAATATTGGATTCTAGTGTAATTGTCCAATTTTAGCGTGAATGATTTCCTTGTTCTTTTTATAATATTATATTTTTTAGGTAATGGTACTTCTAAAAAATTAATACGTTAATGTTTTTTAAATATTAACCAAAAGTGTAATATTTATGTACTATTAGTATATTATATATTATTCATTTATAATATTTTTTGAAGAATGAATAATAATTAAATATTAACAATAGATGATGCAATGATAATGAATAAAACTAAAAAAATCTCATTAAATAAACATGAAATTGAGTATTATTGGACATAACATTGAGAATAGTATACTAAAAAACATTCTTTGTATTCAATAGTACCTTAGTATTATATGATCAATATTTTATATAAATTGACAATCAAATCTAAAATAAAACTTAAGACAACTTTAAAAAATATTTCTAAATTACTTAAATTGAGTTTGGTTGGGTTGAAGTATCAATTTGGATCTCAAAATTTCTCATAAGTATAGTTAGGTTAGATTTTTTCTGTTCAAATTAAAAATATGTTCAGCTTTGGCAAATTAAAAATATGTTCAACTTTGGGTAGGTGATCATGCAAACATAGAACTGAAATATCAAAGTTGTACGTGTCTTATTAATTAATGAGGATTTATTATAAGTGAATGAAAGATATTTTAATGAGTAATAGAATTTATATAATAAAATAATAGAAAAAACGACTAAAACGGGATTTCACTTACTAATCTTTATGATGATAGATATATAGTATTATTCAAAATTAATTCCAAACAATTTTACATTTAAGTTGAGATTCATACTCCTTTAATAATACTTAATAGCTAATTATTTTTATTTTTCTATTGGAAAATTTAATCTTTTTGATAGGAGAACTAATTTCTTTGCCATTATCCGAAATAATAACGGTGGTATATTTTCTATGTGAAGAAAAAATTATCATCACAACTATCATCTTCCTCCTATTATATATTTTATATGGTTGGATTTGATATATATTAGACTTTATGTTGCAGCTTTCTAACTTACTTATCTCTAATATTCAATCCAACTTATTAGACTCGTTTCTGAATTAAGTTTTAGGGAAGAAAGATAAATAAATAAAAGATTAAAAGTCGTGAAATACACTCATCTGAAAACTTTGATCAATGTCCTCCAACAACAAACTACATTGAGATTTTCCAACAACAATCCACAAAAATATTAACAAGATGGATAAAGAGGAAATCTTACGTTAATTAAAAAAAGCCACCAAGTATATGAAGAAAAAAGATTAAAACAAAGACAAGGGGAAAGTATAGGTTATGAAACTAGCCTATTATTGATATTTGATGAATATACTTAAGGTCATTATAGCAAGTGTAACTCATGATTCTTGAGTTGCATCTTCATAAGATTCCGGACATGATCTAACTTTTGTTATTATTTTCACTAGTGTGTCGATAGATACTTTGTGTCTGCATATTCACATTTTTATTTTATTATATTAAGTATTCAATTTTTATATATTTTATTTTATACAATTATAATATTCTTGTATTAAGAGTACTTTATGTTAAAAAAATGTATTTATTATAATGTTCAATTTAATGTGAGATATGTGGTTAATGTGTTAATGGTAATTATCTAGAATTATATAATTTTTTTTGTAGAAATTAAAAAAAATGTAAAGATAAAATAGGAAATTAGAAATTACACAATGGCGGTAGTTATTTCATGTTTTGGCTTTATATATAGTATTTCATGTTTTGGCTTTATATATAGTACTAGCGTGTCGACAAACACTTCGTGTCTGCTGACCCGCATTCATATTTTATTGTATTAAGTATTCAATTTTTATATATTTTATACATTAGAATATTTTTTTATTAAGAGCATTTTATGTTAAAAATGTATTTATTATAATTCATTTAAGGTGAGATAGGTGGTTAATGTGCTAATGGTAGTTACTTAGGATTATATGTTTTTTTTGTAGAAATTAAAAAAATGTAAGGGCAAAATAGGAAAATAGAAATTATACCATGGTGGTAGTTATTTCATGTTTTGGCTTTATATAGTATAGAAGTATAGATATAGATATATAGTATAGATGACTTTATACATAGTATGGATGAAAGTTGTGATTTTTTTTTTTGGTAAAGCATGACTCTTGTGTATTAACTTAACTTATTTTAAGTATTGATGGGATGGATGTCAAATATCATTATACTCATGTTAATAAAGAAAAATACCATTATACTCATATTAATAATGAATGTTTTATATATGTAGTTACGGGTGAGAATATGTGACCGACCGTCTGATCCGCCTTTGACTAGCCAAAATATAGGATAGGCCGACCTGTCTCTTGTTAAAATGACTCAAAATGCCGGCTATTTTTACACTATTATTATATCAGTCATTTTTAATCAACAATGACTCTTAAATAAAAATAATACAAATAAGTGATGTATAATATATAAATATTTACACTGAAATATCATATTCTAAAAAAAAATATGTCATCCTTTTTCCAATTTATTAACATCCTAGTCATCCCACTTAAGCACATTCCATATTAAGTAATAGAAAATCATAGGAAATGGACCAAAAATATCCCATTTTTAGTGGTTTCTAATTGAGCTTGATAGTGTGACACCAAAAAGATAGTGGCAACATAGCACAAAAGTTGATAAATGTGGGGTAAAGTTAGGGGCCATATATAAAGCTAGAGTAGTGGCCACATAGGAGATTGTATATGTATGCTATGAATTATTGTAAAATTTGAAGTAGTTTACCTAGAAGAAATCAAACAATATTGAAAAACAACTTATTTAGATTTGAGGAACTATTTTGATGAGATGACCCATTAAATAATACATGCTTAAATATGTTTTAAATTTCTAAAAATATATGTAATTTTGATTGTAATCCCTTAATTTTTCTTTACTTTTCAAAATAGTAATTTGTTTTGGTTATACTCCCTATAAATGGTTAGTATGACATGTGTCATATGATAATATTAGTCAAGTCATCATTAAAAACTATACCTAAATTTTATAATATATGAAGGGCAACATCACTAACAACTATAGCTAGAATATTATAATATATGAAGAGCAAAACCCGGGACTAAAACAAAGTGGGAAATATAAGCAAAAAAGAATCATATTGTATAAATCGTAGAGAATAAAGTATATCTTCCTACTAGGAGATAATTTATTCCTCCGACCAGTAAAAGAATGACATGTGTATTGTTTTATTTAGTTTTAGAAATATTTTTGTAAACAATGATTAAATGTTACACATGTCACAATTTTAGTGGCTGAATGAGATAATTTATCTCCTTATACCATGATATACATTATTATCTAAATTGTAATTCATTTAGTAAACATATGATCCAATATCAGATTTTCTCACTCTCAATCTCTCATGATAACTTTATCCATAAAATTAAATAGTCTTGATTTTTTCCCACTCATTTATGTAGGACCAAGAATATCAAAGTGGTGTTTTTAATTGCACTTCACGAGTTTAATTAGGTTATAATATAATCTTCATACTAATAATTAAAAAAATACTTTAGGTTAATGCACCAAAATATATTTTTAGGTAAATGCACCAAAATATACTTTTTTAAACTTTGTATTTTAAATTGAAAAATAATTATTCTATTCTGAAGAGTATAAAATCAAATGGAATCAAACTGCAACTATAAATATTTTTTTCTAGATTGAATCCTATCAAATTTAATTCTTTAATATGATTGAATGAAACCAAAGCACATAAATTTATTGCCCCAAACAACCATCCTGAACCCTCCACAATAAGCCATGTTAATTGCTTCATGCCAATGAATTAGTACTTTAATGGCTTAATTACCACCATGGACTATACCTTTAATGTGATTGAAAAAGCTTTAGGAATATATAATGATTATGATATAAAATACAACAACGTTACCATCATATGCATAAATAAGGGGAAAGATTAGGTGAGTGAATGAAAATATTCTGTATCACTTTCATATGAATGAAAAAAAGTTATCCCTTAAAGAATAAAGAATAATAACTTATTTGTGAGTTAATTTTTTAACCATCAAATTATTTTTAATCAATGACAAAGTAAATCCCACATAGTAGTAGATATAGAACATATAATATAGATATATTGGTACAGAATCTGAGACAACATATAAGATACGATAGAAAGAAGACGAATATATAAATTACAAATTATCCATACTTATTTACTAGTAATAGCATGCACATCTTTACAAATTAAAAGTAGAGGGTCCCCTCTGAGCAAAGGGTACCCTTGAATTATTATTTTATCTTGTAATACTGATTTTAACAACATTACAAGACAGTAATGAAGTGAACCATCACATCCATCATATCTTTCTTAAGGCTTTGAAGGAAACAGTAGCAACAATGTCATAAGAAATCTCAAATGTTGCACACTGCCAAGTTCATTTACCCATTGGACATAGAGTAGCACAACTATGCACTCTTTTAAGAAAGAAAAAGATCAAAGAAATAAGGGCAATGAAACAAATGATACCATTCATCTACACCATAAAAAACATATCAGCATTTCTATCTCATCTTTTTTTATCGGCAAATGTTAGTATGTTAGTATTTTATGGTAGGTGTGATTCGAACCCTCAACCTCTTTATTATTTCACTCCTTAAGTTTTACACTCTTATCACTTGACCACCTTATAACTCATAACAATAATAGTTGATAGAAAACTATAGGGATGGACTTATTTTTTTTTTGACCACATTGTCTATTTTCATTCATTCATTTTTATTTAAAAGGGTAACAGTTAGATGGTTGAAATATATTATGGTATTAAGTCTTACGTTATCTTATAACAATATACAATTTTTTAAATGTATATGGAATTAGTGACGAAAGAACTGGTCACTAATATTCTCCACTTGAGTTTTTTGAGAGAAAGCAAAAAGCCAAAAATGCTAAGTCCCTTCATTTCTCTTTTTCATTAATTTCAAACTATCTAAAAAAAGTATTTTCTGTTCTCTTTCATTCATTCAATTTTTACCCCAACCAAAATATAATGTTACCAAAGACAAGATGAAAGAATATAAGAGAGATAAACATATGTTTGATTTGTAAAAATATTTTCTATTTCAATTGTTGTTTTTATTAATATTTGCAAAATGTCAATTTATTTTCATTTTTTAATGGTCAAACAGCATTTTAATATTTTTACTGTTTTATAAAAATATACTTGTAAACATAATGAGAATAAAGTGATATTTTTACTATTTTCAAGAAAAACTAAAAATAGATGGAAAAAATGCTCACTAATCAAATATATCCCATGTTTCAATTCCATGGGCCCAAGAGTTTATAAATAGAGATATGATATCTCATGTTATCTTTTCAATCTTCCCATGATTTAGTAACAATGAGACTCCTTGGTAATTTGAAGGTTACTCGGTTAAGAGGTTGGAAGCTCTGGTCGTGGACAGATCCAAAAGTGGTACTACACTCAATGATTCATTCAAGACATGATTGACTTAAGGGTGAGAATAAGTAAGTGTGTAGTACTCACGTACGCTTAAGAATGAGATTGTTTGGTATTTTGGTATAAGCGTGAAGCCTCACATAAAAAAGAGAGGAAGAATAAAATAGATTATAGGGAAAAAAAACTCATAAAATTGTTGTCTAAAGGTTTCAATGGTATCTTACAATAAATCTTTACAATTCCAATAATTCGGTAATAATGGAACACTCCTCTAAAGTAGCAAATAGTAAAGTGATCCAACATATATTACTGTATATTTGTTTATTATAGGCAGTCTATAAACACATGAATGATATATTCTCTTGCTTGTGTTACTCTAATTTTTCTAAATGACAAAGTTTTAATGCACATTCCCTTCTCATTTTATTAATGCAATAAGGCAAAGGTCCTACCCTACATAAGATCCATATCCCTTCTTAGTTAAACCTCTTATAGTTATTTGTCTTTGTCCATTTTCATATTGTTATCTCTGTACAAATTTATTGTACATGATTTTGTATTATTATATTCTAAGCCACGAGCATCTTCATCACTTTTATTTTTGTCAGTCACTTTTTACTTTATTCCCATACACAAAAATAGAACTATAATAGATAGATACTATACTATAGCCATAAATTTAAAAATTAAATTAAACTTAAAAATGAGAAGGATTATAAAAGTTGATAAAATGATGCGTTGACTTCATGATTAAGCATATGGTAATGGATTTAACAATGAAATTAACATGAATAATGCATTCCACCCTTTTAGAACCCAAGTTTGTGTTCTACTTTCCACTAAAACATATGCACAAAACATTTAGCATTATCTAAATCTTTATATGAGAAATATGTATGAAATGACAGTGTAAGAGTTTTTTACACCGACAATACATAGATATTACACAGGCTTGTTTAGAGATAGACCTTCATGGTTTTAAAACATTGTGTAGATTTTTTTAAGCCTCAATTTTTCACTACAAATTTTGAACATTTCAAATGTAAGGTACAAGGCCTAAAGCAATTATTGGATATACAACTATACAATCCTACACAATATTATTCTATGTGCCTTGTGTTCAATAAAAATGAAATATGGTATGATATTGAAGAGCCAAGGGCAATGTAGTATGTCATCACTAATTGAAAGTTCCCAAACCATAATTAATGAATGAGATGATTATTTAAATGTAGATTCCTAGGTTAGGTGACTGATTCAAGATAGTGTTCAAACATGATTTAAATTACATTAAGAAATGAACAGCTACATTTTGTTGGATAGTTAAAAGAATTGCATAATACAGTCATTTAAAACATTCACACAGCTTTGCAAAGTAACAGTTCCAGATTGAAGCAGCATACAGAACATCATATGCAAACATCCAATCACACCTTCCATTGCTCAAATTCTTCAGACTTTAATATGAAGGAGCTGGCATTTCGATGTCCACCGCCTCCAAATTCCTAAAAGAACGGTGGAAATTAGTTACAAGTACAACTGCAAGAAATATACGACAACAACCAAGCCTTCGTCCCAGCAGGTGGGGTCGGCTATATAGATCCTATGATAATAAAAGACATATGTACAATGGAATTAACAATTTCATAAATGAACAACCTGAGAAATGGGTGTTGTATCTTCTTTGTCTACACTCCTCAGACTTATTTTTAGCATCTGGTCATTTTCAAGTTCTGGTACTTTATATACAATCGCACCGATACCCCTGAAAGTGGAAATTTGTCCAGAACAAAGATATGATATCAATGAGAAAACAGTAATCTGTTTATATAGATTCTTGGTCAAAATGCAAGATATGAGATAAACATAAACATATAAACAAGTTTCAAATCCCCAAGTTCAGAATAGAACTGATTGGAAATTCATACCGCACTTTTTCCGATTTCTAAGAAAGAGTGTACTAAATATGTGTTTAGCATTACTCATAAAGAGTGAGTTAAAATATGATTTTGAAATAGGTATGACTTATGGCCCAATAGAAAGAGTGTGCATTAATGTGTGTTGCTAGCATTCCTCTTAATTGAATATACTCTGATAAGAAGAACTTTAATTCAAAGCATATCAATATCAGGCTCTGAGCAATGAAGTTATTATGGATATTTGAAGTTTTTACCTCAAGTTCAATTTCTGGCTCTTAGTTGCTAACTGGTGTCCCAATTCGCTCCTTAACTCTGAAAGAGTAGCATCTGCATCGACAGCCTACAAGTACAAATGGTTGAAAGCAACAAAAACTGATTATTCGATCCTTTTGATCAAATAGAAGGTGTAAAACACAAGAAATACTCGACGTATGCATGCATAAAGGAGAAGTAAGTCTACATAATTTTGTATTCATTCATAGGGAGGAAATGAAAAGGTACAAACTTACAATACTATAATACAAATTATTTAGAAAGGGCATTAAGTTTGAAACAAAGCCCAACTTTAAAAACCATGCAATAATGTGAAATAACTATGGACGTGTGGCTGTAAAAAGTTTCACTGCAAAAACAAGACATGAATGAGAGATTAAAAGAAGGAAAAACAAGCGTACCAGACAATGACCATATGCACCCTTCCCAAGGGAAATTTCATATGACTTGCTGAGACAATCGCCAATTAATTTTTGCTTGAGTGACAAGCTCGCCATGCCTTGACTAATAACAGAATCCAAATCTAAAGAAAGCAACTGCAATAGTTCAGAAAATTACCAGTTATTTCGAGTAGCTTAATCTATTTGATCGAAATAACACAATTGTAGGCTTGTAGCACATAAATAAGTCACTCAGCTTATTATTTACTTTGATATTGCCTTCACCCATATGACTGTAGGTGAAAGAAACGGTAATAAGAGGCTTCCATTTCAATCACCTACCTACAATTAGGTATCTCCCTTGGGCATTTCACAAGTCATTAACCGCTGCATATTTGGTTTCCATTATAAGTAATTATTTAAGTTATTTATAACAAATTAACAACTCGGAAAAACATTCGGAAACAGCACTACTATCTTCCGGAGAAAGCAAAAGTGCAAAACTTACATGCAATAACTAATATTTCAAGTAAAGCACATAGCTAGACAATTACTTGGTCAAACACAGAAGGGTTTTTCTGGGCATCAAACTCAATGTTCAAATCCTTCAAACCACTGCTAAAAGCTTTGCTGTTGTGGAGTCTCCACCTCCAAAGGTCTCCATCTTCAATGTGCCGAAAAAGTTGCCGGACACGCTCAAATTCATCTAGCATCGGTTGGTGGTCAAGACTAGCATCGACATCAGGATTCAATAGCTTATCTTTGAAGTAATCAAAAGCAATAGTAGCCCCACTCCTCTCCATGTCAATGACTTTGTCCACATTCTCACCCGCTAAAGTCTCATTGCCTAGCATCTCAAGTGCAGTTTTATGATGGTCCAAAACGATCACTCTAGATACAAGAAAACAGACTCAGTTGATAGCTGATACAACCAAATGTAACTTTATTCTATAACCGAGAAAAAGCTTGATGCACATCAGCACCAAGCTCAGCACCTCACCTCAATTTGTGTGAAGTGGTAGAATCAGACTTTTCGCACATAGATAGAGAGATACACACCAAAAGCTACAATTCCATCAATTGCTAGCGTTTAGCATACGAAAAAAGAACATGATCAACATGATTTTCTATCTGGTTCCATGTGTGTTATTGCTCGAATTGCCTAAACTACCAGCCGAGGGATGAATCCTCGTAGAACTCTCTCTTCCTTGCTTACAAAAGGGTCTCCAAGATGGGGAAGTCTCACCAATACTGTATTAACAATTTCAGGAATACAGTTGTTCCTAATCCTCCTAACACTCTCAACCTTCCCCTGAAAACATTTCTGGCCAATCTCTATATTAGAGAAACTAACTGAGTCACTCATGTATGCCTAAGCACAGTAACATACTGACATACATGGCAAACGATACCGGTCCACACTAAAAGTTCTATCTGATTCGTCAGTTTTTACATTATTATTACACGAGTTCCTTTATGACGAACCCGATATGTAGCACGCGATATGCGAAATATGGTACAAGGTACAAAGGCTAAACTTGGGGAACCCATCTAAGTGTGAGACTATGTTTTCATTATTTCTGTCACATTACAAGGTGGAATCAAAATCACGTCCAATACTATTGTATGTATAAAAAAGAGAAAACATAACAGAAATATCATGTTTTCTTCAGTCACATTTTGATACATAACACTGCCCAAGTAAAATGGGAGGGAAAAGGAGTACCTTTCAACATGAGAGGAGATTTCCTGAACAAAACCAGAAGGACCCACAAAATCTAGAAGGTAAAGATCAGTAATTTGATGCAGAGGGAGATCTTGCGCTCTGAAAAAAGAGAGAATAATATTAATGAGTTATAGTGAAAGTGAGGTAGGAGAGGAAAAATGGTGAAAGATGAAGTGGCCACCGGAGAGGGCGATAAACGGTGTTGGGAAAGAATAGAGGTGATAGAGAAATGGCTTTGAAGTAAAGGTGGGCGGCGAGTGCAGCAAACGCGCCGTCGGGACAAGGATAGTGGTAGAGTATTGCAGCACAACCATTCTTCATGTTCATGGGCGCGTGTCTGTCTATTATTAAGGCTGAAATGAGATACAAACCTAAGTTACACTTAAATCTTATGTTCTATGATTTTGACTCATAGCATCAGGTTATTAAGATATACAAATATTAAACACATGAAGTATTAATAATTATATAAATAATAAAAATAAAAAGTGTCAAAGATGTATCAATGACGATGTAAGAATTTTTACATTGTCACTGTATCGTATGCTATTTATTTTTAATCATTATTGACTTTTAAATAAAATTAATATGAATGAATGATAAATAATACACTGAATGAATAGCTGATAAAAAAATACACTGAATGAATATAAATATTTACAATCTAATAAAAAAAACTAACTAAATAAATTGTACTTCCGGGGTGGGGTGGTATCTAAGGGTAGAAACATCCTACTTCAAATAAAATTTTGACACATATATAAGATAGGAGTTTGAGTTTAGTCTGTTTAAAAAATAATATAAAACTCAAGTATGATATGTTTAAAAATCAAGTGTGATTGTCTATTTGAAGGTTTGCTACACTAGATGGTTTTGAAATATGTTAATATGTTTACATTTAAATAAGATACTATAACTCTAATAGTTAAATTATATTTTTGTATTGATTTTAAAACTAAAATTATATTTTTGTATTGATTTTAAAACTAAAATTACATATGTTAATTATATTAAAATAATATAATATGAATGTTATTATATAACTAAATAGGCTTATCTTTTAGATTTTAGGGGACCTAAAGTCTTTAGTTAAATAAGTTTTTAAAAAGAGAATAAAATATCTTATAATATAAGGAGATAAATTATCTCATCCAGTTACTAAAATCACGACATGCATGTGTCATATGTATTTATTTTCTATACAAATATTTCTAAAAACTAAACAAAAAGTACACATTTCATACTTTTAGTGACCGAATGAAATAAGTTATATTCTGATGAGGAGATATTTATTCTTTTTTTTAAATTCGAGTCTTACTTGTTCATAAAAAACCTAGCATATTATAGGTCAAGTAATAGATCCATAATATGCAGTCCCACCTATTCTCACTTACTGGTATCATAATGGATGAAAAGTTATATATCATCTATATAAAATTTGTAAATCATAATTTAATTTATTTAAAGTAAATCACTCTTAAAAAATCACAATTTTCTAAAATTACAAGGTCTTTATTGAAACCATTTTTTTACAAGGTCACATAATCACATTTTCCCCTGACGTCACCTTTTCCAAAATCGCTTATTTCAGAAAAGCACTTGTTCCAAAATATGTTTTACAAAAAAAAACTTCACAAAGTTACCTTCTCAAGAATTTTGGTCAACTTGTAGAAGGTAGGATCATGTCTATTATGTTATTTGACTTCAATATAGGGCTTATTATGTTTCATCCATTCACAATTTTTATTTATTTGTTGGGAAATACCTTTCACTTCTAGAGTATAGAGCAGTAAAACTGGTGATAGATAAAATTACAAATAGACCAAGAGGGTTGGATTTGCGATTCTATTTGAAAAAAAAAAAAGACAAATAAGAGTTGAATTTCGGAAGAGAAATAATAAAAATAAAAAACTTCAGAGTGATCAATTTCACATTCAGGCTTCAGTGATATTGTAAGTGTAATCTAGTATAGGTGTATAAATATTATTGAAACCTACGAATGGGGGAAAAATGGAAATGAAATCCTTCCATTGAATTTGTTACGACTGTAGAGATAATATAATATAGAGGGGGTTACAAAGAAATCTAATGTGCTAGTTATTTAATTAAATAGAGGTAGTAACATATTTTTCTATTGAATTATTAATGGGAAACATAAATTTTAGAAGTCACTCCAAAGTTTCCCTCTTGTAAACACTCCAAAACACAGTAAATTCAATAACCATGAGAAGTTGTTACATTAAAAAAAAGAACAGCCCAACGCATTAGACTCTCGTTAATGGGGTCTGAGAAAAGTAGATATTATACACATCCTTATCCCACAAACAGACCGTTTTCAGGATTTAAATCCATGACCTCATAGTCAATAAGCAATGACTTTACTGTTACGCCAAGTTGTTACATCGGCGAAAATTAATAATTTGGTACAGAAGAAAACCCAGATATACAAGTTGCAGTTGCTAAGCTGGCTCACAGCACATGATACTGAGAATTGTACCCAGGCATATCATCTGATCTATAGAGCTGTTGAAAACTAAGCAACTGCAGATTTGGTTGATGTGGTGGACCAAATTCTGTGTCCCTATTTGTTAACTGCAAAATGCCACCACTCCTTAAATTATGGGACAGTTTTTTCATGTGGAAAAATAAAACAAGGGTAGTGGAAAAAAGAATTAGATATCAGGTGCTTGCAAGTTAGCAACTTAAATAGGTTCCTTATATTCTCACCACTACTTCACTATTTTTCTTCTGACAAACACCATGAAGCATAACACGAGCCTTATCCACTGGGCCACCCTTTAAGGCTACAAACACACACGAGCCGCTCTTTAAGCTATGAACACACACGAGCTCGTCGTCCTTCCCTCTCTTCCAAAGAGGCAATTAAAGAATTTGCATCTCTTTCAGCTAAGCATCTCTTATATGGTACAAATCCCCTTTGGGATACTTTTCCTTCTACATGATGAGATTTTTGATATTGAGAATCAACAGCATCCAAAATCTTGCATTGATTCTCCATACCACTAACTGATTCTGCATTAGAACCAGTGCAAGAACTTCCCTCCTCTCCTGTTTTCACTTTCAAAGAAGGACAAAGAGGGGCCAAATTCAGGATTTGTGTACATGGCCTAAGGTAAAAAGGTGGAGGACCTTGATACAAATTCCACATTGGCACAGAATCATCACATGCAGATTCACCAGAGCAAAAGTCCTCCTTTTGAGCTTCTAAGCATGCTACTTTAACTCCATTAGGATTTGTATGACAATTACTATTACACAATCCCAGTGATAAATTAATATCTACTTGCTCACATGAACATGCTTGGCCAAGATTTTGATACTCAACATTACCCACTTCATTGGAATTATTAGTAATTGGCTTATTATTTTCCTCCTCATCTACATTCATTGACTTCTGATTGCTTACCATAGAGACAGATCTTCCAAAAAGTTTGATATAAGTGATGCGAGGCGTTTCGGCAACTTCTTCTTTGAAACATTCAGTTTCCTTGGAACTCAACTCAGATTTCTGGAATACACCACGGAATTTGAAAGTCAGTAAACCTAACCATACAAATTATTTTAGACACTAAATCAAAGAATATCATGAAGTTTATCATACCACGGACAAGAGTAGCTTTGAACTGGTGGATAGAGGAACTGAAGCTAGAGACCCTTTCTCTTCATCCTCAGATGAATTGGATATCATGCACTCATTTTCCTTTTCAACAGGTGACAAGCTGAGTGAGTGAATATCAGTGGTGCAAGAATTTGGCGAAACACATCTGTTGATCTGCCCAAATGCATCCGAACCAAAGGCGGGTAGAACAGAGGTCGGGGATTGAGTGACTTTCTCTGCAGTTAACAGGTTTGAAGGTGGAGATATTCCTGATACACTCGGTATGAAGTGTTCTTTCGAAGAGTCGACTGATTTCCGTGGATATGGATGAAGGGGTTTCCTCTTTGGACGAGGAGGAGGTATGTCAATTGGATGTATTGAAGTTTCAGCATTGACATCAGACTCCCGAACAATCTGAAACCAATAAGAGAGTATGGTGCTGAGAATAGAGAATTGTACGTATATGTCTTCAATTTTATTAATCCTCTTAGTTGCAATTTGCAAATGATTGAAATCCTTTCCTTTCTAGTACAAGTCACTCTATTGATGATCAAATCGAAATTCGATGTTTATAGTATCCATATTAGCACGGGGAATTATGTACTGAAATGTTAAAAAACAAAAACTAACCTTAGAGAAAAACTTCTGAGCATGGCTTCGAATCTGAACAGCAGTTTTGGTACCTATATGCTCTGCATGAAATAAGAATACTTCATCTGACTTTAAGACACATGAATTTTCAGATTACTTCAATTAAATCACATGGAATGTACCTTCAATTTGACGCCAGCCACGACCATACAACTTCAACGCTTCAAGGAACTTTTGATGCTCTTCCTCTGTCCACTTCTCCCTTTGCTTGGAAATGGTATATGGTTTCCTCACCTGTTGAAAACTGAGATAAGTTCGACAAAACAAAAGTAAAATTGGATAGAGAATGACTTCTTCAGCCATATGGATTATGGAATGTAAAGAAACCTTGGGAGTGTGATTGTTTCCAGAAGAAGTTACATCCCATGATTGGGCGACATTCTCAGATTGTGTTCCACCATTGGAATGGCTGCTACTACCCGAGCAAGAGTTGTTTGACCTCGAGCCTTCGATTTGGTCCTACATTCGATAGTAGGAGATGGATCAATAACTATCTTCCAAGTAAAAAAAAAGAACAAAGAAAAACAAGAATATATTTCATCATGAAGAAATTGATGCTCACTAGAATATGTTCCAGTAAAAACATGTCAATTTTGTCATGTACTATTCAATGCAACATAGAAGATCAACTGATACTGATAAAGCTCATTGTTTAAAATGGTAAGGTTTTTTTTTTACTTCTTCCTTTTTTAGTTCTGTAGAAAAACTTTGTGGCCTAATTTAGTAACATAAATTAAGAGTTTTTTGTGTTATTACTTGAGTTACTTTTGTGCAATTATTTGTTCACTATATTGTCCCATATTTTCTAAGACATGTGTCATTCTTCAAACACAAAACACTAACATCAAATATCATAAGAATTAACCTTACTTCCCTATTTCTAATGGTTTAACAATTCATGCTATGCAAAGAAAAGACCAAAACTTCAAAGTGAACATTACAACAACAAAAAACCAGTTTGAAACTACTCCTTGTAATACCTGCATCTCCATTGTAGCAAAATCAGAGCTAGTCCTTGTAACACCCTAAGCTTCACAGGGACCAACTCCAACACCAGTCTACAAAATCAAGCCATACCCAAAAACAAAAAAGGTAAATTTTATACATCAACAACAAACCCTTAATCTCACTAGGTAAATTTTAAGGCAAATAAAAAATAATAATATTACATAGCATTGTTCACAATATCTACACTTATTGTTCTTCCCCATGTACTATAAAAAATAAACAGCACAATAAAAATCTCACAAAATTAAATATGAGGGTAGATTCTATTGTCATTTTCATAAATCAGATCATTCAGATTCTCAATGTTAAAGACTTGAAACTTGAAAATAAAATGATTACAATAAATAGATACCTTGGATTTTGATATTTTGGATTTTCAAGTAAAAATGTAAACTTTGAAGGAAAATTAAGATTTTCCGAGAAAATAAACGAAACCCAGATGGGGAATTCGAAGATAAAAAGGAAAAGAGTATAATAGAAGAAATGTGTGAGCAGAGAAGGGAAGATCATAAGAAAATGGAAGTCATAAATAAATAAAAAAGTGAAAATAAAAAATAAAAAAATAAAACTAAAAAACACAGAGGGACACGTAATATTGAATTAAATATTTCTGAATAAAGTTTAAAATAATAAAAAAATTGGTAGAGGATTCCAGAAGGTATTAGAG
Organism: Lupinus albus; assembly: GCA_009771035.1. Lineage (NCBI taxonomy): Eukaryota > Viridiplantae > Streptophyta > Magnoliopsida > Fabales > Fabaceae > Lupinus > Lupinus albus. The sequence continues at coordinate 3,550,674 of CM020022.1, read as the reverse complement.
TCTTGTGGCTGAGAATGGTCTAGGCTGTGAACACGTGTCACATGTTTGTGAACTCTTTGAGAAAAAATTATATACAAACATATACGACACGTCATATTTAAAAACAAGTTTATTATATGTTTTTTGGTGCTATTATTTAATACTAACTTTTAACTAAAATTAATCTTTTTATCGTATTGTCAAAATTTCATTTTCGTCTCCACATAATTCTTTCTTTTTAATTTATTTTCGTCTCCACATAATTCTTTCTTTTTAATTTATTTTGTAAAAACAAATTGATGAAAAAATGTGGTGCTGGAAATTTTATTGTGGAAGGAACTAATGCTGAGAAGATAATTGAGAAGATTTTTATTAAAGTATAAGATATTTGTGTTTGTTTTGTAGTATGCCTTTTTGACTTATTGTCATTATTATTTTTGTTTATTTTCTCTCTAGCTAAGATTTGGGTATAAGATTCTTTCCAAAAGAAAAGTAAACTTAAATTTTAGTGCATATTATTATTTTTAATATTTTTTCATGAATGATTAGCTGAAGAAAAATTAGATCAAAAGAAATACTATTTTGAAATCCAGTTATTAATTTTATTAAAGAATAATTTCTTAAAGTATAATTGATTCGTAAGTGGAAATCATTTTTAATAATATTTTTACATGGACATGAAGTAAGTGATTAAACTCAAATTTGATGCATATAGAACTTAACTCTTTTCATCTTATTCCAACATACATGTCTAATGAAAACTTCTGTAATCAAATTAAATAATTTACTTATGTTATTATTACTCAATTACCAACGTTTCTGTTCAATGGTTGAGATTTTTCTATTAGCTAGAAATAGAAATTATAAAAATGCTTACACCATGACTATTAATATTCATAAATTTATTTTTAGTTAAATGTTATATATATTATTTTTATTGCTTCAACATTATATAAAATATATTTTCTTATGAGTTTTAGTGATTAAACTTTAGGAATATATTTATCCTATATATTATCATTTATATAATAATTATTTATATATATAATATAATTAAATTTAAAAATCAATTGGGTAGTTAGATATCCATCATCCAAACAAGTATTTTTAAAGGACAAAACTTATGTAAAATATCATAGGTACTAATGGTACATGTAACCTGACATGTGGACATTTTTTTCTACTTTTAAGGAAGAAACATTTATAACATTTACAATCAAGTATTTTTTAACCTTGAAAATATAAAAAAAATGTTCATGTGTTATCCTCTAATAAGTTACATATACCATTAACACATATCATACTTTACGTAAGTTTTGTTCATTTCTAAATAAGTAATACATGTGTTTGCTCCACTCTATTATTCCTAGCTAGGAAGGTGAAATAATTTTATTAGTATTATTATTATTATTATTTTAAAGGAGAATAGATTATTGACATGATAAATGAGTTTATAGAACAACCCCTCTCAAATAATGAAAAAAGTGAGTTGAGATATTTATATTGATGTGGGGTTATTTTTCTTATAGCACACTAACCAAGTCTACTTATATTTTTTCGTACCTATGGTTTTGTAGTCAAATGGCATGGAAGTTAGACAATATCCAGTGTGGTAGAGAGAATGCTAAATAGTAATTTTGCATGTTATTTTTCAAGTACTTATTTCTCAATTAAGCTTGGGTGGAGATATTTTTGTATTTTGAGATGATAAGTAGTTTAGTGGTGAGGAGAAAGAAAGTGGGGTAATTTTTATTTTGTAAAATGGAAATTATGGAAATAGTGACCCTATTACACCTAAAATAATAATTAACCCAATTTTTTTTATTCATAACACTAACCTACTCCAACTAAAAAACCTATTCATATTAAAGTGAGTAAAAATAAGGATACAAAGTGAGTATAGATAAATCCGATTTAAAACCTAGATACATTGAAAAATTAAATTAAATTCGGTTTCGATTTGAATGGATACCCATAAATTTGAGTTGTATTGTCATCCATAGTGTCTACATATATTTTTTTTATTTATACCAATAAAAGTTGTCTCAACCAAAATTTAAAAATCAAACATTTTCAACATTTAAAAATTGCACCTAGTTTTACATGCCCCGTAACAACATTTTCCATACACACAAATAAAATGAAATAATAATTATTATACTTTAAATTTTTTATTATATTCTATCCCTCATTTTAAATTTTAATATATCTTTGCTAAGGACAGGTTTAGTGCTCTTAGATTTACTTATCCTTGGTGATGTGATTGTGGCAAAATATGTGGTAGTGTGCATATTATTAGTGAGTGGATGGATATGAATCTTTATTGATATAGATTATGATCACTTTCAACCTTATTCTCACACTTCACTTTGAAACAATAAAGACAATAAAGTACTCTATATATTTTCATTATCCAAAATAAATTATTAATATATAATTGTGGTGGGTCCCAGTGCCAGGTATAGTTCAATTACAGTATGAAACATTTCTGGGCCATATTTGTTTTTAACATTTTATATCATAAGGAATAAAATAATTTTCGTGGATAAGATTCTATAGTGCAATAATTTATTTTTCTTATACATGATGAAACCATACACACTAATCTTAATTAGACGTGGGTATAAGTATGTTCTGTGTATTAGTGTATATAACCCGTTACAAATTTAAGAAACATTATACTTCTAAATGTGAATACTATTAAATCCAACGAGAGTCATCATTTTCACTATAATATTGAGTATCAACAAATACTAAAAGGCAATAAAGATTTCAAAGTAAGAAGATAAGATATATATTTCAAACTTATCCTATTCATGCAAGACAAATAAATTCAGAAAGGATGAAAATTGGTTTGATTTTTTGATTTATTAAAAACGTTGGTGAGTTTTGTTTTATAATAGAGGTGTTGGCTAAGAAATATGAATTATTTAGAGGTGTTAACTAAAGTTTTAAAGTCGATAAAAATTGTCCTGAATGGTAATAATCAAGAGTGTGTGCAACCCAAAAATATGAGTATTAAATGCTAATTGACAAATTAATCAATAAAATATCAAATGACTTGTTACAAATGAGTAGAAAATTGTCATATTCATATGGATTTGAAAGATATTAGGTTGTTCGATAATAGGTATGATTTTAATCTAAAAGCTTTTTCATAACTGGTTTTGATTTTGGAATTAAACAAACATAAACTACAATAAATATTAAATGTGATAAAAGTAGTTAAGATTAAACTTCCTACTCAACCTATAATTAATTGAATTACGTAAATCATATATCCTATTTATACTTTAATTTCATGGACATCTTTTATATATATATATATATTAATTCTTTGTCTAACCATGAATAATCAACAAAGTGACTTATAAGGTAATCTTATTGATTAAGTGTATTAACAAATTGACTTATAAGGTAACCGTAAAGCTATATGCCTAAACCTAATAAATTAAAATTGAAGAAATGAGGAAAAGTTAGCGTTCCAATATTATGTATTTTCTCCTTTTAAATCTACAAAAATTCATGGATTTTTGCTCAGCGAGAGGGTTCTCGTTCGAGGTAAATAATCATCCAAAAAGCCTAGCATTTTGTCTTATTCCAGTTCAGCATTATATGACTTGCTTAAAGGGAGCTACTTTGAGTATTTCGCCTATTCGATTATTCATATTCAAGTCCGAACATTATATACAAAAAATTTCTCGATGTATTAGTGAGCTAATGCAATATCACAATATTCCTTGGAATACTCTGGTTCTGATCCTTGTTTTTCCCTCCGAATATACTTTAAAGTAAAACATATTAAACATTAATAATTGCATACATAAATAAATTATATTCAAATTGAGTCAATTAACTATAAATATAATCAATTGATGTCGAAAAATACAATCAAATGATATATAAAAATGCTTAAATTTTACATTTATTACTAAATCTTTAGCTAGAAAGAGTGCACATCTAAATCCTTCTTTAAAGTTCATTGGGAGTTATACAATGATCATGAGTCAGATCCTTTGTAACCTTCACTTTATATTTGTTGATGATTATGTTAATAATCATAAGATGTAAGTATATCTTAAAGAGATGTTTATTATAAATTCTGTTAATTTTTCCAAAATATGGTACACATAAATATATATATATATATATATATATATATATATATATATATATATATATATATATATATATATATATATATGTTAAATTGGATTTCTCCTACAAATGGTCTATTGTTGTATGAGAGTCAGACTCATCTCTAGTAATGGAGAGGACAATTACAATTTTCAATGTAAATTTAAGCATAAAATAGTTATTTTAATATAAAGTAATGAGCATAAATGTCATTGCAATTTAACTTTTGTATGTATTTTAAGGGGACTGACCTCTCCAGTGCTGGAGAGGAGTCTCATTCGTTGTATGAGGCCGATTTCCGAGTCCAACCTCAATTTATTTAAGGCTTGATTATGGACCTGAGATCCAAAGTGTTAGTGGATTAGGTTCACATTGTTACCCAATGCCACACTACAACAAAAATTACTTCAATTTTGAAATTGAACCCCTCTACTTAAAGATGTCTATATGTTTTATGAACTAAGATCACAATATATAAGGTTGTCCTGATTTCAGGTTTCAGATCAATCAAGTTTTAATAAGTAATATAAAAATGTTATATTTGTTTTAAAAAAAATATTTTATTTATTTGACAATATTTGATTGGTTCAGAACAGAAAATGACACAACATTACATATATAATCTATGTTCTATGTTTCATAACTAGCATGGGATCTAACAAGAGAGAATGTGTTGAGAGGAGAATGGAATAGAAAAGGGAATAAAAAATCCATTGCAATGAGTCTATAAAAGTAAAAGTGTATTAAGATCTTTAAAGTGTAAGACCATTTATTACTGGGTTAATCCTATCCTGCTCAATTAAGTGTTACGTCATATAATTACATTATTTTTACCATATAATTATAATTGAGTTTAATTTGTCTATTATATTCTTAACTTGATTTACTTGGTTTTCGTTTTTTACTTATGTTTTCTATAAATTATGAACATGACCTATGTTTATTCTATTTGTCATTTTCAAATATTTGGAAAGAGAACAGTGAAACAAAAACACCAAACGAAATGGAGATATAAGCTCATTCGAATTTACAATTATAAAAAACAAATCAATAAAACACATAGTCACTATTATAATTATCAATTATATTAGGAAATGAAAAAAGAAAATGCTTCCATTAGCCAAACACAACAATTAATGTACATATAAGTCTAACTTGTTTTCATAATCACACACTCTTTTCTGACCCTTTGTTTTATACCTATATATAATCATATAGATTACTAATCACATGAATTTTAAAAAATAAATTATCTCCTTATACAAGTAAATATTTTATTCTCGTAAATAAATCTGTTTTATTTCAAATTTTCCAGGACAAATATAAATCATATGACAATAGGTGAACATTTAAATCATATGAATACAAAGTCTGAGGAATAAGAAGTCAATGCCGAACCATAGACACATTTTTCACATGAAAAAAGACCAATATGGTGCGTTCTTGACTCACTCTTACAAGACCCATTTGTTCCAATGTTACAAATCTAATGTTGCAAATTTAAATGCAAAAGAAGGGTCTTAACCAAAAAAAATGTAAAAAAAATGGGAGTTGGTATGAAATGTAATGAAGCTTCAATGAAGCTTTTGAATAAAAAAAACAACTCTAGCAGGAGGAGTAAATAATGAGAATTGTGCACTTGATGAGAGTGCATTGAAGTCCCAACTAACTCAAAAAACTTCTCCAGCACATTGATTACCACAGCAGAAAGAGTCTCTGAGGTCTGAACCATTTTCTGATAAGCATATATAAGGATGGTAGAAGAGTAATAAAGAAGAAGAAAAAGTGAAAAAAAGTTGAAGTAGGTTCATGAAGAAGTAGGACAATTCAATGCAGCCTTTATTTGCTGAACAGTGGTTCCAATGAGGTTATTAACAGTATTAACTGACTCCTTGTTCAGCTTGGAAGATGGTAAACTACTCACTAGAATCTGAAATGCAACTGTTACAAGTGACCCTCTTGAAGTGTTTTTGTTTGTGTTTGTGTTTGTGCTTGTGCTTGTTGATGCTCTATCACCAAGTCCTTGATCAGTTTTTCCATCAGGTGAAATGGTGAATCCTGATGGTAACAAGGGAATGTATGAAGGGTCTTCACCACTCATTGCTATGTTGATTGCTGCTAATTCAACTGGACAATAAACTACAATGGATCCTGAAGAGTCTATGCAGCTTTCTTGGAGTATCAACATGCTGTTCTGACTAGTGTTGAAAGCCTGACCAAAAAGTATGGATAATAATGTAGATATTGTAAATTGAAAGCAGATTAGTTTATCTGCTATGGAAATGAAATCGCTATCTATTGTGTCAGCTTCGATTGGTCAAGAAAATAGAATTTTAGATTATTTGATCTGAGTATCTGTTAATCCATATTTTTTTGACCAGTTAAGAGTCGGAATAGATAGTGGTATAAGTGATGTTATTATCTCAATTTAAAGGCGAAATGGAACTTGAATTAGGCCAAGAAGGAAGAATGACTTACTCTAAGCACAGATATGCAGTTACCAGGATGTGAACCATTTGCTATATGGGCAACCTCTTGCACAGCATTACCATTGGAAAGAACATCCCACTTAAAAAGTGAAAACAAAACCAAAAAAATGTAAGAAGCCTTGGATTTCTAAGGTTGCAATATCTAATATGTTGTTATATTAAGTTGGTTGTCACAAACCTGGGGTCTTTTTCTTTCATCCTTGAAGAAATTGAACACAATTTGTGGAGGGATTGGGAGCCAAATGGTAGTGGCTGCACTTAGCACCACACCATTTGGTTGGCCAGGGTCTGAGCTATTATGGACTGTGACTCTGACTCCAATTTCATTCGACCCGGAGAGTGTTGTCCATCGGTGGCTAGAAGATGTGCTAATGCTTGCACAGAAATTGGTGATCATCCTATGTGCAAGTTTCATCATGCTCCTTTTTCCCTCAGCTGATGGAATCACTGAAATCCAAATAAGTTGCTCAGATTATGGTAAAGAAAAGTTAAACATGACAGTTATTGTGCAAAACAAATATATAAATACCCGATCCGAGATCCCTTGTAGAATTTCCTGATACCATTAGACAAGCAATTCTTTCACACACCCTCTGAAGGTTACTAAGCCATCTATGTGCTCCAAATGCCAATCCACTATAGAGAAGATTCCTGTAAAGCCGATGAACTGGAGTTTTATCTTCAATCTCTACATGCTCAACCCAAGTTACCTGCATTGTAATTTACAAGTGTAACTAACAATGCATACATTATCAAAGTAACAAACTAAAGAAATAGTGTTTTTTAGTGTTACCCGGGAATAACCATTAGGCATGTCCTGTATGAAGCAACCGGAAGGAAGACGATGAGATCGAAATTGAGGAACAAATTGGTTATCTTGAGGAAAATCATAAGAAACATCAACTATTGCCCACAAGCCTTGCTCAATTTGCTGACAGTACCGCACGAAGTAGAACTCTCTAGTTGAAACAAGTGGAGATAGCACTTGCATCTCTTCATACATCTGAACCAAAGATATATATACACATTGCAGTTAAAACAAATTTAGTTGCAAAATAAATTGGCATGGAACTTAAAAGAAAATTTACGCTACACAGATTTCGAACATACCAATTGCAAAGTACCACTATGACCACCCATAATGCCAGAAGATAGAACTTCAATAGTTCTTGCCATTGTGACAATAGTGGGAAATAGCTCCATCCACTTGTTCTGCAAAATCAATCATGATATTTGAACAGAAACAAATAATTTGAGTAAAAAAGAAGAAGCAAAGAATAAGAATTTGATTCTTACAGGATCCATGAGCATGTCAACCAAAGTTAACCCATTCATATTTACAACTCCTGAATCTCTAGAAGCTTCAATCCGAACATTCGGATTCTTCGAGTGACTATTTGGCTTAGGGAACATTCTTTGATAGGTATCAATATTAAGGACAGCTCTGCCATCAGTACTTGATTTCATCCATAGTGGCTCATTTGTCTGCAAAAGACTTATCAACTCTTCCATAGCATTTGAAGCTATGTCAGACATAAGAGAGTTATCCATGTCTGATAAAGAAGGTTGGTAAGGCACATTTTGCATTGATGATGAAGTACCATTCCCTGGTAGAAGATCAAGATCAAGGGTAGGTCCTACACTTAACCCTTGTGTCCCAAAACTTCCCATTGATAAATCCAAAGAAGACATATGAATAGGCTGAATTGATGGAAGCTGAGAAATTGGTCTTCCAATGTACTTAGCTGCAATGTTTGATACTCTTTCAAGCTGAAAATTAACAACACCATTTCAATGAACCATAAAAGGCTTAAATTTAATAAACCCCACACCAAAACATGAATGAACATAAATTAATTAAATTACCTCTTCTTTGAGTTGTGCATTCTCCATTCTCAACTTTTGTTCATCAACATAAGGATCTTCATGAAGTGGAGGGCCACCACAGGAGGGACAAAACATGTTTTTTAAGGCTTCCTTATATGCAATGTTCTCACAACGTATCCTATCATTTTCTGATCTGAGGGTGCAGTTATCAGCTCTTTCATGCTGTGCCTGAGTTTTTTAACCAAAAGAAAGAACTAGTTAGAACTAATGTACCAAATAGTCTTATGAATATGTAAAAATGAACACACTTTACACTATACTTCTTAGACCCCCATAAAATAAAATACACATTAGAGGAAAAAAAAGGTACCTTTATCTGAGTCCTTCTGTTCTGGAACCAAAATTTGATTTGCCTAGGGGCCAAACTTAACTCTCTGCTTAGCTGCATCCTTTGTTTTTCATCAGGGTGTGGACACTCCTTAAACATGCTGAACAAAACAACAAAACAAACACATACATTTGAAGAGAAGTATCATAGAAAAAGTTTATGAACACGCGTGTTAAAGAGTGGTTACCAATAATGGAGAAATTCCTATGAACTTAGTTAACATGGTTCACCCTTAATGGTGAATGTGATCAAATTTGAAGAAGAGGGTGTAAAAGCAAAGATGATAGTGTAGATAAAAAGAAGAAGAAAAAAACGCAAAACCATTGCATGAAATGAAAAGCTAAGTATGAAACATAGAATAGAAAATAGTCTTACGATTCCAGCCTTTGAATCTGGTTAGCAGTGTGACGGTGGTAACGCTTCTTCTTCCTCCTCTGAGAATCAGAAGAACCACCAATATGGTGGTGGTCCCCGGGGGACCCACCACCGTCTCCAACACCGTATTCCATTGCACTCCTTATCTCTCTCTTTCAATAACCACCACCACCACTAAAAAAGTAGTAGTAGAAGGAAGAGTGTTGTTGTATTTGGGTGATAGGGATATTATGGAAAAATAAGAGAAGATTGATGGTAGTGAAATGAATGAGAGTTTGGTGGGTGGGTTTGGCTATAGCTTAACCATTAACAATGGCTATGGTATATTAAAGCATGCTGTGTATTTTATGAAACCAAAGATACTTACTCACTCTCATTCATTCATATCAGTACATCATATAATAAAAAAATATTATTATTATTACAAATAAAAATGATATAAAAATATTAATGATAATAAATTATTCAAATTCTGAAACGGCTGTGACAACAAAGATAGTGGCATGATTTTGGAGATATTGCAAATGTTATTGTGGGCTTTATGATACAAGAGAAAAAAAAATCAGCCACTCACCACCTTCTCATTCTACAATGATCATCTGTCCTAAACAATCACATTGCGTTAAGTAATATAAAAAATATTATTTTATGATCCTCATTCCATTATGAATTAATAATGACCTAATAAACACACTTCTAGATGGTATTATTAAAATACTCAAACCAAAATGTGTAACTTTATGGTAGACAATGTTTTAGGCTTATTTAGAAAAATTAGCAAATAGTTATGAGTTTGTAACTTATAGCTGTGAATTTTAGTTTGTAGCTTGCGCCTATAAACTTCTATAATAATGTAGCCGAAAGCTTCTAAGTTAACTTATTAAACTAGAGTTGTTCAGTAAAATTATCTTTCTAATTAGCTAAAATTTGAAAAATGATATACACCATCTATTATTTATTTAATTATTTGTTAATTTGAATAACTAAATAAGTAGATAATTTAAAATAATCATTCATTTTATATTTTAGTTATAATTGAATATGTAATATTTTATTTATTTGTTTGTTTTATTTTAATATATTTTTTGTTTTAAATTTTTCCAAACAATTAAGTTACATAAGTTTATAATATTTTTCCATCATTGACACTATATATAATTAAAATATATAATATGAAAATATTTTATACATTCGTCTAATAATCAAATGGAAGAATAATATATCTATCACAAAAATTCAATAGGAAACATTGAAGGGCGTGTAATGTAAATTTAAATTGAGGGCATCTAATGTATATTTTTAAATATTAAAGACAAAATTGGTAAGAGAATTATGGAAAGCCACAAAGCTACTTGAGAAGTTATAAGCTCACTTTATTGAAGAATGCCTTAGAAGTATGAACAAAAGTGGTGATTGTGTGTTTGATCCTTTATAACAACATTTTGCTAAAACTAAACTATTTTCTTAAAAAATTGTAATTTCAAATGAAAACAAATACAATTTAAATCAAAATCGGCCGATACTTTAACTATTATAATTGATGTATCATTTCAATACATGGATCAATTCACTAATTGAATTGGTTGATAAAGTTTTCATAAGATTGCATCCAATAGATAAGTAAATGTATTTATTCACCATTTTGGATAAGTAACTAATATATTTTATGATGGGTGACTTTCTCTCGCCATAGATGTCGCTTCTATAAATCGAATCATTTACTTTTTTGTGAGGATATAACGGAGTTTTATATCACTAAACCAACACTTTATTTGTTAAGAATATTTTAAAATATAAACATATTATTATCTTAATCATTATTAACTCTAAACTCACTATTAAAAAAAGATTCATGAATGATATGGGTGTAACTTTAAACTCTTATAATATATATATATATATATATATATATATATATATATATATATATATATTGGTCAATAAATGCATTGTGTGTTACATTTTACGAGAAAGAAGAAAGTGTAACTGATGGAGGGGCTTTAAAAGCATTGGTATTGAGAGAGAACAAGGAAAAAGAAAGGAAGGGACTTAATTGCAATATTATCTCCTCTTAATTAATTTCTCTCTCTAAAACTGATAGTGGTATTTGTCACCACCACCGTGAGAGAAGAGTGTGCCCCCCCAATTCAGCTTTAAATGAGGTTGCCGGTTATTTTTCTCCACCGGTACGGCGGAGAACAACCACTATGTGGCTGAAATGACAGAAACAGCCTCTGCCTGTATTATTTTTTTGTTTCCAAATATTTCATTGACCAAAAAGTGACATATGTCACCAACTAATATGTTATATATTAGTGATTAATTTACAAATGACATATTTCACTTTCTTGTGGGTATAAAAATCATTAGGAAGATTTAGTAGGAGAATATATCATTTTACTATTTCATATTTTCATACTTTTTTTCTTTGTCTATCATCATTTATGATTCTATAACCCATGAGCTTCTCTTTCCTTGTTTTCCATTCCTCGTTCACACATGCACAATTACGAGGTTTGCTCAAAAGTCAAAACCTCGGTACAATTGGGATTGGGAGAGTTAAGGATCCCCAATAAGATTTTTAGATTCTAACGTTTGTGGGTTAGACAAGTGGAATTTGTGAATTTTATAACATTTTATCATCTGAGGGATCTAGTGTGACCTTATACCATTAAATCAATGTGTTGTTGGTGTTTATAATTGTGTTTGAACTAATAAAATTATAACCATATATAAAAAATGAAGAAAATGAAATACATGTAAAATTTGATTACAAATAGTTTATTAAGGATTGGACGGAGTAATTGAAATTCATGCTTTTATGAAAGTTTTGCTGTATCTTCTTATCACCTGAAGATCCTTGGTAAGAGAAAATATTAAATGAAGGAGTTAATAAATCACTGTCTTGAAAATTGTAAAATCATTAAGGCTTTTTTCAATATATTATGATGATTTTGAAAAAAATATATTTACAATGATTTAAATTTGATCTTAACAAAATACTAGCATATTGTAGGTTATAACTTAAATATTAAAAAAATTGTAGTTAATATGACTACTTATACTAAATTTATATAAGAAAAAATGTATGCACCGATGATATATGAGTTTGATACATTGTCACAACATCATATACTAATTCTTATGTAATCATTATTGACTTTTCAAAAAAACAATCCAAATAAATGATGAACGAAGTAACGATTATATGTAAATCTTTAGACGAAGAATGCATAAATATTACACCTAATTTATATAATATAATATTGTTTTAATTTTCTACTAAGATAGATGGACAAAAAATATTTTTCTTTACAATGGGTACATAAGACGAATTTTTATAATTATAGTCAAACAAAAAGCATCCTCCCATTTACGTAAATACTATTCAATCAAAATTATTATTTTAAATATTTTATCACACTTTTGTTGTTGTTAAGTTTAAAGAAAATGATATACTTAATAGAATTTATTTAAGTTTTAGTATGTATTCATCATTATTTTGTAGGAATAAAAATAAAATCTATTAGAGTTATATATTTATTATTTTAAAATATGGTATATTTATTAGCTTTTTGTAAAAGCTTACTTTTTATAGAAAAGATATATATACACCGATAATGTAAGAGATTTTTGCATTGTCATCATTCATCATCAATTTTAAATTATCATTGATTCTTAAATAAAATGAATCGTGAATGATACACGGACCGTTTATATCGTAAGTTCATAGATATTATATTCTTTTTTTATTCTAAAATGTATATGGATATATAGGCAAATTAGAAAGAAAGAAAGAAAAAGGCAAAACACACATGAACATGTGGTAAATTATATATGGTGACAAACATGGCAGAATTGGGAAACTTGGGAGTGAGTTAATTAAGTTTATTGAAATTTAAATTTCGTAATGATACACTGTTAATGTGTTACTTACGTTTATAAGTCTATTAATTTTGGAGGTTGGTCTTACCTTCAATGTATTCAGCCCTAACCATAAAATATATAATAGAATAGAGAAAATTATTTACTCGGACATAAATTATATCTTTAAGAAAATGTCATATTTAATTTTTGTATGGAGAAATATATAATCTATTATCATAAAAGAATAAAAGAATGGTATATTCATTTTTGGACACGGAAGGTTGGTTTAGCGCGATTAATATGGTACCTTAATTATATATATTTGTTATATAAATCATTAGGAGTAGAATATGAATACAACTTTATTCAAAATAATAAAAAAGATACTTTCATACAACAAATTTCTTCAATAGTATTGTGTATCAACAATTAAGAATGACTAACACAACTAAAATCACTTAAATGCATAAAAGTCCTTAATAAAGTATGTCATTGAATGACATTGAGAATGTATTAAACTTAAAGTTAAACGGTTTAGAAAATGAAAATTTCAAATTAAAGGTAATAACAGTTTGTTTCCATAAAAGGTAATAATAGTTTATAAATTGCAAATTCAAAAACACATTTCCACACAATTAAAATAGTCAAAGAAGAGTTCACCAAAATAATAAAAGATGGTCATGATTTATCTTTAAAGTCTCCTCAATTAATTAAACAAAATTTGTATATAAATCTTTACACAAACGATGCATAAATATTACAGTGAATTTATATACTATAATATTGTTTTAATTTTCTGTAAAGATAGCTGGACAACAAATATTTTTCTTTACAATGTGTACATAAGGCGAATTTTTATAATTATAGTCAAACTTAAAGCAACCTCCCATTTATTTTAATACTATTCAATAATCAAAATTATTATTTTAAATATTTTATCATAACTTTCTTATGTTAAGTTTAAAGAAAATGATATACCTAATAGAATTTACTTGAAGTTTTAGTATGTACTCATCATGATTTTGTAGGAATAAAAAGAAAATCTATTAGAGTTATATATTTATTATTTTAAAAATGGTATATTTATTAGCTTTATATAAAAGCTTATTTTTTAGAAGAAAAAATATGTATACACTAGTAATGTAAGAGATTTTTGCATTATCATCATCCATTTTGAATTACTATTGACTTTTAAATAAAAATGAATGATAAATTATATACAGACCGTGTATAAATATTTATATGGTAAGTTTATCGATATTATACTCTTCTTTTTATTCTATAATGTATATGGATATATAGGCAAATTCGAATGAAAAAAAGGCTAAACACACATGAACATGTGGTAAATTATATATGGTGACAAATATGGTAGAATTGGGAAACTTGGAGTGAGTTAATTAAGTTTATTGAAATTTAAATTTAGTAATGATACACTGTTAGTGTTACTTACTTATAAGTGTTTATTAATTTTGGACACAGAAGGTTGGTTTAGCACAATTCAATATGGTACCTTAAGAATTATATGTATTTGTTATATAAATCACTCTCCCAATATAATATAATTTTTTTAATAGTGTCAATACAAATATTTCTCTTTTAATTAAAACTATTTCTAATCATGTGGATAACAAGGATGGCAATATGATAGGATTTTTAAGTTGAAGACGATGTATTAAAATTTTGAGTCCAAGATATCTGTTAAATTCATGTGATTATTTGCTTAATTCATTTACTATATGAGAAAAAAATATATGTACCGAGACCGTAAAAGTTTTATATATTTTTATTCTATCATGCACTATTTATTTGTAATAATTATTGACTATTACAATATTAAAAAATAAAGTAATACAAATGAATAATATATAATATAGTAAATGTTTATAAATCTTTACACCAATAGTACATAAATATTAAAATCTTATAATAAATCTCATTATTTTGGAGTGTCACATTCCTAGAGCCAAAGGAAGAAAGTGTGGAAAAAAGCTTTGGACTCTACCATTCCCAACACAAATTTTAAATTAATTGTCTATTCAATTTATTTAAGTCAAGCTTTAATCAACTGTAAGTAAAAAAGTCTTCACATTATCTTTCTAACTATTTATTAAGTTGAAATGAGTATGATTAGTCATATATGGCAATGTACTAATGGCAGAAGGGACTACTTGTATGTACTAAATGAGATATCCTAATGATATTTTAAGGAAAATAAGTATGTAGTAATTAAGTAAAATAATAATACATTTAAAATTTAAGAGAAGTTACGAAGTATAAATTTTTTATTAAGTTATGAGCAGTAATAAAAAAAACTGTAAATCGAATTGTCAATAGATAATTACACTAGAATATGAATACAATTTTATTCAAAATCATAAAAAAGATACTTTCATATAACAAATTTCTTCAATAGTATTGTGTATCAACAATTAAGAATGACTAACACAACTAAAATCACTTAAATGCATAAAAGTCCTTAATAAAGTATATCATTGAATGACATTGATAATGTATTAAACATAAAGTTAAAGGGTTTAGAAAATTTCAAATTAAAGGTAATAAAAGTTTGTTGCCATAAAAAGGTAATAATAGTTTATAAATGAGTAAATTATATTTATACTCCTGAGTTTTAGTGAAATTACACAAATCATCCTCACTTTTTTGTTTTTACACGAACCACCCATAATTTTGTACATATGTTATACTGACTACCCCTGCATGATATAAAAGTGAAATATTTTAAATAAAAAATGTATTATGTGTGTAATTAATTAAACAAAATATTGTATATTGTGTAGACAAATTCAAATAATATAAAAGTCAATGCATCTTCATTATTTCATTATTTGGCTCGTTATAAAATAATATAAGAGTTATTTAAACATTTATTTGAAATTATTAATGTATTTTTTAATGACACAAAAATAATAAAGAAACACTCGCTTTTGTACTATTTGAAGTATTACATAATATACAATATTTTGTTTAACTTAATTACATTCATCACACGTTTTTCTTTAAAATATTACACTTTTATAACATGCATGGTTAATCAGTGTAATATATGTATAAATTTAGGGGTGGTTTGTGTAGGAGAGATATGTGGTTGATGTAAGGACAAAAAAAGGAAAAATAATTTATGTAATTTCATTAAAACTCATGGAGTGTGAGTGTAATTTACTCTTTATAAATTGCAAATTCAAATACACATTTCCACAAAATTAAAATAGTCAAAGAAGAGTTCACCAAAATAATAAAAGATAGTCTCGGACTCATGGTTTATCTTTAAAGTCTCCTCAATTAATTAAGTTCATAACACTTAAATTAAGAACATGCTAGTTCAACTCCCACTATGCCAAAATAGTTAAAGGAAAAATTATTGATTCATTCGAACACCTTTAGTTCTTCTTATTCCATATAAAATGGAAAAACGAGGGTATGTTTTCCTTTGCTTTTTAATAGCAAAAATGTAATTTTGTTATAATCAAAGAGTTATATATGTCATTGAATATTACATTTTTCTTTGATTTTTAAAATACTTGATTCTCTATTATCGGAGAGAATCCTATCTCTATAATATAGTATAGTGTGAATATTCTATCATTGTTATGAGGAAAAAAAAAACGAGACAAGATCATTTTATAGCATAAGTAGTTAAGTAGCAATTAAAGCTTTCTTTGGTATGAGTGACTTATAAATTAACAGAAAAATTATAAATTGATTAGAAGGTTAACAATAAAATATCCAGTGTGTAAAATGTCAAAAACTAATAGCTTATAAGCTAATAAACAACTTAAAGTAACTTGAGCTTATTGAAATAAGTCTTGTTTACCAAATAGTATAATAACAATTACTCAAGTTATCTGCTTTGCTATATTACGAAAGCCTAAATAACCCAACAAAAATAAAAGTAATTGCTTTAAATCAAATTGATATTTTCCAAAGTTTCAAAATAAAGCCACGGTCTTAAATTTGATCAAAATTTCAAATATTTTGAACTTACATACCATTTGGTCAGAAAAGTTGCTTCCTTCTCCCACAATGATTACGATGTATTGCGCTAATAATAATGAAACAAAAAATAATAATAATAAATATTTAGTTAACATGACATATTTTCAATCGTGCGCACGATAAAAATGGCTTCGCCCGGGTTTGAACCGGAGACCTTCAGTGTGTTAGACTGACGTGATAACCAACTACACCACGAAACCATGTTGTATAGATCATGATTTAAAAAGTAAGAAAAGCAGCACAAAATAATATGCAAAAATTTGAAAACATTTTATTAAATGACCAACAAATTTTCCAATGATACGATCTAATGGTTCATTGAAAAAAATAATTAAACCAAGAAATTAGTAGTTCTACATTGTAGAAGATAAATTAGTCATTGACAATTTTGTTAAATACTTTAATAATAATAATAATAGATACAAATTAGGATATGTTTGGGTACAATATTTGGGAAGTACTTTAGAATTGTAAATTCAATTTCATTCTTTAAGAACTATAATTGGTTCTAAATCATAAATTTTGTGTCCCCTTTGTGGAACATAGAGCATATACTAATTAATTATGAGTAAAGCAACTTTCTAGGGAGAGATCCACTTACTCTTGGAGTAAATGGAAGAGTAAGTGGAAAAAACATACTCCACATTATGATCATTCATTCTTGAGAAATCCAATGGTTTGAATTGGTGAGTATATCTAAACCATTGAATTTTCTAAGATTAGATGGATAGGATGTGGAGTATGTCTTTTTCACTTACCTATGGAGTAAGTGGATCTCCCCTTATACAAATAATCATTTGTATTTTTTAAACATTCATATATCACCTCTAATTATATACATAAAATACCCTAACTACATTTGTAAGAGAGATAAAATGTAATTTCTTAAAAAATCGATAACGAGTGTAATTAAGTCAAACAAAATTAGGTGTATTATGAAGACAAATTCAAATAGTACAATAATACATGTCTACTCATTATTTTTTGTTTGTCGCAAACTGCATCAATAATTCTAATGAGTTATTTAAATCACTCGTATACTATATTGTAATTAACCAAAATAATGAATATACATCAATTCTTATATTATTTGGATTTGTCTTCATAATATACCATGTTTTATTTAACTTAATAATATCCGTCACCATTTTTTGTCTAAGAAATTACACTTATCTCTCATATATGGGGGTAACGAGTATAATACATGTATATAATTCAGTGTGATTTGTCTAGGTTTAAAAAATAGGGATGATTTGTATAATTTTAATAAGAGATGTCACTCTAATTTAATCATTAACTACTTATTCCTTAAAAGCACTTGATTGCTTGCTGAAGCATTTATTTGGCTATGTTCTTCCTCCTTATAAGTTAATTCAACTACTAGTGAATATGGCGACTTTTATAAATAGCACCATAAAGAAGGTAGGTGAATAGGTGAATTTATTATCATCAATATTTTGGGCAAATAACTCATATTTTAATTGATTAAGTTTTTTTCTTCTAGAAAAAATAATATAAGTTAGGAGCTTCCGCAAATATAAAAAGACGTGTGGTAGATGATTATATAGTTATGTGTTATTGTTAACCTAATGATACAATAATAATTATAAAATATAAATCATTATTTCTAATACAAATGGTAACAACTTAATATTTTTGGGAGCGTAAGCACAATTGCTCGAATATCATTAATAAATTATATGTTACAATCACTTCTTTAGAATGTTTGCTCATTCTCACTAAAGTATATGACTTTATGTGATCTAACAATTTTTTAAAGAAAACTAATGTCATCAAATGCTTAAACATTTTTCTGACACGCATTTTATATTAGTTAATTTATTTTAATATATGTCAATACTTATAACACATCATTCAATTGAGTTTTTAACATGTCAGGTGGTTAATTAATGAGCCCAAAATTGATCATTTGAATAGTGATAAGATTACTCCAACTTAACATAATATGCATGTTGTTTCGGTTCTACTTTTACATCCCTTCTCAAGTTGCTTTTTAAAAGGTGCAAGATATCTATATTAATAATTAAAGGGAGATGATTCACTTGCTCAAAGAGTTTATATTGAATTTTCCTATAATTGATGACTAAGATGTATAATTACTTTAAACTTACTCTCGAAGTAAGTGAATCATCACTCATAATTAAAAACTTGTAAATCATTTCAATACTACGTAGTAAAAATCTTAGTCTCTCAATCTTCCTTGCATACACACAATTGGACCATAACACTAAACATCTCAAAACATTAACTACCAATTGTATATAATCGTTAATTAATCTTATTCTCTCCTCATAGTATATAGTTTCTAAAAGCAAAAGCTATGAAGAAGAGAAAATGTTTATATATAGAGATATTTCAAATTACTATTCAATAAGGTTCTCACGTTAAAAGTGAGATTCAAACTCACATATATCAGAGTCATGATTTGAACTCACATCATTACCAATCGAAATCACTTTTGTTGACAAAAGCTCATAGATAATGTTGAGATCCATCAAAGCATGCATTCTTGAAATTAAATACTTCATTAACAATTACCCAGAAAATTAATAAAGTATCATACATCATTCATATAACTAAATGAATGATGTTTAGTGAGCTCTACTTATTTAAGGATAGAGATTGAGCACCAACCTCTAAATTGTAGGGTGAGAGAGTTGTGATTATTTGTCTCATTCACTGTTTTATTACTGCCCCGAGCCAATGAGATATTCACCAATGAATAAGTGAATTTAAAAAAAAATAAAAAGTAATATTCTGATTCATCGAGATAGAGAGTGAGAACCGTTTATGACATGTTGCACCATAATAACAAACCAAAAGTTAACAAAACATAAATGTGAGTTTGTAATTAGTGACACATAGAAGTGACGTAGACAACTTGTGCTCGAATACCTAACCCCAATCCAGCCCACACATTGGATCAATCTGGAACAATAAAAATGTGTAACTTTAATTGAATGCAAAATTCTCTCATTAATTAGTTTTAGACTAAGATGGCTATCAAATTTGTTATATCTAAAATTATTTAAGGTGTCTAGATTTTTGTAGTAGCGATCGATGCTTTGATGATAGCATATTTATAAAAAATAAAAAACACCATCAACAAGTAAGGATACAGATACAAAGGTTGTCACATGTGGTAAAGCTTTTTTCTTATACATTAGTGATTCAGTTCAATTCTCAACTTTATTTTACACATACAAAGTATTGACTAGATATTTATTTTAACAAAGTCTCTAAATTATAAAACACTAGTTGAGGTGGTTGTTAATTTCTAGTTTTGAAATGGTATTTTGAAAACAAAACTTGTTTGACAAAATTTTAACCTAAATGAGTTTTTTTTTTTTCATTTTCAAAACAATGAAATACATTTCATAATTTCAATTTTTAGTTTTGAAATATACACTTGACCCCAATTACTATCGTTACCTCCACACCACTATCACTTTGATGGCCAGGGTCCACATGACTATCAATATCTCCGATGACCATCATCGTGACTGCTCCACCTCAATCATCACTATCACCACCAACACCACCCCAATCACTATCGTTACTTCTGCCCCAACTGCTATCGCCACCAATGACAAGTGTGACCACAATGCTAACCACCATCGTGACCACTATGATTGCTACCTCAACCATCATCTTCTTATGACCGTCATTATCACCACTTCGAGCACTTTCGACATCACCTCATCCACCTTAACCAACTTCATTATGACCATTATCACCCTAGCCATTACCTCCATCTCCGCTCACTTTCACCTCCACAATGTAATCCACCACGACCAACACAATTACTACCATTGATACAATTAATTTGACAATAATCATCACCACAACCACCATCATCGACCACCACATTTATGATATAGTGGTAGTAAAGGGTTCCACACCGCAATGGTGTAGGGCTTCATGTGACGACAACAATTACCAAAAAAAAATATTGTTAAGGCGGCGGAGGAGGGTGGTGGTAACAGCTGTCAAGGTTGCCATTAAACATGATTTTATATTTTAATGTTTCTCTACCAAAAATGAAAAACGTATCATCTACCCATTATGATATGGAGAAAAAAGTTAGAATCCACTACATTAATTGATAGTATTTCAAAAATCTAAAAGAAAAATATAATATCGAATGACACATATATTCATTTGATTATAATAAAATTACAAATAAAAATGAAGTAAAGACATGCTGTTACTTCTCAAGAGGATCCTAATTTCAGAAGAATAAAGTGACATTTTATTCTCCCGTACCAGTTTAATGATGTAAAAAAGAAGAGACTATTTTATACACGTGAAATATTAGGAACATATAACAGGATGCTGTAGAATCCATCAATATTAATACAAAATTATAATACATGTTAACAGCCACAAATCTAGGATACTGGTTCTCTAGAACTTTCATGGCCAACTTGTGACTTTTTTCCTCCTAAAATGACATAATAGAATTCGAACAATTCTTAGTGCATCAGCACTGCAGCTTCTTGCACAAGAGGTTGTGTAACATGCACAAAATGCTCTGCTTCCCTCTCCACTTGTTCCCAACACTTATGGGCACCTTTCCCTTCTTTGATCTTCTTCACAAATGCCACAAACTTCCTCCAATTATGTGGTTGAAACAACTGTGGGTTCATCCTCAGGTATGTGAATGCACACATCTCTGTCTCATCTGAGTTACCATCAACATCCAACTGTGATGCCTTTATTATCTGCTCATGTGCATATTCATCATACCGCGGCAACGCATTTTCGCCTGCAAGAGGGACCTGTGCTTTCTGGGTAGCTAAGGCCACTTGCTTCACAAGCTTCTCCGGTGCACATTGAGCATCTTGTGGCTGCTCGTGGTCACGCATCTCGATGCATGTGAAGTTGAAGATGGCACCTTGGCGAGCCAGCATTTGAGCAATCGGGAGGTAGCCATCGCGGAACCGGGTGTTATAATATCCGGCTGTGAGTTCTGGTGCATGAGACCTTGTACCATAGTGCCAGTGGATACCAGCAACCTTCACTGATATTTTAACTCCAGTGTCGTTAAAGATTGACTTAGCTGATGTGAGAATCCTCTCACCATGGTCTAACAGCATCTGAGAGTACCAGGTAAGGAAAAATTCTCCATATTCACTATCCCATCCTCCACCTTCTTTGCGGAAAAATGTTGTGTCTTCTGGCCAATTGTTATACTCGCCAGCATCAGTGGGGCCTGTGCTTCCCCATTCATGTTTACCCTGAGCTTCTGCAGAAGCTTTTAAGCTACTCAACATATACTGCACCAAAGTAAAAGGAAGGAAATTTAGATTACAAACCAAAGAATACTTCTAAAAAAGTAGGAAAATGATCTACTCACAATACTTTTCATGCATACCCATTTTTACACATTATAACCATTGATCAAAGATCTTTTTTGTTTTGAAAAAAACAATGGCTGTTAGATGATCAATGATTACAAAGTAAGTGTTAAGTGTAAAAATATCATTAGTCAAACAACTAATATAAGAAGTGAGTACAAAACAGAGAAAAAAAGTCGAACCTTGTCATAACATTGGAAAGCACCAATTCCTGGGAATTTCCATGTCCCATTTTGCTCTGGGTATGAAGGGTAACGAAGCTCACCAGCTGGTCCCATCCCAACTTGAATTTCCTGAATTGAGCCAGTAATAGGAGTTCAGGTAAGAAGTTGTTTTAGATCACAACAAACAATCCCGTGATATAAAAGACTATACAACAACAACTAGATCTTAATCCTGCTAGGTGAGATGTTTGATGTCATAATATTTTATCATAAATCATGTTCATAGTTATGGAGATTTTACCACAATGGTGTCACCGAGAAGGTGCTTGAAATTGTCTCTGAAAGAACGCATGAAATCAGCATAGCATTGAACCGGTGTTCGGCCCTTGAGTACTGGCAAGGTATCACAACCAAGTGATACATATTCGTAGTTTCTTCTTCCCCATTGATCAGTATATGCAAGATCAGGATCATTGTCAATCTCTTCACCAACCCATTTGGGCAAGGGAATACTGCACACAAGACGAAATCCATAAAACAATCGTTTATTTGTTATTCAAACAAAGTGCTAAACTGCTATTTGTGGCAAGATCTACAGAAATAATATAATACTAAAAAATGAAACAAAAAAGTTATATAATATAATCCATTGAATACAAAGTCATGCACATTTACAAACTAATCTTATCATGATTATTTTTCTCCCCCTCTGTGTGTCCATATAAAAATATAAAAAATTAGAAAACAGTTTGAGTTCGAAAAATGTAAAGATTCCTTACACTAGCATGTAACTGAGTGATCATGGACACAAAATAAAGATTATGGCTCCTCTCATTACCAGAGAAGGCAGTGCTTAGGATGTGTCAAAAATAAAATTTGAATGATTCATATTTTAACATTTTTTAAATCAATTTTTTTTTTAAAAATAATCACCCCTCACATTTCTAGTACCGGAGAGGAATCCATTTCCAAAATCATGATCTAACATATTTTTATTAAAAAAAATCCTAAGGTCTTTCATACATATTATATTTTTTCTAAATATATTCTAATTCCAAATCAAAATTATGTTGATAAATTATTCTTGACTGAAATAGAAATTTCATCTTACGTCTGCAAAAACAAATTAAGATAGTGGGTCAATTAACCTAAACGTAGATAAAGTTAGTACACTTATTTCTATGAGTATGACTCATCTCCATTAATGGAGAAGCAAATAATTATTTTATATGTATTGTAAGGACAAATATGTAATCTTTTTTTAAATAAAATGGACAAAAGTGACATTACATCTTCAACTTTCTTTGATTTTT
This sequence comes from Lupinus albus, assembly GCA_009771035.1. Lineage (NCBI taxonomy): Eukaryota > Viridiplantae > Streptophyta > Magnoliopsida > Fabales > Fabaceae > Lupinus > Lupinus albus. Next base: position 3,526,737 of record CM020022.1, on the reverse strand, counting down.
TTGGATACTTCTCTCTTCATTAATAAAGAGGAGTCTTGCTCTATTTCTATACTGATACCGACTTGAATCAATAAAGTCCTCTTACTTGGTCTCACCGCTCCATCACGAAACCGCCACCTTTTGTCGCATATATTACTCTATTTTATGAACTTTTAACTAGAAGCCACAAATAAAGTAAATCTAGCTATGCCAACACGCCTCTTTTAATAATTATAAACTAATAAAACAAGGGGAAAGATCTACTTACGCCAAAAGTGAGTGGAAAATGAAAGATCAAAGGAGTAAGTCTTTTTCACTTACTCTTGAATTAAGTAGATCCACATAAAACAATTATCAATTGAGTAAATTGAATTCATGAATAAGGTAGTGCTATCATAAACAGAAAAGATGTATCAGTTTAAGATATTTTTACATTTTCAATGTATTATTCATTATTCATATTTTATCATCGAATAAATAATAGATAATAAACTCATCAACATCTAAGTGTTCCTCAAATTCTCTTACATAATTTGGTACTATTCACGTTAATTTGATTTACAACACACGTCACATCATTTTTATCTGGTGAGCTAAACTTATTTATATGAATTATTATAACAAAAATAATTCATTGAAAATTATCATGAATCGGTTTTCAAATTTTGTTCATTTAAACTTAGATTCATTTTTTATGATTCTTTTCAGAGAAAAATTATGCAATAAAAATGTATAAATTTTATACTTTATTAATATATCATTCATCATTTATATTTAATTATCATTATTTCTTTAAAAAATAATCTAAATAAATGTTGGATATAACGATAATCTATAAAGCATTACACTATCGGCCCATAAATATTCCATTCTTCTTTTTATTTCTAACCAATCATATGTATGTTTAAGTACTAACCTAGAAGAGAAAGCTGTCTAACCTTTTTATAATTTATATTTTTGAAGTATTACAAATTAGGGATGAGTGAAACTAGAGCTTACCCGCTCATCAATATGACTCGATCATGATTGAGTCCAAATAGTATGAGTCTTAATAAGTTTAGGGCGAAATTTGAGTTCAAAAATTAGACCGATCAATATTTAGGGTCGGATAGATGACAAGTATGATCTGACCTATCTCACAGTAACCCACTCATCATGTTTGTGCATGTCTCTTCAATTGTATATAGAGTAATGACACTTTTTGGTTGAAAATATCATTTATTCCTAATTTTTCATCATATATACATGATTAACAATATATATATATTATTTTATATGTTAAATTACATATTCATAATAATAAGGGAGTGATATTGAGAAGACTTTATTTAAAATTGTATATTTTATATTTAATCGGGTATAAATTCGGGCTCGAATGTTGACATGGAAGACATTTAGATTAGATTAGCTTTTGTTTAGGTCCGAGTTCAAAAAAATTACTTATGTCTAATTTGTTTTTTTGTTGGAAAATAGCTAACCTAGCTTATGAGGTAAAAAAAAGTTAATATTGTCCATACAAAATATAAAATAGTGATAAAAATAATTTCGCATATCAACACATATCTAAATTTTAACCTTTGTTAAAAACTTTTAGCAACCAATTTGAAATTTTCATTTATCAAAAAATTCATTGAAAAACACATTTTTGACTTTAATATACAATAAAATAATATTTTTATTGTTCAAAATAAAAGAAAAAGAACACCTTGCGTATAGGATCATGGTTCCTTTTGCTTGAAGGAGTGGCATAAACTTTATGCATAAGATTGCTTTGTGTGAATAAATTCAAACGATACTAATTTACTTCAAATTTCAAGATCATACATAAATAACTAGTCATAAACAATAATTTAACAAGAAGAAAGAAAGAGTGTAATACATATTTACTTTTTTATACATCATAATTCATTTGATTATATAAATGATATTAAATATAAATAATGAATTAAAAAAATAGGAAAGAGATTGAAGAAACACTCACGTGCAAGAATCACCGACGTTACCGCCACATTGATGAAACGACATCACCGCCTGCACCTTCAAGCCATGCTTCTTCGCCATCTCCATCAGTTCCACATAACCGCCCCAATTATACTCTCCCGGAGCCTCTCTCTCCACTAATCCCCACCACACATCCATCATCACCCCTTCCACTCCGGCACTCTTCAACGCCGCCATCGCCACGTTCATCGCCTTCTTCCGATTCACCGTATTCCCTGCCGTCACGCTATCCAGCGGCATCATCACATACACCGGAACCCCGCTCCCCTTCGCCTTCACCTTTCCTCCATCTCTATGCTCCACCTCCGTATCCGCTGGTGCCTCCGTCGCAAACGCCTGACAAGCTACGGACAGATCTGGCCGGATTCCATTCAGAACCGGCGACCTGCACGGGCTCAACGGTGGCGATAGACCTTCCGCCGTAGCAAACTCCGGTTTCATTACCTGACAACGCATATTCGCCGCCGGAGATTTCCACACCGCCGCTGCGCTAACCGTCGCAGCGGAGTCTCCTGACGTGGAATCTGATGATATTGGAGTTCCGGCGAGGCTTCCGATCTGGTGAGTTATGTTCAATGCCATTTTTTTCTATAACTTGTTAGTCTTTAAAATTTTCGTAGAAAATCTATGAAAATCAGAGAAGAAATTTCGTTAAATTTTGGTATTAGTGGTTACACTTTGAAAGGTATTTGCATTCTTTATGTAAAAAACTTGAAGCTGTTCTTTTATAGAGAAAGGAGGTTGAGGATAATAAGATTAAAATAATAATATTTTTGTTTTAACGGTATATGTTTTGACACGTGTCTTGCTCTTATTTCAGTGTATATTCAAACAAAAGTGTTGGATCAGAGAAATTAATGAAAGCTGTTTAAATATTTTACTAATTACTAGTAACATGCTCATAAATCTTTACAATAAAATATGCATGTTATTTTCTTGTTTGCAAGTTTTAATTATTGGTCTAGATATATTGAATTATTCAATAATTTCTCAGAACATAGAGGTGCAACTTAATGTCATGCATTAATTTAATCGGTCAGATTGATAGTTAGTAAATTGTTTTTTTTATATAAGTATAATATTTATGCTGTTAAAGATTTATAAAGTAATTGAGTTATTATCATTTATTACTATTATTTTAATTTAAGAGTAAATGATGATTAAAAATATATAGTAGATGATTTAATGTTAGTATAAAAATCTTAGATATATATTTTTCTCTTTTCATATTACAAAATTGTTAAGATAATTGACTATGCATATAGTTATTCAATTTAGTAACTTAGATTAATGAGAAAAATGATATATGCATTAGTAATATAAGAATTTTTGATATTATCATTCAATCAAATGAACGGTAAATGATGTACTGATTGTGTAAAATATTTTACACTATAAATATATAAATATTACACTCTTAATTATTATAAAAATGTTCCATGTTGACATATTAAGTACCAATTTAATACTTACCTTATAAACTTTCATTTTCTAAAAACTAATAGTCAACTCAACTAGATTTTTGTTATTGATGCGCACTAATCCTGAATTTATGTTTCAAGTCTCTCATACATTTTAGATTTTAAAGCGATTTAATGCTGTGCCACCAAATTATTGAAGTAATTTTACCTCTTGTAAATAAATAATCCTACTACTAAAAATAATAAAAGACATTAAATATTTCTTATGGAAATTAAAATATTAATATTTTAGTGTGAGCAGTTATTTATCTAACACGTGTCTGTATTCTTGCATTTCGGATTTGTAAACGGTTGAGAAGGCGACGGCTACGATGGCTCAATTGAGGGAATAGAGTGATATGGTCGGTTTACACGTGAAGGTCCCAGAATATATTATACAAAATTAAATGATATATTTTTTATAAATTTTCTTATATTATCATAAAATATAATATATCAGAAAATTTTGTGTACTACAAATTAATTTACAAGCAATATATATCACGTTTATTATAAAAGATTATGATATATAAAAAAAAATTAGAATGACATTACTCATAATCGTGGATACAAATAGGACACGTGCATCATAATGACTCCTCACGTGTCGTTACGGCACTTTCGGTTGTAGACAACGTATAAGCCAAGAGAAGGAAGAAAGAAAGATATGGAAGGAAAGAAAGACTTTCCCCATTTATGGGATTATGTAGTTTGACATGTGTCAAGTTATTGAAATTTTTGGAACATATCTTTTTCAAACTCCTTCTTTTTCGAGTTAGGAATGAAGAGACAAATGATTCAAAAATCACAAGAAAAAGTAATTTTCAATAACATATATTTATTTGATTATAATAAAATTACATTTTCGGTTATTAAAAATAAAAGGAAAAGATATAATTGTCTCTCCATTAATGAAGGGGAAGAAATCTCTCCAAGAGTAACTGGAAAAAACCTATTTCATATCATAGTCATTCATTCTTGAAAAATCTAATTGTTTGAATTAGTAAGTACATTTACACCATTAAATTTTCCAAGAATATATAGTTAAGATATAAAATATGTTTTTTTTCCACCTGCTATTAGAATAAGTGAATCCCCTCCCTCAATGGAGAACCTCTCCGTTAATAAATAGAGATGATCTTAGTTCTTATTTTTCATTTTGATTTTTTCCTTCTATGCAATGTTGAGAATTTTTTATGTATTTTTTAGCTAAATTTATATATAGTAGTTTGAGGATATGAATCCACTTCTATTGTTGGAAAAGCATATTATCACGGCTTTAAATTTGTGGTTCTAATATTATGTTTTAGAAGTGTGGACATAATTACAGGTCACATGTTTTCGTAGTTATCTACCGTCTTTTTTTGTTCAAGAGCTTTAGAAAATAATTTGAGTTAATTATAAACAAATTATTAATAAATAATAATAAAATTATAATTAAAAGGATTTGTTGTTAACTCTATATCAAGATATATCTTTTTCGTTGTTGCAGTTATCATATAAAACTTTGTGAAGTGAATTTGACATTTTAAAGATTCAACTGCAGCCAATCATTATTGAACATAATAACTATAAGAATTATGCTATATATTTATATTACAATTTAGGATAAATTTATACACATTAATTTTTGTTGTTGGAAAAGCATATGACGATAGCTTTAAATTTGTGGTCGTAATAGTGTTAACAATCACATGCCACATGTTTTCTAATCATGTACAACTTTTTTGTTGTTGCAAGAGCATGCTATATCACTAGAAAATAAAATGGGCAATCTTGTTAAGTCATTAATAAATAAAATATCTTTCGGGCTACATGTCACTTTTTTTATAATGTTAAAGTATTTGTGTGAGAGTATATCAATTTTTCCATTATTGCAATTACCATATAAAATTATGGAACAAAAATTATTTCAATTAATGCAGATGCAATTGCTTGTTTTCTATCATATTTTCAGTGACAAAAATGTGGGTTTATAAACTTTTCCAGAATGATCTAACCAATAAAAATCTATGTAGCAGATTGCATGAGATTTAGTTGTTGTATCCATGCATGACTAAAACTTTATCATCTATTGTAAGTTGTCAAGAGTTTGTGGCTTACAATATTCTAAAACATGACACCATTAACAAAATTAGTGGCTGGAAATTTGTTTTTATTTCAGCAGGGTATGTTTATCCTGCATTTTATATCAACATGTTTATTTGTGAGTTACAACACTAACATCACTTGCATCTGATTAGAAATATTGTAACATTAGATTTTCCACATTATTTTTCACTACTAGTTTTGCTCCCAAGCCCACCTTTAAAATCTCCTTCATAGCTAGCTCATTTTTTAGAATGACAATATTACATAGTAACTGAATACATATATGTTGTATCAGTAGCCCGCAACAATGACACGAGATAATCTTTACTGGCTGAGTCACGACCAGGTCGCTCTCTTTAAGACGTTTCGTGGTACTGCCTCTAGGTGCAAGCAGACTATCAACCACGCCGTCCCCAGGATAAAACAGCCCAGCTCTCTGTTATACGATTTCTTACTGCACTGTAAGAATCGTTCTTGAATACACCCAAAAATATGGCTTCCAGTGCCAATTCCAAATACCCACAATATTGGCTTCCCATGCCAATTCTATTCCAACAACTGACTACCAGTGTCAGTATTGGAATTTCCCATAATATTGGATTCATGTTCCAACTCTAGTGCCACGGAAAGAAAGGGAGAGAAAGGAGGCTGGAATTGCGTCGGCAGAATTTATGGAGGGAGAAAGAAAGAAGCTTGTATAAGCGTACAAGCTTCAGGTGCAAAAGATAATGAAGGGGGAGGTCTCTATTTATAGAATGAGATTTTGTAACTAATCTTGCATCCTCCAATGTGGGACTTGTAGATTTTTTTCAAAATCTTTCAATGTGGGACTTGTGAGGTTTTTACAAAAACTTCCAATGTGGGACTTGTGAGTTTTTTCAATTTCACATCCTAAGGTCCACACTAATGGCATCAAACTACAAAAGTTCCAACAATCCCCCACTTGAAATTAAAAAACGATTTCCGGGAATTTATGTGGTCTCATTAAGATTGTGCATAAACAAAGGTGTCTTTCGACTTGAACCTTTGCATAGTGAGTAAGATCCAGATTTTACTAGAGTGACTCGTAGTCTTGAACTCTATCTCCGGCATCAAACCACACACAACCTTTTCAAAGGTGTATTCAATAAAGCCAGTGCGTTAAAGGCCATGCACGTCTATCCCAGTTTAGTGAACGCTCTAGAAATTTATGCCCCTTAAATTTCATAGAAAGCGGCCCCCACTTTCACATTCACATAGGTGAGTCTATCAAGAGTACTCCTGTAGTCTAGGTACTCCACTCCAATTGGAGTATAGATCTCATTAAGAGTTTAACTCATCCTTACATATACTGCAAGAATCATGCTTCTCATAATTTCATAGCATGTTCATTCTCATATCACTTCACAACTTGTTATTACCCATTGAACCTATTTCTTGGGGTCTCCAGTCAGTTAGGTCGGGTTACCATCGTGAGTGATCTTCGTTCTAAAGGCAATAGTCCCATAAGCTTAGAGGTATTATGGACTTTCTCTCTAGCTAGTCCTTTCGTCAAAGGATCTGCTAAGTTATTCTCAGTGCGTACGTGATCCACTCTAACAGCTCATGTAGAGAGAAACTCTCTAATGGTGTTGTGCTTACGACGTATTTGTCGTTTCTTACCGTTATAAAAACGGTTCTCAATCTTTGCAATAGCCGCGGTACTATCACAATGGATCAACACAGCTGGTATCGGTCTTTCCCATAGGGGAATCTCAGCTAGCAAGCTTCTAAGCCAACTTGCTTCTTCATTACCTGTTGCTAGTGCTATCATCTCAGCTTCCATAGTGGATTGAGCCAAAATAGTCTGTTTCTTTGACTTCCAAGAAACAGCTCCACCAGCTATGCTAAATATATAGCCACTGGTTGCTATGGAATCATCTCAAAGAGTGTTCCAATCAGCATCGCTGTATCCTTCTAGGACAGCTGGAAACTTTTGGTAATGTAAACCAAGGTTTATGGTTTTCTTAAGGTATCTCATTACCCTTTCAATAGCATGCCAATGCTCCATACTAGGTCTACAGGTAAATCTGCACAATAGTCCAACAACATAGGCAATGTCGGGTCTAGTGCAATCAGTGGCATACCGAAGGCTGCCAATGATGCTAGCATATTCTGTTTGTCTTACACCTTCACCAGTGTTCTTAAAAAGTTTTACACTTGGGTCATATGGTGTGCTAGCAGGTTTACAGTCAAAGTATTTATATTTCTTTAGGATCTTTTCTACATAATGTGATTGATCCAGAGAAATTCCTTCCTTTGACCTAGTAATCTTTATACCAAGGATTACATTTGCCTCTCCAAGGTCTTTTATATCAAAGTTGTTACACAACATTGATTTCACATTATTCACAACATGAATGTTGAAACCAAATATGAGTAGGTCGTCTACATAGAGACATATGATAGTGTAAATGTCATTTTCTGATTTGTAATAAATGCATTTATCACTTTCATTCACCTTAAACCCATTCGATATGATTAAGTTATCAAACTTTTCATGCCACTGTTTAGGTGCTTGTTTAAGACCATACAATGACTTGTCTAACTTGCAAACTTTATTTTCTTGCCCATGGATTACAAAACCTTCAGGTTGTTCCATGTAGATTTCTTCTTCCAAATCACCGTTTAAAAAAGCGGTTTTAACATCCATTTGATGTACTACTAAATCATGTATCGCAGCGAGCGATATTAGTACTCTAATGGATGTTGTTCTAGTAACAGGTGAAAATGTATCGAAGAAATCTACATTCTCTCTTTGTCTGAAACCTTTGACTACAAGGCGAGCCTTGTATTTATCCACTGTGCCATCAGGTTTCAGTTTCTTTTTCAAAACCCACTTACAACCAATCGGTTTGCAACCAGGTGGCAAGTCAGTCAAATGCCAAGTCTTGTTAGACTCTAGAGAATCCATCTCATCATTTATGGCTTCTTGCCATAAATCAGCATCCAAGGAAGTCAAAGCTTCTTGGATAGTTGATGGATCATCTTCCAATGTATAGACCATATAATCAAGTCCATACTCTCTAGCAGTTCTTGTTCTCTTACTTCTTCTAGGTTATACTTCTAACTCATCATCACTATCTCTAATCACAGGTGTGTGACTAGATGATGTGCCCCCACTATTCCTCAATTTAAAAGGGAATTTTTTTCATCAAAGTCTGACTCAATGAATACTTTAGCGTTAAGGTCATAAAACCTGTACGCCTTGCTGTTTATAGCATACCCAATGAATACATATTCATAGGCTCTACTAGCGAGTTTAACTCTCTTGGGGTCTGGTATCCGGACATAAGCCAGACAACCCCAAGTTCCGAAATAAGACAAATTAGGTTGTCTATTCTTAAAGAGTTCATATGGGGATATTTTGTTCTTAGTCTTGGGGACTCTATTTAGCACATAACAAATAGTTAATAAAATTTCACCCCACCAAGAGGGTGCTGCACCAGAACTTAACATGATAGCTACTACTAATTCAATTAATGTTCTATTCTTTCTTTCAGTTCTACCATTCATTCCAGGTGAATATGGTGCAGTTGTTTCATGAATAATGCCTTTTAATTTATAAAAATTATTAAACATGCTAGAATCATACTCAGTGTCTCTATCGCTCCTGAGTTTCTTTATTTTCTTATTGAATTGATTTTCAATTTCAGTTACATAGACTTTAAACATATCAAGTGCATCACTTTTATTTTTCATAAGATAAATATAAGTGAAATCAGAGCAGTCATCTATAAAAGTTATAAAATATCGTTTACCATTTCTGGTTAACGTTCCATCTAATTCACATATATCAGAGTGTATCAAATCTAAAGACTCAGATTCTCGCACTACTGATTTATGTGATTTTTTTTAGTTATTTTAGCTTGACTACATGATTCACAATTTTCAAAATCATTTTTAGATAACTTGGGAATTAATCCTAAATGACTCAAATTTGTAATAGCACATTTATTAATATGACAAAGTCTAGAATGTCAAATATTAAAAGCACACAACATGTAAATGCAAGTAGAAATTTTATTCATGGAAAACCAACATTTAATTTAAGCATATCATCAGTGGCGTCCCCATTCCCTACAAATAACCTATTCTTAGTAAGAGTATACAAGTCTGCTACTATAGTCTAGGTGAAACCAGTTTTATTAAGAAGAATACCTGGAACTAAATTATTCCTCATCTCTGTAGTATGCATCACACCTTTGAGAATCAGAGTCATCCCATATGTAAACTTCAGCTCCACATCACCAGTTTCAGCAACAGTAGTGGTGTGAGAGTCTCCCAACAGCACTTTCTTGTTATCAGCATTCGTGTATGTTTTGAACATAGCACGATCATAGCAGACATGGCGGGATGCACCAGTATCTACCCACCACCCATCACTTCCTCCAATCATTGTGACCTCAGTTAACACTGCCACAAGTGGATCCTCAACCATGTTAGCTTGTGGAGGATGATCCACTGGTTGGTTCCTGCACTTTCGTGCCATATGACCTGACTTCCCACACTTGAAGCAGATAAATAGGTTGCCAAAGTCATTCTTAGCGGGTGGTTTAGCATATTGGACCTTTTTAGAGTTCCAATTCTTGTTGCGGCCGGTGATCTTAGCCTTATTCCCATTGTGGTTCTGATTCTTAAAGTTGTTGCCCGAAGGCTTCAGAACTGCACCTGAGAATTTCTTTCTAGTGCTATTGCTTGATAAAGCCAACACTTCTTCATTCTGATATTGCTTACGAGCCTCTTCCTCAATGCGAAGACGAGTGATCAGAGATTCCAAAGAAAATTCTTTGGTCTTATGTCTTAGGACGTTTTTAAAGTCCTTCCAGCTAGGTGGCAGTTTGTCAATAATGACAGCTACCTGAAATTGCTCATCTAAGGGCATACCCTCAGTGATGATCTCATGAGCAATTTTCTGAATCTCGTGGGACTGAGATTCTACTGATTTATCATCAGTCATCTGATACTTGAGGTAGCGGCTAACAGCATATTTCTTAGTCCCAGCTTCCTCAGTATCATATTTTTTTTGAGTGCCTGCCAAACTAATTTGGCAGATTCATATGGGATGTAATAATCATATAGATCATCAGACAACCCACCAAGAATGAAATGCTTACATAAGTAGTCATTATCATTCCACATAGCAATATCCAAAGCTAGTTTTTCCCTTTCCTCTTTCTCAGCTTCTTCAGGGACCACTAGGATATCATCCTTCAAAACATGGGCAACCTTTTTAACCGTTAGGAAAAATTCCATCTTGGTTTGCCAGCGTTTGAAGTTAGTCCCGTCAAACCTGAATGGTTTGCTTAGGTCGAAGCTGTTCGAACCAGTAATATTATCTACGAGTGCCATTGCAGTCGAAACGTCTTAAAATTGTTGTATCAGTAGCCCGCAACAATGACACGAGATAATCTTTACTGGCTGAGTCACGACCAGGTCGCTCTCTTTAAGACGTTTCGTGGTACTGCCTCTAGGTGCAAGCAGACTATCAACCACGCCGTCCCCAGGATAAAACAGCCCAGCTCTCTGTTATACGATTTCTTACTGCACTGTAAGAATCGTTCTTGAATACACCCAAAAATATGGCTTCCAGTGTCAATTCCAAATACCCACAATATTGGCTTCCCATGCCAATTCTATTCCAACAACTGACTACCAGTGTCAGTATTGGAATTTCCCATAATATTGGATTCATGTTCCAACTCTAGTGCCACGGAAAGAAAGGGAGAGAAAGGAGGCTGGAATTGCGTCGGCAGAATTTATGGAGGGAGAAAGAAGCTTGTATAAGCGTACAAGCTTCAGGTGCAAAAGATAATGAAGGGGGAGGTCTCTATTTATAGAATGAGATTTTGTAACTAATCTTGCATCCTCCAATGTGGGACTTGTAGATTTTTTTCAAAATCTTTCAATGTGGGACTTGTGAGGTTTTTACAAAAACTTCCAATGTGGGACTTGTGAGTTTTTTCAATTTCACATCCTAAGGTCCACACTAATGGCATCAAACTACAAAAGTTCCAACAATATATAAGTTAAAATCTCTACTTTATGTGAAATTGATATACTCAAATGTAGAAGAAACAGTTGAGTATTACAAAATTCAGACATATATAAGTTAGAAACATAAATTAAGAAAGACATGCACTTTCAAACTTAATATTGCAACAAGAAATTGTCTTCAATTTTTAAATACAAATAGAAGTAACCTTTCATAATTTTAGTTTGGGTGGGGATCCACTTACTCCAAGAGTAAGTTTTTTAAACTTACTCCACATCTTAGACATTAATTCTATGGAAATCCATTGGTTTAGATCTACCACTAATTTAAACCATTGAATTTCCCTAGAATTGATGGCTAAAATGTGAAGTAAGTTTAAAAAACTTACTCTTGAAGTCAATGAATTCCTCCTCATACATCATTAATATAAGTATAAATATGTTAGCACATGAGATAAATAAGACAAAGTGTAGCTAAACAAATATTACAGTACAACCTATGACTTCAATGTTTGGTCCAATTATGTGGTATTAGCACGACATAGACGTTTCTTCCTATATCTCCATGCAACCTGGATCCTGGTTGCTGCAAGTGATCTCCAATAAAGTGATTCATACCTAATATAATACAATTATCAAATGATTATGCCATAGATATAAATCTGAAAACAAAACTTGGGTATTTTAATTGTAAAAACCACAAACCTATGACATATTCTAAGGGCTATTCATTCCTTTTATTTTCTTCATTTTTTTTATGTGTGTGTCAAATATCAACTATTCATTTCCACATTCTTAAATATGATAATTATGGACAACCTTTAATGAAAATGATGCATAGGAATCTAATCAAATGTAGAGAAATGGTTAGCACTCTTCATGAAAGAGACATAGGTAGCATTTGGTAGACATGTTAGAACGGGACAGAACAAAACAAAACATATTGGTTTTGTTGTGTTCGGTGTATTTTATAAACAGAACATGAAAGAAGACTAAAAAGTAGAACTTTTAAGTTGGGGTGAGTCGCGCGCCCCAATTTCTGATTTTCGGCTGCACGACTGGGTGGAATCAAAGAGAATATAACATCCTAGTCCATCTTATTCTGTCCTGTTCGCTCCATGCACCAAATGCTACCGAAGTTTACTAGGATTTTAGTTAGTCGCGAAATGCACAAGATTATGCTGAACCATAAATCTAGATAGAAGGCAAAAGAATGACCTTAGAGCTCCTTGAACACGCGGACTCCGCAAGAATCTTGTGAAAAGGATTGTGACTTCTTCAAGGTCTGCAGCTCGAAGTGAAAATGCTTCGACGTTTGTTAAGCACTTTACAGTCCTATTGCTAACCAATTTCTGTCCTGGAAGCCTTACTTTTTTACCATCTGCAAGAGAAACCATATTGCTCAATTATGTTGATTTTCCTTTAGGGTGTAGTACTACTCCAACTCAAGTTTCAGAGACTTCGAATTTTAGAAATCAACATTTAATAATCGTCCAAGTTATTCGATATCAATAATGATTGCATACGTATAGGCTAACTAAAACCTAAACATCAAAGAAACTCAAATATAATAAACCTGACAGTACTCTGAACTGGAATAACATAATTTGAAATAGAATAAGTCGATAATCAAATAATCCCTGAATAAAAACCTTAAATATAAAATCAACTCCCTAAAGATAACAAACAAAGTATAATTACATCAAGTATTGCAATACCTGTGCTTACGGACGAATGTTCAAGATACCATGTCAGAAGTTCTTCACCACAAGCATCCCATTCAGATAAGGGAACTCCGATTCCATCTTCTCCGATGCTTTCCAGTTTTCCACGCACAACAAAGACCATCTTCTCTACCAGACCACCCCGACACAAAACTCTGCTTCCTTTTATGTATGTCTTTTGTCTTAGTCTCTCACAAATGGCATCTAAAATAGGTTCATCCATCAATGCAAAAATTCGAATCTGCAGATATTTTGAGCCTTGGGTATTAATACAAATTGACACAAAGCAATAAAATAAAATAAAATAAAATCATCCATGCAACAAGTTTCAGGGTTGTTGCTTCATACATTCTGGCTTACGATGTATCGTAGTTTTAGTTTCATGATAAAGAAGCATAAAGCTTTGCCTTCCATATTTAACTCTATTTAATTCTAACAGGTTACAAGAAGAGACCAATGGAAAATAGTTTTAAATGAAGCATTGGGCATCATGATAAATTGTGTAATTATAACTAATCATTTATGCCATAAACATTCTAGCGCATACTTTTTTAACAAATTTGAAGAGATGACGTCTTATGTCTCTCTGGAGATCTTCTGGTAAATTCTCTAGAAGCATTTCTTCATTCACTCCCCTTGTAGCAGCCCAGGTATACCGTTCAGCTTGTCGCACTCTCCTGCATGAAAACATAATGTCTATAATTTTTTATTATGTAAATCTCACATTTTCATATGATATAGGACCCAATTAAAACCGAAAAGCAGTAGACATCTAGTTTCTTAGCATTCAAGCCTACACACTTTTTTGTACAATAATCACTAGCTCCTCATACATGTACCTTCTTTCCACTCGATCTCTTTCTTCTATATTATATCACTACAGTTACTAGAGCTATGAACTTAATTCGTGAAAAGGGGGTGACTGTAACACAACAAAAACAACAATCAAGCCTTAATCCCACTAAGTGGGCCCGACTATATGGATCGAACGATGCCATAATGCCCTATCATAAATAAATAAATAAATAGATATTGTATAAACAGAGAAGTAAATCAGTGTCATTTACTAGATAAAGCATAAAATAGACATAATGGATAAGGAACTGGATTGAACTCTATATAAATTTTAGTTCATAAGAGTAATCAAGTTCATAAGAGAAAATAGACATAATAGACATAATGGATAAAATTTTAGTTCAATCCAGTTCTTTATAAATCCAGTTCCTTATACAAAATGCAAGATATTCCTAATTTTCTCTTAGTTCATAATAAAATTTCTTTTTCTATTAAAAAATGCAAGATATTCCTGATTTTCCCTTGTCTAAAATGAGTCTTCAGAAGTTGCTAACTTAATTGAGCCTCGCTATGTAAAACAGTAAGTATCTATCACTGGAACCTTAAATTGCACATGTACATTTTCAAGAGAAGGAGCTGTGGGAGGGGTAGGGGGTTAATAACAGTGACTTGAATCATCGAATTGAGAGATTTTTTAGCAATGTGGATATGGATCATGAAAAGAATGTGAACATTTCATACCTTCTCATGTCTTCTGGTAAGCGACGATGGCTCATCCATTGCTCAACATCACGTCCTCTAAGTTGCATCTCTAGCCTCCTGAGAGTGGGACGGAAGAAAATATATCAAGCACATTATAACCCGAAACATGTTAGAACATTACTGCCAAAGATCTATTACGACTTACAGCATTAGATAACTTAAACTGATCAACAAGGACAAATAATGCACAGAATTAAAAAGAAATGAATATCTCAGTTCAAAATACAATATGAATCATGTAGTAAGCATAGTCAAACTTAACATGCATGCTGATGTCATTATAGCTTAAACTTATATACAAATTACCATTATAGGATGGCTACGAATTATTTATTCTGCGTCATTTTAAGTTTTGGCATGAAAGGAACACTAAAGAGAAGTTACTTTAAAGGGCAAAAAATGACTAAGAACAATGTTATCATCAAAAGGTTGAAAGACATAACATGTAAGAGCAAAGGTTCTACCTTCGTCCAAGAGCCTGAAGAAAGTTCTGTATGTTTCCAATGAGTAGTGCAAAAAGCAATAACCCCAATCCGATGATGGCCATCGTAAAAAGGACTTCCCACACAAAATAGCTCGGGGTTTGATTACCAGCCAGAGTACTTATTTGCTATATTCAAGACCACAAATGCATAGTTGTTAAGGGATATCAAACATTCATGTGCTTGGACTTCTTAGCTTAAGTCAGTAGCCGTCAAAGTTGGGTCTTCTAGTTAAATTATGATTCCACAACACATAAAGTGGGTATGTCTCTTTTAAACAAATCAAGCCCTATGGAGTAGAACAACCATGAGGGTAGATGATAGTAGAAGGATTTTTTGTAAATTAAATAAGATTATTTATTTTCCATTGGAATGATCAATGATTTTTGTAATTACTAAAAAAATATGTATGGTTAATTAAGAAAAGATAAATGGGGTTCTATATCCAACTAAAAAAGTACATGATTGCAATATGCATGAACTATATTAAGCCCACAATAATCCCAATGGCTTGTTACTAATATAGGACACATGAACATAATTACTACTGAAAGGATAAAAAAGAAAAGAAAGAAATGCATACCTGAAATCCCCAAAACAGAGAATACACATATTTGATGATTATGTTAGTTTCCGTAGTAAGTGGTACAGCATTAGCATAGATCCCATATTCAAAACCACCATCAGAAGGGGGCTTCAAACAATCCATGGCGTCTGCATTGTTGTGCCATAGAACTGATGTTACGTCCAACTGATTGTTTGAAGTATGGCCATGCCCACAATCAATATATTTCAGGCAATCATGAATATTAGCTTTATGGCAGGCAATTCGCAAACATTGATTAACACGCTGAAAGAAAGAAAAAGGAGAAGGTTATCAAATTAAATGTCTACCATCTTTTGATGAATAAAATTCCTGATTTTAATTGAACCATTAATCTTTAAAGCATCCAAGGAAACGTTATCACTTTGATAGAAGGTAATACTTTATGTGCGCATGCTACTATCATGCTAGAAAAGCACTTCATCGTGTGTCTAATACATATTATGTATGATTACATTATATACAACCAAATGAAAATCATATGCATTCAGTGAATCAAGTAACAATCCCTTTGCTCTTTTCTTTTGTTCGATGCAATTTAACTTGCCTCGTATTCCATGCAAGACCATAGTTTTAAGAAAACTATGAAATTTAATGAAGACAAACTTTAGCATTTTTGGAAAAAGATACTTCAAATGTTATTTTCACATACCTGTAGGCCAAAGAGGTACCAGCAAGAGCCAACAACATGGCCAGATAGCATAAAAATGAGAAGATTTATAACAAAATTTGCCCAGGCTGACTCAAATATAAATCCCGTTTGTGACTGCCCAATTAGCAGAGGCAGAAACCTGTATAATCTGGGAATATACTGCACTAGGATTGCTACCCGTAAAAGATTCTTGGCATAATTTGCTCCCGATGTCCGCAAGTATTTTCGTAGCACAAACAAAATCATTATCTGCACATATTTCACCATATATGTCATGACAACAAGTTCAATGAGTACATAATAAACCCCCATAGTTGCTTCTGTTTTTTCGCAGATTGAAAACCCATTCATTTCCCTGAGAGTGACATCTGCTTTTTCTCAAGCACATGTTAATATTCATAAACAATTTATACCTCAGAATGACACCAAAAGGAGAAACCATTGCAGTTCCCTACCACTACATAGAAGGAGAAGCTATTTATAAAGATAAGATAGAAACCAAACAACAAAAATCTTCCGAGTTTTTATGAATTACTCTGCCACAGCATGACAATTGTTGGAGATAAAAATCGCTTTTGGCATATTAACTCGCAACTTAAGCTTTTAGGATAGCAGTGCTCCCATTTTCTTGTTTTCAATTTAAATTTGGCATGTCTATGGCTCTATAGAGTGGAGATATTTTTTTGCATGCATGAATTCATTGGATAAAATATGTGTACATGCAGACAACTTAAACTTTTAACTAGTTAGCTCTTGACATCAACAATTATAATAGATAGTATCTGAGAAAAACTTATCACAGTGACCCATGTACTTTTTATTTATATAGAACAAGCATATATAACTAAATACTCTCTTTCCCAAAATGTTTGTCAATTTTTGAAGGGAAGGGATTCACTTACTATGAGAGTAAGTGGAAAAAACCTACTCCACATCATAGTCATTCGTTCTTGAAAAATTCAATGGTTTGAATTGGTGAGTATATCTAAACCATTGAATTTTCCAAGAATGGATGACTAAGATGTGGAGTAGGTATTTTCCACTTACTCTTGGAGTAAGTGGATCCCCTCCCATTTTTAATAGCTTTCTTTACACTTTTTTACCATCTTTTAGGGACATAAGGAGTAATTGATGTCTAAAATTTATAAAAGAAACCTCAATTTCATAGGAAATACTAATCCTTGTGTTCGAAAAAAAACTATTTACCGAATCACTAATACATCAAAAGTCAAAATATAAAACCCAGATAAATTCAAACTGGTAATGTTAGTAAATGAGTATATTCCATGCAAAATGAGTAGAAAATATAGCGTCAAATATGATGATTTATGGGACATGGAAAGAAAATATCAAATGTGCCTATGGTTGTGTTAGGTTGTCAATGATCAATGTAAAATTTTATTGAAGCTCTACGATATGGATCAATGATGTGATAATATTAATGTTAGGTTGTTACCCCAAAGGTAACGCCCTGTATCACCCAAGTACAATGTCAATTGAGCAAGGGTCGTTCCATCGCCGCCTGGATGTAGTTAAAAATAAGCATGGGTTCCCGTATTTATGTAGATGAGTTCAGGTAAAGAAACCAGTTCAGTCTAGGATACAAATCAGAACATGGAATATAAGTACTCTTACATGTAAATCAATGAAATAGTAGACACAACGATTAAGATGAAAATCGATTTTATGTGCCTACAAGAAACTAAGTGGGTTAGTGAGAAGCAATGGAATTATATGCTTTATATTTTAAGTTGTGATACATTAGTAAGACAAGGTTGAAAAATGCGGTGGAAATAATTATAGATAAAGAGTGGATGAAGGATGTGGTGGATGTGAAAAGAGTATGAGATAAGATTATAGCCCTAAAGTTTATAGCAAAGAAAGACACATTTAATGTGATTAGTGCTTATGCACCCCAAGTAAGGCTAGAGAAACATCACAAGATAAAGTCTTAGAAGGATTTCAAATGTGCAGTTCAGGGAATACCTTTAGGAGAAAAGGTTTTCCTAGGAAGGGATTTCAGTGAACATGCGGGGAGAGACACTAGAAGATATGAAAGTTTCCATAGGGTTAAGGAACAGGGGAAGCAAATACGAAAAGTATGGCTATTCTATATTTCTTCTCAACTTTTGATTTTATAATAGTCAACATGTGTTTTAAGAAGTGGAAATAACATCTTCTCACATATAAGAGTGAGGTGACATGTTCTTAAATCAATTTCTTTTTTACAAGGAAATGAGATGAAAAAATTATTTGGACTGCAAAATCATAATTGGGGAGTGCTTGACGACCCAATACATGTCTCGATTATGAATGTAAAGTGGAAAGAAAAGGCGAAGATAGAGTCTCAAGAATCAAGTGGTGGAATTTGAAAGATGAGGAATAGAGGAGCTTCCCACAATTGGAGGAGGTGATTTGGAGACACTGAGAAGTGCTAACAATATGGGGATAAGATGACCATAAGTTACGAAGATATGAAAGGAGACACTAGGTGAATCTAAAAGCTTTGAATCAAAGGGTAAAGAATTATGGTGGTGGCATTAAAGCGTACATGACATAGCTGAGGTGAAAATGGAATGTTATAAAGCACATTCCTTGTGTAAAACTACTCAAAGTTGGAAAAATATAAGGCAACTAAAAAAGGCGCCAAGAAAGCATTGAGAGATAGAGCCTATGATGAGTTATACAAATTGTTAAGTAGAAAAAGATGAGAAAGAAGCACCTGTAGGCTTGCAAATGGTAGAGAAAGAAAGATAAGAGACTTGAACAAAATGAAATGCATTAAAGGTGAAGATGGAAAAGTTTTGACGAAGGACGAAGATAATAAGGAGAGGTGAGACAATATGATGAGTTATACAAATCGCTAGGTAGCAGGTATGAGAAAGAAGCGTCTATAGGCTTTCAAAAGGTAGGTAAAGAAAGACAAGAGACATGAACCGAGTGAAATGCATTAAGGATGAAGATGGAAAAGTTTTGGTGAATGACAAAGATAATAAGGAGAGATGTAAGAATCATTTTCATAAGTTTTTCAACGATGGCAATGATTATTTGCATTCTGGTAGGCTAAACACTAAAGAGTGGATGAATTGTAGAATGCATCAAGAGTCGTATATGATAGAAAGGTTCCACTTAAGCTAAGGGGAAATTCTACCACACGGATATAATACACATTGTGGGATTTAATATTGGACAGTAAAATGTCAACAAGAGAATAAAATCAATGTAGTAGAGATGAGAATGTCACATTGGATGAGTGAACACACTAGACAAGATAAGGTTAAGAATGAATGCATTAAGGAGAAAGTTGGGGTAACTCCTACTGTAGAAAAGGTGATAGAGACGCGCCTTAGGTGGTTCGGGCATGTGCAGAGGAGATCGTTAGAAGTCTTGACAAGGAAAATAGATTAAATGAATGTTAGTCCAATTTCTAGAAACATGGAGAAGCCAAGAAAAACCGTAGACAACATAATTAGAATAGATTTAGAAATTAATATGTTGTCAACCTCACCTAATGGGACTAAGGCTTGGTTATTGGAAAAATATCTAAATATTCATGTTCAAATTGTTAGGCTTGTATCATAGTTCACATTAGAAACGGGGTGATATGTACAAATCAACCTGAAATACTAAGTTACAATGAGCAAAATCAAGGCCATAAAATGTTTCCATAAAAAAGGGAGATGGGAGGAAATTTACCTGAGGAAGAGGGATTACAACAAATAGATCGAGAGGAAAATAACCCCGCAGATAATTTAGAGCAATTTTCTTTGGATGGTCAACTAAATCTCCAGCACCAACCACCCTCGACTCAGGATTCACATAAGCCAATCTAAACTGCAAAGAGTCAACTTAGTACAATTATTTTAAGATGGGTGCATATCAATCCTTATCCATGACATCACATGTAATTAATGTACTCAAATTTCCATAAGATGGCCTATAGAAAGGACCAAAGCCAAAATCTCAAAAGGGTCCTATAAAGAGGACCGAGGGAGTACTTTCTGTCTATTAAGATAATATTTTCTGCTAATCATTGACTCTCCCAACAGCTTAAGCTATTAGGTAATATGAATAGATGTATATATCTAACATACTTTCTATACATTTTTTCGAAGACTAAGACGAAACAACAGAATAAAATGAGAAAAGTCTCTGTAAACTATGTTATATCCCGAGATGTGTAGAACATGATGGCAAGGCCAACCACTCTTATTTATTAGATGCAGTGTGCCACTATAAGACTCAAACCAAAACTGTCACTTAAACCTTCTTTTTAGTTTACTGGCATGTAGAAGTTAAACACGAAATGTTTTGCATACAGTTGGAGCTCTGGAGCAGTGTTATGTAACCCCTTAGTTATTTAGTTAGTTAATTGAGATTGTCTAGTCAGCTAATTAAAAAATAAGGCATGTTGCCTATAAATAAGAAGAGGGGTTCAGTGAGAGAAACATTCTGGAATTTGGGAAGATTTAGGACACGGTTTGAGTAGGAGAGTGTAGGGTCTCTCGAATATCCTAAATGAGGGAAAGGCCAGGCTCTCAAATACGAGGGAATTCAGTGGATAAACCTATTGTTCCATCAATAATATCTTACCGTTTTTATGCAATTCAAATCCAATTCTATCAAGGAGCTTCTGTGATCTAACCTTTTTCTAGTGGACAATTATGTCTAAGCAAGAGCAAAACTAAAACCTGTTATTTTAGAGACAGAAAAATTTAAGTACTTCTGAAATACAGTCATTAGAATATCTTCCTTCTCAAAACCACTAAAATTTAATTATACACACTTGCTGTCAAGGAAGGAGCTCAATAATATTTTTTGATAAAGATCTCAATGAATATTCTCAAAAATTAAGTCGGCCAAAGAGAGGACGGAGGGGGGAGGACTTTCAGAAAAGGTAGAGAAAATACCTGGAGAAGAATGTTTATTAAATATACGAAATCATTGATGCTTCTGAGTACAACAAGTGTTGTTGTCAGCGTCTGGTGGATAGAAATACATTTGCCCTCCTGCATTCGATGAACGGGAAAAACATAGAGTAAATTTGCAAAAATAGTAGCATGGAAAGAGTAGTATATAGAACTTGCAATAAAAGGAAAAGAATCGTACCTCCTCCACATAGAATAAGAAGAAAAATAATGGATCCACAAAAATCGCCAACAAACAAAAAATACCCAAAACCTTGCTCCAATGTTGTACAACTTTTGCATGAGGGTTCATAACTCCAGGAACATATGAGGAGCAAAAGGAATAAAATTTTCTTGCAAAACCTTTGGCATCCCCATAAAGAGCATTGTGGAACTGTATAACAGTCAAAATATGAGCAAAAGTATACTTGTTTAAGTGAAAGTGATATCAAATAAATGTCTCCAAGGGAGTGGAAAAGGTCACAAAAAGATCAAGTATAGCGCTAGAATAAAGTTTGTCATAGTGGCCTTTAGAAAATAAGTGTTGCACAAACAGTAAGAGGTTGAAATTGTCAATTGACAACACTTTCATTGCCCCTAAAGTGGAAAATGAGTACAATAGTATTAGTTTTAATAGAGTAAAGAACAAAAAACATAGATGCAGATTGAATACAACAATTCTGTAAAAGTATAGTGATATGGAAAGTCTTGAGTGTTAAGAGGGTGACTTCTTGTATTGTACCCATGTAAAAGGTAAGGTCATCTGGTAGTTTCTAACATTGTTATAAACAAATAGAAGTATACAGTCAGTAGTATCTATTTCAAATTACAATTATTCAGAGCTTCTTTAGCGAATTACATTGGCATCTTTCTCTGTCTTCTCTTTCAATGTTTTCCTATCTTTTTCCCATCTTATCAATAAATAATGGACAACAATTCCAATATTTTAATGCAACTCATTGTCGGAAGAACAAAAAAAATCCATAAGGCATGTGCACTAATTACAAAATCAAGCTAATGTTTTCTTAAAATAAAGAGATATAGTAGTCTATTATAGGAAGAGAGACACCTTGGGATCGAACATAGTTGAAGGTTTTGGTTTTCTTTGCTGAGAAGCCTTGAAGTAAGTAGGGCAAGTAGTGCAATAAGGATCATTACACATTCCCAGCTGCCCGGACCTCAGTAAATGTTCATTATTTCCAACATGGTTGTTATTCCAATGATTTTCACTTCTGCCACGGAAAATAGGAAACTTTTCTTTCTGGATATCCACTACTTTGTTTACTAGCGCAGCTATATTCTGGTGCGAAAGATTTCCAGTTCCATGGGTAGGATATATTGGACCACTCATATGCATAAACGGGGGTTTTCTCTCAGTGCGAAGTGGACCAGTATGTCCCACAAGACTAGTTTTTCTGTCATATTGCTCCATGGAGATCATAGTATTAGACATTGATGCACTTTGTGTCCTGGATACAAACTTCTGGAATTTAGAATTCTCTGGTTCATCAGATGATTGTCCATTTGCTTCTTTCAGCATTGGCTCCTCATCATTCACAACAGTAGCCATGTTTCCTTGAGATTCCTATATTATGATTACAAAACATCCAATACATACATTTATGAACGATATCAACAATTTCAGGCGATTCAATTTAACTTTACACGTGAAAGTGGAGAATATAATTACAGAACAGCAAACAAACTAATGCAGCATGAAAAGCCTAACTAGACATACCTCAATGACAATGTCAGATGGAACATAATGCAACATAAGTGAGAATGTGAGATCCTAGTTCTTATGTGGCTGATCGCAAATTTTAGAATGATATGTTTTGTCCTATGTTGAAAATTTGTAAAGATTACTCAATGGAACTTGTCTAAAAAGTTAAGTAAGGAATCCCTATATATTATTTTATTTTTCGTAACACCATTTTGGATCCCGATTAATCCGAGTCTAGTCGAGAAAAATGCATTTGAGGGTCTTTTTGTAAGTTGGGTTTTGGAGGGAAAGAGATGGTTGTGAAACCATCCGTTTCCCTTCATTCCCCTCCAAAATTCAACTCAGAAACCGACCCTAAAGGGCCAAACTCGCTCGATGCCTAGTTTTTTCTACTATCAAGAACCTAAAACCTTACTTTGGGAATTCCCTTGTGTTAAATCCTCTGAAACTTGGAAGAAACAAATTTGACATCAATTAACCTAAGCTGATTATATATAATCACTCTTATGCATGTACTATTCAACCTGCTTCTACATGCATCAGTACTTGTGTTCAAACTTCATTCTTCAACACATATATGCTAAATTATATCATCAATATGAAGGAAGCATCATAAGGAATTGCAATTAGGTAAGAAACAGTGGCCGAGTTACTGAAAAGGCAAAGAACAATTACAAAAAAAAGAGAGAATAAGACCTGTGTTGAAGAGGAATTGAGTTCTAAGTGAAAACTGGAAACCCCAGAAACTAATTTGCAATGATTGATGTTAAAGGATGCATTTTTATGAGGTAGATGAGAGAATTGAAGGAGAAAGAAAGTGAGAGTGAACAAGTATATAGAGAGAGAGAGAGAGAAAGTGTGTGTTTGTGTTGAAAGGGAAGACTTTGACAAAGTCAATTGTTGTAAGAAATTGAAGCTGTTGACTCAGGAAAGACAGAAGAACAAGGATTGTTTCTGTGTGGATTGTAAAATAATATATTGTTTTACCATAAAAATAGGTAACATGTTTTACAAATTATTATTTTATTACTTATTAATGATCATAATGTTAAAAATTGCTGTTTTATTTATTATTGGTTGATATAGAATAACATGTTATATAAGAGGATATAAAATTATTATTTTTTTGTTGCTGGTATAATAGAATAATAGTTAAATTAATTAAGATGAATATTGACGTCAGTCTTATAAAATTTTGTGTATATTAATTTGATACTCGAAAAATTAAAAAATTAAACTTGAACTGAAAAATAGCTAATATGAATTGAAATGATTTGCATCACAAATCATAAAAATACTAATTTGAAATATACTTAATATTTTTGGAAATCTATGTTCATATTATTTTTGTCAAAGAAAGAAGATTGTTTTAACATCCTTTAATAATGGAAACAATCTACTAAATTATTCTTTGTTATACAGTACTGTACACCCTATGAACAACCATTTATGGGATCTTTTTGAGTTTAGAAAAAATGAATATAAAAATGTAAAATTATTTATTAAATTACTATAAGATATTATTGTCATTTAATATTACTTAAAATTTTATGTCTTATTTAATAAATGCTTTATTTTGGTTATTATTATTTCCAAATTTACCATTTTGTAGTCTCAGTTGTCCATCTTTTCCCCCAAAAAAAAGTTGTCATTTTGAATGTTATTAATATCGTATCGGTCATTAAACTGATAGATGTACTGATACAGTGATATAATGGTTTAACTGGTGATTCACTAATTAAACCGCATACCGGTAAAGTTAGATATACATATATAATATATTAACACATTAATGTTGAAAAATCAATAAAAACAATAATTCTTTTTATTTTCATTAAAAATTAATTTTAAATAAAAATCGACTGGTATGACTGGTACGGTTCAATTGAAAACTAGATAATATGACAGTTTTTACCGATTTTTACCAGTATAATTGCATGACCAATATAATTATTATATCTTACCCGTATTGTGACCGATTCACCAATTTACCAATTTAACCAACCGACACAAAACGGTTTTAATAACTATACTTGTAATAATCCAAAATAACCACCTACCCCATCATTCAATTTTGACATTCCCAAACACTAACCCCAATTCTACAACTTCAACAAAACCCAAATAACATAATAGTTAAATAGGGATTTACACTATTAAGTGGGTTTATAGATTTAATTTATCCATAGATTTCTTTTGATTAGGGATTTAGGTTTAGTTGAGTAGAATTGGGTTGTTGTTTGTGAATGTCTAAGATAAATGAAACGATGATGATGTTTTCCTTAAAATTATAATGAGACTTTAGCTAACCTAAGAAGAATGAGATAGAGATTAATACCATTACATTTTGATAAAAACTAAAACAAAGTCATTATTACATCAATGTTCAGTTTTTAATTATATTTTACATTAAGAATTTATCATATTTCTTTACTAATATTTCAACTAAATTATATTGCTTATGTTTTACTGTTTAAAACCATTAATAATGATATTTAAGCTGACTTTATAAACCATTTTACCTTTTCTCCAAACAAAAATCAATTTTTTTAATATCTTTTACTTTATATTATAATTAATATATTATTAGCTAATATTTAAGTTTAATTATATTGTATTAATGTACTCTCTATTTATTATTCCATTATACAGAGTAGAATGTTAAATTATCATTCGAAAATAAAATGATTATTACGATAATCTTTGAATGAGAATGAGCACCAAATAAGTTGATGAAATTATAAATGGCAAAAATTAATTTCGTGACTATTTCAAACTTTTGGATCTTATTTAATAGATTTTGTTTATGCCTAACTTGATGGTGACGATATATTTGAAGAAACAATCTGACTATTAATTTTTTTTATGAACGTCAAAGAAGCATGTTGAAAATAGTTTCATGTATAAAAAATTACATTACAAATAGAAATTATTAATAATATATTTCCTATTGGGTATTGACTTTTATGTAGATAAGGAGAAAAATACATATGTATTAACACTATACTAGTTTTACATATTGTTATTTCATTATTCATTTTCAATAATTATTGATTCTTTAAAATATAAATAAATGGTTGATGATATAATAATTATATATAAATCTTTATGCTAAAAGTATATAAGTATTACACTCTTAAATAAATGTTGGCCTTCCTAAAAAAAAATATTTTCAAATAATAATATGCAGGTTGTCTTTCTTTTATAACATAAACATGGGGAAGCGATTTTGCATCCTATTTTTTATTTTCAAAAAACATACCTCTGGGAGTATAAAATTAAAAGGAAATGATTTTTGTAATCCTATGTTTCTGGAAGTGTAATGAGTGCCGAAAAGAAAGAAGGAAAAGTTATTAAAAAAATCCCCACATATTTTTTATTTTAAAAAAGCATGAAAAAAGTATAAAAAAAATTGAATTCGTCCTCTTTTCTCGAGTTTATTTTAATCCTCATTTAATAAAATAAAAGCTACCACCCATTTTTATTTTGTGAAAGATCCAAAATGCCTCCGCTAACCTTGCTCAAGCTAAGAAGTCCCTTACTTGTAGAGATTTTTGCGGCTTTTTAATATCGAGAAGAAAAGAAGCGTATGTCCCTATAGTAGGGATGGTAAGAAAAAATAAGGATAACAATGAAAATCGAACCCACATGTACCCGTCTGAACTCAACTCAAATTTAATGGGGAAAATCCGATGTGATTGGGTTCGGGTTTGAATTTTATCCGAGTTCAAATTTTGGGTTCAGGTTCGGGTTTGATATTGTTAATATCAAACCCGAACTCGATTAATATATGTAAAACTATAAAATTACATATAAATACATACGTAAAAGTTATATATATAAATTTCACACACATATATATATATATGCTATATATGTATAAATTTCATACACATATATATTCGGGGATGATATCATTGTTTCTAATCCTGCTTAATTCGGGTTCAGGTTCAGGTTTGGGTTCGGGTAAACACAAACCCGACTCCGACCCGCCCCGTTGCCATTACTTAGGTTGTTTTTGTTATACTTTTATAAAATACTTTTCATGAGCCTTTGATGGTTCATAAGAACCCTTTAATTAGGATCTTGACATTATGACATTCACATGTGATAAATGAAGAGATCGAGAAATACCTGGTTCCATAGCGATATATCTTATAGTGCACTTTCTGGTTGATTTCGTTCTCACCTCTCTGCCTTCCCTTTATGCGTTCCTTGATGATTAGGAACTCAGTTTCCTTCCTTCTCTATATGACACTACACTTTCCTTAATGCAGTCACTAATGCTTTGAGTTCTCTCTTTGTGTTTCTGGTTATGAGATAGCAAATAATGGCCCTTTCTTTTCTAATATGTGAGTGTTTCTCTTATAGAAGGAGAATAGGAGGAGTTGTAACTCCCCCTTTATCATGGAAAAACTTCCTATGAAGTGAGAGGGGAGAGAGTTACTCATAACCTCCACTAGTTTGACTCATGAATTGCCAACCATCATCACATTATGCACTTTAATTCAAACTAGTAACTTCTAAACACATGGACCACTTGATTGCTGAAACAATCTAATAGTTTTCTCTCATTACTTAGGATTTTAAGGGTTCGTGTTAAGATAAGTCATCCCCTTGTTTAGAGTTTCTAGGATATTGAAAACGATTATTCATATTTTTGTAGTTCTAGATGACACATAGTTCCTTAAAATAATTAAATTTGTTAAGCATGGTCATGTTTGATAATAGTCTCAACCTCACTATTATGGAAAACAAAACTCCTCAATTTATCTAATAGTTAAAATGGTGTACGTGCAACATGCATTAGAGCATAACTATCTTCAAGGTTGCATGAACATGTTATATTCAAGGTTTGTAACATTTTTAAAGAAGTTGAGGTAAAATGGTCTCAATTTACGCATAACTAAAATTCGTTAAATTTCAATTCATATGGTACGCTTTAAGAAATCAGTTATAGTCAGGAAATACACACTAGAATAAAGTCGTGAATTTATTCAAAATCAAATATACATTCAATACGAGTCACTAACATATTGAAAAGAAAATAAACTTAATACTAGAAAGAAAGAGTATCTCATTCAAGTTAGATAGTCTTTTCCAATGTTTGATCAATTTTTGTGGTTTTAAAACTTAATTTCTTTTTTTTATCGGCAAATGTTATTATGTTAGTATTTTAATTTCTCTTATTAGTAATTTGAAGACTTGTGTGTCAACTCCGTTTTCTCTTCTTCCTCATCATCGTGCTCCTCAATCATGCTAATCAAAACTATGGTCAAGAAAATGACAAAGGATGACCCATGTCTCGGGAAGATAATGAAGTTTTCCAGCCATGCACTTGAAAGCAGTCAACATCGCAATTTCAACAACTTTATACTTACCCAAGTTTACTCTCAATAGAATAATACAACATCAGTTGTTAAGTTACAATTACAATACAAATTTTACTAAATTACACTCTAATGATAACAATGATGATAATGGTAATAATAACACTAACGAAGAGCGCGATTATCGGATGAGAATCACTTGTCTTAAAATGGAGTCCTCATACCTGTCCCTGTTAAAAATCTTGAATTGTTGGGGAGGATGCTACACCACTTGGACAAATAAATAGTTGATGAATATGCACATAAAACCTTCAAAGCGTGTTTTACCACACTAACCTTTAGGTTCGATTCGCCCCCATCAATTTAAGTATATTGGATGCAAATGGGATGAACAGCGAATCCCCTTCAGGATACTTTGGAAAACCTTGATGTGATTTGCACAAACACAACAAACGTATATTTCGATAGTAGTTTACAAGTTTATGGTTTCTACACTTCTCTCATGCATTAGAGAAATGAAGGATGATTTCTATACATTGAATTTTCGTTTTCGTCATACATCATTCAACCTACAAATGTCTATATTTATAGAGACATTCATGCCGCTCGGTGAAATAAAATGCCCTTGGGTTTTTGCATCAATTCATCCGAAAGGTTATATATAATAATCGTTCACCATGTAATTGAACTAACATGATAGCGTTCACCATGTAATTGAACTAACATGATAGCCCATCTGGTAGTAACTTTTGGTACAAACAATATTATATATTCCCTCCTTATGTATAAAATCTGAACAATGATATTATATTCCCTCCTTATGTATAAAATCTGAACAAAATATTCAACAAAGGATTCGAACCATAAACCATAAACTCATTTAAGCAATTACAACCACTAGAACAAATAGATATATTCTTTCATTTATCATTCATAATATCTATATACTTATTATTCAAATTCAGATATTTTGGAAATATCTCACAGTCCCGACCAATTAAATATCGCCATTTTATTTAAAAAATTCATGTTACTTGTATTTCTTTTTTTTTCTTTTTCTGATTGGTCAGGATAGAGATGATGACACCATTTTGAGATAAGTGATCCTCATCTCCGATTATCATACATAATGGTGTTGGTAACAACAATTGTGACACACATTGAACTTTTAAGTCTTTTAGATTTTGTCCTATAATAACGGTGTATTATCTCTTATTTATTTTATTTAGAAAATCAAATATAATTACTAAGAAACATAAGATAATTATCTTAACTTACTCCGAACAAATATACGGACCAAATCCGACTATATACAACATGACATATGATTGGTTATATTGAGTGGAAAAAAATTAATGCATGATGAATTTCAATTTAATCCTTTAACATACATCATTGGATTTATACTTTCATAATTCTCAATTTGTTTTTAAAATTTCTAAATAAATAAATAAAAAAGTAAATATAAAAATACATAAAATAACAACAATTTTTTCCTATCTTAACAATCAACATAAGGTCCCTTAATCCTTCTTCAGCCCCTCTTTCAAGCTCCTTCATCCATCATTGTAAGCTCTTCATTCGTTCTTCTTCTTCCTTCTGTTCCTTATCACCTCACATAAAATCCACACTTACCCACATTTCAAAATTGAATCTTTTCATCTCCTACTTTGTTTTTCTCTCACCCCTTAATTTCTTCTCACTCTTTTTTTCAATGCCTTCAATCTCAAATATGAAAACAATGATGGGTTTGTTCCATAGGCACATAAATTCTCTTAAAAATCCTATCTTTTCATCATTCACCCATGGCTATTATTATATGTTAGGAAATAAAGCCTTACCACAAGTTCAATCACCTAGGTTTTCTATCTTTCAATACTATACTTATTGCAAATTGATTCAATCTTCATTGCCCATGAACTCTTTTAATGTTTCCATTCGCCCTTACTGTTCAGAAATTACCCCCATTAACCAAAGTTTTAGTTTTGGTGTGAGTGATTTTGAAGAGGGTAATAGTTTAAGAAGCCAAGTTGATAAGGTATACAACACTGTAATGGAGAATTTAGTAGGATTTAACAATATGGAGAATGCTCTTGAACAATTGAGTATTCCATTGTCCACTCCATTGGTTACTAGGGTGCTGAATAAGCTTTGTTATGATGAAAAAATTGCATTTAGGTTTTTCACATGGGCTGGGCATCAAGAGAATTATTCACATGAACCTTGTGCTTATAATGATATGATTGATATCCTATCTAGTACCAAGTACAAAGCGAAACAGTTTCGGTTAGTTTGCGATTTGTTGGATTATATGAAGAGGCATAACAAGGAGATGGTTCCGGTTGAAGTTCTCTTGACGATTTTGAGAAACTATACTGAGAAGTATCTAACTCGTGTGCAGATGTTTGCAAAGAAGAAGAGGATAAGAGTGAAAACACAACCGGAGATAAACGCGTTTAACTTGCTGTTGGATGCTCTCTGCAAGTGTTGCTTGGTTGAGGATGCTGAAGATCTGTATAAGAAAATGAGAAAAAGGATTAACCCTAACGCAGATACATACAATATATTAGTTTTCGGATGGTGTAGGGTTAGGAACCCAACTAGAGCGATGAAGCTTCTGGAAGAAATGATTCAATTAGGGCATAGACCTGACAATTTTACTTACAATACTGCTCTTGATACATTCTGCAAAGCAGGAATGATAACCGATGCGGTAGATCTTTTTGAGTTCATGAGAACAAAAGGTTCGACGATATCGTCTCCCACTGCCAAGAGTTATGCAATTATAATTGTGGCTCTAGTCCAAAATGATAGAACGGATGAGTGTTTTAAACTTATGGGGCATATGATTAGCAGTGGTTGCCTTCCGGATGTCTCAACATACAAGGATATAATCGAAGGAATGTGTTTGTTCGGAAAGATAGATGAAGCTTACAAGTTTTTGGAAGAGATGGGGAATAAAGGTTATCCACCTGATATTGTTACTTATAATTGTTTCCTCAAGGTCCTTTGTGACAATAAGAAGTCCGAGGAAGCCCTTAAACTTTATGAAAGAATGATTGAACTGGGTTGTATTCCGTGTGTCCAGACTTATACTATGTTGATTTCGATGTTCTTCGAGATGGACGATCCTGAAGGGGCATTTGAGACTTGGCAGGAAATGGACAAGAGAGGCTTCCAACCAGACACAGGGACATACTGTGTGATGATTGAGGGGCTATTTAGCTGCAATAAAACGGAAGATGCTTGTTGTCTGTTGGAAGAAGTGGTAAACAAGGGAATAAAATTGCCATATAGAAACTTTGACTCTTTTTTAATGCAACTTTCGATGATTGGTGATCTTCGTGCCATTCATAGACTCTCAGATCACATGAGGAAATTCTATAATTCTGCTATGCAAAGACGGTTTGCACTTAGCCAAAAGCGTAAGAGCATGAGTTTGAGAGGGAGGTCATAGTAAGAAATTTCTTGTTTATGTTTTGTGTAACCTGCCAGAAAAGCTTGAGCCACTTCAACAACGGTTCTTTGTTCCATGCTCCTCATGTTCAACCACTTCAACAACTAGTGGCGTCTTTGGATGTGCTCTATCGGTCATGCTGTCTGCTGCCAATGATTTTTGCGTGCAAAATAGTAAGTCTTCGGATTTTTTTTATTCTCGTTTTTAGTTCATCCAAATAAATTTTGGATTCTGTTATGACAATTTGATTCTACAATCTTGGTTAGTTGGTGCAGCCTAGAAATGGGAAAATTGATGTATGTATTATACAGCCTTGTGTAAGGGCAGAGGTTTAGAACTTCTGCATGATGATAAACTTTGTTATCTGACCAAGAATCTGTTGATTACTTCATCTCACAAATAACGGCATTTATGTGATTCTATCCTGCAATTTGGTGTCCATAGTAAGCTTTGACCTTTAGAAGTACCTATTTGTGTCACAACAATAATGATCATATATACTTTTTCCTTTCTGAATCTTTGGTCACTTTCTATTTTATTGTTTGCATTTCTCTTTTCTTTTGATGTTTCTTTTTGGATTAGGAGGCTTGTTTGTTTTCTTGGTGGAGTTTCTTAAACAAGTCCCGCAAGTCACTTAATATCTATTATTGGATAGTGTACCTTTACACTTAAATTTTATGGAAGGATATGTTAAACGTTAATTTATTATCGTTGTTTGATAATCTCTATTTTAGACACTCTTTAATTTAATACTATTTTCTGAAAATTGATTAGAATAATTAATTGAATCAATTATCAACCAATTCATGTTGGATAAGACATTTTACATTTTATTATTTGACTAACACAAAACCGTCTTGCACAATGCACACATCATGTATCAAGTTAAAAAGTCCAAATTTCTGATGTATACTTGCTTCCACACTCAATTACTCATACACAAACATGGTCCTAGTTGAATAGGTTACAAAGCTAAATTATATTGGTTTGTTTGGAACATGCCGGAGAAGCATCATAGAACTGTAGCTAGTGATAAAATCAACAAGCTTTGCCAGATTCCCATGAATAATTTGGTCTATACCTTGAAACTAGATCTTGACCACCACCTAACCCAACCATGGACTTTTTCAGATGCTCCACACAAGACTTTTTCAGGCTGAAAGCAAGCACTTTTTACCACCAGCAATGTGAAGCACAACTAAAAAAGAGTTCAAATTTCAAACTTTCTTGATCACTGGGAATGGATTTGACAGGAGCTCACCAAATTGACTAGTCTTCAATTTACAAATGGCACCCCTGACACAACTTGTTTGGCATATTCCTCATACTGTGCTCCAAAAAATTGCCTCAAAAAGTACTCTTCATAAGGTATTCGCTTTGCGAAAAAGTTCCAGACAACAGCTGCAAATGCAATAGTTGATATGGGATTGCCGAGCATTATTTGAGTGCCGACAGACCAAATGAAGAAACCGCAATACCCTGGATGACGAACAAATCTATATATACCATGAGTAATCAGCTGGTGATGCTCATCATGATAAACCCTTATAAGATGAGTAAAGGATTTCCCTGCTGTTATGATTGCCACCTTCCTTATGATTTCTCCAATCACAATCAGTGCCAGTCCCAAATCACTGATCACCCACTGTTCCTTTAACTCCGGAAATAAAACAATCTCAATTGCGTATTCTAGAATCGAAAAGATCATTGCCAAAAGATAGTGTTTGCTAATCAAAAGAGACTTTAGAGTTACACTTGATCTCCCATGGAAGGAAATTGCTAGAAAATATTCAGAACTGTGAAAGAAGAGTATTGCAAGTAACATCTGAGATAACTGTCTGCATGCGGTGTAGCTAAGGAGTTCTGTCATTTCTGCCAAATAAAGTAAATTAGTCTTTCTTGTTTTGCAGAGTGGTTAATTCTAATGTTGTTATGCCACAAACACTTGTCTGATGAAATTATCTCAGGTAAAAATCAAACCTGAAAAAGATGCCGAGTAATGTATAATTAGTACTGGAAATTGTATTTTGTCACCAAGAAAATGCTTCAGGTAGGACGTCTGCAAAATATTGACAGGGGTAGATCAAAACAATTGAGCTGAAGGTTTTCGGCAATAATAATCTCTGGGGCCTGTTTTTCCTACATAGTCATAAGTTCTGATATGCAGTGCAAAAATAAAAATACAGGCTCCAAGTTCAGAATACTGACACACCATTTGCTTTCACGGACGGAATTGCAGCAATTATCCACAGGTCAACAAGCTGAATTTATTTTAACAATGAGAAACAAACCTTAATCCCATCACAAGGAGTTGGTTATAAGGATTAAATGTCTGCCATTAGTTCTATCAAAAACCAAAATTTCTAAACACCCATTTATACCAATATTTTCATTTAATTCTACCTGTGTCATGAGGTCAACCTCAATGCAATTGTAAGATTGCAGCTTTGGGATATGACACCTGAGGCCACAGATTTAAACGACCTCTTTGCTTACGGAGCAAGGCTGCATAATCTACCCCTTAGACCTCACCAGGTAGGAGTCTCGTGTATTGGGTCACCATTTTAACTCTGCCCGTGTCATGCTTTGTTGTCAAAATTTTCATAGTTGGTCCGAAGCCCAGATAAAAAATTGGTATTATCAAAACAAAACTTGTTTGGCAAAATTTGAGTTGAAATGGTTTTTTACCCATCATCAAAACCATCTCACCTCAATTTTCAAATAAAGAAAGATTTCATGATTTCAGTTTCAAAATTATACAACAATATTGCCACCCAATCACCACCACCTACACCCGATGCCACTGATTTAAACAATCTCTCTGCTTACGGAACAAGGCTGCACAATCTACCCTTAGACCTCACCAGGTAGGAGTCTCATGCATTGAATCGCCCTTTTAACTCTACCGATGTCATGCTATGTTGACAAAATTTTCATAGTTGGTCCTAAGCCCCGATAAAAAAACTGGTACCTACAAAACAAAACTTGTTTGGCAAAATTTGAGCCGAAATAATTTTTTACCCATTTTCAAAACCATCTCACCTCAATTTTCAAATAGCCATGATGTATTGATGATTCAGAAGATCAATTTCACAAACCCACACACCAATCTTAACCATAATAACAAATTTTACCATTTGAGCGAAGGAATTCAAGAAATGACAAACCATTTAGGCACTGCAGAGTGATCAACATAGCTTCCTTCCGCTAAAAAACAAAGGTAACATATCACTGTATCAGATTTAATTCACCATTTCTGAAACCCAAAGTAAAATAATAAAAACAAGGTTAAGAAGAAGATTACAAGGAACGAAATATCGTACCGTATTGCATGAAAATGTTGAGAAATGGTCGCAAACTTCAAAACCCTAACACGATTGAGATAGAAGGGGAGACATAGAAGCAGATTCGTATTTTCAGGTAAAGTATAATAATTTGCTCACTGTCACTTATTTATTTGGATCCAATACCAACAAGATATTAGTATAGTAATGTAAGTCATATTATTACATCCAGAAATATTAATAAAAACAATTAAGACTTTAATTACTAAGAGCAACAATCACACATTTTGAAATTGATTTCTTTATTAAAAGGCAAGCAATTCAATTGTTAGTACAAAAAATTATAAGAATTTGAAATTCTCAAACACACTGATTTAAAATTTTGATTAAGGCGGAACAATTTTGTCCGACTTACCTACCTTTTTGAGTTGATTTTTTGAAGAGAATAAAATGTTTGAGGGTTTGAGAATTAATCTTATAATGTATTTTTAAGGAGCTATTCTAAAAAAAACTATTTTGAGTCTTATATTATTTTTTCTTCCATAAAGAAACATGTAGATACCTTAAGCTGAAATTACTTTAGAAGTGTTTTTTTGATCTGCTTCTTAAAAAAGGAAAAAAAATATTTTACCCATAAAAAATTTCTTGTTCTGTATCCATAAAACAACTTCAATGTACAATGAAGGGAGCCACATTTACTCCACTTGAATCCTACCACAGGAGCCACATTTTTACCAACAAAAATATATTGTACAATGCTTTTAAATTAGGAAGCTCGCAACTTTGGATAATCATAACCACAATAAGAATTTAATTATAGCTATCATAATAATAAACTCATGACAATGAAATTTAATAGCCACTTCCAAAAGAAAGTGTGAAAATTTATCTTTTCATTTACCACAAAATTAGTTAGGGTAGACAACATCTGATGGGGATTAATAACACTGCCCAAGTTTTCAATGAGCTCCAATGAATTGCAATTTGAATTTGTCATATTTTCTGTCAAACAGAGTTGTTTTGACACTGCTAGAAAATTGAAAAGATAAAGCAAAAGTTCAGAAAGAAAGGGAAAAAGGTACTGCAACTTTGCAAGATATTGGTTAAAAAGATGATAGTATAACATTTCACTCTTTGTGATTTAACAATTTGGTCCTGAAGCTAGAAAAACTCACCCAATCTAGCTTTTCCATACAGTACATAAAAGAACAGCAAAATCACTATAATTTTCTACAGTTTAGCCTACAAAATGAAGACAGTAGCTTTAAGGAACTTATGAGGACAAAATGCCTACTCGCATTTGATAGATCGATATATATGACGGACAAAGAACAAAGCTGCACGGAATCCAACAGTTCCAAGCATTAAGAAGAAACCGTAGCATATGCATGCCATGTATCCGAAGAAAAATGAGGTCTGCATGAATCCGGACATATCGGAGCGTGCATAGTAGTAATACAGACAATAGGCGTAAATGAATAAACCGGTTGAACCACCACAAAGGAATGATCTGTAATAAAACAAAAACACAATGGTCAAGCCCAATGAGCCCATCAAAATTTTTTGGTTGAATTCAGGATCAATGGAACTTCATCTAATTCATTTTGAAAGTGCATCTCCCTCAAAATTAAGTAGTCAAAAATAAAATGATAATGAATAAAGAAATGCATAGAGCAAGAAAATCCGCACTCTCGAGAATCAATTTATTTTACTGAGGGTGATGACAGTAAGGTCCAGACATTTTGAAA
This sequence comes from Lupinus albus, assembly GCA_009771035.1. NCBI lineage: Eukaryota > Viridiplantae > Streptophyta > Magnoliopsida > Fabales > Fabaceae > Lupinus > Lupinus albus. The sequence goes on along the minus strand of CM020022.1, from coordinate 3,489,726 downwards.
CACCAAATAGAACCATGAAAGAACACTTTTCCATGCATGTTCATAAGTGACACTTTAACAGACAAACCTTCTAGTGAGAATCAACCAATTCAATAATAAACTTCCCTATAGTGAACAATTATAACTTAAAAAAAAGAGTGAACAATTATAACTTAAAAAAGAGTGAACAATTATCCCAATCTTTCACATTTACCTCTTAATCTAACAAGAAAATCATACATCAAACACAGACAGAAAGCTAACTGAAAACTCAGTTGAAATCATGTATTTGTTATTTGTTATCTAGGCACTAGGAATATAAACACTAAGCCAATGCATCAGGAGAGGAAAGAAATAAGACAAATATTGATTTCTTACCTCCACCACCACTCATGGTCCTCAGCAGCAAGTTGGAAGTATGTCAATGCTACAGTAATGAAAGCGGTAACGATCAAGAGAATGATGAAAACAATGAACAAGATGCTGTAGATGGTGTAAATCCTGTGACCCCAAACACTAGCAAAAATATAGTAAAGTTCAATGTATATCGCACTGAATGGTAAAAATCCTGCCATTGCCATCTGTGGAATTGTTCTGCGATACCATGGCAAAGGTGGAATCTCCCTTGGATATTTAGTTGTGCGGCAAGGAGCTTGAAATTCAGCCTTGCTATTCTTCCCCGCAATCCCACCCAACACAAGCAGAGGAGATGTAACAAGAGTCCATATGAGAACTATAACTACAATTGTGCCGAATGGGAGGGCAGCAGTAGCATTGTAAGTAATTGCAACAGTGTTCAGAAAGCAAAATGTGAGAAATAGAGGACCACAGAAAATGCATCCGGTCAAGAGCAGATTCCTAACCTGTCATGACAAAAAAGAACAATAATGAAATAACGAATGACCGAAAACAAATGCAAGTTCAATGGAGAGTGGAAAAATTTGCAGGGGAATTTCATAAGTGAATACCCAGTTAGTTCCTTCCAGTTGACAATAGAATGAGGTTGCAGTATAGCCGGCAATTCCTGAGGTCAGTGCATATAGAACAACAAGTGCGGTAAATAGCGCCCCTCGGTTGTATGGATAAAATACACCAACAAGTGCCAAGATGAATATGAATATCGTACTGTATAGCAAGCATAAATACAATGTATTGAGACGAAACAATAAAATCGCAATATAACTTTCTTGAAATAAGCTTCCATAATAGAGACATTATGAGTGGCTAAAGAAACTTACAGGGTAAAAAGTTGGGCGCCGGATCCAAGGGCAGCTGCGAATATAGACTTATACTTGGGAAACCTAAAGACATCTCCATGTATATATTTCCAGCCAGTCTCTTCCTGATCTTCCGCAGATTCCTCATCATGAGCATACCTATTTAGAGGTAACATCCACACTTTAGCAAAAATAGGACATAGACTCCCTAGCTTTGTAAAATCAACAGGCACACCAAAAATAACAAACGTTACTTACTTGACAAAGTCATTCTTAAGGACCCGCATCAGAATAGTTGCAAGAAAACCAGTTAGAAGGAGGACCGTCACACATGAGTTAATAATTGAGAACCAGTGGATTTCCAAATGGTGGGGCTGTGAGGATGATTGAGAGTACTTGTCCATCCGCTTGTCAAAAGGAGTGTAGGTCACCTTCCATTTTACAGTATACAGAAATTCCACATCAACTTCATTATCCTCTGTAAGGTCCACAAGAGCATTAGGATCTGTTTGCACATTGATTTCAATGACGTGGTCCTTATTGTAAAAGATGTCAAAGTGAATATGCTTGTAAAGGTAGTACTTATAATCACTTGGATCTTTTCCGTCCTTATCAACTTTCCCAATGAACCCCCAAATAGGCAAATCATCGTAGTACATCTGGAAGTAGTAGTCCTTGCGGACAGCAGATCGAAACAGGGCAACCTCTTCCTTCTTGAGTGTCTTCTTGCAAACTGCCACAGACTCTTTGTCCCGTTGGAACTCGAGTTTGTAAGGAGCACTAACCAAACGATCTCCATTTAAAACTTCACCAAGAGCTTCTTTTTTCTCTTTCAAATCACCTATAGTTGAACCTCAAATATGTTACAGAAAACCGCATTCACAAATCGCAAATCACAAATCACAATGGAAACCAATAACGATAAAAAAAACCAAAGAAAACCAACCTGGCAAGCAGAACGGGAGATCAAAATAACGATAGGTCTCACTGAAAAAGGATGGTGGAAGGGAACATTATTACCAGAATACATCAATCTATCAACATACAATTTATAAATATCCATACACTAATTTAAAATATACAACAACATATTATATCAACATACAAGTCAAAAATCTCAAACAAATTTAAACACTAATTTAAAATATAAAAAGTACATTAATCATTAACACATTAACATATCAAATACATCATTAATAAATATCCAATAAATAAACATTATCATTACAAAACAAATGAACATTAAAATTTATAAATCTGCAACAAATTCAAACACTAACGCTAACAAACTCATAAATAATGAATTTCTCAGTATTCAATGAACACATCAAATTATTCTAGTTTAATCAGCAACAGATCCAGCAAGTAGAAACCAAGATCCAAAAACAAGGTATATTTAGAGAAACACACACTGGATGAATCATGAAACACACATGATACAAAATCGACATTGAAACCTACATGGAATCAGATTTCATGTCATGTGTATCAAAATGCTTTTGACAATTACTACAACTTATCATTAATTAATCATAAGAAAGATTAGTCTTTACCTACCGGAATTGTCAATATCTTATCGTAAGAGATTAGTCTTTACCTATCGGCCGAGGAATTGTCAAAATTTTATTAGTTAGTCGAAAGAGATTAGTCTTTAGCTATCGGCTATCGGCCGAGGAATTGTCAATATTTTATTGTTTAGTCTAAAGATATTAGTCTTTAGTTATCGACCGATAAATTATCAATATTTTATTGGTTAGTCGTGAGAGATTAGTCTTTTAATTATAGGCTGAGTAAAGTCGAAAATAATAATAATGATAAGAGAAAATGAAGACCTGGGATTGTGAAAAGGGCCAACTTTGTTGGCATAGAGAGGTACAAGATCTCCTTCGTTGTAACGGTGATCTGATGGATCGGATCTGACGGTGGGGAAAGAAGAAGTGATTAATGTGAAGAAGAGAAAGAACAAAAGTGATTTCATAATTTTAGTTTTGTTTTAATCTTCTCTACTCTTTGGGATAGGAGTAGAAGAAGAAAAGTGTAATTGAATGTGTGAGAAATGAGAATGGATGTTAATAAATTGAGTAAGGTGGGTGATGGAGACTCTTCTCCTCACTTGTATTATTATTGCTTCATGTTTTAAGCAAAGTGGAATTTTAATCAATCTCATTTAATATTTAATGGTATTATTATGAATCAAATATTAACTTTAAGTATCATTTACTTCACATGTAATAAATTGGTATTTTGATATTTTAGAAGATAGATCTAAAAGTTTAAATAAAAAAGTAAATTATACTCACACCCCCCTGAGTTTTAGTGAAATTATACAAACTACCCTTCACTTTTTTGTCCTTACACGAATCACCCCTAATTTTGTACATATATTACACTAATTACCCCTGCATAATATAAAAGTGTAATATTTTAAACAAAAAACATATGATGTGTGTAATTAATTAAACAAAATATTGTATATTATGTAGAAAAATTCAAATAATATAAGAGTCAATGTGTCTTCATTATTTGGCTCGTTATAAAATAATATAAGAGTTATTTAAATATTTATTTGAAATTATTAATGTATTTTTTAATGACACAAAAATAATAAAGAAACATTCGCTTTTGTACTATTTGAAGTGTTACACAATATACAATATTTTGTTTAACTTAATTACATTCATCACACGTTTTTTCTTTAAAATATTACACTTTTATAACATGCAGAGGTAGTTTGTGTAATGTATGTATAAATCTATGGGTAATTTGTGTATGAGGGATGAGTGGTTTGTGTAATGACAAAGAAGGGAGGGGTAGTTTGTGTAATTTCATTAAAACTCAGGGGTGTGCGTGTAATTTACTCTAAATAAAATGAACATATCAAACATCAAAAGTTTTTATAGTATAAGAATAGAAGATTTATCAATTATAATTATATTTTTATATAGTTTACAATAATTAACCTATAAAAATAATTATTACTTGAATAATATGATATGTATATGATAATTTTATAATTATAGTTCAATCACTAAATTTTATTATGAAATAATAATAAAATAGACAAATATAATTTTAAAATGATAATAATTAAGTATAAAATATATAAATATTTAACTAAATATATATGTGGGATATTCGCGGGACGGATATCATGATACTTGTTTTCACCCATAAGCTATTTTTATGGGTATCTATTGCATGTATTTTGACAGGTACCGATAGTCGAATATTTTTGTCTTCCCTAAATAATAGAGATTAGTTTTTTAGAGTATGACCGAATGTTTAAAACATTAAAGACACCTTTGGTTGGAAAGATAAAGGAAAGAAAGAGAAAGGAAAGAGAGAATTGAAGGAGAGCAAAACTCTTTCTCTCATTTGGTAGGAGGGAGTATGGATAAAAAATAAAAGTGATGGGACCCACCAAGTTTTGGTTTCTTCTCTCACATTAGAAGAAATGAGAAAATAATAAAGTTTTTTTTTGCAATGACTATAATACTCTTATTTTTATTAAATTTTTATTATTATTTATAAGAGTAAAATTGTATTTTCAATAAAAACATATTGTATCTCCCTTCTAATTCTTTTATATCTCTTTCCTACCAAACAACTATTACAATCAACTCATTTTCTCATTTCTTTCTTTCTACTCATACTCTTTCTTTTTATATTCTCTCATCCTATTTTATTCTCTAAACCAAACAAAACATAGATGTAGATCGCTTTCAATAATATTATGTTCTTAGTTAAATAAAAATATTGGTAAAACATGACAAAATTTTACATGAGTTAACATATTTATTCTATATTTTAATTTGTATATTCATAACTCATGTGACAATTGAATAAAAACATAAGGAATAGAACAATTAATTGATAGTTGGGTTACTTAAGAATAATATCATGTGTTTGATATATGTTGTGTAGATGAAAAATATTTTGAATGGTAGATTCCAAACTCAATTAAGTGATGTTTATATCTAAAAATAATCATTGTTTTCACTTTGAACAAATACCCTAAAATTTGATGGAGTATAACATTAAATATCTAATATAAATTTAGAGAGAAATATAAACTACTCAATACTAAAGTATTTTTTTTATGTATAGATTTTTAAGATATGAAAAACCAGTAATGAACTAGCGTTTAGCAATAGAGCAACAATATAAGTCAATATGAGTGAGGGTAATACATCTATGGTCTAATTATGTCTTAAGAAAGAATGTAAGCAAGCTTTCTAATAGTTAGTGCATTATTTATTCTTCATTTGGATTAGTGTTTTCTCTGAAATGTCAATGATGATTGAAAATGAATGATGGATGATACAGTAACAATATAAAAATTCTTATATTGTCGGTGTATATATCTTTTTCTCTAACGAAAATATAACCAATTAAAATAAGAAAAAATGTATTCACTCACGATGTATGAGTTTTATATACTATCATTACATCATTTATTATTCATGTTTAATCATAATTGACTCTTCAAAAAATAATACAAATGAATAATATATATAAATCGTTACACTGACAATACATATATATTAAATTGGAAACCATAGTATTGAAATTATCCTGTAGAATAAGAAAACATCAAATATTAAAACAAAAACATACCTATTTTTAACTTAAATCAATATTATAGACTATATGTCATCTAACAAAGATAAAAAAATAATATTAATACATTTTCATGTCTCCTCAAAATAAAGGAGAACAACTAAACATATAGCAAAAAGAATGAAGATCAATTGGCTCATGTTGATGTCTCTGATCCTATTTTTCCCAATAAGATACTCTCACATTATTTAAAATTTCATAAGGGAGCCAAAAATTGGGTTAAGATCCTCTCTAATATTAGTGGAATGTGAGACCTATAATAATTTGGTGATATTAAAAAATGTAATTAAAAATAATTTAAAAAGTTCACCATTAAAATTTTCTAAATGTCACATATCACAATCTCTAATAGAAAAGATCCATATTCAATAAAATTATATGCACCCATAATACTATGTCAAATTGAAACATCTCCACAACCCATTAGTAAATAAATAACTTAGAAAGTATAGAGGTGATCCACTTATTCTAAGAGTAAGTTTAAAAAATTTATTTCACATCTTATTTATCTATTTTATGGGAATATAATGGAATCAAATATACAAAAATAGAATAATAAAACATACTCTCATCAAAAGATAAAAAATGGGAACAACTGGTTCGTGTTTTTAATTTATAAAGGAGAATAGTATAATATTTATGCAATGTCAATGTAAAGATTTACACGTACTTAATATATTATTCAACATTCATTTGTATTAATTTTTTTAAAAAAAATATTAAATATAAATAATGTATGATACATTAACCGTATATAAAACTCATACCATAACAATATATAATATATTTTATGAAGGGAAAATAACATAAAGATAAAAAGGGCAAATATTAAACAATGCAAGATAACTATTGGTATGTACAAAATAAGAGGGGTAAGCAAAACCCGACCCTATCCACTCATCCAATTTGATTTAATATTGATCGAATATGAATAGGATTAGATCTTATTATGTTTAGGGTTAAATTTGAGTTCAAAAATTAGATATCATCATTATTTAGGATGAGGTAGGAGACACGTAGAAGTGAGTGAGATGTAATGGAGATGGTAGTCAACTGTAGGGGTCATAAACGTGTTTTGAACTCAGATCTCATTTTGAATCCCACATGATGATGCAAGATGGGATCCCTATGTGGCATAGTTAAATAAGAGTGAATAAATGAATATATGATATTATATTAATATTGGTAAAGGGGATATTATATAAATGAATATATGATATTATGATGCACCATCAAGATTCTAATGCACAAATGAAAATTGCTACTACATGAAGCACCACAATCTATGGCTTTAGGTTTATAATTGGAAAATGTTAGCTCACATTTAACTAGTGGCAAATCTTTATATAAAGGTCATATGGGATAACAATATTTAATTACAAATTATAATTAAAATTAATCCAGTAATAAAAAAATATAATTAATAATATATTAATTCTAAATAATATAAATTAACAACTAAATATGTGAAAGAAAAATGTACATAAATATATTTAAAGTGTTCTATTTGTTCTTTTAAAGAATTAACTCATTGTTTGAGTTAGAAGCTAAATGTTTCAGTTATTTTCTTTTCATTATAAACTCTAAGAAATTCATATTTGATCTTACTACATAATTTTGTTTTGATTGCCTTAATTGATGAAAATGATCTTTTTGTAGTAGCCGTAAAAAAACAAAATATGTAAGATAAAATAAATAATTCAATCAAATAAATATTATGATTTTACTTTCCTCATTTTTATAAAAGATTCACTTAATTCATACATGATTGAAATTATTCAAATCAAATAATTAAGCACATCAAAATTTAAATTTAAATGGAGAACAAATATAAAGTAAATATTAAAAAAAAAGTAAAAAATTCAAGGGGTCGTAACATGCTCCTTGCATGACAGTCTGCCAGTGGGTTTAATGAATATAGATCATTTTAACATTACGCATATCGAACTAATCATTTTATATGAATCTAACAAGATTTTATATTACTAAACCGACGCTTCTTAGTTGATACAAATTATTCTAGAACTATGTCATTTTGTATTAGAATGTAAATATCATGTATGATTTGCCATATAGGCACAAATTCTTGCTCAAGCAACCTTGTAAAGATGTTCAAAATATCCCTCTCTATAAAAAAAATATTGAATCCTCTCCATTAATTAAGAGACAAATGATGTGTAAAATTAGGTAAAAAGTAAAATGAAAAGATAATTATGTTCTTCTATTTACACATGCAATAATATTTTCACCCTCAAACTAGATGTAAAAATATCACTCTCCATTAATGGAGAGGATCCTATTAAAAAAAGTGTGGAAATATACAAAATGTAACATTAAGCCCACAAATAAAGATATTGTTTTCAAGATTTGAAAACTATGATATTGTGGTCGTCAAGCTCTCACACACACTATATATATGGTGATGGACTTAATGGACCTGCTCCTCATTTTCATGGATATTTTAACCTTTGAATTAATTTATTTCTTGAGGAATCATAAGTTGAGACACTAGTGTCACACAAATGTAAGGGCTGCTACCTTGCCATATATTTCATCTTTCTATCAACTATCTACTTTGCAAATGAATATTCTTATGAATATATTATATATAGTTGCAATTTTTTATTGCTGTAGTCTAGTATCACTTAGGTTACAGTTATGTAAATTAGTAGATAAGAAGTTCACTAAGTGAAAAAGGCTTCAGTGTGTGTAACAATTAGATCATTGATGAAAATCTCACTGAAATCCACCTACTGACTCTATACCAAAGAATACGATATAAAAAGAATATGATATATACATTGTTGGTATAAATATTTATAAAATTGAATGATGGACCAATAGCGTATAATTTTTTTACAATATTGGTGCATACACCTTTTTCTTGTATAAAAATCAACATTTAAATGGCAATATGTATAAAGAAAAAAAGAAAGAATGTGTGCTTAGACAGCCAAGGGATTGATAATCATGATCAGAGATCATCATAAACAAAAGGGTAAATGAAAATAGCATCATCATAGCACACACTAAAATTTCAAGCTTTACCTTAAAATAATAATAATAAAATAACAATGCTAAAGCTAACACAAACCAAATAAAACGTAGGAGGAGAATAATAAGTGATAGAAGAAAGATTATGAAATATATAGAGGCATGAACTCCAAATTAGGGTTTTGGTTAGTGGCAAGTTGTCAACTATCTTTTGGGCCGTGCCTCATCCTAAAAATTCTACATTTAACAAAATTATATAAAAATTTGGGTGAGATCCACTTACCCCACATCTTAACCATTAATTATAGAGAAATCAAATGATTTGAATTAGTGAGTAGATCTAAACTATTCGATTTCCCTAGAATTGATAACTAAGATGAAGAGTAAGTTTTTGGAATAAGTAGATTTCTTATCTAAAATTATAGTTTTTTTTTATCTCGAATGATAATTTTCTCCAAGATTTTTTCCACCATATAATTCAGCTTTCTAATCTCTCTAATTGGTCATTTTTAAAATTTAATATTGTGCCATTTTCAATTTTAGCATTATTTCCATATACAATAATATTGTACCATTTTCAATTTCAATTATGCCTCTCTGATATGCTTTCTAAGTTTGTTATGCTATAAGAAGAAGGTATATAAATACATAGGTGTATGGACAAATTTTCAATGAGAAGTTCATACCCACAAGTTTACACTCATCTCTCTCACAAATCCTCTCTCTGATTTCATTCACTACCTAAAATCTCTTTCACTCTCTGTTTTCTTTCTCTCTTTTCCCTAACAATTGGTATCAAGAGCACTTGTTGAAGATAAAAAATTTCCGCTGCAAATCATGGCACAATCCACTGGAAACTATGCAACAAATCTGCCTGTTCTTGATGGCAAGAATTGGTCAAGATGGTGTATACAAATGAAAGCCATCTTTGGCTCTCAAGACGTGGCTGATATAGTAGAAGAAGGCATCCCAATCTTGGAAGAAGGAGCCAATGAGGACCAAAGGAGTGCACATAAGCAACACAAAAGGAGGGATTGCAGAGCACTATGTCTTCTTCACCAAGCTGTAGACAATGCCCATTTCGAAAAAATTGCAGGATCTGCATCATCGAAGGAGGCATGGGAAATTCTGCAAAAGCATTATGCTGGAGCAGTTCAATTGAAGAAGATAAGGCTTCAAACATTGAGGAGGCAGTATGAATTGATGCAGATGGAGGAAGGTGAAAGAATCTGTGAATTCTTCACAAGAATACTCACTCAAACAAATGCCATGAAAGCTTGTGGAGAAAAGATGGAGGATAACACCATAGATGAAAAGATCCTCAGAACAGTGGCTCCTAAATTCGACCATATTGTAGTAACAACTGAGGAGTCAGGAAAACTTGATAGGATGAAGGTAGAGGACCTTCAAGGGTCTCTTGAAGCCCATGAACAGAGGCTTAATGAAAGAAGTACTGACAGAACCTCTCATCAAGCACTGCAAGCTCACATAACAAGAAGAGGATCATTTTCTGATAGGTTCTCAAGAAGGATTGGTGGGCAAACACATGAATTGAGTCATGATCCAAGAAAGAATTTGCAATCTAGTGGCAGTATCACTAGAGATCAAGCTGATCCAATGAGCAGAAGAGGCTTTGGAAATCAGGCCAAGAACATGAAAAAGAGAACAGACAAGAAAAGGGGTAGATGCTACAATTGCAATAAGCTAGGACACTACTCATCTGAGTGTCTAGCACCCTTCAAGAATCACAATCAGCAACATCACAAGGCAGAGGATGAGGCCAATCTTGTTAAAGATAGTGATGAAAACTCTGATGACATTGCTGTTCAACTCATGATGACTACAAACAAAGGAGAAGGTGGAAGTGATTCTTGGTACCTTGATTCAGGATGCTCTAATCATATGACAGGGCATAGAAAGTGGCTGGTGAATTTTGATCCAACTAGAAGAAGTAAAGTCAAGTTTGCTGACAACAGAATGATTGTTGCAGAAGGAACTGGTGACATTCCTCTAATCATGGCAAGTGGAAGAAAGGCATACATCAATGATGTATTGTTTGTACCAAACATGAAAACCAACCTGATTAGTATTGGGCAATTGCATGAGAAAGGGCTTACTATGAAGCTTCTAAATGGATTCATGACAATCTATGACAACATGAGAAGGAGGATCTTGAAGGCTCCACTCTCAAGCAACAGAACCTTTCAGGTCAAGCTAGGCACAATAGATTCACACTGTCTGAATGCAGCAGCCACCATTGATGAATCCTGGCTTTGGCATTTGAGGTATGGCCATCTCAACTTCAGAGATTTAAAGCTCCTTAAAGCAAAAAGTATGGTGTTTGGACTCCCTACTATCAAAACTCCACAAACAGTATGTGAAAGTTGTATGATAGGGAAGCAATCAAGGACTGTTTTCAACAAACACAAACATGTTAGAGCTCTAGATGCACTACGTGTGGTATATTCAGATGTTTGTGGGCCAATTGAGGTGCCTACTCTAGGGGGAAACAGATACTTTGTATCCTTTGTTGATGAGTATAGCAGAAAGATGTGGGTTTATCTCATCAAGACAAAGAATGAAGTCTATGACAACTTGGTAAAGTTCAAAGCTATGGCAGAAAACCACAGAACTGATGGAGGTGGAGAGTTCACCTCAAAAGCATTGGAAGATTTCTGTGAAAAGCATGAGATAGCTCATGAGGTAACAGCTTCATATACACCACAACACAATGGTTTGGCTGAAAGGAGAAACAGAACAGTGATGAATATGGTAAGATGCATGCTCAAGTGCAAAGGTCTACCTCAAAGCCTATGGGGAGAAGCATTGACAACAGCTACTTATGTGTTAAATAGATGTCCAACTCAAAGCCTAAACCATCTAGTTCCTGAAGAGGTATGGACTGGAAACAGACCCTCAGTGAAGCACCTAAGGGTATTTGGTTCAATATGCTACAAACATGTACCAGATCAACTAAGGAGGAAACTAGATGATAAGAGTGAGTTAATGGTGTTTGTTGGCTACAACCCAACAGGATCATACAAATTGTACAATCCTGTGACAAAACACATAGTTTTTAGCAGGGATGTAAAGTTTGATGAAATGAGCACTTGGCAAGATCTTCTCAACAAGGCTGAGCAAAAGAAGGCTACTGCTTTAGTACCTATAGAAGAGGATTAAGTCAATACACCAACAGAAGCTTTATCTCCAAGGTCAGAACTGATTGAAGCTAGACCAACAAGAGTTAGACAAATGCCATCTAGGCTTAGTGAGTTTGAAGTATTGCCTGATAATGCAATCACTGATAAAGGTGACTTTGTTCATCTAGCACTGATGGGAGAAGTGGAGCCAATCAGTTTCAACCAAGCCATGAATGAAGATGTGTGGGTAAGTGCTATGCAAGAAGAAATCAACTCAATTGAAAAGAATGACACTTGGGAATTAACTCATCTACATTATGGAAAATCACCCATAGCTGTTAAATGGGTATACAAAGTGAAACTGAGTCCAGATGGAAGCATCTCAAAACACAAAGCAAGGCTAGTAGCCAAAGGCTTTATGCAAAAAGAGGGTTATGATTACTCAGAGGTATTTGCACCTGTTACAAGGTTTGAAACAGTAAGGTTGGTAGTGGCATTAGCAAGCTTAAAGCAATGGAGGCTATGGCAACTTGATGTCAAGAGTGCCTTCCTCAATGGGCCTCTTGAGGAGGAAGTATACATTACTCAACCTCTAGGTTTTGAGATAGGAGGTGATGTGAACAAGGTATTGAGATTAAAGAAAGCCTTGTATGGCTTAAAGCAAGCCCCAAGGGCTTGGAATAGAAGAATTGACTTCTTCTTGACATCAATTGGATTCCACAAATGCACAGTGGAGCATGGAGTTTATGTGAACATTCCAAGCAAAGGAGAAGTGATCTTATTATGCCTATATGTGGATGACTTAGTCATCACAGGAAGCAGTGAAGATGCCATACTCAAGTTGAAAAACAAACTCAAATCTGAATTTGAGATGACTGATTTGGGTGAGCTTGCATACTTCTTGGGCATTGAATTCCTTAAAACAGAAAAAGGGATCATAATGCACCAAAAGAAGTATATTACAGAAGTATTAGAGAGATTTCAGATGATGAATTGCAATCCAGTAGCTGTACCAGTTGAAACTAGCATGAAATTGGATGACTCAGCAAGCAAAAATTCTACAGATTCAACACTGTTTAGACAGATTGTAGGGTGTCTTAGGTTTGTATGTCATAGCAGGCCTGAGATAGCTTATGGTGCAGGCTTGATAAGTAGATACATGGCCAACCCGAATCAATCACACATGGTGGCAGCAAAGAGGATTTTGAGGTACCTAAAAGGGACTCTAAACTACGGCATTCTGTTTCCTAATCAAAGTGAGAAGAAAGTACTTCATCTAAGAGGCTTCTCAGACTCAGATTGGTGTGGGGATAAACAAGATAGAAGAAGCACCTCAGGACATGTTTTCTACTTGGGTGGTGCACCAATCTCATGGAATTCTAAAAAGCAAAGTGTTGTTGCACTTTCAACATGTGAAGCAGAGTATATTGCAGCCTGCAATGCTGTTTGCCAAGGACTATGGTTGAGCTCTCTAATGGCAGAAATAAAGTGTGGAGATGGTGAAAAGTTTGAGCTCATGGTTGACAACAAATCAGCCATAAACCTAGCTAGAAATCCAGTCAGCCATGGGAGAAGTAAACACATTGAAACCAAGTTCCATTTCTTGAGAGATCAAGTTAGCAAAGGAAAGGTTGAATTAGTTCATTGTCCTACTGAAGTTTAGATTGCTGATGTTATGACAAAACCTTTGAAGATTGAAAGATTTGAAAGATTGAGGAACAAGCTGGGTGTAGTTAAGTTTTGATTTTCTACACATGATGAAACAATTGTAACTCTGTGTGTTGTTTTGTTCTTGCTATTTTAGTTTACTGTTTTTAGTTGAATGCTTTAGCTTGACTGTTGTAATCTCTTTTGGATTAGAGGTGGATGTTAGAAAGTAATCCAAGAAGAGAGTTAGTTAGTTAGTTGTAGAAACCTTCCAGAAATAACATTTAGTTAAGTTTGTTATGCTATAAGAAGAAGGTATATAAATACATAGGTGTATGGACAAATTTTCAATGAGAAGTTCATACCCACAAGTTTACACTCATCTCTCTCACAGATCCTCTCCTTGATTTCATTCACTACCTAAAATCTCTTTCACTCTCTGTTTTCTTTCTCTCTTTTCCCTAACATGATATACATAAGATTTGACATCATTATCTTAATCTTTGTATTATTTCCATATCCATATCTTATAAAGTTGTGAGCTTAAATTTTATTATTGACATAGTAATAAATAATTCATAAATAAATTGGATGTCAAACCCTTTAAAGACAAGAATAAAACATACATGATATAATTCACAATTTGATATTAATCTACTTGTAAGGTGAGACTAAGAATTTATCTCTCAATTTTATTTCTTATTACAAGAACATGATGTAGCATTAAACTTGAAAAGTAGCATAATTCTGGAACCAGCTATTACATCAAAAAAGAAATAATCAAAATACAAAAACATAAAAGCCTCTTAAGTGTAAGATTTGGAGGTGCATTCTTTTCAGCCACTTCCTTATATTAACACAATACTCATTAACTAAAACATAATTTAACCAATAATTTCTTACACATCGTTGATAGATAGTTAAAAACAAGACAATTAGATTACTTTAGCATATCCTTACATGGTTTGATCCTCACTATAACACAATCCAACGTACGATGCTTCCAACTGGATATAACCCAATGTACGAGGCCCAATTAACGGGGTTTAGATAGAGTATATGCATAAAGCTTTATATTTGTAATTGAAGAGGTTTTTTCCATGATTTGAATCCCGGACCTTCAGGTCACAAGGATGGAATAGTGATACTCTTGATAGGGGAAAGGATGGAATGAAAGCATATGCATGAAAAGCATACCCTAAAGAAAACAGTCAATGATAATGATGTTGTCTTCAATTTAAATCACTGGTGTCTACAACAGTTAGTGAGAATACGAGAATAAAAGGCAGACTTTTACCTGTTTTTTATTGATTATGAGAATCAGGCATCCCTTGCCTAGAGACATGGAAGATCATAGTTTTAGGTGGTTATAAGAAGATCTAATGATTATAGTCAATAATTTAAGGAAGTGGGTAGAATATGTTATGAGTTCGAGTCTTATCCATAACAAAATATCAAGATACTAAGGTTTGCATGTATTTTTATCCTTTTTGTTTTATGCACACAGGAATGTGGTGGCAATGATATTAAAGTGTGAGTGTATTGGGAGAAAAACTACACCAAATTTATCCAATTAATTTCTAATGGGACTCCGTTAGACGTTAGATAGAAAAGCAACTACATGAATAGGATACAATAGAGTAACATGATAGCTTTATTCTATACTATATTGGTCCATCAAATTCCGTTTCATTTTCATTCAAACTCCATCATTCACTTATATAGAAAGCGGAACTAATTGAAGATCCCAAAAAATAAACAGAACTACTTGTCATAAATGAATTTGTTTTTAATTTATTAAAATAAAATTGCATTTATTTATAAAGCATATGAGTTCAACCAATATATTTTAATTTAAATAAAAAGTTACTTATTTTAAAATTTAAATATTTTAATGTTATCATGTTAAGATTGGATTTTGTATTAGACTATGAAAACTGCATCCTTTTAGTGTTCTTGTTGTTTGGATCATATATGCATATCAATTGTTATTTTTAAAAGATACAATGTTCCGAATAATATGAATATTCTTTTTTTTTCCATGACTGTAACAGTTGCTATTATATTTGTAATAAGAAAAGGGGTAGAGAATGATTAAGAGTAGAGTTAAAGTTGATTATTTTATTTATTTACGTTGCCTTTTACAAACAAAGCCATCATTTGAAAAATTAAATTCAAAATAAGCTATGAAACATATCATAAACTTAATTAATAACAATCATTTGTAGCATAACTATTATACAAAAAAAGTATAAAAAATAGAAGATGAAAACTACCAAAAAAATCTACTACAACATCTTTCTATGTATCCAAAATTACATTATCTTTTTTTTAAAGTGGGGAAAATTACATTGTTATATACTTATATTAGTAACTAGAAAGGTTGAATTTTTTCATCATCATAAGCCCCAATCTTTTCAAACACAAATCAAATAATAAAGCTTCCATAAACCAACAAAAATAAATTAATTTAAAAAATAAAAAACAAACATTATAGCCAAGAAAATAGCCTCATAAGCATAGACAAAAATAAAAATAAAAATTAAAAAAAGTGTGCTCAGACAACCAAGGAATTGATCATCATGTTTATTGATCAAACAAAAGGGTAAAAGAAAAATATCCCATCATTGCACACAACCATTTTAAGTATTTTTAATAAAAAAAAAGAACAGAAAGAAAGACAATATAAAATGGTGACAGTGAAACCTAGGAGGAGACAAAAAGGGAATAATATGTTGGAAGAAAATGACTCGTATAGAAAAATAATAATAATGCATAAATGAGGGTGGTGGGTAAGAATTTAATGGTTGATGTTAGAATATATAGTAATAAACTAGGGTTCTGTTCACTGCCTTTTGGGTTTTTTCATGCAATTTGTATTGGGCTGGACCTCTTCCAATAACTCCATTCCACTCAGTATTCGACTTACACCTTAAATAAAATTAATGAGTTACACTGACACTCCTGAGTTTTAGTGAAATTACATAAATCATTTATCCATTTTTTGTCATTACACGAACCACCTCTACCTCTTACACAAACCACCTCTAATGTTATACATATATTACATTGATCACCCCTGATGAGATATAAGTGTAATATTTTAAACAAAAAACGTGTGGTGAGTGTAATTAAATTAAACAAAATATTATATATTGCGTAGACAATTCCAAATAGTGCAATTATTTATGTTTCATTGCACGATATATTAACAATTCTAACGAGATGTTTATATAATCCTTATACTATTTTGTAATGAACCAAATAACGTAGATGCATTGACTCTTATATTATTTGGATTTGTCTACACAATATACAATATTTTGTTTAGCTTAATTACACACTTCACATGATTTTTGTTTAAAATATTACGTTTATATCTCATGAGGGGTAGTTAGTGTAATATATGTACAAAATTAGGGGTAATTCGTGTAAGGACAAAAAATGGAGGGATAGTTTGTGTAATTTTACTAAAACTCATGGGGTGTTAGTGTAATTAACTCTAAAAAAAAGTTTGTATTTTTTGATTATTTAAAAAAAATAAGTTTAAAGATATGTTTGACAATCCATCTAAACAATAAATTCAACTTTTACGTATAAAAAATAAGCACAAAACGGTATCTCTTTTATGATGAACCAATTTTATCTTTTCTTTGTTTAGTTTAGAATTTGTGTAATATTTATTTTGTGAATTATTAAGTTCAGTAAATTTTATTTATTTATATGTTATATTATTTTTAAATATTGATATTTATTTTTATATTGTTTTTTATTTTAATATTTTAAGTCTTTGTTGTGATGTATTAAAATTAAAAAAAATTGTATATTTTAATAAAAGGTATTTGCTAACCTGATCTCACCCATTTCATGAATGATCATGTTAGCAATGTGTACTCTGATATGTAATAAAAATATCTTTATTCACTCAATTAAAAATAAGTATTATCTCATAGTTATTTTAGTAAACAAACTTTATTAAAATAAAAAATTAACAAAATCCTTATCCTTTCACCCCACACCCTCCTCTCAATTTCTTCAATACATTTTTCTTTAATCCCCTTCATCCCAAATGCATTTGATTTGTAGTTTGGTTCTCTAGTGGCGGCGACGTTCAGGCAGCGGAGGAGGGGTTACCTCCTATTGAACACTGACCCTCCCATATATGTTCTTCATCGTCTTTCCTTTCTCCTTTCACTTTTTGTTTCATGCACTTAAAACAATATGGTTAAACAACATAAATCTGGTAGTCGGTTACACAATATCTGATTTTCCAAATGTGGGTTTTCCGATTTTGATCCAAGTCATTTTTTACTAAGACATAGGAAAATACAACATAAAATTGAAATCTCAGAGAGACAATAGGAACAGGTCGACAAAAAATAGTATGTAAAAGAAAGTGAGAAAATACCAAATCTAATGTGAGAAGGTATTCATGTTCAACTCTTTGTATGGAATTCCACCTATGGCAGTGTTCTCCATGTCCATCACCAACCAAGCCCTTCATGGAAAACCAGGTCAAATGAAGGGGTGAGATGTAGGTCTAACATTAAATTTGGCACCTGGTGTCAAATGGATCCTAACTCTGTCCGTATAAACACATGAATTTGTTATTCAACAAAAGCTTTAGTCCCGCTCATGTTAAAGTCGCTTTTTTATTTATTTTATCTCTCAGATTGAGTTTTCGTTTTTTTATCTTTCTTCCATTTTTGGTGTGTAGGCTTGAGTATGATTTATGCGATGGTTTTTTTCACGTGGAGGTTTTGAAAATGAGGGTATGAGATGTTTTGAGAAGTGGTAATGGTAATGGTAGTAGTTAGAAAGAGGGAGAATAGTTGCAGCATCATGAAGATGAGGTGAGATGATAAGATTTTTGTTAATTTTTAATTTTAATAAAGGATGTTTACTAAAATAACCCTGAGAAAATATTTATTTTTAATTGAGTGAGTAAGGATTTTTTTGTCATAATATTAAGGTACACATTGTTAATATGATCATTCATGAGATGAGGTGGATCATGTTAGCAAACTCCTTAATAAAAACAACGAAAATAATTATAACATAAGCAAATAACTTTACTGTTTTTTATAATTTACTCTGTAAAAATTAATATTTTTATATTATCTAAAGGAAAAAGTGTTTTCACTTAAGTATATAATATAAATAGATTAAAATACGAAAATATTATAATCTCATTGATTATAATATTGTAGTTTATAAACTAAAACTAAAAGTATATAATATGTAAATATATTATACTTATTGATTTGATAAAATTTATTGAAAAAGTAGTTGAATGTTAAAAAAATTAGTATCTCAGTAAATAATTATTCATTCCATTTTTTTATATTTTTTTATGTTTATATCAAATATTTTATGTTTTTGAAATCTAATAGATATTTTAACTTTTTTATATTATTTCAAATCTTTAATATTTTTAAAATCCAATACATATTTACACTTTACTTCTCAATTACAGTTTTATTTATTACTCATCTTTTTCATATTCTATTTCTTCACTTTTAGTCTATTGTTTTACTCCAATTCTATTCAATTTTTTGATTTTTAAACGTGTGTATAACTTTAAAAATCATATGTTTTGGAACAAAGTGTGTGAACAAATAGTGTAATGTAGTTTAATAAAAGTATCGTGAAAACTATCTGATCATATACTAATATAATATATATTTAACTATATTCTATTATGAAATTTTTATATAATATACTAAATCTTATATTTCTATTGGTTAGAAAATTTCCAAGCACATGATAATTGATGGTTAAAACTTAAAAGTAAATAACAGAAAAGAAAAAAAAAAGCCGCGAGAGAGAAGAATTGAACCGTTAACGGCGATTGCTCCAACAAATCTCACAATGGTTGGTCTCGCCTACAATTTCTCACGCGCCACCGTTGCATTCGCTCTCCTCTCTCTTCTCATTGCCGTCGTCCACGGCTCCGATACCACTGCTGTAATTACCTTCATCCACAAACATGTTCCTTGGATCTGTTTCTTGTTTTCTCTAAAACTTTCGTTTCACTTTTTTTTTTCTTATGTTGTTTTTGTTGAGTACAGAATACGTGTAGCAAGCAATGTATAGCACAACAATGTGACAGTAAGCATAAGATTCATTCCTCTCTATATCTTCTTTTCTTGAATTGGCATCAATTTTGGAGTTTTGGCCGTATTTGCGATAACTAGTAATTAAAATTGTAGACTGCATCACCTGATGTGAGTGCAATAAGTATAACTGCGGTGTTATTCCGAATCCAATGATTCGGATTTTGACTGCATTTAGACCACATCATGTCGCATCGGATTCAAAAATATTCTTTTAATAACAAAATAATTCACACATCAACGGCCGCATTCCATATCGGAGTAACAATAATCGCAACAGCCGTAACAATTACTGTAATCAAGACCACAATTTAAAACATCGACAACAACCATCACACTTGTACCTATGTACCTATGCATGATATATTTTTTCGTCGTAAATGCAATGTAACTACATTTAAAGTCATCACACTTTGTGTTTTAGATTGGTATATTAAGGATAGGTATAATCGTAATGCGATTGCTGAGATTCCAAAACCTGAATATTTTGGCCGCAATATCAATCACAATTTAAAATAATATATAGAGAGCTTATTAGATTTACGATAATACTTATGAAAGTAAATAAGCATAGGAAGATAGCTTATGAGGTTCTTATGAGTCATTTCAAGCAAAAAACTCTTAAGTGTTTAATTATTCATTTACTCAAAAAAATAGCCCTAATAGGTTGTTGCCATGAATTATTTCAGCGGTTGGAATCAAA
The DNA here is from genome assembly GCA_009771035.1 of Lupinus albus. Taxonomy (NCBI): domain Eukaryota; kingdom Viridiplantae; phylum Streptophyta; class Magnoliopsida; order Fabales; family Fabaceae; genus Lupinus; species Lupinus albus. The sequence goes on along the minus strand of CM020022.1, from coordinate 3,469,310 downwards.
TACGGGAAGTATTGTGGGGTGGGTTATTCAGGTTGCCCTAACGAGAAACCATGTGATGATCTTGATGCTTGTTGCATGGCCCATGACAACTGTGTTGACAAATTCGGTATCATATTTCTCTCTCTCTCTCTCTCTTATTCATTCATAATAATCTATGGATTCTTAGTGTAGAATGTTTTACTATGTCACCATTCCTGTTTATTACTTTTCATTTAAAGGGACATGAATCATGATGAATGATACTATTTACATGTGCCACAACTTTCTAGAGAGTTCTATATGAATGTGACATATTTAACTTTGTTTTTAGAGACTTCTATAAGAATGTGGTAATGCATAATATTTAGTTTGTGTGTAGAGAATTCTAGATAAATTACATTATGATAGATATAACATGTAATGTCTAGAAGTTTCATGAGATTCTTGAGGGGTCCTATAAATAGAACTTATGAGGTTCATGGTAAGGTGTGTGGTAATGAAGGGTGTTCTACTATATATAAAAATTTAGACCCTTCAACCCACCAAAGTACTCCTCCAACTATTGATCAATCAAATATATATTCTCTTCATCTAAGAAATCTCCTCTTATGCTCAAATATTACTTCTATCACTCAGTAAAACACCCAACAGATACATTGACCATATAAAAAGTTATCGTTGCATAGAATATTTTCTCAATTATAAATTCCATAATGCCACATATTAATTGATCAGTGGGAGCATATATGCTGAGCTATATGTTTCTTGTTATTAGTGTTTGTATTATTGTTTATGTTTCTTAATACTATGATAACTAAAATTTCTATATAAGTGTAGATTTTAAATTATTATACAAGGGTTCAGATCAAATAAATAGGTTTATATTATTGAATTCTCGAGAGTTTGTATCTGAATTTCTTTCACTTTTTCTGGATTGTATAAATTTCTTCTGCCAAGGGTTCAAATGGAGAGAGTAAACTTGGTGTGCTATTGGATGCTTGAAAGGTTATAGGGTATTTTATTGTAAAAAATATGCTATTATTGCTATATGGATAAACAGACACCTAACTGATATGGAGAATTAATGAAAGGAGTGAAATGATTGCTAGCAAAATAATTCTAGATGGTTATTGCTGATATGAGAATGATTAATTGGTCTTTACTTTCAAATTTAGAATTTTTACCACACAACTATAAGAATCATAATGCTTTATGTCATTGAATTTTGGGTGTAAGGAGCCAAGAAGAACATAAACTCAATGTTGTAATGGATGAGTGTGCATACAACAAAGTTCAAGGATAAAATATATTAGAGAGTAAGTAGGAATACCATCCATTGAGCGAAAAATGGAAGAGTTTTTCATATTATTGATTTGACTACTGAGAAGACAAATAGAAGCTTCCATAAGAATTTTGGATTAAATGCAGCATAAACTAGAGGGAGATTAGGAAAAACTATATAAAACTATTATAAAGGTGTTAGATCTGAACAACCATTTCTTAAGACTTGGTTTTTGGCATAACATTGTGATACCATTTCATTCATGTAATAGACTCTGGGAAAAACTTTTGTTGATATCCAAACTATTCTTGGAAGGAATGTAATATCAGCTTATATATGAATCCAAACTTTTGTTTAGAACAAGCACTCTGCATTATTCTATCAGCTTATGAATGTTATCTTCATAAGATTTCTGTATACTAACTAAACATGGTTTTGCAGGAATGACTCATGTGAAATGCCATGTGAAGTTGAAGAATTGCCTAACCAAAGTACAGAAATCTGGGAAGGTTGGATTCTCCAAGGAATGTCCCTACAGTACAGCAGCACCTACCATGATAAGAGGCATGGACTTGGCCATCATGCTGAGCCAATTGGGTAACCATAGTGATGATCTCTAACCATAGCCAGTGTCAATCTTCTCTTGATTCTGGAAAGTTGATGTTATGATGTTATTGATCCTGTGACTAAGCCACTATTGTTTTAGGTACTTTGTTGTTTAATTTAACATGTTACAAAGCAATTCAATATTTTCTTTCTGCAAGGTTCAATCATGAATTGTTATAGGAAGAAATGGCATTATCTTTTGCCATAAAGTTTTAATAATTTCAAAGAAATTAACATAGATAATGCAGTTATTGTTATGGTTTTACTAAATTCGCTTTACTATTTTGTTTGAGTTATTATCCTCTTCATTAATGGAGAAACAAATATTTCAAAAACAAAAACAAAAATGTAATATTCAATAACATATATTCATTTGATTACAATAAAATTACCCTTTTATCATTAAAAATAAAGGAAAATATGCATTTGATTCTAGTTCATTTTGTTAGGAGTAACAAGATTGAAATAAGTGTAACATTAAGAAATAAGTAACAACATTATTTCTCTCTTCAGTCTCCACTTTCTAACATTTGTAATTAGAGCTTAACTGACCCATGTTTAATGATTGGTAAGAGTTCTCCACCATCACATCTCTAATGTCAACAAGGTGTAATGTCTAAATTTACCCTTTAAAATAAACAAAGGTGGGGTAGAGTTAACTTAGTTGAGCATAAAGGCCAATGGGAATAAAAGTCGATAATGCCATTAGACATATTGCATATTTTACACACAAAGAAATTGGGAGTGTTTGGTTTATGTAGTTAAAATTTATCACTTCAAATTATTGATTCAAAGTTATATTTTATGTTTTTTGTATTATAATCATTTTGACTTATATAAGTATTTTTTCTGCTTCAATTCATACAAATTTAATATTTATATTGTATTATTAAATTATTACACATCTCTATTTAATTAAAAACTTAGGCATAATTAAATGCACTTTCCGATATCAAAATGTCATCACGAAGCCACTGGTGTAAATACATGGATATACACCAAAATAAGAAATTGGTCGTGTTTGGTTTGTGAGAGTTTTCAAAAACAAAAATCATTGCTGGTTTTTAAATCATGTTTATTAAGTAAGTTGGAGTTTCTTATGCCTATCCTTTAACATCATTTTATAATTTGCACTAGTAATTTTTTTTTGTATTACTAATACTAATATCTCATCATCCTATGGGAAAGGAACTAATCTATTATGAGATGTATGAATATATCTCACAACAAGTGTTTTTCTCATGAATCAAATCCTTAAAATTTTAGTTATCTTGAGAATCTTACGAGATCTTACACCATTAGATCAATATCTTGGTGGTTGCAGTCAATTGATTAGTTAATGTTGTCAAATACTTTCAATTCAATAATTAGTTAATTAACAAGAAGCTTTAACTTTGTAATCAATTTTGCCGCATAGAAAAAAATTGCTTGCAAATTGAAGGCCAACGTTGAAATTGGAACAACAAAAGCTTTCATAAGTACAAATTAAAGTAAATGACCAACGTATGTATTAAGCCAAATATATCTTAAAGGCAACGAAGACATCTGATTATAGTAAGAGAATTAATACAATATTAACTACTTTTAAATATGAAACAAACATTAAAAAATGCACACATAATTCTAAAAAAATACACATATTCTAACCAAAGTGATATTATTTTTTACTGTATCCATTTATTATATTGAAGTGAAGTTACAAATTATATTGTGTTAGAGATTGAGAGTCTAATATAAATAAAATATTTAATGAATAAGTTATGTTATGAATCATATCCGTAAACTTAACATCATGTCTTAGCTCAAACACATAACATTATATCTATAAGTTTGGTTGCATTGAGTATAACAATTGTATTAAAAAATTTATGCATTAATATCAAATGATATATATATATATATATTAAATATATTAAATATGTTAAAATTTAAATAATTTTTTTAATATTATGCGGGTCGGCCCGCCACAACCCGTAACCTGCATAGGGTGGGCTTGGGCTACATTTTGATATATAAATTGCATCCGGACTTTTTAGCCCGGTCCGGTTTAGCCCAACCCGATACGGGCTAGCCCAAACCCGTCCGGGTAGCCCGTTTTGACACCTCAAACATGATGTTGAAACCATTAATTTTTTTAGGCTTTTGTAAACGTAAAACCATTTAGAAATTGAAATAATAGAACATTTTATTCTACTTTTATTGCTGCCATTATTTCATTAGTAGTTAGGTAATTAAGCACCTCCAATGGCATGGCTAGAGTTTTTATATATAAAGTGTAAAATGTATATTGTAGTAAAATTTTATATATAATAATCACATCATTATTTATCAATTAAGAATGTACATTTCAAAATTGATATTGTGGAAAGAATTGAAACAACCATAACTCTTTTTATATGCTCACATTGAAGATGCTTATAATTCATTGAGCAAGGGAAGAGGCATGTATATTTCTTTGATCAATGTTATACTGAATAGTAGCTAATTATTAATTGGATGCACTGAATTGAAAAGTTGGATTTGATTTAGCTGCATATGACAAAAATAAAGTGAAATGTGGCTATGGTTTCTCATGAGGCAATATTCTTTATCACTACTCTATGAGTAAACGAAGAGGCATATAAGCCTAGTTAATTAGTGTTATGATCACTACAAGCAGATGATTATTAATTGGACCACTGAATTGAAAATGACAAATTGATGTAGCTTAATATACAATTAAAGTGTAATATATATACTGATGCCGATGTAAAGATTGATACATAATCACTATATCTCTCATCATTTATTTTTTTCGTACCGTGTGAAAAAGTAAACGATGATTAAACATAAATAGTGAATGATAATGTATAAATATCTTACATAAAAAGAGAATTCACAAGAAGGAAAATTATATAAAAGAGAATTCATGAAAAGGAAAGTTAATAATATAATTAATTTTCAAAATCAGAGGATTTAGAATAGTAATGACCGTCTAGAATAATTAATAAATCATTTAGAATAGTAATGAATCATTCCTATTGATTTTCAGAGAGAAATTTTTAGGTGGGTTTTATTTATTTTTTATTTTACGCATAAAACTTAAATTTTTTGACATGTGCAAAATAGTGATAATGACGTCAAATGTGAAAAAAACAACACTTACTGCTCTAAACACTAGTTTAATTTTTTTTGAAAAAATAGATTTGTAAAAGCTATTTTTTTTAATGTACAATTTTCCTTTATCTTTTGCATTATTTTTAATTAATAACTTATACTATCAAATACGTTATAAGCTAGTGTTGCTAAAGAGTACTATATTCTGTTTATATGTATATTGTATGAATGTAAAACTTTGAAGGAAGAATATCTTCATCATTGATGGACTAGAATAAGTTGAGATATCAATTTACACTATACCCAATTAAAGATAAATATACCCTTATTATCTTAAAATAATTTTTCTCCATTATAACTGTTGGGAGATCTTCTATGAGATATATTATTTTTCCATGGCTAAGTGAAAGAAACATATAAATGTGATAGACACTACATCTTGACCCAAAACCTTAAGGCATTAGGTATGAATTCATTCACTTATATATTATTCAACTCATTCACTTTGACACAATGTGTAACTTCTTCATTCACACTTGGAATACCTAACAATAACACGACGCCAATGAGATGCATATATAAATAAGACTATGGTGATTTACATTCCAATTTTAGCACCTAGTCAAAACAATGTCCATGACAAGCCCTCAAAATACTCTTGTTGTAGCCACAATACTATTGTTGTTTCTATCATTCTCAAAATTGTCTCTTACAACCTTTGTGAGCATTGATTGTGGATCATATGAATCTACCATTGATACAAACAATATAACATGGATAGGAGATGATGCTTACATTCAATTTGGTGAGTCTCACCAAATACCTTCAGCACCTAGCATCTTCAACACTCTAAGAGCATTCCCATATGGAAATGAAAGTTGTTATTCCATTGAAGTTGAAAATGGAGAAAAAGTGCTTACTAGGGCAACTTTTTTCTATGGAAATTATGACAATAAGTCCTCTCCTCCTATCTTTGATCTTCACTTTGATGGTAACTTTTGGGCTAGTGTCAACACTTCAATGGCCTCAAGTGAATATAATTTAGATTATGAAGCAATATATGCCACCAAAGGAAACACCACTAATATATGTGTTACACAAAAAATGCCTAATCATATTCCTTTCATAACATCACTTGAAGTACGTAGCTTGAACTCTACAATGTACAGCCAACTAGAACCAAATCATTCACTCATTTTGCTTGGCAGATATGCTTTTGGTGCAGATAAAAGTATCAGGTATATATACATGTATTTTCAAGTTCGATTAAATACTTTTTTCGCGATAAAAATTTCAGACAGATATTACAAGGTGAGAATCTCTTGTATTGAGTCAATAATCATCGACAAATCCAAAAAACAATATTAAGAGGCACATTAATTATACTTACAATTACACATGACAGATCAAGGAAGTTCCTCCCTAAGAAAATGTTTTATACAATTAATTATATACGTAATATTTAAAAAATACATTCTTAAATATATTTGTTACATATGCATATACATAATTTTATATATTTTGTTCATCTCTTTTATATTTTTTGAATCCATCCATGATCCCTTCTATACTATTTATTTTTTCATTTGAAATGATTATTTAGTTTTAAAATAGGTTTTGTGATAACCTGTTTCTACTTTAAGATTTTAAAAGTAGAAAAGAAAGAAAAAAGTTCAGAAAAAAATGAGTCTAGAGTAACTCATATATTTCTTCATTTTCATTGATATAAATATTTTTCTTAACTTATAGGTACCCTGATGATGCATATGATCGAATATGGAAAACAGTGAGTGGTGATGGGTTAATTTCTAGGGTCAAAAGTGATGCATTAAACATTAATATAAGCACTGTAGTAGATAATCCACCACAAGCTGCTATGAATAATGCAGTTACAACCCCAGACAAAGATCATCAAATTCTTTATCATTTGTTTATTCCACATAAGGAAGTTCCTCTTTATATCAATACATATTTTTCTGAGGTTACAAAAGATGCAGCAGGTGCAAGATCCATAGAGATTCATGTAGATAGCAACCCAGTTTATGGCCCAATAGCCCCTCCTTTTGGAAGTGTTGAAGAAGTATATATCAAAAAATCACTTTCTCAAGATACTTCACTAGCTTTTGTTGCAAGACCAGATTCTACCCTTCCCCCTATTCTCAATGCTATTGAAGTTTATCAGATTCAGCCATTAGCTATAGCTAATGCTACTGATACCTAAATGGTTAGTATATTTATGATGATTGTTTTGTTGCAGTCGCGATTTCGGTAACAATTGCGGTTATTACGATTGCAGTTATTATGGTGCAGATTGAGTTCGTTGCAGTGTGAATTATTTGTGATTAAAACAATATTTTTGAATTCAATGCGGCCTGATGCAGTCTGATACAGCCTGACGCGGTCCAAATATGGTCTGATGCGATTGCATTGCAGCCTGATGCGGTCGCATAAATGTGACTTGGAGTCACACTGCAATTGCGTTGTAATGCGGTTGGGACAATCACTGCAACCGCAATATTACGGTTGCATCAAATGATGTAGTTTGTAATTTAAATTAGTGTTTTTTAGTATTGGTTGATTAATAGTATAAAATACTTTTATAACAACAATGCCTCAAAATTAAATTCATTTATCTATGTCTACTGGTTTAAATTGGATTTTAGACACTTTTATATTTGAAAGTTTAGAAATGATAGAAAGTTATGTTGCTCAGGGTTTCTTAATATTAGGGAACATTAAAGTTTTGTTAGAAAGATAAATATTTAATACATTGGAAAAATAATAGATTTAGTTTGTTTTATAACATTTTATTCATTTTCTTTAGCTCATTATTATAGTCAAATCTCAGGACTTATGTTAAGAAAACTCTATTACTACTTAACAAAAGGAATATACTAAGAATATGGTAGATAAGAGACAATAGCTCTAATGAAAAATCATTTGTCCCAATCTTTCTTTTGTTTTATATTTACATTAATCCATGAGTTGCATTACCCATACCATTAACTATAGCTTTTACTATTTTTTGTCCATATTCTTCTATTTTTTTCAGGAAGTTGAGGCAAAGAGGGTGATGTATTGAAATCTTACCAATAGAATGATTTATACATTATTGAGTGCAACTCAAATCAAGTGCCTTTATTTTCTGTTTCTTGCTCCTGTGTGGTCGATCACCTTTTTGTTGTTCATTTTGATTTTTGGTGTACTTGTTCTATCCTATTACTACTAGACTCCATTTCAATACTTAGTGATATTTGTGGGATATAACTCCTCTAACTTTGGTCGTGTGAATTTATTTATTTTTTATTTTGTTGGTATTACTAATGATATTCCCTATCGTGTGGATAATGAATTAATTTTGGGGTGACCAATGAATTAATCATTTTTGGAATGTATGACTGCCCATACTATTAGAATGTAACAATAAATGTACTTTCTTCCTCACTTTAAAAACAAACTTAACTAAGAAGATAATAATGCGGCTATAATATAAAATAGGTCATTGTTTTACGCAAGTAGATAAAATGTGTATATTTTCATTACCCAACAATCATAAGATAATACAGTTGCCTATTTTAATCAAGCCACGATTTTAAAAATGTTGTTTAATTATAGATCACACTTATTAGACAATGTACGAAAGTATATATACCATAAAACAATGAGTTTGGATCCTCTCCTATAATGGAGAGACAAATGTGATAATAAGATTATGACACGTGACTAAGTCAATTTTTAACTATCAGTATTTTAAAATGTAAAATAATATATATTTTAAATAAATTAATTTAGAGAAAATGATAATTACGTCATTTTCTTCCTCTTCAATGCATAGAGCAGCTACCACAATGAGTAACGAAGAGCAAAGTAGGGAATGAGAAAAGACGTCAACTTGAAACAAATAGTGACATGTGATTATTGTTCTTGGGTTCTAACGGAGTTGGCAAGAAGATGAAGCTAATATCCTTATTCTTGGAAGCATAAAAAGGAGTCATGGAATAAGACGTTCCCTGATTCTCATGCCCGTGAATTCAGTTTGTGGAAATGTGTTGTGGAATGACATTTTCTTCTTTTCATAAAGCCATGGAATAGCTTGTGGTGATTGAGGGATGAGAGGAAGAGAGAAAAAGGACATAATTGTCATTTTTACTAAATTTATTTATTTAAAAGTATATAATTTTGCATTTTAAAATATGACCGTTGAAAACTAATTTTAACACATGTCATAATCATATATCACCACTGACCTCTTCATTACTGAAGAGGATGTGATAATGAGTTTTAAATTGTTGTTTAGTTATTTTAGATAGCATTATGATCCTTGCAAGTTGATGATATTCAATTACAATCATCCCAATTTTTAATCACGGTCTAATATGATTGTGGTAGTTATTATTTTAAATCGTACGTAATTATAATCACAAATGCAAATTAAAACATCGATAATAGCTACCACTAGTGTGATATCATGGCCACACAATTTAAAATTTGGAGGGTGATTACTACAATATGGTGGTAAGGATGATATCACTAATTATGTCTAGTTGTTTTTTGTCACCAATTAAATTTATGAAAATGCAAGATAATACTAAATCAAAGTATTTGATTGAATGTTGAAATTCTGTATGATAAGTGTGCTCTATGTGAAATGGAAAATGTAAGATAATATTAAATCAATGCAAGATAATATTAAATCAATGTTACATTTGAATGACAAGCAAAAATGCAAAATCACACCATCACTTCTTTCAGACGAATGTCACAATCTTATTCAACTCAAGTCACTACTCAAGGTCTCAAGTTTCAACAAAAGACACTTTTAAAGTAAATACTAACTGCATGAACTCCAAACTAGCTGTCGTGACCCGATTTTTGGTTGAAAGATCGGCTTTGCGACTCATTGCTAATACATAATGAATTAATGACACATAATTAACATGTGCAATATTGACTCTAAGATAGAGCAACTATGGTTGCATATGCTAATAGATAATATTTAAGATTACTGATAATATGGAATTCAAATCATGAACTTTGTTTTCCTTATTCATATCCTACAACATAGTTTGAAGTTTGAAGAAATTTTCAAACATCATCATCCCAAAGTTCTTCCAAGGTTTTGCAAGACCCATTTTCAGAAAGCCACATCTCTCCTTTATATTGCCTGCGTTGTGGAACATGTTTTATCTTCTCTAGTTCTTCTTCACTCAGCTCAAAATCAAATATATCAAGGTTCTGTTTCATCCTCTCCTTGTTGAAGCTTTTAGCCATAGCACTTGACCCTTGTTGGTACACCCATCTAAGTGCAACCTTAAATGACAATATGATGTGATAAGAACCATTTTGTTAGGTAGTTTTATAAATGATTGCAACTTTGAAATGATTTGTTGTCAATTCTCATGATAAATACTTCAAAATTGTTAATTTTTCTAGTTAAATGCCAAACTCATTCTTTTAAATAGTAAATATGCTTTTGGTTTTAAATTGGCTTATTTTTCTTCTCATAATTATTTGTTAATTTTCACAATGAACATCGGCTCAACGGTAAAGTTTATTCACTTATGATCCGTAGGCCGCACTAGTAGTTTCTTTATTTGTAAGGTAAAACTGCATACATTTATCCTTCACGTGTCTCATTAGAAAGTGTACTGTAGAAAGATGGAAAATATTTAAGGTCAAAGTTGATGAATTACTAGCTGTATTATCCTTCTCATAATTTTCAATTACCTGAGCTATGGTCTTTCCTTTTGCAGTTGCTATGTCTTGAAGGATTGGGTTCTCCATGACTGCACCTGAACCCCAAAATATCTTATAAGCTCCAAGAGCTGACCAAGCACTAACATGAATTCCTTTCTGCTTGCAGAACTCCCTCAGTTTCCCTTGCTGCCATGAAGAGTTCATTTCCACCTAAAAACCGTAACTTTTATCGTAAGATTATCTCTAACGACCCGTTTACGAGTTGGGTTTTAGAGGATAAGGAAGAAAAATGGAAGGCAGAGCCCTCTCAGAAGTGTATTCCATGGCTCTCAAACATTCTATTTCCCTTCGTTCTCTCCAAAACTCAGCTCGCAAATGAATTCTAAGGTGAGTTACACAAAACTAGATTACGAGTTGTTTACTTTTGTGTAGAGTAATATTATGAGTCACACAGAAATAGATCTCTTGAGCAATCACATTATGTTACCTGATTAACTGCAGGTGGAATGGTAGCTATTTCCAGTAGTTTGGTGAGTTTTTTGATACCATAATTGCATACACCAATAGACTTTGCTAAGCCTAATTTGTAACACTCTTCCATAGCTTTCCATGTCCCTTCTACATCAAAGGGAAGTAAATCTTCCTTTGAAAAATTGGTTGGGTTTTCAAGATCATGCCTTAGTCTCACTGGCCAGTGAATCAGATAAAGATCCACATACTCCATCCCCAGCTTTCTAAAATAATACAGCACACAGTATTTAACCAGTATTAGTGTAAATTACTAGTTGCTCATAAGTGTATGTATTATTCCAAATTAATAGTGAAAGGTGATTGCTTATTAAATAAATTCTTATGATTTCTTGTATCAAGAAGAGTCATGGGAAAGAGCAATGTTTCTTATGATTTCTTGTAATGTATACGAAGCTCCCACACTGTGGATTCTATTAGATATATATAAACTTCTTCTACAAATATAGAAATTGTTTCCAAGATTTGAACTCGTAACCTCATGATCACTAATCAAATTATAATTGTTGGGAACAAGCGATCGATCAAATAGTAAAGAGAAGAAAATAACACAAGGAATTTGGTAACGAGGTTCGGCCAATTGTATCTATGTTTCCGGGAGCGATGAGAGGCTATCTATGTATTAGAGAATAATGATTTGTGTTTAGCTCCTTGTTACATTAGATTTACATAACATAAATATGTAGTCTTCTATCTATGTCAGTTCATTGAATATGAGTAATTGCATAACAATAATATCAGTCTGTATATAGAATTACTTATTATTACTACTCAAGAAAGAGATAGAACATAAAAGACAGTATTAAGATCATCATAAAGAAGATGAGTGAGAAGAATATAGTTACTTTAGAGTGGTTTTGAGAGCAGGGACAATAAGATCATGGTGTGCATGAGTGTTCCATGGTTTTGAAGTAATGAAAACTTCATCTCTACTTTTAATAAGTCCTAGTTCTACAGCTTTAGCCACAGCTAAACCTATTGCTTCCTCAGTTCCATAAACAGAAGCAGTATCAAAATGTGTGTACCCAACTTCAATGGCATCAACAAAGATTGAAGCAAGTTCTGCATTTGATGGACGAGGAGGGTCTATTGAAGTTCCCATTCCTATCACTGGTATTTTGTATCCTGAGTTCAGCAACACTTCTGGGATTTTCTTTCCTCCCATTTTCTCTTTCTCCTTGTTTTCTTCTTCTTTTCTTAATGTAAAGGTTTAAGTGGGAGGATGGGAATTCAGATCAATTCTTTATAACTTTGTCCCAGACCATTTCCAAATTTAGAAATTATGACATTTACTAAGATATTTTGACATCTATTAGATATTTTGAATTGTGGGAAACATATATGTTTATTTTTATTAGGGACGAAATTAATGATATAATTTTGGGATAGATAATTTTCATTCGTACGATGATAAGTGATAAAGTATATGATTTAATTTTAAATAGTATTCAATTATTCAAGTGTGAAGTCTCACTTGTATTATTAATATTGTACAAGTTATCAAACTGGACAGAGTACTCGTATGGTAATATATCGGTTCAACTTGTTGGTTAACTAATTAAACTGCATATATAAATATATATATACTACTTTTATTTATGTCATTTGTTAAAAAAATGTATCATTTGGTAGTATATCATGATTTAAATGCGTAAATAAAGATAATAATTGTGTGTTTATCCATACCGACATTTTGATAAAAATAAGTTACTTTTAAAAGAAAATGGACCAAGTGTGGTTAAATTGAAAAATCGGAATGATTGATTTTAACCATTATGATTGGAGGACCAAAATAATTATTGTACTGTAGCTCTTCACCGATTTTCCAATTTAACAGTCTAATATCACAACAGTGAATCCCACATTGGTAGTGATAACTTGACAAGGGTACTTAGGTTGTATCCACACGTTTGGATATTCGGTTTGAGATTAGGCCCACCACTTCCTATGCTATGTTGCATGTGAAACAAAGCTTACTATGGTAAGTGACAATCATTTTGAATTACGAGTCACAACCATGCAATAAGGAAATGACACGAAGTAGAAAGAAGGAGCCACGTCGGGAGAAAAATGAAAGTGATAGAATAAATAATGTTCCGAAGAGACGCTATAAGAAAAGGCTAAAATAGCATAGCCACTGTAGTGTTGCTTTATTGATAATATTTTTGTTAAGTGTAGCTCCTTAGGTCCTATTTTGTGCTAATGATTTCTGTGGGTTATACAGGGAATGGGATTTGGGAAAATATACCAACGGCATATAGTTTCACTTTTTATTTACCACTTTAGCATAAGTTTCGTAAAATTTACTAAATTAGTGCCTATTTTACATGTAAAGTTTATTATTTACTAATTTTGTTTTATATAACCGGTGTCTCTCATACACAAGTTCTTATTTTTTACGGATTTGATGATGGATTCATGTCTTGTTAACTGCTAAAATTACATTAATTCACGAGGCTAATTTAGCATTTTTTATTCTAAATACTTAATTTAAGTAATCATAATTGAGATTCTGATGATAATTGATAAATTATATTAATCTCACTTTCCAAATTTTTATATGCATTTCAGACTCAAAAAGGGCTAATTGGACTAAGAATGGGCCAAAAATGGCATGAGCATGCAAAGCCACATATCAGTTCACCTACGCTCAACGTAGGAGCTAAGCTTAGTGCAATGGCACTGAGCGTGGAAGCCACACCAAACGTGAGGGAAGCGATGTGAAAGGTCCGATGCGAAAAAAGGTGTGCTCAGCGCACCGTTGCTGCGCTTAGCGCATGTGGAAAAGTTGAGAAAAATAAAAAAAGACCCAAGATGTCATTTCAAGATAGAGATCTACCTGAGAAGTAAGGAACAAATATATTTATAATGTATTTTCTTATAATGGTTTCTAGTTTTCTTAGTTTGTAGATTTATGTTGTTGGAAATATGATGTAATGGCTAGGAAGTAGGAATAGTTAAGATTCTTAAGGTTTCTAGCCGACACTTCTCCATGAACGTTAAGTTCTGAATTCCATTTTTATCGAGTTATATATGAAAATACTTAATTAGATCGCTTTTTAGCTGAGATTGGTTCTTTATGTTCATTGATGTATTTTGGAATTTGATTTATGAATAAAATGATTTGATCGTTATGAATTGTTCTTCCTATACTTTAATGCTTGTTATATAGTTGACGAAATACTTACTCTAATTTTAGGAAAATAATTTTGAGAATAAATTCTAATTTGATAGTCCAAAACAAGTAATTCATTCGTTATGCATAAAATCATAAGTATTTGCATGTTTAATTGTCACAATGAATGTATGTGTTCATATGTTTGATAAAGATAGATTCATATTTGTTACTAGATATAGAGACATGTTTGATGGTTTATACATTGTAATTTTATCAATTAGTTGCTAGACATAACTAATTTGGTAAAATGTTAGCATATGCCAAGACATTGACGACAACACAATTGATGGCGTGTATTAATCTCAACTCTCATATGCATAGTTGCTAGAAATAGAGGTATGCATGTATGTCATAATCATTGATCTTGTGTTTAAGGTTTTGATTTTATTTTATGAGTTGCGATTTGTGTAATTGTTGCCTAATTTTTTTGGCACTACTAAGGGTATTCCCTCACCTTTTGGATTATGAATTATTCGAAAGGTACGTGTCTGTCACTCCTAACAAGTGTCGCTCTCATGAATCGAACTATTAACATTTTAATCATCCTAGAGATCTAGTGATAGCTTATATCACTAGACCAACACCTTGTTGGTAAATGAATAATTTAGTGACATGAATAGTGAGTCAATCCTATATCTAGATTCCAACACTTAACTTTTTAACCAAACCAATAACAAATTGAAAACCCTTTTGAAAACTAGCTTAAAATAGTTATTTAATTTTGAAAGACTAAGTTAGCAAGTTTTTATGAATACGACAATCTCTTACCTCTTTTTACCTGTTTGTAACACCGGAAAGGAGATTTTATACTTTTAATTACCAGTATAGGATGAGTCCTTATTTTTTTTTTATGTTTTTATTGGATTGGTGCCTTCCAAGTCCTTAATTGTTTGGAGTCCTTATTTTATACCCCTCGTTTTTCTAGTTTCTAAATGTGAAAACGCTATTTAAAGAATAAAGGAATCAAATAGGTGTGACAATTGATGAGAGAGAAAAAGAAATAGTTTATTTCACAATAACATTATAACGATAAATATCAATGACAATCATGGATATTTTAGAAATTATTTTCGAGTTCCTTAGAAAACAAAATGCTAAGCTCGAATTTATTTAAATTTATTAATGAAGGAAAATGATGTATCCTAAAATGATGTACCCTTAAGCCCAAAATTCTTCCAAGGTTTTGAAAGGTCCATATTCAGAGATAAAGCGTTCTGCTTGAAAAGCCCTGTGTTGTGGTATTTCCTTAGTCCTCTCCAAATCAACCTCACTTAGTTCCCAATCAAATATTTCAAGATTTTGTTTCATTCTCTCATTGTTGAAGCTCCTCATTATTGGAGTCACATCTTTCTCTATTAACCATCTCAATGCAACCTGCAATAGTGGGTAAAGTTCATATTTGTATTAAGGGCATTAACCTGGTAGTGATTTAAGATCTTGCCCCAGTGTTGTGATAACCGAACGGTCTGACCGGTTCGATCGTTGACCAGACTTGAAAATGACTCTGTTTTGTAGTCTTAATCGAATGAGTAGTTGGACCACTTTGAACCGGTGAAATTTCGGTTCGACTATGCTAAACCGTAATAACCCGGAGGGAAAACCGGACGATTTACTTAAAATTTATAAAAAATGGAACATTACTATAATGTTTTGTTTTATTTCGGTCCCAAAAAATAGAGAGATGTTATTTCAATATAGTTATATAAAATTATTAATTATATAAGATATTACATTTATATATAAATATATATATATAAAAAAATTATTAATTATATTTAAAATCATCCGGTCCGGCCGAACGACTTAACTGTTTAAATCGATTAGACCTAATACGGAAGCTCCTCCAGGTTGACATCCGACTCATGTTTCACAACATTGATCTTACTAGATCATCAGATATAAGAGAATATTTTCTTATCCATTGGGTGAGGATACCATTACCAAAAGAACTTCATATCATACTTTAAACAAAAATTATCATTAATTTCTCTCAAGTATATAACATTAAACTCTTATATATATATATATATATATATATATATATATATATATATAAACATTAAACTCTTTACTATATACTCTTAATAACTTTTTGATATTATATAGTAAATTTTCCTACTTATTTTTTCTCATTGTATTCCATCCATTTTTTGTTCATTACAAAATGTATCAATAATTCTAAGCAGATATTATTAAATAACTTTTATACTATATTATAACGAGCAAAAAATATTGAAAATGTATTGACTCGTATACTATTTGAACTTGTTTCTACAATATAACATATTTTATTTAACTTAATTACATTTATCACTCATTTTTTGTTTAAAAGATCATACTTGTTTCTCATGCAGGGGTGATCAAATCAGGGAGTTTTGTAGATGTTAAAAATGAATAAATGATTTGTATGATTTCACTAAAATTTAGGAGCTGTCAATATAATTCACTCTAAATTTTATTAGATGGGTAGGATATCTATTAGGTACAATAGATAAAATGCATTAGATATTAAAACCATAAACAAAAAAGAAAAGAAAATCTTGCTTATAATTATTTTAAAATAATATTAATTTTTTTATTAATCCAATTAAGTGGTGCTCATAAAAAACTAAAATCTTGCATGGAAGAAAAAGAAAGAATAATGTGAAGGAGAAAATTAACCTGTCCCACAGTCTTGCCCGTTGAAATTGCAATGTCTTTTAGGATAGGATTGTCAATGACAGCATTAGAACCCCACATAGATCCATTAGATCCTAAAGGAGACCATGCAGACACATGAATCCCTTTTTCTTTGCAGAATTTTCTCAGATTTTCTTGCTGCCATGATGCGTTCATCTCCACCTAAAGAATAAAATCGAATGATTAATGATATCAAGAATAAAATATTGAAATTGATAGTCGTGATATATCAAACTGATTTTTACTAACCAGCTTATTGAATTCGGCATGATAGAAATTTTGGGTTACTATCTAAATATAATGTTATTTTGATAATCAACATGACAATTTTTAGTTTTTGTTTGATTTCTGAATGAGTTTTATTTATTAGTATCTAAAATAAAGATAATTTATTTTAAAATAAATTATAAATTATAAGCTATATACATAACATTACATAATATATATAATGTTAACAATGTACGCTAGTAAGTACTAACGGAAGCATTTGATGATTATATACAAAAATCATTATCTTTTGGAAATAAAAATTTATGGGGGAATATATTAATTTTGTTATTTAAACTAATTTCATAATAAAATATTTTAAAACACTAGTGTTATTAATAGAGTATTTGTTATCGAACATATCATGATATTGATATAGTGTTTGAACCAATGATTCACATATTGGTAAAATTATATATGCATACATCATATCAACATTAATGTTGAAAATTTAATAAAGAAGACAATAACTACTTTTATTTATATAATTTGGTAGACCATGTGTTAGTGGTATAAAGTATAAACAAATGTAGTAATTATGTATTTGTTCCTCCACCAAAATTTTGATAAAAATTAAGTTATTTTCATTAAAAAATAATTTTAAATGAAAACTGACCAATGAACTTGTACGGTTCAATTGAAAACCTACTGATATAACCAATTTTAACTAGTATTATTATATAACTGGTATAACTAATATATCACCCCAATATGGGAATCACTTCACAAATTTTTCGGTTGAAGCGATCGGTATAGCCCGGTTCTCACACTAGTGTTTAACACAAAAAGAACTACCTCATTAACAGCAGGAGGAATAGTTGCAGTTTGCAGAATTTCTGACATCTTTTTTATACCAAAATTGCTTATACCAATGGACTTGGCTAAGCCCAATTTAGAGCACTGTTCCATGTCTTCCCATACTCCTTTCATGTCAATAGGAAGAATATCTCCTTCGTTGTACTTGAGTCCTTTAGCCCCATCTCTCAACCTTACTGGAAAGTGGATTAGGTAAAGATCCACATATTCTAGGCCCAATGTCCTATTAGAATCAAGAAATAAACCACATAACAATTAGACAATTTAAATCAAACCACACACATGAAAATCTAAATGATTAGTACATTTTTATTTTTTAATTGTACCAATATAATCTCTTAAATATTTTTGAGTATATTAGTTTCATCATTGACAAATCGAAAAAATCAAAATAATTCTAAAAAATATCAAATGTATATCAAACTAATTTTTTAATATTTTTGTGGCTAATTTTGGAGACACTTTAGTCCATATTAAGGATTGCCATAACCCAATTTTCAATATTTGAGCACTCGTCCGGATTTTTTTATCTTTTTGGCAATCAAATTTACATATGGAAACTTATAAGCATGAATAGTGAATATTGTGGAAAATAAATAAAATGGAATTACTGTAGTGATTTCTTGAGTGCTGGGATGACAAGGCCAGGATGAGCATTAGTGCACCATAGCTTAGATGTGACAAAAAGCTCACTACGACTCTTAATAAGACCTTGTTGTAGTGCTTGTGCTATAGTTTGGCCAAGTGCTTCTTCAGAACCATAATAAGCAGCAGTGTCAAAATGCCTATAGCCAGCTTTGATGGCAGTAATGAACGCATTTAAAAGCTCATGATTTGGTGGTAGTGGCACACTTCCTGTGCCATAACCTATCCTAGGCATTTTGTGGCCTGAGTTTAGAACCACATTAGGGACTAGGCTTGGATCCATTTCTACTACAAGGGATTATGAATTGTTGAAGTCTACACCAATATATATACATGTGTGTGACAAATGTTCACCAACCATCATTTGATATTTTTTTGGTAAAGTATTTTTCTATATTAATCTCCCAATTACAATCATACACCTAATTGGTGACTCCTTCTAATAATATTTTTTAAAGATGTTAATTAGTGTTGGACTCGTCACGATTGGAGAGCTTCCAACCATTTGAGAAATTTATTGTTATCAAATATGAAAAGAGTGAATAAGTATTGTGAGACATTATGTCTTAAACTAAAACTTTAATGTAATGGTTTCATGAGTCTTTTCCGGTTATAAAGAACGTGGAACCTCACACTTGAATATACATAACAATATCTCTCAAGTATGCGTATCACACATTTATTGTTCTCCTTATCTAAAGTCCACCATGTTGCAACCGAACCATCGACT
This sequence comes from Lupinus albus, assembly GCA_009771035.1. NCBI lineage: Eukaryota > Viridiplantae > Streptophyta > Magnoliopsida > Fabales > Fabaceae > Lupinus > Lupinus albus. The sequence goes on along the minus strand of CM020022.1, from coordinate 3,449,807 downwards.
CTAGTATCACTTGTTGGACCCATTCACGATTAAGGAGCCTCCAACCACCCGAAGTTCCATTATTATTAGGCATGAGAAAATTGAAGAGCTTGAGACACTATGTTTTGAACCAAAACCTTAATGCAAATATTTCATGAGTTTTTTCCACTTATAAATTCTTCCATTTATCCATCATATCTAATATGAGACTTCAAACTATAATATACCCAACATTTCCCGCAAACTGTATACCACATACTTACTGGTCCTCTGCCCCTAAAGTTCACAATTTCTCAAATGAACTATCGGCTGTGACACAATTTATTGTAACTGTCCATGACTAAGGAGTTCCCAACCACCAGGGTGTTCCATTTTTATCGGGCATAAGAATAGTGAAGAACTACCACAAAATACCTCATCTTAAACATTAAAACAATGGTTCTATGAGTTTTTCCACTTATGAAGTTGTTCATTTATCAATTATATCTAATATGAGAATTCACATTTGAATACATACCGAATTAAAAATTCTAGACCTTTAACATAAGTTCCTTTCACATGGGCAAAAATGGTGCAATTAATACTTTTTTAACCTTTTTATATATATTAATTACATATATTATTGTTTTAAATGATATTTAATAATTTTCAATTAAATTTATAAAAGGTGAAAGATATTATGCAACTGACATCCAATATAAAAATTTGTCAATTTTTTATAGAGTTAATTACACTTACACTCTATGAATTTTAGTAAAATTACATAAATCACTCATACTTTTTTATTCTTACACGAACCATCCATTCCTCTTACACGAACCATCCCTAATTTTTTATATATATTACACAGATCACTCTTGCATAAGATATATATGAAATATTTAAAACAAAAAACGTGTAATATGTGTGATTAATTTAAACAAAATATTGTATATTATGTAGACAAATTTAAATGATATAAAAGTCAATGTGTTTTTCACTATTTAGTTCGTTACAAAATAGTATAAGAGTTATATAAACATATCCTTAGAATTATTAATGTAATTTATGATTAAACAAAAACAATAAAGAGATACTTTACTATTTGGAATTGTCTACATAATATATAATATTTTATTTAGTTCAATTACATTCGCCATATATTTTTTGTTTAAAAGATTACAATTATATCTATGAATAATCAATATAATATATATATAAAATTAGTAGTGATTCGTGTAACATAGAAATGTAGATCGTGTAAAGATAAAAAAGTAACAATGACTTATATAATTTTACTAAAGGATTAGTATAATTAACTCATTTATATTATACAGAACAACCATATAATAATGTTATTCAATTTCTTTGTCTAGAAACAATACTTTATATCCCTCAGGTCATTATCAAATAAGAAATGTTACTCTTCACCTCCAGAATATATTAAAAAATAAATTTGAATATATAGATAACCAACTAACCAAGTAATTTTTAAACATTAAATAGGAGGCATTAATTGATGGTCAACTACTAAAGGAAATATATCATGTAATTCTAAATGTACTAAAATAATATATAATATTTAAATTAAGAAGAGCTACATACCTCTACGTATATTTTTTGGCACAAGAGGAGATTATAAGATATTTATTAACGATATTCGACCTAATATGCTTAAGTTAGTGTTAACATTAAAGGGTTAAAATGAATGAATGGGATGAATTTGGATTATGATATAATTTGGAAAATTGTTTGCCATTTCATATAAGTTTCATTAAATCTATTTAAAATTATTTGCTTTACCCATATCCAAACTTAGCAAATGAATTATAGTTCATATGTTAATCAATTTTATGGATTGGATGAATACATAATTCATTTGATTTTTATAATTTTTGTTGTAAAAATTGAAACCAAAAACACTTTTGAAAAATCATAATTTTTTAAAATACTATTTGTAGAAAACATTTTAAAAATCATATTTTTTAAATCACTTTCTTACCTTACAGATTTCAGTTTTTCTACTTACTTTCAATCCCATTAGCCAATCGTTTTTATTAGAATTTTTTTGAAAGACTCTAAATTCACCCTAATGGTTATAGTATATATTGAATATAATGGATGTAATTGCATAAATAGAAAAAAATGTATGAAAGTTTTATATATTGTCATTATATTATCTACCATTTACGTTTAACTGTTATTGACTCTTCAAAAAAGTAATACAAATAAATTGTAGAATATGTATTGAATTTGTGTAAATATTTATGTTGTAGTGCATATATTTTTTTTTTGAAGAGTCAATAATGATTAAATATAAAAAACGAAAATTAAATGATGGAGTGAGAATATATAAAACTCACACTTGTCAATATGCATACATTTTTTTCTCATTTTAAATACACTTGCAAAAAACATGGCAACAAAAATGTGGAAGGAATCAAAAGAAATATTTTGGATTAAAAATAGATATTTGTTTGAAGTGAATTTTAGATTTTTATTGACCATCAAAGTCTTAAAAGCGCATATTTGAGTTTACCATGTAATGTTGGGGGATGCAAAAAACGTTGAAGCTCAACAACTTGGGTTTTTTCTTTATATCGAAATCTAACCCAGACTCGAGTTATAAATAATAGTTGTATACAACTTGAAAGGTGGGCTATAAATTTCTTGGGCCATAAAACAGTGTAATGAAACCCGGTGTTAATTTTTATATGGTTTCTTATATCTCTTTCGAGTCAGGTTTCCGAAATTAATAAAATAAAAAAATATGAGATCTTATAAATGTATTTTATGATTTTCAAGTTTTTTATTTATTTTATTATCTTTCAAAAGACCAACTCTCAAGTCTGGCTTAATTTCACTTTAGGGGAGTTTATTGATATAGAGGTAAAAGCTCACTACCAATTACAAACAGAATCATTGAGCATTGTGGTAATACAACATTGTACTTTCCTAAACAATATAAAATCACAGGCTTTTATTCATTGTACCTTTTAATAAACCAGCCTGTGATTTTATTCATTGATTTTTAACATGGAAAGTACAATGGTTAAATAGGAAATAAAAACCTAAAGCTAATAAGATCGGCCCTATAAGTGATAGCATTCTAGAGAATTAATGTTATTTAATTATATTTAAATAATAATTATCCCATTTATTTTCTTACAATGCGCCTAATAATATTTCTATTTATTTAAACATTGATGTGGACTAATTCCATCTTTCCTCCAAAATATTAAGAACAAATCATGCAATGGATAGCATATATAATCATCATTTTATTATATTTCAATGAAAATATAAAGGTACATATGATGTACTAAGTTTAAAGAATTATAAGTTCAAAAGATAATTCAATAAATATTTAAGGCAATTATAAAAGACATTATCTAGGTTTTGCAACCCAATCAGAATAATTTATTGCAATTCCATCCTTCTTCCCGTTGATTTGCAACCATGATTTCACCTTCATAAATTCAATGATTTGTTGTAGAAAATGCTTGATTGAATTGAAGATGACATTATTTTTAGCCAACCAAAGAGACCATATTGTTGTTAATCCAATGACTCTCTAGAGTGTTCAATCTTTTTATGTTTTGTGATCCCTATGTGCATAGTGAATTGATGGATTGGGTCTAGTGATAGGGCAATGCTAATGTCCAATTTTAGGTTGATTTCCAAATTGAATAGGTAAGTCGATATGAAGAAAAATGTGTTGGATGAATTCTCAATGCTCATTGCAGAAGATGCACAATTGTAGGTTGATTGGCAAACTAAATAGGTAAGTCGGCATGAAGAAAAAATGTGTTGGATGGACTCTCAATGCTCATTGCAGAAGATGCACAAAGGTTCTCCTCCTTAGACTAAAGTTATCCCCCTCCCAAGTAGAGCATCCATAGTGTAGTTTGTTTGTTAAAATGATTGAATGTTGATAACCCCATAGTCATAAAGAGTTTTCAAACGCAACATTTTTACATCCAAAACTCATTGCCATCTATATGCATCAGCATCATGCATATTACGGATAAGAAGGTAAATAATTATAGGAAAACAAAACACAAATTTCAGCATATATGTCACTTGTATCTTTTTTATCTTCATTTGCATTGATAAAATATATGAACAAACAGATATTATACTTTGTCCTCCATCTTTTTAAAGTGCAGGTATTGTTACAACTTTAAAAATAACCAGCCTGAAGTAAAACTAGTTATATGTATAGTTATTCTATATACTTGTACGAAATTATATTCATATTTTTTCCACATGCTCTAAAACAAATTAGTAAATGGAACCTTAATTTTATATCCCCTAAAGTCGACTCAATTGGTTAAACTATAAGTTTTTGAACGTGTTTAAACCTTGCATTGGCTCCTCCATTTTCATTACTTTTCTCTCCATCTTATCACAACTTTTTTTAGTGATTGAAATTGTACACATGCATACTTAATACTTAATTTGTGAGTGTTCATTGTCAATATAATATATCATGTACATTGTAAAACTTAGCTTTTAGATGCACATGTTTATAATTCTATCAATAGAGCCCCAAAAGGATTTGGCAGAAAAGAGTGACCAAAAGATTATGATTGGTCTTGCCTGGTTATCTCTAAAGATAGTTGGTCAATAACTATAGGGAGTTACATAATGAGGATCAGCTATCCCACCTTTTTATGTTTCATTATGTACTAATCCAATTAAAAGTTGACACCTACTTGAAAATAAAAATAAAAAAACATAAAATAATTTTTTTATATTATTTGATGAGATATGATTGACTTGAAACATGGAGAAATTTTTTTTTGAAGACAAAGGATCCTCCGTTTCATATCATTTTAAAGGCAAAATGAAGGGTACACTGAATAATTTGAACATCTTTTATAAAAGTTTAGGACTTTTTTTCTCTCAAGGATTTGATGCTTCGACTTTTGGACTAGCACAAGCAAACTGCTCTTTTTGGATTTAAAGATAGGTATCCCTAGTCACATGGCTTGTTTCATGATCAAAGGAGATACCTAAAAGTTAAGGATGGCCCCAACACCCAAATTGATGATTATCGTTTGTTGGCTAAATTAACTTTCTCCCCCATAAATTAGACAACCTTATATTACCATATCAAGAGTTCCAAGAATCAATACCTAAAAACCTATACATAGCACAACAAATTCATAGAACCTTTAGATCCTTCTTTGCAAAGCATAAGTCAATTCATGGAAGCTTTATTTGTGTTGTAAACAACACCTTCATTATCTTTTATTTTTTCTATATATATAGGCTTCACTTCTTTTTGGTCACTTTTTGTTTGTTTTACTTTCTCAAATTACTTTGATGCCCAAGAATGCATTGCATGGGAACTCTATGCATAAGGGGTTGTCATGTCATCCTTCTTGCAAAGGGACACTCTCGTTTGTCGATTCACTCATGGGTGAGAATATGCACGAACACATAAATATGTCGTATCAAATTTTGTCTTGGGTCGAAAATTTAACATTTCAATTAAAAAATTAAATTATTCATTATTTTTACTAGATTATTATTAGCATAGACAACATATGAGACATGCAACGTATCTATGTTCAATATGCACATACGTTTAGGTTGTTTATCTTTCATGTGAGACGATTCAATTATCATCATCGATGAATGTGATGGAAATGTGTTAAGGTTCAATTTCAAAACAAAGTGACAATAAGAGGAGTAGTCCAACAGATATTTAAATCATTCCTGAGACAATGAGGTAGACGATGTGTGACTTACTTCCCAATATGCCCCTCCACATAAGCTTGCCGGACAATACGAATGATTACATTTAACCCATAACTAAATAACATCTTTTGGCCCATGACAACTGAAAAGATGTTGGACTTTGATACCATGTTAAAGTTATATCTCAAAACCAATTGACAATGAAATGAGTAGTTCAACAAATATTTAACCATTCTCAAGACAAAGAGTTAGACGATGTGAGACTTACTTCTCATCAAGAGTCACATAGAAACTAAAAGACCATATCTTCCCATAAAAGAGTACACATTACAGCCAAAAAGATAAAGAGAAAAGGGATGAAAATAAGAGAGAGAAAATAAAGGTAAAACAACTCACTCTCCCATGTCCTTCTTGATAATGTTCACTACTTCAACAATCCCATTCAAGATCTTGTTTATTTTTCCTCGTTGGGAAGAATGAAGGTATCAGAATCTGGCCTGTCCCTGAATTTGTTGGTTTTGTTATAGTGACAAGTGTAGTGAAAGTTAGAGAAAAAAAATAGTGTAATGTTATTTGTAAATCTAACCTCTACATTTTAATGTTTTCTTAGAAGAAAAGAAAGTAACATAAGAAATTGGTGTGATTTTTTTCTTCCTCAAAGTGATAAGTTAAGGGTTAGAATTTAGATGTAGAAACCATATGCGTTCAAATAACATTTATTGCCATGGAGAGGGATCATAAGATTAATATTAATGTAAGGGTATAAAGGAACCAAGTTGACCAAAACCAGCCATGGCACAGAAAATCCAAGTAGAGGCTAACTTTTGTTAACAAATGACAAAATAATAGAGATTATAAACCTATATTTAAAACATTGTTCCTCTCATCATAATGTTGGCTGGCACAATATGTGCATCATTTTTGTATATAATTTGCATGGGTTTTTCTTGTCAAAAGTTGAAGCATGTGATGTGCTCATCACATATGCATCCTTCCATTCTTATTCCTATTAAGCCCAAATAAAGTAAATGGGAGAGAGAAATTGAGGATTTGTGATGGATAAAGAGAGATTTTCAAAGTAGCTATTAATTATGAATGAAGATCACATGTCCCTTAAATGATATCTCAATTCATTAAAAAACTATCACGTAATCAATATGAAAATTAAAAAAATTGAAAAGTTTTTTTTAAATTATTACTTGGTGCAGCATATTAGCGTGATCCTTGATCATTACTTATTGCCATTAGAATGAGAGATCTCCAAGGGAGAAGCAGCTACTACTATCGTCTGTCAATGCTTTTGGCCGTTTTGGGAGGCATGGAAACTAGGGATTCCTCCATTTGTATAAGAAATTTTTTTGACTCTATTGTGGTCAAGCTGGACAGAGATTCTATCTCTCATTGTTTGTCTGGCCAATAACAAATCACCATTTGTGTAGAGGAAAGTGAAAAGTATTAACACCATTAATTTTCTTTAAATAAAATTTAAATTGATATGTGAATTTAATTGATATGTCAATTTATTATTGATTGTGACAGGCAATGAGACAGAGTCCCGGGACAGAGGATCTTGTTCCACTCCACACCAGATTCCTAGTTATTAAACTGCCCAAATTATCCAAAAATAACAATATTTTATTGTTTCTTAAACTGATAATGACCCAAATTAAAATTATAGTAATAAAAAACTAAAAGTGACTTTTAAGTGTAGATAATTATTTATAAATGACACTTGGTATAAAATTGTGTTATTTTTAATAGGTTTTTATTTTTTATGTATATAATTATTTTTAGATATTATCTTTTAATATCATGTAGGATCATATGATCCATATTATGGTCATACATTTTACTTGTACATTTTACTTGTTCATCAACTCCTCTCAATCATACTAAAATCTTGATCTTATCAATTTTGTTCAATACAGCTATGTGAAATATTTGAAGTGGGTCGAACAATTTTAATACCGATAATCATGGATGACAAAAATACCCGGATCTGTGATTACCCCTTAAATTATTTGTAATGGTACTTGCAAAAATAGTTCATGGGTGAAAACGAGTATTATGATACCCGCATATATATATTTTAATTAAATATTTTATATTTAATTATTATTAATTTAACATTATATTTTTATTTTTTATTATTATTTCATAATATAATTTAGTGATGAGACTATAATCATAAAATTATCATATACATTTTATATTATTTAAGTAATAATTATTTTTATACATTAATTATTGTAAAATATATAAAATATATAATTAAAATTGAAAACTCGTTAGGTACCCGTGGATACTCACTACCCGCACGAGTACTCACAAATAGTACAAGTATGAGCACAAATATGTATTACCTATTACCGCCCGACCTCGTTGTCATCCCTACTAATAATGAATAGTTGTGGTCCTAGAAATTGTATTTTTTTAACACACATCTCACGTATCTCAAACACGCATTTTCTTCATTAGGACGTAGACAATAACTAAACGACCATGCACCCAACATATCAGACATCTCTTCACAACCTTGTCACGAGATTTATGTTACAATAATGAACAAGATCTGTTTGTCTTGTACATACTGATTATAACACCCAAGATCGTTGTATGGATTTCAGTGAAGTCTCATATGTTTGTCCATATATTAAATACAATGAAATGAAACAGTAAAAAGTTCGAAGCTGATGAGTATTATTATCAACAACATGAGAAGACAAGTGTATTCATATCGGGACATATTCTAGGAAGAAACAATGATATAATACACACAACATAGTTATAATAATTAATGTAAGAAAAACTATTAAAAGGCCCCCTCATTGAGACAAAGACAATTTAAGAATATAATAATACATTGAAGATATCTCACCTCACTAAAATTCAATGTGAACCCCACCACACCCTTATTATTTCTACCCATTCATTTATGGGATACCCAAAGAAACAAAACATATATGTGCAATCTAATGGTAAAATATATAGAATTTTGTCCATGCATGTTTCCATTGTGTACTTTAATTTTTTTCCTTCATGGTGGTCATTAGTCTCTTCATCAATCACAAGGTTGCATGATAATCTAATCTTTAATAAGAAAAGCATTCATGATGATTATATCGCATGAAAATGTTGAATTGATTTTTTTTCTTCCAATTTCATTGTGAATAATATATATACCACTTGCTGGTCCAAAGGTAGGTGGTAAGTTGGATCCTAGATATAAGGTGTTTCTCGCCAATATACACGAGTTTCAATTATTAGAGAAACAATTATTCAAATGATTAGCCACAAAGATCTAGAGAGATTTGTCACCTTTCTTGATAATATGGTGGAACAATGCATTGCTTAAAAATATTGAATAATAATTATTTATCTTCAAAAGGTTTACATTTTCCTTATTTAATTTCCCACATGAAATTATCGACTTTTGATTGTTGAGGACGATAAAATTCAACCTAAAAAGTTGAAGATATTATTTTTAAGATGTCTAAAAATATGACAAATATTAATTATTTTCTAACATTTCCCCCTTACCTTTACATCTCATTACTCCCTAAAATGTTCATTTCGATCCATTTTTAATGAGTCTGATTTTTGCACGATTCACCCAACTCAAGGATTTTAGTGGGCTGCGCTGCTTCACCTAGCTGAGCTCGACCTTTCAGCTGGTCAACCTGTATTGGGTGCAGGTACCTTGATGTGTTGAGCACAAGCTTTTAGTTTGACTCAACCACTTTTTACCAATTTATGCTCCTTTATGCTCTTTCAGTCCTGGAATGACATAGAATTTCATGTGATAGGATTTGTGTAATAATTTAAGTTGATACAAAGTGTGAATGACATTAATTTAACTTTTATAGTTAAAAAATATTCAATTATCCTTATAAATAAAGTAATTAATTTTTGCACCTAACAATAAGCATTCACAAAGTGGAACTGAAGTGAGAAATTATGTTTGTATTGGTCTGAAATTCGGATGCTTAGGCAAGGTGTTCTCTGTTATTTGAGGAAAAAATCTAGATTATGGTAGTCCCAATTTTTTTTGACAAAGAGAAATTTCATTAGAGATGAAGTAAGATGAAAAGCCTTTGAACCAAGAACTCATGCAACTCAAATAATTATATATAAATAATAATTAAATTAGATGTTTTGTATCTTTGTAATATCATGTCAATGGCATAATAATGTGATTATCCACTCGATTAGATAGTGGTCTGGTCATGCATTGAGAAGCTAGATTATACTAAGAATAAAAAAATTATTAATTTGTTATTTTATTGTATATGATTAGACCATAATATTGTCTTTCTCATACAAAAGTAGCAGTTTAGATTGCTATTATATTCCATGGCCTAATTTGCTTCTAATTACTTCAAAACAAACTCTTGAATTAATATTCAACATGTCTTTTCCCAATTATTTTAGTGACCAAACACATCACTAATGATGTGGCCAAATACAGAATCATGCATTGTCTTCCAATTTCATCAAATTATTTTATCCTGGTGACAATCAGTTTGATGTGCTGCATTAGTGCTCGTCTAACTTTAAAGTCATAGGTGTATATTCTATCCAAATAAGATATTGACAGTTCAAATCAATCAATCTTTTTTTTTCTCAATTACATCTTAGAGAGAAGTTTAATATAAGAGTAAGGATCATTGCACTATTGGGCAAATGTGTAAACATAAGATTTCATTTTTTTTTTAAAACTATAACTAAGATATGATTTGAATAATATGGGTAGAACTAGTTCCCCTCTAAATATAATATCATTTCTCATATTCCAAATTGACTAAATAACAACAAACCATAACGATTTCCCCCTAAATATATATAATAACAATCTTATTCTTTTAGGTGACCCAACTGATATGTGCATTATTTGATTTATTTCTATGTTGATATAATAATTTAATTTATAGTGTAATATCTATGCATGGTAAGTTTAAAAATTTATACACGTTAAACTTTTGGAAAACTTTTAAGAAATTATTTTGATTTACAAATTAACTAACCTCATTTTTACTCTTCTACCAAACACCATAACTCTTCACATCATCACCATCAAACTCTACAACTCTCATTTTAAAAAGATGATTTTTATTTTGATAAGCCAAAGAATTTTTATTAAAGAAGATGACAATTTACAATGTTCAAAGAAAAAATAAAAGGAAAGTTACATCACAATATTCACACAAGTAAAAGGATGAGCAATCCAATCAGAGTATTCGGTATTGGAGTCCATCTCATTTTGACCTTTAATCCAAAGTCAAGACTTGACTCTAGCTGAATCCATAATTTGTTGAGGAGAGTGCAAAACATTTTTGAATATAAGATCATTTCTACTTAACTAAATCGCCCAAATTGTAGCCAACCAAATGACACCCCTGAATTTCCAATATTTTATGTCCTTAATCAAACCAATGTGGTGGAGGAAGTGATGAATTGTGTTAGGAGGAAAAACAACACTAAAATTCAACCATTTATAAAGCAATTGCCAAACCTGGTAGATAAGGTTGCAAGTGGAGAATAGATGGTGAGGAGATTCTGAATGTGCGTTGCAAAAGGAACACAAGAGGCCATCTGAATGTGCGTTGCAAAAAAAAAAATCATCATTACAAGAGCAAAAGTAGTCACCTTTAGAGGGGCTCTAATTCGCCAAAGGATCGGAATATGAGGATTAGGGAGATTTCCATTATCCTCTAAATGAGTAAGAGACCTATAAGCAGATGTAATAGAATATATTCTCGATTTTTCATGTTTCCATTCCCAAGAGTCGGGTTTTTCTACCTGTATCACCACATGATTTATTTCATCCAAAATAGAGTTAAGGATATCAAGTTCCCAAGTAAAGAGATGACGACGCCAAGTGAAGTTCCACACCCACTTGCCCCTAACCCAACTACCGAAATGACAAATGTTACCATCAAGAAGGAGACTAATATAAAAAAGCCTACGGTATTTAGTTGCAAGAATACTAGACCTCGCCCACGTATCGTGCCAAAATATAGTAGTAGCCCCATCCCCAATACAACGGACAATACTTCCCCAAAACCATTGAGAGTTAATCGACCTGGTAGAAGAGATAGACGCTAAATCCCAAACCCAACCCGACTTTTTTGCCAAAGAAGATCTAAATCCCACCCCAGAAGGATTAAAGACATCACACCCATACTTAGACCTTAAAACTCTACACCACAGACTATCATTGTCGTTTAACAAACGCCAGTTCCACTTGCCCAACAAAGCATAATTAAAAGAACGAATATCCTTTACCCCAAGCCCACCCTCATTTTTAGGTTTACACACCAACTCCCATTTCACCCAATTAATCTTCCTATCAGACATACCCCCACCCCAAAGGAAGTTCCGTTGAATTTGTTCAATGGAACGGACAATAGTGAGAGGAGCTTTATAGAAAGAAAGATAATACACAGGTATAGTAGATAAGACATCATTAATTAGTATTACACGACCACCAAAAGATATATGCTTCGTTTTCCAAGAAGAGAGTCTGAGTTGAATTATGTTAAGAAGAGAAGTCCAAGCATACTTACGATTGTGATTGACACCCACAAGGATTCCAAGATAAGAAAATGATTTAGGAGAAAGCCTGCAATGGAGGAAATCTGTCAATCTTCGAATAAGAGAGTCTTCAACGTTTAGCCCAAACAAGCTGCACTTGCTGAAATTAATTTTAAGACAAGAGGATAATTCAAATAATTTCAAGGTGCTTTTGATGGTCTAGATATTTTGATCAGAACAGTCCCCAATAATGATCGCATCATCAACAAATTGAATAAGAGAGACCAGAATGTTGTCAAAACCAACTCTGTAAGGACTGAAGAACCCAAGAGAGCAAGCTTGTCGCATAAGCCTAGAAAGACCTTCAACCACAATGAGGAATAAGAAAGGGGATAAAGGATCACTTTGACGAAGACCACGTTTAAGCAGTATCTCCATCGTTGGACTACCATTCACCAAAATCGAGGTTGTGGCAGTACACAAACATTCCATAATCTAGCATCTCCATTTATCACAAAAACCAAGCTGATCCATCATATGATCAATAAACTTCCAAGAAACCGAATCAAAAGCTTTTTCGAAATCAATTTTGAAGATGCCACATTACTTCCCAGAGATCTTAGCATTGTGCATGATTTCATTAAGCATGACCACACCATCCATGATTTGACGACCTTTAAGAAAAGCAGGCTGATTGTTGGAGATGACCTTATCCAAAACTTTCTGAAGTCTATTAGCCAACAATTTAGTAAGGATCTTGTAGATGCAACTAATGAGAGAGATCGATTTATAGTCACCCAAAATCTGAGATCTAGACTTCTTGGAATTAGACAAATGAAAGAAGAATTATTTATATAAAGAATTAATTAAATTGTTATTGTAAATTATTCGTTGTAAAGAAAGGACGTGGGCATATTGCATATACATGATGTCAAACACAAACAAATTAACTTGGTGGGTCATTTCTCTCTTGATTAAGTTTAATTTCTTCAATAAATAATTAATGCCGTTCTATTATTCTAAGGCTGCAACCTTATACTGATCAGTCTCATAAATTAATGATCACTTCAAAGCATAAAACAACTTTCTCTTATCAATTTATTGTCTTGTTGATACAATCCATTTTTTATTTCTTCTTTTCAGAATATGAATGATTAAAGAGGTCTTCATTTTGTAAAAAAAAAAGAAGAAGACTATGGACATAAATATATAATTATTCCAAAAAAACATTTTTGGTGGGTCATTTCTGTTCATTAATTAAGTTTCTTCCATAAATTAATGCTTGGCCTTAATAAAGCTAGATTTTTTTCATATGCTTCTATGGCTGGTCAACATGATAAATTAATGAAGCTTTTATGTTCTTGACCCTTAAAAGCATAGTGTCATACTCATAGGTATGAAAGAGAAGATCAATGTTTGATCACCTTGTTTATGATGTGTATGAAATAATGATTAAGAACATAAAATCAAAGCTGATATAGTTGGTCTTAGTTCCCAACTCATACTTGTTTATAACTATTCAGTGAATTTCATAATGAATGGGAACAAGGGTTACACGTTCTAAGATATTGGCATCTCCATGTCCTAAGCCTATTATATTCCATGTAAAAAAAATTATTTTCTGTTTTTTTTAATTTTTTTTTAAATTAGGTGTCATTTTTTAATTGGGTGAGACACACTTGGGACACAAAAAATGAGACAAGTGATCTCCATCGAATGAATGGGAGGATGATGGGTTTAAGATTCTCAAAGGCATGCAACTTACTTAAGAGCATGTCATTTTTTAATCATCTTTCCCAAGAACTCACCATCCTGAATCCACATACTTTCTTCAACATAGATTAGAATATTTCCCTCTTGTCCCAAAGTTAGTTCAATGGGTAGAGTTCGGGATATAAAGTGTGAATATCTCTTAAAAAATTGTCTATTAAAAAAAGATGTTCCACTCTTTTTTTGTATTCTATTACTAATTAATTATTAAATGGAATTGAAAAGTGATCTTATAGTTAGGGTGAAGAGTTTAAGAAATCAAATTAAGGAGGTTGTGACTTCGAGTCTCGCCTATAACAAATTAAAAAAAATATAAGGTGATTTGATGGTTCAGGTAAATGATTGGAATGAATAGGGATAACAATGGGTAATTGGATCTGCAGGTACGGTACCCACAAAAAATATCTGCAACAAGTTTGGTCTGGATCTATGTTTTTTGACTCATGGGTAATTGAGATCCGAGATTTTAAGACACACTCTTAGATGAGTATGGACAATGAGGTACCCAAACCTGCGGATACTCGGACCCACTATTATTTCCTAAATAAATATATATATATAGCTATATAATTGCAATATCATGTTAATTATAATTGTAAAGGTTATATTGTTAATCCATAAGTGTAATATCATACTAATTCATAAATGTGATTGTTATCTTGTTAAATTATGATGTTATACTATTAAACAATGATATTATGTTGTTAAATTATGATTTTACGTTATACTGGTTGAAGAACTCTTACTAAATGAATTTTTAATCCTAATATTAAAGTTGTTTTTTATGTTTTTTTTAGTAAAATAAGTTGTGTTTACTAGTCAAATTAAATTGTGTTAAAACTTTAAATTATGTTTTTATAATTTATTCTCTTCTTAATTACGTAAATAACATATAAAATTGTCACAAACAAATAGATAAGTGCATAAATTTCTCCCAATTATTTTTTATATTTTTGAACTTATTGGTACCCACAGATCCGTTGGTTACTCAAAGACCCGCATGTAATATACCTACCAGGCATCAACATGAATTTGGGACAGGTTTGTATCAAAAAATGAAGTGGTGTGGCGAGTCTAGTAATGCACAACCTAGATCTATCTATATCCATTGTCATCCCTAAAAATAAAAGAAGTTAAAGGTTTGAGTCTCACACACAATAAAATATTAAATTACTAACATTTTGTCATGTTTTTTTATATTAAAACTTAATACTCAATTGGTAAACCTAACAAGGAAGTAAATGAAGTTGATCGGTGCATTAGGGTAGCAAACAATATCTCTCTCCCTCAAAAGGAGATCCATATATTCCAAACAGATCTCTTTCTCTTTCTCAGTTTCCCTCATTATTTTTTCTTTTTTAATTTATAAAAGAAGGTACTATGTTCTTTTTGTGATATTTTCTTCAATTCCCCCAAATTATTTTGCACAATTGGTATAAAATTGTGTTCATTAAATAGCAAAGGTTCCATCTTTCTTATATGTATACAAAAACTTTTTAATAGAAGTAAATTTATTTTTGATAATTTCAATCACTCAAAAAGATTAGGCTTTGACTTAAAGATGTATAAAAAAATGAAAAAATACTTCACATATCCTACCGGCTACTTAAAAGGCTAGCATAAAAAGAGTCTCTAATTCTCTCAAACAATGCTAATTCTACAATAACTAACAAAAAATATGCAGATTTATTGATATGAAATAATTTTTTTTCTTCTTTTAGGAAGGTAATAATAGGGCTTGTTCTCTAAGCAAGATTTTCTCCGTAAGATAAAATAAGTTAATACCACTTAAACCAACCACTTGTTAGTACTGATATTGAGTATTAGATAATAATTTAAATGTATTTTAAACTCAGAAATAGATAAAAGATGGTGGTTGCATATTTAAACCGATATCTAAAGTGGACAAAAGAACCTTTTTTCTCTCTTAATTTTGATAGTTCATTTATTGGATTTGGGGATAAACTCACAATGCAAAACATGAAAAGGATTGCTATTTAAAATATGTGATCTCATCACCCTAAGCTTAAAACTAAAAGGAATTAATACTAAATAGAGATGCGTGAGTATGGACACGGGAAAATACTACACGAGCTCACTCCACCTGATTGTCATTTCTATTGGTTTTCTTTATTATAGAAAATATAGTTTTTCCATCCATTTTTATTCCATATATTAGAAGATTTTTTTTAGAAGACCTAATTGCCCTTTTCTCTTTCCTTCATTTATTTTCAACCAAATGATGGAAAATAAACTTTATCTCTTTTTACCTTTTCTTTCCTTCTATTTTCATTACTAGCCTAAAATTGTATGTAATAAAGAAGAAGAAATAGAATAAGAATCTAATGTCTCAAACATATCTCGAAGTAAAAACAAAAAAAATAATAAATATTTAATTTGTTTAATTGATATGACATATTTTCATTAGTATGAGAAATGATTTAAAACATGGTTTAAAATATCATATCTTTGTCCAAATAGATACATTTATTTACATAACAACAACGACTTTTGATGACTAAAATTACAGCTCTTAGACATGGTTGTCCGAATTAACTTTAGGGGAAAATGCATAAAGTTTCTCTAAAATTTATATCTTTTGCAAGTAGTCGAATTATTTTTATTCATATTACTCCTTAAACTTTATGATTTGGTGAAATTGGTCCTTATATAAATAACTTTTTCAATTACTAATAGGTATACATGGAAATAAATGCAATCTGACTCACAACAATAGCAATGCAATAGTGAAAGTTAGGTAACATTGATATCCAGAGGAAATCACAATCAAAATATAAAAATGATTGAGAAGAATATAATAAATAAGTATTAGAGTTAAAAGTGGTTAATATATATATATGAGAAATAAAATTAAAGAAAAATAATCTAAGACACAATGTTAAAACAAAATATGAGTTTAAATATTTCATTACTATTAATTGAATATTATGATGTATTGACCAATTTCTTAGTTCTAGCCAGATGAATCAATCAAAATAAAATTCAGGATAGTTCTAGGTAGAAATAGCTAATAAAAAGTAAAAGAGTGGCCCAAATTTACATGTGAAGATCCTCTTGAGGACTGTGTGAAAGAAAAAAAAAAAAGTAGAATTGTGACACTTTTATCATTTTGATAGAAAGTGTAAAAACAATAACTCTCATCCCATGCTAGAGATGAGTCATTCTCCAAATTTACATAATGTGAAATGAAAAATAAATCATGCATTTCAAATTAAGGGGTACCATTGGCCATTATTGTGAAAAATTATAATGACAAAATAAAATTGTAATTAAATTGCCAATCTAGGAGCATCACTTAGAAGAGAAAAAGATGCTAATGTTAACCCCCAGCTGTTAAGGTGATGACCCTAGTTTACCAAAAAGCAAAGCATTTTGGGCAGAAAACATTATGACCCTCTTTGATTACAATGCCCTTGAGGGTGACTTCTCATCCTCATTACCACCTTTATAAAAGGTGTAGGAATTCTCTTCATTAATGGAGAGATAAGTGAATTTTTAATGTGTATTATAAGGGTAAATGTGTAATCTTCTTTTAAGTAGGAAGGACAAAAGTGACATTGCATTTTCCAATTTCTTTGATATTTTTGGGTACTTGTCTCTCCATTAATGGAGAGGAATGTTACTCTTATAAAAGATGCTTCTACTGAAATTAATTACAGTTACTCAACAGTGGCAATTATGTGAACTATGGTATATGTAATGATACATATATGTGTCCCTCTTTCTCACTTCTAAGGTATCCACATATAACAGAATATTGTGGGAAGTCTTAGCATAATTATATTAAGACATGAGTTTTAACAAGAGTAAATTTTATAGTCTTGATTTTTAATCTAGTTTTTAAGTTTTAAGACTAATTTTATGTTGGCTTTTACACACTCTTCTTATGCCACATCATTAAAAAAAATAAAAAGGATTAAATAAAATAATAAAATGATACTTTTGAAATAAAGTTTTGTTATGAATCTTAGCATACTGATATTACATATGAGAAAAATATCAAATAGTCATGAAGTTTAATGATCATAAATGAAGAAATGTAACCTATGTTTATGAGTAATTATATATCATTCTACCAAATCTGTCTACAAATTCTCGTACACTACAAACAAGTGAAATCAATCATTAATAAATAAAGTATTATTTTATTTTATAACATATATTACTTTTCTAATAATGTAGGACAATTAATAAGGTAACCAAAAAATTAGATTAAGGTAAGACACAAGAGGCAAGATCAGAAAAATCATTTACCCCATAGTTATTAAAATCGTTTCATGCGGCCGGTTGAACCGGTAAATCGGTGAACTAGTCCCAATACCGGTACGATACAATAATTATACCGGTCATGCAATTATAATGGCCAAAATCAGTAAAAACCGGTCATACCGACAATTTTCAATTGAACCGTACCGGTTGATTTTTATTTAAAATTATTTTTTAATGAAAATAAAATAATTATTATTTTTATTGATTTTTCAACATTAATGTCAATATATTATATATGTATATCTAACTTTACCAGTATGCGGTTTAATTAGTGAACCACCAGTTAAACCACTATACCACTGTATTAATATCCATACCAGTTTGATGATCGATATGATATTAATAACACTGAATTTTACCCCAACTAATTAAAATTTAAAATGAAATTGGCATGTTGTCTAAGTCTAACCATTTGCATTTGAGTATAAGTATAAGTTTTCATTTAGTATTTTAAACTGTGATTACAATCACTTTATGTAACATAATTTTGGAAACTTCAATTGATATGACCATAATTATAATTGTGATACTATTGTAGAATTTCTCGAGATCATAATATTATATTCATAATTGCAATTATAGTGTACAATTTAAAATATTAGCATGATTAAACATAAACATATATAAATGTGATACGTATCATCTACATTTATCCAATAATTGTTAAAGTTTGATTTGATTTATATGACTAACATAAAAAAATCACCCAAAAATTCCATTATTGTGTGATGTTGGAAAGAGAAAGAGTCCAACAAAAAAAGAGGAAAGTTACGTGTGTATTAAGGGGCTTGCCATTTTGATGCATGCAAAGCAAAATAAAATATTGTATGATGAAATTATGAATGGGTTTTGTTTCTTTATGGAAAAAATTTCTTCTTTTTCTTACGACAAGGATCACATGTATTAAATAGTGTTACAAACTATGTCTTAAACTAATAATTTTGTAATAAAAACAGAAAAAAAATTATTTTTAATCGACATAATATATTTTCATTGGTTCGAGACATAGTTTATGACACCATCTGATACATGGAAGGCTTTTCTTATGGAGCCCATAGAGCTGCTTGTGGGATCAAGTTTGGAGGTTTGTGATTGGGTATCACTCTCTCTGTCTCTCTTTTTGAATGTTTATTAAGGAGGGTCCTTACAGACAACCCTTGCTGAACTTGAGGGTTGGAAGCAAGAGAAGGAACCCAGAGAGAGAAAGTTAGAAAGCTGCTGGAAAAAAAAGAAGCTGAAAGTTTTAAAGCAAGTTAAAAAAAAGCTGAGGAAAAAAAATTAAAAACAGCTTTTGTAATTTTCTTCTGCTCTTCTTCTCTATGTCCTAGCTAGGCTTTCTATCTATATCATCATCTTCTTAAATCTCTCTTAATCTCAATCTTCTTTTTCCTTGCTTAAATTATATCACAAAGATAGAAAACATAGACTTAATTGGTGCTTCACTTCTTAGGCTATTATCAATTATCATACAATATATATATATATACAACTTATATATATCAAACACTTACTATAGAGTAATACCATGTTTGCCAATAACGTATCTCCTTTATCAGTTCCAACTTCTGATCCTTCTTTCTCTTCTCCTGAGAATGGAACTTCCACCAATAAAAGGAAGAGAAGACCAGCAGGAACACCAGGTAATACAAAATTATAACTAATCCAATATTGCTATAATAAGTTAAATCCATTGAATTATTTTCTTGAGTTAAAATTTTACTACTGTCAGTGTTTTAAATTGCGGTTGCGGCTACTGTAGTTGCGGTCGTTGCGATCGTTGCGATGCGGATTGCGGTGTGAATATTTTGTGATTAAAACATTATTTTTGAATCCGATGCGGTTGCGTTGCGGCCCGATGCGGCCACAACAGTGTTTTGTTGCGATTTTTGGTGTGAAATTCAATCACACTACAATTGCGATGCGTTGTCGGCCACATCCGCATTGTTGCGTCCGTATTATGTATTGTGGAACGCATTTTAGAACACTGACTAGTGATTTTGGATGATACTTAAACTTTATACTATATAGTATATACTTTACTTAATTTAATGATAGATATATATATTTTGATATATGGTTGATAATATTTTGGTGCACATATATATATAAACAGATCCAGATGCAGAAGTTGTGTCACTATCACCAAAGACCTTATTGGAATCAGATCGTTATGTGTGTGAGATCTGCAACCAAGGATTTCAGAGGGACCAGAACCTTCAAATGCATAGAAGGAGACACAAGGTGCCATGGAAACTATTGAAGAGGGAAACACCAATGGTGAAGAAGAGAGTGTTTGTGTGTCCTGAACCAAATTGCTTGCACCATCAACCATGTCATGCACTTGGAGATCTTGTTGGGATAAAGAAACATTTCAGAAGAAAACATAGCAATTATAAACAATGGGTTTGTGAAAGATGCTCTAAAGGTTATGCTGTGCAATCTGATTACAAAGCTCATCTCAAAACTTGTGGCACTAGAGGTCACTCTTGTGATTGTGGTCGAGTTTTCTCAAGGTTTCTTTTTTTCTCTTTATTTAATAAACATTTTTCCTATGGTTTTTTTTACTAAATTTGGAGAATTTTATGATAAATACTTGACATTGGAGATAGATCTATATCAAAATTTGGGTTTCTTTGCTTATGGGATTTTCATAATTTTTCACTCCTGTATATCTCTTTTGTTTTACTTAAGAAATATATTTTATTAATGGTATATAGAAAAGTTCAATATATTTGATTGATGGAACCTCAAATACAAAAATATTTTTAACAATAACTGTTCATTGACAGTTGGGCAATTACACGGTTCCCAAAAATGTTTTTCAGTTGGTTATATAACTGTTTATATTAGCCTCAAAATCTTTCTTTCATTGACATTGTATTTCTTCAATGAGAAGTACTTATATAAATCTCAAAATTATAACATGAATTCTTGACATTATTTTTGGGTCCTTTTAATCAATTATTTTAGTTGGAACTGGAACCTCTCTTCTCTCCCACCATTTTGAAAACCATTGGATACCTTTTTAAGGAATAAACATCATATCTGTTAATGGAGAGATAAATGTTTATTTTTCATCATATTTTTAATGACAAAAATGTGATTTCATAGAGTCGTGCGACCGCACCTCGATTTTCAGTCGCGGGACTCATAGAAAATAGAAGGACAAAAATATTATTATATGTTGTCTTTTGTTTTGTTTGCTATTGTGTGTAATTTGATGATCTTTACTCCTTTTTAAGGCACCTTTTATAACCACTTTTTCTTTGTCTCCTTTTCTTTCTTCCTTTCTTGCTTTTTAAATTCAAACTCTATGCTATGCCACATGCAAGAATAATGGACCCTTTTGAATGCATCAAATTTCAATACTACCAATACTTGAAGATCATGGATTTTTCTTAATTTCTCATCTTCCATGTGTAGGGTGGAGAGCTTTATTGAGCATCAAGATGTTTGTAACATGGGGAGACAACCTCATCAACCACTGCAACAATTACAACAACTACCTGCATGTTTGTCTAGAACAGCTTCAAGCCCAAGCCCATCAAGTGAAACCAATTTCAGCACATGTCCTAATTGGCCACAAGGACTAGTAGTAATGCAAAAACCAACAAATGAACCCACATTCTTCAATATGAACCCTACTTCTTCCACTATTGCCATCAATGATGAAACTTCATTATCCAAGAAAAATCATAATCTTCACCCCAACTTGGACCTTCAACTCTCAACAAAAAACAACTCAAACACTTACACCTTTGATGTTGTAGCTGCATCATTGTCACCTAACAAGAGAGATGATCATTATTACCATCAAAAGCATTGCACACAGTTGCAGCTATCAATTGGTTCATCAGATAACAATGCTAAAAATGACCAATCAAATAGGAACAACAACAACAACTCATTACCAAAAGAGACTAGTAGTGAGAAACAAGGCATGGCTTTGTTAAGTGTAGCCATGGCAGAGAAAGTTTATGCTGAAGAAGCAAGAAAGCAAGCAAAGAAGCAGATAGAATTAGCAGAACAAGAGTTCACAAATGCTAAAAGGATTAGACAACAAGCACAAGTGGAACTTGAAAAAGCCTATGCTTTGAAAGAGAATGCAATGAAGCAGATAAACTCCATCATGGTTCAAATCACTTGCCATGCTTGCAAGCAAAAGTTTCAAGCACGAACCACAACAAGTACCACCTTTGATCATGAGAATAATAGCTCTTTGGGGTTAAGTTACGTTTCTTCTGCTATAACAATAGAAGGTGACGAAGTAGAAAACAAGAATGGGAAAGATCATTGGAAATCAAACAACTAATTCTCTGAGTTCATCTTATCTGATCTCTCCCTCTATTCACTATCTTGATTTTTTCATATCCACCTTCATTGGTTAATCTTTTTTTTCTTCTCTTTTTTATAATTAGTATACTGAGTGTTGAATACCAACAAAGCGTTGACCTAGTAGTGTAAGGTCTCACTAGATTCACAGAAAAACCAAAAGGTTAAAGGTCAAGAGCAACAATTGTTGAGAGGACAATCACAAACTCCGAAATGGATTAATTCCATAATGTGAAGGTAAGTGAAATATAAGTGTTTTGAAATGTGTGATGTTGCAATGAATAAGGGTCCTCAAAATCTGACAATTTCTTATCCTAACGTTTTGATTGTTCTGGATTTTTGTGTTTGGACTATGTATACATCTTTGTTGGCAATGCCAGAGAGGCCAGAAAATAAACGAAAAACACTATAATTTTCATAAGCATTGAAGAGCTATACTGACCAAAATAAAATGTTATTCATACATACATATAGTCATATAGACTTCTATCCATTATTGTAGATGACGATTCTGTTTTTTAATATAATTTTAAAGATAAAAATGTAATATCAGTATAATTAAAGGATAGTCATTTAGTTTTTTTATACATTTCAATATAATCATTTTCTATGAGTCTGATTCACATGAAATAGGGTGGGTTCAGTGAAGTAAGACCTCACTATACTTCCATGTATTATTGTATAAAATCAAATATCCACGATTTGAACTCATGTAAACGATATTTATTTAAAGGAATAGATACATATATCAAAAGTGATTATTAACTTATTCATAAAATAACATAATACCATTAATTATAGTTGTACTATAGTCCTTGTTGCTGCTATTCTGGCGACTCGTAAATGTGAATGAAATAAGTATGAGCAGCATGTTTTTCAGTGCCAATGTTGTGAAGGAGTTAATGACAGACACAGATTCAGTAGTCCCTCTCAAGGGGTCTCAAAGCATCAAGATTTGAGACACAAACAAACTCTATTCATAATGATGATCACTCTTCACCTCTCTTTATCTCTAATTGCATCAGAATCAGAGCCATGACAGAAGTGGGATCAGAGACACAGCATCTTTCCACATATGAAGAAATTTACCTGTGTGTTGTAAAAAATATAGCTAAAATGAACCATATATTTATTTACTCCTATTATTACTATTTGGAGAATATTCAACTTTAATATGGATATTGTATAATTTTGAAATGCACGTATATAATAATAAGAAGTAAATGAGCTAATGAGAAGTAAAGATAACTACATACAAATACCAATAAATTCTGACATACCTGGTAGGTATAAGTTATTTGAGGATGTTTTTAGGGTTTTGATTCCTATTGTGTATGATGAAGATTTTATTAAAATTTTGTACATACTTTCTATTTGACCGTTGCTAAATACTGTTGTTTATGTTAAAACATGCTGCAATTTTCTAGAAAGATCTAGAATGATGGTAATGCCACAATTCTCTAGAAACATCTTGAAGGTTGAAGAAGAGGAATTGCATCTCTAGAATATTCTACAAAGTTGTAGTAAATACTATAAGGCAATAGATTTAAAATAGCAAGTAGTATAGTTCTAGAATTATCTAGAAACATTGAGACAATGTAGGGTAGAAATGTATGGAATTTTCTAGTCCTTCTTAGGTGTTGTAGAAAGCCTATAAATAGGCATTCACCCTTCATTTGCAATGCATGAATTGTAGCCAAAACCTCCAAGCTATCTAAATCAATTCTAAAGCCTTGTTAATATCACTATATCTACTATCTTTTATCAAATACTATCAGTGGCATCAGAGCTACGTTTCGGTCATACACTGGGCGTAGAATATCACTTTATACCTATTGAGCTATGGCTAGCACTATTCAATCATCATCAATTCCTATTCCAATTTTCTCTGGAGAAAACTATGATTTTTGGAGCACAAAAATGACTACTTTCTTCCGGTCTCAAGATTTATGGGACATTGTAGAAGAAGGATTCACTACTCCAGAGACTACTTTAACTCTTACCGCGGCTCAGAAAAAGGAGTTGAAGGAGAATGTGCAAAAAGACGCAAAGGCATTATTTATTCTACAACAAGCCTTGGCGGAGACTATCTTTCCAAGAATAATGGGAGCTACAAGTGCCAAAGAAGCATGGGATACACTAAAGGAGGAGTTTCATGGCAGTGATAAGGTACGAACCATTAAACTTCAAACTCTTAGACGTGAGTTTGAATTACTTAAAATGAGAGAATCTGAGACTATAAAAGACTATTACTCTAAAATAAAAGGAATAGTCAATCAAATGAAAGCTTATGGGGAAAATATTCTTGACAAAATAATTGTTGAGAAAATTCTAATTTCTATTCCCCAAAAATATGACTCAATAGTTACTGCAATTGAGCAAACCAAAGATATGTCTAGTCTATCGGTGACAGAGTTAATGGGTTCACTAGAAGCTTATGAGCAAAGATTGAGTAGGCATGATGAAGGTTCACTAGAAAATGCCTTTCAATCAAAGCTCTGGCTAAGGTCTCAGAATAAAGATTATGAAAGAATAAATAATAATGGTGCAGAACATTCTAGAAACAAAGATATTTCTAGAAATTTCTTTAGAAGTAAGGAGTTTTCTAAAGATCTCTCTAAAAACAATCAAAACAAATATCCTCCATGCCGAATTTGCAAGAGATCAGACCATTCAGAAAAATATTGTTGGCATCGAGGAAAGACACAATGCCAATATTGCAAAAGATTCGGGCACTCAGAGCAAAACTGTCGCAACAAAAATAATCATCAGGCCAATTTCACTGAAGAGTGTGAACATAACCAACAACTATTCTATGCCAACCAAGTCTCTAGTCGTGATAAAGAAGAAAATTGGTATCTGGATAGTGGTTGTAGTAACCACATGGCTAAGGACGGGAGCATTTTCAGAGATATTGATGAGTCCGTTAAGGTACAAGTTCGATTGGGGAATGGCACCATTGTGGAGTCCAAAGGCAAAGGCACTGTCATGGTGGAGACACAGTCAGGTACGCGACTTATCAAAGATGTCTTATTAGTTCCCAATCTTAAAGAGAATCTCTTGAGTATTGGCCAAATGATGGAGAAAGGCTACTCTCTCCACTTTGAGGGAGATACATGCAATATATATGACAACAATAGAAAGCTTGAAATAGCTCAAGTTAAAATGGAGAAAAGAAATAGAAGTTTTCCAATAACTTGGAAATATGCTACTAATATTGCCATGAAGGTGCAAGTTGATGAATCATGGCTATGGCATCGAAGATTTGGCCATCTAAACAATCAAGCCTTAAAGCTATTATATCAGAAAAGAATGATGAGAGATCTTCCATGCATCCAAGATAATGAAGGAGCATGTGAAGGATGTCTATTTGGGAAGCAACACAGACTACCATTTTCAAGTGGGAAATCTTGGAGGGCAAAACGCTTGTTGGAGCTTATACACACTGATGTATGTGGACCAATGAGGACGCCATCACTCACTAACAACAGGTACTTCATCCTTTTCATTGATGATTTCTCTAGAATGACGTGGGTCTACTTTATGAAAGAAAAATCAGATGTGTTTGGAATATTCAAGAAGTTCAAGGCCTTCGTTGAGAAGCAAAGCGGGAAACATATAAAAGTACTCAGAAGTGATCGTGGCAAAGAGTACAACTCCCGTGAGTTTGATAAATTTTGTGAGGATGAAGGCATAGAGCGTCAACTCACAGTCGCATACACTCCACAACAAAATGGGGTGTCTGAAAGGAAAAACCGCACAGTCATGGAGATGGCTAGATCGATGCTCAAGGAGAAAGGTTTGCCAAATACTTTTTGGGCTGAAGCAGTTTACACAGCTGTCTATATAATGAACAGGTGTCCAACAAAGGCAGTCGAAGGTAAAACTCCTATAGAAGCTTGGAGCGGTAGAAAGCCATCAGCTAAACATCTAAGAGTATTTGGATCCATCTGTTACATACATGTCCCAAAAGAAAAGAGACACAAACTAGAAGATAAGACGATAAGAGGCATCTTCTTGGGATATAGCACACAGTCAAAAGGCTATCGGATATACAATATAGAAACGAAGAAACTTATCATCAGTCGAGATGTTCAAGTAGATGAAAGTGCATCTTGGAACTGGAATGAAGGAAAGGTTGAGCGACACAACATATCCATACTCACACAACAACCACAAGTAACAAGAGAAGTAGAAGAAGCGGAAGAAGATCCAGGTACGCCGACTACACTCCCAAATGAACTATCTTCACCAGAATCTTCTCCTAGACGAGTAAGATCTTTGGTAGATATATATGAGACATGCAACTTGGCCATAGTTGAACCTGGAAGCTTTGAAGAAGCATCAAGGCAAGAAGTATGGGTCAAGGCAATGGAAGAAGAGATAAAAATGATCGAGAAAAACAACACGTGGGAACTAGTAGACTGTCCAAAAGATAAGGACATCATTGGAGTAAAATGGGTCTATAAAATAAAGCTCAATCCAGATGGCAGTATACAAAAGCACAAAGCAAGACTAGTAGCTAAGGGCTACACTCAACAACCAGGAATTGACTATAATGAGACATTTGCACCAGTTGCTCGTCTAGACACTATAAGAGCTCTAATAGCTCTTGCAGCAGAAAAAGGATGGAGCATTTACCAGCTAGATGTCAAGTCTGCATTCCTCAATGGAGTACTTCAAGAAGAGATCTATGTGGAGCAGCCACAGGGATTCATGAGCAAGGGCAATGAAAGCAAAGTGTTACGGCTGAAGAAGGCTCTATACGGCTTGAAGCAAGCTCCTTGAGCATGGTACAGTAGAATTGATCAGTACTTCATCGACAAAGGTTTCAGGAGGAGTAAGAGTGAACCTACACTATACATTAAAACCCAAGGTCAGTATGATACTCTAATAGTTTCCTTGTATGTAGATGATCTTATATACACTGGAAACAACATAAAGATGATAATAGAGTTCAAAGAAGACATGATGAAGACATTTGAGATGACAGACTTAGGCTTAATGTACTACTTCCTCGGAATTGAGGTAAATCAAACAAAAGAAGGGATATTCATCTCACAGAAGAAATACACAGAAGAACTACTAAAGAAGTTCAAGATGTCTGAATGCAAACCAGTTGCTACTCCGCTCGTGACTAATGAGAAGCTGCAAAAGGACGATGGATCTCCACAGGCAGATGCATCTCTCTACAGGAGTTTGATTGGGAGTCTTCTATATCTCACTGCTACTCGACCTGATATCATGTATGCTACAAGTTTGCTATCAAGATTCATGCAAAGCCCAAGTCAAATCCACTTTGGAGTTGGAAAAAGAATACTCAGGTACTTGCAAGGAACAAAAGAGTTCGGTATATGGTATAAATCCAACACCAACTCAAGATTGCACGACTACACTGACAGTGATTGGGCCGGTTCAATGGATGACACGAAAAGCACATCAGGTTATGCCTTCTCACTTGGATCAGGAATATTCTCTTGGGCATCTAAGAAGCAAGCAATTATTGCACAATCAACAGCAGAAGCTGAGTATGTAGCAGCAGCAGAGACCACCAACCAAGCTATATGGCTTAGACGAATAGTCAATGATATGGGAGACCAAGAGACAGAGCCTACGACAATCTATTGTGACAACAAATCGGCGATAGCGATTGCAAAGAATCCAGTCCATCACAACAGGACAAAACATATCGCAATTAAATATCATGTTGTCAGAGAAGCAAGTGAGAATAAAGAAATAAGGCTCGAGTATTGCAAGACCGAAGATCAAATTGCAGACATATTTACTAAGGCGTTACCAAGACCGAAGTTCGAGCAACTACGATCGTTGCTAGGAGTCACAAAAAATTGCATCAAGGAGGAGTGTTAAAACATGCTGCAATTTTCTAGAAAGATCTAGAATGATGGTAATGCCACAATTCTCTAGAAACATCTTGAAGGTTGAAGAAGAGGAATTGCATCTCTAGAATATTCTACAAAGTTGTAGTAAATACTATAAGGCAATAGATTTAAAATAGCAAGTAGTATAGTTCTAGAATTATCTAGAAACATTGAGACAATGTAGGGTAGAAATGTATGGAATTTTCTAGTCCTTCTTAGGTGTTGTAGAAAGCCTATAAATAGGCATTCACCCTTCATTTGCAATGCATGAATTGTAGCCAAAACCTCCAAGCTATCTAAATCAATTCTAAAGCCTTGTTAATATCACTATATCTACTATCTTTTATCAAATACTATCAGTTTACACACCAAAAAAATATTAGTAGATAATAATGTATATGACTTCTTGGTAAGATCTATCAGAAATAGATATATACAATCTTACGGATAGAAGTGAAGTGCTTCTAGATTACAAGGCTCCAATCTTACTATTAGGAGAGATTCACTCTCTGCATAATATTTGTATATGATGTAAAACACAATGTTTAAAACTTAATGTTTGTAGTAAAAAACTAATCCTTCTAAGGCAAAAATCACCCACTTTTAATCGAGTTGAGATTTTCTATGCTACTATTTCTCTATCTCTCTATATCAAGCCAATGAAATCATGTCAACTATGAAAATTATCCTAATACTTTTTTTTATCATCTATCAAGAAACAATAACTACTATTAATTGGCATGATTACATTGGCTTGGTATAGAAAGATAGAGAAATTGTGGCATAGAAGATCACCACTCCTTTTAATCAAACCCTTTTCAAAATACAAAATCCATTGTATCCGGTTATTTAAATTGTGGACCGCATCACCTGATGCGGCTCAATATTGCGGTTGCGGTGTCGCAATTGCATTGCACCACAATTACAGTGTGACTCCGAATCACAGTGACGTTGCCGCATCAGGTTGCAACGCAATCGCTTCAGACTGTATTTGGACCACATCAGGCTGCATCGAATCGTATCAAGCCGTGTCGGAAAATAATTCACACCGCAACGGTCACGATGCCCGCAATTGCGACGACAACGACAATTTAAAACATTCCATATATGTTTTACCTGTAAAATCTTTTTCTTTATAATTAGCAAGACATAATATATATGTGTATAACTTGTATAATTGTATATTTAAAAGGAAAAACACACTTGCACAAGCATTGCGTGTGATTGATCTGCAACGTGCAGTTAAAGTGTTGTATGTCTTTAGTTTCCATTCAGATATATTAGCTTTTTACCTTGAAACATGTGCTTTTTCTCCCTCTCCTCTATGTGTTGTTGTAATTGCTAGGTACCAGTCTCCATTTTAATTTTATCTGACATGCAAAGAGATTGAATTGCATTGCATTGCTGTACAATTATTATGAATGAAAGTGGAAGGTTGCAGTGTCAATTAGCCAATGGGTCCTAGTGTTAATTGCTTCAATTCCTTTACATTAAGTCAAGTGAGTGGGTTCACTCCAATTTGGAAAAACTTTTATAGCGTAGAGAACTACTATTATATATAGTCCCATTTTTGTATGAATAATTGGGGGAATATATTGAATAATTGGGGGAATATTTTTTTTGATCGGCAAATGTTAGCATGTTGTTGTGGAGCGAGACTCGAACCTTCAACCTCTTTCTCTCCACCCCTTCTATGGGTGAGACTCGAACTCACAACCTCATTCATTTCATTCCTTAAACCATTATCTTAACTATCAGATCACCTTATGACTCCAAATGTTACATAATATAATAGTGAGAGATTTACTTCAAAATATTCAACTATTTCACATATAGTACATAACAAAGTTTATATGTTCTATTCTGTCTTGTTTTGCTCATTTTGAATATAAACTTATTTTATTTCCTGCTTTTTACTCCTCATTTATCTAGGTGTGGAAATTAGTGAGTAATTTATCTCCATAATCATGAAACGTTAATGTTAAAAATATTAGACTTTTTAGTTTAAAATGACATGTTATATATGTACTTTGTTTGTTATCCATAAGGGGTTAGAAGGTGTGGTATTTGGTAACTAAACTGTAATTTTATGCTAACAAAAGCTCCGTTTTGTGGGTAAAAATACTTTAGGGTAAAAATACACTATTAACAAAAAACAAAAAAAGAACACTATTCTAGTTGTTCTTTGAATTATGTACATATAATAACACCAAAAAATGGAGAAAAAAAAGAGTGAGCATAAATAGCTTTACTATTAGTAAGTGTTTTAAATTGTACACATAATTAAAATTATAGTCGAGATATATATTTTGGGAGTCCCCACATCTACATCACAAACATATGAATGCATTTTTTCAATATTTTCTACAATTACAACGAACACAATTTAAATATTATTATTAGCATAGGTTAGTTTAATATAGTAGAATCTAGGTTATGTGATATCACATTCCAATAGTGCATGTAGATAGTAAAACATTGTCAAAAATATTTAATACAAACATGGTTGATGTAATATGTTAAAGTTTCATCTCAAAACTTAAATGTCTTTTTTGCTCATGACAATCGGAAAGAAGTTAGACTCTGATACAATCTTAAGGTTTCATCTCAAAGCCAACTAGCAATGAGAGGAGCTCAACATGTATTTAAATCATTCCCAAGACAATGAGGTAGGTTATGTGAGTGAGATTTATTTCTCAATATATATATATATATATATATATATATATATATATATATATATATATATATATATATGGCATAAAAGAAAGAAGAAAAATAACTACTGAAAAATGATTGATTGCAATTTGAACAAACCCAGTATAATAGTACATAGATCTGCTATTGTTTTCTGTTTCTCAACTTATCAATCAATGCTTTTGTAATAATTCAATGAATGTCTTTTCAGAAAATTATATTTTATGATGACAAGTCTTCATGTGATTGAGCTTTGAGGATAAAGATGTTATCAAGAAGAAGAACAATAATGAACGTTTTATAAGGACCTCACAAAAAAAAGATGTAATAGAAGGGAAAAGAAAGAAGGTAAATAACTAAAGAAGGAAAAAGACCCTTCCCCATATAAAGCTTTGGTGCACCGACCTTGTCCCAGAACCACATTGACATAAGTCCGTAAAACAAGGGTACCTATCCTCTTAATTTTGGAGTTGAGCCCTTCTATACACCTCATATTGTGTTCTAAATTGAGGTTCCTTTAGTACAACTATAGGAAAATATGTGACCTTGGTCGGAATCACTATTCGATATCAGAGAGATTTTGGAATTATTTCTTACTTCAATATTAGACCAAAAGAAAGCATGAGAGAGAATAACATTGTTTTCTCTGAGACTTGGAAGTCGAAATATTATGATGATTTTTGACTTCAGGGTAAGAGAAGAGTTTGAATGTTTGGGAATATTTTCAATGGACCAGAAGAAGATAAATAGATAAATTTGACTATTTGGAGAGAAAAATGTGGCTCTTATTTTCTTATTAAATAAACAAACTGTAAACGTAGATCTTACAGTAATTAAAGTTGGTTTCCATGTGTAGATGTAATTGAACAAGGTATCACATATCAGAAACCTTATCTCCAATCATATTGTAGCAATTAAGATAAACATATTTTTTTATTTATATGATAACTTCTAATTGACTGGGATAGGGAATTAAGACATGTTTAAAGACAGGAGATTCTCATTCGATATAATTATCCTTTCAGAAATAAGATAACTAGTAACATCTTATAGGCAGGTGGAAGAAACAAACTTGAGACTAAAAGTATTAAAAAAAATCTAAAAGAAAATTTTGTATGTAAAAGATTTAACAAAATTGAAAATGCAAAACAAATTGTGAGATAGAAAGAAAAATAAGTAAATATAATTTAATTATATTATCTTTACAATAAATTTTAAACAAAATAATTCTAAAACAAATTATGATAAGTAAGATATACTTTCTTTTTGAGACTTCAAATCTAATATATATTTGGAGATCAATTAAACGACTTTATACTTTATTCATCTGATATCAAATCTTATTCCAATTATACATATTAATCATTTGATAATATAAAACAATAATATTATGACCAACAAAATATTGAATAAATTTATGCGTAGAGTAGTAATCATTAATAATAAAATTCATTTAAAAAAATAAAAAACAATAACATATTTGTCACATATTAATTGTATATGAAAAAACATATTTTACCTTTCATAAATTATCGGCCCTCTGCCATACGCACATCAACGATCTTGCATAATAGCTATCGGTGAACAGGATCTGACCCTACCTGCTCATCTCGCTTGACCCGATTATGATTGGGACCAATAGGGTCTCTATGGTATTAGTCGGGTTTGGGTTCAAAAATTAGATCTATACAATATTTAGGGTCATATGGGGGATAAGCATGACCCGACTCATCTTGTGATCATTCACTTATCATGTTTGTATATGTCTCTATTTAATTGTGTATACAGTAATGAAATCTCTTTGATAAAAAATATCATTCATTCTATAATTTTTAATCACATATATACATATGATTAACAATATATATATATATATATATATATATATATATATATATCATTTCATACGTCAAATTACATATTCATGGTACTAAGTAAAATATTGAGAAGAATTTAACTAAAAGATGAAATTATATTTAATCGGGTCTAATGTCAGGTTCGGGTTCAAAAGTTGTTCAAGTCAATATTTGGGGTCGTTTAGCTTCAGGTCTAGGATCGGTCCGGATTCAAAATTTGACCTACAAACATTTAGAGTCAAGTAAGGGACAAATTATACCTAGCTCATGCTCACTCCTAAATCCTAATATCATTGAATTAAGAATTAAAACTTCACTGAAACAGAATATTTGTCCTCTATTTTCATATAATATTGTAGGCATCTACTTCTAAATATAGAGTATCAAAGGCACTTCAAAGGAAGGAGAAATTTTTTTAAGAAAGTTTAAGCTAAGGAGGAGAGAGGAGGGAGGAGACAAAGGTGTTACTACATATAATTTTGGAGCATACGGACGGAACGGCCTAATAGTACAGATAGAGAGACCTTTCCAGTGCAAGAAGACCACAATTATAAGACCTAAAAGTAGCCTATAATCTAGACCAATTCAAGTCTCTATTTTTAAATCAGTAATAATATTATCCTACCCATTAACCTATGGTGTAAAACTCTGCTAGATTTCCATAAGGATAAAAAAGTTAAAGGTTCTTCCTGATAGTGACATTTATTAGGATGACAGTCACGTACACCGAAAGAGATTAATTACTTACCTTATTAATATAAAAAAATAGGGTAAGGAATTACTAGTACCAAAAAATCATATCAAATCCTCATACTAACAAAAAAGTGGCATGTTATTTTTATTATGGTGTAGGAAAATTTGTAGGAGAATATATTATTTTTATTTTTAACCAATCATGTAAAAACTAATTCCTCTTTCGAAATGTGTGTTGCCCCTCCCTAGAAATCTCGCTCTTAGAGATCAAAGGTTAATTTTTGACCTTGTATGATACATAGAAATTCAATAAAGCATTATATCACTTGACTAGCTCCTTACTAGTGAAATTAATATCGTTAAACATACATAGTTTTATCTAAGATGTCGACTTCCTAACACAACCTTTACCTTTCATATGCACTTAGGATCGATTGCATATAACATCAAACACACATAGGTAGGTTTACCAAGTCGGTGGACATGCTTATTGAGCATATCAAACAATTGGTGTCACAACACATAAGACGGAGCATATGCAGTGTTAGTTTAGCGAGAAACAAACAAACTCTATTGAAGAGATAAAGATTGGAGATCGTACCATATCATAAGTCACTATATTTACGTATCTTAACTCAATCATAAAAGATCACAAGTAAATTGAGGGAGGAAGTTTGGGTAACTTCTATTATAGAATCACACCTTATGTAGTTTGATCATATCATTAAAAGTCTCGATAAGGACAATATATTAAATGAAGGTTAATGGCAAATTGAGGCCACAAAATGATTAGAAAAGCTATAGATATCAAATATTTTATCATAGACATTTTTTGATATAACATTATAAAGTTTTTCAATTTATCTAATTAACCTTACCTAGGATTAATGTTTGGTTGATATGTTACACATCAGCAATTTGAGAAACCAAATCATGAGTGGGAAGGTTTCAAGATATGCTCACGAGAATCAATTGTCTTAGGTCTCAAAGAATCTTACAATGTTGAGATCTAAATATGATGGACAGATATGTACTATGCAAAAACAAATGAGGCCCAACTTGAGTAATGATCCAAGCAAGGGATTTCACATGTCAAAATCATCATTGTAACTAGACCTACTTCATTCAAGTGATTTCGTACTACATTTCAATTTAAACGAGACCTGCATTTATCACCAAACTCCATCTATGGGTTGAAGACCCAAAGACAAAGTGGTCCAAGCTTTGGTGTAAAAATTGCAATCATAAAGCTAGTATTGAAAAGGGTATTGTTGTCGATTGTAGCCATGAACGGTTCAAATTTACATCCACTTTGAATTTTGGCATATAAAAGTGACTCTCAATTGCTCTCTCAGCATTATGCAGCAAAGACATAAGCGGAGAACCTAATAGTTACAGGATTACAAAATCAGGAACAAAACTTGGCTAAATCCGCACAAACAAGAATTGTATGAAGAGCATTATTATATGTAGCTTAACTCTTGTGTTTTTGTTCCTCCACAGATAAGGCTGCAGCTCTGTACCATGACGCTGCAGCCATTGCACCAGGATCAGGAACTGATGACAGCATCTCTGCAGACACATAAGTAGAACGACCAGCCTGCATATATATGCTACCTCATCAGATCCACTAATATTGACAAAACAATGAACAAAAACACGAAATGATTGACTGGAGCAACTGTCCATTTTCATATTAACATGAAATGTTATAGATAGAATTGTTTCTGAACCAGTTATTACTATTTAAATTGAGCTTTTCAAAATTGTAACTCGGTAAACCCTTTGGTAAAGATGGCCAGCCAATCAGAACAGCCATGAAATCAGGCTCACTTGAGAAAAACTAATCGACTAAACAATTGCAACAAAGCCTTTTCCCACTATATGCAGTTGACTACATACATAGCTCAGACGAGTTCTGTCTCATGAACTATCTTGTCTTGAAATAAAGTAAAACAAGTTCTGCTGATATCAGGATTTCCAACAAAGGAATTACAACAGAGATAAATCGGCATTTCTCATTGAAAACCCCTATTCCTCACCCCCTCTCACTCCCTACCCTTTTTCTTCTTAAAAAATTAGCATAAAAAGATGCTGAGATAGGATGTAAGATCCGATCATGTTAT
The DNA here is from genome assembly GCA_009771035.1 of Lupinus albus. NCBI lineage: Eukaryota > Viridiplantae > Streptophyta > Magnoliopsida > Fabales > Fabaceae > Lupinus > Lupinus albus. The sequence continues at coordinate 3,413,963 of CM020022.1, read as the reverse complement.
AATTGTGAACCAGAACAAAACACAAAGGTAACATTTCCTATGCTATCAGGGAAGTATTTTGTTTTTTCTTCCAAATATTAAACTTGATGTCATTATTAATAGGTGTTTAAGTTCTCTCTTCTTGTTTACAAGTTTTATAAATCCATGGATGAAATAAATTTACTTAAAAATGGTCACATCCTACATACTAGTAATAGGATTAAATTTTCTTCTACTAACAGTGTAATGAGAATCACACTATAAAATAATCATAATTTACCACTTTCTTTATTGATAATGAAAAATATTCAACTGCAAGTTGAAAGCTTCAGTTACAACAAGAATATAGCACTTTCATCACTGATGCAAAAATTTAGTGTGGATAAAATTTATACAGTTAATTAGTATAAAGAATCAATAATAAGTTGTCACCTGTGCCTGCATGTGCTTGGTTGACTCAGCTCCAGCTAATGCAGCTTCAGAAGAGAGGAGAAAAGCAGTGGAAGGATCATTACCAATATCTAGTTTCTGTAAAGACAAAGCATAGTGAGTAATAGAAAAATAAGGCCATACAAATAATGAAAGGAAATAAACAGCTATTGTCAACACCTCTTGAAGAACTGACAATGCTGGAATAAGGGCATCGAGCAATGTTCTATAACCAGCACTAGCACCCCCATATTTACTTACAGCAGCAATAGAAGCTGCGAGTGCTTCAGCCCCTGAATCAAAATACTTATGAGAGATGGAAGTCCAAACAAATGAGACTAAAAAAAGGAGGGGAAAATATAGCATATTCTCACATTGTTTTGAAGTGACACCAGAATGTGAGCTTACTTTCAGTTGTGCATATGCTGCCTTAAAAAATATTGTATATCTGAAAAAAATAATAGTGGGTAAGAGGCAATAATCAGACAAAATTACAAATTTAACTTTAAACAAGGCACAAGAATGCATAATACATGATCCCGCTTGTTCCTCCCATAGCTCTTCCAATCGACAATCCAATTTCACTGACAGTTTCTGCAGCATCATTCAGAGGATAGCTGTGAAGAAATAATAGCAGTTTAGGTCAGACTGTGATTAAAATTTCAATACATCAGAAAATAACTGGTTATGAACGAACTTAGCATACTAGCACTAACACTTTGTGGTTTATTTAAGTCAGCCACTAATATATGTAAACAAGGTTTAGCAGACATACTTTTTTATGTCCTCAAGAATTGCTTTTGCACCTCTATACATCTGCAGAAGATAAACCAGATACAGCATAATGTAAGTTAGTAATGCACATGATACATCAACAATTGTAAAATGGACTAGGTGGCAATTTAGAGGATAGGACTCACAGTTGACCCGCAATCACCATCACCAACTTTACTGTCCCATTCATTTAGACTGTCCTTAAGATTTAGAATTGCATTCGCAGCAGCTTCAATGGCTGCCTCAAGAATTTGGCCTTGTTCATTAAGTTGCAAGGGACGACTCCGTGGCTTATATAAAAAAAACATTCGGAAATCAGATATCACAAGTTATATCAAAAAGTAAGAAAACATAAAAAAACTGAGACAAAGTATGCGTTTCCCTATAGGAAAGAAAAGATGTTAAGGAGTTTTAAGCATCATCATTAACCAAATCCTCAGTCAACAAAAGGGACACAAAATCGTCCATAAATAGGCACAAATAAGAGAAGAGCTGCATAAAAGAACATTATTCACACTGAAATTTGAAGAATTTTTTTTCATATACAAACAATGATAAGTTATATGATTTTTCACCAACTGATTGACTAGCACCTTAAGAGAGTGGGAGCAACGATGCAACGAAAAGGTTGTTTGGCTTGTGACCTGGAGGTCATGGGTTCAAAACCTGGAAATAGCCTATTCGCATGTGAGGATAAGGTTGTTACATCTACCCTCCCAGGCCCCACTAGGTAGGAGTCTCATGTACAAGGCTGAGCTTTTTTTATTTACTTGCACCCATTCATTTAGAGTAAAAACAATTCAATTGATGTAGATTAGAAAAGTACCATAAACAATTAAATTAATCATTTGGTTGAATGTACGTAGTCTTGATCCTTGACAAATTTAATCTTTCTTTTTCAATTAATATTGCATTAAATTAAATATAATCCTAATACAAAATTGATATATGTAACATGAGTTTCTCCTCAAATACAAAATTCACTCCAAATTTTTACATATGTATGAACATGGAAGAGGAAGATAACATACTCTTGAGGAAGTACAAATGATAGCTACAAACGGCCAGATGATGGATGCTACTAGCAAGAAGTGCACAAATAGATGGAAGCAAGGGAAGGGTTTTAAATGGTTGAAGTTGGACTATTGAATCAAAGTCAAGAAAAATATGGAACAAATTGAAAAAAAAAACTGTGAATGCTAATTTTTGTGAACCAAATGAAGCCTCAAGGAAACTAGAACAATACTTGGTAGATATAATTAACTGAGATACATGCACGTGAAATATGCTTACCTTTTAGTTCTTTCAATGTTTATGTGCTAAAATGTCTTATTCAGAAAGCAGTTTGAAATATTATAAGGTCTGGAAATTTCAAAAATAAATTATTAAACCAACAAAGATGTCAAACATGAATCAAATGCTAGTCTGATCAACATCTAAGACAAAAACCACAAATCCAAAATTATATCCATGCTTATTTACTTTTGACTAAGAATTCACATGATAAGAAGCCACAATTGTCACATGCCACATGAGGGAAATGACAGATTGTCATGTATATACCTCATCACTCTTTGCTGATGGAGATGGGGGAACCGGAACAGGAATCTTAGCAGGCGGGCGATTACCTTCAAGAAAGAACAACTTCAAAAGTTCAGCAAACAAATAATTGAATTAATTATTCTGCTTCAATCAATGTTACAGTTGAATGTACACTTCAGAGAGAAGAAACCTATGTTGTCACTAAAATTTATTAAAAAATGATAATGATAATGATAATGATAATGATAATGATAATAATAATAATTAATAATAGTAATAGTAAAGCATTCTGAATTATATATGAAATGAAATTGATCGAATAATATAGATAAAGAAAATTACCGACCATCAACTGCAACAGGCCAATACGGTGCTTTAGTTGCTGCGTCTAATCGTTGAAGAATAGGCGGATCAGCTCTCATGATAGAAATTGAGAAACCTGCAACAAATGTTAATCAATCTTCTTAGCAAATCACAAAGAATAACTAATTACCATTGTGTGGAAACAAACCTGCCATATCAATAGAAGTCATAAACGACCCTGTATAAACTCTATCAACAGCCAGTCCATGCTCCAGCTGCAATTTTGGAACTGCCTTTCCTGCCACGATCATTAGTTCCATTAAAGGAGTGCTACCTAACCTGCATTTGAAGAACCTTGCAGAAGGTTAATAAACCTTCTCCATAAAGGCAACTTCTCTGGTCAAAAGCAATCTTCAACATCGAAAAAATTGTAAAAATCATTTTCAGATAGAAGAATTTGAAATTGAACTATGGGGTTGACTGAGTTAGGAAAAAGTGAAGATATTTTAAACATAACATGCATGCAAGAAAATACATGCATATTTTAAGAAGAATTTACAGAGATAGAAGAGAAGTTTAAAGAATGAAGATTTAAAATAGACAATTCAAAAGATTGGCGAATTATGCTACCAAATAAAAAACCAATATATTTCTAATAATATGGAAATCAAAGCAGACATTTTTTGCATGTAGCCTCTTTCATAGTGATGTAATCTCTTCTTTGTCCAACATTATGTAACATGAAGCTTACTATGCTAATACCCAGGAAAAATATAAGGATTTATCACACCAATTAATTCTTAAGCAAAGATAATATTCATGAACCTACCCGTTGACCATGAGGACCACCCTACCACCTCGTGTGATTGGAACATAGTTTGTTTCCTGGAAACATCACCAACAGAGAAGTAGTGTAACTCATTACAAAGAAAAATAATTGCACTGCATACAAGGACATAAAAGCAGTTATATACTTTTTTGTTGAAAAAACAAGTACTATGGATTGATATCTCAAATTTTGATTTACAAATAAATTAGAACTAAAAAATAACAGTTTTGTGCCATTTCTTTATAAAATATAAATAGTAAAATGAGCTCATTTCCTATAGTTCACAACATTTCCTGGCTACTGATTATAGGATTTCCAACCATCCTTGTCATATTTATCTGCTTTCATCAAGTTGTTTTCTGCTTGGTCCTGCTTATATTTGATTATCCTTGAGAGAAGATTTTCATCGGCAAACCCCAACATCCTTACTGCCATTAATCCAACATTATTTGAATTAATAATTCCAACAAAGGCAAAAGGGTCACCTTTCTGATCCTCAAGTATCAAATAGAAAGAATATACTTAAGTAATCTACTTAAGGCACTCCCACTGAAGCAAGAGTAAAACTTTATGATAGGTAGATAAAGTCATCCCCCCTGGACCTAACAACTTGATCGGAGGGCTATATATAAGCCTATAACAATTGAATATACTCCCCAATTTTCATGTGTCATTTTTTATTGTTGATTTAATTCAGAGGGAAACTCATCATCTATGTATTTTCCTGCTGTCTCTCTTATATCTACAAATCTATCCTGATATAATCCAATATATCAATAAACCTTATCCTAATAATTAGGTGCTAGTGTTAGTAGGTGGTTAAAGTTAATTGCAATTACAAAACCATTTATTCTTTTTACTCACTAAATAAAAACAAACTGATCAATGTGCAAGATGTTAGCATATTCAGTGCAAAAATGATCATGACTAGTATATATATACGCAATAGAAGGAAATAAATACATAAATAAAAATTGAGTTCAAGACATGGCACATAGAGGTCATGTCAGAAAAATATATAGAGAAAAAAGTATGTTCATCACAAACACCAGTATTTCTTTTATTTTTTTGATCTGATGCCACAGTAAATGTTATGAGAGCATTTTGTTCCCAGTTAATCAGTATAATTCAGCCAAGAGACCTCCAGACATATTGTGGCATACCGTGGACAATATTTCATTCAGAACATGAGAAATCACCACATCTACAGGCTGGAGATCAGCCACAGCTGCACCAGGTTCTCCATGCTGTAAAAAGTGGCAATTATAATCAGCATATTAGGAATTTGAATGAGAAATGAAAGCAGTAAAGAGAGGCTTCAATTGGGAGATAAATATCAAATACTCATGTCTAATGATTTTATGAATTATAAATAGAGAAAAGGAATGGAAGTACAAAGAAATGAGATAAGAAATCCAGAAAACTGAAGAGAAGAGTAAATAAAAGTGTTTCCAGTGCCATGAGTTGAAAAACGCAGAAATATTATAACGAAGAGAACAAACCTTATTTGAGGATATAAAAACTTGACTGAAAATTTTGCACAACTACAACTTATTTTAGGAATTATATACTTCTTGTTAAGAAAGTGTCTAGCTGTAGGAAACTTACAATCCCAAGACCCAACTCCATCTTTCCTGGGCCCAAACGATCTGATGTAACCTGACCAGGAAGTGTGCACACTGTTAAAGCAACACCCATCGTCCCCACCTTTTCAGATGCATTTTTAGCTTCAGCAGCAACATCAGCAAGAGAAAGGCCAGCAGCCGCAGCAGCTCCTGCAACCTGCCTCGCTCAACAAATATGTGTAAATATATCTAATGTAGTTATCAAACAGAATAAAATTCGTATTCAGACACAGGCTAGAAAGTCCCTTCATATGTTGGCATGAAAAAGTGTGGTTTAAAGTGCGCATTTATATGCAGGAGGGACAAACAGAATGCGGAAAAACACAAAAGTGGCTTTGTGAATGAACCTTATGAACCAGAACAGTCCCTGCTAAACCTCTTCTTCCAGCAATTCCTCGAGGTGGAGGTAGTGCACAATCATCCCCGACAATGACAGTCTGCAAATAGTAAAATACAATGTCCTACTTTATATACATTATACTAATTATTTGAAGTACGAGGAGAAAAGAGATGCCAGCTAAACATACCTCCACTTTATAACCTTCAGATTTTGCTTGCTCAGCGGCCAAACCAAAGTTCAAGCGATCACCAGTATAGTTCTATAAAACATCCAAATTTGAATACTATGAATCCAGAAACAAAAGTCCTAATGACTCCACATGAACTTAACATACTTGTGCAAAAACCACACTGTCATATTGATTATTCTCGATTCAGCTGATTTCACAGGGTGTCTAGTTTTTTTCTTGGGGAAGGGGGTTATATGGTGTCAAGTATTTTTGTAACAAAGAAACTTACTTTCAATTCTTTTCGCCATTTATTGTCAATTTCTATGCAAATTCATCTCACACACATACTGATCCAGAAAATCAATGTGAAAACCAGTACTTAACAAGGCAAAGTGCTATAGTATCACACAAGGAAAAAACAAATAATACCTTTACAATCAGAAGACATCCCATTGGACCAGTTACAGCTCGTATCCCCTAAATTATTTAATCATAATAGAAATATAAAAGAGATCAGTATATTTATTACTAAACACTGTTATAGACATCACTTCCAGTTCTCGAGAAATAAACATACAGCTAGAATTGAATCAACTGGTGGAGAAGAAAAGACATCTCCACAGATGGCTGCAGTCAGCATTCCTTCTCCGACAAATCCAGCATGAGTAGGCTCATGGCCACTTCCTCCCCCTGTAATACGACATGTAAAACTACATAGTAATTCTCGTAATGAATCTAAGTGATTATTGAACAAATAAAGTTGCAAAATTACTCAAAGAGGTTGTTCTGTTCATATATGTTTTAACGGGGTAAAATTCCATACTTCCACAGTTTGGCCCATTCACCCAAAATGGCAATTCCTACATCCTTTTGTGTGAATCCTAATAATACAACTCCTAGAGGAAAGCACTTTCGATAAATGAAAGCAGACCTGATATTACGGCAACCTTGTTGTATGTTGCATATGGAACATCAGCGCGTAAAACAACCTTCACCTGCATTCCAACAAAGAAAAGCTTCAGGAGCTGTCATGCATACCAACACTCATGCAAGTTCTGAATAGTGTGTGTAATCACCTGAGGAAAGCCATCTAAATACTGTAAACCAGGATATGTCTCCACAAGACCATCAATGAATTCAGTCACAACATCTGCAATCAAATTGAAAGCAAGAAATTAAACGCTGAAATTATTTAGCTTCCAAAAATCATAGAATCAGGATGACTGTTTCTTTATTATCCTGTTGTCTATCACAACACAAAAGCACAAGATAGGATTGCACCTAATACTACTGCCATCATCATCCGACATTGCATCATAATCTTCAAAGTAAAACAGTTAATAATTAACAGCAAATTGTTGAAGGATACTGATACAAGCAATGGTTTCCCTAATTCCCCCTAATTTTAAGGCCAGTGAGATTTAGTCCATTATACAAGAACATTTCTGGTTCAAAGAGATACAAAATGAACAAATGAAGACAACCAAAAGAGTTAAGCTAAACAATATTTCTCCACATTCGAATAGAACAAGAAAAACATAGTCAGTGCAAACACATTTCCGATCATAACATTCAAAAACATGAAAAACACAGCTAAGTTTCATCAATGGTGAGATTGAATGGATCAGAGAAGGAATCTAACAAATAATCTTCTCAAATTGAATCCTAAACCCCAAACTTTGAACTGAAACAATTAATTTTTTAAACACTTAAATTAACAGAAAACGGAAAACAGTATTCAATTATACACATTATCTTACGAACTTGTTTCAATTTCAATGCTAAAAGAAAAGAAAAAAGAAGTCAACAAAATACACAAGACGGAAAGTGTTAAACGTGAGAAAACGACAGTTTCTTCTGGAGCGCAGGGTGCTGATTTCCGATGGTAACACTGTAAGGAATCTAACATTTAATCTTCTCATATTGAATTATAATATTTGAACTGAAACACTGAAGTTACAAGAGAAACATCGATTGTCCTACGAATACAATCATCGATGTGCTTCATTTTAAGCTCAGTGCGATTCAGAGAAATATGAATTCTAAAACATTTCAGGTTCAAAGAAAACACAGTCAACAAAATGTACAAAACTAAAAGACTTTAATCCGATTTCTCCTACAACGAAGAAAATAGCAATTAGCAAAAGCACTCCGATTCCCGATTTGAACAGTTGAAATGAACAAACATTGCATCCGGATTTCATAAACAGTGAGAAACTGAAAAGAGCAAAGAACACAGAAACAATAGAGAGAGAGATACTAATAGGATCGCCGATGAGCTTCTTCGCCGGAAATGCCATTGAAATGAGGTATCAGAGAAGCGGTTACTGAAATTGAAAGAGCGAAAGGAGAAAAAGTGAAAACCCTAGAAACGGTTTTGCATGTAAACAGTGAGAGAGAGAGGGGGGAAAAGAGATGATGTTGCTTATGGTTTGGTGGTGAGGTGTGGGTGGCTCTTTATATACACACGAGAAAGAAAGAAAGAAAGCGAGAGCGGAGTTGTGATTGTTGCTTGTACCTGCACGAAATATATATTTTAATATTTAATTACATAAAATTATCAATCAATAAACAAACCTATCCATATCAAAATGCCTTCGTTTTTTACCCATTCCCTTTTTTCTTTTTCTTCTTATTACAAAGTGGTGTCGGAATTTTTATATTATTAAACTTATTTTTTATTAGTATTTTACTAAAACTACATTTCCTAAAAATATCAAAGTGACACGTGTCACTTAACATATTAACTCCCTCCTTCTAACATGTATGATAATGGGTAGAGTTCAATATTTATGCCGTGTCAATATAAAAAAATTTACACAATTCATACATCATTTATTAATCATGATTAAATATAAAAAATTCTTATATTGTCGGTGCATACATTTTTTCTCTTGTTTTTAAGAGGATATAAAGTTTTTGACTATTGTTAAAATAATTTTTTCTATTATTAAAAGAGTATAATATTTGTGTAAAGATTTATATATGGTTATTATATCATTCATATCATTAATTAGATTGGTTTTTATGAATCCAGAAGCTTGCTCGATACTATTGCTAATAAAAGGTAGCTTCTTAAAGATGAAGTTGCTTGGTTAAGCATAGATTAATAAATAATTACATAAGCTATCACATCTGAATATGAAATGAATGATAAGAATTAAGAAGTAAAGGGGGGTAAAAAAGTACTTAAAAACAGCAGGTGGTAAACATTTTTTCTTAAATAAAAAAGTCTACTATGAGTATAAATGACTTTTATATATTTTCATTGTATCATCTATTATTTATATTTAATTATTATTGATTGTTTAAAAAGTAATCCAAATAAATGGTGAATAATATAGTAACTGTATATAATTTTTTTATGTATATAAATATTATACTCATAGTAGACTTGATGACCAAGTTTGTCTATTAATTATTTATTCAATCAAATCCTTTTCAAAAATAATAATTACTTTTCACATTACAAATGTATTGTAATGCAAGTCAAAATGTTGGTAGGGTCCTTTTTTGAATCCGGACCTAAACATTAGCCCAAAGTTAATCAGACCCTAAATGTTGATTGAGTCAACATTTGAACTTAAAGTTTTTTAACGCTTTACTTATTATCGTAGATATCTAATTTGACATATGTATATATTGATATTGTTAGTCGTTTATATATGATGATAAATAAGTAAATCAAAAATATTTTCAACCAAAGAGATGTAATTACTTTGTACATAATTCAACAGATACACATAAAAACTAACAAACATGATGAGTAAGTGACCAATGAATGAAGTTGGGTCGAGTCATGTATGTCTCATACTTAGTCTTAAATATTATCTAAGTCTAATTTTTGAACCTGACCATATATCCGATGAGACGTAACCTTAATTGAATTGATCATGATCGAACCAAACCGGATGAGCGGGTAGAGTCGGATGAGCGGGTAGAGTCGGGTCTTGCTCAACCCTACAAGTCACCATGTTTTTTTATTCAATAAATTTATTATTATTGATTCACATTGATATAAAGTATATGAATATATAATAAACGTTAAAAAAATAAAAGTAAAAATCTATTATTTATAATAATAATAGAATTAGTTTTTGAGAAATAATAAGAATAAGATGAAAGATAAAAGTATAAATTCGTAAATATGAAAAAAGTATGTTATTTAAGTATTGATTCTCTTAGTCTATAAGTATATATATTATGGATAAAACTTCCGTACAGTAAAATACATTAGTTACAAATAGTTTAATGGCTAAGTATAGTTGGACATGTATAATTTTTTATCTCATAACTAATGATATTTTAACACTATTAAAATAAAAAATGAAAAGACAATTTAATTCTTCTGTTACATTTGTAATGACTTTTTTATCCTTAAAACTAAGTATAATAACATCAATTGTCTCTCAATTAATGGATATGATCCCTACTCCTCAGCGATTATCTTTCTTTTTAGTTTACAAATTTCACTCCCATAAACCTTTTGTTTTATTTACAGGTATATTAGTTCCATTCACTCACAGAAAATTCCTATGTTTTTTTATTCCTGACTAACTATTTCTTTCTCATATGTGTTTTTCCTCTCTTATAGTGTTTCTTTCTCATTCGTATATGCATTTTCACATTTATTCATTAGGTAATATTAAAATATCATTCATGATGAGATAAAAAAAACTTACACATCTCCTACTATAGTTGCCTAAGTTTTGCCAATATATTATTCCTAATATGATTGCTATTCAAATATAATAATTATTTTGACTTGTCATTTATTTTATTCTTAAAGAAGTGTAATTGAGAATTACTATATTATATTTAATGAATCAATTTTTTAATCAATGGATTTTGATAACTATAAAAATGTTTTCATTTTCATATATATAATGCAAATACATTTAATTATATGTTATAATTCTTTTTAACAAAAACAAAATTATTTAGATTAGAAATGACAAATATATCTATATACCCATAGATTACATATATAATCTTCCATAATAATTTATGGGAGGGTAGTAAGATGTTCATCCAGTAAACAAAACTGAAATTCTATTTTGTCTTATCCTCGTTTCTAAAAACAGAAATTCTTTATTTAATTTTCTTTTTGTGAAATTCTATCATCGTTTCTTAAAACATAATTTTTTTTATTTATTTTTTCTTTTTGGGAAATTCCCATAAGTTAGTCACATTACAAAAGGTGTAAAGCTCCTTGACAATCTGGAAGAGGTGCTATCTTTAGAGATCATAAGGTGGTTTCTTGGGTTGTTTTGCTGCATACTTTGAAATCAAGGATGTTTTATTTGCATAATTGAACTCTGACAATAATGACAATAGAACTTGCTCATCAAAGAAGTTGTGTTAAGGTTTCATCTCAAAACTAATTGGCTGACAATGAGAAGAGTTTATCCAACATGTATTTAAATCACGCCTAACATAATGAAGCTAAGAAGAATATGAAATTGATTATGGTGTGTAAATATATATGTTTTGTAAGGAAAACCAATCAGAGGTGCTTTATGGATGTGTCTAATATGCATAGTTCAGTTTGGGTGCATCATATGTTCATGTGTAGTTTACTTAAATAAATTATGATTTTAATTTGTGCTGGTCCAGTTTTGGAAAGAAAGGAAAAAAAGTTAAAAACTATACCATTTGTAAGTTTCTTAGAACAGAATTCATATCAACTGAACCAGATTGCGACCGGAGAGCCTCCAACCATCGGAGAGTTCCATTATTACCGCGGTATGGGAAGAGTGCAGAGCCATAAGTGATGCACTAAAATCTTAAGACATTAGTTCTATGAGCCTTTTCTACTTATAATTTTTTTTACTGTTCCCCACATATCCAATGTGCGAACTTCACACTTAGAATAAACCCACCAACCTAAAAAACATTATCCTATAGTTATGAAGAAATAAATCCATGCATAAGAAGGGAGAAAGGAAGGGGAAAAAGAGAAACAAAGAAAAGAAATTGTCATACTTGATTGTCAAGACAACAATACTAATACAATCATGAAAGTTCAAGAATACAATATTCATAGGACACCTCTCACATTTATTATTGATTTTAGTTTCATTGAACATCTTTGACTACACGTTGGGACCCAAAAGTGAGAGAAGAAAAGCCCTGTAGTGACCAGATGTTTCTGAATGAACTGCATCATTGAGGGTTTTCTTGTATTTCTTTGAATATTCAACTTTGATATATTGCATATCAATCTCAGTCCTTGTTACAATTACCCTTATGAGTGTGGTATCATTTGTTCCCACACCTTTCATAATATAAAGATATAATCATGTCTTATTGTTATGTAGTCACACATTTTAATCAAGTGTTCTTCCCTGCTTATTATAAATCTAATTCCCACAGTATCAAAGAATATATGTCTGACAAGCGTTGTTAGTGCAGGTGTACAATAATCAACGGTGCATGTTAGTGAGAATATATGCATGTGTACAATAATCAACAGCGCATGCTAATGGGAGCTCTGGCAAGCATTATTGTATAGGTTACGTACAACAACACACATTTTAGAGAAGACTATGGTATATATACAAATCAACAACATTCATAAAAGGGAGCATTGTTCTATATATACAATTCAAGAGCGCATATTATAGACAACATTGTTATATATGATTAATACAATATCGCACATTGTAGAGAACACTATTGTATATATACAATTCAACCACCCTCATTAAAGTCAGGACTGTTGAATTTATCACATATATAACAGTGCTCAATGGAGAAGACGATGTTGTATATAACACATACAACAATGCCTGCAAAAGCGTTGTTAAAGAATTCCTATATTCAAGTGTACTCATATAGACAGCTTCCGAAAGCGTTGTTATTTCTCTAACATGCGGCTGTTGAACTGCAATTCTGGCATAGTGCATAAAAATACATTGAATGGCAATCAAATTTCTCAGGTTTTCAACTATATAATTCATCTTTTTTTGTAAGTCTGTGCTAATGTCACTAACATATATGCATCATGTTGGGCACCCATTTATCACATACAATAAAGCAAAGGAGAAGTTTGAAATAATTCCAATTGAAAGCTTGTTAATAAGGGTAAGACAAAAGACACAAACTGGTTTAGAAACTTCTAAAAACCATTCATAATTTGTACCTTAGTTGGCATGACATTAAATGAAGAAATTACCTAAAGTTGAAGTGAAAGAGAATACCTTAGCAAAATAAGTTCCTGGATTAACAGCACATTGGACTATTGTCAAAAGTGCATGAGCAAAATTCCCAGATGTTTCATTCTTTATTGCCTGCCATATAAACTCAACATGGATAAGCACTTAAAAAATACCTCAAGAAAATTAAGAACATATTTAAAGTAATAAATTAAAAGTGCTTAATATACCTTCTTTAGTGAGTGACCATACATGTCATAGTAATAAGCACTTATGGCAGCCAAATGTGCCCCACTCCTTTCACTAAACATATGAATAAAAGCCTTCTCATTAGTTCCTAGTTTCTTCTCCCCTGCCTTGTAAAGAACCTTTGCATCTTTCTCAGCAATTTCTCTATTAACCTCAAGACCTTCATAACGAGATGTGCTTATGTATGCAAGCAAGATCTAAAGCAAATATTTTACATAACGGTATATCAGTAACAGCAGCAATTTGCATGCTTTAAGGATATAGGGCACATTTGAGGTCAAATAGCTTAAGTAAGTGCTTATTCAGTAATTTTTCGGAATAACATAAAAATAGCTTATTTTCATAAGCTTATTGAGAAAGACAATAAAGCATATAAACTAGCTCTTTTAAACTTACTCATAATCTTGAATGAAGAGAGATTTTCCTTAAATAACTTACTAACTCCTAAAATGTTAGCTGAAGATAAGTTAATATGAGAAAGAGAAACTCCACCTTTTGATGATCCCCTGAGGTATTTGCTTCAATATCATGCTCACGATAAACACCAAACTTAGAATGATAGACCTGTTTTAAATATTGTAACTGTGATGGAGCCCTTGAACATATTACTTCAGTAGCACCTTCAAGGTTTCTGATCACACCTTGAGTTAATTGTTGCATCACGTACCGCAGGGTCATACATCCAAAGCAGAATTGCATCCCGATTAACAGAAAAATATAACACAACGATAAGGTTGAGTTTGGCGCAACAGTAAAGTTGTTGTTTAGTGATCATGAGGTCAGAAGTTCGAATCCTAGAAACAACATCTCCGCTTGCAGGGTAAGGATGCATACATCTATCTTCCTTAGGTTCGCTTATCATTTTTGTTATTATTAGTGAAAACATGTCAATATTCTAAGATAATAGTTTATAGTAGTACCTCTAAATTTCCATGAAGCTCTGAAGCTAAACGTTTGGAGAGTTCCTCAGAATACATTGTTCTGTATTCTTGCTGAACGTAGGCACGTTGTGTAGCATCTCTATGAGCAAGAAGATTGATAACAGCACTAGTGTCACATCCTAATCCTGTGCAAGCATAGAATTAGAATGAAATAAAGGTTTTCAAGGATGAACAAAATGCACAAGTTAAGGTAGATCAAGTATAGAGAAATATCAATTAACTCTTCAGAACACACTTTTATTCTAGAATAAAACTAGATAAAAGATACTCCAAAAAATAGAAATCTAAGTTTAGTTCTAGTAGTGTTCAACATGTAAAGTCCTTTTATGCAGATAAAAGCTTGTAAATAGCAAAATGGTTAAGAATGCAGTAACAAATCCATTGACTTAGAGCAATTTCTCCAAAAAAAAGTGATGCATAATATGAGACATATATAGTCATATACTACTGTATCATTCTTCTATGGGCTAAGTGAAATAAGCATATAAATGGGTTTGACACCACATCATGACCCAAAATCTTAAGGCATTAGGTCTATAGGTCCATCCACTTATATGTTTTTCAACTCATCCACTTTTACACAATGTGAGACTTCTTCATTCACACTTGGAATACCCAACAAGAAGAATTGGTATTCAGAGAATAAGTAAAGAAAAGAAGAATGAATTTCATTGACTAAAATTGAATGAATTTACACATGAACCATGACTTTTATACAAGCATTATAAAAGGAAAGTTATCCTAATAAACTAAACAGAAAAGCTAACTAACAAAAAGTACATCACTCCATCAAATGATTTGGATATACATAATACAAAGAAGTATATATGTTTCTTTCTTACTAAGAAAACAATTACAAACATGCCCTTGAATATTTATGTTCAACATTATATCAGCAACAATTTGAGAGAAAGAGGGTACCCTTGAAAGCATGGTGAAGCTGCATGGCATCATCTCTAGGGGAAGGAGGAAGAGGAGGTACACTAAGGGTAGACATGTTCCTCAGTGAAAACAAACAAATTAATAATGAGTGACACTAAGGGAAGAAGATAGAAAGTAGAAAGAGAAAAGCAATAGGGTGGGGTTCAACTAAATGCAACACAGCAACAATAGTTTTGTCCTTGTATAATATGAACCACTTGTTTCATTTTTTGCTTTTGGTGAATTCATTCATGTCATCATAGACATCATAAATTTTTGACATGTAATACTTGAAGTGTTTTAAAAATACTGAACAAACATGGATAGATTGTGTAGTTTATATAGAACAACGATCATCTGTTTCAAAAGATTCATGTCTCCATGTCCCAAGCCAATTATATTATATTAAGTAATGTAAAAAAAGTACGTGACATTTTGAATTTTTTAATTTTTCTATTTTTTAATTTTTATATTAATTACGTGACATTTTTTTTACTGGTTTGGGACACAATAGGACACCATTTTTAGGACAGGTGATCTCCATTCCTTTATATATGCTACAATCTCACTCTCTTGCAATCCTTCTTCAAATATATATTTTTTATGGGTAAAAATGCGGTCATTTTATAAAAATTAGTAAATTAAGGTAATAAATTTGTAGTTTGTATATGTTAATATCTGAATAAAGATATTATAGAAGAGTCAAATACTTCAATTTTCTTTTGATTTTAATGACAAATATATTATTTTATTATACTTAAATA
This sequence comes from Lupinus albus, assembly GCA_009771035.1. Lineage (NCBI taxonomy): Eukaryota > Viridiplantae > Streptophyta > Magnoliopsida > Fabales > Fabaceae > Lupinus > Lupinus albus. The sequence goes on along the minus strand of CM020022.1, from coordinate 3,397,941 downwards.
GAATAATTGTGTCATTACATGACAGAATAATTGTGTCATTACTTAATGGAAATGATTCATACTCTTAATATCTCACTCTATTGCTATTCAGACGTCATTCTCCAAATGTTTTTCCCCTTTGCATGGAAGATTTTGTAATTTGTATATGCTAGATTGCTAGTATCTTTCTAGCTAAGGCTGTTCTAAGTTTTTTATGAGTACAAATGTACCCATACATGCATGCCCACATTTTAGAAAAATTGATGAACTAAAATGGTAAATTTTATAGTTTGTACTTTGTACATGCTGCTATCTTATTCTGTCGTTATTCACATGATATTCTCCAACTGTTTTTTTATGAATAAAAATATGGGCAAACTTAGTTTGTATACGGTGTTATCTCACTCTATATTTCTATTAGGAGACACTTCATTGATTGTGGAAAGCTTAAGGTGTGTTTGCTTTTTATATCAATAAAAACATAAAACGAAGGTAAAAACACATTGTTGTTTTTATTTTATATTTTAAAAAATATGAGTTTTATTTTTAGAAATTTTGAAAATGAAAAAAATGTCATTTCTGAACATTTTCAATAATGAGGAGATTACATTTTATTGAAAACTTTAAAACTTTGTTCCTCCACTTGTTTAATATTTTTTTATATTTTAAATTTTCCATTTTATTTCAAAATTGTTGATATTTTTGAAACTCGATACATATTTATATTTTATTTTTTAATTATACCCTTATTTATTACTCATTTTAACCATATGTTTCTTCATTTTTTAATTCAATTATCAACGTGTATTAAATGTGACTATTTAGTCAAATTGTACCGAATTTGTATATTATTTAATAATTTCTTAAACGCATAAATTTAAATATCAAAAGATATGTGAAATGAGGGGATAATTATTATATCCACTAATAAACAAAACCTCAAAATCAATCGATGAGTGTATCCCCATCGAGATCATCACACATATTCATACTATCTGCTGAAATAATTAGACGACCACTATGATAATACACAATTTTGGGATGAAAATTGACATCATTGAAGTTATTGTAACCTCAACTACATAATAGAACTTTAGTATTTAATTGTAACTTTAATTTTTTTGAAGAGCATATGCAACTTTATAATGTTAGTTATGACCTTTCGTATGCATTTGTGATAGCTAATGATCAACTCCATCAATTAAAATTGTTCAATGTATTAATAAGAATTTTTTGTTGTTGAAATCACTAACTTCACTATTTTAGTGATTAAAATTTAGATTGAATTAATTGCAATGATGTTCTGGATTGTGAAGTTTAGAGTAAATAATTTTGAAAATGAAAATGTTAATAACAAACATGTTTTGAGGAAATGAAAATGTGAAAATGAAAATTGTTTTTTGAAAATGAAAATAAAAATATAAAAAACTTCTTCAAACCAAACACACTCTTATTTTTTTTTTTTTTTTGTAATTTCTTTATTTCCTTTCATACACATACATGATAATATCACATCCATTTGATTTAATAAAAAATTTAAATGACAAAAAAGTAACTATGGAAAATTGTTCTTAGGATTGCTAAACTTTGGGATGTCTAGATACCATCCAAAACATGAGACCTTCACATAACTTATGTGATGCACAATTTTAATATTTCATGAAAGGATGCAATTCACAAGTGGCACCTTCACATATTCCAAAACATAAGCTATGCCAAACATGCTCCATCTTCGATCCTTAACTTTCTCCCATGCATCCTTTTCCTTCAAAACTATACCAAAATCAAAACCATTTTGAATTAATATATGTTGCTACCATATTTGTTTATTTTCATTGTGATACTCAAATTAACAAAAAAAAAAAATATACCCATTATTCTTTCACACTAAAAGTCATGTCATTACATATTCTAATAATTTGTTTTGAATTGTGTATTAGTTGAGCTTGTCTATGCTACTTTTCTATGTCATTTTTATGTGCTACTAGTTACAAATTGAAGTAATATAAACAACTTGTGCTGGTATCGGTGGTATAAATAGTGACATATAATAAAGATTTATGTTCTTTTACATTGCCCTTATCCACTTTTAGCTTTTCCTATATTTGGGAATTACACATTCTCTACCCTATTTTTGCCTTTATCAGCATTTTGTATTCCATAACAAACATTAACTTCCACAACTTCTCCTCTTCTTTCTTTTTTCCTTAAAACTTTCTACGTAGAAAAACAACAAAATAAACAACCCAATAAGAAAGAGAAGAAGAAGGAGGAGGAGGAAGAGGAGTTGTTGTTGTTTCTGAGTTTCAAAGAAAAAAAACATGGCGACCGATGCATACATTTTGAAAGAAAGTGCTTTATTATCCATGCGAGCGTTAAAGAGTCTCTTCACGTTGATACAAGAAGTTATGATGATATTGGTGTTACCCTTCAGAGGAAGGAGGAAGGTTTCTCATCATCAGATGGAGAAAGATGAGAAGCGTCATGATTGCCACCGGAAAGGGACGGTGGTAAGAGTGCCGGCGAAGATGGTACCTTGGAAGAATAGTATTAGCATTAGCAGCAATGGTGGTGGTGGAGCCATGAAGGTGGTGGATCAGGTTGTTATGGTGAGGAGGGAAATGGCTGTAAGGAGAGTTATGGAAGAGGATAATGATGAAAGCTGTGTGAGGGAATATTGGCTTTTTGGGACAAGAAGGGGTGACACCATTTTCACTCAATCTTGGACACCAGTTTCTGTTCAGATCAGGTATCTATGGATTTGATCATACTTTCATACATCTATAAGCAATGAGTTAAAATCCTCTCCATTGACAAATAATTCAAAAATCAAAGATAAATACAATATCTGATGACATATATATATATATATTTTTCATTACAATATAATTACACTTTAGTTATGCATGACATATAGTTTAGATAATAATAGTTGTGTACCCAAATTCAAAATTTTCAATATATGGTTCATGTATGTTTCTCCGCATCCGCATGTTATTATATGAATAAAAAAAAAATAAAAAAATAAAAGGTAATATTTTGTTTAGTTTGGGATGGTAAAATGAGATACAAAGAAGTAATTTCTATTCGTATATTTGAATGCAAATCTTCTCCATCAAGAGGTGTGTGATGTATCCTAAAACAATTATTAATGGTGCAAATTTAAATTAATTTTAAATCAAATAATATCCAAAATTATAATAGCCTTATACTCGGATGAATCTCATCCTATGTATAAGTAATGTTACATATTTGGTAGCTTATAAGTTATCTTAACATTAAATAATAGAAGTATTAAATAAAGAAGTAAATATAATATTGATATATATATAAAACAATTTACATTCTTTAATTTCATATTAATATTATAAGTTGAACTATAAGGAAGATATATGTAGAACTATTCCTTTCTTATTTTGCTTGGTCCTAAAAATAACCACACTTGTTTTGTAGACAAAATTTTGACATAGAGGACATTGTGTAGTGGTTGAAGTTTGAATCTACTACTTATGTGTTATGTCTCACAACTTTGTCAATTAAATTATCTTTTCTATAACATGTTCTTTTCATTTGATGGTTAAATAATTCAAAATTTAAATTCAATATTTTAATATATAAATAAATTATTTAATGGCAGAATGCATATGTTGGTTGTGAAATAACATTTTTTATATTACCAACTTTGTGCAGGGGAATTATTCTTCTTATGCATGGACTTAATGAACACAGGTTTGTAATTTATAAAATTTCTAGATGGAAAAAAACTAGCATAATTTCTCAATATTATTCCATTCCATGCTTTTCTGAAGCCATATCCATTATTCTCTGACAGTGGTAGATATAGTGATTTTGCAAAGCAGTTGAATGCCAATGGCTTCAAGGTTTATGGGATGGATTGGGTTGGTAAGTCAGAACCAAATTATGATTTATGATCATGCATGAATTAGGTACTATTAAATGGTATTTACTATTTACTATGCCTTATGAGTTTATTTAGATATTCCATATGACCCCATTTGATAGGTGTTTTTTCCTAAGTTATGCCCTAGTTTTGTGAGTTTGGAATTGTGACTAAATTTTCTTTTGACATATTTTGTCACCCCTTGTATATATGGTACTTTCATTGGATTGTAAAAGACAGTGATAATATCTTTTTCTTTTTTTAATTTGGTAGTTTAGTGATCACATTTCTTCAACATGCATCTATATTTGGATGTTGCAGGGATAAGTTATTTGGATGCCATAAAGTAAAATGTGAAGCTCCTGTTTATGAGTAAGCTTATTATCTAAGAGTATTGTATCTGGTTTGTATCTTTAAGATGGGTAAAACAAGATACATGATTTGGCACATATTTCATAGATTATGCCCTTAAGTCTTTTAGATTATCAATTCAAGAGTAGTATTTTAATTCACAGAAGCTTACATAAATAAGTGTTCTCTCCCTTTGTTTAGTGATTTTATGAAGCATGTGTATGATATTTTGAAGGAATACCAAACTGTGTGTTCATCTTTTTTTTTTTTTGTCTTTGATTAAAGTGTTGAGAATTAAGTCCTATATCGTTTGTGTCACTCTATCAGGTATTGTTTAAATACCTGTTGGACTAGTTCTCTAACTTTCAATTGGTTTTGAGATGAAAACTTAACATGTTATCTGAGCTAGAGTCGAACTTCTCTCCCTGTCTAATTGTAAGTTGGTTTTGAAAAGAAACATAACACATCTTAATTTAAATTAAGACAAATAAGTGCTTAAAATTTACTTAGTCAATTTTTCACTTTGGATGGTAAGTTCCCTATTCTTCATGAGTTAATGCATATTAAGGTTCCAAAAATAGCAACTTGGTGCTAAGGTTATTATAGTTTCAGTAGATTGTGTTCTACTCCTTTTTGTCTCCTCCATTTTCAGTATATGCTGAAATTTCTTTTTTTCTTCCTTAGGCCATGGTGGAAGTGATGGATTGCATGGATATGTTCATTGTCTTGATGATGCTGTTTCTGATATGGTATGTTCTAGGATCTACACACAAATTCTACAATATTTTATGAACAAAAGGGGCTGCATGTGACTACTTATGTCTTAACTCTTAAGGATATATATGCTTTGTCTATTAGAAGTAAGACTTAAAGAGAGAGAGTTTATTGAAGTATGAATGAATTATCTTGTTCTGATAAAGAATCTTCAATTGTTTTATAAACAGAAAGTATTTCTTGAGAAAATTCTAAGTGAAAACCCTGGGCTTCCATGTTTATGCTTTGGACACTCAACAGGTGCAGCCATTACTCTAAAGGTATGGTTAATCAAACAAAGTAAAATTAGATTCATGAAGCTTAAGTATGGGAAAAGAAGGTTGAGAACCTAAGGAACAATAAATTGATTCAGTTTTTCACTGCTATATTATTGTAGGTACTGTTTGATCCAAAGTTTGAAGCCAAAATAGTTGGTGCTGCATTCACATCACCTGCAGTTGGAGTTGAACCTTCTCATCCAATTTTGTTGGTTAGTAGAATGCTATTATTTCATACAAATTTTCTAAGTTCAATTATTATTCGATTCCTATAAGCTATACTTATTGAGAGAGACAATCATGCACTTCAAAAGACATTAGTTCCTTACCTACTGAAAGATACCCTTGGTGGTAGCAAAAAAGTACAAATTTTCTAATTCTAGTAGATACCTGCTAAGGGTTGATACCTTCATTATCCATCAGAATAAATGTGTTAAAATATATATTTGGTGGGGAAGATTCACGTACTTCAAGAATAAGTGAAAAAACTCTACTCTACATCATAATCATTCATTCTTGAAAAATCTAATGTTTGAATTAGTTAATGGATGTAAACCATTAGATTTTACAAGAATGAATGACTAAGATGTAGAGTAGATTTTTTCCATTTACTATTGGAGTAAGTGGATCCGATGGATAAAAAATAATAATACATATAAAGATATGAGGAGGGATCCAGCTACTCCAAGAGTAAGAAACTTACTCCACCTCTTAGTCATCAATTCTAGAGAAATCCAATGGTTTGAATTAGTGAGTAGATCTAAATCATTAGATTTTCCTAGAATTGATGGCTAAAATGTGAAGTAAGTTTAAAAAACTTACCATTGCAGTAAGTGAAACCCCTTCCTAGAGATATAATGACTAATTGACAACCAAAAAAACTATTTATAAGGATCAAACTGAAAATGAATATCACCTATAGTTTAACCGAATATATAAAACATCTCATGGTTGCACATGCATGCATAACAATGAGTAAAAAATTAAACCATACTTCATGTCCATAATTTCTTCATTATTACAGGTACTTGCTCCTATAATTTCATTTTTGCTACCAAGATATCAATGGAGATCTGCATATAAGAAGGGTTTACCAGTTTCTAGAGATCCACAAGCTCTTATAGCTAAATATTCAGACCCTCTAGTATGTACTGGTGATCTTAGAGTACGTACTGGCTATGAGATTCTTCAAATTACAAGCTACTTGCAGCAAAATTTCAGAAAATTGAGAGTTCCATTTTTAGTTCTGCATGGCACTGCTGATTGTATCACTAAACCTGAAGCTTCTAAAAAATTGTATGAACAAGCATCCTCATGTAACAAAAGTATCAAATTATATGAAGGATTCTCACATGACCTACTCTTTGAACCCGAGCGAGATGCTATCGCACGAGACATAATTCAATGGGTGAATAGTAGAGTATAAGGTATATAGCAATAACAACCGAACCTTAATCTCATTAGGTGGGGTACATTATAAGGTTAGGTAGAATATTGAGAAAAAATATCGTGTAAAGAAAAATTCGAAAAGAACCACTTATTTTACTTATTACTATTTCATGTTAAGATCCTTCTAGTGAAGTAGATAAAAAACATGAAGCCATGTAAAACTGAGGTATTTTTTTCTGTTTCATTTATATAATATATAAGTTAGGTAATATGTTATTCTACTGAGTTTTTTCTACGCTGAAGTGATTGATATACTAATTAATTATGTACACAATGTAAAGATTTTCAAACTTGAAGGTCCAATATAGTCTTCGTTTCTTCTGTAAGCAGATGATAATGTTTTCTTGCAGAAAACTAGGTAATGAATCTGAATAAAATGCAAGTAGAAAATTGAAATTCTGAGCTATGGGTCTCTATTTTTATGGATAAAGCTTGTTAGTTGTTATGTGAGAGTTGTGAACAAAAACATGTTATTGGGAGACCAAAACTATTCTCTACTGATGCATTAGGAAGGATTTTCATTGTCTTCTCCAATATTTGGAACCTTTTGGTCAACTCGCTTAAGAAAGTACCCATACAATATCCTTGGAATATTTCTCTTATGGTGTTGATTCAAACCTACAAGAAACAGTATTAAAAACGACTATACAGATGTATAGAAACCTATTGAATATATATCCATAACATATTGTCAGAGATGGCCTAACCAGTTACTTGGGGGTTACATGGTCAAATTTAAGCTTATTTTTTTAGTGTGTTTGCTCACTTGACTTTTAAGTGGAAAGAAAAAGAAAGGTTTGGAAGTTATAATATATGTTTATGTGATTGCTCTATATTTTCTTTTTCTACTCTTAAACTCAACTTCTAAAGAAATCCTTAATGTAATATGCAGATTAAACAAATTGGTGGTAGATTTCCCCTCATTAAGTGGTATTTCATCCATTTATAGGGAAAATCTACTCTATTGTTCTGCACCCTCTACTCTTTGATTCTGCATGTAATTACTTATCCTAATTCTGCTTTGTTTCTAATAGGGAAAATCTACTACTTGATTCTGTTTGAGAATATTTTTCAACCTCATTCAATTTGGTATTAGTGGTACCTAACATTACTCCACTTACCTACCTTGGTATATATGAAGGAAGTTAGGATTATAGAAGAATATTATAAAACCATTGTTATACTCGAACAACACAACCCGACCTTACTTGCTCATGACCTGATTATAATTGAGTCTGAATAGGGTTAGGTCTAGTGTTGGGTTAGGTTCAAAAATTAAATCTGATTAATATTCAAGGTCGGGTAGGGGACAAACATGACCCGACCCGTTATGTAGTCATTCACTCGTAATATTTATATGTGTCTCTATTCAATTGTGTACAGAGTAAATGATATATATTTAATAAAAAATATCATTGATTAACAAAATATATATATATATATATGGGGAGGGATCCACTTACTCCAAGAGTAAGTGGAAAAACACTTACTCCACATCATGACCATTCATTCTTGAAAATCCAATGGTTTGAATTGGTGAGTACATCTAAACCATTGAATTTTTCAAGATTGGATGACTAAGATGAAGAGTAAGTGTTTTTTGGAGTAAGTGGATCCCTCCTATATATATATATATATCATTTTATATGTCAAATTAGTTATACATAATAATAATAAGTAACATTAAAAATATTTTATCTGGTACGTATTACATTTAAACGGATCTAGGGTTAATTTCAGGTTCAAAGGCTGACCCGATCATTATTTATGGTCAGATTAACCTTACCTCTATGGTCGAGTCGGAATTCTTACAAATAACTCCACCTACATTTAGACATGGTAAAGAGAAACCTTATGCTACCCAATGCATTATATTCTCACCCAGATCCTTATCCCTATCCTTATATATGACTTCAAGTGGGAGAGAAAACTAAACTAGTTAGGTGATTCGAATTAGAAGTTGGAAAGGTAAAAGCCGAACTCTACTCCACCAAAAGACTCCTTCCTCGCGTGCACAAAACCTAAAGTCTACTTTTGTGGCAGTATAAAAACTCATTTACATGAATGCAATAACGATGACGTTTAAGATAATGGAATCACCACCGTCACTTCAGACAGATATATTCCACCGTTAACTGACTCCGTTTACTTTTAAGCAACTACAGCAGCATCTCCCAACTCAGTTTCACAACTCACAAACTCATTCCCCATTTTTGTCTTCTTCTCTTTCTCAGCTCAGAATCAAAAGAAGATGATAAAACCTTTTCACTTTCTCTGATTCTTTCTATTTTCACATTTCATTTTCTCACACTTTTCACTTTCTCTGATTCTTTCTATTTTCACTTTTCATTTTTCATTTTCTCACACTTTTTCACTTTCCAAACACATCACAGAAACTCTCGAATGGCATCGGAGTCAACCGAAGAAGACAAAAAATGGCAGGACATGCTCCGCCGCATGCTTCCCGCCGGAGCTCCGTTACCGGACGAGGAGCACCTCGATTATTCCTTCGCCGTTGAGTATGCTGGATCTCCGGTACCCTACGATGTCCCTAGGGTTGATCCACTAGAAATTGCTTCCGGTGGCGGTCCGTTTCGAACTCCATCGATTGCGTCTTCCGCTTCCGATCACGCATCTTCCGTCGCGGTTCCGGTTGTTATGCCGGTTCATCATCGGTTTTCTAGGTTTATCCGAGTCCGCAATGGCGGTTTCAATCGGGAACCGCGAAGTCCGGTCGAGAGTCAACGGTCGTCTTCGGTTTCCAGGACGCAGTTCGATTCTCGGAGCGGCGAGGTTGTTCGCTCCGATTTCTCAGTTGAAGTAGCTGAACGCGAATTAACTGCTGATTTCTCGGATTCAGTTGAGCCGATGCCGAAATCCGCTCCTCTACGGAGCGATGGCGCGGTGGAAGGTAAGCGCCCTACTACTGTGACTTTTCGTACTCTGAAGGATTCGGAGGATGATCATGATTATGATGGTTACCTTTCGTCGCAATCGGTGGCGACTGAGCCGGTAGGATCACCATTTACTTCGGTGCGTTTGCCGAAGAAGAGGTGGATTTGTAGCAGGTGTGGGAATAGAAATAGGTTGAAGGAGAAAGAAGCGTGTTTTGTTTGTGATTCAAGGTATTGCAGTAACTGTGTGCTGAAGGCGATGGGGTCAATGCCTGAGGGGAGAAAATGTGTGAGCTGCATTGGAATGCCAATACATGAGTCAAGGAGGTCAACCTTAGGGAAGTGTTCTAGAATGTTGTCTAGAGTGTGTAGTCCTTTGGAAATTAAACAGATAATGAGAGCTGAAAAAGAGTGTGCCGCGAATCAGCTTCGGCCGGAGCAGCTCATTGTCAATGGCAGGCAGTTGCGGCAAGAAGAATTGGCTGAGATTCTTGGTTGTCCTATCCCTCCACAGAAGTTGAAGCCTGGGAGGTATTGGTATGATAAGGATTCTGGACTTTGGGGCAAGGTAATTGAAAATTTGAAAATGTACAAATTGTGTTTCTAAGTTACTGATTTTAGGTTGTTTTTACTGTTTTCTTATATTATATACTTAATTTAGAAGTGATGGGTTTCAGGAGGGTGAGAAGCCCGATAAGATAGTAAGTTCAAAGCTAAATATTGGTGGGAAACTTCAAACGGAAGCAAGCAATGGGAATACACGAGTTTACATGAATGGCCGTGAAATAACAAAGGTTGAGCTTAGAGTGTTGAAGGTAATCATGTTTCTCCATGCGTTTTGCCTTGATTTAGTTCCATACCGAACTGTAAAACATTTCAATATACCAGAAGGCTTGGTATCAACTTGTTTATTTTCCTGTGTGCAATTTTTTCTATGCTCCGGTTACAACTAAGGGTTTGTGTAGAAAATATTCACTGTTGAATGCATTTATAGGCAATTAGTTGTCCTCCTATAGCGATAGTACGACAATTACTGCTTTTAATCATAAAAGTTCTGGATGTTTCTTGTTATAATCGAATTGTTACCAAACACTATCAATGTTTAAGTAAAAGGCATTAAATAAGCTATACTATATTTGCAAAGTAACATATTGTCAATGAAATAGATCATTTATATCTAATCCTAAACTAGCATAATAATTATTAGTATTTTGGTGTGTTTCCCTTTAAGTTTAGACATATATTTCAAACACTTACTGCGTGACTGCCAGTAGCACTAGAAGTCAAGAACTCTGTTCATCCAGTTAAATGTATTGAGAGCTTCTACTTGTTGATAATCAAGTTTTTATCATGAGTATAGATGCAGAATGCCTGAATCCCTTCGATTTTTGTCTAAGAAATTCCTTCATGGTTGGTTGTTGTATTTACTTAGAATGTGTATGGAAGTTTGTTTTCCTGCTGTTTATTTCTTTTATGTCTGTTTTCTTTTTTTGATTATCAAGTTTCTGTCCCAAATACAGCTCTTCTGAATCCCTTTGATTTGGTCTAATGAATTCCTTCATGGTTTTATAATAGTCCATAATTTTTGTTGTTGTTATATAGAATTTGTATTAGAAATGTCTTACCTTGAATTAAGTTTTTTTTCCTGCTTTATTTTAATTCTTTAGGGTTTCTTTCCATTTCTAACAACCATGAAGGAATTTCTTTGAACAAACAATCAACGATGCTTTCTTTCCAATGCAATGTAAGATCTTATACTGTTATATGAAACTTGTCTTGGAAGAAAGACATCAAGAACCTTCCCATGGACCATTTTGCTCCCCTCTTTTACATGACTGTAGATAATCTTAACAATTAAGTAAAGTAAATCTTGTCTTTCTTGTTCCTCTAGATGTGATACTGATCCAATTATATACCATTAGTCTCTTAGGTTATAACATTTGATCTATACACAATTAACTTCAATGGAAGTCTGCCGATTGTGTTTTTGTTTATCTTTTTGCAATGCGTTGTTTTTATCATGAATTGATTTGTAACTTATTTAACTATGATTTCAGCTAGCAAATGTACAATGTCCACCAGATACCCATTTCTGGGTTTATGATGATGGATCATATGAGGAAGAAGGCCAAAATAATATTAAAGGGAACATATGGGGAAAGGTTCTCTCTTATCTGATAATAATATTTACCTGTTATTTATCTTGAGCTTGAAAGCATTTGTCTTGATTTGGTTTTTTATACAATATTGGTTTGGTTTATGGTAGGCAGGCGTCCACTCGTTTGATTTGTTCATTGTTCTCATTGCCTGTACCACCTAATAGTCCTTCTGGTGTCGAAGAAAATGCAACTAACAATTCCACAAGGTCTGTGCCTGAGTATTTGGAGCATGGTAGAGTTCAGAAACTTTTGTTGTTTGGCATGGAAGGATCTGGAACAGCCACTCTCTTTAAACAGGCATGTTTCTTTGTTCTTTTCTCTAAATTCTGCCCTCTCTCCCCCTTTTTGTCTCAAGCTTGCAAGTTTTTGTGCCTTTCTGTGTATGTTAACTTTGGTTTGGCTGTTTTGGATCACCATCTTCTGATTTCCTATTTTCTGGACAAAGGGCTTTAGTGAAGACTGAAGAGTCATAGTTTACATGGTTGGTTCTGAGCTTTGGATGCTAGTATACTGCTAGTTAGGATAGTTCATATCGATGCAGTAGGCTATTCTCTTAAGGATTTTAGATTTGTTATTATTAACTACATTGCATCATGCATATATATACAAAAATAAAAAAACTTTATACATGTACACATTCAAAGCAAACAGGAATGCTTCAACCCATTCACTAGTAAACTTCTACTTAAATACCATTTTATACATATATTCACATATATATCAATAATTAATTATTGTAATACGAAATCAAGTAACAGAACCCAATAATTAATCAAAATAATTACATGTCAGTTTAGACATATATGCATATAGATAGATAATGTAATTATTTTAATGTGAATTGAATCTAACCTAGTAGTAAAATACACTAATTAAATAAAATAATTACACCATTTTAAACATATATGGATGCATAGCTGAATCCAGCTATAAAATCGACTAATTAAATAAAAATAGTTACATGCCATTTTTAGACATGATTGTATATCCTCATGCAATCAATCATTATAATATGATGATACCAAACCAAACTTCTCAAGATTTAAATAGACTATAGATCCTATAAGGATTCTGTTAAACTTGTTTGTTCTTTGTGTGAGTATAAGAATTCTTTGTGCTCTACATTATTTTATCATCTTCGTGAGAAATAGCTAGTGCAAGTTTTTTCTTTTTCTTTTATATTGTTTATCCTTGTCATTTTCCCATTGCATCTTTAATTGCTTTAATATTTATATCTCTATACACTTTTGTGTTGTTATTTACAATGGAAATGGAGAATCATAAGAAAAAAATTCGAAATCTGAGAGTGGTCAAAGCTACTGGTGGACATCATAGAGCTCTATTGTGCAAATGTTTTACAATAACATATCAAGTTCGATTCGGCAGTGTGTGCAAGTTGTGGCTATCTTGTACTGCCAACAAGTCCGACATTTGGGTCCCAGAGACCCCATGGCTATTGCCCAAAGATGATAGTTCACAATTTTGGACTTTTCAACAATGCAAACCAGAAAGTTCATAATGTTCACAAACCATTCAAGCCCTTTTATGATTCCTTCCCCATGGGATGGTTGATCATTCATATTCCACTTAAACTCTTTATTTTGAATCCCTCCTCCAGATTTGGAATTGAACTCCCTCCTAAGACCAAAATCCTGACTTTTATTTCCTCCAAGAGATTTGATTCTGCTTGCATGGCCTCTCCTATTGCTTTGCGATTTTGACTGAATCACTAGTACTACTCTCCTTACCTAGTACTATAAATTCTACCCAGACAGATATTGAAAAATATCCATTAAATGTTTATTTGGTGGAATTTGAATGTAGACTATTAGTTGCGAAGTGGCATTATGGCATTTCACATCTTGTGAGGCAAACCCCTAGATTTGTTATTTTGGAGGTCCAAGAAAAGTGTACTTCATCCCAGCTGGTGAAGGTGGATAGCTTGGGAAACCATGTTTTATTTGTGGCTGACTACAATTGTGAATCTCTTCATTCTGAACACTGTGCAGGACTTCACAGCAATACCATATACTTCGTAGGGTACACTGGATGCATCCTTAATAGTGCTGAATCGGGAGAGTTTTCAGTTACAAGTGGAACTATGCGTAGGACACCTCATAACATTGACTTTTTTCACTTTGTGTTTGCATTTGAGTGCGACTGTAAATGTAACTTTCCCTGTGGATAAAGCCCCAAAAAAGAAGAAAATCTCAAATTGAAAACTAATGTACTGTGATAATTTGGATCTTTTGTAAACTTTGAAATTAAATTTCAACTATGTATCATGGGAGGAGATCCACTTACTCCAGGAGTAAGTTAAAAGAATCTACTCCACATCTTAACCATCCATTCTAGGAAAATTCAATGCTTTGAATTAGTGAGTAGATCTGAACCATTAGATTTCACTATAATAGATGGTTAAGATGTGGAGTAGGTTCTTTTAACTTACTCCTGGTAAGTGGATTTTTCCCCATATATTATTAATAAAAATTGAAGTATATTTTGTTGAGAAGTGAATGCTTATTCCATGGTCAGTAGGCAGCCAATCTAACACATTTTGTACATGTACACAGGTGAACAGACAGTCTGACACATTTTGTATAACTATGTTTTGCTTACTATCTTTTCTTTCTTTTTTTATATACAATTATGATTAGAAATGGATGCATTAGGGAGAATGTTGGAGTAGCTTTTATGGTAGAAAAATGGTAGAATTGCACTTAAGGTGGTTAGGACATGTATGGAGGAGATCGTTAGAAGTCCTGATACGGAGATTAGATCAAATATAAGTTAGTCTAATTTCTAGAGGAAGAGGGGGGCCAAGAAAAACCAACGGCGAAAACGATTTGGAAAGATTTAGAGATCAATACTTTGCCAATGAACATGTTTTATGATAGATTATTATGATATCATTCGAACCATGAAGCCGACCTCACCTAGTGAGATTAAGACTTGGTTGTTGTTGTTGCTCGTGTTTATGCTAGGAGGGCGAGCCTTGACACAACAATTAGATTGTTTGCTTTATGATCAAGAAATCATGAGTTCAAATCGTGCAAAATAACATCTTCTATTGGGAGGGTAAAGGTTACGTACATCTACCCTCCCCAAATCTCACTAAGTGAGAATCTTGTGTACGAAACCACCCAATTTTAGCCGACTCCACCTAGTGGGACCTAGGCTTGGTTGTTTGTGTTTATGCTACAATATCAAACTACCAATTTTTTTCATGATTCTTATTTACTTCCGTTAATGAGAATACTCTCTTCACCTATCCATGGAACAGGCCAAATTTTTATATGGAAACAAGTTTTCTACTGAGGAGCTGCAAGACATCAAGCTCATGATCCAAAGCAATATGTACAAGTATCTCAGCACTCTACTTGAAGGACGAGAGCAATTTGAAGAGGAAGCACAGAAAGAATCTACTTCACTAGATGGTGAAGGATCTGGACCAGGTAAAATTTTATTTTCTTGCCTTTAGTGTGTAGTAATGTAATAAATGCTCACAATTTGGTCCAATTCGAATGTTAAACTTCTTCGAAATTAACTTTAGTTGTCTCATTTTTTCTGTTGTCTAACAATATTGAACCTTTATATTGATAATGATGAGAATCTATTGATAATATCAACAACCACCAAAGCTTAGATCACTAGGTGGGTCAACTACCTCAGTCAATTATGCCATTGTGCTCTAGAAAAAATAATTTTTTATAAAACTAAATTAAGGTCCTTTTAATGGTTATTTACTGTCTTAGTAAGAGTTTCACTCATGTAGCCGACCTCACCTAGTAGGATTAAGGCTTGATTGATGTGTATTATTTCTACAAGGCAATACAACTATGCTATAACTGTTATATTGGCTCGTTTGAATTTTTGAGTAATAATTTTTGTAGTTTGCAATTGTCATGCCTCTATTTTCTATATTGTGGATTTTATGAATGAATCAATTTGCGAACAGACTTTTCTCAATATATTTGGAAAATCTGTAGTTTTTTGAGTGAATCTCATTCTGAAATTTAGCAGAAACAGCAGCTGTCGAAAACAAGTCAGCCATTTACTCAATCAATCAAAGATTCAAGCATTTTTCTAATTGGTTATTGGAGATTATGGCTACGGGAGATTTGGAGGCTTTTTTCCCTGCTGCCACACGGGAGTATGCTCCTATGGTAGATGAGATTTGGAGAGACCCTGCTGTTCAGGAAACATACAAGAGAAGAGAGGAATTGCATAATTTTCCTGATGTTGCTAAATATTTCTTAGATCGGGTATGTCTCCACTGTTTCTTTTTCCCTAATTTTTTTGTTGAGAAGTATTCCTTTTTTTCTTGTATATTATCTATTTGAATATCTGTAGTGTCTCCAAATATTACAACTAAATATTTGTTCCTTAATGTAGTGAATATCTGGGTTTAGTGCCTTCCCAAACTATTATTTCACCGTATACTTTCTCATTCGGTTAGCTTGGTAACAGCTAATATGATTGAAACACTAAAAGTGCGAAAAAGGTTGTTTGGTTGTTTATATATATAGAGAGAGAGAGACATAAATTAATTATAATCTGTTGAGAGTATCTAGTAAAAAATTTCTTGTAGAAATTAGAAATTGGTGGAAAATCAGTGAGATTGATGAAAAAAATATAAGAGTGAATACCCACTAATCCTTAAAAAAATTTGCGCGTACCAATTTAATTCCCGGAAAAATAAAATCTAAATTAGTACTCAATGATTGCAAATATAAGTTAAAATAGTCTCTATCAGGTGTCATAAAACATGTTAAAAAGAACTGATCTGACCCACAATATATATTTTTGGGGACCAGTTTGGATTTTTCAATTTTGTAAGGACCAAATTGGTGCACATGAAAATTTTGAAGGACTAAAATTGGTATTTACTCAAAAAATAATTGTTGAGATCGATCATTGAACTTTCCTTACGGAATTTGTTTTCTCTATTAATTATATATAAATTAGTTGATTTGATTGAGAGTATCTAGTATGCTTTTTTGTAGAAATCAGAAATTGA
Organism: Lupinus albus; assembly: GCA_009771035.1. NCBI lineage: Eukaryota > Viridiplantae > Streptophyta > Magnoliopsida > Fabales > Fabaceae > Lupinus > Lupinus albus. The sequence continues at coordinate 3,381,157 of CM020022.1, read as the reverse complement.
TGGAAAATAAGTGAGAGTGATGGAAAATTGAACATAGAAAAATTGAGCTTTTCAGTTTAGAAAAACATTAAACTGAGGAACAGCTTTCAGCTTAAGAGGAGCTTTTTCAGTCGGACAAAATATGAAACTGAGGAACAACTTTTGCTTTTATTTTCAAAACTTTGATTTTTGGCTTCTCCTTAGTCCTTGTAAGGAGCTTTTAATCTAGAGATAAGCCTGGCCAAACATAACCTTAGAATGACTGGTTAGCGAGAAAATGCCTTCTTGGGAAATGAATCATAGACACCTGCTTGAAATTACCCTGTTTTTGTTCTCTCAAACTGAAGGGGAAATGGTCAAGTAGAATCTACAATAGAAGAACTTTATCTAAAAACCTGACAGGTGGTTTTCAGCAATCGTACGTAAGGCCAGCGTTTTGATTCTCCTATTGTTGGTCAAATGTGAAGGACCTCACCAATGTTTCAATACCTTTTTTGAGCTAGTAATTATGTACCTTCTTGTAGCTTCAAATGAGCCACAGATTTTTAATATATGTAACCGGTGATTGTTCTAGGTGTTTGCTACATATATTTTGGGGTCCTTAGCATGTCTCAAATAAAGGTAGTATCTAATGTTAAAATTTTGAGATCTTAAATCATCAAACAGTGAATAGAGCAACTAAAATGTTATTTGGAGTTGTCATATACTATTTCTTAACTGCTGGCCTAGCATTTGAGTATGCATTCAACATTTGATTCAGTGTCCCAATCAGTGAAATAGCAGCCCACTAAAATGTCCAACACCAAAAGTAAATGTTGAGTGCAGATTTCCATTACATTATCAATGTGAAGCACATATCTGTTCAATTATTGCTGCTCTATAGTATTGAATTTGCTTTTAAGGGACATGTTTGAGTGTACAATTAATGCATCGTTTTTTTCTTCTTTTTATTTCTAAGCATTTAGCCTCAAAATAATAAATTGTATCATAACTGGGTATCAAAAAACAGTAAACTAAATAGGAATAGATAAAGAAATTGTGAGTTTCATCAGTCAATCCTTATTTCACTAATTATTTAGTGCATATTTTAATAAATATATTTTCCCAAATTAATATTACCATCCTTGAAAGCATACAATTGGATATCCACTATCCATCATTTCTGTGGTGTTTGGTAACTTTTGTGTGGATGGAAGAATAAGGACGGCTTATGCTTAATCTTTAAAAGGGATATCTGATGTACCCTGTAAATATTGTAATCATGGTATTAAGTTTTGCATAACTCAACCTTCTGGTCTACCTAAAATTTGCAGGTATGATGTAATAGGTATTTTACTTTTTCTGTCATAATAATGTGTGCGCCTAGTTTTAAATAGAATTGGAGTTCACTAGCTTCCTTCAAATTCAGTCTTTTTTTATCTTTTATCCTGTTGATATTGAAAGAACAGACTAAATATACTGACTTCCATTATGTGTTCTGTTATCTCGATTTCTAATCATATGTTGTATGCTATCCTGCATAGGCCATAGAAATATCAAGCAATGAGTATGAACCTTCTGAAAAGGATATATTATATGCTGAAGGAGTCACTCAGAGTAATGGTGTTGCTTTCATGGATTTCTCATTTGATGATAGAAGTCCCATGTCCGAGATATACAATGATAATCCACCTCCCTTGACTAAGTACATTCATCATCTTCAATCTCCTTTTTTTTATCGGCCATCTTCATTTTCCTTTTCTCTTACTTTTAGAAGCTTCGGAAAAATGTTATTAACGCGCCTTATCATTGTTATTGGCTCAGATATCAACTGATTTGCATAAATTCAAAGGGACTACGTGACCGTTGCAAATGGTTGGAAATGTTTGAGGATGTGAGGGTGGTTATATTTTGTGTTGCCCTGAGTGACTACGACCAGATGTGGCCTAATAGTACTGGTGAGCTTCGAAACAAAATGCTGGCAAGCAGGGATCTTTTCGAGAGTCTGGTTAGGCATCCTTGTTTTAAAGATACCCCTTTCGTGCTTCTGCTAAATAAGTATGATGTCTTTGAGGACAAGATAAGCAAAGCTCCTCTGTCAACTTGTGAGTGGTTTGAGGACTTTTCTCCCGTGAGGCCCCATCACAATTATCATGCTCTAGCACAACAAGCATATTACTACATAGCTGTGAGATTCAAGGAGCTTTATTATTCCATAACTGGCCAGAAGTTATTCGTCGGGAAAACTCGAGCTAGGGACCGTGCCTCAGTTGATGAGGCATTCAAATACATAAGGGAAATCATAAAATGGGAAGATGAGAAAGATGATGATGTATATGAAATCAATCAGGAGGACTCATTTTACAGCACAGAAATGAGTTCTCCCAATATCAGACAAGAATGACTTCCAAGCCTTTGTTAGCAGCCCTTGAGACTAAATGATCTTATGTGAAAAATGAAATGATGAGCACAGGAGCGTCTTACCGATCCAAAAACTCGTAGGAACATGGAATTTATTGAGGAAGTTGAATTCAGTTGGCTGCGAATTGTTAAATTATGCTGTTTTATTATGCACAAGAGTGTCTTACCATTCCAAAAAAATTCTAGGAACATTGATTTATTGAGGACGGGGAGTTTAGTTGGCTGGGAAATGTTGAAGTATGATGTTTTCTTTCTTCTTGTAGGGTCTTCCCTGGTAAGGTTCAGAATGATTTTTTCCTGATTATAAATAAGCTGATTTGCTTGAGAATTTGTAAATTTAAAGGTGATTTGTTGTCTGTACAGCTTATATTGATAATCTTGTTCAGCTTAAATTGAAAAGGAAAAAGAGACAATACATATTTTTTTACCCTTGACCTGCTTTCATCACCATTTACGATTAGTTATATGTAAATTTGTAAAAGTCTGTAATCAATGACACATTATACATTAGCTGAGTCTCCCAAATAAAATTGTACTGTTTAATTTTAATATTTAGACTTGTACTTATATGTTTCCTTGTTCCGAATTTGGTATGTAGTCGCAACAAGTGGCTACACATCAAAACTACTATTATAGCTTATTAAGTATCATTACTTAGTTTTGTTTACATATTAACTTGTATAAAGAATGGAGAGAACTCACAACTTTTAGAAATGAGTAATGTTATATCTTTTTACACAAAATGATACTTTATTTATTAGTGATTAGATTATAAGTGACATGTCACTTTTTTGTGGGTAGGAGGATTAATAGGAGGATATATCATTTTCTTTTAGAAATAGAGCTTGTCACTTTTTAAGGCTAGCTTTCAAAAAGGCACTTCAAGTAAAAAAAATTGAAACAATAAGAGCTTTCAATAGTTCATATTTTGCATTTTAAAATTTTGTCAAATTACGTTAATTAATTATCTTAAACTCAAATAAATTTTAAAAAACATTATTTTTCATAATCAATTAATAAATATACAAGACAGATAGATACAATTTTACATGTTTTTTTAGTTATTTTTTTAATAAACCTTTCATAAATGTACCCCAAAAAATAAACTCTTAATAATTAGTTTTCACTAAATAACTCTATTTCATTCAACTATAAACTTATAATCACACGCTAAAAATTATAATCTATTAACTACAATTTAATTTTGTTGATTAGCAAGAATAAACATATACTAGGTAAATAATTGGCTATATGCCTATATCATACCATTGTTGACTATTTGATTATAAAAGCAACATTGAAAGTTTGAAACCTTCAAATTTTACAAAATATCTACAGTTTTTGTTTTAACCGCATCCCTTTAGCATTAAATCAAAGTCAGTTTCACACAATGTTATTAAAACCGTACCGGTTATCAAACCGGTTAGGGTACTGGTATAGTGGTACAGTGGTTCAGTAATTAAATCACATGCCGGTTAAATCGGACATACTTGCTTATATATATGTAAACCTATAACAAAAAATTTCAAATAAGTAGATATTCATATTTATAATCCATATTCATAATTTACTTCAAATTCGCACAAACAAACAACATTAAGTCTTTAATAAAATCAAAGTCTAAAGTACAAACATATATTTATCCAAAATTATCACTTAACAAACGCAAAATACAAATAAATGACCCAAGTATCAATCATTGAAGTTGAAGAATTGGTGAAAAATTGAAAATTTGAAATTTAAAAAAAATAATAATAATGTACAAACTGACCGGTTTACCGGTTCTATTGCATATATGGTATAACATATGTACCGTACCGGTTAGGGGTCCGGTTCACCGGTTTTCCGGTTGAACCGGCAGGTACGGCACGGTTTTTAAAACACTGATTTCACACCTTGAACAATTCAACCCAAAATAATTATGAAATTGCTTTATTTTGATTTGAGTTTGATAAGTAACTTTTGTATTTTCATTTTATTAAGTTTTGTATAGGATAGAATATATACTACCTTAGTTTATAGGGATATGAATAGACAATTTGAACACAGTCCTACCCTCACTTTTCATGTCCCATTTCATATAAGTCAACCCTCCTATTTGCACCGACTACTTTTAAAACATCAAATCCAACATTGAGCATCTAGAAGTCAAAAATCATTCACAGAGTATAACATTACTAAAATACACGTAACAGAAAAACATCAAAAATCTTCACATGGTATACGCGTGCATGATTGCTACTAAGATCTTGTATTCAACTAGGATATAATAAAAAAAGTAATACTGCAACTCTGGTTCGAGTACTGATTCATTGACTAATAAGTTTTTTACTACACATCTTAGTCATCAATTTTAGGGAAATTCAATTGTTTGAATTAATGGTTAAATCTAAACTATTCAATTTCCCTAAAATTGATCGCTAAGATGTGAAGTAAGTTTAAAAAATTTACTCTTGGATTAAGTGTATCTTCACCCCTCTAATATTACTTGTGAGATAACATTCATGTTATACCATATTTATATAAGTGAATACTACTTTTATAGATTATATAAATAACATACCTAAAGTGTAATCCAAATAAAAAAGGTGTTGGCACCTAGTTGGAACAAAGATCTATTACCTCTTCGTGCCAAATGGAAATATCATATAATAACATAAGAGACAAGTGGTTTTGTGTTTGTTTTGGGTCTAAAATTTCAAATGCAAGAAGTAAACAACCTAAACCATACCTAGTTGCATACCCATGTATGTGCCTTTATTTTACTCATTCCCCCTTTTTTGACTATTATAGCATGTGTTCAATTTGTTCAAATATTGAATGGTCAATATTCAAATCCTCACTCCTAAACCAAAAATAAAAAGACCCCATTTATTCAATTTGAATGTTTCTCTTAGAATATTTCTCATGGGGTCTAACCTTTGAACACACATTGTATGAAAGCAATGACCCTGACCTTGTCCTATATCTAGATTCTAACAGCAATCTATACATAAAACATACACGGCACATGACATATTTATTATCTATATAGTTTTAATGTACATGATAAAACCCACTTGAAGACCCATCAATATTTTCATATAAAGTTTCATACTTGATCAACAAAAAGCACAAGAAAGAAAAGACCATAGGTACCTTTGTTTCTTTTATCAAGTTACTTATCTTAGAATCTTTGCAAATGGTGTTAGGGTGGAGGAGAAGGAAGAACAATAACAGTAAGCTAAATGTTGAGGTGGTGATTCCTAAGCACTTTATGTGTCCAATTTCATTGGATTTGATGAAAGATCCTGTGACATTGTCCACAGGGATCACATATGATAGAGAAAGTGTGGAAAAATGGTTTGATGATGGGAATTGTACATGTCCCGTTACAAACCAAATTGTGAGGAACTTTGATATGATTCCAAACCATTCTCTTAGGGTAATGATCCAAGATTGGTGTGTGGAAAATAAGCAACATGGGATAGAGAGGATTCCAACACCAAGAATACCAATTAGTCCATTTGAGGTAGCAGAGCTTCTAATCCAAGTGAAGGCCTCAGCAAGAGGTTTGGACCAATATGGTTGCCTTGAATTGGTGCAGAAAATGAAAAGGTTGGGTTTTTTGATGGAGAGGAACAAGAAATGCATAGTGGAGAATGGAGCAATTGGTGCATTGGCATCAGCATTTGATGTATTTGCTAATGATTCTGTTGAGAGAAATGTGAGTGTTCTTGAAGAGATTTTATCAGCACTGAATTGGATGTTTCCACTTCAATTTGAAGCACATAAATCTTTGGGGTCTAAAGCTTCCTTAACTTGCATGGTTTGGTTCTTGAAGCACCAAGATCTCTCATGCAAAGAAATGTCAATTGTTGCATTGAAAGAGCTTCTTTCATTTGGTGATGAGAAACATGTAGAAGCTTTATCAGAAATTGAAGGAGTTTATGAGTTATTGGTAGAGTTCATCAACAAGAGAATTAGTCCAACTATTACAAAGGCTTCAATGAGTGTAATTTGGTACTTAGTTTCATCCTCTTCACATTCTAGTGAAAAAATGAAGTTAGCATTTGTTGAGTTGGGTTTGGTTTCTTCACTTTTGGATATTTTCATTGACTCAGAAAAGAGCCTATGTGAAAAATCTTCAGCCATTTTTAACTCCTTATGCAGTATCTCACAAGGAAGGGAAAAAGCTTATGGTAATGATTTAACAGTTCCTTTGTTGGTTAAGAAAATATTGAGAGTTTCAGCAATTACTACAGATCACTCAGTTTCTTGTATATGGAAGATGTGCAAATTTGGAGAAAAAGATGATGAAAGAAGAGTTCTTGTTGAAGCACTTCAAGTTGGTGCATTTCAGAAACTATTGTTGGTATTGCAAGTTGGATGTAGTGATGAGATCAAAGAAAAAGCCACTGAACTTCTCAAGTTGATGAATCCTTACAGGGTTGACTTGGAATGCATAGACTCAGATTATAGGAATGTCAAAAGATCATTTTAATAAGATAGGGAACATATAAAATGTATTATTTTTCAATACATAAATTCTGTCTAATTTTTTTGATTATATCTTGTAGATTCTTGTAGATTCTGCTAGAACTCCTAATTTGGGTGCATATTTTGCATAAATATTTATCTAAGTTGTAATTCATTAGGAGATTATCTATGAGATAAGTTCATAGAGTCCTTTATTCCATATCTTCTCATCAACCTTGTGTCCAGCTCACAGATGGTACTCTATCCAATGAAGCGTTCTTAGATTAGGAATGGCAATGCGCAGGTTGGGTAGGGTTTGTGTTTACACATTCCAAACCCGAAATTCAAAACCTACTCAAATATTAAACGATGTTGAAAACAATGATAATATTTTTGAACTCGTCGGATTTCAGGTAACCCAAACCTGATGAAAAATCCTCCGAAACATATATTTATATATATAGGGAGGGATCCACTTACTTCAAGAGTAAGTGGGAAAGACCTACTCCACATCATGGTCATTCATTTTTTGGGAAATCCAATGGTTTGAATTGGTAAGTACATTTAAATGATTGGATTTTCCAAGATTGTATGACTAAGATGAGGAGTAAGTCTTTTTCACTTACTATTGGAGAGTAAGTGGATCCCTCCCTATACAGATTATACATATATAATTTTATAGGATAGGTTCGGGTAGGGTATCAACTATACAAACCTATGTCCAAAAGTTGAATTCCGGTAAAACCCGATCCTCAACCCAATCATATATAATTTTATCCGTTAAATTTGAATTGGATTCGAACAATTATCCACGAGTTCAGTTTTTATTATCATCTTTATTATATACCACAATGACACTTTCCTAAGGCAAAATACCAATAGTTTGTCCTATGAGCCTAAAATCTGAAGTGTCCAAACATTTTACCCAATGAACTTCGAAAGTACCAATGTAGTATTTTTTTCCCTGTAATTTTATTTTTCATTTTCAAATCATCCCTACTTAACATAGCATAAAAACATCATTATACCTAGACCAACATATGATAATGTAACAAAACAATTAAAATATAGTTACACACAATAATGCTGGATTTGCGCTTAGTTATGTATCGATACTACTATGTCAAAACAAATTTGAAGGATTTAAGGAACTAATCCATTTTGAGTCGTTGCATCTTCTAATAAGTGTTGCTTTTATAAATTAAACTTTTAACCTTATGATCATCTTGAGAATCTAGCGAAGCCTTACATTATTATACAAATATATGTTGTCATTAATTTTGGAGGATTGAGAATATGAATCATGTGATAAAGGAGGGGCAGAAGATGGCACTTCAGACATGGAAAGATGTGTTTGCATTCACACTGCCCAACCTTAGAAACAGCCGGAAAACACAACATTAAATATAATATGTAGAAATTCTTAATTTATATAAAATTAAATTTGAACCATCCAAAATAACTTTATAAATTAGATTAGGCAATTGAGCGTGTTACCTTAAATATATTATTGAACGATACTTGTGTCCTAACTCCTAATTCCTAAACATAAACGCGTGTGACTTAGAAAATAAAAATAATGCTTCCTTATGAATTGAATTATAAAAACCATTACCCACTTCATTCAAATTACTACCAAATATGAAATAGCATTAATGTCAATTGTGACAGAATAGTCCACCGACCCATTCAAGTGGATCAATTAGCCGTTTAGTTACATCTACTATTAATTATATCCCACTCTAGAAGTTCACTTGCTAGACTTTCAAGTCTCAGCTTTCAACCAAGTGTGCTAGCTTGATTTTTTGTGATTTTATTGACTAAAAATTTAAGGCTTCTAGAGGAATATGATTGATGTTTTGGATGAACAATATGATTGTTCTTTAGTAGTCGAGTAGGATGGGTATGTTCCGAGTAAGATTTTTTGAATGTTCTTTGAGTTTTGTTTGGGAGCGCATGATTGAGCACTTCAAAAGATACTCTACTCAAATAGTCAATATATAATAAGAGAAATATGTGTGTAAAGAATAGAATACAAGAATAATAGAGAGAGTATTAGATTATCTTCCTTATGGGTACCCCTATTTATAATACCCAATGACATGAAATATTCTCTAATAGATGTTGTTGACATAGCCGAACATATAGTTTTGTTGTGCCCGAGACACACATGAGTTGTTTAATCCATGTTGGGTGGCTCGGGCATGTCTATATTCTATAGATAGTTGGCTTATAGTCTACCTTATCCCTCATATTCTAGGCTTGTTTTTGTCACCTAGCAAAAGTTGGCACAAGGTGCAGGTGACATACGGTTGTGGTAGTTTGTGTTGTTTTGTTAAGTGCCATATAATAATGAAATTTAACATGAATTGGGGCACTTAGTTGTGAATTTTGATGAAAACATTAAACAAACTCTCATGAATCTAGAATAATTGCCTTGGTCTGAAAAACTTATACAAATGCTATCAATTGTAGGGTATTGGATTGAAAGAGATGAAAAAGGGAAGAAATTGAGAACAGTGGCTCAAAAGCACACACTGGTGGATTCTCGCCCAAGCGAGATACCAGTGACCACAAGCCTCAGCTACTGAAGAATTCTCGCCCAAGCGAGATACCAGTGACCACAAGCCTCAGCTATTGAAGAATTCTCGCCCAGGCGAGGATCTCTCGCCCAAGCGAGAGACCAAAAGTCTGAAGTTCATTTAGGCGGTTTCCAACAGTTTTGGGTTACCTTTTGCCATTTTTACACTGTTTTGAAAGTTTTAGAGAGTGTTGAAGCACATGGGAGAAGGATAGAGTCGTGGGAACGACCTTAGGCCTAGATTCTTATTGTTTTATGCATTTCATCGTTGTAATGTGTAGAATGAGCGGATAAACTCTCGATGTGGGATTGAATGTAATTTTCTGAACCTTTGTATTCTTGGATTCAATTCAGTTCATGTTTAGTTATTTGATTTTGGAAATCTTATCTTATACTTAATGCTTGATTTTATTTAGTTATTGAAATCTTGATTTATTACCTCATGTCCAACTAGAAAGCGAAATATGTGGTCGAATCCGGATAAGTTTTCTTGATGTGTTGTTGATCTAGGGATAGACAATGACACATGGATTGCTTATACATCGGGTTTAATGCTAGATAATTTGTCAAATTATCAAGGAATTGGAGTTTGAGGAATTATCTAAGGATTTTGTAATCAAGGAATTGATACAAATGATCTGTGATGTGCATCAAGATCAATAACTTTTCTAGAATTGAATCTAAAGTTTACAACGAGGAAGAAGATGAAAGTCAATCCCAGCCATTTTTATTTACAATTTATCAAACATATTTTAGAAAATACAAAAATACCGATGACTTTTATCGAAATCACAAACTATACATATTTACTCAATTTATATAATTAGAAATCAAGATAAATCTGATTTGCTCATTGAGAACGATATCCCGGTATTTACTGGTTTTATTACTTGAACGAAACGGTACACTTGCCGTACAAAAATAGCTAACATTCAAGCGTCATGTCAGCCATGTACAAATGAAGTGTCAGATGGATGGCAAGAGATTATGGTATGGTCCCAATAATGTACTAGGAAGGAACGATCATCATATCAAGAAACACATAAAAAAACTAATATTAAGTAGTATTAAGTTAATTTTCCGGCCAACTTAAATTTCAAAGAAAAGTAGGGGTATAATTGGCTCAGATGTTCATAATAAGCTAAAAAGTTATATGAAAACTTCTGACCGATAATATATAATTAAATTGAAAATATTTGATAAAGTTAACTTATTAACCAATTAGTGTAAAATGATATAGAAAAACTTAAGAATCATAAGCTAGGTTACCACTTCTTTTTTTCCAAATAAAGATGGCAAAGTTAAATACTCCCACGAATACTTTTTATTAAACATTTTTTGTTTTAACTTTAATTTTATTCATAAGATCATTTTTAAAGTTTTATGTACAATAAATTAATTTATTACCAAAATATTTTTATTTTCACAAACAATTGAATAACAATTTGATAAACTACATGAAGTTGTCAAAATCAAATTTTCTTTTTATCTTCCTTAAACCCCATAAAAGCATGGAAAAGAAAGGACATCAAGGGTAGAAGTGAAAAGAAAATTATTTCACTATTGACACTAAAGTATTAAACCAGATAATACGAGCCACGACAATAATCAAATCTTAATCTTATGAGCTAAAGTCTACTATATGAATCAAATAACCAAATGACATCATAATACTCTATTGTATAAGTCATGTTCATTGAAATGAGTCCAAACAACACAACACATAAAGATTGGGATTTGAAAAATATAGAACTGAATCACATGTGAGTGTAGCATAGTATAATTTGGTACATAAAGTTTGCATGTCCATACAAGACTCATCAAAAGCTGAAAAATGATAATATGAGATGACCAAAAGAAACTACTTGGACTTGTATCTCTTTTCTACTTCCTCCAAACTCTGCAAATCCTTCTGATACTTGCAAATTCTGGAGATACACCTGTCAAATACATTCATTGAGATAGAGTTACAAAACAAGGAAAACACAAATAACTAGGTCCATTTCATTCCCAAAGTACAAAGAGATTCTAATGTTGAATTGTTCCTTTACCAATATATAAGAATTGCTGCAGCACACAGTATCACATTTCTCTGAGCTTTGTATATCTGAGTCATAAAATCAATTAATGGTCATTGTAAAGCACATTAGCAAGGAGGAGATATAATATGGCAACTCTTAAATTCAATTAAGCTAAAACATAAGTTATGAAGTCTGAAATCGTGGCAGCCTAATTCAACGAAAAGAATCCGGCCAATAGGTTTCAAACACAAATGTAGTGTAATACACAAAAGTTTTCAACAGTCAGAACTTCTAGATATTTGGGAAAAGGGGGAGCTGAAAGGTTCAAAACAATCTATTGACATTGTCCAAGCATATAGAACAAGCTTTCGAATAGTGTCCTTTCTGCGTGTACCAACATAGGTCTTACTGAAATAAGAGGATTGAAGATACCCAGAAGAGAGTAAGACAAAGGGAGTAGGGTATATGTGTTTAGGGTTGTAGTGAGGAAGTTTATGAAAAGTTTATACATCAAAGCCTTATCGGGTCTTACCCCTAGGGTATGATTACTTTATCCATCATTTTAATGTATAAGGGGTATATGATGCATTAGCTAATACAATACAACTGTCATACCAAACAGCATATAAGGCAATAATGTATTGTATTAGCTTATATTGTCATGCCTTATCGCTAGATCCCCATAAAGACCAAAAGGTCAAGGGTTCGATTCTTAGGAGTAACACTTGTTGGGAGTGACAGCCAAGCACCCAGAAAGGGATTAGTTCCTTACTCATAGGATGAGAGGATACCATTGGTAGTTCCAAAGAAAATACAATCATGCCTTATACGACATGCCACGAGCCCTTATTCCACAACTCAAAACGGGCATAAGAAAGTAGCAAAATAGTATATAACAAACACTTACAGCTTTCTCATATCGATCTCTCTCTGTAGCAGTACAGACCTCAGAGGAACACGTCAGCCTATGCTCATTCTTCCAGTATAAATCTGAAAACAACCACAAATCAGAACTCAGGAAAAAAACAACAATAGATTCCCATACAAATACCCCATTAATAGATCTCCTCAGAAAATTAGAAACTTGCACACAATCAAGAAAGAATAAAAAAACCCTTTTAATCTCTTTCCAGCTTCTGACTCTAACTACCAACACAATCCATCCACCCCAAACAAAAAAGTCAAAATAAATAAATAATAGAATTTTTTCACTACCAAACAGATACCCAGTTGAAATTAATCATCCATAGGCCTAAAATTTACAAAGAAATTGCAACACTTGGCACCAACCAAAAAGTTAACTCAGCCTCTGAATCAAACTACAACATAGGAGGGTGATTCTGGACACAATGGTACCGTTTTGGCCTTGTAACCCTGATGTCAAAAATTCAAATCCTGGAAACCGTCTCTTCATGTGCGAGGGTAATATTATGTACATCTACCCTACTCAGACCTAACTAGGCAATAGCCGCCAGTTTTTAATCTAAATACCAATACGATTCATCCCTATCACAAAATTGATAAAACAAAAAATTGAAAATTTTCACTGCCAAGCAGATACCGAATTACTTAATCATCCATATGCCCCAAAAGTAAAGAGAAATTGAAATTTTTTGCAACAGCCCAAAGACATTTCTGAATCTAACTACCGACATGATCCATCCAAAAAAACAAAAAAATCAGTACCAAAAACATACCTGATCACCCATAAACCCTAAAACTAAAGAGAAATAGCAACAATTTGCAACAACCCAAAAGTGAAAAGGAGATATTTTTGGGCATACCCAGTTCATGAAAAATGAAATGGATCAAACCCATCTAGATAAAAAGGTTAAAAATCATACCTAGTAGTTGGAACCCTGCAAAGGGTATAATGAAGAGTGCAGGTTGTAGAATCAGGGAAACAAGAGAAACAATACGATTTCTCAAGAGCTTTGGCGAAGGAAGGGTTAGAATAATGACAATAGCAGCTTCAATTGCAACCACATAAGAAATTATCAACCATTGCAACGCCATGTCGTCTTTGCTTCTTGCTCTGTGTGGATCTTACTTTGCTTCAGTGGTGTTCCTTTTGGATCCTTCCTCTTCTTATTTTTACTTCCTTTATCTATGTCTTTTTTTTTTTCCTTTCTTTTTTTAAACTTTATTCTTAATTTATATTTTCTTCATACGTAAGTAATGGAAATAAAAAAATAATTATATCTATAAATGAAATATTCGAAAAAAGTGCAATAAATTTAATGAAATATAACGTAATTATTGTTTTCCTTTGTCCTACATATGAAGTATTTTTTTTAGATTTAATTACTTTGTTTTTTTCTTGAAAATTTCACTCAATTTTGAGTCTATTTTTTATCGATGTTAATTCAATTTTTTTAAATATTAATCATGGCATCATCAAAGAAAATATTTTTTAATATTTAAGAATTAAAATTAATTAAAAAGTAAATGTGGAAGTTTTTTTATCATCTTATAACTAAATATGAGTTAGTACAACAATTAGTTATATAGACAAAAACAATTATAAATAACAAGACAACACCAATTAAAATAATGCTTAATAAGATAAATAATATTAACTAGAAAAGAGTGTTGGTCAAAAAATATATAATAAAACACTAGCGTGTTGAATCACATTGTCATGTCTGTCAACCTGATTTCATATCTTTTGTAATATGTACTATACTTGCAATAACTATCTATTATAATAAATTGTGTTAGATATTGCATGTGAATATATTCGGATGAAATAATTTTTCAATCTCAATGAATAAATTGATTGCGAAGAATGAGAGAAGAAAAATGATGAGAGAGAATATGAGAGAAATAATTTAAGAGTTTTGGATAGAGATTATCATGAAGGCTAAATTAAAATTAGAATATTATATCATCAGGTTATATGATTTTTTTGTCAAAATTAGAAGATAGCAAAGTCAAAATATGGAAGTACAAATTATAGTAGTTATTTTAGATTTTGATTTTAGTAAAATAGTAAAGAAATATAAATATATTTTTCTTCTTTTAAGTTGAACCGAATCAACCTTGTACTTTTTCTTCTTCTTACAAACATATGCTAAGGGTAAGGGTAGGCTTCATTTTTTACTCTAACATATTCAACCTTTCTCGTAATCATCAAGTAATCATCTTCATTACCTGTGCCTCATTTGCATAAAACTCTCAAGTAATCATCAATCAACTCCATATTGAATTGCCTCACATAATAGTTCCACTACACTTGTTTCATTTGGAAACCTAGAAAGTTATTCATAATTCAGAACCTGCATGTGAACCATTATATTTGTAATTGGTGATACATACTTATAAATGTAGGCAAAATTTTACTGACCAATTCATTCTTTTGAGGGGGAAATCATGTTATAGTTTCATGTTTTTGTAAAGATTACAGAAATTGAGTTGTATCAAGGAATAAGGCATTAGCTGCTGTGCCTTTCATTTTCAAACTTTTGGTTTGATCATAATACATAAAAGGATTTGATTGAGTTCAGTGTAGTTTGTTCTGACCATTGAATCAATTGATTTAAATGAATATTTACTAACTGAAGTGACTCATTTACCCTTCCAATTATCAGAGTAGTATTGTAATCAATACTCTTAAATGCCAGAAAAATATTCCTAGTTATAATTTTCTAACAATTAACCGTGAAATTGGGATGGAGTTACTCTTTCATCAATAAATATTTTATGAAGTTACTCTCATTCTCTTTCCCCTAATTTAATAAAAGAGTAAATAGTAGCTACAAAATATAGAAAACCTACTCTTTTTGTTGTTGGTAATAATAAGTGTATTTCTCACTTTTTTTTAATAAGAAATTAATCATTTTCAGAATGTGTGATTATCTCTCCCAACAAGTGTATCACAAAAATCGAATTATTACCATTTTAATCATTCTAAGGATTTAGTAAGATCTTACATCACTAGACCAACAAGACCTTATTAATCTAAAAAACATACTATAAACAATCAAAATAATTAGAAGATATTTTTTATCATGGTTCAGTTTTCAACAATAACACTTAAAGAAATGATCAAATTATTATTCACTCTAAGAGTAAGTTTTTTACCATACATCTTAGTCATTCGTTCTAAGCAAATTCAATTGTTTGAATTAGTGAGTAGATTTAAACTATTGGATTTTCGTAAAATTTATAGCTAAAATATGGAATAAGTTTAAAAAGTTAAGGTATAATTTAGCTTTGGAAAGTGCCCTCACATAGCCATTATTTGCCTATCCAAATTTTTTCTCACAACAATAACAATTACAAAATTAAATATAATTATTTTTTATTCTTATTTTATTGAGACAAGATTTTTGTGACATTAGATCACGGTGAGGAGGAGAAAGTTAACGGTCAAAACGTTTGTTGGTTAATGCTGTATTGCACTATTGTTCCGAAGCAACTGTAAAAAAAAACAAACACATAGATCAAGCAACCTTCATCACTTTGTTTCCAGAAACATCACCAAACTTACGTTGCCCGAATACTCCTTCCCGGTGGGGCCCACCACATGTTTTAATTTTTATTTTTCTGATTTAATATCATCTTAGAATCCAGACAAAAAAAACACATATTAATTTAATAATATCATTATTTGTGATGAATTCTTATTCAATGTGTTTCAGATATATTATTATAAAAGAAAAAAGAAGAGATGGAACAACCAAAGTCTCTGATGGAGAATCTTCTTGGCCTTCTAAGGGTTCGTGTCAAGCGTGGTATTAACCTTGCTGTTCGTGATGTTCGTAGCAGTGATCCTTATGTTGTTCTTAAGATGGGAAAACAGGTACTACTCTCTTTCTATTTTCTCTGATTTTTTCTCAATATTAAAAAGTTTTCATTTTTGTCATAAATTCTCAATATCTGACTTTTTTTATGTAGACCCAGAAAAACATTCAATCATGGGGTGTCACAAAATTTTATAATTTCTTATGTTGTCTAGCTATGCTCACAGAAATTATTTCATGCTTCAATTAATGTTTAGTCATTGAAAAAATTCTTAGTTTTATATAGACCCAGAAAATTTCATTCATGCTTCAGTTGATGTTTACTTAATACATTATAGCATGGGGACATGGCTGAATTCTATTTATAGAAACACTTTAAATGCAAAAAATTTGTTGTAGTTAAGTAGATTTTGTTTAATTATTATGCACTATGATAATGTTTTTGCAGAAACTTAAGACTCGTGTTATTAAAAAGAATGTGAATCCTGAGTGGAATGAAGACATTACCTTCTCTGTTTTAGATCCTAATCTTCCAATCTTACTGGTAAGGGAATTGCTTCATACAATGTCTTTTCTAGTTTATAAATCAAGTTCAATTTATAAATCAAAGAGTTGTGTGTGTGATTTAACAATCCGCATAAGATACATAGATACACCTGAACAATTTTGTACTATCTGTAATTGAACATTTATGTGTGCTACTTCATGAATCACTCAGGTTTGATGCAATAAATTTTATCATTTCACAATTCATATGTCCTGGTTTGGAAAGTAAACTGCATTGCTCAGTTATGGTCCCATTAAATCTGTAGATAATGGACTTTAACTTTGTGTTATTATTGCATCACTCTGATGTGGTAATGTTTGTTAGAAAAATCATCAGTCTTAACCTTATAGCTTAAGCTTTTGCAAGAATTGGTAATTAACATGGTTCAAAGTCTCTATATGACTAGATATAAATTCTACCATTGCCTTCAGAACCATGTAGAGTTCGTCTATGCATTGTTCTTCAAGGCTAAAGGTCTCCCTGTGTAGGAAGTGTTAGATATGAAATCATTCATACACCTTCACCTGATCCATTAGGTAAGCTTTTGGAACAATTGTGTTGGACTCGATTGAGGAGTCTCCAACCACCCGAGAATCCTACTGTTATATCGGGCATGGGAAGAGTGAAGATATACTTTGAGACACCACGCCTTGAACCATAAGCTGAAGACAATAGTTCCATAGTTCTTTTACACAATTACACTTATAAGCTCTTCCACTCATCCCCTCATATCTAATGCGAGACCGCACACATGAATATATACAACAAACTAGTCATAGACAATGTTTGCCATACCCATGCATTTAATCATAATTGGATGCTATACTTCACTTCTAACCTTTACCACACTTGAAAATGAAAGCTGAACCTAAAATGTGAACCTTTTTTCTAATGTGTGGAAAGTTACAGTGCATCAGTGTATACTAGACACATGCATGGTTATTAGGTCAATTAATGTGCTCCAGATCTATGTTGGGAAGTAAGTCCCACATCGCCTACCTCATTGTCCCGGGAATGATTTAAATACATGTTGGACTATTCATTTCATTGTCAATTGGTTTTGAGATAGAACCTTAACAGTATGTTCATATTTCTTTATTTCTGAGAATTTTTGATATTCCAATCATCAAGATATTGGATTTCTGATTGTTTGGTTATCCTTTATGATTACAGACTGTGTATGACCATGACACATTTAGCAAAGATGACAAAATGGGAGATGCAGAAATCGAAATGTTACCATTTATAGAAGCGTTGAGGATGAACATAAGTGGCCTCCCAAGTGGTACTGTAATCTCAAGAATACAACCAAGCAAACAAAACTGCATGGCTAATGAAAGCTGCATCACTTACACCAGTGGAAAAGTTATCCAAGATATTATACTTAGATTGCGAAATGTTGAATGTGGTGAAGTGGAAATCCAATTGCATTGGATTGATCTTCCTGGTTGTAAGGGTTTATGATCTTAGCTTATTGGGTGTTTTTTTATTAGCAACTTTATGCTTATAAGTTAGCTTTGCCTTCAATACCTGGTTTTGTGTATCCCTATTAAGTTTTAAGACTGGAGGAACAACTGAACTTGTATTTATTCAAGTGATCCTATTTTTATGAGATTTGTATTTTTTTTGTAGATTACATTGAGAAATTTATTTTTGCATGTTCGAAGATCCCTAAGAGGGTGAGTTTGGGGCAACGGTAAGGTTGTAACTTAAGGATGAGGATCACCTGTCCCAAAATGGTGTCACGTCGTTTAAAAATTTATATCACTCTTTACTAATATATATATATATATATATTCTTGTGGCTTTTCATTTCCATTCTCTAATTGGTTAGGACAGGGTTGTGCACATCATTTTGGGACAGGTGATTCCCATCCTTAAGTAACAACCTTACAATCAACCGTAAGGTTGTTACTTAAGGATAGGGATCACTTGTCCCAAAATGGTGTCTCCACTCCTGTCTTAGCCAACATAGTGTCACGTCATTTAAAAATATATATCACTCTTTACTAAAATATATATATATATATATATATATATATTTATTTATGTGGCTTTTCAGATGATCCTCATCCGTTACTTAATGACTACAAGGTCACTACTTCAAATTCTAGAAATAGATGGTAAAGTTGTGTACATCTATCTTACTCAACCTCCTGGAAATGATGCACTAGACTAAGTGTGCTAGAGTCAAATTTTATCCCACCAAACCTTATTCAATATCAATACTCATTCTATTGTATAAGTTTTTTTAAGATTTATATATATACTCGTTAAAAGATTATTAAGAAGTATTGTATTTTGACTAAAATATTTCTAAACATGAAAAGGAAAAATAAATTTATTAATAGCAGATAATATGTATAGTTATTGAATGATTTACAGATTGAGGAAAAAATTGACCAAATCCAAAAATTGTAAGACAACACTTTTGAATCAAAAGAAACCCAAAGCAAAAAAAAATTGGAATGGAAGGAGTAATAACTTTATCCACACTTCCAATTATATAATTGTATTATCAAAATCTTTTCCCCCGAGTACACCTCATAAAATCATACTAAAACTATTAGTTTTCTTTTTTTATATTTTTTAACATAAGGCTGCGTTAATGAATCTCCTAAGGTAATTTTTTAGGAAAAATTAAGTCCAATACGTTATATGTGAAAATTTTAATTTTCAAGATAATTTTTTTTCCTTTCCTTAAATTATATATCTTTATAAAGCCGTGTTGACATCCCATTAAGATGTTTTTCCATATTTTTTTAATAGGTGTCATTTTCTTTTAAATTGTTTTTATTGAATTGTTATTCTTAAAGTTTAAGATAATATTATTTACTTAGTTATCAATTAAACATTTATCAAGTAAAATAGAAAGATGAATCAAAAAATGAGTTAATTACACTAACACCTCTGAGTTTTAGTGAAATTACACAAATCATCCATCTTTTTTGTCATTACACGAACTATCTCTCTCTATTACACGAACCACCCTTAATTTTATACATATATTACATTGATCACCTCTAATGAGATATAAGTGTAATATTTTAAACAAAAAACGTGTGGTGAATGTAATTAAGTTAAACAAAATATTATATATTCCATAGACAATTCCAAATAGTAGAAAACTAAATGCCTTTTTATTATTTTTTGTTTTATTATACAATATATTAACAAGTCTAATTATATGATTATATAACTCTTATACTATTTTGTATTGAACCAAATAATGAAGAAGCATTGACTCTTATATTATTTGGATTTGTGTACACAATATACAATATTTTGTTTAACTTAATTATACACATCACATGTTTTTTTAAATATTATACTTATATCTCATCAGGGGTGATCAGTGTAATGTACGTACAAAATTAGGGGTAGTTCGTGTAATAACAAAAAAGGATGAGTGGTCTGTGTAATTTCACTAAAACTCATGGGGTGTCAGTGTAATTAACTCTTGAAAAATATATAATAGGAAAAACAATAACAATTTTGTTTAAGATAATATATTCCAGAATTACCAACAAGACGTTGGTTTAGTAATGTATTGCCCTAGTGGATCACTAGCTAGATAGACTGAAATGTCAATGATTCGATTCATATAAGTGACACATGTTGGAATAAGCAGCTACACAGAGATCAATTTTTTACCATATACTTGGTTATAGCTAAACAATATTGAAGAATTTACTTGATTTGATTTGTGTAAAAATACTAGGACAAAAGGGTAGAAACCCTTAGGAGAAGTTTCAGGATGTTATAGTTGGGAATCTTCCTTTACAAAATCTTAGGCAAAGTCAATATTGGTTAATGTGTTTGAAATATGTTATGGATCCACACAAATGTGATTTTATCATCTCTCCATATACCAGATCAATGGAATTATAATCCTGTGCTGTTGTGAAAAGAGCTTTTTTATGTGTATCTACAATTTAATCTTAATTGCTTTGCTTTTTTCCAACACACGGTTTCCTTATCAAAAATCGAATTTCCCATGCATGCAACAACAGTAAATGCATGTCTGCAACAAAATTATTTCACTTCCTGCATGTTTTGACTTATTGATTCTCTTCCTCTTTCATTAATATGATGAATTAAAGAGCTAAGGAGGAACCAAAAGAAAAATCTACTACTGCACAATTTTGCCATATGTAATTTATTTTGTCATTTGATGAAAACAGTTCATCGCGGATGGGAATCATCTGTTCTAAGTTGGTGTCCTCAACTCTGTCCCGACCAATTACACGTTGTCATGTTATTTAAAAAATCATAGGAAATCAAATCAGAAATAAATATTTTTTTAGTGGAAGCGTGAGGTCAATGATATGGTAGTATATAATTGACTGAAACAGGGTTGAAGACACCAACTTAAAACAGATGATCTCTATCCGTTCAGTGCTATCAATGTGTCTTCTTGGATTAAATTCACTTATAACCCAATTGGCTCAAAGCCCTTTCATTATTTCATAACTCGGTGGTGCTTAAGCCTCAAGGGATAAGAGATTTTTGTTGTTAAAAGTATATAGAAAGGACATGAAAAATGCTAAACACAAATTCACATAAGTATAACTTGGTTCAAAGTTTGAGATTTCATCTTCAGGAAAGGTGTGCCTAGTGTTTAATCATATTTTCTGACCGTTTAAGGTCTCATTCCCTAGACATAAATTCCTTTTTCCTACTACTCTACTGTTCACAACTTCATATGCATTGGAATGTCCTAAATGTTGTTACATTTATGTGTAAAATTGCAATATCTTTGAAGTAGAATCCTCTCCATTAATGAAAATATAATTGCATGTTTTCCCTTTATTTTTAATGATAAAATGTGTAATTTCATTATAATTAAAGAGATATATGTGTTATTGAAGATAATATTTTTCTTTGATTTTTGAAGCATTTGTAATGGAGAGAATCCTAACTCCGGTCACCCTATAAACTATGGGCTGAAATCCTCTCCAGTAATGGACCCTCCAGTACTAGAATGTGAGACCCATATTGCTTTAAAGATTAAAAATTATTTTTAATTAAAAATAACTTAAAATTTATACCATAAAGGCCATATATCACCATATCAACCTGTACTGGACCCTCCAGTACAGGAGAGCGTGTTCATAAACTACTAGTATCTTAGCCACCCATTCTTATTAGCTAATTAATATAATGGGGACACTTATTTTTGGGCATTGGATAATTCATATTTTGTATTTTTCTTAGCAAAGTGATTACACGTGAGTTAGGGATGTACATAAATGATTCATTCAAGGAATAGGGTTGGGGTGTTAATTAAATAAGACAAAGAAGTTTATAGATTGAAGAACAGTGATATAGTAAAAAATTCAACTGCATGTATTCCATTTAAGCTCTTAGGAAACACAAAAACCTATTGCAATGCGTGCAACTAAGCATGGTGTTTGAAGTTTTTGAATAGTTAACATTTAACAATAACTTTATGACTGACATGCCATTCAGTGTAACCTAACTCCTTTGCTTTTTCATTCTCTATTCATCCTTATGGCCTCCATCATTGACTTCAACGCATGCTTAAGTTATCATTTGTAGGATATGGATAACATTTACCTATGCAATTTTGTTCTCGGTTAGGGATTAACTTACTCCAAGAGTAAGTGAAAAAAACTTACTCTACATCATAGTGATTCATTTTTTGAAAATTCAATTGTTTGAATTGGTGAATATATCAAAATCATTGGATTTTCTAAGAATTGATGAAATAAGATATGAAATAAGTTATTTCCACTTACTTTTGGAATAAGTGAATCATCTCCCTTTATTCTGACTGATAATTCTTAGTTATTAAACACTTACTTTTTCCAACCCAAAAGATTGTCAATTTTTAAAGTTTTCTTTGGATTTTTTTGACAATATTTAAATATAGAGTATTATAGACAACAAAATATTATTTGACATGTATAAGTTTTAATTATATCACTCTCTTTTCTATATAATATTCATTTCAATCATGAGCAATACATGCTAAACCCGTTTGGCATGGAATGCAATAGCTTCTTCACCAATGAAGGAAATGAAAGTGGAAAGTAAAAAGATGAAAAATTGATCCTTCTGTTTTAGTTGTTGTATATAGAATTGAAGAGAGAAAATATCTTCTCTCCTAATAAGTATCTTACAAATGAAATATATTTTTTATATTAACTAAGCTTATAATATAAATGAAAACTTATAATACAAAAGCAAATAACTTTTTTGTTGTATGTCAAATTATTTTTTCAGTCAAAGTATATACACTTAGAATAAGGCATAAATCAGTATTCCATTATTTGAAAGTAATTCGTCTAGAACTATTTCATTTTTTTTTAACTTTTAATATGTTATGATTTTCTTAGGACAGAATAAAGTATCTATTTATATGGCTTATTTTTTTTAGTTTTAGATTATTTTTGTGTGTGAAGAAAATAGCCAAATAATTTTAGTCCGGGTGAGCATAGGTGGTGGTCTAATTTAGCCCTAAATGTTGGTATGATTATTTTTTTGAACTCGGACCTAGACCCAAGCTAACCCGACCCTAAATGTTGACTGAGTCATCCTTTGAACTCAAATATGACCCTAGACCCGATTAAATATAATGCATATTCATTTTAGATAAAGTCATCTAAATATTACTCATTATTATATATATGTAATTTGATATATGTAAATATATATTGTTAATCATATATATGATAAAAATTAGAGAATTGATGATACTTTTGACTAAAGATGTGTCATTAATTTGTACACAATTAAATTGAGAAATATATAAACCATGGTGAGTGATTGACCGTGAGAGTGAATGAGTTAGGTCATGTTTGTCCCTTACCTGACCCTAAATATTGATTAAGTTTAATTTTTGAACTCAAACTCATCCCTAGACCCCACAAGACTGAACCATATTCGAACTCGATAATGATTGAGTCATACCGAATGAGCAGGTATGGTTAGGTTCTGCTCACCTCTAATTTTAGTGGTCAAAGTTATCTTTTATGAAAATAAAGTATTTCATCATGTCAGGAGATAACTTACCTCCTTCAGCCATTAAAAGAATGACATGTGTATTGTTTTGTTTTGTTTAAAAAATATTTTTATAGAAAACGATTAAATGGTACACATGTCACGATTTTAGTGACTAAAGGAAATAACTTATCTCCTTACAGCAGAGGATACATTATTCTCGTCTTTTATTACATGAGCAAATATTACATCTACTTAACAATTCTCTTGGGGTACTTTTAAGTGTGGACCATGCCATTTATCAATGTTGCAGTTGTCATCATTGTTGTAACCGCATTAATTTTATTAACAAAATTTTCAATTACAAAAAATTTCACATCACAAAAATCACAATTCCCAACATGTCAAAATTCTCAGAATCTAAGGGTCCACAATTTAAATTCCTATATGATATATGATACTACTACTATCGTCATGTAATGTGTTGAACTCAGAACCCCGAATCCTCATTCTTCATATTAACTAGTTATATAGCTTGAAATAAGCATCCACTAAATTAAGATAATTAATAGATCCTTTAATTCTCATTTGTCATAGAGGCTCCATTTCAATAGTATCCCGATGAATCTTTCTGTAATAATGTAAGATTTTATTATTATTATTATGTTTCCCTCCAAATATATTCTTTTGTATGTAGACACTATCATTTGATAAACTAGTAAAAAATATATATATAAAGATATATATATATATATATATGTATGTATATGTATGTATATATATATATATATATGTATGTATGTATGTGTGTGTTTAGAAATAAGAAGAAAAATATTAATAAATTGGTCATTATTTAAATGTAACATATGATCATGTATATATATGATGATTATTACATGCTAAATATAGTATTACTAAATATCAGAAACGGAAAACATGATCAATCCCTAAAAATATACCATAATTCGAATTTAGTAGTAGGTGTTATAGTGTTACATGTTTATAGGTTTTGGAAAACTTCTTTGAACACCACATTTATTGTAGTGTTCATTGTTTTTCCTTCCTTGTCATGTATCAGTATTTTAAGTCCTTCCATTGATTGAACTCTTGAAAAAGCAACATATAGTTGTTCATGACCGAAAATTGGTCGAGGTAGATACAACTCAGCACTTGCTAGTGATTGCCCTTATGACTTGTTAATTGTCATAACATATGAAACCGTCAACGGAAATTGTCTCCTTGTTAATTTGAAATGTCACGTTGAATGAGATGGAGACAAACTCATTCGTGGAATGTAGAATATTTTCCCAACATTTTTTTCTGTCATTACCTTCGCTTCGATGACATGGTTTGCTAGTCTATTTACAATCATTCTTGTTCCATTGCACAAGCCTTCAGTCTGATCTAAATTCCTCAATAGCATAATTGGTGTTCCTACTTTCAATTTGATTTTGTGGTTAGGCAAGCCTGAAGTTCTGAGGGAGTTTAGAAACTCAGTAGTAAGTCCTTGTAGAGCTTCAATGCCGTTAGATTATGATGAGCTTGGATATTCCCTTTCATCACCTTCATTTGAAACAAAATGTTATAATGTTGACATAATAACATTTATGAATATGTTAAAAAATATGATTGAATGTCTACATGGGATTAATGATAGCACATAATCATTTATTTCATCAAATGTTTCAATTGTTGAAGCCAAAATAGCTCTACATTGTAGAAATTCTTCATTCATGTATTCATCAACTGAATTTGGATAAGTACTTTTAACTATAGCATGAATGGGATTATCGTAATTAGTTATTAGACATTGTTCTGGTATCTCAATCAGTGTAAAACCATTATTTGGCTCTGACAATTTTTCGTCACCTACATCTAAAATTCATTTTGCAAATTTACCTCAGCACAACTTCCTTCAAAAACTTTCTACAACCAGGACAATTAAATGGAATCCTAATTGCATCAGCTTTTGTATTGCATTGGGGGCACCCATCATAGTATCATCCATTAGCAAACAACTTCTCAATTGTGGCATAAGTGACACAGACAGATTCCTTAATGGGACAAAAAGTAACAAAATTGTGAAATGATTGTTACTATCATTGCAAACAATGGGTAATAAGATTAGAAGTTTTTTCCTGAGCCCAAGCTGAAATTTTAGAAAGTCGCAACAAAATAGACATTAAATAAGTTCAATATGTAAAGTAGTAAAGAGAATTCAACAAAAATTGAAATATTACATTTTAGTGAAAACTTGAATTTCCTGAATTGTCATTTATAAAAAGCTTTGAACCATACATTGTATTTTAAATGGTTATAGGATAACCTCCTATGTAAGTCAGATTTATATTAGAATAGTATAGACAATAAGAAATTAAGACAAGGAAAAAAAATAATATTACCTTTCGCTTCTCGAATCTTTGTAAGGGTGAGTATGACAACTATTGGACCAAACTTATGATCGCGTTCATATTTCAGGAGTTGTGATGCAAATTGACCCCACAATGTACAACTAATGTTATTCCCTCTGCAGTGATTAAATAAGTTAAATAAATTAGTATATAATTATTTTCACAAAATGTATTGCCTAACCATGAGTTTTGGCTGATAAAGATGACCTTTGGTCTCGCATGCCGAAGACGACCTTCTTCGACATTGATTCAGGCTAACTCATCTCTATGTCAATGAACTCTCCAATGACATCTGCAAATTATGTAAACAAATCAATTAGAATGAACTACTATTTACAAAGACACGTAAGTGCATATATATATATATATATAAATATATACTAGATTGAATGAAACATGTAAATTACCAATTAAAACATTTGCGGTAGCAACTCTACTGAGGATGTCCTCAAATGCAGTGAATTGATAAATATAAGGAGGAATCTCTGACAATTGTTTGTTAGTCATTATGGTCCCCTTCTGAAATATTAACTTGAAAGAGTATTTACAACCTCTATATTGTCATTCGTTACTAACCACGTCAAAATTCTCACCAACATAACTCTGGCCCTCCTGGAGTTGAGGCTCCCATAGAGAAATATGGTAATTCTTGACCATAGCTTCTATCTTGTCACCCTAATTTACGGAAGCAAAAATAATACAGAGAAGAAATGATGTAATTACATATAAATGGTTTAATAGTTTAAAAACATATAGTCAGAAAATTACATTTTCATCCATGAATATCATTTCGAATGATGGCGCTGATGATTTGTCCACACGCCAAAGACCAATAATCCTAACTTTAATCTTCCAAGTATCTTTGGTTGCATTAATCTCTTCAATGAAGTTTACTCTACGTGCCATATCTGGATTAATATTTGTAAAACTAAAGCAAGTTGTTGATAATGCAAGAGAAAAAAAATATTGGTTTTATGTAACCAAAAAAGGAGGGGATGAAGAGCTATGAAATTGAAAATGAAGGGGGATAATAGTAAAATGAAATGATGAGAGTTAAAATATTAAGTGTAAAAAATTAATGTGTTTGGTGAGCAAATTAAAATGAGAGTTATTAGTATTAAAAATAGTAAATGAAAATTCAATTCTTGAGTTATAAGAATTGATTTAAGAAATTAAAAAATTAATGTGTTTGGTGAGCAAATTAAAATGAGAGTTATTAGTATTAAAAATAGTAAATGAAAATTCAATTCTTGAGTTATAAGAATTGATTTAAGAAATTAATTGTTGGACTCAATTAGAAATTTGAAATTAAGTCATTTTTTAACTAATTGTACTATTGTAGTGCTTGTGAATTGTTTAACATGTGAGTTTTGTTTTTTCTACGTTTTTCTAATCTGTTTTCTAATTCAAATTTGATATTGACAAAGTTATCCAATATGAGATGTAGATAGAAATTTCTGTTTTTTCCCATCATGGCCTAGAAAGAACTTTGTACACCCTTGTCTATTTATTCACATCGCTATCGAATTAATTTTATTTGACCGATTCAATTAAATAGAACCTTAATATAAATTAATATAAAATTAATATAAATGAATATATAAAAAATGTGCATAATAATAAAATAATATAGTTGTTAATCATAATATGAGACATTAATAGGATTGCTTTCACAATATTATAAGAATTTAAAACCTAACTTACAAGAATTGATTTTGGGAAAATGAAGAAAGATAAGAATTGATTTAGGGAGGAATAGAATTTAAAACCTCACTTATAAGAATTGATTTTGGGAAAATGAAGAAAAATAAGAATTGATTTATGGAGGAATATATAAGGAATGTGCATAATAAGATAATAGAATTGTTAATGAGATTATGAGATATCAATAGAATGTGCACAATAATATAAGAATGAATAAATATAAGAATTGATTTAAGGAAATAAAGAAAGATTTTTTGTGGGAAAAAAATATAATAATAAATGTGTATACTGAGTTTTTTATGAAATCATGAATGATCATTAAGTATAATAATTATATTCATTCTAATTGAATTATTCATGAATATTCCAATTTAATTATATTTCAATTAAAATGTATCATACTTTAATTGTCTTCATTTCTCATTCAAAGTTTTTTAATATTCTAACTTTGTAATTTTTGTTAAAAAGGGTTCATCATTTTCAGGATAATGTGAATGAGAATTTAAAGATACTCTTTGTTAAACACATTGAATGATTCAAACTCGAATTGAACTTTGACTATATAAATTTTACGTCATTGATTATTAGTAAATTTTACGATTATTTTACAGATTTGTACACATTTAGTATATTACTCATTATTCAGTTACATTTTTTGAAGAACCAATAATAATTAAAAATAAATGAATGCGTTGATATCGTATAAAACTCATATGTTAGTGCATATATTTTTTTATCTTTTAACAACACCATGCTGGGAAACAAAAGGTTTTTACTTTCTATGCTTTTTATATAAAAAAATAAACTTTGTTTAATTGGTTAATGAAATAGTTAACATTTCACTATACTTGAGGAGGGAAAATAAAAATAATAAATGAGAAGGTTAGAATTTAATCAATTTATCACCGTTTTTTTATCTAAAAAGAAAGAAGGTAATAATAAAACAAAAGTAGAATGACATTATGACAAGTTTTATTGGGAAGCCAATGAAAGTTTTGGGCGGGAAAACGTTTCTCCAGCTCTTGACACGTGTATGAGTTGAAATTGTAGGAACATTTTTTTATTAAATAGATATATATATATATATATATTCTTCTAAGATTAAAATTGTCATAAATTGTCCAGGGGACATTTTTTTGTACATAATTTTTTTTGTTAAGGTCTAATATTTCTTGTTGCTTAATTTATTCAAATTATGTTATTTACTGATTTTAACATCATATTGGAAGTGTGAATTTTTTGATTCATGGCTTGTTTGGCATGACATTTTTTAGTAGTTTAAGTTTATTTTTTGAAAAATAAACTGAAAATATAAATTATGTATGTTTAACAACCAAACGAAGTTTACAAACTTAGTTTTTTTCTGAAAAAATAAGCCAAAAGTATAAATTCCAAAATCATGGGTTGATTTATTTTTTTAGCTTATTTTTTCCCAATTTTTCTATTTCCCATTTTACCATATCTTAACTTTATATCTCTCCTCCTTTTTACTCTTCCATCAAATATCATAACTCTTCATATCTTAACCACCAAACTCCATAATTCTCATCTTTCTCTCTTTCTATCACAACTCAACCCCGTAATTCTCCATAATACTTTCCTTTATCTATACACGAACAAAGAATTATTTATAAAACTTTTGTTATATAATATTAAAATTTTGTAAATTATGTATAAACCCTAAAACTTTTGTATAAAACTTAACATTTTTGTATTATTTATTTTGTGAATTATGTAATTTAAGTTTAGTAACTTCCATTTATTTATGTGCTATATTATTTTAATATTGATATTGGTTTTTATATTCTATTTTATTTAATATTTTTTTAGCCTTTGTTATTATGCAATATTAAAAATCATGGGTTGGTTTAGTTTTGTAGTTTATGTTTAACTATGTATGAGGTTATTTGTTTATATTGATCTTATGTTGTTTTTAAATATTAATATTAGTTTTTATATTGTATTTTATTTTAATAAATTTTTTTAGCATTTGTTATGCAATATACAAAATTAAAGTAAAAATATATATGATGATAAATATTAAAAAATATATATTTAAAAATTAGTGTAAAAAACAACCAAAATAATCATAACATAAACAAATAAACTCATACCCTTTTATGTAATTTACTATGTAAAAACAAATTTTATACCATACCCAAACAAAACAGATTAGTTTATATTCAATTTTCAGCTAAAGTACACAAACACAAACATATTATAATTTTATAATCTCACAGTTTATAAACTGAAAATAAAAACATAATCTATATCAAACGCACGCTCAGTTTCTGCATTTTGCAGATGCTTAATAAGTACAAATTTTTTGTACTATCAATTGTATTCTTATTTTTTGGTAAGTAACATATCTATTTTGAGGTATATGATTGATTCTCCCAACAAATGTCGCTTCCAAAAATCAAATCATTGATCTTTTAGTTATTAGGAGATCCAGCAAGCCCTAACATCACTAGACCAACACCCTTATTAGCTCAAAAAGTACAATTTGATCGAGCGCCTCAAATTATCATTCACTCCTATGATTTTTTTGGTCTCCCTCTTCCTTTATCAATTGTACTAGTTTTCAATCAATCTACTCTTCTTATGGTGGCTTCTATATATCACTCTCCTTCACACATTCTAACTGCCTAAAGTACAATTCTATCATCTTTATTACAATAGAAACTACTTCAACCTTTTCCAAGATACAATAAGATCACATAAAAAATTATGAATAAAAAACTTTTTGAAAATATGAACAATTAATAATATTAAATTAATAAATAAATAAACTTTTTTTATAATGAATTAGGAAATCCAAATAAATTAAATAACACCTATTTTTTTTAATAGATTACACAAAGGGTGAATGAATGCTTATCACTATCGGTGCACTAACTTGATTAAATTTGGTGTGTTATCTAAGAATCGATTCAAATAGAGTAACATGATTTGGTTAATATTGATTTTTTGTGTAGGAATCAAACCAATCATGAATGGTTTGATTTTCGGGTTTATTTGTTATTTAAAAGTCATGCAACATGTCAAATTGTATTCCATAACATAAAATTATCTATTTCAATTACTATTTTAATTTTTAACTAACAATCTAACATCTGTGCTCCAAAATTATTCATATGTATAATTGCATATATAACAAAAATCAAAACAAACCATATCCAAAAGGTCGATAAAAGACGAGTATAATGAAAATAATTTAACATTAACCGAAAGAAAATAATGAAAGTAATTCAACGTCAACCAAAATGAAATAACATAAATAATGAAATAATCTACATGACATTTCCTCACTCCTTTATCTTATGTGAAATAATGGTGTTTAAAATATGCAGTTTAATTTGGTTAAAGTGGTTTCTAAATCTCTAAAACAAGGAATTAAACAAATCTTAAGTGATTCATTAAAAAAAGAAATGAACAGAACTGCGAAACCACATTTTTCGATTCAATTTGGTTCGACCACATAGGGTTTGCAGTTTAAAACGAAACAACTTACACTCTTTGAGCGGAGTGATGTGCCACTTTCATTCTTTAAAATTTAAAAATAATAATTTTCATAAAATGAGGAAATATCATGTTAAATTACTTCTTTTCCTTAGATCATCATTTGAATGGTCAAGATGTGTCTACTTTTCTTTGTCAATTAATTAAAACACATCTAACCAAATTGCTCTATACTTTTGATTTCCCATTAAATATAAGGATACCAAGAAATAACACAAACACTTTGTGACACAAAAATAAAAGAACCATTTTTAATCCTTTGAAATAAGAATTTAATAATTAGTCTGATTTTTATATATGATCTAAAACTATTGTAAACGGGAATAATTGATAATATTAAAAGAATAAATAAGAATTTTTTTATAATGAATAATTAATAAGGAATTCCTAATGAAATAAATGGCCAATTACTTTTTTAATAAATTATGTTTAAGATGGTGATAAATTATTTTTTTTCTCCAAACTATTCTTTAAATGATTGCAATATCTATCTCACTTATACTTTTTTAAATTCTAATAAATCACTTAATTACTTCCGAAGTTCGGATCATCCTTTAAATGATAATGATAAGTCAGTTTTGTTCTTTAAAATTATTTTCTTTTAAAAATGATAATAATAATATGCCATCCAAGGAAGGAAGAAAGACATTCATGAGTCACCTTTGTATGTCATATAATGATTTGAATGGTAGAGTTGTATAATTTATATTATTTTTCATTAATTAAAACACACTTAGATATCATATAGTTTTCTACTCAAAGAACTATGAACTCTTATTTTCCCAATGCATATTGGGATATGTAAAAATAAGAGAAAATATTATTAAATATAAAATTATAAAACCTTTTTTTATCCTTTGGTAAGTAATTGAATAATTAAAAAATAATTTATAAGTTTATGATACACATAGGTTCATACAATAAAATGAAAGTACAAATTCAATAGAAGTGAATGACTACTTGTGTATTTTCTGATCTATAATTGATTCGAACTAAGATTCTCTTCATTAATGAAGATTAAAATGTATGTTTTTTATTTGTTTTATGGTAAAAATGTAATTTCATTGTAATCAAATGAATTATGTATTATTAAAGGTTGCATTTTCCTTTAGTTTTTGAAACACTTATTTCTCAAGTATGATCCTAACTTAATTTATCCTTATGTTTTAAAATTCTAACTCACAAACTAATACAGTTTGGACAAAAATATGGTTTTTGTGTTTTATCCTAAAAAAAAACATAATAACGACTCCACTTGCGGAAGAAAATAGAAACATTCATCTTCATCTAAAGTTTGCCCATGAAAAGTTAGATCTCAACCCAAATATATATTTTTAAAGAAACCAAATTATCTCCATTATTAGATGAAGATGATAACAACTCCAAAATTTTAACATCCTTTGAAGCTATTTTTAAACAAAAAAAACTATAAATTATTAACCATACTATTAACCTCATCTTTCATTACTGAAATATCTAGAGAGGACGAGAAGAGGAGATGATAGTTATTGATTTTACACTATCTTATCGGAATAGAAATATCATTATATCAAAAAGATAAAAGCATTACAACCTATTTTTTTTTCTTACTTTTATTGTAATGTCATTTCTCGTACTATCTTTAACCTTTTTAGATCAATATTTGTTTTGGTGAAAACTCCACTTCAGCTTTCTATATATTCTTCAATTCTCTTTCATCACCATCTTCCTCCTCTACTACTTGTGCTAGTTAGATTTTGTAACCTCAAAATTTCACTTACAATCTTTCTATATATTCTTCAACTCTCTTTCATCACTTTCTTCATCTTATACTACTTCTTCTACTACTACTTAGATTCTCATAACCCCCAAACCTTAGCAAAAATGATAACATTAATAGATTTCTATCATGTCATGACTGCAATGGTGCCACTCTATGTGGCTATGATCTTAGCCTATGGCTCAGTAAAATGGTGGAAAATCTTCTCTCCTGATCAATGCTCAGGCATAAACCGTTTTGTGGCACTCTTTGCAGTGCCACTCCTTTCTTTCCACTTCATTGCCTCAAACAACCCTTACAAAATGAACCTTAGGTTCTTAGCTGCAGATACCTTACAAAAGATCATTGTTTTGGTTGTTCTAGCCATTTGGAGCAACGTGACCAAAAGGGGTTGTTTGGAATGGACCATAACACTGTTCTCTCTTTCTACCCTACCAAACACCCTTGTTATGGGTATCCCTTTACTCAAAGGGATGTATGGTGAGTTCTCAGGGAGTTTAATGGTACAAATTGTGGTCCTTCAATGTATCATTTGGTACACTTTGATGCTCTTCATGTTTGAGTTTAGAGCAGCTAGAATATTAATCTCTGAGCAATTTCCTGACACTGCTGGCTCTATTGTCTCAATCCATGTTGATTCTGATGTCATGTCATTAGATGGAAGACAAGTACCTTTGGAAACTGAAGCTGAGATCAAAGAAGATGGAAAACTTCATGTTACTGTGAGAAAATCCAATGCTTCAAGGTCAGATATCTTTTCAAGAAGGTCTCAGGGTCTTTCTTCAACAACTCCAAGGCCTTCAAACCTTACCAATGCAGAGATATATTCTTTGCAATCCTCTAGAAACCCTACACCAAGAGGGTCTAGTTTCAACCACACTGATTTTTATTCAATGATGGCTTCTGGTGGTGGAAGAAACTCTAACTTTGGTGCCTCTGATGTTTATGGTATCTCAGCATCAAGAGGACCAACTCCAAGGCCATCAGATTATGATGAAGATGTTTCTGTTGGTGTTGGTAAGCCTAAGTTTCATTATCAAAGTGGAACTGGAACAGGACATTACCCTGCACCAAACCCTGGCATGTTCTCTCCAACTAGTGGGTCCAAAAATGTTCCTAATAATGCTAATGTTAATGCTAATGCCAAGAGGCATAATGCTACTACTGCTAATGCTAATGGTCAAGCACATCAGAAACAAGAGGACATTCATATGTTTGTTTGGAGTTCAAGTACTTCACCTGTTTCAGATGTTTTTGCTGCACATGAATATGGAACTCATGATCACAAAGAAGTTAAATTGTCTGTGTCTCCTGCAAAAGGTTGTTTTTTTTTGTTTTCTTTCTTTACAAGCTGGCTTTGTTTTCTATATATTATCCTTTTGTAAACTTTTCTTGTTGTGTTTGATGATTAACCAGTGGAGAATCAAAGAGACACTCAAGAGGAGTACCTAGAGAAAGATGAATTCAGCTTTGGAAATAGAGGAACAGATAATAATCAACATGAAAATGAGAAAGTTGGAGAGGGAAAACCAAAATCTATGCCTCCAGCAAGTGTTATGACAAGGCTTATACTAATTATGGTGTGGAGGAAACTCATTAGAAACCCCAACACTTATTCTAGCTTAATTGGTCTAACTTGGTCTCTTGTTTCATTCAGGTAAGTATTTTCTTGTAGAAAAAAATTACTGAATATAATAAATCTTGCACATTTCTGGTGGTTTTTTTGTATTTTTATTGAGGGAAAGTAGAAAAAACTTACTCCGCATTTTAGTCATTCATTCTTGTAAAATTCAATGGTTTAAATGTACTCACTAATTCAAACTATTAAATTTCCTTTTATCGCTAATGGTTTTGGTGGATGTTGTTCCTTGCAGGTGGAATGTTGAAATGCCTGCTATAATAGCAAAGTCTATTTCCATTCTGTCAGATGCAGGGCTTGGCATGGCTATGTTCAGTCTTGGTCAGTGTAATCTTTTCATTGCTATCTTTCAAAATATTTTGATTATTAACACCATCATTATTCAACAGTTTTTGCTTGTACTATTTCATGAAGAAAAAGATTCCTTGCTTTTCCAAAGTATTTTCATCTTGTAAATAATATCAATAGATAAACTAAGATTAAATATTTATTATAAGAACTTTTTTAAAAAAGATTAGACATTAGAAATTAACCTTTTCTGATTCCATGTAATATAATTAGTATTAAATGCTATGTTTAAGAAAGCAAGTACAGAATGAAGAAAGCAATAGTGTAAGATAAGTGATATTTTAGCAAAGAAAAAGCAAACAGTATATAATGGTATGATAATGTGCTAGTTCCTTTATGAATCTTTTATGATAACTTTTTGCCAAGTTTGTGTTACTTGGTGGTGGTGCTAATAATGAAAGGTCTTTCACAAAAGGGGTGTGATTGAATGTGACATAGTGATAAAATAGGCATGCTTGGTTGCACACTTTGTTGAACTTTGCTTTTGGTTATTATGATGGATTATGATGATGCTTTTGATGAATGACAGGTCTGTTCATGGCATTGCAACCAAGGATCATAGCATGTGGAAATAAGGTTGCAACTTTTGCTATGGCTGTTAGATTCCTTACAGGTCCAGCTGTCATGGCAGCTGCTTCCATTGCTGTTGGACTCAAAGGTGTTCTCTTACATGTTGCCATTGTTCAGGTTCAATTCAACTTTCGATCTCTCTTGTCCCAAATTGTGTCTCATATATTGTCCACATCATCCAATGATATTGAAGTAAAAACACATTTATAATTGATTTGACGTGTTATTTAATTATTTGCATGCTCTAGGCCAATGGAAAAGTTAAAATATATATAGCCATTTATCTAAATTAAATAAACATTAGTTTTCTTTTTTTATTTAACATTAATTGGTGCTAATTAAAATGTATACCTATCTACCCCTACCAAGATTACTAGCACTTATATTTGTTTGTTAAATATTCGCATTAATTAATTATAATATTTAAAGAAAATATAATTGTTTAGTGAAAATTGCAGATGTACAATAAGGAGTGCAAATAAAGAAGAAAAGGACCCATAAACCATTCTATTCATTTTTGCATTACAAATTGATATATATGGAAATTACATTAACTAGATAAGAATAAAAGGACCCATAGCTCATATTTGACATGTCTGTGAAATTTTGTTAATAATTGTTTTTTAAAGTATTCTTCATTAAAGGTATAGTTGAATTTAATACACAAGATCTTAATATTAATACTGAGTATTTTATCTCACGAGTTTTTTTTATTGGACAACAAACATTCGAAATCATAGTTGAGGTATATAATAATTTGAAAACTTAAAAATTTATTTTAATTAAAAACAATTTAAAATTCGGACCGTTAAAAAATTTTAAATGACACATCTCATTATCTCTGTGTGTACTGGAGGGTCCAGTACAGCATGGGATCCATTTACGGAACAATGATACTCTTCATTAATGAAGAGACAAATACTTGATTTTACTTGTGTTTTCAATGGTAAAAGTGTTATTCCATTATATATAAAAATGTTTAATCATATTATTGTTTCGTTTATTTGTTTTTTATATATAGTACTTGTCTTTCCATTAATATATATGATCCTTACTCTCGTTATTTCTAAAAAATTATACAGGCAGCTCTTCCACAAGGAATTGTTCCATTTGTCTTTTCCAAGGAATACAATGTACATCCTGATATACTCAGTACAGCGTGAGTATTTATATAACTTTACTTTCTCAAATAAGACTACTTTTTTTTCTCATACTCATCTTTTTTTTCTTCCTTCATTCATTTTATTCTCTTTTAATGCTAACAAATATAGCTTCTTTTATTGAATGCAGTGTTATTTTTGGGATGTTGATTGCATTGCCCATAACACTTGTGTACTATATTTTGATGGGGTTATGAATAAATGAAATGATGGATGATACAAAAAGATTCACATGTGGAATCCATGCATGCATGCAAGGTTGTTTGTGACTTGGAGAATTATAAAAATGCTCAAAGGAATAGAAAAGCATCACAAGAACTGAATAGAAGAATCACAAGATGGGTTTTTATTTTAACATGTTTTAATTTCCTCTTTTCTTTCTCCTTTTGAATGAATTGTACTAAGTAAAAATGTATAACTATGTTTGTAACTAGTTTAGAAAATGGTTATCTCGTTAAACTTTAGGTTTATAATGTCCCTCAGATTCCATATCACTCATTAAATGAAAAAAAGAAAAAGAAAATTGGAATTTGATTGGAAATTGTAGCTCCATTATTTTCTTTTCTGCTACAAAAATAAAATCAACAAAAGCATAATACTTTTATCCTTTTACTTACGTTAGAATGAAAGTTTTTTACTCTTAAAATTCAGAACAAAAACACAAGGTAAACTAAAAGGGTTTTACTAAAACACACTCTTTATTGCATTAACTTCTATAAAAGTGCCTATATTAAAACTTCATAATTTCGTTTAATTGCATTAATTAATTACTCTCTATTTCAATTATTTAATTTTTAAGGTTATACACATAATTTAAAAAATTATTACATGCGGTAAAATTTGATATAATTTGACTAAAAAAATCTTATTTAACCCACATTGAAAACTAAATTAAAAATAAATCAAGAAATAGGGATAAAAAGGGACTAATAAATAAAAGTATATTTAAAAAATAAAGTATAAATGCATATTTAGTTTCTATAACATTAAAATATTTAAAATAACATGAAAAAGTTAAAGAAAAAAATGTATAGACTAACAATATATGCGTTTTATATATTATTACTTCATTATCCATTATTCATATTTAATCATCACCGATTTTTTTAAAAAAAATAACTCAAATGAATGGTAAATGATAGAGTCACTGTATATATATCTTTACTGCGATGATAAAACACCACATGAATTATCCAAAGATATTCGTATAAAAAGGATAAAATCGGTAATCTTTTGTTGTCTTCAAATTTACTTTTTGTAATTATGGGGTTAAAATTATTGGATAATATAGATGAATCGTGTATGACTATCCAAACCATTAATGTTCAATAAAATCTTAATTTTAAGACATGATATTTTATTAATGGTCTGAATGTATTCAAGACTAATGATATTAAATTATTATGAAATAACTTCTCAATTTTAGTATAGAGTTGGAGGTGGTGGTTTAAGAAAATAATGTTTGTCTTAAACTTTTGAAACATAAATAAAAGTGTCTATCAAGACTTGAAATTTGAAACACTCCACAGTTCAATAAAATTTAATGAAACTACCTTAAAAAATATATGAGTAATGATATATCCTTCTATTAAATCTTCTTACCCACAACAAAATGATATATGTCACAAAATGATACTTTATTTATTAGTAATTGGTTTACAATGGACATATATTACTTTCTTGTGGCTATGAGGATTTAGTAGGAGGATATATCATTTTCTTAAAAATATATTTGATGACTTTAATAATAACTATCTTAAAAATTAAAGTTACATAGAGGTAATGTATGATATAAAAAAAATGAAAAACAAACTGTAATGTAAATTCGTTTGACTCTAAACGCAACAAAAGTATTATAGTGAAGATAAACTCAGAATTATGAAGGACATGACCCTTCCCACAAATTATTCAACATAGTTGTATTTACAAAAGACAAACATAAAACATTTTTCTTTTAGAATAAAGCCCTGTCATCTTATCTACGATGACACAAAGTTGCTTTGAGAAAATGTGTATGTTGGTCTCTGATTATTATTATTATTATTATTTTATATTGTCAAAAGTTGTACATTATTAAAGTGAGTGGTGGAATTATAAAAAATGACACTATGAAGTTCTCGTTTTTTGCCATAGAGATGACCCATTTTGTGAATGGACATATCTTAAAACATTACCATAATCATGTATTATTTAATAAAATTTTAACGATTATTAAAAATTGAGTAGTGTGAAACAAAATTAAAGTAATATGTGATTTTTTATTATATATCAAAAATTTATTGAATAAACATAATTGAGGATAAGTTTTTGGGAAAGATCTTTATTCCCATTTTCCCATTGATGCTATGGGTTCCATGAAGGCTAATTATTGATGGAAATAGGAAAAAAAATCTTTTTCTTTTTCTGACAAAGCACTAAGTATTTCTAATTTAGTGATAATAATTATATAAAAGTATGCAGCACAGAAACTTAACAAATCCAAATGTTCAATTACTACCCCTCCTTTTCATTTTTATTTCTCTCTTTTCCTCCTCAATTATGGTTCCAAATTCAAATCAAGTAAATGTAGTATTTTTGTTAAATTTTCTTTGAAATTATCATCTCTCTCGTGAATGTTCCTATATGACTAAATTATTTTCTCCAAATGATTATAGAGCGCACTGTCTATATCAAGTGGGTATTCTTAAGAGACTTAATTATTGAACTTAAGTTGAATTTTTGAAAATGGTAAAGTATATTATAAATTAAAGAGGAAGAAAAGAATAATGTATATTTCATTCGTAAACGGATTGAATTACAAAGAAATTACATATAAAAAAATACAATAGGTTTAACTTTATCTAACTCTTAACTACTTAACTTTTGACTACCTAACTCTTAATTAACTAACTAATCTATATCACACATGTTTTAATCGTGTAAATTATGCAAAAGATAAGTGTTTTAAATTAATTATCACACTAATACAATATTAACCTAAAATACCAAAATATTTTACAATTCTCTCAAGTTGAAGAGTGGATGTTGACAACTCACAGCTTTGACAAAGATGATTGAATGGAGAAGGCTCCACAACATTTGTTAGAAAATATGCAAGTCAAGTTATGCATAATATTCTTGACATTCAAAGGGAAAACATGACCAAATTTATGGTCACTCAAGTTGAGATATTCAATGAAGAAATTTCAAAAGATGGAAGAATTCTTGATAATATAACACATGAAACTGACAAGGTTGTGTTAAGAGAATTAATAGAAGAATTCTTAAAAGAAAATGAATATAAATGGAAAGTAATGATGTTCTACATCAAGAACCAACACAATAGAAAGAATATCAAATGATATTATTACTTAAGAATATCAGGTTAATTTATTGGTCAAAGAATGAGAGAAATCTAGAATATGATGAATTTGAACAATAATTATTCAAGAATAACAATGCTCAAGAATATCATCTTGGTTTCTTGGCCAATGAATAAGAGAAATCTATAATAAGTATTATCAACACAATAGAAAGAAGATCAAATGATTTATTACTTAAGAATATCATGTTAGTTTATTGGTCAAGGAATGAGCGAAATCTAGAATATGATAAATTTGAACAATATTTATTCAAGAATAACAATGCTCAAGAATATCATCTTGGTTTCTTGGTCAATGAATAAGAGAAATCTAGAATATAATAAAATATGAATAATATTTGTTCAAGAAAAACAATGTTCAAGAATACCATGTTGATTTCTTAGCCAAAAAATATGATTAAATATGAATAATTTTGCTCAAGAATAATTAGAGAAGAATATGATGAAATATGAATTTTTTTTGCTCAAGAATAACAATAAAGAATATGATTAAATATGAGCAATTTTGCTCAAGAATAAGAGAAGAATATGATGAAATATGAGGAATTTTTACTCAAAAGTAATAAGAGAATAATGTGAAATAGAATGATTAAGAAAGAGAGCAAGAAGACGAATAAAAATTCTTTAATTTTGACTTAAAACTTGGTTGTTGAACTCAAATGTGGAAACATCTATTTGAACAATTGCAATTTCTTCTTTCTACACGTCTTTCCTGAACCCCTTGAACAACTCATTTCCTCTAAACATGGAAGACATAATTACATTACTCTCATACTATATTAGTAATCAAAGAGTAGGAAATTTTTGATTTCATTCAATGAATGAATAGGATTAAACAAATCGAACTACAAACAAATTACTAACCTATTATATAGAAAATACAATAAACTTAATCCTACCAAACTCTTCACTACCTAGCTTAATATCCAATTCCTAACTAACTAATCTATATCACACTTTTAATCATGAAATTTATACAAAAGATAGATGAATTTAAACTAATTACTAATCCAATATGTTGGGGATGCTTGAAATATGTTATTAGATTAGTCTCACATCGCCTAGTATTGGAATAGAGTAGAGTAACCAATGTTATGTATTGGACTTAAGTCATTTGTTGTAATGTGCACCATATATAAGCATCAAATAGAAACACCACATGAGCAGTTGGGCCATGAGTGTGATAGGGTATGTAATCCTTATTCTCTAATAATATCTTGGTTGCAGCTCAGCGCTCCCGAGGATGTAGGCACAATTGGCCGAACCTCGTTACCAAATTCTTTGTTTCTTC
This sequence comes from Lupinus albus, assembly GCA_009771035.1. Classification (NCBI taxonomy): domain Eukaryota; kingdom Viridiplantae; phylum Streptophyta; class Magnoliopsida; order Fabales; family Fabaceae; genus Lupinus; species Lupinus albus. The sequence goes on along the minus strand of CM020022.1, from coordinate 3,339,695 downwards.
TCTTTTATTTATTCTATGCATTATTTGATTACTTTGTAACCAACGTTGCGCAATGATCCCTTCCGCTGAACCAACAAAATATAATATTAATACCAAAATATTTTCACAAAGTGCTGATTGATTATAAATAAAAGTGAAATATGGTTTAGGCTTAAGTACATATATTATGTGCTCGCTATTGAAAAAATACACTAAGTTTATATGCTTTTGAAAAATACATTAGTGTAAAGCAAGAATAGACCCCGTTATGAAATAGAGATTTGATTTGATGTGGACATGTTTGGAATATTAGGAGACAACATTCATAATACAAACCTTCTCCTACTCTTTTCTTCTTGCTCTTTTCTTCATCTTTATTCTTTTAATTATACACACATTACCTTTATGTCACACCTTTCTTTTTCACTGTTCCTTTCTATTTGCTGCTTTTCATGACATCTTTCTCAACCCTTGAAAATTAGAAGAGTCATTTCGGATAATATTCCGGACAAATTCTACTAATTTTAAGACATTTTGTAGTTAAATGAGTTTCAAAAAGAAAAATTAAAGAAAATACAGAAAATGAGTTAAAATATAGTACGGTTCCAAAAAAAAATGTCTTAACGAGTTAAGTTACTACCAGGTTTTAAGTTTAATTGATGATCAAAATCACAATAGTGCTAGTCTAAAAAGTAAAATATTCGATTTCTAGGAGTGACACTTATTAAGAGAAACAATTATGCACCACACCTCAGAAAATATTAATTTATTAGGGTCGAGATCTGTTTATTATATTAAAAAATGTAGAGGTTGTTGAGTAATGTCATTTTCAATCCCTCTTAAATTTAATTTAGATGCACTAGTTAAACTATTCAATCATGTGCAATTTCATCAAGGAAATAAACTTCTTACTTAGATATCAATTATGATACATCATTAGGGCTTGTTTAATAGAGACAGATAATATAAGATCCAATAAAAATTTAGTAGTATATATATAATGTTTGGTATGTCAACGTAAGTCAAATGTATAAACAAAATGAAGAAATAGAATAAAATAGCTAAAATAAAAACAACGGAGCATAATTTTTTTTATAAAAAGAAGTTCGTGAATTCGGTCTTATATATCCACAATTACAATTTAATGGGTTGTTTTAATCTGTGTTTGTCTTAGATTGAAGAGAAAAAGGCGTGAAAAAGTGTGCTCTTGAATAAACAAATAATAATTAAGAGATGTAAAGCACAAACTCAGTGAAATGATTATTTCTATTAATGAATAGACAAGTTATAATTTTTGCATTTTCATATAAAGATAAAAGTGTCATCTCATTAAATCTCAATGATAAACATATAAAATCATAACATTTTTTATTTTATTTTAGATCTATTTGTCTCTCTATTACAAAAAAAAAAAAAAATTTGACCCATGAGAATTACAAAACGGAAACACAAATAAGTCTAGATCAAAATCAACATCATAAGGGGTTTGACACCCACATATGAGGTGTGTCTGGTTCTATAATCAAATGATTTATAATTCAGTTAATTATCTTATTTCACACAAAAATAATGTTGGCGATGTTTGATAAAATGTTTTACATAGGTTTCATAACTTAAAAATTCATATTATGTAAGTTATATGCTAGGATCTTATTTTGGCTATATAATTGGTAAAATTAACTATATTTTTTAATTTGTACACCACTGCTTCAAAGAGAGTTAAATATAAATGAAGATAATAGTTGGTAAACAGAACTATTTGATAAGAGTAACTTATAATAGTATGTGTAAATAAAATAAGTCAGCACTTATAACTTATAAATCATTTATGAGCAATTTATCAAATATGGACTTATAAGTCACTTCGTGAACATATAATTTCTTTTGCCAGACACAACTAACTTAATTTTCATCAAATAAGTATGCTGATTAACTTATAAGTTACTTAAGGGGTTTCCAAACATAGTCTTTAATTTATATTTGTAAGCTAACTTATAAGATAATCTTATTAAAGAACCTAGCTTGTTTCATCAACTAACATATAAGCTTCTATTGTTACACTCCTAGCTCAGTAGCTCATAAGCTTTCAACTACTTATAAGCTATATAAAATGACTTATAAGCTTTCTGATAACATTGCTCTAAAATGCTTATTGCATCCGGTGATAGAAGTAAAGCTTACTAATTTTTTAGAGTTTGATAATAGCAATTTCCTTTTTGAAAATTATATTTTCAAATGGTTTAATATATACTTCATTTTGATGTAAAACATGGATTTAACATGCATATAAACATATACAATATACTTATTAATAATATATAAGTTTGGAATGTATTGTATTAAGTTATTCAATCTAAAGTGGCAAGTCGAAGGTGCAAAGATTTTTTAAACATAAATAGCAGTATACACTATATTTGTGTTTTTAGAATAGTTATCATGTGTTAAACATTTTTAATGATATAATAGTGCAAAATTTAATATATATTATAGTGCAAAATTGAATAATAGTTCAAAAACTTATATACTAACAATGTACTCGAATCAATCTTTTTGTGTGGTATTGTTCAATCTGCTTTGGCTGAAGTAAATTTTACTTCACATCCTTAATAAAATTTCACTTATAACAAAAAAATGTATAAGAAATCTAACTTTGGTAAATGTAACAAAGTGATTCTTATATACTCAAGAGCACTGTGAATTAAGATCTAATGGTTAGCAACAATCTGGACAATCTGGTTATGAATGAATGATCTAATTTTTAATACTGTCAAACATTTTCTTCATTAAATTCTAGAGTCAAAAAGGGTGAAAGTGCGACTATGGATTAAGTGTAAGAGGGTTTGGACTATATTCTAGCTAGATTGATAATCCTCTTGTTTGTCTCAGCATTGTGTTGTAACTTTTTTTTTATTTTCTTGTAATTATTCCCTTATTTAATAAATTATGTTTTGCCGACACAAAAAAAGGAATTAAAATCTTAAACAGAAATATTATGAAAGCAAAATCAATAGTCGCTATGCTACATAAGTGTGTAACAAACTTACTTTAGAAAAAACATTATCCCAATAAGTTTAGACTTTAATCAATTATTAGGAGTAAAATAATCATACCTACCATCTCTTCTTTCTTCTTCTCTATATATTTTAGACCCCGTATGATGGTCTTTATTTACATGATGAGCTTGAATACCTATCATTTCTAAGTGTATATCATCCACAAATATATAGTTAGATAGTGCTAAGTTGGAGCCATATTTGAATTGAATGACATATATCAGTAAAGATATATTCTACTATTAAATTCTCATACCCACAAAAAAGTGACATATATTAAAAGTGACATTTTATTTATTAATAATTGATTTACAAATGACATATGTAATTTCTTGAGGATAAGATAATTTAGTATGATATATCATTCGGCATAATATGTATGTATATATGTGTAGTCCCTAGTCCCTACCTAGGTAGATGCTGTAATAGGGGGCACATGAGGGACATAGAAGGTTCTTTAATGGCATGGTGTGATTATGACTCGGTTTCCTATAGCATGGGTTTTCTAAGGCAAAGAGTGTAGTGGAACCATTGTGCATTTATCAGTGTGTTATTGTATTTTTCCAAAATGGCTCATCCTCCAACTATCTATTCTGAATATTCCAATTATAAGGTCAAGATGCTTCTCCATTGCTGTTCATAATTTAAACTATCATAACCAATAATAAATCGATGATTCTTTGGTATATAATCTTACAATTTAGTTACTCTATCCAATATTGTTATATGAGGGGAACTTTTTTCCTATTTAATTTTCTTTATTGAAAAATAATTTCAAATTACATCTGTTAAAATTTTATTTATGTAATGAGTTGCAATCTTTATCCATTGGACGCTCCGATACTGAATATTGATGTAAATTCATAATCTTAATCTTAGGTGCCCTATTTAATAAATGAAGTGCATAACAATAAAGGATGACTAATAGTATATTAACAAAATGATTTGATTGAAACCAACGGGGAAATCAAAAACTTAATTTCCAATAAAGTAGAAAATAAGTTACTTTGATAACTTCAATTATGATTAGTACATCTTATATACTCTAATTACTCTTTAATAAGATTTAAGTGGTTGCATTTTCTTTTAATGAGAAAACATTAATTAAGAGAAAGCGCGCACACTAATATTTATTTATTTGATGATATTTTTTTTCTTTCAATCACAGATTTGGATTTATTTAATTTGACATTATTGGATAAATAAGTGGTGATCGACTGCTTATAGGTGATAGTGGTCAGTGAATTTATTTTATGACAACCAAGTATGAGAATTTTTCTTTGTTTTCTAATCATGGTACCGGAGAGTTCAGTACTGAGAATGTGAGAGCGTTCATTTTCAGAAAAATAAATTTAAAAAAAATAAAATAATCTGGACAATTTAAATATTATTTTCATCATGTATCAACATGTTACATATGCACTGTCGTCTCCTGTAATGGAAATGAGTCAGACTCTAATAGTATAGTATTGGAGCTGGAATTTTTAGTGTGATAGTGAAGCCAAAACGACACCTTTAATTCAAGTGAATTTGGGATGCTTTTTAAAATCTCGGGTGAGATGCACTCAAAATATGTGTAGGATTATCATTAAGATCATCATACTTGCCGACCATCGATGAACTGATCGGATTAATCAAAGGAGGTGGACCACGGGATTGTGTTGTCTATGGTATGTCTTCACCATGTGCATTTGGATTAGTGGCATTAGTCAAAAGTTAGCATCAGCTTATTTGAAATCATTCTCTTTGTTGGCCGATCAAAATGTTCCTTCAAAGATTTTAGGTTTTGCTTGGCATTTGTTGTTGGATATAGGATCCCTATTAGACATAATTTGTTACTTTAGACTGATATAGTGTTGAGAAATAAGTCTCACATCGCATACCTCATTTTCTCGGAAATGATTTAAATACAAGTTGGATTACTCTCTCATACCCAATTGGTTTTGAGATGAAACTTTAACATGATATCTGTAAGGATCCGATTTTCGTAATCCAAAAAATTCTTTTTTTAAAACCTTATTCATGAAAGCGAATTGATTACTTTTAAAAGACATTACTCGAACGATTTGGAAAACCTGATTGAATATATATATAAGTTCAATTCATCTTTCAGGTGTGGAAACAATCAATCGTTCACTTCATTAAAAACATGTCATTGCACTTCCTTTTAATTACACAATTTAGATACAATTATCCATTCTTAATAATACTTCAATTTTTACATCATCTAATATCCTAACTATACATTTAGGAGAAAGTCACTCATACATAAATCCCATTTAACATACTCTTCATATTACATGCATTAATCAATTACAACATTGAGAACATAAAACAACTACTCAAACATGTACTCTCCTCCGCAAGCATCCGATGCGCTACCGCCACGACCTGAACTCAAATACATAACACATACAAGAAAAGACAGAGGGAGTAAGAATCAACTACGGCGACCGTAGCGTGGATTTACATGAAGTAATAACATTAAAGTATTAAAACCACACACATCTAACATCAATCATGATACGCATATACCAATCAACACATATTATCCATATTCACCCTATAATACATATATACACCATAATATATATGTTCTATAGTGTGCATATTTATTTATCTCATATTATCCATATTCATCCTATAGTACACATATATCCCATGATATATATGTTCTATAGTGTGTGTATTTCTTACATCCAAACATACTCATTTCTCCTCATTCATATTCATCCTATAGTATATATATATCTCATAATATATATTCTATAGCATGCATATTTATTTCATTTCAACATACTCATTTCTCATCATTTATATTCACCTTATAGTATATATATCTCATAATATATATTCTATAGCATGCATATTTATTTCATTTCAACATACTCATTTCTCATCATTCATATTCACCGAGTTTTCCCACAAAGATAATCCTCTACCACATCGGGTAGGTCTAGATAATCCTTCATACCACATCGGGCAGGTCTAGTTAATTATCCATACAACATCGGGCAGGTCTAGTTATTTCTCCATACCACATCGGGCAGGTCTAGTTCATTCTTGATACCATATCGGGTAGGTCTAGTTATTCCCCATACCACATCGGGCAGGTCTAGTTAATTCTCCATACCACATCGGGCAGGTCTAGTAATTCCCCATACCACATCGGGCAGGTCTAGTTAATCCTCCATACCACATCGGGCAGGTCTAGTAATTCCCCCATTATTCTCACATCACATGTCCGTCATAGCACAAAATATCAACTCAATGTCATACACCCAATAAACACAAGACATCACATTGTTCCATCACCATGAAATAACACGCAACACCTTCATTGTCACAAACATACCCATCTCCATTTTAACACCTTAACAACCCATCACACATTCATTGTTACAAACACACCCATATATGTTTATAACAATCAACAACTCACACCATACTCATTTTGATAAACATACTCATTTATATTTATGACCATAAATAACTCATACTCAATCATTATCACACAACATAAAAATTTATACTTTTGTCGTTAAACACACATCTCACAATCCTTATTACAAACACACCCATATATATTTGTAATAAATCAACCATCCATAACATACCATTATCATAAACAAACAACACATAAAATATCACTCATCATATACACATTAACGTTAGAACCATCTTTAATGATGATGTATTACCATAAATGAGCATATTGCATTGTACTTTCACAAACGGTTTTCTCTGCACATATGTCTCCACTTTTATGGCTAATACATCCTCATATAAAATAAAGACTCTCACATGGACCATAACTCCCAAGAGAGTTTCTATCCGTTAATGTTCTCCGATTCTTGAGCGAAATCGGAGATGATGACTCTAATGAAATACTCTAAGACCATAATGGTCTTCTCCCTCACCTTAGGTTGCGTAAGCTCCATGGATTTGCAAAGAGCTCCATCTTCCTCCATCTCCTCCAACCTCCATTGTTGCTTTCATCTCCAAAGCTCTCCAATGTTCCATTAAGAAGTAAGAGGAAGAGGTTTTGATGTGTTTTTGAGGTTTAAGGGAGGAAAGAGTCGAAATCCATGGGGACCCGCCATTGAGGGTGATAGGGGAGAAAAGAAAATGAAGATTAGGGTTTGTGAAACCCTTTCTTTTCTTTTATAGCTGGGTCTTCTCGCTTGGGCGAGAATATCTCGTTTGGACGAGAAACCCACAATATTTTAAGTTTCAAAACACGGACTCTCTCGCCTGGGCAAGATTCTCTCGCTCAGGCGAGACAATTCTCGCTCAAGCGAGGATCTTACAGCCTCGACAGGTCCTGAAAGCCACTCTTCTCGCCCAGGTGAGACAGTTCTCGCTTAGGCGAGACCACTCTCGTTCAAGCGACAGCTTTCTCGCTCGGGCGAGATTCCCAGAATTTCCAAAACTAAAACACTGGGTCTCTCACTTAGGCGAGACCCTCTCGCTCAAGCGAGAATCTAGCAGTATACCCCCTTCTTCAGGACTGTTACCTCATTTCAAAGAGGGTAAATTTAGGGTGTTACAATATCAGAGTCAGAGCCCAACTTCTTTCCAATTGTCATGGGCCAAAAAATATCATTTAGTTATGGGTCAAAGATAATCATTCGTCTAGTCCAACATGCTTATGTGGAGATGACATGTTAGGAAGTAAGTCTCACATTGCCTTCTTCATTGTCTCGGGAATGATTTAAATATTTATTGGCTACTCCAACCTTCCACGACAAAAACTCAAGCAAACATGGTTGATAAGTATATAATATTCATGCCTAAAATATATAATGGTTGGATGTGAAAACGACAAAGCGTTTGAAGCTAGTGATCTTGCCATGCAGAATAATAACATATTTGCGTGAACCTGATCTTCTTACAAATGATTCTCATTTTACTTTAGAGATATTCATGGCATGATCAACCATTTTTATCCAAATCTCTTGCTTTTAAGGAACAGGTTAAAATCAAGTGTTTGGATCATTGGACATTAAGAAACAACTTTAATTGTGTCATTATTAAAGTCATTAGCATCTTATGTTACACACTTCACTTAATGAGTAGTATCAGTTATCTTAAATTTGTCATCACTACTTTAATTTGAAGTTTGAAGCATATTCTCAATAACATCACACATGATCTTAAGTTCTTAACTGCACTATCTAACACGGGAAGATGTTAGGATAATTGTTGTATGTATTAAACTAGAATTGAAATTTATAAATTCAGAATAGAAATAAAACATAATTCTAGAAAAAAATTCATATCATTTTCTATTACAATATATATATAGGCCTAAAATATGACTAATAAGTAATCTAGACCTTACACTTGATCTGATCTTACATCAATAGAAATTAAGAACATTTTATTACATAAGAGAAGGTTAGAAGCAGTTAAATAAAAATCTAAATAACCAGATTTTTTTTCCTGTGTAATCTTGGAACCAATCTAATAGATTTATGTTCAGGCCTTAAAATACAGGTGGAGGTCCTATCACAAGAGTACTTAATTAATTACTATTTTTATAATTCAATTTTATTTTTTATGGAACTATTTCAACTTTAATTAAATATTAAAGTTGGCTTAAATTCATATTATAATATTATATATGTTTATATACACGCACAAACATACGTAAGATCTTATCCTATTGAGAGATCTAGGAACAAGATTATATTATTTTAACACAGTTTGTAGATAACTAAATGTTTTAACTATATGGATATGAACAAAACTTATATAAGCATATGGTTTATTCAATACAACCACTCACATAGTTTCATGTTATTTAAAATAGTTATTAGAAGAGTTTTGTTGTATTTTGAAATGTTATTACAATGGTTAATTTTGAGTTCTTTGTCATAGTTAATGCTAATTTGAAAGGTTTTGTTTTGTTAGTTATGGATCTTAGTTTGATAGATACTAGACTTACAAGTGGTAAGTATGAGAATTGAGTGGAAGAGTTTTTAGAATTTGATAGAGAAATGCTCCAAATAGTAGTAACAAAAGATATTTTTGATATTGTGTTATTTGTTTGAATGAGAGAGGACCATAAATTATAGAGATATTCGAGCATCTTATTTGTAAGGATATTAACAATATATATGCTTATAAATATATTTAATTTTGATAAATTAAGGTAGGAGATTAAACTGTTATGAGAATTATTTAAATGTCACAATTATTTGATCAAGTAATCTTTTTTTATTTCAATTTTATCTCATTTTATAAAAAATAATATTTAAAATTAACTATTTATGTCATTTAATTTTGATATATTATTAATATAAGATTTTAACATTATCATATAAATTAATGAAATCTACCCAAATCTTCTAAACTTTCTATTAAAAAATAGTGAAATATTATAATGGTATTAATAACTAATTTATTTTATAATTGTGATCAGAAGTTGACACATTTTCTTTTTTGAAATTATATCGATTAAGTTGATCTCGTTGAACAAGAAAGACCTCACTGCAACTTGCATAAGGAAAATGGTAAACAAGGTCAGTTGAGTCTTTTATCTGTATTAGATATAACCTTTTTGTGATTGTCATCTTTACCAAAAGAATGCATAGTTTTATGTGTGGGAAAGTTTTGGATTTGATTAATGATATATCATCCTATCAAATTTTCTTATAAATCTTTAAACCAATAAAAAATGATATATACATATATTAGTTATAAATCAATCATTAAGAAATAAAATATCATTTTGTGATACCTTACTTTTATTATGTTGCATTAGGGTTTATAGGAAGAGTGTAAAATCTATGCATTGATAATGTAAAGATTTATATGCACTCAGTGCATAATTCACCATTCATTTATATTACTTTTATTTTTTTATCGACAAATGTTAGTTATTAATATGTTATTATTGGTTGTAGACGAGACTTGAACCATCAAATTCTTTGACTTCACTCATTCTCTTTAATCATCAAACCACCTTATAATTTTTTTTAATTTGCTATGGGTGAGACTTGAATCCACAATCTCATTCACTCTATTCCTTAAACATTTTACATTAACTACCAGACTACCTTATGACTCCCCTATATTACTTTTATTTTAGAAACAATAATAATTGAAAATGAATAATAGTTGATGCAATAACAGTATAAAAAACTTTTTGTCGGCTTGTAGGAAAATATATCATTTTGTTTTGATTTTATGTGAGTGTTTGAGTGTGAGAGAAAGAGTTTTGGGTAACGTTTTGAATTTTGATTGTCTCCCACTAACTTGTCCTTTGTTGGCCTTTACCTAGACAACACTTTGTGGGTTCTTCTCGTTAGTATATACATTACCCTCTAGTACTTAGAGCTTTATAAATGGAGCTTTGTATGACTAAATCCATATCTTACTCATCAATCTTCTTATAACTTTTAATATTTTTTATATTTTTAAAATAGTGAAGGGTTTATTTTGTCTTTTTAAAACTTACCTTTTAAATAGCATTAATTGTTATATACCTAGGGAGCCTTATTTATGAAAAAGAAATAATTTCAACCTTTTATATTAAAAAGGAGAATGAATATTATTATACGAATGAATTTCAAATTTAATAAATGAAATTATTTTATTTGGAGGATGTGTTTGTCACTCAATTTAAATCAATCTTCAAAAAAGTATTCAATCTAAATATAATAATTAATCACTTCTTGATCAATTTGATTTCATATATTTAAATTTGATATTGTTTGAATATACTCAAATGTTAATCGATTTTTTAAGTTAACTTTTAAGATTATGTTAAGCCTACAAGTCTAATATTTTAATTTGGATTGATTATACTCACTCCTTTACTCCTTCCTTAAGGGTTGATGTTTAATGTTATACATATAAGTTAAAAAATGATTAAATAATATAACTAATTCATGTATTTTGTCTAAAGGGTCCCCATTTAGTCTTTACTTATATATTCTCATAATTAAGACGGAGAAATAGAATTGAAAAGATAACGTAATAAATATGAGTATGATTTAAAAATAATGTATAATAGAATCTTGAGTTTCTCAAACAAACATATTTGAAATAAAAAGAAATTAAAATATCAAACATCAAAATATAAGTAACAAACATAGTAATTTTATTGGATTGAATAGGATGTATACAACCACTCAAAAGTAGCACTATGAAATTGTCCTCTTGCTTCCATTGTAAATATTTTATTAAAGGAAAATTATATTATTATCCTTGAGATTAGATTCAATTGCACTAAAACCGACCTTACGTTTATATTATCATTATATGTACTCATTTTCTTGAGGAATGATATTAAAATTACACTAGTTTTCTTAAAACTTAGATTTAAGACCAAAATCCAAAATGGTGTGTGGTATAAACCAAACTTTTTTAGGGTGTAAACTAAACTTCAATAGAGATTATTGTACTTTTTTATGATCCTTACTCCTTTAAGTTATTAAATGAGAATTTGTTGTTTTATTATTTTTATCAGCATACTCATTTTTCAGTGGAAGTCTGATCCTACCAACCCATAAATTCTGAAGCCTTTAATTCCTTTTGATACAATTAAGCAACCTCTAATCCCAATTACTAATTTTTTTCTTTAGAAAGACACTTTTGTCATAATTTATCTAACTAAAGAAGCCCCTTTAGTTAACCTTTGATTAGCATATTCAATTGTACATTTAATTTATTTAACTTCTTCCATAATTTAAGCTCAAAATCCGATTGCGGCTATAAACCTATACTTAATCTAGTTGAGAATCTATTACGCTATTAACAATAGTTCTTGCTTTTTGGGTTGACTTTAATTTGTTTAAAGCAGTACTTAATTTTCTAAAGAATGCCATAGTTATAGTTTTATATAGATTGAGGAATAGCACAAACAAGAAGAGTTACTACACAATTTTTTATACATTTCGAATGTTTAATGATTGATGTATACATAACACAAGTAGAATATAAAGCAAACTATAATATAATCCTCTTTGAAGCCATAGCAATGAAGGTTGTGATATTTCCAATGTAATACAATGATGACACTGATAATGACAATGATGATAATGATCATCTTTATGGGGATAGTGATTTGGACGAGATCACCTGTCCCAAAATGATGTTCTCATTCATGTCCTGACCAATTAAATATCGCAATCTTATTTAAAAAAATCCACCTACTCCGTTCTAGTGATTCTTGGTGGTAACGGTAACATAAGAGAAGGAGTATTTAATAAAGTTAATTGAGTGAAAAATGATATTTTTGTTGTTCTTTAATGAAGTTTTTGTTTATGAGTTAGTTTTAAAATCAACTAAAAGTATGTCATTTTTAACTCTTGTTTTCTAGTCATTCCAAACGAGTTAAGATCTTATCCATTAATAGAGAGATAAGTGCTTCAAAAACTAAAGGGAAACACAACATTCAAAGATACATATATTCATTTGATTACAATAAAATTACACTTTTACTATTACAAAGTAAAGAGAAAATATGCATTTGTCTCTCAATTAATAGAGAGAATTCTAGTTCATTCAAAACGCACTAAGAATATTGCAAAACTCTAGGGTTTGGTTCAATAGTAGTGATTTTTCATGAGATTCCAAAAAAATGACATTTTTAGTATGTTCATGTTCATAGATTGCATGCATGTATAATTTACATATCCCACTTTTAATAATATACAAATTCAAGAATCATAATTTCTCAAACTGACCTAATAATGTGAAAGCATGCATGGTGTCATGGACAAGATACCCACATATATATATATATATATATATATATATATATATATATATATATATATATATTCATTCACTTCGTGATAGTTAGAGCTCCAAAACATGTATGAACGACAAGAACTTGAATACAATACCTTACTATAATAATTAGTACATTTTTTGGATTTTGGTGAATGGAATTTTCAAAGAGTTAAGAGAAGGAACTTCTTGTTTTTAATTACCAAATTACCATACCCTTATGTCCCTAGAAGTTTCATTATATTATTTGCCAAACAATATTCTAGTAAATGTCTTATCTATTAAAGAATAAATCAACTTGCTCACCCAAAATATCCATCCACAAACAAAATAATCATGATCATGACCCAAATTAGAATTAGTGCATGCAGTACAATGATAACGTTCCAACAAGTCTTGTTACAAGAGACTATTATGGTTTTTTTTTCTTGTCTTTTTGTCCTTTATTTTTGTAACTGTTAATAAAGCATGTTTAGTTAATTTGAGATCAAGAGACAAACAAGAAGGTGGAGATGAAAGAAGCTGAATCAAACAAGCATGTTGACAAGGACGTAAGGAGCAACATGGCCACCACAAATCTTTTTTTATAGGCAAAAAGATATAAATACATTAAGACAGGATAGTGGGTGCTAACCCAATACTACAAAGCCACCAATTAACCAGTCCCGATAATCATTCTGGGATACTGATATAGTGGTATAACAATTCAATCGTGGTTCACTAATTAAATCGTATACCGGTGAAGTTAGATATACATTTATAATATATTAACATTAATATTGAAAAATAATAGTCACATATTCATTATCAAAATAACGTTATTTATCACAACAATGACATGATAATGCTGTAGTAAATGGAATAGTTATGTTTTATTAGTCATCATATACTTATTAATATTTTTTCCTATAAAAATAAATTAAAACGTGTTACTTACTATCTCCTCCAAAAATGCAGGAGAACATTCGCCATTTCCTATATAATTTTTTTCTCTTCAATTAAGTTTTATTTTTACTTGCAAACAATATAGTCCAAAAGAAATTTACTAGAATTGATGATGATGGTATAGGGATCAGTAAAACATGATTTTATCCAAATTTTTTACATTTTAGGTTGCATGATCATTTCACACATGAATTAAAGTTCAATCATGTTTATGTATCTTTAAAATTTAGGAACTATATTACACTATAGCAGCTATTGTTGTAGTGTTGTATTTATACTTTTTCCATTCATAAAATAGTGGGGAATTGTTTCTCAAGAATTATTTTTTGTGGTTAGGGTGGGGGACCAAAAGCCCAAGATAATGGTTTCAATGGACCAATGGAAGTCCATAAACCCAATAAACCTACAAGTTATGAAGACTAGATCAAAAAGGTTTAAAACATAAAACCCATTCAAAACTTGTTCTAAATTGTTTATAGGGAGTGATCCATGGTAATAGGGTGAATCAGGATGAAGTTTCATCTTTCGTAAGTATGAACTTCAATATCTAACACTTCAAAAAATTAACCTTCATCCCTAACAAAATCGAATTTTGGCTTTTCTCGAATTTACCTCATACTCGCTTTAACCTCCAACCTGAATACATATATAAGTGTAGTTTTGTAAAACTCTTATATATATTAGTGTATTGATAAACATTTTATGTATGCTGGTTCATATTGTATATTATTATGTATTTAATTTTTATATATTTCATTTTGGAGAATTAAAATGTATTTTTTGTGTTGGATATACTTTATATTATAGTTTTTTAGTTTTTATTATAATGTTCAAAGTGCAAAGGAAAACATCATAAACTTCTTCAAAATACTTTTATCATAAATCTATATGATGGAATATAAAAATTAAATGAAGGTAAATTTTCATAATGTTTTAGACTATTATTAATTAAGTATATAAATAGAATTAAATAAAATTATACATGTTGAATTATCTTAATGTCTTTTAGGTATATCTGGTAAAGTCAGAATATAGAAATTATGTATGTTCAATTACCTAAACAATCGTTAAACATATTTTGTCTTTATATAGTAATATAGATAATCCTAACTTTACTAATATATATATATATATATATAAATAAAGGACTTGGGTAAGCTCAATAATTGTATCGTTAAACTCGAACTCAAACCAAAACCTAAACGACTGAAAAATAAACCACAACTCAAATTCATTTAAATTAGATTCATGCTATACCAACAATTACATTACATGTTATATTGTTATCCTTGATTGTTCCTTCAAACTATAATTACAACAATGTGGCTGATGTTCTTACTATTCGTATGCACATCTGGTTATGCTATGTTAGAGGCAATGATGAATTTGGTACAATACCGAAGATATTAGAAACTCTGTTTTTAATTTAAACATGTTCTATAAGTAATCAAGTTTTGTTCACTTAACCCTTTCATTTATGCTCTTTGATGCTCTATTTCCTAACCAACTTTCACTACCAATAAAGTAGTTATCATTATTTCTATCTGATCAAATATGAAAACTTCAACATATTACTTTTTTATAAGATCATAATTTCAATAATTGTATGTAATTTAAAAACAATATTCACGAATAACAGTAAATCATTTTTTTGTTTTCACTCAATTTATTTTAGTAAAGAAGTGTATTTTGATAATCAATTCGTTTATTTTTTTCATAAAATTTTGAAAATGGTTTTATGAATATAAATCTAAAAAAGCTCTATATTTGTAATTTTATAATTCTTAATAATAGGTATTTTAGTGTAATTTTATTAATATAATTTGATAGTTTTTAAATGGTAAAATTTACCAATAAATTGTTAAAAGCTTTGCAAAACTATTGAAATGGCTTTAAAAAATAACTTTCAAATAGTGCAAACTCTCATTTTCAATGCTATAAGTTTCATTATATTTCATTCATGGGACATATTTATTAACTTATTGAACTATGTAAGAACTACAACATATCTCAAAAGTTCAGAATTCTTTAGGGAAAAGTACCATTATTCTAGTTAATTACCATCTAAATCTCATTCTCATTGATCAAAACCTATATTCAAATTATTAAATTGTTTAGACACTTAAGATTAATGCAAACTTTTAAAAAATATACACTGACATTTTTTAGTACTGTAAATAATATTATTCCTGATCTCTTGTTAATGAACTAATTCATTTCGTGCTACTTAGTTCTCCCTTTGAATAAATGTTTTTACCCATAATCGAATCCTATTTATAAAAGAGAATAAAATATCTCCTTATAACAAACTTACCTCATTCGTTCAGTGAAAAAATTGATATATGTATTGTTTTTGTTAAACTTTACAAAGTTGCTTCACTAAATAAGTGACATTGTTTTAAACTCTGTGTGCCAACAATGTCTATTGATCTTAAGCTCTCTCGTTCCAATCGTATCTATCACCCTTCAGTAAGTGAATCTCTCTTTTTTTTTCTCTCTCTCTCAAACACACTTCGTGTCTTAACTCGAATTTTCAGGAACCTTTGGAAGGAAAAGTCATCATCAAAACTCACTCATCAATTTCTCATTATGGGATTCACATTACTATCAAAGGATCCGTCAATTTACAGGTAAACCCAACTACCATCTTATTTCATTTCTTAGAGAATAATGCACAAAATGTAAACTTTATGCTAAAAATTAATCATTTTTGGAAGAATGGGTTGACCCAATTGAGCTGCACGGGATTCTGATTGAATTTTGTAGTTGTGGTTTATTAATGATGTCTCAATTGTATTAAGTTTGAATTTTTTATTCTTAGTTTATTAAATTGATTTTGCTTTGTGTATGAAGATTCGTGGAGGTTCAGCTGGAATTGTTGAGTCGTTCTATGGTGTTATTAAGCCAATCCCTATTCTGTAAGTTAATCTGTTTTTTGTTTACATTTGTTCCTGCACTGGTGTATTGTATGCCCCTAGTGAATGAATATCTTAGATTTTGTTATTGAAAAATAGGCGAAGGTTCACTGTTTTAAATTGTAGTTGTGGTTGCGATAGCTATCGTTGCGGCTGTTGCGATATGGATTGTGATTGTTATGGTGTGAATTATTTTGTGAGTAAAAAATTATTTTTGAATTCAATTCAGCCTGATGTGGCCCAAATGCGTCGCATTATTGTGATTCGGTACCACACTGCAGTTGCAGTGTGATGCGGTTGCGGCAGTCACCGTAACCGCAATAACGCAGCCGCATCACTTGATGCAGTCCACAATTTGAATCACTAGCAAGGTTGAAACCCTGAAGTTAGAAAATCTTATGAAAATTGTATTTATCTTATGATTTAGTCACTTTATTATTTATGCTATTTTATCTTAATATAACACATCTTCTTGTAATGGTGATGCTGGTGCCTTGTGGCCTAGAGGTCACTGGTTCAAATCCGGGAGACAATCTCTTTGCTTGCAAGGTATAGTTACGTACATATGTTTTCTCTAGAACCCACTAGGTAGGAGCATGGTGCTCTGGGCCGCCCTTATATAATGTATCTTCTTGTACCTATATCCCATTTTTTAGAAATTTCACTGTACTCGTACTACCATGCTCCTCAGCGAATGAGTGAGCCATGGTACGTTCCCAAGTAAGTTTAAGTTTTGTTGATGAGTTCTGCAGTTTTGGGATTTAATCTGTTTTACCCCTGACTACCATTCAATTGCATATCTTTGTAGTTGCAGTGAGTCAGCTTTCATGAGTGTTGAAGAACACCATTTCAAATCTTTTTCATGGTGAAAATAGCAGTTGTGCCTTTTGCCACTTCATTGTTATGTTTGGCTCATAAGGGTATTTTCTGGTGTTACAAAAAATATGTGTTACTCGTTCCTTCAACCACATTAACAACCAAGCCTTTATCCCACTAGGTGGATGTGTATTAATTCTTTGGCTTGCAAATGATTCTTATGATTGGCTTGTAAACAGGAATAGGACTGTTGAGGTTAAATCTTCTGGAAAGATTGGTTCAGGTACAACGGAGGTAATATTTCAATATTGAATGAAATAGTATCTATTTAAAGCATCTTTATATGGTTTAATCAATTAATTAGAATTAATTCTTTTCTGGTATTTTTTTAGATTAAATCATTTTATTGTATTCCTTTAAGTGTTAAGGCATCAAGTTATACTGAATGAACTATTTCAGTCAGAGTTTATATTTGTGGTGTTTCGTAGACTTGATACCATGAAAGCATCCAAGTAAGAAACTTGAGCTAATAAACAGTATATGATTCTTATAGAGGGTGACTATGAAGTTCTCTTAAATCTCTTATAGCATCCAAACTGTAAGACATAAGCTTTGGAGTAACTTTTTGTGTCATGATTTTGCCTATTAAATGTTTGTCTTCTCTTTGCTAAATTCATCTTGGTAAACGCAATGAAATTGAAATTTGAAGGAGAGGGTTCAAGTAATAAAGTGTTATAAGTATGGAACTTACTGTGCCAAGTATACTATTAGTTATACACCTTTTGGAATTATTTTCAATCTTAAGAAGCTGTCTGGTTCGTTCTTCATATTTTCTGTCCTTACATATGTTTTGTGTGTGTGTATACTATTAAGTGGTCAGATATGCTTTCTCGTTTGCTAAAAATATGATACCATGCGCATAAACCAATGTGATCTCATTGTTGAAATAGCATATCTAGATTTGGTTATGTAAGCTATATATGAATTCTGTCTTATCTTGTGCTTTTCTGAAATTCAATTATTTTTTACTTACTCAAATAATGTATTGTTCTTGGGGGCAAATCTTAGGTACTATATTTGATGGAATTCTCTATTTAATATTTGGTTTAACATATAGGTATGATCTGTTTCCTTGTTTTCATATTCATTACAATTTTTGCAAACTTTATGGCAGATACCATTTTCGTTGAATCTTAGGAAGCGAGATGAAAATTTAGAGAGGTTTTATGAGACTTACCATGGGGCAAATATAAGTATCCAGGTACTATGTTCCCATTAGAAAATTGTGTTGGCCAACTGATCTTTATGATGACAATGATACTATTCTCACTACTTATTTTTATCTATCTATTTGGTATGAAGTAAAGAGTTTGAATTTTATCAACTATAAATTTATAACTTTCTAGACTCACTAAACACAAAAGTGCCACAACATTGTTGTAAAACTCAACAAATTGTAAATTGATCAAAATTAAAGCATTTTTGTGAATGCATTATCTTCATTTCATTCTTAAATTTTCACATACTTTAGACAGTTAATGATTGATAGCATATCTAGTATTTGGCGACTGCAGATATAACTCGTGGATACTTGCATAAATCATTATCAGCCACAGTGGAGTTCATTGTTGAAAGTGATAAAGGTATAATTTGGTTCTGTCAGAAACTTTCTTTTTAATGCAATTAAGAATGACTAAACAACAAGTGTCTCTTTTATTTGTGGAAAATTTCAGATGATCTTCTACAACGATCACTTTCCCCAGAGATGGTCATCTTTTACATAACCCAAGACACTCAAAGACATCCTCTACTTCCTGAACTAAAATCTGGTGTGTTGAATTTTCATCTTAGAGTACACATGTTATCTCCTATTTCTCCCTCGAATACTATTTTTTCAGTTTCCAATGTTATTACATGCAATCCTATTACCTGCAAGCTCTGCCTTCTACGTTGTTGCAAAGATCAATGAAAAAACAACTGGTCCCGAGTCTCATGCTATGTTATTATTGAACAGGAGGATTTCGGGTGACAGGAAAAATTTCCACCCAATGTTCTTTGTCTGGTCCTATTAGTGGTGAGCTGACTGTAGAAGCATCTGCTGTTCCAATTCACTCAATTGACATTCAGTTGTTTCGTGTCGAGTCCATTCTTCTTGGGGAGAAAATTGTGACTGAAACCTCTCTAGTACAAAAAACACAGGCAAGTGGTATCAAATTTGTTCAAGACCATTAACTTTACAATAAGCTTTTAATTTTAATTTTGTTTGGCAGATAGCAGATGGAGATGTATGCCGCAATTTGACTCTACCTATCTACGTAATACCTCCCCGCCTTTTGACATGTCCAACAACTTTAGCTGGGTATGTGTCCTGATCATTCCTACCAGTGTATTTTCACAAGATTAATGGTATACATGTATGCGTGCACGCGCACACGCCCCTTTTTGCAACATCAGAGTTGCATCAATATGTCATCAAGGGTCCATCAAAACTTTTTACATAGATCCATGTGTAACCCAGTAAGTCTCTACCAAGGTTTTATGTGGTGGTAGCGGTTGTGGAAATGCATCAGCCACAATTGTGGTCATAACGTTGTTGGTAGAGACTATCAAACCACTACATCAATGTGGCCTCGGTTGTGGTCGTGAATCACAATTTAAAACCCCGCTCTCTCATGTGTGACTGACTTCTGGTATTTGCAACTTTTCAAGAATAGTATTTTTTCATTCATAAATGGTTTTGTACTGTAAAAACTTCTGGATACTGCATGCCAAGTTTTAACACTCCACCTGGAGAGAAAAAAACTTGATTGTTATTGTTACACAGCATGCGAAATCTTATGGCCTCGAAATATGTTTTAATTTATTATTATTTCTATGCAGTCCCTTCTCAGTTGAGTTCAAAGTTGCCATTGTTATTAGCTTCCAGTCAGAGCTATCAAAATTGCATAAGAAGGCTGACCCTAGAACTCCAAGACTCTGGGTTAGATTTATCAGTTTTTAGTATTCTCTTTGAAGGATCATTTTGTTGAGATAGTACAAACTTGTTTTTTTTACAATTTGCATTTGAACTTTCAGCTGGCAATGGAAACATTACCACTTGAGTTGGTTAGAACAAAGTAAGATGACAATGACGACGAGGACGATGATGTATAGGAATGCATCAAACAACTAAGAAGGAAGTGAATATATATGTGCATACAAGCATTTCAGATAGGCTTGAGTAAATTGACTTTCAGGTCATGGAATGTATAACTCAAACATTACTCATGCTACTGACTATGAGAGAATAACATGGCTTTACTCATGCAAATATTTCAACATGGTCTATGTAACTATACTTGTTTGGTACAAACATTTGGAAACATTTTTAGTCGTTTTACACATACAGTGTTACAAATTTTATGCTCATGATCCAATGTTAAAAAAAATAGTTTTGTCTATGATCTTATAGATCTTGTTTGGTACCTTGGTTATTATAATCATTATTATAATAATAATAATAATAAAACAGTCATCTTTGACTAATAAAAAACAGTATAATGTCTACATTTAGGAGTCATAAAATAACTCAATGTTAAATCAAACAATTATTTAAACACAAACATTTATTAATTATTATAGTAAGATACAAGACACAAGTTCAGGCTTAGAATCTTTGTATGCAAAATATGGAATGCTGATACTTAACTTCACTCGATTGAAAATTTGACAGCATTAACTTCACTCAATTGAAAACTCAAACAACATGGAATGCTGGTACTTCTCACCAGGTTTAACCACAATAGATGGGAAATTTGGTTGGTTTATAGCATTAGGGAACCCCTGTGTCTCAAGACACAACCCAGCATGCTTTTCATAGACAACACCGCCTTTTCCTGCAATGCCGTTAACATAGTTCGCGGTGTAAAACTGCACCCCTGGGACATTTGTCCACAAGTTTAGCACCCTTGAACTTAATGGATCCCTCACTTTTGCAGCATGTCTCAAACCTGCTTTCTCCTCTCCACAATCAAGCACATAATTGTGATCATATCCTATTCCAACCTCATTGATGGTGTTGCCTATTCTCTTCTCAGAAGTGAAATCGAAAGGGGTACCTTTCACAGGCATGATTTCACCTGTTGGCACAGAATTCTGATCCACGGGAGTTACATGATTAGCCAGTATCTGAATCGAATGGTCGAGTATGTTCGCCTTGTCGTGGCCAGCTAAGTTCCAATATGTATGCTGAGCTAAGTTGATTATGGTGGGTTTGTCCTTTGGAACTCCTTCCATGTCAAGCCTCAGAGTTGTGCTTGAGGTGAGTGTGTAAGTTGCAGTAACAGTTACATCCCCAGGATAACCTTACAGAATAATATAGAACATAAATTGGATAAAGACCAAGGAAGAGCAAAAATCAGATAAGAGAATAATCTATACCTTCCTCTCCATCATGACTGTGATACTTCAAAGTGATCGACGGGGTTTCGCCTTTCGCATATTCAACTACCTCCCATACCTTCTTATCATACCCAACATGTCCACCTAAAATTGAGAGCAGAACAGGAGATAAGATAAGAATATCAGCTAAGGAAATCATATTATACATGAAGGATTAAGCAAAAAAGTAGAATGAATACCATGGAGACTATTCGGAGGATTGTTGAGAGGCAAAGAGTATTGAACCCCATCTAGTCTAAACTTCCCATCTTTTATTCGATTCGCAACTCGACCCACAATGCAGCCAAAATAAGGAGAAAGACCTTTCTGCTTGCAACCAACATAAACTCAGCAAATCAATCATCACAGTTAAACTGAAAAGTACACACACACACATATAGCCAGAATTTTGCCAAACCAAATTAAACTGACATTATTTTTAACCTTTGGAGCATTGAATAACCCTACTTGCACAACTTTCACTTATCTTCCTACAATCTTAGTAACTTCTAGCAAGATATATATACTATGAAGACTGAATGCACCATTTTTGGTTCTGTGAATGTTTTGCAGACAAGTATTTGCCATTATAAATGTAACATATTTGCCACAACTATTCAACACATATATATAAACTATGAAACTATTATGAATTACAACTCTTTTTCTTTAAATTTTCAATCATATAATAACATATGTCACATCCATGTACAACAATTTACATAATTGGGTCTTTGCATATGCTCCAAAGTATGTATATAAAACATAATAAAACCGTAATTTCTCAAAGGCAAACATTTACAAATGATTGGTACTGTTTTGAAAAAACAGAACAGAAAAATAGAAAGTTAGAACCTTTGAGATGGGATAATCAAAATAAGATAATGTGATTTGTATTTGTGATTGAATGAATGAAAATAACAAGTACCTGATAAGAATCAAGAGAGTCAAGACCAAGAACAACATCGGACAACACGCCATCTTTGTCGGGTACAGATAAAGAGGTGATGGTGCAGCCTAAATTGGAAACGAGAACTTGCATGGTTCCATTGTTGAGTTCAAAGATCTCTGCTTTCGGATTCGCCATTGCACTTTCACTTGATGAGAAGAGAGAGAAAATACAAAGTGCTATGTGATTGAATTCAATAAGCGCTTTTGTTTTGACTTATGTAAAGTTGTCATAGGAGTGAATCGTAACTGTTAGAGTAACTGTTATATTAAACAGTTATATCTAATTATTACTCTATCTTCTCATCTTATCTTTTTAGTATTTAATCTTATTTATATAGTATATAGATTATGATACTTTTTTTTTGACGGAGAGATAAATATATAATTTTTTTTTGTTTTAATGAAATTGCAATTTTATTAGAATTAAATGTATAAATATTCATTAAAAATTTTCACCACATCATCTTATATATTAATAAATAAATAAAAGTAATATAACTATGTATTTAACATATAAAAAATATATATTAAACGCACTCAAAAATATTTCTAGGAAAATATGTTTAATATGTTATAGTTCAAGATTATATAGGTTAAGATTAAGATTTGGTTGTTGTTATTATTAGATCGAATAATTCAGAATCAACTCATAATAAAGAGACTTTTTTTGTGCTGTTGATATGATGAGCTATAATCAGACTTAGGGCTTAAAAGGAACAACCTTCAGAAACTACTTATAAAAAAATTGGATTTGATCAATCAGGAAATAGCGGTAAACACCTGCTACTGTAAATTAAAAATTCAAAATGCATTACACTTAGAATTATTTTGAATACCCTCATTTTGTAATTCATGGCATTGAATTTCATAGAACCTAAATCCCCAAGAGAAATTTCAGTGAACATATTCATACATGAAATTTGTTTTAATTTTCTTAGAATCTGAAGCCTAATATGCAGAAAATATTAGAGCAGTAAACAATGCAACAAATCCAGGTCCACCAAATTGTGTAATCATTTTTGTTGAACCTTTTGAATCTTCAGCTGGGGGAGCATTTTCTACAGGGACTGTGTTGGTTGAATCTGGAAGCAGCAAATATAGTGTAAGTTATTACATGTTCATGTTACTAATTGATATTATAAAACATATTAATTCCATTTCAAAATTAACTATAGCATAATTTTAATTTCATTAGGCCAAAAATAAAGTGCAATCATCTAGGTTACATTTTAAGCACTATTCATAAGTGGATTTGGTTAATGGGTTATCATATATAACAAATATGTTTTATGTACATCAAATATTGGACAACAAGGTGTTGCCCCTTTGATTTTTGCACAACATGTTTTGTAATTCGTTTTCTTTTCCATAATAGTGCATTGATCCTATTATTTGTATGAATATGTCTTGCAAGTTGTAATCTTTGTATGGACATGTCTTACAAGTTGTAATCGGATTAACACCCATTGTGTCTTTTTAATAGTTTTGATTATCAAAAAAAAAATCTTTAGCTGATAATTTAGTCCAAATTTTGTTTATCTAAATGTATCAAATAGATTAAATGGTGTCCTATTGCTGCATGGTGATTTACCTGCTATTGGAGTGCTTGGTGGTGTGCTTGTTACTGCAATGAAAATAAGAAATAAAAACAAGCTGAAAGTTAAAACCAGACTATTCATGCAAAATCTGAATGGTAAAGCTAGATAAATATGTCACTAATGTTATAAACCAATATTTAAACATCCTAAAAGCTATGGATAAAAACACAACAATCACTTGGCCAAATATGTCATATTTTCGGCCTATAACCCTTTCGTGCACTGTCTGTTTGACCAGTAGTATATTCGCTTATCAACGTTAATAGTGATCTCTTAACCAATCACTGTTTATTTCCCCCGCCACGTATTTAACAGCATAGTTCTAGGAAGAACTGTTGAAAGACCGTTGTTAAGACGATTTCTGACCAGGTGAATATTATATATATAATATATATATGACATGTGCCTAGCTAGATTCAAGTCTAGGCTTGAAGGTGGGAAATCCATAAGCTTGTCTACCTTTGTGTTGAATTTATATTGAGAGATAATTAAGATTCAGGTATAAAAAATGATGTGATAAAAAGTGGTAAAGTTTATATTTATTGAAGAATCAATCACCATTGTCACACATAGAAATGTCAGCATCTAAACCACAAGCATCAGGAAGCTTCAAGAGATCATCCTTGGCAATGTTCATGGACACAAGTAGCTGAGGATTGTTAATGAAACTACAGATACATGCAGTATCATTGGTTAAGATCTCATTCAAGGGATTACAACATGCAGGAGAAGGGTTATTAATTGTTGAAGAATTCAAAACTGTCTTGCATGGAAGAAGTTTCTGCATGCATTGTGCATCTTGTAGGGCAGAAAGATCTCCAAGGCCACCCAAAAGTTGATCAAGACTTGAATCAGAAGAGAAACCTGGGTGAATAAATAATGAAGAGAAGATGATACAGAAAGAGATGAGGGTATTGAAAACCATGATCTCTTCACAAAAGAAAAAAGGCTTCTTTTCCAATGTTCCGCTAGTGGCTCATTGTGGTGGAAGTTTTGTTATTTAATTAGAATGAACTTCTATTTTTAATGGGTATATGAGGAAATTATGGCATCTTCCTTTATAGCTATATCTATCTATATATGTAAATTACAGGGCTGTTTCTATTGCCAATTACACCTTTTTGTTTTTTCTTTCTATTTTTCATGATTTGGGAGTTGCATTTTATCTTTGGAAGTTAGAGAATTGTTTTTTCCTAATTCTAAGCCAACGGTCCTAAATTTAGGGATGAGAAAAAAATCTGTACTGACATGTAAAAATCTTCTCTTTTCTCCTACTTAAAAACTCTTAGTTTTTCATTCCCCTGGTTAACAACATCAAATATATTTCTTAGTGTTGATTAAGAACTAATCATTTAAATGAGATACAATTGATACTGAGATATATAAAAATGTTTTTTTTTTCATAAAATTTTGTTATTTTGAAACTTTTGTATTTTTTATAATTGTGTAAATAAGTCGGATAAAATTGGGTGTTCACAAGTAATCTTGATTTATTCCGGGTATGACTATCTTGAATATAATTGGTCATGTTGAAGCTAACCTATAATAATCATCTCTCCATTCTCACAATAACCCACCAAGTTTTACATCACATGTTATAGGTTTGGTAGATAAAAATATTGTTCCAAATTTTGATCTTTGGCAGGCCACCCCTCTCATTCTATGTATGCTTGAAAATATACATGAACATGTTCCTTATGTAAAATTTGATTTCAATAGGATTAATTTGTGATTTCTTTCACTTGCCAATCAATCCAAGTTACCCTTTCCAATTAGTAATTTTCACGCTAACCATGCTTTTTAATTTGTCCATATGAATATATGGGATCTCCTCTATATATAGACACAAATACCTCTTAAATGTAATTGATAATTTTACAGGACATAATTGAATTTTCCTTGTGCACTCTAAAGTTGAAACTAGAAATGATTAGAGAGGAAGAGAGTGAGAAGGAAGACTTGAAAATCATCAAACAAATATATTTTATGGCTTCAAAAGTCTTCCACTTGCTTGCCTATAAAAAAGTCACTTTTGGAGACCTCTATTTATATTACCACACTTTAACTAAAAAAGAGTTCAGTGGTTAAAATAATACAGTGACTCCACGACAATTAAATTGGGATTTGGTAAAAAAAAAATTATAAAACTGTTTGACATACTTACATACTTCAAAAATTAGGTCAAATTTAAAAAGTCAAACTCCATTTGGAAAATAAGTTTTTCTAATCTAAGAGTATGCATGCACGAAGTGCATAAGATTAGAGTTATTAAACACCCCACCATTAATTTAGCTTTTAATATTTCTACGATAAAAATTAAAGGGATAAGATTTGATATATACATTTGTTGTAAAACCAAAAACAAAAACGTTTTTGTTCACCAAAATATACATGATACATTATAACAAGACTGAACTTCCGTTTCTTCTTATATCTATCTGTACTCAATACTCTTTTCTGTCATTTGAGAGCAAAGTTTGAATAACAACTTTCATGAACAAGTAAAAGAAGAAAGAATAATTATAATAATTTCTTAATCCTCAAACCCAGTATTTTATACTTTTCATACCATAAAATTCAAAGGGTACCTTCCTTGTTATTACCCAAACCATTGAATAATTCTCTACTCGGTTTCAAAAGTCAATGTCTCTATACTTTGTATATTGCAAGGAAAACCCTAAGTGGTTGGTTACCTTCTACAAATACTCATAAACATGTTTCACCACACTTCATCAATTATCTAGAGCTTCATCAATTCTCTTTACTAAAATTATCACACATAAACTTCACTATGTCATGGCGTAGCTACTGCATTTGTTTCACAATCTGCACCCTTATAACCATATTACCTGTAATCTTCATTGAAATATTTTCCCCCTCAAGTGTCAATTTCCATGTGACTGAAACCTTACTCACACAATTCAACCTCACCAATAACAACACCTTGTATTTCAACTTTAAGGTAAACATCACAGCTAGAAATCCCAACAAGAATACCATAGTGTATTATAGGAGGATCACAGCAATTGCTTGGTACAAAGATAATGATTTTGCTTATGTGAGCTTAACACCCTTTGATCAAGGCAAAAAGAATACAAGTTTTCTTCAAACCGCGGTGTTTGAAGGGTCGAGTGTAATTAAGCTTAAACATCGCCAACTGGCTGAGTACTACATCGAGACTCGTGCCGGAGTTTACAATGACTTGACTATTGATTTGGATATGAGAGTAAGATATAAGTATGGGAGTATCAAGAGCACTCGTTTCAATCCTCCCATTGTGCAGTGTCGTTTGAGAGTTCCTTTGATTTCTAATGGTACATCAATTTCTTCTTTCAATGATACAAAATGCAGCAATAGTTACTTCTTTGTAGATCGTGATGCAGGAGATTGATATAGAGCTTTTATGATTATGTTATTCCCTTCCAAATTTGAGTTGATAATTTGAAAATTCTAGTTACCCTTTGTATTAAGATGTATACAGTAATATATATGTGGATATATATGTATAATAAATATAATGAAACAATAATATTGCATTTTTTATTATCATGAAATACATATATCAAGTAATATGTGATTTCAACTTAGACAAATATCTCGGAGTTCTACTTCAACTTATGAAATACAGTTTATATTAAATTCTTTATAGAAAGAATTTTATTATTCATAGTAATATTATTACTCGATTTGATTTGAGCAAGATATTTGTTCATCTTAAGAAATAACATTACTCAATCTTAAAATAATGCAAAATATACCCATTCTACCGGCCAATTATAAAAACCATACTGTATCGGCCGGTTCAACCGTAAAACCGGTGAACCGGACCCCTAACCGGTACGGTACGTATGTTATACCGTATAGCAATAGAACCGGTCAAAACCGGTTTAAACCGGCCGGTTTGTACATTATTTTTTTTAATTTCAATTTTTAACCAATTCTTCAACTTCAATTATTGATACTTGTGTCATTTATTTGTATTTTGCGTTTGTTAAGTAATAATTTTGGATTAATATATGTTTTGCATTTTAGACTTTGATTTTGTTAAATACTTAATGTTGTTTGTTTGTGTGAATTTGGAATAAATTATGAATATGGATTATAAATCTGAAATAAGCAAATATGTCTGGTTTAACTGGCATGCGGTTTGATTACTGAACCACTGGTTGAACCACTGTACACTATATCAGTAACCCTGATCGGTTTGATAACCGGTACAGTTTTAATAACATTGCTACCGGCTATTTTAGTATTGAAAAATATTTTATTAATTACAACACCAGTAAACTTTGTGGTAATTAAAAAATACCATAAACCTCAAGTCAACATTTGATATTCAAACCTAAAGGAATTTACTGACTTTATTATTTAAAACCGGAGTAGATCAAATATCCAAATTTGGGTTTATTAAAAAATAGCATTTGGTCCGTTCAATTCATTTGTGAAAATCATATAAAATCCATTAAAGATTTGGAAAAATTAATCATTAACGGGTCAATCTACGGTATGTTCATACGGTTGAATAAGTTATATTTTCTATAAATGTTTTTAAAATTTCTTTAACTCTTCTAATTATTTAGTTCCCAACTTGACCATACATTTTCTCCTTCATTTGGTCGAATGAAACATGATGGAAATAAATTACTCGTTTGTTAAAAGAGACAAATATATCAATGTATTTCATGATAACACACTTATATTAAAATCAATATCAATATGTGAAAAATGGTTTGCGAAAAAGAGGTGAAACACCACAACCAACGTCTTTTTTACAATTCTTATTTTTAGGGT
Source organism: Lupinus albus (assembly GCA_009771035.1). Taxonomy (NCBI): domain Eukaryota; kingdom Viridiplantae; phylum Streptophyta; class Magnoliopsida; order Fabales; family Fabaceae; genus Lupinus; species Lupinus albus. Next base: position 3,310,484 of record CM020022.1, on the reverse strand, counting down.
TTTGAAGTGGGAAACAAGTAATAGAGTCTTAGGTTAAAGGGTTGATTTGTGTTTGATTTGGATATAATTAAAATAGGGTTATCATATTTTGTTTGAATAAAACATGGTCAATATGTTTCTCCGATTTTACTTACTCAATTTAGTGAATTTTGTCTAATATCTTACCCTAATCTAGGATGTAGTGATGAAAAATACTGTATGTAGATTAAGTTATCTCCACATTTAAAATATCATGTCACTAATACATATACTTACTAAACTATACATTCCAAGTTATATTTGTTGTCATTATAAGCGTCCATTATTATATAACAAATTTCTTGTAGTTTGTAGATCTCGTAAAAGAGTATTTCTATTGGATAATATTAATTCCATTCTTATCTAATCTTACATAACATTTTATAATAAATCATATATCCTCGTAAATTTAAACCCACTTTTCCACAAATATATTTTTTTTCTTATTTATGTCTCACAACTAATTCATACCATTTGTGCCTTATCATTTTTTTCTCGAATGAGTATTCTCAACTCAATAAATATGTAGATTGTCCCATCATCTAAGCAAATGACATAAAATGTATTATTTCAATAAGAATGAGATAAGAATGAACCTCACTATAATTTTCTCTCTCTAACTCTCTCCTTACACGCTTCTCACTTCACATACATCCATTCAATCTTCTCCCAAGCTCACATTAATCCTTTGACTGACTTGGTCGTCCCAAAAAAAACATATAAAGTGTTCTTATAAATGCAATAATGTTTATCCTTGGAGGATTATATCCCTACAATTTACTAGTAATATCTTTACTAATATTCACACTCTTCCTTCTTTGTCATTTAGCCCCTGTTTGATATGAAACCTCTAGCATGAGTGATGTTTTTTCCACATCATTGAAAGTTACACACCAATAATGTTTTAGAGAATGAATGTACTTACTTAAATGATAATAAGTTTTTTAAACTTATTTCACATCTTAATCATCAATTATAGGGAAATTCATTGGTTTAGATCTCCTCACTAATTCAAATGATTGGATTTCCATAAAATTGATAGCTAAGATGTGAAGTGAGTTTTTTAAACTTAATTTTAGAGAGATCCCCTCTGAATGTTTTATAATATGTAAAGAGAAGGGATCCATTGACTCTAAGAGTAAGTAAAATTACTCTTCATTTAGCCATTTATTCTAGGGAAATCCAATTGTTTGAATTAGTGGGTAGATCTAAACTATTGGATTTCCTTAGAATTGATGGCTAAGATGTGGACTAAGTTTAAAAAACTTAAGGAGTAAGTGGATCGTCACCTGTTGATAGCAACATCAGGTTTTAAAACATGGGCCGTCCATAGACTTATTTTCACATCTCTATCAACTTTTTTGGTTATCCAATCATAATGATGCAATAATGCGGCTACCTTATCTAATGTAGCAAATTAGCATTATACCCTTTCCAAAATACTAATGCCAAATTTTCGGCCTTAATATGAGGTTAGCATGGCCAAAATAATTAGAGCTTTTTGTATGAATACATTATTAATATCATTGATTGATTAGGATAAGAACTTAAGTTTTATGAGGAAGTATATCACTTTATGATAATCATCTTTTTCTTTAAAATAAAAATGATAGTTATGTGAAAACAGTTAGACAATAACTAAAATTAATGGGCTGATTTGAGTATAAAGGATTTACTTTATTAAGTTGTATCTTCTTTACTGGTCGAGTGTGGTAAAATAACAACAAAGGTTTTGCAACAAAAGACTACGTAGCATGATGGAATCAAAGTTGTGATGCATTTTTCTGTGTGGAAGGGGAGTGTTGGAACCTGAGTTGTCTTGTTGGATCTGGGATGTTGCCAACCTTGGAGGATTGTCAGAACTGGGGTTTTTGGCTAAATCGGGCAGTCGCCTGCGTTAGACTGCCTTGAGTGAATAACTAAAAAAGAACTCTGACGCTCAAGTCAATATTTATATGAATTGAACATGCTTAGAGAGATAAAGTAGAGAGAATACATTGTCCTTACCTTATAAGTGTGTCATCATTGTCAATGGTTTGATCTTATCCTTTCAGCCTATCAGAATTTAGTGTTGTGGATTTGGACTACCTTTGTTATGTAGACATTATGATTTTGTCCAATGCTTAGGGGTGTGGCTTTGCCTTTTACGTGAAGCAGGGTTTTCGAAATAGTAGGTTCTGATTTTGTCATGTTGTTGTCGTCATTTCCCTTAATTATGTTGACCTTTCGAACATGATTGATAATCGTGCAAACATAATCTTATTTGTCCAATAATTGGCAACATTCCTAATGGTCGGATGGTGTTAAGCGGTCCTAACACTAGGATGGAACAATTAAGATTTTGATCATTTGCATTGATCTTGTTTTCTAAAGAGAGACAAAATAGAATGTCCCATTTATGTATCAAACATTCTTGATTGATGAAGAAACTATTTTCTTTTAAATTTTTAATTTAAGTTTATTTAAGTTTTTACCTATTATAAAATTTTAGCACATGAAATGACAACAAATTTGATCCCTTGTAAAGGTGGCTTATGCTTGAATGGGGGAACAATAATTAAAGCAAGAGCTAGGTAGCAATATTGATTATTGATCTTTCAATAATAGCTTATTCCCTTCTAAATGGCAGAATTAGACAATTTTAGTAAGGTGAGGAATGAAGAACAATAATTTATTTAAGAAACCAAATTAAATTCATACAATCCACCTCCCTCCACCATTGTGATTTCTTCACATTGAAAGAGTGGAGCTGCTTATGTTCATCATGCTTTTTACCAAAACTATCATGGTTAATAGGTAGGTAAAATATCACATCCTAACTCAAAACCTTAACTTTATAGGTCGCCACGATCCCCTTTTAATAAGTCTTTGGAGTATTTTAACGATATCACTAAGAGTACAGCACAACCCACTTGACAATGGGTCACTTAGCATTCTTCGCCATGCTTTTGTTGCCGCTCATTGTCCTCTTCACTAATAGGCCTAGGCAAACAGACTGAACATCACATCTTAACTCAAAACCTTAAATCATTGACATTACGACTTCATCAAATTGAGATTATGAGTTCATCAAATTGAGATTATGAGTTCAAATTGAGATTGAGTTCATCAAGTTATATATTCTTCACTTTACTCATTTATATGAAAGCTTGGGTCACTCAATTGATTTCTAAGAAAACACTAACCAATACTGTTTCATGTCTAAGGATGTGACATGTAGTTAGTTAAAGATTGGTTTATGTTGGATCCAATTAATTGTTTAAATTTTAAGCAAAAGAAATCCCTCACATTGATAATAGGTGATAGCATCATATACCAAGCAAAATCAATAGCCAAATGCCTGAAGAAAGTATGGTACACATTGTTTTATTTAAGATAACATCATCACATTGCAAAAGAATCAAATGAATGAATGAAAGAATGAATTGAATCTGTACATCTAAAGTTCAGTTGCTAGAACTCTACATTCTAGAAATTATTAATCTTCTACTCTTGTACTTCCGGTAGTGCCAACACTATGAAATTTGAGGACAAATTGTAAACACCAAGAACTTCAGTTTCACAATTCATGACTTTGGATTTTCACTGAATATCAATTCTCTGTCCTGATATACTCAGGTGTTTCTTCCAATCTGTCACTTTGTAGATTCCAAAAGAAAGAATGTCTGCAATTTACAACCTAAACTTATAGCTTCGGCTGCGGTTGCGGTTGAGTTTGTCTACTAACCAATACATCTAAAGCTTCATTCATCCAAGAATGAGGACATATTTCTTTTGCTTCAGCCACACTCATCTACATAATGATTCAAACAAATGAAACTTTAGTACACCAACAAAACAAATGTTACTTTAATCAAGATACAAGGTTGTTAATGAATGCCTTGGTTAAGGAATTACTAGCAATCTGTACCGGTTTCGATATATCGAATTCATTATTTCCAATTTAATTCCTTAACAAGTGCCATTATTTGGAAGATGAATTAATATGTGAATTAAGATATTACACTCACCCATCTCCTTTTTCTGAAGTTCATCTCTGGCCAATTATCCAATTGCTCATTCACAAGCAAAGGGAACATATATCCCTCATGCATTATAGCTTGGCTTTTGCTCTTGTAAAACCATTTACCTAATTTACTCTGCAACAAAACAACCAAATGAAACAAAAGGTAAGCATCATATATTCACAGGCCTAATTATTTGGCAAGAAATTGGTGTAAAAAGTGATTGAATATAGATACTAACTTCAACATTGCCAACAACCCCAGCTTCCTCTATTGTCTCTCTTAAAGCAGCTTGTTCCATTGATTCATCAATTTCCCAACCTCCCTGAAACCAAACAACACTCAAATGTCAGAAACATGAATATAATGTTTTGAAAAATGAACAAAACAAAACAATATAATACAAGTTTTGAAATGAAAACAATACCTTTGGAAACTGCATTCCTTGACCTTTCTGGGCACTAATTACAAGAACTTCTATATCCTGGTCATGAATTTCATTGCTCTTGTATCTATAAGGAATGCATCTGTTCATTTCCAAAATCCCACATAAACAAGTCAGATTAACAATCAAATTTGCACATAAAAGACAAGTTTAAATTCAAAAGAACGAAACAACATATTTTTCTTTCCAATCCAATAATCAAATAAGAAGGGCAATTGAGAAAATCTTGTGTTATTCAAAAATTGTTCATAATCTTCAACCCCGGAAATTAAAAATCTAAACTTTATCCTCAAACAACAAACCCCAGAAGAAAAAAACACATAAAAAACATCATGGGTAGAAAGGGAAAAAAAAGAACACACCCTACAACTTGGCGACAACCGTTATCATAACGTTGTAAATGTCTTCCTGTACGAGGAGAAACCAAACACATCATATTCTCCAATTGCTTAGGAAACAAATCCACAGAAATTTTCTTAGAAAAGAGAAAAGGGTATAAGAAATTGCAAGCAAGGTTCCTAGAAAGGAAGAGACCCATTATAGATGAATTGTTGTTGAAGAGATTGCAATAAGGGAATGAAAAAAATGAAGACATAGATGAATAATGAAAGAGGTGAGAGTGTGGTATATATACATGTTTGTGTGGCTATTTGTGTCTGCGTGCGTGTGGGGCTAACTACTGCGTTGAAAGACAACGCTATGGACCAGTGCGTTTACTTCTCACGCGCTTCTATTATTCAAAACGGTTTAATTTTCTGAGTTGGGAAATTTGAAAACTAATTTTTAGGAGATAAATAATAACAAATTAATTTAAAAGATTTTCAAATAGGAGAGTTCTGCTTTTAAATGGGGAGTGGAAACTCTCATTAAAATAATTTTTTATTTTTTTGTATTACCAATAGTATCACTATATTTTTTGGATAAAAAATTATTCCATTTCGGAGTATTATCTCTTCTAACAAATGTCATTCACACAAATCGAATTTTTTGATATTTTGATCATCTTAAAGATTTAGTGGGACCTACACCACTAATTTTTTATTTAATTCAAAATATAAGTTAGAAGATTATTGTTATATATTCTTCTAACATTTCATATTACAACAATATTAATCATTGTAGTTCAAATAATTAGATGTTATCTAAACCTCTATTTTACATACGAGTCTTACTATAATGATCAATAGAATCCGAAAACTAATGAATCAATTCTTATATTAATAACAATTATATTGATAATGTAATTATATCAGTCAAATATATGGTGTAAAAGTTCAATTCAGTCCGATTTTTAGTCCATTTTAATAACTGAACTAAATACAAATATATGGTTCAGTTCAACTCAATTAACCATAAATTTAACTTTATGAACCAAACCAAACCGTTCTTGAATAGTTTGATAACCGGTATAGTATTAATAACAATACTATTTTAACACTTCCTAATGAAGAATTAGGAAGAGAATGGAAGTAGTAAAAGAGAAGCAACTAGGAAGGGCTTGTGGAGATAGCAACTAGGAAGGGAACTTGAGTAGGACGCGGCTTGGGTTGGGTCATTATCAAGCATAGCCATAGTATAATTGTCTAGTGGAGCATGTAAAAGTATATATAATAATTTAGTATGTGAGAATTATATAATTAAAAATATTGATGCACTTTTACTTGCTTACCCTGAACATAAGTTCACTTCAAAAGATTTTTTTTTCTTAATTTACATAAATATTATTTTATATTTGTATAGTTATCATCTTTAGTTAGAATCTATTTCATTTTACTTTTTATATACTCAATTATACTATGCCTATGATACTTAAAATAAGGTGATATACATTACAAAATATCTCAAACTCAAAACTGATGTGGCTTTAAAGATAGTTATAAAAACCGGTTGGTGTTGGGCGGTTCAATCGGTAAACCGGTGAATCGGTCTCAATACCAGTGTGGTACAATAATTATACTAGTTATGCAATTATACCATTCAAAACTGGTTATAACTGATCAAAAACGGTCAAACTAACCGGTTTTTAATTTAAAACCGCTATACCACTGTATCAGTACCTACCAATTTGATGTCTGGTACTGTATTAATTACACTGACTATAAAATATGCCAGATTTTCATATAAAATAAATGTTTTTCATCCCAAATGAATGAGGCCATTGATAGCAACTAAGAGGGGTAGTTTCCTCGTTGTTTCTTGGAAGAAAGTTACAAAACAACTAACAAAAAAAACCATCAAATTTCCACATACAAGTTGGCAAAAGAAAGATGTGTCATTTTCACAATTCTGGTAATTAATTTATAAGTTACACATACAGTCAAAACCGAACACGGTTTTTTCTATTGTTTTATTAAATATTGGTGTGTCATTTATCGATTGCCAACAATGTTGTTTTACGTTTTGTTCTATCCTACAAATCTATTTGGATAATTCCTTTAGTTTAGGTAAGTATGATTGAAATAATAAGGACACACTATAACTTAGGTAGATGAACCATTCAATTTCCTTAAGATAGATTGGAGACAGCTAAGACATAGTTTTTTTATTTGAAAATGGGTTTGGCTTATTTTTCGTATTAAATTTGTGGGTGTGATTTATTTACTTAATATAGGTCGTTTTATAGGACATTACAAGAAAGTCGATTAAAAAACACATACTATGATAACAAATTTAAATAGTCAATGGGCATAAGTATGTGCAAATTTTATAAAGTTATTTATAAAATGAAAATATTAATTAGTATATAAAAGAATTATAAAGAAGAGACAATTTAAATTTAATCTTAAAATGATGTTTTAACATAGAGAGAAACATCAAATTTAACTTTTCAATGGTAATTTTATTTCTTAAACAATATTCTAGAACATTTGTTAACATGAACCGTTACAAAATTAATTAAATTGTATAAATAGTAATATATAAGTAAATAAGTCAATTTATCTAAATACTTTAGTTGAACATAATGCAACCTTTGATTTCTTGATCTCGTGATAGTTTATTAAACAAATCATAAAACAAGTATATACAGTGATATTTTAAATACTTTTTACCCCAACAAGATATCATGTGTCATTTATGAGTAAATAACTCAAATAAAATCCATATCAAATGTGAATAATATATTAATAGTGTAAAAAAAATTACACTATCACATATTAGAGTGGGGATCCACTTACTCCAAGAGTAAATGTTTTTAACTTACTCCACATCTTAGCCATCAATTCTAGGGAAGTCCAATAGTTTAGATCTACCTATTAATTCAAATCATTGGATTTCCCTAGAATTGATGGTTAAGATGTGAAAAAACTTACTTTTGGAGTCAATGGATCCCTCCTCCACATATTAAACCGGAAAATATAACATAAAATATGGATTGTGATGGTAAATTAGGAAAGGTAAAATAAAAATATAAACAATAATAATGTAAAAGTTTTATACACTATTATCGTGTCATTCACATTTTATATTTAATTATCATTAACTTATAAATACAAAAGAATCATAAGTGATATATTGAATGTATATAAATCTTTACACAGAAAATGTACATATATTTCACACATTATCAAAAATAGAAAAAATGCTACTCACAAATTAAAAATATATTGAATGTATATAAATCATTACTCATACAATAAGTTGTAACATCATGTCATATATGTGATCTTCGATAGTAAACATTAACTCACATGAGTCAATCCACACGGGAACGATGTTGGTTGATAATGAATTGACTTTGATTACCCAATTTTAATAATTATATTTTTACACTACTCACAAATTAGTAAATAGTTTATAAACTGCTCTATATAAATAATTATTTTTAAAAAATACATTATTAAACTAAATTAGCCTGTATATCCTTTTTTTTCTTTTCTTTTGGGATGATGATGAGTTTCGTGGATCCAACACACTCAACTTAAGCCACTTTTTTCTCTCACTTTAGTGAAGTACTCAACCTTAGCCACTTTTTTCTCTCACTTTAGTGAAGTACTCAACCTTAGCCACTTACCATTACTCAAACGAAGGCATTTGGAATCTCTTGTCAAATATTCCACACACAAACGTCCATATATGTGATGCCAAATTCAATGCCCCACAATTTATTAAATTAAAGCCTTGAAGGGCTCCACTGTACCAATTTTTCGGCCTGGAATAGAGAGTATCACAATCTTGGGTATCTGATCTTGTTCCAAAGACCTTTATGTCACTTTTAGTAAACAATTTCTGCAGATAGAAGCCTAGCATGTGATTGGGAAATCATGCATTATACTATCAACTTTATGCAAATAACTAAGAAGCAATGAAGCATGCACTAAGGTTATAAGGGATTCATGAGTAAATAATGGGTTAAGTGGTTTGGTGCTATTATTAATACAATATCATAGTACGTAGTATGTATTGTGATAAAAAATGATTTAACCATTGATTCACTAATTAAATCGTATATCGATTAAGTTATATATATTATTATTTACAATATAACTCATTTATTCAAATGATTCAATAGTTTATTATGTTACAAAACTATTAAGTTTTTCAAATCATTATTGTGTCATTTCAACAAATAGGAAGTTTTTCATGCGCGACCCGATTTTGATCGATATGTTGCTATACAAATTGAGTGTTTTCCCAGTTTTAACTGGTTTAATTGAATGTCTGATATAATTGTTATATCATATAAATATTGATCAATATTGTGATGATAGAACCATTTCTATCTATACATGCTAGAATGGTACATATATAATTTGATACTTAATTCATTACTTTTTTATATTGTTATATAAAATAAGTTTTAGAGTAAACTTGACACATGAGGTATATGGTACAATGAATTTAATACCTACTAATGTGAGAATAGAAAATAATGATGACCACAAGCTCTCAAAAGTTAATTCTATTAGTAGACCTATGAGATATAAATTTATAGAACATTAAAAAATTTCTTAGTTCTAGAATTGGTTCTCCCAATCTTGATTTCATTACAGACCATGGTATGGGAAGAGTGGAGAAACACATTTGACACAACACGTCTTGAACTAAAACTTTAAGACATTAGTTTCATTGGTCTTTCCTGCTTATAACCTCTTTCACTTCTCCCCTCATATCGAATGTCAGACTTCATAGTTGAATGAACCCAACAATCCCTCCTCAAATGTGGGTAACACAGACTTTCCGGTTCGCTCCCCCTTAAGTTCACCATGTCACAGTCGAACCAGCTGCTCTGATACCAATTGTTGGGAACAAGGGAGCAATCAAATAGAAAAAGATAAGAAATTTAGTAACGAGGTTCAACCAATTGTGTCTAAGTCCCTGAGAGCGTTGAGAGGTTACCACTGTGTATTAGTGAATAATGATTTGTGTTTAGTTATTGTTCTCATTGTTACATTAGGTTTACATAACATAAATATATATATATATATATATATATATATATATATAATTCTTTACATCAACCCCTTCACATCAATCAAAGTTCATAACTTATATTGATGTTATGATAGAAAAAATTTGGTCCATTGAATATGAGTCATTGCATACTAATACCATTATGCAAGATGGTTCATGGTTGGTTGCAATAATGCATATTTTGAACAAAGGCTGGGAAAACTTTAAGAAAAGAATATGGGCTTTATTCTGAAACCTATTACTTTATATTGTCCTCTCTATCTCTTAGTTGCTTTGTTAATGTTCCTCATATATGTCTACGTGCTGTTTAGTTGAGAGGCAACATGGGATCCACTGCTGCCACTTTCACTTGAACACAAAAAAGATTCTCTCTTTTTTAATGGGATTCTAGAGATATATTAGCAATTAGGATCAACCACCAATCATATTCTATTTGGATAATGAAAGAATATGATTACACTTTTTCTATATATCTTATCTCAAGAACTTATCAAATCCTCATTATTTCCTAAAATAAATAAATTATTATACTTGTTTCACTTATTTTTCATTTTTTTCTATCATGATATACATATAAAAAATATATTTAAATATTCTAAAGATAACTTTAGTTAACCATTTAGATTTTGGAAAGGGGAGGGATCAACTTACTCAAAGAGTAAGTAAAAAAAACCTAATTCACATCATGATCATTCATTCTTGGAAAATTCAATGGTTTGAATTGGTAAGTACATCTAAACCATTGGATTTCCAAGATTAGATGACTAAGATGTGAAATAAGAGTAAGTGGATCCCTCCCGTTTTGGAATAACATTTTGTTTCAAACTCGAAGGTTGTGTTTGAGAGTTTTGTTTTAGATGGGAAATGAAATAAATGACTTTAAAAATATCTTCTTTATTTGGGAGCTGAGTAAAAGATAGAGAAAAGTTCTAAAGGTTTGGAGTACTAAAGAGATAGAAAAGTTAATAAATGAGTTGATTGCAATAAAAATAGCCTTAATTACTCTAACTTTTTAAACATTAGGTTTGTTAATGCATAGGTCAAAAAAATCCGTTACCTTTATTTATAATATGCTATGTACTATCCCCTTATGCAAAGTATATGCTTTGGATCTTTTATTAATAATCAAAAATTGTACCAACAAATAACACAATTGTATGATTTTGGTTTTCTCTTTCTTTTCTCATATTTCTTGTGTTACATTATCAAACAATATATTGTGGTGAGCCAATAGATTCTCAAGAATAATATTTCCAACATGCTTCAACACAATCTTCAATGCTTAAGAAATAATATTAGCAGCACATTTTTTATAAATATTCTCTTCATTCTTAGTCATCTCTTCTTGTTTAATTATAAGGTTCTGCAAATGGTTGAATATAATCTCCAACTTAAGGACATAATTAGAACACTTGATCAAGCTTTGACCATAGCCATGAACATATATTATTATTCAAAAAATATCTCACTTTTCAAATTCATCATTTCTATAGTTGCAGCTAATATTCGAATTCATCTGACATAAGTATAAATATATAATATTATTCTCAAATACAATGTCTACCGCTCACTATTATTTATTTGCTACCCAAAAAAATCGTAAACTTCATAATTATCTGTCACTGTATAATTTGTCAACTTTGTAACTAAGAGCTCTAAATTGAATGATTCTCTTGATAATTATCCATTTCAATTGGTTTGCCATAAATACGACAATATTCATTCCTAACCCAAGATTAAGTCAGTCAAATTATTATAAAATGACATAAAAATTAATGTACAAGATTAATAGAATGTTCCATTATTTTAGCTGAGAATGCAATGAAAATTGCAAAAACCTTAGCAAGATAATAAATCAAGTGGGAGGTCACACATATATGGAGATATAAATCCTTGAAAAATCAAAGAAAATTTATCACATAATTATTTATCTATCCTTTTAAGTATAATAATATAACATCTTTATCATTAAAAACATAATTAAATTGAAATACTTGTTTTTCATTATGAGAGAGTATCCATATTCATCAAAGACATGGTCCAATTTGGTCATCTTCAAACTCATTCCAATAAGATAAACCTCCACCACCAAACTTCTCTATTATCTATCTTCACTCTTACGTTTCAATATCAAATTCCCCATTTGTGTATATACACACATATATCTAACATGAAGTAGTGGTTTTTTTGTCCCTTATAGATTAGCATAGGCAGAAAAAATTGATGATTTTTGAATGTTTTTTAACATGAAGATTAACAAAGATGAAATCTTTATTCAAAAGGGTGTTCTAATTCATAGCCAGGTTAGAAAGATCAAGCAGGAATTAGAAAAAATCCTTGATTGGTCACATGGCCAGCCAGAGATTAGGCCTGTTTTCATGGAAATAATCCGGCATATCTCCGTGTCGCCATTGGAATACACCGGTGTTGGGAAATAGGTTTCACAACGCAACCTCATTGTCTCATGAATTGTTTAAATATATGTTGGATTACTCATCTCATTACTAATTGGTTTTTTAGATGGAACCTGAATCGTCGTCCAATTACTAATTTCGTATATATTTTTCTCCTCCTTATTTTCTTCTTCTCAAATGTTGTGAAAGTTATTGCTTTCCATAGATGGAGTTTAACACCAAATGCAAGAGACCAAAAAGAAAGAAGAAGAAACATTGATGCAAGAGAAGAAAAGAAGAATAATGTCTTTTATTGATATGTTTTCAGCTTTTAATACAAGAGTTATTCACTACATTGAAAATACCTAATACATGAATATACATATACATATATATATATATATATATATATATATATATAGTATATATATATTAAAAAGAAAGGAAAGTGAATCTCAAACAAAACTGAATGTAAAAGAATTAACTAATTTTTCTAAGGTTTTCTTGTTTAGTAGATTTTTATGATTGAGGGTAGTTGAGTTGGGCTTTATTTGGGTCTGCACCATATCCAACCACCCCCATAAGCTTGTAAGTGAAATTTGAGCATGTCAACCTTGAACATGAGAGAATGGAAAGGAGCTGGTGATAGTGGTTTGGTAAGGATGTGAGCAAGTTGGGAACATGAACGAATAGGAAGAAGGTGAAGTTTGCCATTCTGAACACGTTCCCTCATTAAATGACAGTCAATTTCTATGTGTTTAGTTCTTTCGTGGAAATAGAGCAGATTCTAATTCCCAATCGTAGAGGACGTGTGGAAATAGAGCAGATTCTGATTTCTTCACAATGTCTGGTTTGATGTGTTGACATGAAGTAAAGTGTGAAAGACATTGCAGCCATTTAATATGGCAATCATTGTCACATCCTTCAACAAGTTTCTTTCGCGTCCCTCTTTCTTAATTATTCTCTTTTACAATCTTCATATTTTCTATATCTCTTAATTTGTCTTGTTATTCTCAAGCAAAAAATGTTCATATTTCATCATATTATTATCTTGTTATTCTTGAGCAAAAAATGCTCATATTTTATCATATTTTTCTCTTGTTATTCTTGAGCAAAAAATGCTCATATTTTATCATATTTTTCTCTTTTTATTCTCGAGCAAAAATTGCTCATATTTTATCATATTCTTTAGCCAAGAAACCAATATGATATTCTTAAGCATTGTTATTCTTAAATAAGTATTGTTCATATTTTATCATATTATTGATTTCTTTCATTCTTTGGTCAAGAAACCAATATGATATTCTTGAACATTGTTATTCTTGAACAAGTAATCTTCATATTTTATAATATTCTAGATTTATCTCATTCTTTGACCAAGAAACTAAGATGATATTCTTGAACAATAATATTATTTGATCTTCTTTCTATTGTGTTGATTCATGATGAATAACATTATTACTTTCAATTGCACTAATCAAGCTTTTTTGGTTCTCATTCTTTGTATTTTTCTAGATTATATGATATGCACGGAGAAGAGTAACTAAAGTGAAAAAGTGTTGAAAAGTGCAACCAACAAATGCATATCAACAAAATGCCAAAGATGATCTTGCAACAAATGCATATCAACACAATGCCAAATATGAGAGTTGTGAACATCTACTCTCTAAGGGTGTCGAAATATATTTTTGGTATCTTGGATTAATATTGTATGAGCTAGTAATTAGTTTAAACTCATTTATCTTTCATAAAAAGTAATCATTGTAAACTCAATTTCCATATTAAAACATTTGCAAAATAGATTAGTTAGTTAGGACTTAGGTAGAGTTAAGTCTTTTGCATTTTCTATATAATAGGTTGGTTAATTTCTTTGTAATTCAGCTCACTCAATATATTCAATCCATCCAATTCTATTCATTTCATGGTTGAAATAAATATTTTTTTATCGCTCCTTGATTTTTAATATATTCTATAATTTTATACATTGACATTGCATCATTTACTATTCACATTTAGTAATAATTAACTCTTCAAAAAAGTATTACAAATAAATGGTGAATAATATAATAATTGTACATAGCTAACAATAAATACCATAAATACAAGGTTGATCCACACCACGATTTTAACACCATGCTCCAAGCATCCTACATTGGCAATAGTTGGCCCCTTAGGTTCAAATATATTCCTAACTTAGTTGCTCTGGCCATTTAGGATGGATATTTTTATCTTATTCTATTTATGGACCTAAAATGATAAATAAAAAAAGGTTTCTATCCACTTTTTGTAAATTTATGAGAAAAAAATGTACATACTGACAGTTACTTCCACTGCATCCTTTATGTTTACTTATTATTGACTCTTCAAAAAATAATAATACAGATGAATGGTGAATGATATATTGAATATATATAAAACTTTACACCAATGTATAAATAATACTTTATAAGTTAATTCCTTATTTGTGAATGTTTAAAATGACTCATTAATTACTAGGGTCAAGCTATCTCAATAACTATCTTACCTCCCAAAGGCCGAGCTAGCTTAGTAGTTAAGGCCCATGGCCCTACTTTAAGTCATGAGACAATCATATCTTTACTTAGGCAAATATTTATTTGGGCCAACCTAAGTCTACTCCATAAATAGATGGTTTTACATATAAAAAAGTTCTTATAATGAGTTATTTCTCTAGATGGACCTGAATTGGACCAAATCACAGTTCATAAAAGTGTCATTCTACTTTGGGTCATAAAACAGTGAAACACCCACTTAGAAAGATTGTTATGTTATTGCAATCTCCATCTTATTAATGAAGGAAAAATATATTATTTTATATGGAAGAGAGATGATTTGACAATAATTGAGATGTAGATAGACGTGAAAGTGAAAGAATGTGTTACACAATGTACCTGGGACACTTGTGAAAAAAATGTTGTTCAAATGTATTAAACCCAGTTAAAATAGAATAAATTATCAAGCAAATCGAACTCTCAATTAATTTTTTATAAAAAGATATTACTGAAAAAATTTATTTTATTCTAATCCAAAATAAATTGAAGACATATTAGTACATTATAATTATATATAATTATTAATTATATAAAATTTTGCATTAATATATAATTATATATTTATAAATAAATATTGATTATGTATGATAATATTTGGTTTGATCACAAGGACGGTTAAAAGACCACGAAAGAAGGAAATTCAATTTAAATTGAAAATTAGAAATAAAAAATAATTTAAAGTCAATTTTTAAAATATGATCTAATTAAGCTCTATTTAAATTTAATTAATTTATATTAATTTATATTTTATATTAATAAAAACTGGTGTATTGCCTGGTATTTTTAATAAATATAATAAAGTATTATATTTACCATAATACTTTATCAGCCAGAGTCAGCTCATTTAAAAAGAAAGAAGCTAATTACCATAATTAAAATTTATACTGAAAAATTACAAAGGACCATAGTCCCTTTAATAGGATATACATAATGATGATTTATGAAGCTAAGAGATAAAAAAATATTCCAACTCTTGTCTTTCTTAAAGAGGAAGAACTCTATTGAAATGAAAATACATATGAGACAAAATAAACCCATACGTAGAAAATTGTAGAGGGCAGCACAAAATTTTAGATTCTCTTCTGCCAAAAATTAAAAGCATAGTAATATACGGCACCTTACTATAGCCACAATAAAACTATATCCTAATGTGATGATGACATTATTTTCTGTTTTTGGGTGTGGAAATAGACAAAAATGTTCATTGGTATTATCATAGCCACATGCATAAGTTAGATAATCTGACATTGGTTTATAACTTCAATACTACTTATCATCACATATTCACATGACAATTGTACCACTCAAGTACTCAATCAGAACACCACTAAAAATGGGGTTTGGATCCTCTTATTATAGTACTGGAACATGAGGTCCAAAATAGTTTGAAGTTCGAAAAAAAATTAATTGAAAATCTGAACTTTTAATTTTTTTAAAATGACATATGTCATAATTTTTGAATGTACTGGTGATGATCGAAATTCCCAAATATGATGTAAGAAAATTTATGAATCGGTTACAATCTTTAATGATTTCATTGGAATTTAGCTATAGCCCCTTTTACCCATTTTTGCACTTGCAAAAATAGAGAAAGAAAAAGTGGTCTTTTTTTGCAGCTTTGTTTGAATTGGACATAGATTTGTCAACACTGAATTTAGGAGATTATTAAATATTTATTTTTTAAAAATGGCAAGAGTGAATGAGGAGAAATAAGTAAAATAATTATTATGTGAAATATAAAATTATATTTTAAATTTTTTAATAAAATTCATTATATTTCTCGATATATAGTTATTACATTTTTGGACAGTTATGGTAAAAGGAGAGACTAATTATCTTTCCTCCTGTTTATACGTTCATTTGAGGAATATTTTCTTTATTTTTACATACATTAATTGTTTATTTTCACGTTTACCCCTTATTTAATGCTATCCTGATTCATGCAAGTAATAAGATTATAAGAAAAAATGAATAGAAGAAAAGGGTATATTATAAAAATATAATAAATATCATATAAATTAATATAATTATTGTATTGATTAAATGATATACTATTTTAAATAGAACATATAAAGAGTAGAAACATATATTATATTGGACTAGTGATGTATTTTTGTACATTTAATTTATGTAAGTTTTATTGATATAAGGAAATAAGTCAAGTCTTATCCACCTATAATAGGTTAATACATCAACAACTTTTTAATGAAAAAACAAATGTAATATTTGATGAAAAAACAAAGGTAATATTCCAGAATATTCATTATTCTCCACTTATATATTCCTTACTATAATTATAATAAGTTTTTTTTTAATGTGAAGCCTCAATTATACAGCTAATAATATTACTAAGTTATGCTCCCGTTAAAGTACCTATACCTATGTGGTTGGAGCACCTTATTCCATAGCTCATTGCTAAAGAAAGAGTGAATTTTTGTCATCATATTTTATAGCTCAGGGCTAAAGGAACTGTGAACTTTCGTCATAAAGCATGAGATGATTGACAAGGACATTTCATTTAGACAAAAAAAATATATATGCAATCATAATCATCATTTATTTTTAATCATTATTGACACTTCAAAAATGTAATAGAAGAAAATAATAGATAACATACTAACTATATATAAATCTTTACAATTAAGGTATATAAATATTATATTATTTATGCAGGCTCTACCATAATCCCAATCAATAAGAATTTTCATTGCCCTTCATGTCACTGTGCTCGAGTGAACAATATTTGTATCATTGTCATTATTTAATTACAGTTAATTCCATTTTTTACTTTTTAATCATATATTTTTTTAAGTAAAATATTTATGCATCTAAAGTATAAAAACTTCTTTTTTTTACTCTTAAACAAAAATAATGTACAATTAATTATGTATATCAACTACTCTTCTTCTTTTACCCCACCATATATTGATATTAAACTTCATTTCTATTATGCAATTTCAGGCACACATTAACTGAAGTAATTGATGCACATTATTCTACAACTCAACTTCATTTCAATAGTCCAAATTTTTTTCCTAAGCAAGCAACACATGGGAAATGAAAATTGAGAAAACAACCATTTCATTATTGTTGTTAATAATGAAATATTTCTCATTATTAGTAAGTAAGTTATTGTAATACAAACACATTGCACATAGATGAAATCCTTTGCTTAAAAGACCAGAAGACAAATACCAATGAAACACCACCACCTTACATATATGAATTATACTAAATGTGATGAACAACAAATATATGATGCTTCTTCAACTTCATGGTTTCCAAAGGATGGTAGTTTCTGCTATCATTGATGTAACCACATAAGGATCCATGTTTGAAGCAGGCCTTCTGTCTTCAAAGTAACCTTTGCCTTCTTTCTCTGTGTCCCTTCCAACTCTAACTGAGGCACCACGGTTTGCCACACCCTATTTCACAAACATTACATTAAACTTTAGGTTATCAACTTCCTAATATAAAAAACATCAAGAACATCATAATTTGTTTCATGTTTAAACATCAAGAGCATCATTAACCAGTGTTTTAAATTGTGGTCACGATTGTGATTATTATGATTGCGGCCATTGCAGCCATCTAGATGTGAATTATTTTGTGATTAAAAAAATATTTATTAATTTGACGCAGTCGATACGGCCAAATGCAGTCCGACGAGGCCTAAATGAAGTTCGATGCAACTGTTTCATTGTGATATGTTGGGTTTATTCAAGTGTCCCACATTGGATATAAGGGGAATAGTGAAAATGGAAAAGGCTCGTGGAACTAATGTTTTAAGGTTTTGGTTCAAGACATGGTGTGTTACTTGTAGTTCTTCATTATTTCCATACCCCGGTAACAATGGAACTCTCCGGTAGTTGGAGGCTCCCCGGTAGCAATCTGATCCAACATGATACAATGCCAACTGCAATTGCGATGTGATATGATTGCAACAATCACTGCAACCGCAATATTTCTAACGCATCATTTGAATGTAACTACAATTATTTCCTAATTATTCAACTTACCCAGGCGAAATTGTTGATGTCTGCTGTTTCATGTTTACCAGTGAGGCGCCTCTCGTTGCCTTCTCCATAAGCAGCAATGTGTTCCTTGTGTCTCAATCCAAGCTTTTGAATGGCCTTCTTGATGATTTCATAACCTCCATTACTTCTCATGGATTTGGTGCTGAAATTATCACAATTTCAAATCTCAATACATGATAAAATTTCAAACAATAAGTCAAATTATTAAGGCAATAAATATAAGCTATATATTTATAACCTGTAGTTTGTATGAGCACCTGCACCATTCCAATCTCCCTGATAATAACAACAAAGGGTACCATTTATTTAACTCAAAATTCAAAGCAAAACAAACAATGTAGTGAAAACCAATACTTCAATGTTCTCAAGGAATTCTAAGATTGCCAAGAAAAATTTCTAACCGGAATAGGCTTTGGATCAAATGAAACAATCACTCCAGCTATCTCAGTAATCCTCTGCAATAAAGAAACATAGTATCAATATTTTTATTCTCATTGTTCTTATAATAGTGCTTATGAGAAAGCCCATAAAACTAGGTTACTAATACTATCTTCTTATAAGCTTATTATAACTTATTTCAATAAATATATTAGAAAAGTTTATAAAAATAAGCTCTTTTTAGCTTATTTCATAAAAAAATTATTGAAGAAACACTTAATTAAGCTATATAGTAACTTTGAATTACCTCTAGTATGAAGCGAGCAGCCCATACTTCATCTCCGGCAGAGATACCAACAGCAGGACCAACTTGAAATTCCCACTATAAAATTGGAACATAATCTAGATATGTTAATTTTCAATAGAAACATATAATTGTTATTAATACTGTACTAGTTATCAAACCGGTAGGGGTGCTGATACAGTGGAATAGCGGTTTAACCGGTGGTTCACTAATTAAACAGCATATCAGTGAAGTTATATATATATATATAATATATTAACATATTGAAAAATTAATAAAAAATAATAATTATTTTTATTTTCATTAAAAAATTAATTTAAAATTAAAATTGACCGGTATCATGGGTATGGTTCAATTGAAAACTGGTTGGTATGACCAATTTTTGTCAGTTTTAACCTATATAATTGTTGTACCGTATCGGCATTGGGACCGGTTAAACCGGTCAGCACGAACCAATTTTGATAACTAACACAATAGGAAAATAAATGTTATCTATACCTGGCCAGGCATAACTTCTGCATTGATACCACTAATGTTGATGCCAGCAAAAATACAAGCTTTGTAATGTGCATCTACAATATCACGACCATAGGCTTTATCAGCACCAATTCCACAATAGTATGGGCCCTGTTCAAATATAACATTACTTTAGTATACATTTTTCTAGAATATCTAATCTTATGATAATAAATATATATATATATATATATATATATATATATATATATATATATATATATATATATATATGAAAATGAAACATTTCATACCTGTGGTCCAGGATATCCACCAATTGGCCATCCAAGTGGCCAATTTGTATCTTTCTGCAAAAGGGTATACTCTTGCTCAATACCAAACCTGTTAAAATAAATCAATAGAGTAAGTAACTTAGAAATTCATGTATCCATCATAGTATAATAAAGTAGTGCCTAAAAGGGTTTCAAGAATTTGGATATGCATAATGGTTGACAACATAATATTCGGTTATGCAATTCTATTCGATACGGATACAGAATATGCTACCACATAAAATACTCAACATGTTAGGGACATACTTAGTTGAATATATTTGGTATGGTCTTCATACTTATATAATTATTATTAACTATTAATTATAAATAATTAGAATCTAAAACTGGATATTAGGAAATGCATACCATGGTTCCTCAGCAGCAACTTCAGATTGACTGAAGATTTTGGCAGCATTGTGCCTCTTGTTTGATGGAATTGGTTCCCCAGCTGGGGTATAAGCATCACAAATCACCTATAATATTTTAGCACAAAGTGAATTTTGGTACTTACAAAATTATGCAATTTGGTGGACATAGAAACAATTATGGGTGAGGACCCGACCCTACACAATCACTCGGTATGGCCCGATCATAATCGAGCCTGGAAATGGTCGGGTCTAGGGCTGGATACAAGTTCAAAAATTAGACCCAGTCAATATTTAGGGTCGGGTAGGGACCAAGCATGACACGTCCCGACCTGTCTCATGATCACTCACTCATGATATTTGTATGTATCTCTGTTCAAATATATACAAAGTAATGATATTTTTTTGGTCGAAAATATTATTGATTCTCTAATTTTTCACATATATACATGTTTAATAATATATATACATATATTATTTTATATGTTAAATTACATATTCACAATAATAAATAATATTTAGAATATTTTATGTATAATGAGTATTCGTTATATATAATCGAGTCTATGGTCGGGTCCAGGTTTAAATGTTGATCATGTGAATTTTTAGAATCGGGTTAACTCCGGATTTAGGGTCTGGTCCGGGTTCAAAAAAATGACCCGAACAACAATTAAGGTCGGATAATGACAAGGCTTAACCCGTCCTAACTCAACCCACACTCACCCAAAACAATTAGTAAATAAATTATTAAAATTGAAAAGAAAAAACTTACAAGGATATTGTTGCCTCTCCTAAATGGGTCCCTGAAAATAGCTTGTGGGCTTTTTATAAATAAATAGACCAACCAAAAAGGAAGATCCAGTCATCAGTATTTTGTGAAAACAACATGAAAATAAAAGGCATTTATTAAGTATTAATAAAGTTATAGACTGAAAATGACAAAGTTTAGAATCATACTATAGGATAACTTCACTGTCTTCACCAGGAGCTTGATTTGTGCTAGACCCATCATAGTTCCACTTGGGAAGTTTTGAAGGGTCACTTACTGGTCCAGAAAGAGTCTATTTTAAAACCACAAAGACAGCACCAAAAAAGTTAAAATTGTGAACATGAACAAATTTACATGGTTACCAACAAAGCGATAGTCCAATAGTATAAGACCACTAAATCTTTATATAGACCAAAATGTTAAAAGTTCGATTCATAGGATAACTTACTATACAAAAAAAGGTGATAAAGAAAAAAAATTACCCTGGCTTTGCTTCTGATATCCATGCCAGATCCACCAATCCTATTTATCAATACGTAAAAATCATGATGAAGTGAGTATTCAATACTATATGACAAAATATATAGATAAACCCAAAAACAGGTTTGAAGAACTCAACCAAAACAACATGAAAAATACTCTTTTTGCTTTTTATGTAAGGAGGATGAGGCAACAACATGTCTAAGGAAGACAAGTTCCAAAAGAATGAATAACAATAAAATATACCCAGAATCAGAAACAAGAATAAGTAACACTTTTGTCAAAGATTTTCATAAACAGAAAACAAAAACAGAGTCCCCTGTTTTTTTTTCTTATAAAAAGGTTTTACATAATGGATTAAAATTTGAGTGAAAATCTCACCATATGTACTCAGCAATGATCTTCTCTGTGGTGGTTTCTGAGAGGTCGAGGTTAATGAGATCTGAAAGTGAAGACATGGCTTCTTCTTCTTCAACTTATGCAGGGTTTTTTGATTGTGTAGCTTTTATGAATAGAGTGGATGGAACACTTTAGAGTTGAAACTGTGTTGGGTTTGGAAACTCGTTATCATGAGTTGAATTTTATACAGAAAATTAATTAAATTCTTTTTTAAAATAAATATATTTTTTTGTAATAATAATTGTGTGGAATTTAATAAAATTATTATTCACTGATCAAATTGAATTATTTTCTTTTTCACTTGTTTGAAGACACAGAAATGTGCTTGTATTTGGAGACAGTTCATCATGGGTTGAATTTCAAACAGAAAATTGGTTACAATTTTTTAAATAAAGATATTTTGTAATAATAATTGCATGTCGTTAATGAAATTAAATATTTATCATTTTTATTCATTTCAATAAATAAAGAATCTAAAATATGTATTAATGTAGGTGTATTTATATCATCTATCATTTATATATGAATCATTAATAAATTTTAAAGACAACACATAAATGTTATATATAATGTACTGTTTAAGTTATTTTACAATATACATTCATAAATATTAAACTCACGTGATAAAAGCAACAATATAGCGACATAAAAACGGAGGGATTGAGTATTAAAAGTGATTTTATGAATGAAATTAATGAAGGTTAATTTGAGGTGGTGGGAATGGTTCAGTCAATCAGTTGTATGAAATTACGAAGGGGTGGATGATAGAATGACAACGAGGCGGATCATAGTCGGATTTGTGCTTACCTAACCTTAAACTCAAAATTTAAAACATAAACCCGAATTAAGTAGGGTTAGAAACAATGATATCATTCTCGAACCCGTCGAGTTTTGAGTAACCCACACCCGAAAAAACTCGAACCAAAAATATATTTATATAAATAACTTATTTATTTATATATATATATATATATATATATGTATGTGTAATTTTATAATTTTATATATATTAAATGAGTTTGGGGCGGGTTCGAAATAGGGTATTAACAATACCAAACCCGAAATTTGAACTCGCATAAAACCTGAATCCGAAATTTGAAATCGGGTAAAACCTGAACCCGAACTCAATCATATCAGTTTTCATTGTCATTCCTAATGGTTCATGCATGTAACGTGGTGTTTAAGGAAAGAATGTAATAACTGTTAAACAAATATTATATCATTTATTACTCATTTATATTATTTTTATTGAAGAATCAATAATAATTAAGTATGTATGATAAATAATGCAATGATAATATATAAAACTCAGTGGGTACACATTTTTCTCTCCACCAAAAAACATTGTATGTTAAGAAGTAAGTCTCATATTGCCTACCTTATTGTCTCTAGAATGGTCTAAATATATGTTGGGTTATTTCTCTCATTGCCAATTGATTTTGAGATGAAACTTTACCTCATTGTCTATGTAATGGTTTAATTACATGCTGGTGTACTCCTCTCATTGTCATTTAGTTTTGAGATGTAATATTAACTTTGTATTCATCAAATACTCCATTAGGTAGGTTTAAGTTTTATTTTTATTTTAATGATTATAATGTCTATATATTATCAGTGTAAAGATTTATACATAAATATTGCATCATTCTTTTTTATTATTTTTACTTAATAAATAATAACAATCAAATATTAATAGTAATAAAATGACAGTATAAAAACTATTATATTATTATTTTTTCTCTATTTGGGAAAGTAAGTTTAATTTGTAAATTAATTAAGGAAAAGGTTATATCAATTTTAATTAGTTGTCTAAAAAAACAAACTTACTTTAAAAAGCTAAGCTTATGGTGTTACCATGACTTTCTCGGTCCAAAAATCAATGAAAGAAATTAATGGCTTATTATTGTTCTGCAATTTGTGCCTTGTACGGCTTATACGGTCGTAAGTGGTGACGGGTGAGGATTGCCGCCTGAAAGTTCCAGTGAGATGATTTCTTTTTGGTATTTTTTATAGAAAATGTATACACAGATTTTATACATTATCATATCATTATATATTATTCATTTTTAATTATTAGTAGTTCTTCAGAAAATTAATACAGATAAATAATAAATAATGTAATAAATGTATAAAAATCAGTGTATCGGTAATTTATTGGTAATACACTCTTTTTATATACAAAACTTTATTATATATTTAAAACGATTTTGTCCTGTTTGATATGTAATTGCACGGCATAGTATAGAGTTGGGGCGAACACGACCCAACAATACCCGCTCACCCGGTATGACCCAACATGATCAGGTCTTAATAGGGTCGGGTCAAAGTTCAAAAATTAGACTCAACCAATATTTAGGGTCGGATAGGGACCAAACATGACCTGTCACATGGTCACTCACTCATGATATTTGTATGTGTATTTGTTCAAATGTATACAGAGTAATGATACTTTTTTGATCGAAAATATCATTGATTCTCTAATTTTTCATCATATATACATGTTTAATAATATATACACATATATTATTTTATATGTCAAATTACACATTTACAATAATAAATAATATTTAGAAGACTTTATGTAAAATGAGTATACATTATATTTAATCGGACCTAGGGTCGGGTCAGGTTTAAAGGCTAACCTTGTGAATATTTAGGTCGGGTAAACTACGGGTCTATGGCCGAGTCCGGGTTCAGAAAAATGATTCGACCAACATTTAGGGCTGGGTAAGGACAAGCATAAACTCGTCCCACGCTCACCCCTAGTATAGAGCATATGAGATTGTGCCTTCCCTTTTTCCATTTTATTTTTTTTAGAACTATGAATGGTATTTATTTTCTATCGGTAAATAATTAATCTATTTCAAAAAACATGACTCTCCTTCTAATAAATTCAACTCTTATAAATCAAACTTAAGACGTTTTCATCATTCCTAGATTGAATAAGGTCATGTTTCACATATATTATTTTTTGAAAAATAAGCTCAAAATATAAACTATGTATGTTTGACAATCAAATGAAATATAAACTCGACATTTTTTATGAAAAAATAAGCCAAAAGTATAAGCTCCAAAATCATGGGTTTGTTTATTTTCATTAGCTTATTGTTTTTCCAATTTTTTACTTCACATTTTACTCAATCATAACTTTATCTCTATCATCATTTTTACTCTTACACCAAACACCACAACTCTTCACATCACCACCACCAAACTCCATAACTCTCATTTTCATCTCTATCTATCACCACCTAACCCCATAACTCATCATAACAATTTCCTTTATCTATACACATATATGAACATAAAATTATGTATAAAACTTTGTTATGCAATATTAAATTTTTTTGTGAATTATGTATAAACCCCATAAACCACCAAACTTTTGTATAAAACTTAATATTTGTGTATTATTTATTTTGTGAATTATGCAATTCAAGTTTAACAACTTTTATTTATTTGTGTGTTATATTATTTTTTAATACGGGGAGGGATCCACTTACTCCAAGAGTAAGTGGAAAAGCACTTACTCCATATCATTCATTTTTGGGAAATCCAATTATTTGAATTGGTGAGTACATCTAAACCATTGAATTTTTCAAGATTGAATGACTAAGATGAAGAATAGGTATTTTTCACTTACTCTTGGAGTAAGTGGACCCCTCCATTTTAATATTTATATTTATTTTTATATTGTATTTTATTTTAATATTTTTTTAGCATTTGTTATAGAATATAAAAAAAATTATAGTAAAATATATGATGGTAAATATTAAAAAATGTATATTTAAAAATAGTAAAAAAACAACCAAAATAATCATAACATAAACAAATAACCTCATATCATTTTCTGTGTAAAAAACAATTTTTTTATCTTACTCAAACAAAACATATTAGTGTATATTACATTTTCAACTAAGGTACGCAAACATAAATAAATTATAGTTTTAATATATTATAATCTCATAGTTTATAAACGCACAATTTATACACGGAAACTAAAAACATAATTTATATAAAACACATGCTAAATCTTACATAACTATTCTAACATTTTCTTATAGTATGATTTGACCAATTAGAATTAAGTTTTAACTCAGCTGTACAATTAAACTTAATTTATTTTTATTGTACTATAATTTATTTTGAATTTTAATTATAATGAACATAAGCTGTACTATATTTTCAAATTTTAGAATTTACAGTGATTTGTTTCTCACGGTTGTTTGGTTGACGAATTAAATATTATTGAACAATTAAATATTAAAATAACTTCACAGATGTAAAAGACAAATAAATATTCAAAAAGAGTACATATCGCGTCTTAAAATTACATGGTTAACAAAGATTGATCATACAAACGATAATATAAAAATGTAAGAGATTTTTATAATATTAATATATCATCTATCATCATGTTTTAATTATCATTAATTGTTAAATAGTAAAAAATGTGAATAATAAATAATATACTAAGAATATATAAAATTTCACTAGCAATACATATATTAATATAAATAAAAAATAAGGAAAATAATATATTATTCTACAAATTCTTCGATATTATAAGAAAAATAACATGTGTCATAAAATAATATTTTATTTATTAATGATTAATTTATAAGTGATATATATTTATTTCTCGTGGGTATACTAATCTAATATGAATATATATCTTTACTCAGAAAATAATTGATAAAACTAAAATATTCCAAAATTAAATCAATACATGTATCTATTACTTTATTTAATTTTAAGATTTATGATAAGTAAAAACATTTTAAATATTTGTCTTATTTTTTTCCTTTATATATATAATATTATAATTATATATAAAAGTAGTGAGAAACTACATTCCTATAGTGAGGATGAAAATGTGTCAAGATAGTCTATAGAGTATACTTGGATTCATCCCCCTTAATAAATATATTGCTTTGTGCTTGTCTTACTAATCATGCAGGATTGACCGAGATTTTATAAAGTTGCCTTAGCATTGGAATAGTTGACGCAGCCAGACAATGAAATTGACCGAGGATGACTTTGGCGTGGCGCAGCTTTTCTGACTGAGATTATCTTACTGTTTGGCTCAACTGGTGCACCATACGAAAGTCAAGATGCATCAGAGGCTAGTCACTAACCCTACAACATCGACATCACATGAAAGTCAGGCTGCATCTGTCCTGGCCGTGGCTTATCTTGGTGCATCAATGTTTGGCTTTGACTTATCCATATGACTAGTCCACATGAGTAGTTTTGGATTCACTTGGCAGAGCACTATTTTAGCATCTTTATCACATTTTCACATGTGTTTATTATTGTATTTTTCTGTTTTATTAGTTAGGAGTTTGTTAGGATTAAGCTTTCTTGTTTCCTAAGCAAACCATGAATATATATATATATATGATTCATCTTTGTAACTTTTAAATCAATCAATACAATACTTACCATATTCCTACATACTCTCAACATCTTATTCTCAATGAATTCCATTACCCCTCATTCATTATTGGACTTGGTCATAGACCATTGTGAATCCTTATTGGTTTCCTCCATTTGATTTTAATTCCCAAAAGTTATATTTTTGGTCAAGGATTATAATAAAATTTGTTTCTTTCAAAATAAATATTTTTTTATCAAGGAACACTCTTCATGAATTACTAAATAGGTGTACTGATTTTAAAAGAGGTAGTATATTTATTATAAAATATATTGTGATGGGCCATATGGTCTTTGTGCTAGCTGAAAATAGGTTACAAGTTATTTCTTGTCACTTTTATTTATCCCAAAATAAATTTAAAATATTTCCACTTCCATCCCATAATCTCTTTTCTATAATCAAATGTAGATTGTACCGATACAAATTTCTCTTATGGCTTACAATAGAATCATTATGAAATAAAAATAAAAAGAGAAAACAAACACACACACTCAGCAAGATTTCACAAGAATAACATATATATGTATAAGCTTTATATTTTCTGATCTGTATCATATTTGTAAGATGTTTTCAAATGAATTTTTGGCATTCATACTTATGGCTTTCAATTTCAGCGTGTGAACCTTCTCTATATTTGCTTTATTCACATTCGCTTTAATTTCTCTTTGAAATGTATATCTCCAAACTCTCATTTTTATTTTTATTTTTGAGTAGACTGTGCATATAAATGTGTCACACTTAAAGGTGTGAGAACATGAATGAATGAATTAGTAGAAGGGAGAGATTGATGGGTAAGAAGTAATGTTGAAGGAGCATTGATGAGAAATAGGGTTTGAGGGACTATGGAGGTTGTTGGAAGAGATGCATTTAGAAGGAGTTTTATTGAAGGAAGAAGAAGAAGAATAGATGGGACATCATGAGAATTGAAAGTGTTGGTTGGAATTTTTGGCTTTGTGTTTGTAAGAGTGTGTGTGCTTATGAGTGAAGAGATGGATTGGGTTTTTAAGGTTGCATCTAAGTGTGGCTTTCCCTCTCCTTGCTTTTTGCGAGTTAGGATCCTCTCCATTAATGGAGAGACAAGTACCAAAAAAACAACATGAAAATAGTATAACATGTTTATCTTTTAAAAATAATGATATTACACTCTTACCATTAAACACAAATATAAAACCATTAAAATGTCTTTTCATTACTGGAGATAATTCTTTTCCCGAATGGTTCCTTGATTGACTTAGTGCAAATATTTATGTTGAAGGTTCCCCTTGATATAAATTTGATGGTATAGATGGAGTTTTTGAAGTGAGTAAGAGGAAAACGTTTTTTAGAATTTTGAATAGGTGATTATGTGGAATATGAAAATTGTCTTTAATCGTGTATTTTCTCTCTTTTTGAGATGAATTTCATCACATGCTATAAAATATATGAATGGAGAGTGGAGACCACTTAATTCCTTAAATTAATTGATATTCTAAAATCTCCTTATATTATTACTATTAAAATTCAAATTTTAATTTCACAATAAATTCGGAAATCCAAAATAACGGATAGTTAAAAAAAATGGCCCTTTTGTGATGAAAAATATCCAATAATCTTTTATACTAATATAAAAGGAAAACACAAAATAATCACTCATGATGGTGTAATTTTTGTTTCATACTTTGCCCTTATTAATCTATATTTTTTACCAAAAAAATCATATAACCTATATTTTCTATTCCATATTAATATCTACACTTCTTCTATATTATAAAGCCAAAACATGAAATAACTACCACCATGGTATAATTTCTAATTTCCTATTTTGGCCTTACATTTTTTTTATAAAGCCTAAAATTATTCTAATATCCACAAATGGGTAAAGATAACTACTTGACTTTCGAAAAAATAATAGTATTCATAATTTTTTTGCATGATTTTTATAGCATCATTATAAAATTCCAGAATTATTACATTATTTACCATTGGAAAAATCAACCAAATTATATAGAATCACAAAAATATAATTTTAGGGCTCTTTTTATTTTTATTTAATTTAAGAAAACGAAAATAGAGGGGAAATTTACAAGTTATCTTTTAAATATGTATTTCACTTATTAGAAAGGGTAATAAGTGAATCCTATTTCCATTAATTCTAAAATCAAGAATAATATACATTTAAATATAAAAGTTTCATTTCTCATGATACATCTGTAATTTTAATGAAAGACCTTGTCACATCAACTAAATAAATAAATGTAATTATGATAGTAGAATAATAATTATTACTCCAAACTCCCTCAATTCCACATCTGTTATTTTTGACCTTTTTTGTTTAAAAAAATGTTGTTTTATTATTTTTAGGGTTTGCTAAACTTTTTTTCTCAATTTTATCATCACTCAATAAGTCTATCTTAAATTAATTTCACGTTTACTTTTTCTTCTGTCTTAAGAAATTTTAATCAAAATACAATATTCCTTGATGATTTCTTAATATGCTGGATAACCTAAAATAACAATATATATATATATATATGAAATGCAGGAAGGATCATAGATTGAGTTTTGGTCATATATTTTTTAAGAGTGTAATATTTATACATTGTCAGTATAAAGATTTATATACGATACCTACATTATCCGATATTCATTTAGATTAAGAGTAAGTGATAATTAAATATAAATGATAAATAATACAATGACAATATATAGATTTCATACACTGCAGCTTAAAGGTAAGAGCTTCATATTGTGGACGACATCAATTAGACTCTTCTTCTTTTTTATTTTCTCTTCTTTGTTCTCTTCAACTGTAGAAGTTCTGGATACTTTCTTTCTGTTCACAATTATTTTCTATTTTATTTTTAAAGCAAAATGTTGTAATTTTGAGAGATGGGTGATGAAATAGAAGTATGATACTATTTATTAGTTTAATTCACGGATTTTTCTATTGAACGCACCAGTGCATTACAATAGTTATAACACTACATAGCTAAATGAATGAGAAAGAATTAGGGTTGAGAATGAGAAACCTACCTTGGATTCCACATTCAATTATTTGTCTTCTTTGCAAAAGCTCCCTTATCACTTATCTGAGCTTTCTTGGACATAGTGGCAGCATCTTTAGCATATAATAATAAAATAGAATGCATGGTCTTATCATCTATTTCTGATCTGCCCAGTTGATAGGTGTAAGTTGACTTCTTTATTACATGTTTAGTATAATTTTTTTAAAATTTACAAGAATCGTGTAATTTCTATTAAAATCGTGAATTTAAACCACGAAATTCGTTTATCTCTCATCTTATTGTGGACATCATCCACAAATTCACTAGAGTCGTGACCTCAGTCCACAAATTCACTAGAGTCGTGACCTCAGTCCACAAATTTGCAATTATTTGCAATTTGTAGGTAGAGTGGTCCACGAATTAAGCCTTTAATTGTATTTACTAATTAAGCCTTTAATTGTATTTACTAATTAAGCCTTTATTTGCAATTATGTTATTTACTAATTGGTAAGAGTTTGTGGTTTTTTTTTTAAGTTTTAAGTTTACTTGTATTAATTGTTATTTATTTTTATGGTTTTGTGTGTATTTGATTATTAATTGTTACATATTTCAATTGTTTCATTATTGGATATATTACTTAATATATAAAAATAAAAAATTGGATATACACGTATGGTACTTCATCACATCATAGATGTCAATAATATTTTAGAAATTGTTTTTAAATATTTTAAATATAAATGTTTTTTTCATTTCATTGTTATTATTGTATTTCAATTTTTTTCTTTTTACATATTAAGTAATAATCTAATAATGGAACAAGTGAAAAATATAACAATTATTTTTAGTAACTATTGAAGAGATAAGTGTTCAAAAACAAAAGTAAATGCAACATGTTATTACATTTTTTAATTATAATGAAATAATATTTTTATTATTGAAAATAAGAAAACAAATCTTTGGTCTATTGGAGAAGATCCATGTAGTTTTTGGGGGCAATACCTGAAAAGCATTGCCTTTCATCATGGAAATATGTAGAAAAAAGGACAAATTATAAAATGACATGAACATATCATTTTAGGTGCAAAGCCTTATACTTAAATAATATAATATCTATTGTTAGGGATAGAGCGCAATGCGGAAGCACAAGATCGAATCAATTGAGAACAAAAAGAGAAGTAAATAAAGGAGCAAGAAAATAACACACAATATTTAACGTGGAAAAACCCCCTCAATGTGAGAGGTAAAAAATCACGGGCGTTCACGAGCAAAGTTCCACTATGTAAAAGGGAGAGTACAACAAATCCTCTAATAGTAATGAGGACAAAGAACAATATTTTCTCTCACAAATACTCTCTGAAATGGAACAAGAATTCTCACAACAATACACTCACACAATATAACTCACACTCTAATATGAATAATTGTGTTGCTGTAGAGTTGTGATGATATTTTGTGTTGGATTTATGTTGATGTTGAAGCAAATGTCTCAAGCCCTTTTATAGCCAAATGGAGTAGAATAAAATAAGAAATCTTGGAGGCTAAGCTTGATCAACTTGGCAAACAAGCTAGAGAAACTTGGTGAGTAAGGAAACTTAGTGAGTAAGGAAGCTTGGTGAGTAAGCAACCTTGCAAGTGGTATATGAGAGCCATCACTCAACAATCTCCATCTTGGCTCGAATTCAGGAAGTTGTTCATCGCCAAATAAAGCCCCGAAGGGTGCTCAAGTGCTGTAGAGACCAACCAAATCCAGACAGTGTTGGAACTTGGTATTTGGAAGTGGCTTGGTAAGCATATCTGCTGGATTCTCTGAAGTGTGAATTTTCTCCACCATTATTTCACCAACAGTAACAATATATCGGATGAAGTGACGTTTCATATCAATGTGTTTGGTTTTGTCATGATAACGATTATTCTTGGTCAAATGAATAACACTTTGACTATCACAAAATACTGTAAGAACACTTTGTGCTAAACCAAGTTCATTTACCAAACCTCGAAGCCAAATAGCCTCCTTCACACCCTCTGTTGCTGAAATATATTATGCTTCAGTCGTAGATAATGCAGCAATGGACTGAAGAGTAGTTTTTCAGCTGATAGCACTATTACAGAGAGTAAAGATCTAACCAGAAAGAGATCTCCTTCTGTCATTGTCACCAGCATAATCCGAATCAACATCATCGGTTGT
Source organism: Lupinus albus (assembly GCA_009771035.1). Taxonomy (NCBI): domain Eukaryota; kingdom Viridiplantae; phylum Streptophyta; class Magnoliopsida; order Fabales; family Fabaceae; genus Lupinus; species Lupinus albus. Next base: position 3,277,510 of record CM020022.1, on the reverse strand, counting down.
AGCCTTGCTTCTGTCAAATACCAAACCAATGCCAGAAGTACCTTTTAGATACCAAAAAATCCACTTTACAGCACTCCAGTGATCTTTGCCAGGATTATGCATATATCGACTCACCATGCTAGCAGCATATGCTAAATCTGGTCTAGTGCACACCATAGCGTACATAAGACTACCAACTGCACTGGCGTAAGGAACATGTGACATACGCTCCACGTCCTCCTTTGTATGTGGGCAAAGATATGAAGATAACTTGAAATGTGCAACAAGTGGAGTAGAAACAGGTTTGCAATCATTCATATTAAACCTTTCAAGCACTCTCTCAATATACTTCTGTTGAGATAAGAATAGTTTACCTGCTTGACGGTCCCTGCGAATCTCCATACCAAGAACTTTCTTGGCTGCACCTAATTCCTTCATCTCAAACTCATTATTGAGTTGAATTTTCAATTTCCTGATCAAAGACTTGTCACGTGAAGCAATTAACATATCATCAACATAAAGTAACAAGTATATGAAGGATCCATCTGGAAATTTTTGAAAATAAATACAATCATCAAATTGACTCCTATAATATCCTTGCCCAATCATAAAAGAATCAAACCTCTTATACCACTGCCTTGGAGCTTGTTTAAGGTCATATAAAGATTTTTTCAATCGGCAGACAAGATGCTCCTTATCTGGAACAATAAATCCTTCGGGTTGTTCCATGTAAATTTCTTCTTCTAACTCTCCATGTAGAAAAGCTGTCTTTACATCAAGTTGCTCCAATTCCAAATCAAATAAAGCAACAAAAGCAAGAAAAACACGAATGGAAGTATGACGAACAACATGTGAGAATATCTCATTAAAGTCAATACCTTCCTTTTTATTGAAGCCTTTAACAACTAGTCTTGTTTTGCATCTTGGATCTTCAACCCCAGGAATGTCATCTTCCCTTTTATATATCCATTTACATCTCAGTGGTCGTTTGCCTTTAAGAAGCTCTGTCAAAGCCTAAGTACCATTCTTATGAAGACTTTCCATTTATTCATTCATAACCACTAGCCAATGTGAAGAATCAGCACAAGAAACAGCTTCTCTATAGCTGGCACGTTCAGCACCACCATTTACCTCTTGTGTCACTGATAATGCATAAGCAATTAAATTATCACCATTAGTGTACCTAGCTGATCTTTTAATTAGTCTTCTAGCTCTATCTCGGGCAATACAATAATCATCTTCTTGTTGATGAGTAGTACTATCATCACAATCAACATAATGATCATCAATGGTTGATTCATTTGTAGAGGAAGATGAAACATCAACATTAGGAGTTGTAGGCTTTACTATCAACTTCACCTTCTTGCTAGTACCCTGCAGATTACCTGTACTAGTAGAAGAAGACACAACAAATTGTTTTCTAGAAGATAATAATGCATCCTTGTTAAAAGTCACATCTCTACTAAGAATTAATTTCTCTGACTTTGAATCGGAACACCATAAGCGATATCCCTTAGACTCAGATGCATAACCAAGAAATATGCACTCAACAGCTCTTGGAGCTAATTTACCATCATTAACATGTGCATAAGTAGGATATCCAAATATTCTTAAATTAGAATAATCAACGGGATTACCTGACCAAATTTCTTTTGGAACTTTGAAGTCAAGTGCTGAATGTGGAGAACGGTTGACCAAGTAACAAGCAGTAGATGCTGCCTCACCCCAAAGTTCACGCCGATGCCATAACCCAACATTTGAGAGCATACAACGAGCTCTCAAGTAGAGTTCTGTTCATCCGTTCTGCAACACCATTTTGCTGGGGATTCCTTGGAATGGTTTTGTTTCTAGCAATACCATGATTTGTGCAAAACTCATTAAATTCACTATTACAGCACTCTAACCCATTGTTTGTTCTGAGCTTTTTCACCTTTTTCCCTGTTTGGGTTTCAACAAGAATTTTCCACTTTTTGAAAGTGTAGAAAGTTTCATTTTTATGCTGCAAAAAATAAACCCAAACCTTGCGAGAAAAATCATCAATAATAGTCATCATATAGCGGCATCCTCCATGTGAAGGAAATTTAGAAGGCCCCCAAAGGTCATAATGAATATAATCAAGAATACCTTTGGTACGGTGAGTTGTAGTAGAGAAACTAACCTTTTTCTGTTTCCCAAAAACACAATGTTTGCAAAACTCCAACTTACCGATGTCATGTTTACCAAGATGATCTTGCTTTCTCATAAGGTGCATGCCTTTTTCACTCATATGGCCCAGACGCATGTGCCATAATTTGGTGACATCATTATCAGGCATTGAAGAAGATACCGTTGCTGAACCTGTCACAACAGAGCCTTGCAAGACATATAAAGCTACCAACTCGGTTAGCCTTTAATAATACTAGAGCACCTTTTGATACTTTTAGAACTTCGCCTTCAGCTGAATACCTGCACCCGAGAGACTCTAGGGTGTCAAGAGAAATTAAGTTCCGCTTCAAATCTGGAATATAGCGGACATCAGCCAAAGTTCTGACAACACCATCATGAGTCTTGATCTGAATTGTACCTATTCCTGCAACCTTGCATTGGGTATCATTTCCCATCAAAACAACACCACTGTCAACACATTCAAAAGTGGTGAATAAGTCCTTGTAAGGACACATATGAAAAGTACATCCAGAATCAAGAATACATTTTATTTTACTCCTCTTATTAGAAGAGACAACAGATAAAAGAACATCACCGTCAGAGTCGACTTCAATATTAGCAGCTTCAGAGGATTGTTGAGTTTTTCTTCTCTCTTGTTTTTCCTGCTTTTTCTTCAAGATGAAACAATCAGGAATGTCATGCCCTGATTTCTTGCAATAGTGACAGGTTTTGTTGGATTTGCGGCCTCTGGATTTGGATCTGAACTTTTTATAATTGGTACTCCTCTTTTCTTGAGTTCTACCTCGAACACTTAAGCCTTCACCCTTGTCCACATAATTAACTTCAAGATCAAACTTTTCTTTGGACAAAAAATTAGATTTAACATCTTCAAAGGATAAGGTATCATTATTTCCATGCAACATGATTTCTTTGAAGTGTTTGTAGGTAGAAGGTAAAGAGACAACAAACAAAACAACTTTGTCTTCATCTTCAATATTGATATCAATATTTTGCAGATCCATAATGATAGAGTTAAAATCATCAAGATGAGTTTGAATAGGAGTACCTTCAACCATACGAAAGGTATATAACCTTTATTTGAGACGAAGCTTGTTTGCGAGGCTCTTGGTCATGTATAAGGCTTCTAGCTTCAACCACAAAGCCGCAGCGGTTTCTTCATTGGCAACTTCACGAAGAATCTCCTTGGACAAACAAAGTTGGATTGTTGAAAGCGATTTTTCGTCTAACTCGTCCCACTGGTCATCAGTCATGGAAGCTGGTTTCTTTGACTTCCCATCTAAAGCTTTCTTTAATCCGCTCTGGATAAGAACGACCCTCATTTGGACTCGCCAAATAGAAAAGCTAATCTTGCCATCAAACTTCTCAATGTCAAATTTAGACATTTTGAAATTCTCAATTGAGTAAGAGCTCTGATACCACTTGTTAGGGATAGAGCGCAATGCGGAAGCACAAGATCGAATCAATTGAGAACAAAAAGAGAAGTAAATGAAGGAGCAAGAAAATAACACACAATATTTAACGTGGAAAACCCCCCTCAATGTGAGAGGTAAAAAACCACGGGCGCTTACGAGCAAAATTCCACTATGTAAAAGGGAGAGTACAACAAATCCTCTAATAGTAATGAGGACAAAGAACAATATTTTCTCTCACAAATACTCTCTGAAATTGAACAAGAATTCTCACCACAATACACTCACACAATATAACTCACACTCTAATATGAATAATTGTGTTGTTGTAGAGTTGTGATGATATTTTGTGTTGGATTTATGTTGATGTTGAAGCAAATGTCTCAAGCCCTTTTATAGCCAAATGGAGTAGAATAAAATAAGAAATCTAGAGAAACTTGGTGAGTAAGGAAGCTTGGTGAGTAAGCAACCTTGCAAGTGGTATATGAGAGCCATCACTCAACATCTATGCATTTCAGTGCATAGATTTTTCTTCATATTTAAAATGTTAGCTATTTTTTAATTTGATTTTCTGTAAAACACTATTCGTATCTAGATCTTAGTTTCTAAAAAAAGTTCCTATGTGCATAAGAATATTATCTTTTAGAATTCTTTCAGCATAACACTTTTGACAACGACTTCTTTAAGTTGTTATGAGCATCCAATTTACCTGGTTCGTCGTGGAATAGGAACACAAGACCTACCAATTTGTGCTTGATGTGGTAGGTTGGATGAATCAATAAATCACTTGTTATTCTAATGATCTAAATCTTATTGTGTTTGGCAAAACCTATACTCTCTGGTTTGTTGTTATATCAGTTATCTCGATGTCAGGAGCAACTTCTTTTTACATGCTAATATGTTGAGCATCACAGTGGATGTTATTGAGTGATGAGGGGGAAACAAAAGGCCAGGGACTAAAAACAAGAACATTATAAAATAAAAGGGCTTAAACTAACATACACAATAACATTATTTTGCTGCTACAAATAGTGATTGAGAAACAAAATGGACCAACGAATATATACACGAGTGACTAAAATGAGAATAATTTTCATATAAAAACCGTAGAACAATAAATCTGAATCTTAAAACCATACATGAATAATTATAATTAAAAATTAGTTATTAGCTAGTCACATGATAATTTCTTTTAATCTTATTTGTTCAAATAATATTCAATAATACATATTAATTATTTTCACATTATTCACTTTATATTTATATATATATATATGGTTTGCTATGAGAATTTAAAAAATGAGATTTTATCTATCCTCACACTTCTTCATCGTCTATGTCCTCCAACTCACATTTTCTCTATTCATTAGAACCTTCCCTGTAGAATTGAAATAATTCCAAGGAATCAAACAGCAATTCATGTTGTTGGGCTGTCACCAGGCCTTCCTTGCACCTGGCTGCCAAAAAATAATGATATTAATAAGTTAGCTACAAAATTTATGAAAAAAAGTAGCTTTCATATTTGTAATATGAGGAGGGGTATACTTACTCCAAGAGTAAGTGGAAAATGACTTACTCCACATCTTAACCATTCAATTTTGGAAAATTCAATGGTTTAGATGTACTTACCAATTCAAACCATTGGAGTTTTCAAGGTTGGATGGTTAAGATGTAGAGTAAATCATTTTCCACATACTCTTAGAGTAAGTGGATCCATATCCTTATAATATATCTAGAACATTGTTATATATAGTTTTGGGAAAATATACATACCCAAGTTCACATTTATGTACAAATAAAAGTACCACCAAACAGGTCAAGAGCAAAAGAAACCATGACCTGAGTAGCTTCATTTTCCTTCCCTTTATGCAAATGTGGAGAACTAACTAATTTGAAAACTCAGCATGGTTATATATAGCTTAGCAGTTAGCACCTTCCATGAACATTAGTTCTCAATGTTTCAAATTTCATTTACTAAATTTAGCACCTTCCCTTTATTAATTAATGTTTTTTATTTTTTTAAAATAATAAACAAATATAAAATAAGAAAAAAGTGAGAGTTATAACTAAATAGGAATAAAATAATATGGAAAGTCCCATGAGCTAAGATGAATAAGAGTATAAGGGGTGGAAGATAAATTTGATTGAGAAAAAAACATACACACTAAGACACATTCAAGTTGCATCATTCATATTTTATTATCATTGTCTATTCTAAAAAGTAATACAAACAAAGACTAACGATATAGAGATATTTTACTTTTAAAAAAATAAAAGTAAAGGAAACTCAGACAATGTAGGTACAAAGTAATCCCCTTGAAAGAGTTTCCGAGTACAATCTTTTGCTTCTTTTGTAGTAAAAATGAAGCAGTCAATAATATTTGGCGCTCAAACACAGAAACCGTGGCAAACTCATCTTACGTGGCCTATTACAATGATCATTCCAAAGCAACCCCTCACGTCATAAATATGATATTAATGATATCCATTTATTTTATTGATATTTTTTGATTCATGTTAGTTATTATCAGATGATATATTAATTATATATAAATTTATATATTGATAGAAAATAAATATTACATTTTTAATAAATATAATTTATAAAGGCAATAATATGTAATAGATGAAAATCAGTTAAATACAATTCTTATATATTATTAAAAAGAGTAATATTATATATTCTTACTAATCATTTTACCTACAAAAAAGTAAGATATGTCATTAAATAATACTTTATTTATTAGTGATTGGTTTACAAGTGACATATGTCACTTTCTTGTGGGTAGAAAAATTAGTATGAAGATTTAGTATGACAATATATCATTTTCCTATTAAAAATGGAGTCATTTCTCATTAACCAAAGCTACCACGTCCCAACACACCACACCATGCACCAAAAATTAGATCCTTTTTTTTCTTCCAAAAACTATTGTTAAGGTTAAAAAGAGCACAACACTTATTAATTAAGAATATTAACTTTAAACTCAACCCACTCATAAAAGCCTTTTCCATACTACTGCAGAAAACTCACAATAAAAGATGCTCTATAGACTTCTCAAACTTACCACAAAACAGACAATCCACATCAATTTGATTTCAGAGAATAGATCTTCTCCGAAGTTCAAATTTAGTTGCTACTTCCCCCTCAACAATTTCCATATAATACTAACTTATTCAAAAAATAAAAGAATATTAGATTGCCTGCCTAGTATGTTCCAAGTCCCATAGTTATAAAAATCGGTTAGCGCCGGCCAGTTAGCGCCAACTGGTTCAACTAGTAAACTGGTCTCAATACTGATACGGTATAATAATTGTATCACTCATGCAATTATATCAGTCAAAACCAGCCAAAATTGGTCGGTTTTCAATTGAACCGTACCAGTCATACAAGTCGATTTTTATTAAAATTAATTTTTTAATGAAAATAAAAACATTATTGTTTTTATTGATTTTTCAACATTAATGTTAATACATTATTTATGTATATCTAACTTCACCGGTATACAGTTTAATTAGTAAACCATCGGTTGAACCACTATATCATTATAACAGTACCCTACCGATTTAATGATCGGTACGGTATTAATAACACTAGTTCAAACATACCCATATATTCTTGCTATGCTCCTTTTTGTTTTTATGAGAGGACATGCACCCTCTTAGTGTCTTTAGTTTAACTTAAAGTATAAATCAAATTAAACCAAACTTTGAAATAAAGATAATATATTCCAGTCAATAACATGGAATATATATATAACACATTACCCAGAAACTTGTTCATTTATATTTTTATAGGAAACCTTTGTCCTCTTGTATTGGGACCACTGAACAGTAACGGAAAGAGGAATGAACAAAGAAAATTGATGAGGGTTGAACAGTTTCGGTTTTGGTCTTTTTCATTTGTACTATGGAAGAGATGAACTGAATGAGTTAGTAAAATATATATAAAAAAAGAAGACAGAAAACAAAGGCTCAGTGTACTAACAAAAGGGGCACTCCAATGCTCGAGAAACCTTTGAAGTGTTGCTTTCATGAGTGGAAAAAGACAAGCAAATAGATGAAGCAAAAAGGCACACCCCACATCAAAACACTTTCTCATTATAAAAGTTTCATATATGACAAATTGTTTAGGTTAAAGTAGTATGATACGTAACACTTTTTATAGTCATGGAGGATTTAAAATTAATTAAACAACGTTTTCCATATCATATGAAATTATATTAAAAGGGTTTTGCTAAATATTTTCCTAAGTGCAACAATTAAGTAATCAAAAATATAAAATTAATATTCGAAAACTAACTATATTAATCTTATTATATTAAATCTATCATTTCCAATGTTGAATTTACATCTTAGGATTTCTTAACCAATACCCTAAAGGGAAAGCAAAACCCATTTTAAAATATAAATTTGCTGTATATAACAAAGTTTCACACACTCTAATTATTTCTCCTAAATATTTTTTATTGGTTGTGTGTCTAGGTCCAAGTAAAAAAGATTTAGCATGGGGTTCTTAGTTTTATCTCTAAATTTATATTTATATAAAAAATATTATTAAGATTATCCTTCGCTTAAATATTTAGAGTCTATTTTTGGAGTGTAAGTAAAGTAAAGTGAATATTTTAGAGTCATCCCATTGGAGTATTTCATGGCAATGAAAGATTTCTTTTCTTTTTTTCCTTTCCAAAACTCAACTTACAAACGAAAATTAATGACAAAAAAATTTATTCTCTGGTCAATTGGGGGACCTAGGGAGGATGTACTCTTTTGTTCACTTTATATTCCCACTGATTCCTAATTTATATATCTTAATTTTTTTTATGGGCAACTGTTAGTTGTTAGTATTTGTTGTGGACGAAACTCAAACCATCAAACTCCTTCACTTTACCCCTTCTATGAGACTCAAATCCATAACCTCATTCACTCTGTTCCTTAAATCATTCGCCTTGACCACCAGATAATCTTATATATCTTAATTAACACGTATGCATGCAAGGGTCATTCAGTTTGGTTACTTCCAAAAGTGGGAGCATCTCAAATTGGATGGGGATCACCTGTACTAAAATGGTGTCTCATTCATGTCCCGACCAATTAAATATCGCTATCTCATTTAAAAAATCCACTCACTTGCATTTTTTTCTTTTTTTTCTTGCATTTCTTTCTCTTTTTCTAATTGGCCGGGACATGAATGATGATACCATTTTGGGCATCCTCTCAAGTTCTCAATCTCACTGACATCATATCTCATCTTTCTTCAATTTAGATATCTGAGATATTATTAATTAGTACATATTTCCCATCATATCCCCTCAGATACTATACTATAGTATATATGAGCATCACTTGTATGTATATCTAATATCCAAGGTTGATTTTATGTACTAAAAAATAGTTATGGAATCTAAGAACAACACTAGTAATGAAAAGAACCACCACCAACATCATCAAGAAGAAGAAGAAAACAATGAGATTTTCAAGAGAAGAATCTCTAATCACCCTCTCTATGGGCTTCTTGTTGAAACTCACTTGGACTGTTTGAAGGTCTCTATTTCACTCCCTCCCTTCTACATTAGTTTATGTAGGGTGCTGAATTAAGTCTGAAAGTCTATATTTATATCTCAATCTATATACAATATATTATTTTTATCGGCAAATGTTTGTATGTTAGTATTTGTTGTAGGTCAGATTTGAACCATCAAGATATCAACCCCATTCACTCTAATCCTTCACCCTAGCCATCAAACCAGCTTATAACTTATTCTTTTTTTTAATTTGTTACGGGTGAGATTCGAACCCACAACCTCCATCACTCTGTTCCTTAAACCCTTCACCTCAAACCATGACTCCCTATATATATATACATATATATATATATATATATATATATATATATATATATAGTATACTTACTATTCACTATGTTTAATTTTCAGAAATTTTTATAAAGCCAAAGTTCGGTTGACGAATTAACTTCATCATCTTATAATAAGATCCCTCTGTTTATTTAGTTTCCCTGATGAAAGAGAACAAGTTCATCTTAATTTTACAACTTCTTGGATCTTGACTGATGATATATTTTTTTGGTGGGAAAAAGATAATTTCGTTGGTGCATCTTTAGTTATGTAGCATATCATGTATCTCATGAAAATGAAAACCAATAGCAGATATTCATTGAATTAGTTTGAAAGCAAGAATCTTCGACCATGCATGAGTAATCTTCTTTTCAGGTTGGTGACATTTCCAACTTGGATAGTGTGCTGAAGATAGATCATCAAATGCAAACAATGAATAACCAAAACTTGGGAATGTTCAGCCACTCTGAGCTTGATCTCTTCATGGTATATATCACTTCTCATCTCTCTCTTTTTCATACTTGTGTTGCGTTATGAGTTTATTACACATGCAAATGAATGAATAATAATGGTGTGGTGGATGATGAATCAAGTACTGAAAAGTCTGTCAAATAACCTAACATAATGGAATATTAAAATTATATTCTCCATTGATGGATGGTTCATGGTTGGTAAAGCATGTTTTCCTGATTGAAAGAGACACAACACTGAAAATGTGCATAGTTTTTTGTTCCAATTCCATGAGGGTGATATTTTTCCCACCCATCTCTTTGTTTGTGCTTGTCTTCAGAATTTGTATTTTGATAATTACTTTACGCCGCAAAGGTAACAGTAGAGAGGTTACTTACAAAAAGTACATTCTCATATCATGAGATAACTTACCTCCCCCAGATAGTAAAAGAATGATATGTGTATTGTTTTGTTTTGTTTTAGAAATATTTTTTTAGAAAATGATTAAATGGTACACATGTCACGATTTTAGAGGCTGGAGGAGATAAATTATCTCCTTATACCACGAGATACATTATTCTCATAAATGATATATGTCGATTTATTAACAACATATTTATCTAGTGATATAAGACATCGTTAGATTTCATAATGATCAAAAGGTCAATAATTTGATTTCTAAGAGTGATACTTGTTGAAAGGGTCAATCATACACTTTGACATAGATTAATTTCTTACTCAAAAAATAAAGATATACCATTAATAGTACCAAAAATAAAAACATTTTTGCTTTTATTACCCCCGGTTTGTTTTTTGAGACATGATCACATGACTTTGCCAAATTAAAATACTTGTTTGAGAATGGGAATAAATGCTTTTAAGGACACACATTGTCTAAGAAGCAAGAAATCCAAAAGATAAGTATTTATGGTACAGTAATGAAATTTATGTATTGGTAAAAGTTTTAAATTTATCAACAAATATTTGTTTATTTTCAGTTACTGTTTTGTAGGGTATTAGTTAGTTTTTTTATTTAAAAAAGTCAAAGTATACAATTTAGGGTAAAAGGGGTACTCTAATTAAGTCATAAAATAATACAAATAAAAACATTCTCCCTAGCTAGATAGGAAAGGATTCATACATCAATCCATAAACATACACTAGAACATCATGAAAAACCAAAGCAACATCTAGTATTAATCAAATAAAAAGTACCTAAAAATAACATCATTTCTTATTGTTATATGTAAATTACAAAGTCGAAAGTGTTGGGTTTATTCAAGTGTGAAGTCTCACATTGAATATGCGGAGAATTGTGAAAGAGTTTATAAGTAGAAAAGACTCATGAAACTAATGTCTTAAGGTTATGGTTCAAGACGTGGTACATCACTTGTGGCTCTGCACTCTTCCCATACACCGGTAACAATGGAACTCCCCAGTGGTTTAACAAGTGGTATTAGAGCCGATGGTTCGACTGGGACATGGTGGACTTAAGGGGAAGAAGTCTCACATTGAATATGCAGGGAGGAGTGAAAGAGTTTTAAATTTATCAACAAATATTTGTTTATTTTCAGTTACTGTTTTGTAGGGTATTAGTTAGTTTTTTTATTTAAAAAAGTCAAAGTATACAATTTAGGGTAAAAGGGGTACTCTAATTAAGTCATAAAATAATACAAATAAAAACATTCTCCCTAGCTAGATAGGAAAGGATTCATACATCAATCCATAAACATACACTAGAACATCATGAAAAACCAAAGCAACATCTAGTATTAATCAAATAAAAAGTACCTAAAAATAACATCATTTCTTATTGTTATATGTAAATTACAAAGTCGAAAGTGTTGGGTTTATTCAAGTGTGAAGTCTCACATTGAATATGCGGAGAATTGTGAAAGAGTTTATAAGTAGAAAAGACTCATGAAACTAATGTCTTAAGGTTATGGTTCAAGACGTGGTACATCACATTGAATATGCAGGGAGGAGTGAAAGAGTTTATAAGTAAAAAAGACACATGAAATTAATGCCTTAAGGTTTTGGTTCAAAACATGGTGCATCACTTGTGGCGCTTCACTCTTCCCATACCCCGGTAACAATGTAACTGGTGGTTGGAGGCTCCCCGGTCGCAGTCTGATCCAACCGAAAGTTTAGCTTAAACACTCTCACAATCTCTCTTGTTTAAAAGATTTTACTGCATTCCCTAAGGAGAGGTTAATACGTGCAGTTACACTCAACTTTGTACAACGACACTCAATATAATGTATATATATAAATTATGTATAGTTTTACTAAATTTCAGAGTCTGTAATTTACTATATTGTTTTTTTATACAATTAACATCACTATGCTATATAACCAATTACATTGATGACTTATTAGAGCAACTACAATCTACCGTCACCTATGGTATTATAATTGTTGAAATTAAAAAATGTAAAAAATTGAATTTTTTAAGCTATAGAATACTTGGTATTTTGATGATGCCAATAACAAAGCGATAAAGTTAATCTACTTAAATTCTTGGAGTCTCATGAAAGTAAGGGTGTATAACGTTTATTTATTCTTTTATAGAAAATGAATGTTAAATCCTTTAGATTATATTATTTCTTGTTAACTTCTCTTTAGATTTGTGTGGAATATAGTACCACTTGTTTTCCATGTCATTTTTACTTTTTTTTTAATAAAATTCTTCTTTCTTTGATGATAAAAAATAATACCAATAAGATTGGTAAAAATAGTAATGATTTGACTAAAAACTTGACAATTTATTTTGTTAGTCAGTTTAAAATTAAAGTTTAGTTAAATTTGTATGATAAAAATGGAAAAAACTTGAAAACTAAAAAGCAAGTGTAAACTTATATTGTGTGTGGATAGTTTTTTGTTGTTGGGATGTTAGTATAATTTAGTTTCATTCCATCTTCAGATCTTGGTAAATCTTTCAATGCTATGTAGAATAGTTACACTTGAAATTCCAAAAAAGAATAATCCACCTTAACTCTAGAGTTCTATATATAATAGTTAAACTTAGTTTAAACAAAAAAAATTGTTGTAAAGAGAGGTTTAAATGTTATATATAACAGTATAAGTTATTGTGTTTTGAATAATATTCAACCAATTGTATAGGAAGCATATTGCATGGCACTTGGTCAACTTAAAGAAGCAATGGAGGAACCACAACAGAAGTCCATGGCTTTCATAAACAACATGCATTCACAACTTAGGGATCTTACTAGGCCAACCATGCTTGCACCTGATGAATCTGCAGCTGATGCTACTTCTTCTAGTGAGTGCAAATCAAGATGAAATCCTTAAATTTAGAGCTTCACTTTTCTCAGTGTTGAAGTGTAATATCTCTTACCTAGGTCATTAGGGCTTCAAATGTTCTCTAATTATTATCGAATCCTGGTTAAAGATTCATAAGATTTGAAATCATAATGGACATGCCTGCTTATTATAAATGTCAATTCTTTTTATTAGAATGGATTAATTACAAGAATAAGGAAGAAAAGGTGAAAAAATTACTGAGACAATTAAGTGGATTAGCAATCCAATCAGAGTAAAGAATTGAGTCCATCTATTGTTATCTCTCGATCCATAGTTACGCTTTCACCCTTGCTGATTCAAAAATTTGATGGAGAGAGGGCTTGATTAAATTAAAAGTTAACTCATTTCTAGAGAGCCAAATTGCTCAAATTGGCTAACCAAATAACACTCAATAATTTCCATTTTTTCCTATCTTTTACCATGCCCATGACGTGGTTAATGAAATGGAGAGTTGGATTAATAGGCAAAGTGACACCGATGTTCAACCATTTGTAGATGAGTTGATAGACGGAGTAGGTAAGATTACAAGATGAGAAAAGATGTTGAGTGAATTCTGGATGTTCGTTGCAAAAAGAGCATAAAAGTCTTCCTCCATGATTTAACGAAATATACCTTCTATGAAGAGCGTCCTTTGTGGGAAGCCTGTCCTGGAAGAGTCTCCGAGCAAAACTAGTAACCTTCAAGGGAGCTTTAGACTTCCAGAGAAGATGAAATGTTGTTTGAGAATAATTTGCTGCTTCATGAAGAGAAAGAAGCTTATGGGCAGATCGGACAAAGTACTACTTAGTTTTATCATATCTCCACTCCCAAGAATCAGATGTATTAGGTTGAAGCACTATTTGATTAAGCTCTTGTAAGAAAGTATCTGTCAATTCAGATTCCTAAGTAAAAATTTGGTGCACCATTTAACGAAGCAAAATCATTTAAAAAAGAGTCGTTTCACATATTACATTTAGATATTTTTAATCATTAACAGCGATGCATTTTAATTCGCCATGGATAATTCATTATTTTATATATTCAACAACGATAAGTTTTACTTCGCTGTGGATCATTTCTATATTCAACAGCGATGCATTTTAATTCGCTGTGGATCATTGGTTATTTATTTATTTTCTAAATTCAACAGCGATGAGTTTTACTTGATTGTAGATCATTTAAATATGCTACAGCGATGAGTTTTACTTCGTTGTGGATAATTTCTATATGCAACAACGATGCGTGTTACTTCGCTATGGATAATTTCTATATGCAACAACAATGTGTTTTAATTCACTGTTGAAACATATGTTTTAACTTTTAAGTTTATTAACACGGCAAGTTGCACGCTTGGCAATTTGGCATTAAGTATTAACTATTAACCTGCATGCCATGTCATCATAGCTTATGAATTGAACGAAACTGAAATTGTAAATATTAATTGAAATTGTATATTGTATATATTGAAAATTAAATGAAAATTACATTTTATTTATGTTTTGTTACATTGAATATTGAAACATTAAATCTTAGCTTATGTTACAGTCTATACACATTAAAATCCTTAAAATTTATTCTAATTTGACTGGAGAGCTGGACAATCTTGATTGCTGAAATTTTCAAATACATGCATAAATCATAAATGATTTTTTTTTAAATAAATAAGTAAATTAAAACACCCGACGATAAATGAAAATCAACAAAACGCAAGGATCTGCAAATATTTCCAAACGACGAAAATTAGTTTTAAGTTCCAATTTCAGTATCCATAAAGTATTCTTACAAGATAAATCAATATCCCGGATGAACTTCATTTTTCAATGAAGTATTATAATTAACATGCTAAATATATAGACTCAAAAATTTATGAGAAACTGATATCTTTATTGTTTCGCGTGAGAAACTCATATCACGAAGCAAAATGAATTCTGGGGGTTCGAAAATAATTTAATACATGTGAATATGTGATGATGAAATAATGTCGTTCAGAAATTTATTTTAAAACATATATAATACACAACGCAAGTTTTAAGTTACGTTATATAATTTTCCTCCGCCTTTTGTTTTACAGCATTTTTCTAGAATGCGCGGTCAAAGAACCGCATTTAAAAACGTATTCTGGCGTAGTGTCGTATTCATGTTAAGTTCCACTTCCATTTTCCACCTACACAGCTTTCAAAATCGGAAATATGACCATTCAGATGAAGGCTAAGATTGTAAAGCCTTCTAAACCTAGAGAAGAAGTTGGCATGTTCCAACTAATTATCGTGCCAAAAGCGTGTGGAAGACCCATTTCAAAACCATTGAATGACATAATCCTAACATACTATTGGTATCTCTCCTAATGAATATAATCTATATTCACGTACATAACATTATCACATTAATTTTGCAGTTTTGATTTTTTTGGAAGTGTATGAATTTAAGAGAACTATTAGACTAACGTGTAATAATCTATTATTATTACAGCATGGAGTTAATCAATTAAACACTAAGTGATTTATGGTTATTAAAAAAACGGAATACATGAATATATAGTTTCCCCCAATAGTCCAAAACCCTGGCTTTGTGAGTGTGGTGAAGCCATCATCATTTGGCAGAATAACAGGTTTTACTTCGACCCACAGCCACAGCCACAGCCACAGCCACAGCCACAGCCATAGCCATAATCTCTAAAGAGAAACCCAAAAATGTCAACACCTTCAAAGCTCACACTATATTATACATTACGAACTGCACTTTCTCGCACCCTTTCACCCCCAACAACCTTTTCTCCCTTCTTTCTCCACCACCGCCGCCACCACCGCTCTTTCTCTTCCGCCACCGCCGCAACTCAAACCCTATCATCCGTGGATCAACACTGCCATCCATGGCCCGAATGGGTTTCCTTCGTTGACACTTTGAACACCAAAGGCTACATTACCAAACCTTCTTCTTCTCCTTCTCAAGATCAAACTGTTTATGCCAACATGAATCTATTGAAAGACCCTTGTCTCAGCTTCGCTCGCGATCGCTACGATATTTTCAAGTTAGAATTTTTATTACTATTATTTTAGTTTAATTCTTTTTATCTGTTTGGGTTATCTGTAATGTGAAGAAATACTTGTTTTTTGAACCCAATTGGCCACGGGAGACATGATTTCTTAATTGGGTTCGTTTCATTAGAAATTCAGGTTACTTGGTTTGTTTGGTAATGAAGGAAAATTTATAACTTGTTTATTTGTGTTTGTTCAAGTTTGATTTTGATAGAATACAATGAAGCTGGTCCTATGTAGTGTTTGTTGTATGAAAATAATTTTTTCGTTGATGTTGTTTATTTGCTTAAATTGATTGTGTAGGAAGTGACGAATGAAAGTTTGATTAAATACATTCGGCTATGGGAGACACGATTTCTTGACTTGACCAATTCATCAGAAATCAGAGCCTGTTTTATTAAGCTTTTTCTAAGGAAAAAGCTTTTTTTTCCTAAAAAAAAGCACTTCTGACATTTATATATGCTTGTTTGCTTGTGTTTTTTTACCAAAAAAAAATATTTGAAAGAAATTTTTTTGTAGGGGAAGACTTTGATTGTGATTTGTGTTGTTGACAAATTTTTTAATAGGGAGGGGAGAAATTGCGTAGCTGCATGGGTTTGAACCGAGGTGCCCACGCTTTATGTCAACAACTTGATCAACCGGGTTAACTCTTGGTGTTGACATTGTTTACTCGAGTTTTTTATGTTGCAAAAAAACATTTCTGGAGAATAACTTTTATTTTTGATTTTTTAGTTAGTTCAAGTTGATTTGTGAAGGAACATACTCAATCAATGTAGCTAACCTCGTGTAGTAGTAAAAGACCTTTGTGGTGATTTTTGTTGTTGATGTTGTTTGCTCAAGTTGATTATCTTAGAAACTAAGAATGCATAATGAGAAGAGTGTCTGAGATTACATGTTCAGCATGTGCATGAACAATATGTTCAGAAATAGCATTGACTTCTGTTGCTTGTTATGCAGATCGCTGTCGTTGAAGGACATTCAAGGAGTTGTCGAGGGAGGATGTCCTAATCTTCTCCGGAAAGCTGTCAACTCAGCTAAACGATTGAGAGTTCATGTGCGACTAGATGAAGGAGATGTATGTTAATTCTTTTGCCAGAAGCATTTCTGTTTCAAATTATTGATTGCATTGCAAGTAATAAATGCTTCAGAAAGCAAGATGTTCAACGTTGTTATTAGTCTACAATGTTCCTTTTTTTTTCTCCACAAGTTTGAGAAGGCATTTTGTTTCTCTTAAGTCTGAAAACCAAAGTTTGCTTCTGTCCAGGTTTGTAGTGCTTGCAATCTGCGCGACTCTTGTGATAGAGCTTATGTTATTCTAAAGGAATTTGAAGCTGATGCTCGAACTGTGGATATAGTGCGAATGCTTATGCTCTACGCACTAGATCCACTTGTTCTTTCTGGAGAAGAGAAACCACCAGGCAGAGAAATTATTGAATCATCTGTAAGAAAACTTCTATCTCAGCTGATTGAGTTGACTGACTCATCCCCTGCTCCTGCTCCAGCTCCTGCTCCTACTCGTCCAAAGCCTACCACACAAGATGCCACTGCAAAAGGCCAACCTTCAACTTTTACGACTAATAAATTGTCTAAAGATGTGGAAATGAAGAAAGGTGACTGGATGTGCCCAAAGTGAGTTACATTAGCACATGCAGATATATTCTTAGTTTGTGTAGTAATTTCTGAACATTAAATTTAATTTTCTGCATTTTCACGTAAAACTTATTAATATGCAGATGTGAAGTTTCGGCTATCAGCCATTTTACTTCAGATATTAAGCAAATGATCTATCGTCTATAGATTCCCTAAATATTTACTGAGACAATAGCATCTAGATATAGGTAAGGCTATTGGCACTCCCAAATTCTTATTCATACTCCGTATTGACCAATCACAAAATTGTAAAATAAAGAACGAAAAATATGATTGGTTATGGGGAGTGTACTTATGCAATTTGGAGTGCCAGTAGCCCCACCCACTAGATATCATAGATATGAAGTTCTCTCTTAAAATATGTGGCGAGGATTAATACTTTTTGCAGTGTGGGTTAGTACTTTTAGCTAGTGGATTAGTGAATTTGTTTTATAATTCATATACCTTTCGCCAATTGTATACTTTCTTCTTACTTATAGTTGCAGAGCCGGTCTTATCATGAACATTGGTTCTTTTTTATGTTTCTTCCCAATTTTCCTGCAGAGCAATTTTATGAACTTCTCCAGAAATTCACAATTCACAATGCCTAAATTGTGTATTTGTCTTATAATTTATATACCTATCGGCTATCGTCAATTGTATACTTTCTTCTTACTTATCATGAACATCGGTTCTTTTTTATTTTTCTTCCCAATTTTCCTGCAGATGCAATTTTATGAACTTCGCCAGAAATACACAATGCCTGAATTGTAATGAAGACAAGCCGGAGGCTCTTAATGTGCCTACTGTTGAAATGAAGAAAGGAGATTGGACCTGTCCTGAGTAAGTACTCAATTTTTATTCCTTCCAAAAGTCTGATAAGGTCAGGTCAGTTAATAACAGTTAACAATATAATTATATAATTTTTGTCTTACATAACAAGCTTTCTTTTATGTTGTCCATATGCAATTATGTGTGTCAAACAGATGGCTCATAAGTTTTATTCAGTGTTGTCAAATGGTGGCGATAGTGATGTCATGGCGGAAAGTGGTGGCGTTTTTTTTTGTGCCAAACAATATTCGCAATTTCGAAAAACCCTTTTAATAGCGACATCTATAATTTGCTGCTTTAGGACCGCCATGGCGGAAAAGACGTAGCTAATGGTGGAATTTTCGCAACCGCCATGATGTCCATGATTTGCCCCCAACGCCATGATGGTGGAATTTTCGCAACCGCCATCTACCATCGTTAACACTGGTTTTATTTCCTTTTCTTCTCTTTTTCACTCTCTGTTGCCCGTGTTCGTGCTGCTGCTGCCGTCATTAAATACTTGTGTCCAACTATCCCATCTGGTGTTTTCGGTTGTTGACCATTTCTCTCTGGTTTTGTTCCAGATGCAGTTTTATGAATTTTTCTAGAAACACACGCTGTCTTAAATGCAGAAAAGAGGGGCCACCAAAGATGTTCAATACAGATGAAGTTGAAAGGAAAAAAGGAGATTGGACTTGCTCGCAGTAAGCCTCTTATTTTACTGACATGAAAGTTCCATTGTTATTGATATATTTATAGTTTGCATTTCTTAAGATAGCAGATAAATCAAGTAAATGTCTATAATTTGTTTTGTTCTCTGAATTTTTTAAAATGTTTCCTTTTGTACTTAGTATATTCATATGTTCACTTATAATTTAAGACAAATGTAGCAAACATTTGTTTCGAAATACTATTGAGTTTGTTATCGGTTTTATGCTATGAGATTCCTTAAGCTTCTGTTTTAGAAGTTTTCTTCCAGCTTACTAATCTATATGTATTAGGCAATTGTTGCTAATGAGATGCACATGATCTCATGTCATGAAATTGACTCATGCCCTGAAGAGACACATTCCTTTTATTTTACCGTAATTCATCGGCACTATGCGATATAATGCTATTACAGTAATCTATTGCTTCTTTAAACTGTATAATCCATTTCTTGCTAAAATTATTACAGTTCTCATAATCTCATTCATAAAAACTTCAAATTTTGGTTATAAGGACCTGCTGCTTGAATATGAGCAAGAGCATAGTTTGTATATATCTTGATGGTTAATATCCTTTAACAGTTTCATAAAAAAAATTGTTCACATAGGTGTGGGTTCATGAATTTTGCAAGTAATTCGAAGTGTCTGCGTTGTCCTGAGCTAAGGCCGAAGACGCATCCTGGGGACTGGAATTGTCCGAAGTGAGTCCTCTTTTATCTTTCTCGAACCATAAAAACTTCTTGTTTCTTGTGATACTTATGGAAATGTGATTTCTTCCATTATGATGCTATTGACTACATAATGAATATGTTCACATTGATTCTTAAATCTTAACACTTAGTTCTATTTTTTTTCCTCCATGAATTGTTTTCTTGTGTATGTAGGTGCGATTTCATGAATTTTTCCGGTAAACTGAAATGTTTTCGATGTCAAGAGCCAAACCTAAGTCCGAAGAAACATCCTGGGGATTGGAGTTGTCCCAAGTGAGTCCATTGTTTTTTGCGATAATATATGTTGTCCGACATTGTGTGCCACAACCATGTGCTATCCATTTCTGATTCGTAAATAGATATCATTTCTGGTCGAATTTTAATTATCGATTATTTAAATCATTCGATCAATCAGAAACTATGCCGTAGGATTGTGGCACACAGAGTGAGACATTAGATGTTGTCCCTTGTTTTTCTTCGGATCACTCAATAACGGTTTGTTGCTTCATGTGTTACTTCCTCTAGATGCGATTTCTACAATTATTCAAGAAACATGGCTTGCTTGAAGTGCAATACTGGACGCCCAGAAGACCAACCAACTAGTGAGTACGAGGAACATATGTGGAGAAGATCAAGTTGATTAAAAACTAGAAAAAAAATCAAGTTTTTGCATAATGAGGTAAAATTTAGGGTTGTAACAAATATTTGGTTAGGCATGCCTATTTTGGCATCATTTCATTTGAGATACGCATAAGCAACCATTAGAGAAGAACATAATCATTTGATCACATGAATTTTGTTTTTAATACCATTTTGTACCCAATTGTATACACTAATTTAATAGTGTGCCATGTAATATTATTGTTTTTATGCATATCACTGGATTAGTGTGGTAAATGTTTGTTGTAGCTTTATTGTGCTTTAAGTTCCTCACATAAGGCATTGTTTGAAGGAATCAAACGACAATTATGGAACATGCATGAGCAATAATCATAATGCAAGAGTAATCATGGTCAATTTAGGCACCGGTTTTAGCCCTTATTTTTAAGAGGAGGGATACATTTATACTTATTTCACATTTTAGTCATCAATTATAAGGAAATCCAATGATTTAGATTTAATTACTGATTCAAACCATTGGATTTCCCTATAAAGTTCATGCTGGATAAATGGAGCACAAGTTGTTTATGTTACTCTTCTATGTCACTTCTATGTGTCACCAATTACAAATTGACACGTTAATTAAAGTTGCATCATAATAACTAACCAAAAGTTAACAAAACATAAATGTGAGTTTGTAATTGGTGACACATAAAAGTGACATATAGAACTTGTGCTCGGTTAAATGTCAATCACTTTACATGCAATGGAGAAAGTCCTTTTGAGAAGCTCCAATTCCTTGGGCAATGAATAATTTTGCTTATGTTAAGCAACTCTCATGGTGAAACAAACTCTTTCAAGCTCCATTATTTGAACAATACAAGTTGCCAACTTTCTCCTATAATATATGAAATCTCACCTTTATTTTTTAAGAAGAAAAAATGTATGCGCTGACAATGTATGAGTTTTATATATTGTCATCTTATCATTCACCATTCATATTTAATTATCATTCAATCTTCAAAATCAAATGAATAATATAGAAAATATATATAAATCTTCGCACTGACAATATATAAATATGAGGATGAATCACATAATTCTTCATGGTATACATAATCCATGTTTGACATTAACATAATTACATGCACAAATTATTATATCTTCATGGATTACAATAAATGCCTGCTACTTTTATTGTTATGCACAAATTATTATATCTTCATGGATCACAATAAATGCTTGCTACTTTTAATATTGGTTTTATACATTTGAAATTACACTCACATTTCCCTGAGTTTTAATAAAATTATACAAATTATTCCTTTTTTTTGTCCTTACACGAATTAACCCTAATTTTTTACATATGTTACATTGATTACCCCTCAATGATATAAAAGTTAATATTTTAAATAAAAAATGTATGATGTGTGTAATTAATTAAACAAAATATTGTATATTGTGTAGACAAATTCAAATAATATAAGAGTCAACGAGTCTTCATTATTTAACTCCTTATAAAATAATATAAGAGTTATTTAAAATTTCTTTAAAATTATTAATGTATTTTGTAATGACACAAAAATAATAAAGAAACGTTGGTTTTGTACTATTTGAAATGTTATACAATATACAATATTTTTTTTAACTTAATTACATTATCACACGTTTTTTCTTTAAAATAATATAGTTTTATAACATACAGTTGTAGTCAGTGTAATATATGTATAAAAATATGGGTGATTTGTGTAGGAGGGAGGAGTGATTGGTGTAAGGATAAAGAATTGAGAGATAATTTGTGTAATTTCATTAAAACTCAGAGGGTGTAATTGTAATTTACTGTATACATTTTAATCATGAATTTAAAAGTAATGATAAAATAACATCCTATTAGATCACAATTCACATATTGTTTTGGAAACTTCCTAACTGAACCACCTCTAAGAAAAGAATAATTTGATGGCATCTTCAAATAAGAATAATCCTAATTTAAGTTTTGAGTTTTTATTCTAATTCTAAGTTGGAAAACCAAAGTAACCATCTAGTAATCGTGTGGTACAAGGTATCTTCAGTAATTACTGTTATACAAATTTCAAGTATTTAAATCAAATGCTTAACTTTTAAAATTTTATAATTAAATATCTGAACTTTAAATTATTAATAATTGGGTCCATAAAATTTAAAATTTTAATTAGATTGTTGAGTTTAAAATCCTTTGTAATTGATTTCTTAATCTTTTAAAGACAATGATAATGTCCATGAAGTTTTAAATGTTTTGTAACTGAACAATCAATTTTGGTTCCTTGGTTGTGTTTTGGGAAATTCAAAGTCTTATTGTTCTTTTAAAAAATAATTATACTTTAATTGGTTTTAATTTGAAAATTACAATTTGCTTAAAAAAAGGACTTCTATAAGTATTAAGATAATTAAATTACATAATAAAATTATGATATTTTATATAATAATTATGAATATAAAATCATACAATTAACATCTATGAGTTTAATTATAAAACAAAAGTGAAAACAATAATAATAATAAGCAAAATTGAAAACAATAATAATATATTGAAAAAATACAATAGAATATTTATATTAGCTGGCCTTAAATAAACCTAATATAATTTACCCTTCCTTTAATGTCTGAATTTATTAATAGTGTAAGATTTTTTTAACTTCTTCACTCACCATTGATAATTGATATATTACCTCTCATTAAACCTTAAAAAATAGTAAAAATGAATAATATGATATACTCAAAATGTCAAAAACTTTACATGTAGGTGCAAAGATTTTAATATTTATTTATACAACTAATAAAAGGAATTAATTGTTAGATGTATCAAAACCATTATTGGCCTTCTTTGCAAAGAGGAAACAATCAATATGTTAGGCTCTCCCACTTAGTTAATGACATCCACAGGTGTGGGGAATAGTAAAGACAATCATGCACAATGTCATATGAGTTTTATACATTGTTACTGTATCATTAACTATTCATATTTTATCGTTATCAACTATTCAAAAACTAATACAAATAAATAGTAAATGATATACTATTATATATAAATCTTTATACGATAATGTATTGATATTACACTCATTTTATTGCAAGCTTTCCAATCTAAAATATTCATTATTTCATACAAGCACCTCCCCTATCCCTACTTTTCTTACTGATATAATATCTAACTGTGTATATAAATATGATCATGACACATATAACTTTCTTCCATAACTGTACACTTCATTACCAACAATATTCTTTGGTTCTGAGTTTCTTCACTTCCTTTAATTGGATTGTTTGTGTATTGAGAGATAAAGTGATAAAGTTTGATAAAATTGATGGGTGATGCATTTGATGAAGAGTGTGATTACCTCTTCAAGTGTGTTCTTATTGGAGACTCTGGAGTTGGGAAATCAAATCTTCTCTCAAGGTTTTCAAAAGATGAATTTCGTTTGGATTCAAAGCCAACCATAGGTGTGGAAATTGCTTATAGGAAAATCAAGATCAAACATAAACTTATCAAAGCTCAGATATGGGGCACTGCTGGTCAAGAAAGGTAACTAACTCATTGTTCTTCTATTTAGTTAATCACATAAATGTCGATATGAAAATATTAAGGTTTGGTTGTTGTTTTATTTTCATATGGATAGTTGTAGTATTCTCTCATTCATTTGTATTAAAAATGGATATTTATCAATCATGATCAAATGTGAATGGCGAATGATAAATCGATAATGTAAAATATATTACATTGTCATTGTATATATATTCTTTAGAGATCACTCGTCCCAACTTTGTGTTCATTCATGTTCCGTCCACTTATATCTGGACATGTGAATTTAATTTATTGTTTTTGTGAAACAAAATTAAAATGAAATATTATTTTTAATTTGTTGACAAACATTGATTGGGGCGAGACAGAGAGACAGAAAGACGAAGGGACCGAGAATCCTGATCCCTATATTTTTTATGTGCGGCTCTTTTTTAAAAATGTAAATTTTTGGGGCTCAATGAAAATCTTCTAACTCCACCAAGTGTTTTGTATCTTACGTTAGTCTTAATGTTTTTTACTTGTCTTTTCAAGTTAGTGCTAAGTTTCTTCATCTTTTGTTTCAATGAAAAATTAAAGGTTTGCTTAATCTAGAAGAATTTAATGAATTTAACAAACTTGAGTTAATTAATATTAGACCTCCAATCATGATCCACTTTCTATACCTTATCTACTTCTCCACAAACATATTGTCCCACCTCTTTTTTGTTTTGGGACAATTTTGTTAGCTATAGCTAATTTATGTTGTTTACTTTAGTTTAGTTACGTTACTAAAAAAATAAAGTAATGGATATTTATTTTGGTCCTTTTACAAATCTACATGTATCAATTTAATTATAAAGTAATGGATATTTATTTTGATCCTTTTAGATATCTACATGTATCAATTTGATTTTAGAAAGTGTAGAAATTCAAATTAGTACACAAAGATGAAAGATCATTAATATAAGTTAAAAGGACATGAAAATTTTGTCCATCCATTAAACTTCTACCTAAAATGTTTGTTTTGCTTGCATACTTTTCTAATAAACATAATAGCTGTCCAAAAACATTATGATCTTAGCTATTATATGTTAGACTGTGATTTTTCATTGGATTAAATAATATATAATATTAAATTGGCTGGACTTGTTTATTGTTAGGTGTAATTTAAAAAATGTGGTAGTAATATAACATTATTTTTTAAAATTTTGTATAATTTAATAGTGGGTGACCTAGTTGTCTATCCTACCTATATTTAAGAGGAACATAATAGTATATTATTTTACAAATGGACGTGCACATATCCACCTTAGTTTAAGTGGACATTATACGGCTATGAATAAGACAATCCAAATTGTCAATGTTAATTAAAACTGTTGAAAAGTAGAAAGTAACGAATGGAGAGCTAACTTATCTTATTTATCACAAGAGAATAATGTATATCGTGATATGGTAATAGAGATTATCTCTCATCAAACTCACTTAATGATTCATACTTGTCATATTTCTATTTTTATTTTTTATTTACTTAAAAATATAACAAGTGTAAATTATTGAATGAGTTTGGGAAGATAATATCTCTATTAATACTAGGATATACATTAAATACAAACTTAAATAACATATGTATTGTACCCCACAAATGGATGGATCATTAGTGGGTCTAAGATATGGATTGGACATGTTCAGCCCATGTCTATAACTTATAAGAAAGCAAGGATGAAAATGATTTAGAATAGAAAGAACCAAAAAAGCAAATTGGCAATTAATGAGTTAGGCACACAAATTCACATGTGCTGAAAGGGGTGTTATTGGATTGGTTTGAGGTGAGCAGGAGGTGATGCTCATTCCTCCAATTACAAGGTTGAGTTTCATTGGGTTGGACTCAAGTTCAAAAATTAAACTCGATCAACATTTAGTTTTGCATAAGGGATAATAAGCATGACTCGCCTTAACCCCGACTATTTATAATATTTGTATGTGTATAGATTAATAATATCTCTTTAATCAAAAGTAGTTTTGATTTTCTAATTTTTCATTATATATATATATATATATATATGTATCATTTTATGTTGAATTATATTTTATATGTCAAAAATATATAATTATATTTAATTGGGTCTAGGATTGAATTCAAATTCTTTGGTCGATATTTAGGGCCAGTTCAAAATGATTAAGCTACATATACCCCCATCAAAAAGCCATTCTTCTTAATAAAAAATAAAATTTGTTGCATTAGTTTTCTCTCAAAATTTGGAGTTTTGACTTATGAGAATGAACTTACATGGTAAATTAATTAGTAATGTATTTGTATAATCTTGATCTTATATTGAATCTAAGAAACATGTATAAAAGTTTGTGTTCAGGTTTAGAGCTATCACAAGCTCATACTATAGAGGAGCATTGGGAGCAATGCTAGTGTTTGACATTACAAGGAGAGCAACCTTTGTGAGTTTAAGAAAATGGTTACATGAACTAAGAGAGTTTGGAAATGAAGATTTGGTAGTTATTCTAGTTGGAAGCAAAACTGATTTGGAACAATCAAGAGAAGTTGAAAAAGAAGAAGGAAAAGTATATGCAGAAACAGAAGGGTTATGTTTCATGGAAACCTCAGCTTTTAAGAATCTGAATGTTGAGGAAGCATTCTTAGAAATGATAACCAAGATCCATGACATAACAAGTCAAAAAACTTTGGAAGCTAAAATGAATGGCACAAAATTGAGTGTTGCAAATGGAAAAGAGATTCATATAGGTGATGATGAAGTGACTGCTACCAAACAATCAAATTGCTGTACAAATTGAGAACTTATTGCATGATGATTTTTTTTGCTGTTTTGCAAGTATCTTTGATTATAAGTAAACGATTCTTCTCATTATCCTAACTCTCACTACCCCGGAAATCGCATTTAATAACGGTCATTCAACAACGCTTCCTAGAACTACGCTATTAAATACGAGACAGAGGAAAATAAACAGTGTCTGATTAAGCGAGCGCCGTTAATATGGTTAATAAATAGATATCTCTTTGTATTTCTTTTTCTTTTGGTTTTTCATTAATATATTATGACCATGGCAATTGTTAGTCATGGCTTGATATTGTAGAATGTAAATGCTGAATTTTATACCACATATTTTTATTAGTAGAATATGACAATTTTTATGGTGCCAAATAATTTATATGATGTGCTAGAGTGAGAAGAGTGAAAGACTGAGAGATTATTAACACAGCCAGTTTCTAAAAGCAATTCTTATCAACAATCTAGTATATATTTGATCTATTTTGAATAAGGATTAATGGAGAGACAAGTAATACAAAAAAACAAAGGAAACAATAATATATTCATACACTTTTATATTTGTATATATAATGAAATAACACTTTTGTCATTGAAAACACAAGTAAAATTAAGTATTTGTCTCTCAATTAATAGATATGATCATTGTTTATCTATTTTATATTTGTGTGAGTATCACTTTTATTCTTATCAATAAATTTGTGTGCTTCTAAAAAACAAATACAAATCTCCCATGAAACATCATTCCCAACACTAAAGGTGAAAACATTAGGGTTGATGTTTTTCCATACCATTTCACTTAACAAATCAATTGCTTCCTTGTAAGGTAGTATAAGTGACATTACTTGAATAAATTCCCTTGACAAACATTTCAGAGTATAAATCACATCACATGCCTAATGCTATTTTTTAAGTGTCATCGATTTTTCAAGTGCTATAAGTGTTTTAAATTACACTCTACAGTCACACCTATAAGGTACTACTATTTTGATAGTTTTCATGCAACAACATCAAGAATAAAGTTTTAGTCAAATCGATCGCATTTTCCCACAATTGTCATAAACGTAATACGACCGCATGCACAATTTAGAATACTGAGTACTATCAAAATATAAGAGCTTTTTCATCCCTATAATTAATACAGAAAACCCAGTCCAGGGATTGAGAAGGAAATGTATATGGATTTGGGAGTAAAGAAAGAAACTTTGGGATTGAAAGGGCATACCTATATACATTTACAATGCCTGCAAGTATATATATGGAGGATATTGAAGAAATAATTCTATGTACTATGTAGTGCTATAGTATGACTTCAGTGCACAATGACTAAATGAATGATTGGTTTAGGTCATGAAAAGGAAAGGTGAAAGGAGGGGTTAAGAATGCGTAATTCAATAATATGATTAAGAAGTAATATTGTACTTGTATAGATTTTTCATCCTTAAGGACCTTAACAAAGGGTTGGGATCCTCCCTAGTAGTGGACAGTCCAGTATTGGAATGTGAGGTCCAGAATATTTTGAAAATTAAAAAGAAAACTTCGTTAACAAAATAGTTGGTTAAAATAAAAAGTAATAGAAGCTTAATAATAGTGTTTGACGAATTCTACAATCTGCTGATATTCTGATATCCTGTTAATAGTTTGCTATAAGTTGATCTTATAAATTTTATTGTGCTAATTATTTAATGTCATGCAAATGATAATTATACATCACAAAAAATTTGTAATTATATTATTTAATTATTTAAATATCTTGCATGTGTATATGTTTGGCACATTAATCAAGTATGAACCATTGGATCAAAGGCAGCTTCTAAGAAAAAAATATTAATCTTGAAATTATCCTTTTTTAGATTATCTATATATGTTCAAATTTTGTTTACTAAGTCAATGATCTTCACAGGTTTTTCAATGGTGGATAAGTTTTTGTGGATTCTACACCTGTAGTACTCAACATGGTTCAATGGTTGATAATCCTCGTACCATTATTTCACATGCATGTTGTTGCTTCCTCTCCACAAGTAACATCTCGTTACACCAACATTTCTTACTCACCTCTTGTTTTACCCTATTCTGTGACTACTCATATTATTATAATGCTATGGAATCAATGTAACACTCTTAGAAATGTGGATTCCTTGTACACTATCTGAAAAACCAGGTTGGTTTTTCCTCATAAATGTTAACCATGCATGCATGCATGTATGTTTATTCTTTACTTCTCACACTTGCATAAACATTTTTTTAATGTTACCATGTTTCTAGTTGTACACATGAACCTGAAGTATTAGTTGTATACAAGGTAGTTGTAAAGTTTTAGTTCCCTTGTTCTGTGGATTGGAACATTGTGTCTGGGATTATACATAGTTCTTGGTATAAGTCATTCATGTTAAAATATTGATCCACAAATTGGAGATACTGTTATTTTGATGATTAAAAATACTTCAAACTTGCCTGAACATGTGTAATAACCACTGAATCCAACTAACATAAAGAATAACATGTTGGACTTGTTGTGATTTAATTTGTTTTCACATTTTACTATAATGTACTTTAGTGATGCTTTTCCTTATACTCTTTCTGGTGTATTATTCTGATAATTCTACTGTTTTGACCTACTCCTTTACCTTCACTTTAACATGTTAAATTACCTTATATCTTTGCTTCCTTTCAGCATAGATGAGGATGTGTTGGGATCTTGGTTGAAAATGATGGTATGCATGTAATATACCTTGTTGCCAACTATTTATATAGAAAAGGTTTATTACACTCGTTATTTTTATTGTCCAATTTGTTATGAGGTAAGTCTCACGTCGTCTACCTCATTATCTCGGGAATGGTTTAAATATCTGATGGACTACTCCTCTCGTACCAAATGGTTTTTGACCTTAACACAATTCTCATTTTAGTACTATTATTCACTATACATTTAAATTGTTTTCTAAACTATTCATGACCTTAATATTCCTCCACTATGTGCTTCAATGTTTCACTTTGCCATCTATCTATCAAACAACTATTGATGATGTTTGAATTGTGAAGATGATGTTTGATTTCATTTCTTATGACAGCCAATCACATTTGCTTTATTATATGTTGGCACAACATTTAAGGGTCTTTCTCATATTACACATGGATGGAATGAAGTTTCAACAATTAATTGGGTGACATGAAGCCTTCTATTTTCTCTTTGGTTATATTACATTGTATTGCAAGATAATGTGCATATGATAAAATAAAATAAAAAATCAGCTATACACTTTTCTGAATAAAGATTAGATACTTGTTCACGTCCTAATATAACTTTTAATTACAATGTAGGTATTTTTGTTATTTGGCTTTGGAATATCTGGTAATTGGTTTTCATTTATTTTTCTTCTGTTTATTTGTTTTGCTAGAGATTTTATTTAAATCACCATGACTTAATCATATATTCATGAGGAGATTGGTCTCTCATACAATAGAATATTATTCTACCTCACTTTTCCTCATAAAGAATTATGTATGTTATTTTATAATGTGTATCTTCATTTTTACCATAAAATATTACACTATCAGACATTTGAACCTGAAAGCATATTCATCATATCCAGCTTCATATGAAGATCACGGTTAATATTCACCATATCCAACTACAAGTGGAGAGACTATTTCCAAGATTTGAATTTATGACTTTTTTTAAATTCTACTTTTGTGACTAATTGAGGCTCAATCTTGTGCGCAATAGTAAGATTGTTTGGCTTGCGACAAGAAGATCATAAGTTCAAATTTTAGAAACAATATCTTCACCGTTGGAAAAGAAGGAAAGTATATGATAATCCATTATCGTGTAAGACAAAATTGAATGATGAAGTTCACTATTGTTTCAACAAAATTTCTTTTATACAACTGAATTAATTGTCTAGTTAATCGATTAACAATTCTAACAGTATGAGTTACTATGTTAAACTTTCACTAACTTACAAGGATAACACTATATTTACTATCATATGATATCATTATAATCATAATATTCATCTATTTCCACTATTGTGTCTGTATGCAGTGATTCTGATTGTTCTCATCACAAGAATTTCTAAGGCCACTTTGGACAATGAAGAAACTGAGCATGCCCATGAAATGCTACCTATTGTGGAAAGCAAAGAGCTGAACTTTCCAAAGCTTGTCACAATCAGAATAGATCCATTGAAAGAAGACCTTGAACAAAAATTGATGGTCACTGTGTGAACATGTGTAGTTTTGATACATTCTAGATAGAACTTAAGTCAGGTGAATATGTAAGGAATATGTGTAAAGTGCAAAACTTATTATATCAACACAGTACTTATACTTCTTATATTGTTTTAAATTGTATTCCGCAATCGTAACTATAGTAACCATGCTGTAGATTCAGGAGTTTCCACAATTGTGTCGCAACCACAATTCTAGGCACAGTTTTCTGCCATTATGGTAGAGACTATCCATACATATTATACAAGTTTCACACAAAAAATCAAAATCAATATGATTTCCCTTTTTTCTATGCTTTTTGAATCTAATGCATGGACTTCAATCATATTTCATTTTTTATTTCCATTTTTCCTCAAGCAATACTTCTTTCACATATAAAACGTTCAATTCAAAAAATAAGTTTACTCGAGCAATACTTGTTTGTCTCTGGTGTATATTATAGTTACATGGTTCATGGTATCGATTCAAGTACGGGTACCCATTCTTATGCAGTTGTCCTTTATTATTTTATTTCTACAAAAAATTAACTGATTTTCCATTTTTCTTTCAAGCAATGGTAGCTGTAAATTCATATACTTTACTTCTAATACTTAATGAATTTCAATTCTATAGACTTGTACAAATATAGTTCTCCCATTTTTTCAAGCATTGGCTAGGGTGGTTAGTTTACATAAATATTCTTTGAATATATTGTCTGATCCAGAGTTTGCAAAACTTATGCTCAGAACTCACTACAATCACACAAACTTGACTGAGAATATATGTTAGGCGATGGTTTTCAGCTCAAGCTAACCTAAATAATAAGTCAAATTTCGAACGAATATCGAGTTAGTTCGGTTTATTACCGGTCTCACTACCCACCACAGTACTCAACCTTTACTGGAACATTGTGTTGTAATGATGAGTACCACATTTACACTAATAAATAATTACAAAACTTGCATTAGTAATACAGCATTAAGAAAAGCAGGAAAGGGGAAAAATAGGGGGAAATTAATATTAAAAAAAATGAAAAATGTAGGATTTCTATGCAGTCTTTCCAAGCCTGCAGCAATATGCACAATTTTATGCTGTTTTTGCATAAATGGGCATTAGCATTGAATTAAAGCTTCAAAATTATGAATCATGGTTGAAATAAGCATTGAGTGCAGCAACCTTCTCTGTCAACTCATCCACTGTCTCATTATTACTGGCCTCAGTAATTGGCTCTTCCTATGGGAAAAAAAGGAATACCATCAACATAATTAGTAGTGAAATGTACTAAATGTTTCAAAGAGTGTAAATTTGAATATAAACACATCATTTGAATGCAGATGTTTATTGTGTATATAGACAGATGAAAACTTTGAAGGAAAAAGTGACAACCTAAGTTGTAGGTTTCTCACATAGTAGAACACAAAAAACATAACAAATTATTGGATATTATAATGATGTCAAAATCTCCAGATAGTACCATTCCATTTTATTCAACCCAAGTTCAGCATAAATAGTCCAAGTGCCATGCACTTGAAAGGAGAGTTAGCTACCTCAGGTTCTTTACTTTGTTTGAGACCTATGCATTTTGAAGTAATGCTGGCACTCTTCAATAGGTTACGTGAATCCGAGTTTCCAGAATTTGTCACATCAGACCCTGGAGGACTCTGAAGATTTGATCCATTGTTTTGATTATTTCCATCCTTGGGGGTAGCGACTCGCTCTCTGAAAAAAAGTGAAATTGAAATAGTAAATGCACAAGTTTCCGAACATGCCAGAGACAAGATTTGCAGACATAAATGCCAGACTCGTTAATGAAGAGAATATAATAATCTGGACTAAAATTTAAAATCCACTATGGTAGTAAAAATAGACAAATTAAGCCTCCACAAGAACAAGACGGAAAATTTGTTGTTCAGTGTGCAAGTCAGAGAATCTGGTATTTGAACAGGTTCACCAAGTTTCGATCTAGAAAATTCCGCTAATGGAAGCTTAGACATTGCCAAGAAACCCAGATTCTTCAACATAACTTACCTAGGTAAGGAGACATGTTGTCTCTGCAATGGAGTGCTTCGTTCACCGTTGGCATTATGCTCCTCAAGATGTGCAAACTGTTGCTTGAACCGATCAACCCCACTGTGCAACAAGATAACAGAATTACTGACTGATAACTCAAGCATGCAACATTTCTAAGCACCCGTATTTCATGGTTAATAGATGGCATTCAAAACACAGACAAGTAGGAGTTGGGACTTTATATTGCACAAGAATCACAACAAAAAATGATATTTAGAAGAGACTGAAATTTTAGTAGTATGGCAAATGAAACATGCATACCAGTGTTTTATTAATTGAATCTATAGATATTTATAGGAATTTGCATGAAAAGATCCCAAGGAACCTTGGTGCAACGATACTAAATGTATACGAGGAATGCTGACAATGGTTATAAAATAGGTATCTCGAAAGCATATAAAACATCTAGGTGGATATCATGTTTCAATTACGAGAGACCCTGCCTATAGGCAGGACAAACACGTCCACCATGTGCATCTCTACCTCGGATACATGAAACTTGTTGTTAGATCTCCCCCGCGAAGATATTCCTCAAGCATTTGAGGATGATACTCTAAAATCTGTTTAGATCAAATGTATAACTGATTATTAGCGAGGCACAGAGAAGGCAAACAATGAAGCAAGAATCATCAAAACTATGGCCATACCTCTCGATAAATCAACTCTCTAACATCATCTTTGGTCAATTTCCTTTTCTCAAACTCAAACTCCAGTTTTGAAATGGGTTGAGTAGATGGTTCACGATCCACATTCGACAAACCATGGAAGTAAGGATCAGCTAATGCCTGCAATCTCAAGCATAACAAACAAATAAGGAAAATAGGAAGGTGTTGCTTCACAATTATCTTAAACGAATTTCATTCAGTACGTTCAATAAATCTCCCCTTTGGAAATTATCTAGGTAAATGAAGATCAACCTCTTCAGCTGTTGGACGATCTTTAGGATCAAATGCAATTAAGCGCTGCAGCAAATTAAGAGCCAGCGGGTCTGCATTAGGAAATTTTTTGGATAATGGAACTGCTTGCTTTTTTCTCATGCTACTAAGATACCTTCTAGCTTTCTCATTCCGAATCTGTGAAATTAAGTTTAAAAATTATTTACAAGGGAGAAGAAGTAAATTAAGCCTGAATTATTACAACAAATCATAAGATAGATCTTCAAAATATAAGACAGAAAAAATTTGAAAGCAGGAAAAATACAAGTTTAGAATTAAGACCATTGTTTATTACAGCATGTCACAAGCTTGCCTGTGAATGTCAAAAACTGCAAAGTATATTTGGATAAACTAACCCTCGAAATGGATTCATCGGGAGGAGTACCAAGCAAATCAGTCATGAGGTCCAATTGGTGCACCACATTTTTCCCAGGAAACAATGGCTTCCCAGTTAGCATTTCTGCAAATATGCATCCAATGCTCCAAATATCAATTCCGGGGGTATACTGCAAAAGACAAGTATTTAACATTAGATATTTCAATACTTTAAGTATATTCAACTTCTTATATCCTACACAACCCAGGTCAAGGGGAATTGAATTTGAAGAGATAACTGCTCTAGTACATAAAAGGTGTTCAAAGCATAATAAAAGTCATTGCCTTCACCCCATAACTCAAGTTTTGGGGAGGATTTATTTATGACATGGTATCAGAGTGTTTATGAGACTATGACCAGGTGCTCTAGCACTCGATGACTTCGATCCTTTCTACCCCCATTCTTCTAAAAAATATAGATTTCAACAATAAAGACCGGTCTGTACATTATCCACATTTCAAGCCCAAAGGGCTCTTGTGTGAGGGAACATGTTAAAAATAATTAAAGGCACTGCCTTCTCCCGATAGCTTAAGATTTGGGAGAGCTGGTTCATGACAAAAGGCTTCCACAAAAGGATAATGAAGAAGCAACTAAAACATGGCATATCCGCATATATGTAGCATTTAAGAAATGATATTTGATAGAATATATACATCCTAAAAAGAAACTTAAAAATAACATAAATCACAATCCCTTTAGATACAGGAAGAACGGTAAATCTTGTGTTCTTTCTTTGTCCTCATCGTATCTAGCTCTTGTTGCTTTGCAGGTTATCTTGTCCTTCCCTAGTTGTACTTTCCACCATTCTCTTAATTTCTTTTTCTATCAAAATAAAAACAGGACAGGGATATTTGTGATGGCAATTGTTACCGCACAAATGGCTGCCTTCATCCATTACATGAGTAATAACAAGGAAATTTGTGCATCATCTCTAAACTCCAGAAGCATTTCCACGCATAAAGTATATATGCACATCAAGAATGTACTCAGAACATTTTATCAACATAAAAAACTTGTGTTGACAATTGAAAAGAATGACAAGAGAGAATTGAACTTATCACATAATTATAATTGGATTTGGAGGGGGGGAAATATAAGCATACTTCAGGTACAGGATACAAACTAAACAGAAAAGAGGATAAAAGGGACAAAGAATAAAAGAAGCTTACTTTTGAGAAAAAAGATCCACATAGTTCAGGCGCACGATACCACCGAGTAGCAACATAGTCCTACATATGTGTAGGTAAAGTAAGTTAGGGAGAAGTTTAGAAGGATAGGAACATAAATAATGAATTCAATTGCACTCTCCTTCCAAAAGAGGTAAAACTAAATTAATAAGAGCAACAGATTTTCAATGTATGTTGTGGCGATATGGAATACAGTAAGAAGAAAAGGAAGGGCAATAGTGGAATGAATTCTCATGTGGGAAAGAAAGGGAATATGTGAGTGTGTGACTACAATGTTGGGGATTTCAAGTGAAACCTACATGCGCACATGGCAGGTGGCATAGGCAAACAGAATACTTACAGTCCAGAATATAGCTGACGGAGCTTCATTAAATGAAACTCGAGCAAGTCCAAAGTCACATATCTTCAGTTTGCAATCAGCATTAGCAAGAATATTTTTTGGCTTCAGGTCACGGTGAAACACATTTGCTGCAAGAAAAATATCATTTTAGTTTAATATCAAACTATCTGCACAAGGCAAGGACTCAGTCATACGGATACCTGTATGTATAAATTTCAAGCCCCGTAGAACTTGGTACAAGAAAAATTGGTAGTGCTCAGGAGTAAGATCATCATTTGCCTTAATTACTTGATGAAGGTCAGATTCCATCAACTCAAACACAACATAGACATCCTTGAACTCTCTTCTTGAAGGAGGAAGCATTATATGCTTAATTTCTACTATATCAGGATGTTTGAGCAACCGAAGGAGTTTAATTTCTCTTAAGATCCTAGTAGCATCCGATACATGCTCAAAAACATCATTAATTTTCTTAATCGCAACTTTTTCTCCAGTTTGAGTGTCAATGGAAGAACCCACAATGCCATAACTTCCTTTTCCAATGATTTCCAGGATCTGATACTGGTTTGCCTCTCCATACTCAGTGAAAAACTCTGCTTCTGGCGCACCCGGCTTTATGAAAAAGTAACACACAACATGTAAATGATTTGAAGACTACGACTTAATTTGACCCTACTGCATCACATAACAAAAACACATATGGGACAGTCATATAGCAAACAATGTTGCAAATTCACTTATAATAACAATATCATGAAAGCTAGCACTTCTTCGTACAATCACATGTATTTTTCATCGTTATCTCGCATTTGCTAACTATGCCTTTAACTTGGTAATTGCTAAATGCTACCTCTTAACATTACCAGCAAGAAGCAACCAAATGAAATCAAATACAATTTTATACATATTTGCGTAACCAAATGAAATCCACACACTTATCAATTAAACAAAACAAGAATGGAAACCAAACAAGACAAGCAAACACAAAAATAAAACAAAACAAGAATAAAATAAACGAAGAATTATGAAACTTGAGCAGCACTCATTACCCAACAGAGATATACTCCAAATATGAGGAAACTAATAAAGTAACGCAAAACAAAAAATCAAAGGGTGACAATAAAAAAAGAAACTTGAGCAGCACCCATTATTCAATTCAATAAGCTATAAGCTATAATCAGATCAAACATGAAAATGGAAACAAAAAAAACAAAATGAAATTAAAAAAACCTTTTTTTTATGATCCATGTTAGAAACTTTTTGTTTGGAATGGGAATGTATTGGGACTTTGAGGGGCTTCAAATTGAAGGAAGAAAAATCAGAGTAATGATGATCAGTTTGGTGTAAATCATTCAGAAAGACAAGGTTATTGTTATCATCATCATCATTGTTGTTGTTTTGTTCATGATGATCATTGGGATGATGATCAAGATTGTTAAGAGAAGGAGCTGAATTGCGACGATTGAAGAAGCGACGAATTCCATCTACGAGTGTACCTCCACCACCCATATAATAACAATAATAATGATTCCTCTTTCTTCGTTTTTTCAATATAAGCTAAACCATTCCTCAATCTTCCATTACATTCCCACTCTTTTCTCTCTCTTCTTCATTTTCTTACTTACGTATAAATCCTGTTTTTTTATAACCAACCAACCAATTCGGTGTAGGAATTTTCAAATAAATGTCGCTCTCGTAAATCGAACATTATTCATTTATATCTTTATGCATATAAGATATTTTCTCTGTTCTCCTTTTACATGTTTTAATGTTTCCTGTTTGGTCTGTCACCCCGAAGAATGTGGATAATAGAAAACTTCATCCTTGCCTTGGTTAGACAAAACTATAAAAATATTACTTTGATTTGGTCATATGATAATTAAAACTACCAATTTAGTTTCTTTATATTAAACATTATTTTATGTTTATCATTTTAGTTAATTCAATTAGTGACTTGGTTTAATTACCTTTATTATTTTTTTGATATAACTAACTTTGACCAACGTCTTGTTGTTAATATGTTAACAAGGATGCAATTTGGCATGTAACTTAATTATGTAAATTATTTTACAATAAGTATTGTGTTAAAGTGGTTCATGGTGGTACCATAAATAGAATGACCCATTTTAACATGTTCTAGTATCATATATAGTATGGGGATTGATTTATAGGCATTGTTCTTCTCCCAAATTATGAATTCTTGGCAACTTCTGTTAGGAAATAAGTCTCATATCACTTATTCTATTGTTTTTTGGTGGTTTAAATACTTGTTGGGACTTGGGATACTCCTCTCATTGTCAATTGGCTTTGAGATTTTTGGTGGTTTAGTGTTGTTTGGTTGTATAGAAAAAGAAGAGAAAAAAGTGATTGTTTATTTCTCATTCTTTCATGTACAAGGATTTGTCGTCTAAAATTATGTTTCAAATCATGTCCCAGATCAATGAAAATATTCATATAAATTAAAAAAAATTATAATATTCATTATTTTTTATTTTTTGCTTCAATATTAATGTTCTGGGACATGGTTTGAGATATAGTTTGAGATAACAGATCTTGATACATCTTTCCCTCTCATTTTCTCCTCACTTGGGAGGAGAAATATATTTAGTGGGTCCCACACATTTTTCTTTCTCTCCCTTCAAACTCTCCCCTAAACCAAATGAGAGAAAATCTTTATTTCTCCTCAACTTCTCTCCTCTCATTCTCTTTCTCTTCTTTTTCTCCTCAAGCAGATGAAGGCTAAGGGTGGTAGTGTTGGAAAAGGATGTTGTTATCATGAGAGAAAGGATGAAACTCATTGTTTATTGTAGAACTCACTTATTAGTAGTAGAAAATGGTTGGAGTTCTTTGTTGGTAGTGGGTCAGATTCTTCTCTGTTAATATAAATGTAAGTACTTATTTATCTTCATATTTTCAATGATAAAAATATAATTTCATGATAAATAAAAGGTACAAAATTGTAAATATAATAAAATAGATGTATACCGAAATAAAAAACCTAATATGAAACACATAATTTTTGTACAAACATCAAACATGTGATGATCACTGTATAGTAGTAGTCCATTGAATTCCGTCCACCAATCACTTGTTTTCATTCATTTTCTTCAAGGACAGATTGATTTGATAGAAGTTCATTATTCACTTCTTTTAAGTTAAATATAAATTTGCTAGTGCAAGACAACATATTCATGTATATATAAAAGGAAAGTTGAAATAAGATTCTACACTTTAAGAAAATCACTGCTTTAGAAAGCCTTTAAGGTTTGAGCAAAGTTGATACTAGTTTTTTTTCATAAAACATTTCCTTTTATTCCTTAACGATCTTATTCCGAATTAAATTTTGGAGGGGAAGAAAAAATAAAGAGAAGCTTCAGAGTTATCTTATCTTAATATTTCATGAGGTTGAAAGTCTTCCTTTTTCATTCTCTTCCGCATATAATTTTTTTTCGCTCATTCATACTTAAAATTGATTATATATAGCATCAAGTAAAGATAAGCATATTTATATAAATGTATAATTATATATCAAAAATCAATTATCAACTTTTTTATTATCTATTCTCCTATCTTTACCTTCTCCCCTTTCCCCTTTCTTATTTTTTAGTCCTGTCAATATTCTCTTACCTTTGGGTGAGAAACTAATATCTTTCGGAATATATGGCTAATTTTTCCAATAAGTGTCATTCATAAGAATCAAATTTTTGACCTTTTGGCCATCCTGAAATCTAGCAAAGCTTTACACTAGTAGACTAACACCTTATTGGTTCTTCCATTTCTCATTTGTATAAACATTATAATATCTATATACTATTAGTATAAATATTTACACGCTCAATACATGAATGTGATGATGATACAATAACAATGGATAAAAATCATACATTGTTACTATACACTACCATGGATGAAATATTTTTAATAACAAAGTGCTGCTAGTAGTTATATGGTTTGCGATAACGATTTTAATGTGTAATACTTAGTTCTATGCAGTTTATCATTTTTTATATTATTATGAAAGACTATTTTATATGGAACATATGCAGAAAAACAAGAGTTGCTAGTAACTACTCTTATCACTAATGGATGAAGCAATGTAACTATGGTGTTGCTAGTGAGGATTACTTGATGTACTTATAGAAAAATAAGAGTTGATTCCTTCAATATAATTTATGGCAGCAATCAGAGCAAAATTTTAGCATACAGATATAAAATTATATTGATTACACTCTTGAAAAGAAATTCAGAATAGTTCCATTGCTACTCACTGCTTTCTTGAACTTGCTTCTCTTGGATATTTTCTTACTTTCATCTTTTCCTTTCAAATTGGCACTTTTCATGGTCTTAGAACTCACACTTCCTTGAGTCAAACATAAAATATCTGAGTTTTCCACTTCAGTAACTCCTGAAATTTGTTCATCACTAGTTTGCAGTTGATCTGAGCAAATCTCTTCAAATTTCCTTTTCCTTGAAAAAATTTCAGACCCCTCTTCTTCAAATCTATCAGGAGATAAGCACAAGTCAATATATTCTATACTATTGACAAAAGAAACATTTTCCATTGTGTTTTCTGTCTCAACCAAAGATATTTCCTCAGTTTTCCTTAATTTAAAGGGATTGTTGTTAGGAAACTTCAAAGGAGTGTCATCAGTTAAAATGGTATTTTCTATTGTTCTCAATGGCATGATTAGTTTCTGAAGTGCCAATGCTTCATCAGAGTACTTGTCTTTATCTGAAACCAGCTCCTGTTTTGTCACTGTAAACATATATATAAACTGTTTTATGAGATGCAAATAATTTAAAACATAAACCATATGGTAAAGCATAAACTCTGCAATGTCGAAAACACACTGCTCCATTTTACATGACTTGCCTGTACTCTTTTCTCTTGTATTGGAGCCAAAAACTGCAAAACAATTTTCTTGCCTAGTCGGTGCTGGAACTTCAGTTTTCCGGAGTTTACCATTTAGTCGGAGAGTAACAGGTTGTGGAGAAAGTTCAAGACATTCCGACTTATCGAAGGCTTCCTTGGTAGATGGGTTTAAGTTTCCTTCAGCTATTGCAGCAGCAATAGTTGGAGGAATTTCTCTAATTGCATTCGAGGTAAAGGAAAAATTAACCATGCATGTTCAACAATCATATTGATTAAAATTGACCATATACCCTCTTAGAAGTGAAAGTGTTAAAATAAAAAACTCTACAGTAATATTCACAATATCTAGCTAACATGTATAAAAATCTACTTATCTATCAAAATGGGAAGGAGAAAAACGAATAAAGGATACGGTCCCAAGAAATCAAGGTTTCCATCAAGTGTCTCAAGAAAATCATGTGGAAGAGGCTTCATGTGCCTAAGCTCTTTAGTATTGGCATCATATCTGCATAAAAATTCAAGGAAACAATCGTTGGTAATAGGATGAGAAATATAAAGGCTAGAAATATTTTTGATTTGAGACTGTTAATACATTCGAGCATGCTCAAAGACTGCAACCGCCTCTTCGAAAGATTTGGCGTAATCTTCTGGCATTTGGTCACCCTTCTCAAACTTCAGAACAGACAAAACCTGTTAACAAACTGATTTATCAGTCACTGTTATGACAATGAATATGAATATTCACACAGATAATTCTTGGAAGATCTATTAACAACAGTAGTAGAAACAATAGCATCCAAATGAACACAAAAGTATTGGTTTCTGTTAGGATAACATCCAAATGAAAACAAGTTCCAATTTGATAATGGAATATGTGTGTCTTGTTCCAAATTTCCAAATCAATAAGTTTAATTGATAGGTACAATCTTAAAAGCATGTCAGGTAGATAACATATAACACAAAAGCTTTTTATTTTCCTTTATGGCTTCATCCATTAGTGATAAGAATGCAAGTCTCATGAGACTTCCAAGTTGTATGCTAAAAAATAAGCTTGTTTGTTTCCTACTTTACTAAGGTTGCAGCTTACTGTCTTCCATGTCATAAGGATATTCCTTGTATAAAACTAGGCATTTTTGTTGTTTTATTCAAGTTACATTGCAGTATTAATGTATTCATTGACACCAAGACTTAGTATAAAGAAAATGTATACATCATTTCCTAAAACAGGTCAAAATGCAAAGAATGATCAATGCATTTAAACTGTGAAGCTAAGTAAGAAGTCCAAATCCACATGGTCATGTCAATTATCCAGCCAGTAATTGTTGAGAGAAGTTCAAAAACTGTAGAAGTATTAATCAACACTAGTGTTAGTTACTAGATGAGAACTACTTACACGGTCTAGGTTCCGATACTTGGAAACTAAAGCATGAGCTCGAGCAATACCAATTCCGGGAACAGATGGAAGAAAATCACAGCCTGCTAAGATGCACATACCTGTACGGAAAAACTTTTTTTACTGGCCATAAACCTAGAAGCATAATATTCCTTTCCCTTTAATTGGATATTTTATGATGGTACAAGCAAGAAAGATTTCTTCGGAAATTTGATAAAATCTTCTGGTATTATCCTAATTATCTCAGCTCACATTGACCTTCACCAAAGATATGTAAAAGTATACATGACTGCAATGAACAAATTTACCTGTGAATAGTTTCATATCAAAACTCCGAAATGAAGGTTTAGTAGACTCAGCACCAAAAACCTTCTCTAACTCTATTCCTTCACCATTTCCATTACGGTCCATCTTAAAAACAACCTGTTCAAAACCATGGTGAATCACAGTAAAAAAACACAGTTCTATAAAACTGAATAGTGAAGCAATAAAAGAAATGAAGTCATCAAAAAAACAGTAAACCTTGATGCACAGTATCATAGTTTTCAAGAAGTTCTTACAGCTGGACAACCATATGCTATCAGATCACTATCTTCTGTTATTACTGCTGCAATTCCACCCTTTTGTGTTTCAAGATTAGACATGTATGCTAACTGAGCATCTGCTTCATATGGAGCTACAACAAACTCAATGTTCTCTGACCTCAGAGTCTGCAAAGTAATTAGAAAAAGAGATTACCTTAACATGTAGATTAACTAAAGATTTCTGTTCAGAAGAAGCACTAGCATTTCTGAAGATTTTGTTACAGGAGGAAAAGTGGTCAGTGGTGTTCTTAGTACTACCAGACACAAGATTGAACAAAATGATATGTTTACAACATACCTGAATCAGTTGATATGCCATTAGGGGTGTAATATTCACTGCTCTCTACACACACACACAAATGGAATATTATTGAATTATTCTGCTAAATGGCATAAGCATAGCATATGAAAAAAATGAAAAACCAAAAACATTATACTTTGTAATGAGAACAATCAAGGAAATTGATTTTTTTTTCTACTACCAAAGGTATCCCCTCACCTTTTGGGTAAGGAACTAATCCATTTTGGAGTGCGTGACTGCCCCTCTCAAGTCTCAACAAGTGTCACTCCCAGGAATCGAACTTTTGACCTTTTGATCATCCTGAGGATCTAGCGAGGCCTTACATCACTAGACCAACGCCTTGTTCGTAATTATGGAAATTGAATGCATCGCATCCCACATGCCTTGACTTTTCACTTTACTACTACTTTTGACTAGGCACAATTAGTCTAGTAAAATTTAAGATATATCTAATTAAGATGTATGGCCAGCGGTAAGCCAGTAACATGTTAAGGACAAACCCTTGGAGTAGTCAGCAATATCCTTAGGAATGACTTCCCTCATTTTTACTTCAAACGATTTTTTTATCCCATGCCCTATCTGCAATGGTTAAGAAATAAAAACTTACCTTATGTACTACTTAATCATTTTCCTATGAGCGTTGATCTAGTGGTCTAAGGCCACACAAGATCCCATGTATAGTACTACGTTAAAGGTTCTATTCCTGAGCAATACTTGTTGGGAGAGACAACCACGTGCCCCGAAAGGGATTAATTCCTTACCGATAGGATGAAGGGATACTCTTGATTTTACCAACAACAAAAATAATCCTCCAATGGATAGCAAAAACTGTTATTCTAAATTGAAAAAGTTTCTACCTGGAATAGCTCTGAAGCTGCATTAACATTCCCTTCTTGGAGCTTGGCCATTGCCAATTCACGATTAGCACTTCTTTTTCTAAAAAAACCAAACAGCACAGACATCATATACTGAACAAAAAAGAGATTCAACACATGCAAAACAAAAGTATATCAGAAGAAACAAAAGATAATTTTCTTATTTAAAGCCTAAACTTGTCAAAGAAAAAACATGCCTGTGCCTCTCTTTCTCAGTTGCTGCCTTACAAGGAACATTGCCACCATCAAAAACAACAACCGGAGTTATCTTATAGTAACGAAGCATGTTAACCCGATGCATAAAGTATTCAATGTACCGCAATTTCCTTTCACTATCAGAATCCAAACAAAGCTCCATACTACATGAATAAGCTGAAAAAACCACAATGAAAACTTCAACTTCTAACTAAACAGAA
This sequence comes from Lupinus albus, assembly GCA_009771035.1. NCBI lineage: Eukaryota > Viridiplantae > Streptophyta > Magnoliopsida > Fabales > Fabaceae > Lupinus > Lupinus albus. The sequence continues at coordinate 3,232,962 of CM020022.1, read as the reverse complement.
ACCTTAATAACACACCCTTTTACACAATTTCAGTATTGTGCATTTCACATGAGAATCACTAAATCATAATTGCTCACTCATTGTTCAGTGGGTCCCACATAAATTCCACATGAAAAATCATGATTGCTCACTCACTCACTCATTGCAACATGAAAAACGAGTTAAACTAAACTACTAGAATCAAAATTGGATAATACTCACCACCCTTGTGAAGCCATGAATATGCATCAATACCCACCTGAAAAATGAGGAAAATGAACACACCCCAGATAAATTTTTAAAGTAAAAATCGAAACTTTAAATTGAATGAAGACTATTCTATTCTTACGCGTTTCCCAGCATACTTCTTGATATGGATAGGTTCAATGTAAGGCTTCATGAATCTCAGAAGATCCTTGATACCCATTTTGCTTAGGGTTTTTTTTTCTTCTTCTGGGTTTTGGGTTTTTTCGATTTTTCTATATAAAAGAATAAATTTGGGTTAAATAAATATGAAGACATAAAATGGCGGGAAAACAGAAGATGCAAAATCTAAGGAGGCAAAGGCAGTACAAGGAAATGAATGAAATAGTTAAGTACATGTTGATTACGGAAACTAAGATTTTACCTTCACTCTGTTTTAATAGATAATAAATTTGAATAAATAAGTTTTTTAAACTTATTTCACATTTTAATCATTAATTATAGGGAAATCCAATGATTTAAATCTATTCATTAATTCAAACTATTAAATTTTCCTAAAATTGATGGGTAAGATATGAAATAAGGGAATCTCCTTCCATTTTAATAATATTCCCTCTTTCTGATTAAAAAATGATAACACCAAAATATTAAGTGGATACTAAAACATGTCTTCCTATTGTATCATATAAATAGCATATCTAAGTATACAAAGGCAAATTTATATAGGTGTACTATAAAATTACAATCTTAGTATATTTTTTCTAATATTTATTATTTTTGTGTAAATTTTATAAACTCGATAATTCAATTTGAGTTTTTCTTTCATTTCTCACACATAAATTGCATAAGTTATGAGAGTTTTTTGTTTGTTCTCCCTCCTAAATCGATTTCAGGAGAAGGGAGAACAAACAAAAAACAAAAACTCCCATAGGGTAAGTGATTTATGTGAGAGGAATAAAAAAACTCCAAATGGTTTTTGCCAAGTTTGTAACATTTATACTAAAATGGTAAATATTAGAAAAAGTGCACCAAACCTATAATTTTACCATCAAATATGTAAATTTCAATGTTGTTGTGACCGGACCGGACCGGCCGGTCCAACCGGTCCAACTGTCACCCACTTGAGTAAACGGTCCTGTACATGTAGAAAACCGAAATTGGTTTCCAGCCGTTTTGGACCGTGGAAAATCCGGTCCAACCGGGTTAGATCGGGTAATACCGGAATAATCAGGTTGGTTAAACCGGCCGGGTTGGTAAAATTAAAAAAAAAAACAAAAGAAAATATAAAAAATGCACATATCTTATGCTTTTAATATTCTGTAATCGATTACGAGTATATTGTAATCGATTATATCATGTAAAATGCACATATCTGATTAGTTTATCAGCATGTAATCGATTACCATGATTGTGTAATCGATTACACTGTTTAAAAATGCAAATGATCTTAGTTTCATTTCATGCATGAGTTTTTCAAAGATCAGTATTATACATATTTTCTAATTATTATACATATTAATCTAACGTATATTCTAATTTGTAGGTATGGTTGAAGGACAAAATATTACTATTGATGGAGGGCTTAATTTAGACTTTTTTCCTCAAGAAGATGTAGATAGTTACACTCAAAGTACATCTTTAACCAACAATGTAAACTTAGGATCTAACCAAGACAATGATACATTGATGGATTAGAATGTTTACTCTCTAAATGAGATGTGTTTTGATTTATTGCTCTAATTATGTAAGACTTAAACTTTGATGCACTTTTATTTTGATTTATGTGTGCAAAGTTATTCACTTATTTTAATTAATTATATAATATATATATATAATTATATATGATATTATATTGTCGTCCGGTCCGACCAGACGGCTTAACCGGTTAAAACCTATACAAGACCTCCTCCGATTTAATGTCCGGCTTGGGTTTCACAACATTGGTAAATTTGCCATAATATATACCATTGAAGCATTTGAAAGATAAAAATAAGGATTAAAGTCTTCATTTTTTTAATAAACTCTATTATTATTTTCTATTTCTTTTTCACTTTTTAATGAGCTCACTCATGAGCCATCCCATCTCTCTCATTTGTGAAGGTGGGTCAAGTTAAGTTGGTTAAATATAGGTTTGTCATTTTTTGTGAGACAACAGAACATCTTTTCAACTTGTATATAGTGAGCTTCTATGAGTTGGATTTAAAGATGGCAAAATGTGTTGTCATATCTATTTTTCGTGTGGGCCAGTAAAATTTAAGTGGGCATAGACATTCATGTATTTGTTAACGAACAACATTTTATGTTGTATTCGTTTTAAAATGGGCTAACGAACATAGAAACTGTCCACTAACATTATCCAATATTATCTATAGGTTTGATGGGCAAACAAAAGTTCATTTATCAAATACACATTTATAAATTACTAAAATTCATTTATCAAATACTAATACTAATCCAAATCTATCTATATATTTACTAAATAAGCCATATCTCTCGAATTAGCTGACACATGTTAAAATGATATTTAACCTAATAACAAATATCATATTATTAATATTGTATAAGATTATCAAAACAATCATACAATACTTCAACCAATAGTAAAAACAAAAAAAACAAAAGTAAAGAGTAAAAATAAGACTTCGAACATAAAAGAAACAATGAAATATACACTAAACTTGAGTCATCTCCCAATTTATATTAAGTATTGAAAACTAATCCCACCTTATAGGAGACCCACACTATGCTAGTTAATTTTATTTTAGATTTGTAATGTTAATACACTGCAACATAAAACCACCAAGTCCGATCCATTTTAATGCACAACTTGTATAATTTGGGTATGTTATTCAACATAAAATCCAATATTGATAATACTAATCACATTATAAATGCTAGTAATACAAGTGACCTATTAGAGGATGACACATGTACATTTTTATTTACTTTCAAGGTCAAAAAATGTATGATTCTTTGAAAGTAAACAAAAAAGTTCATGTATCATTATCTAATATGTCACCTATACCACTAGCACGTATGATCATTTACCTAAGTTTTGTCTTATACCTTATTCATGTTAATCAAAAAATTATAAACCTTTTCCTCATTATCTGAACCGGTTTTTCCTCTTGTAAAAAACCCTAAACCGGGTAATTTTCCTTATCTCATATTAAACACCCTACCTATATAAACCCTAACTTTCAACATTCTTCACTACCCTCACTCTCGCATCTCTCACCGGAACCCTAAAAGAAGAAGAAAATATGGCTGAGGGACTCGTTCTCCGCGGTACCTTACGCGCCCACACCGACGAAGTAACCGCAATCGCCACCCCAATCGATAACTCTGACATGATCGTCTCCTCCTCCCGCGACAAATCCATCGTCGTCTGGCACCTTACCAAGGAGGACCGAACCTACGGTGTCCCCCGCCGCCGTCTCACCGGCCACTCTCATTTCGTCCAGGATGTTGTCCTCTCATCTGACGGTCAATTCGCACTCTCTGGCTCCTGGGACGGTGAACTCCGCCTGTGGGATCTTGCCTCCGGCGTCTCCACTCGCCGCTTCGTTGGACACAATAAGGATGTGCTTTCTGTTGCTTTCTCGGTTGATAACCGTCAGATCGTGTCGGCTTCTCGTGACCGTACGATTAAGCTGTGGAACACTCTTGGTGAGTGTAAGTATACTATATCTGATGGTGCTGATGGACATAATGATTGGGTTTCGTGTGTGAGGTTCAGTCCCAATAACCTTCAGCCAACCATTGTTTCTGCCTCTTGGGATAAGTAAGTTATTTTATTTTCTATTTTCAATTTATGATACATGTTAAGAAATTTTAGGTTTAATTTACTTTTTTGGTCTTTGAAAATATCATTTTTGTTGTTGGATCAAGTCCCTTTAAATCACACTTAAAATCTTTAAATGTGAACGTTTCATTAACCTATTATGTTTGTAACTGATGAGTGATGATTATCAGATGAATCTGAAGTTATTTATGTTTAGATATGCTTAAAATTATCTATTTCACATGGATTATGTAAAAGAATTGTTTTATAGGGTAAACCGCAAGAAAAAGTGTGTAAAGTTTTATAAACTAATATTTGTGTGTAGGAGTGAAATTGAAATTATGTGTTTGGTTTCAATATAATCTTACAATTCTTTTTAAATAACGGTTTGTTTTGGAGGAAGAGTTTTGGCTTCGGAGGGGAAGTTTAAAACTTTATATCCATTTATGAAATAACTCCCAAACTTTAAAGCACAATTTTAACTCCATTACTCCCCCTCTATTCCATCCAAACGTATCACAAACTTGAAGCTTCTATTTCCCTTCTAGAATCCTAAAAATCATTAAGCATAGCCTAAAAATCTAAGCATCATAGGTTGTTCAAAATATCTAAAGATGGCCTAAAAAATTTTAGGTTGTTCGAAATAAGCTGTTTCAAATAAAATTTGGGGACATTCCTGCTCATTAGTTCTACTAGGGACTAGTTTTGGACCAGGATTTGAGATTGTCAGGGAAGTTATGATTTTTAATTTCAAGGACTAAGTAAGGGTTCATTGTTTCCTGGGGAACTATTTGTGTAATTACACCATTATTTGTTTTGAAATCAGCATTGGTACACACTATTTACCAATCAAACTCTATCATTTCCTCCATTCGCCAATTAATTCCAGTTTGATTTTTCTTATTTATATTGTCTATGTGGTTCATTTGAAACAATAGGACTGTGAAGGTTTGGAACTTGGCGAATTGCAAGCTGAGGAACACCCTAGCAGGACACAATGGGTATGTGAACACTGTGGCAGTTTCACCTGATGGGTCGCTTTGTGCCAGCGGTGGTAAAGATGGGGTGATTTTGCTGTGGGATTTGGCAGAAGGGAAGAAGCTGTATTCACTTGATGCAGGTTCTATTATTCATTCTTTGTGCTTCAGTCCTAATAAGTACTGGCTCTGTGCTGCTACAGAGCAGGGTATTAAGATATGGGATTTGGAGAGCAAGAGCATTGTGGAGGATCTGAAGGTTGATCTTAAGTCCGAAGCTGAAGCCACTACTGGTGGAATTGCAAACAAAAAGAAGGTAAATTGTTTTTCATAATCCCTTTTTTCCATTAAGTTATTGATAATTAATATTGATTGTTGAATGGATAATGATTAGCAATTTTGGTGATTAACAATTTTGTATGTTACTAATTTGAGTGTTTTATAAATTGTGGATAAATGGTACGGTGTGAGTGAATTCACCCGATCATTTTCCATTGAATGTGAAATTGGGAGTTCAACTGTTCTCATTGAAGGACCATTGTGTCAACTCATAGTCTTAGTTGATGTAGCCTATTGGAACAAACTGTTGTGATTCTACAGGGGTAGTGCTGATGATGATCTCCTATTTGTTCTCATTTTATGAATTAATGCATGAATATCTATTACTGGTGTGATCTTATGATGTTTCAAACCTACTCATTGCATGAAGTTGTTGACTTGTTTTTTGTGTTTTGCACAAATATGTGTCGTTCCTATTCATTTGTCACTGTTTTGCAGGTTATCTACTGCACAAGTTTGAACTGGAGCGCCGATGGAAGCACATTGTTCAGTGGTTACACTGATGGTGTGATCAGAGTTTGGGGGATTGGGCGAGGCTTCTAAGTAATTCTCGAATGCGATTATCTGTTTTAATTTGAGACAAAGCTAGTAAATTTTTACATGTTTAACTGGCAAAAAGTTATGAATTTGCTTCTGGAATATTTTTTGGTTTCAATTTTGTTATGTTGGAGTGATAATGGCTTTTTGGGGCCTTTTATTTTTTTCATCTACTAGTATTGATTTTGATTATTAATCATCATATGGTTGTTTCCAATTCAATTTTATTAATCTGATTATTTTTTATTTTATATATAATGTCTTTCTCATCTTATTATTATATTTATGAGAAATAACAATTCTTTCTCTAAATCTTCTTAAGAGATTATAAGAGAATTTCTCTTTAGCAAACTTGAAGGAGCAGATCTATTTGTCTCTGTAAGATGTTTCTTAACTTTGAACCACAAAAGAATCTAAATCTTCAATTGATTGACCTCGATACCTTTGTTTTTGGCAGATGTAGTTGCTAATACATTAATTTTGGCAGCGAACACTAAAGTTGTATCAATGATATTTTCAAATGATATTTTTCAAAATTCATTGTACCCATAAATCTGCAAGCTCCAAGGTCTCCACTTGAACTTTTTTTCTCATATTTTGATGTGCCCCACGTTTGATACACGGATACAAATTTGTGCCACATGACCAGAATAGAGATAGTAAAATAGTGTTATTGAATAGATATCATATCACTAAGAATGATGTAGAATCTCTAAGTATTCACAAAGCTTAAACTCTTCCTCACTTCCCTCCCTCCTTTTGGTTACAACTCATACTTCTTACTCTCCCTCTTTACCTATTTATAATCTACCCCCTCAACTAACAACTACATAGTCATAACAGTACATAACTGCTATGTATTAATATTTATATTGTTTTACTATTTATTATTTCAGTGCCTAACATTGTGCAAATATCATAACATGGTAACTACCTAACATGATTAACATGAGAGTGGACATGTTTATTCCTTTGCTAGTTTGATGTCTGGATTTCTCATGGTTTTGAGCCACATTTCAGCCATGACTCTTGAGGAAATGCTCCATAATATGTCTCTCCCTTTTACCAATGCATGCTTACCTCTCTTCCTAGCCTTTCCAAACCCATATTCAATTAACCAATGCATTGCAGTTAGCCTTAGTTTCTCATTTTCCCATCTATTCTTATTTGCAGTTGTTGTACCATTCCTAACCTTGAAACCTGCCACATGCATGCTTGTTACTTTGAACCTCTTCTCGTCATCATCATCATATTTATAATTGTAACCGCTCCCCTTTGTGTCTGCACTTTTTGCATCAACAAGCACCACGATAGGACCTCCAACTGCTTCATAGCTTCTTATTGGATCCCTCAGTTGGACAACAAATATTAGTGTGATATTTGATGGTTCAATATCAGAACTTGCAGTGTTGATGTTATTGTAGCCTTGGTATTTGATCCAATCCTCAAGTGAAATAGCAGAACTCAACATATCTTTATCATTGCTTTCTGCTTCTGAGATCAGTTCAGAAACATCAAATGGAGCTTCTTCCTCAGCCATGTCAGCTTGAATTTTCAAGGCCTCAACTACCATGAACTCAATCTTCTGCATTGTAAAAGCTAGAATTTCCTCTACAGTAAGTGGTTCTTCATCCACATTCCAAAATCCTGTAGAAATCCTCTCTTTCCTTCCTGAACTCATTGCATTTCCCATGCCTTTCAAGGCAGAAACGATGCGAGCAGCGCTAGAACTGGCTCCTTCCTTGTTCCTACCTTTTATGATGGCAGAAGCTATGCCTTCAAAAGCAATCTGTTCTGCAGTTTTACCTATCAGTTCATCTATCGGCATTAGGGCAAAAATTTGAGAGCTTAGTTCCTCAAGACCAACACCAGCCAATTTCTGAAACAACTCTAACCCACTCCGGGATTGATGTGATGCCAATAATAAAGGCTTTGACATCTGCATTGCTAGCTTTGGAGTATCATTTCTATCCACAACATCATCTGAAGGATTCATTGATGCCAAGTAGCCTCCATCCCTTGTTTGAACAACACAGCCTAAGCCCTTTCCAAGATCAGGTAGATACACTTTTGATTCTCCATCGGCAGAAACATGATCATGTGATTCAAGTTGTAAAGATGGGATTTCAGATTTGTTGATTTTGTATCCTCTAATCTCTTGATCCTTAAGCATCTGAAGAAACTCCCTCGTCACAGTTTCTTCATCAGAATCCAACCTTTGTGATTTTGTTTCCATTGTTATTATGGACTCATCGTCTACTCCAATCATAGAATCAAAAGCCTTTATCTGCTGTGAAATTGAATCAAGCTCGGTTATTCTAGAAATTAGGTGCAATTGATCATGCACTATGTCCTTGACAATCTCACTTGAAGATGACTTAACTACAAAAAAAGACTTCTCAGATTCTTCCTCTTCATATTCTTTCTTCCCTTCAACCTCAACTCCTTTATCCAGAATCTCAAAAACTGGAAAATCAAATTCTTCCACTTTTTCTTTTCCAGCATCAAGTTTTTTAGTAGTTAGATAGGAATCCTGAACTGGGCTTTGATCATCAAGATTCAAATCATTCATACCTTGAAAATCCCTTGTTGACCATGTCTGTGAAGGAGTCCAAGCATCATTTTTGCTTGTTATTCTTGCACTAGGCACACTGAATGATGTCTTGGATTGTTTTCTAGCAAATGAAGATGTAAGACTTCTGAACTTGCTAGACTTCAAATTCTCTTCCTGGTTATATGTTTCAAATCCTCCACCTTTCTCTAGGATTTGGAAACCCAGCTTCAGAACTAGTACCCCTCCTTTTGCCTTTCCAGATAAGCTAAAGTTTGTGTCCCACTGGCGAACCGGCATGCGTTGCTGGTTATCCTCAATGGATTTTTGAATCAACCGGCTTAAGTCCACATAGCTTCTTCCAAAATTAAGCTCTTTAGCATCAACCGAAAGAAGGTATATCGAAAAGGGTCTTGGCTCAAATTTAAGCTGCTTCCCACCACTGCCATGTTTACAATAAACATAGCACCTTATGAAAAGGGTCTCTTCAAAATCTGCCACTCCTTGAGCAGCCCTTGATGGCATTGTCTGCACAGCACCATCTCTTGTCTCCTTCTTTCTAACACAAACAGCAAGCCTGAGTCCATTCATTGATGAAGGAAGGCCTTGAGCAGTTAACACTTCAACAGAAAACAAACAACTTAGTTTCTGCTTTCCAATATGAGAAAGTGCCCTTATAGGTTTCCAGTTCCAAATCCTTCTCTTGTCACCTGAAGTTGATGTGTCATCAAACTTCTTGATATCTGGCTGAGTCATTGGTGTATTAGTATCTTCTAACTTTGGCCTTGATCTCCATGGAGTCAAGGACATTCGACGCGATCGAGTTTTGTTATGAACTTTAGTAGTATCTGTGTCTTTGTCATCTTCTGTAGTTATGAGGAAAGGAACTGAGGTTCTTGGAATAGTAAGGGAAGCTGTTCTTCTCGCTGTAGTGGCGGTGTGTGAGTGATAAAGGGTTTCGGTTAGAGCCTCTAGTTCTTCAAGGAGCCGAACATTGGAATTTCTCTTGGTAGAGTCATCAGTTGCCATTTGTAGAGAACGAAATTTTTATGGAAACAATCTTTGATGTATATGATGCTATAAAGATGATGAGAGAGTTTTGGGATAAGGAAAAGGAAGAAGGTATAAGATGCTAGAAATGCTTTGATGGTTGGCTAATTTGAGGTGCAAGGACTATGCTATAAATGATGATGAAGTAGTGAACTTGCTGGTACTTTGTGAACCAAGAAAATGTGGTGAAGTGTATCTGTGTTCAATAAAAGGAGTATTAATGATGATTAAGTAGTGAAGTTGCTGGTACTTTCTGAACCAAGAATGATGAAGTGTAGTTGTGGTGAATAAAACATGAACGAAGACATTACATGGTGCCTTGGTTTGCAAGTCAGATTTGAAAACTGATAGGCAAAAGTGGTCCTATCAAACTTAATTTTGGTTTCTACTTGTCAGATAACGGTGGCAATTGATAGCTGAAACCTGAAAAGTCTTATATAACCTCTGCACTTGTGACAAATTTCTATTGTCATAGGGAGGTAGGGTAAATGTGTAATGAGATTTTGGTGCAGCGGAAACAATCTTTGTGAGCGTTGGCCGCAAACAATCAAATAAAAAGTATAAGAATAGACATGTGAGTAGAAAATAAGAGAATTTGTTATGACTGATTGTGCTTTGAGTGGCTACAAATGTATTATTAGAGAATATAATTACAAGTTATTGCACACGGTTAAAAGCCCATGTGATGCTTCTAATTGATGCAAGTTATAATAAGGAACTTTAGTCCAAAATATAATATTGGTTTTTCTTTTCATTCTTATACTAGGCAAAAGACAATGTGAGACTTCTTACGATTTCAAGCGTCAAAAGAATTTTCACCTTAATTGAAATAGATAAAGATATAGTTACCTACCATATTTAGTTTACTAATTTTTCAGGAAAGATGCATGATGTACTATTGAACTTGCAATATATTAGAATTTGGTAAGCCTTCAGATTTTGGCTAGGTGGAGGAAAGTTTTATGATAATTACTTTGTAGTCAAACATACAGGTGAGGTTGGATTGAGTTGTTGTAGATAATTGCTAGGTTATGGTGCAACCATGTAAGCATGTACCCTTTACCAATTAAGTATGGATGGAAAAGTTGAAGTCAAAGAAAAAAGGGAACTAGCTAGGCCCACCAATCAAATGCACGTTTATATACCCAAAAATGCTTATTTTTAACTGCCAATATTTAGTAGCACCAAGTCGCAACCTTACGCAGTTATGCTCGTACTTGAAGAGACTGTTTTCAGAATTTCATATTAACTACTAGAACTACTTCTAAAGTAACAATTTCTAATTTTCAACAAATGTAAACTCCATAAAAAGAAATGAAGAATACAAAAAGGAACAACCATAAACAAATGTTTTATGTAAATATAACAACATTTTATAACTTGATATTTTACACACTCTTCTAATTCCAATTTCATCATTTTATAACAACTTGTCATTAATAATACCACCACATTATGAACTCATCAATATGTAAGTTATCATACCCAACAATCAGTTTTATCTAATAAGAAAATGGGACCAATGATATTTTTATCACAACTGTTGATTACATTAACACACAGAACCATATCATTGATATTTGAAACTTCTGCACATAGGTAGTCCAACCATTACACACATATGACATACTAAATTGGTCAAACACCATATGAAAGCAAACTCCAATGATAACAACAATATCAACCATTACAATTATTTCATAGTACTTGTTTATATATATATATAGTCGCATAACCAAAAATCGGGGTGTGACAGTTGACAGGACACTTTATCGGCTGCTAAGGAGCGCATGTAATTGATGCCAAAGCAGAAATAATCAACCACCTTTTCTCTTGGTGGAATGCAATCTTTGAGAGGTGAAATCTGATTGAAATTCTGCTTCCATTCATGAAGAGATGGGAACTTCTCATCATTGAGTATTTCTATATCTCCAAGTTCTTCTAAAACATTAAGCCAAATGAGTTATCCAACCAGCTACAATATCAATATATCCTATCTTATCTCCACCAAAAAATTTATTCCCTTGAATATGGTTCTCAAGCAATCACACACTGTTTCCAATAAAATAAGTCTATATCAAACAGCTAGTGTTTGATGAATTTATCTACCAAATTGTACATTAAATTTTCATAATGTTGTGACAGCTAGGAATTAAATGTGGCTTCTAAGTATTTATGTTGGTAAATAAGCTCCAGATTATAGAGGAATGGGCTGAATGTGAATTATATAAAAATTAAAAAGGATTCATAAAATAAATGCAAGGGTGAGGATAAGTCCTAATTTCTTATAGGAAATTTCACCCAATCTACAAAGCCCAAATAACCCATGTCAATATAAGTGGACAAAAATTTGTTACCCACAAATATATCTCACTGTACATACACTAGCCTAATGGCGTAAGACCCTACCGAATCTCATATATCATACTAGGTTAAAAGTCAAATATTTGATTCTTAGAAGCAATATTTGTCAGGAGAGTCAACCACTCACCATGTTTCATCAATATACTTAAGTATGATAAGTGATTCAGTAGATTTATACAACATGTGATATCTTAAAAAGTTATATCATCTATATTAAGAAGAGTTAATGATTATGATTGAATATTTATGATAAATGATGCATAAAATAACAATATAAAATCTTGTGCATTGTCTATACATTTTTTCTCTTATTCCATTATACATGTGGTTTCTTATAAAGAATAAAGTCTAATTTTTACTAAATGACTAATTAAATTGAATAATTTATCATAAATTATGGAAGAGTGTAATATCTACGTAGTGTCAATTCATCATATACTATTCATTTGTATTACTTTTTTTTTTTTTGTAAAGAATAAATGGTAAATAAACATTATATGATATAGTAATCAACATAAAATCTTTAAGATATCATTACATGTACACATGTCCACATGTTATGACAAAATTAAACAAGATAAGATCACATGATAACATTATTAGAATTATATTTGTATTTCTCTGACTTAGCAGCATCTAATTAGCAACATTTTGTATTAGTTGTATGAGAAAGTCAAAGGAATTTAGTTCCTCTTCTTTTAGTAAATAATATGACATGGTTATGTTGATAAATTAATTTAGATTCTCTTATTTAATATGACATGGTTATGTTGATAAATTAATTTAGCTTCTCTTATTTAATATTCATTTCGTTTCAAAACAATTGCCCATTTATTGAATAAAAAATTGTTTTAAAATAGTCAACTTATAATTTCAAAATAGGAAACCAAATATTAACTTTTCCAAATTTTAATGAAATTAATTTTATTTCTTGGTATTTATCATCTTTTATTTTGAAAAGGATATATATAAAAACAATTATAATTATAATACCAACAAGAGATTGATCAAGTGAGGTAAGGTTTCATTAGATCTCCAGCCTCCACGATGATCAAAATGTCAAATATTCGATTCCTAGAAACGACATTTATTGTGAGGGACAATCACTCACTCCGAAAGAAATTATTTATTTATCCAAAATGTGAGATAAAACCCTTACTAATACCAGAAAACAATTATAATTATAATAGTGAGTCATCACTTATTTGTATAGGACCTATTAATTTATGTATTTCACCTTATTAACACACTCACTACCATAAAAAGATGTTATTTTCTCCAAGTCAAAGTAACCCTCTACAACCAACATTAATCAACGTTTTCTAGTTAAATGAAATTATAAATCTATTTTTATTTAAACTTAATATGTATGAATTGTGAATGTAAATATTTATACTAAGTTAATACATCATCCAATATTTGATATTCTATTTGTTCACTAAAATGTTGGAGTTTGGATTCTTTTCCGCCACTGGAGTTTGGGTTGAATTAATTAACCATCATAATAAAATCATAATACACTTTTTCTCAAAGTAGTAATTATTTTGTTAAATAAAAGGCAGTAATTATTTGATCAAAAGTAAAAACGTTATGAAAAAATAACCAACAATTTGGAAGGTGAATACGTTAACCTCTAGATATTTCTTGAAAATTGTGTCATGTTTATTTGGGGAGACACCATGATTAACTCACAAAATTGCTTTTAGACATGCTCTATTTGACATGATTAGTACCATATATATAAATAACTTATAAGTTATTTGAAAGTTATAAGCTGAAAATTGAAAGTTGATAAAATAATTGATTGAATCAAAATAACCTTATTATATGATTAGCTTATAAAACAAGTGAGTGGGTGACAATATCATTTACAAACATATGAGGCCACAATTTATTAAACAAATCACTTTGCCATGGTACACCATACAGTCACAACCTAATATTCTCGGTCTAAAAATGTGTGTCACTTCATATATCTCTTATTTTTTATTAGTCAAAAAATATAAAATTAATATATATTTAATTCTTATTTTACTTTTCTGACCAATGAGATACATGAAGTGAAACAAACTTTGGGATAAAAGATGTGACCCCATTTCCTAGTTCTATTATATAGCTGACCTTACCCAGTGTGATGAAAGCTTGATTGTTCATTTATATAAAAGCACTGGAATGAATTGAAATGTATGCCATAATTATGGGTTTTTATATTAAAAAAACTCCTCAAAGTACATTATATTAAGTTCTTTATAAAAATTCATTTTTCTACAAAATAATTAAAGTGAGTGATTGTATGCTTACAATAGAGAAAGGAAATGGGATATTTTAAACCTTATACTTGAACTGTTAGCTTTATCTCACTTTGTTGCCAAAGTGCTATCCATGTTAGAGGAAGAAGATAGCTTCCTAAAAGACATCATCTCACAATGCACTCTCTATAAGTACAATGCATGAGATTGTTCATGGTGTTTATCAATCTCTTCACTATGCTCCTTACATTGTGCAATTTGGAAATTACAATTGAACATTTTGCATGATTTGTTAATCTCTAGTGGGAAGCTCTTTAAATGTGGTTTCTCATAGTCTTAACATTGTCCAAGATAAGAATGGCAACAGGGCGGGGTCGGGTTTGTGCTCACCCAACCCCGAACCCGAAATCCAAAACCTGAACCCAAATTAAGCGGGGTTGAAAACAATGATACCATTACCGAAACCGTTGGATTTCGGGTAACCCGAACCCGAAAAAAACTCGAACTAAACATATATTTTTTTTGTATATATAGCTTATATAGATATATAGCTTAGATGTAAAGTGAGTGATTGTATGCTCACATCGGGTTTTCCCCGTTAAATTCGGGTTGAGTTCGGGCGGATATTCGCAGATTCGATTTTCGTTGCCATCCCTAGTCCAAGATGTATGGATTTTTCTGAAAGCATAATACACTTACTAAGGGACTGCATTGTTGTATATGACCTTTGGAACCCATGCATCAACTCTTTGGATAGAATTGTCTTTGCTAGGATGCTTGGTTCAAATTCAATTTATGCAATCCTCTTCAAGTCAATGAAAGATTTGATTGAGGCGTTGCTAGTTGGTGGTCATGGAAAGATAAAAGTAACTTGTGTTTGAAGGTAAGTGTGAGCTTCCTGAAAACTTGTTCTTCATCAATTGTTATACTCCACAAATAAATAGTTCAATAAGGTAGTAGTATAGCTTGTACCCTTCTCATAATCGCCATGCTAATACGTGAGATTAGAGCTCTTTATTGCCATTTCATGTTAGGTCTTTAGTGTTTTTACCCACATAAAATTGGCCCAACCACAAGACAAAGCATTGGAAGATCAAAATTAGAGACCCAAAAATACTCTAGACCAAGACAAGTCCATAAAGGCCTAAAAAGATTCATACCCAACCAATAAGATACTTAAGAAGAAAGGAACCTCAAGGTGGAATCAAGGAGCTGACTTAGACACATTCCCACATGCTTAGAGTTACCATAAGCTGAGGCATAATCCTACTACAAATTGATAGAGGGACAGGACAAGATATTGGCCTCAACCATGACATTATTGGATCTTCCTTCACCATTCCAAAATCAATATAAATAGATGAGATATTTCATATATCATCACTTACCTCTCACTTCTTCATATATCTCTATATGCTGGATTAGACTGCGACTAAAGAGTCTCCAACCACCGGTAAGTTCTATTGTTACAGGAGTATGAGATGAGTGGAGAGCCACAAGTGAGACACAATGTCTTGAATCAAAACCTTAAATCATTGTCATTTTTCATTTATAAACAATTTCACTCATCCCTTACATCCAACATGAGATTTCACACTTGAATATACACAACATACACTACTCCATATAAATACTGCTTTGAGGATGAAAATCTATTTTCAAGGACTCACCTAAGACACTCCAAGGTTGGATCATCCTCTCTTCTGGCTATTTCAACATCTCAAATACCTATTTCATTTTGATATACTCCATAATCAACATTGGTCTAAAAAAACATATGATGCAATGATATTCTTCTATAAGGTGTTTTCTCTAATTGATAATAAAAAATCACAATATAATTAATCTTTTTGATTACATAATAAACCTTAAGCACATTTATAGTAGCAAACAAAGATGATATATGTAAGAAAATATCACCATGTTTATTGGATGAATCAAATTCTAATAAGTAATATAAAATATCAGTTTTATATTTTTGATGTAATGTCCATTATGTAGTTAGGAGGCTAAATAGGTAATAACGTGTAGCCGTTGTGACTTCTTGAATCTCTATCTCTGTTTTACGATCCCATTCTTGGTTTTTGAGGTTTCACACTTTCACCAATCACAACCAAAAACTCAAACTTTCTTTCTATTTGATGGGGTTTCTCCAAACCCTTCCTAAACCCTAATCACCTACACGATCACACACTTCAACGTTATTTTTTTCATCTGAATTTTAACTAAAATTGAATTTGTACCAAATTTCCCTTTTCAAACCCTAACCATTCTTGGATGATCCTAATTGTAAATTCTCAATTTTGGAGCTGAGTTTCAGTTATAATTGATTGTTTTAACACCAACTTTTGTGATTAAATGGCGGAACTTGATCTATCGAAGAAAGTAGCCGATAGGTATCTGAAGCGCGAGGTTCTTGGTGAAGGTACCTATGGAGTCGTTTACAAAGCCATTGATACTGAGGTACTGTTATTATTTTATATAAAAATGAACAACTTTATGTGCGTTTTCAGTGATTTTTTTTGTGTTCTGAGAATTGGGTCTGTGAATAAAATTTGGTACCCGGAACAGAAGTTTCAATTTTATAAAAAAATGAACAAATTTATGTGGGTTTTCAGTGAAATTTTTTCTATGTTCTGAGAATTGGGTATGATGTGAATAAAATTTTGAACTTGGAAAAGAAGTTTCAATCTTTATTGTTAACATGGGGTTAAGAAAATCAGTGAATAAGAGGAGAAAAAACTTCATATGGAATCTCACGCAATGTGGATACTCCGATACTGAATGTAACATTTATATGACTTTCAAGTTGTTTAAGCATGGGTTTGCTGAAGTTTTGCCATGCTCTTCTTATAATTTGCAATGGAGAGTTTCAATATCATTTTTTATATTTGTGATTATTTGATTGTATAATGACTATAATCTATAATGGAAACATGCATGCGTACATGTCTTGGTAACTGGCCTTATATTAGTACTGTTATTGTCTAGTGATTTTTATGAAGATGTTTTCATTGCATGAACAGACAGGACAGACGGTTGCAATTAAGAAAATTCGGCTTGGCAAACAGAAAGAAGGGGTGAATTTTACAGCTCTTAGAGAAATTAAACTCCTTAAAGAGCTTAAATATCCATATATAATTGAGTTGATTGATGCCTTCCCACATAAAGGGAATTTGCATCTTGTGTTTGAATTCATGGAGACGGATCTCGAAGCTGTCATACGAGATCGAAATATTTTTCTTTCGCCAGGCGATATAAAATCTTTCCTTCAAATGACGCTAAAAGGTCTTGCATTTTGCCACAAGAAATGGGTTTTGCATAGGTAGATCATGTTGCTGAGTTGGTAATTTCAAAACTGCTAATTGCTTTTAGTGCCAAGCTCAAAAGTTTGCTTGTGTATTTTCAGGGATATGAAGCCAAATAACTTGTTGATAGGATCTGATGGACAACTGAAACTTGCAGATTTTGGTTTAGCACGAATATTTGGAAGCCCAGACCGCAGGTTCACTCATCAGGTTTGATTCTTTATGTATAAGCTGTGAATCCCTTTGATAATGTGGGAGTTAGCGCTTAGAGGACTTTGAAAATGAACTCATTTCTTTTACCCAAGCTCAGCATTCTAAGTGAACTGTGAATTTAAACTCAAACCATTCTTTTAATCATCCTACTTTCTTCAGATTCTTTTGCAATAAAACTAGCAAATTTTCCTGAAATATAGATGTTTAGAATTTGAAAAACTGGAAAGGGATGCACCTTAGATTTTTTATAGTCATGTTTGACTCATGGTGTTTTAGTTCGAATTTACACGTAACATATTTAACTCATTGGATTTTATCTTGAAATCTTCATTATTATTGCCTGGTGTTGGCCCAAAACTTTAATAAAAACCGGGGAGGAAAATAAAATTCTGGATAGGTAAAAGTGCACTAAGTTTTGATGCACGTTTCTAAGATAGTGGTTCTCTAAAGAGTGGATTACATTCTGTTGAAGCAATAGCTGCTACTCACTAACTTCTATGGAATAAAAATGTTTCGTCTGGAGCCTTGTCTTCCTTTCAGATTAATTGTATTTGTTTCCAGATATCAGCTTCTGCATATTATTAAACAAAATGTGTTTCGTCCTTATGTTTTCCTTTGGCACTTTATGTTAATGGATCTACACACTTGACACTTGTACTTGAATAGGTATTTGCTCGATGGTACAGAGCACCTGAGCTATTATTTGGTACCAAGCAGTATGGTTCAGGGGTTGATGTTTGGGCTGCAGCTTGTATATTTGCTGAACTGCTTCTTCGTCGACCCTTTCTGCAGGTAAACCAAGATTGTCATAGTGGCTAGGTTATTTATAGCAAATCATAACTGATTGATATTCTGGATTAGATTTAGCGTACAGTTGACCATTTATTGGCCATTTTAAGCATTCAACTTTCTTTAAAAAATTGAGACAAATCATTTAACTTTACCATCTAGTTCAATTGGCAGTCTAAATGAACCCTTCGAAGCTGTTGTCTGAACTGATA
Source organism: Lupinus albus (assembly GCA_009771035.1). Taxonomy (NCBI): domain Eukaryota; kingdom Viridiplantae; phylum Streptophyta; class Magnoliopsida; order Fabales; family Fabaceae; genus Lupinus; species Lupinus albus. The sequence continues at coordinate 3,214,406 of CM020022.1, read as the reverse complement.
TTAGCTCAGAAGCTGTTGGCTATGTGTTTATAGACATTATTGACTATGAATTTTGGCTTCCATGTTCTTCCTGTTCTACTACTTTTTATGTAGCTGTTCTTTTAAAATTTCGAAGTGTGTAGATGCCATCTATTGCATTGGTTGATTTTGTTCATCTGTTTGTGCTTGGGTATCCTTCTTCTGGGTATTTTCCTGACTTTGTTTTAAACATTTGTTAGGGTTCAAGTGATATCGATCAATTAGGAAAGATTTTTGCAGCACTTGGAACTCCATCACCTTCTCAGTGGCCTGATATGGTATACCTTCCTGATTATGTTGAATACCAGTATGTTCCCGCCCCTCCTTTGCGCTCCTTATTTCCAGTGGCAAGTGATGATGCTTTAGATTTGTTGTCAAAGATGTTTACGTATGATCCAAAAGTTAGAATTTCAGCACAGCAGGCATTAGAGCACAGGTATTTGTCTTAAACATTCTGTTAGGAAAATAATTGCTTTCTCTCCTTTCTTTTCTCCCTAATTTAGTCTCTCCCCTTCCACTTTAGGTACTTTACTTCTGCACCTCTGCCCACAGATCCAGATAAGCTTCCGAGACCTGCCCCGAAGAGAGAACCTAAGGCTTCAGATTTTGATTCACATGAGGGTCCTACTGTCCTGTCACCACCAAGAAAGTCTAGGAGAGTGATGCCAGGGCGTGATGGGTTTGAAGGCAACTCTTTGCAAAGAGATAAGGTTGAGGACAATGTTGGTAATTCCAGACAGTCAGCTGGTGATAATACAGGCAAGAATGATCCAGCACCAATGTCACTAGATTTTTCTGTCTTTGGATTAAAACCTCCAAATAGACCTACAATTAACAGGTAAAACAACATTTTATCATCTGATCATTTCAAAGTGGCCTAAAGCCAAATAGTTTGTAACTTAACTCCGTCAAATTATAATGTAGACAATATGGTAGCGCATTGGTACTTCAGCTTGCATAATGAACCCTAATCCTTTTACTGATGTGATTGAGGTTGGAAGTAAATAAGCATCCCTTTACACACACATGTGTGTATATATATGCCATATTGGGTGAGGGGAAAATGTTTATTGGGAGGGATAAGAGGAGTAAATCTCGATCTGTCGATAATTGAATCCTGGCCATGTAGTTTTGTATGTTTTATATATTCGAAGTTCATGACTAATTTTTTGAAAGCATGCTGGGTAACATTTGGAACATATTGCTATTTAGATGGTGGAGCTCTAGATAGCAACAACACTATTAGACAGTGTACTATAGTTATAAGCTGTGCTGCTTATGGGGCAATTTACACCAAAGTTTTGGAACCACGTTGATTGACAATTTTTCATGTTTAAACATAACTAGGAATCTAGGATTTCACAGTGAGATCAAATTTGTTCTAGGTGTTTAATATGCTTATTTCTGTGATGAATTTATTATGCCTTATAGGCAAATGGAGATATATATAGTACATTTTCATCTTTTTGATATAGTTGAATAATGGAAGAATGTGTCAGATGCTTGTCGAGTTCTTCCCCTCAAAATGTAAACAATGTTATCTAACTTGGTTCCTTTTTGTTCTGCAGTGCTGACAGATCACATTTAAAAAGAAAATTAGATCTAGAATTCCAGCAGCCAGAATGAATATTCTATGACCAGTGCATCAGTAAAGGGTTCTTATGCCTTTGAGGAAATGCTGTGAATCTGCTTTGATTGTATGTCATTCTTTATCTCTGTCTCTCTATGAAGCTACTATGGATGTTTAGATGTCTAAAGGAAGAAGTAGCTGTGACAGAAGATTAGTTCAGGAATCCAAAATAACTTCTATAAAAAAATAGTAACCAAACTATTTGGACCCCTTTGTTCTTAATTTTTGTTCTTTGCATTCAAGAGAACTTGTGTAAGTCCACTGAAGCCTCAACTGAGGGCATTTTCTTGAGCCCTTTAAGTATCAGATAGTCTGAGCAAGGGTTTGTGGAAACTGAATTTAAACACTAATTTGTTATTTTAAACAAACCATTCTATATGTATTTGATGTTGTACATAATCGAGTGTAATCTCGGTTAAAAGATGAAGGTTTTATTAGGTAGTTGATAGCTAATACAAAACATTGTCGAATATCTAAAATACGAATCAACAATATGATAATATTAATGCTAGTTCATTGCCCAAAAGTATAGCGTTGTATCACTTCACTTGAGGACATTGTCAAATGAGCAAGGGTTGCTGCATTACTGTCTAGATGTAGTGAAAAATAAATCAGAGTTCCCGTATTTGTGTGAATGTGAGTGAGTAAAGAAGATAGATAGTTCACTAGTCTAGGATACAAATGGGAACATTAAACATAGACGCATTTACAGGTATAACAATGGAAATGGTAGATATAATGATTTGGAGAATGATCAATTTTATGTGCCTACAAGAAACTAAGTGGGTTGGCGAAAAGATAAAGGAGTTAGATGCTTTAGGTTTTTAGTTTTGTACACCGATAAGACAAGTTCAAAAATGGGGGGCATATATAATTGTAGATAAGGAACGAAAGAAGAATTTGATGGATATAAAAACAATGAGATATGATTACAACCCTAAAGTTTGCAGCAAAGAAAGGCATAGGGCTAGAAGAACATTAGAAGATTAAATTTTGGGAGGATTTGGACTGTGTAGTCCAAAGAATACCGTTAGGAGGGGATCTCAATGGACATCTAGAGAGGAAAACTAGAGGATATGAAAGTTTTCCTGTAAAGAAGATGCACCTTGTTGGATAAGGCTTGAGTGTTGTAAAAACATTTATGTTATGTTGCTCTATGTGGGTGGGGTACTCAGAGTCAGAGAGCACAGTTAAGGGACAAATTTTTCCTCCAAACAGTCTAAACTTGCATTAATCATTTACTCTTGAGGGAGAGAGCAGTTGCTAACCAACAAAATTAATTTGTTTGGTAAGAGAATTCCAGCTTCAATTCTGTATTGCTAATGTATGCTTAAGAACAATGATATTTTCTTCCATAAGTACATTCATGCTGATTTCTGTTAATGAAGGTTCTTCAACTATCAAAGAGTACAAATTTGATCACTGTCATGCACTCTAATTGCTGCACTTTTTGCCTGAACAATAAATATATTCATCACAAGATCCAATGTAACAAAATTGAGTTGAAGATAAGAGGACTTATTGTGACAAGAAGAAACATTACCACTTGCACCATGAGTGCTAATACAATCTCTATAAAGGGCCCCTATGTTTACCAAAGTCAAAATCATTTCAAAGACATTAGCCCCAGTTGAACAAGTTTGCTAAGGAACATGTGGAAAGAACATTATAGCAGAGTACTCTGATATGCTCACATCACTTTTTACACAGTTGATGACATTCAATGTTATGGTTGTTGGTTGACAACCACAGATTTGTACATTATTAATTGGTATAAAAGCTTGTCTGAAAAAATGGTGTAAAATTATTTTTTATGGCAACTTGGTAAATTCTTACCTTCCCTTTCTTATGGAGGACAAAAACCAACACAACTGCAAATAAGTTCTTGCCATCCACATCCTCTGGAAGTACCTTCTTCACAACACAAGAATAATCAAAGTCCAGTTTGCATATGCATATTAACCACAAGGTCCTTTGATGCATGACTTGAAGAAAGAATTAAGTCCTTTTGCTTTGTGGAAAACATGTTCTGTTTCCATTTCCTGTTTTTATTACCGACCTCAAAAGATTAAAACTTAATTGTTGTTGTCGAATTTCCGGCTCTTATTAATAACTGGGAGAATGTAGCTTTGTTTCATGTTTTCAAATAATTGTATTGGAAACATTATAATTGAACCAGTGTCTCCATTGTCCTATACAAATATTTGAAAGTAGCATTTTGATAATTATTAACAAAACTAGATAATGGGAATAGAAAACATTTTTATAAAGAGAAGAAAAGTATTAAAATTTTGGAGCTCACTATTGATTTTATCCAATGTACATAAGTGACCACTTCATGTACATTGGAAAAAGCAGTGCCCAAAATGTTCCTTACCAATAAAAGGAGCACAAATTCTAAAATTCCCATTATGAATGCTATGAATAAAGCTAATTTGTTTCAGTTTGAGAAATTATTAATTATTCAGTTAGCTAAAGTTATTGAACTTTGCTTTAGAGGTCCTCTGACTTATAAAATCTAAAATATATTATAACTTCATAAACCTTAGAAAAATATAAGTTTAGTATCTCAATGGTAAGTTCTGTGTAGTGAATCCTATTAATTCTATGAGCATGTACAATGCCCTTAATAATACTCATCTATTTCTTGTCTAGGATGTCCTAAGATAGCTTAAGATGCAAGTAACTCATCCATACATCATACAATAACATTGGTAGTCAAACCAATCAACTATCATACATGTGTGTACCTAAGCTGTCACAAAGTGCCTAAGTCTCTCTATTTTCTGTTTTGGACCATATCATTGCACCTACACTTTTGTAACCAAATAATGGTAACATTAACAAGTCTTCTCTTACTTTCATCCAAACAGAAATTATTCAGAATGTGTATCTGCAATGCAAATATATTGCAGCCTCATATGACTATTATGCTCATGCTATTCTCTCTGGTATTATTGAATCATAAACTCTATCTGTAGCCTTCTTTGCCTGAATAAGAAACATAAGTTAAGAAAAAATATAGGCATATCAGTACACAAACAGCATCACAAAAAAAATGAAAGGGTGAGAGATATAAAACAGAAATGCAAAAATTCACCTCTTGATCCCAGTCAGTACGTATAGTAATTATTAGTAGAGACATTGCTTGAACAATAAGTGCAGATATAATCCCCAGCCAGAGCCCCTATACAAAGTTATTGCAATTTTTGTGAATATGACTCTAGCAAATAAGGCTGGTAAGAGATTCTTTGATATATTATGATATCATGTTAATATGACTCGATTTTTCCGATAAGAAAACTTATATTAAACTGAGCACATGGGGTGCCTAACATTACAAGAGGAGATTGATTACTGATCTTTTTACAAGCTAAAGTAATATAATACATCGGATCTATGCACCAGTTGACTCTAGGATTTGATTCATATTAAGTTTATTGTTACATGAAGAATTTAGTTCTTTTACCTTCCCACCAATATGCAAAACAAAAGCTAATACAATAGCTGCTGGGATCCCAACTAAATAGTATGACCCCAGATTTACAATGGCACCAATTTTCTGCCATCCACATCCTCTAGCAACACCTGCATTATTAGAGTTGACTAAGTGGAAAAAATGAAGATCAATTCTCCTAAATGAAGAACTATCATAAAGGACTTGCAATTTCAATTAAACCACCACCATAAATTTATGGAAGGGAGTGGATGGAATTGTAACAGCTATTTTTCTATGTCAGCGCTTTCGTGTCATTGCTAATATATACACAATAAAAAGGGCAGCCCTGCCAGCCCATTACCCTAGATGTATGCAGCCTTATCTCCGCAATCGGAGAGACTATTTCCAAGATTTGAACCTGTGACCTTTTGGTCACTAAGCAGTAACTTGACCGTTGTTATATACCAAATAAATGAAAGAAATGGGTAACGGGAAAAACCTGAAAGAACACATTGAAATGAATCCAGAAAACTGGATATTGCAAGAATTGGCATCATAATTGCTACATATTTGACCACTTCTACTTCATTACTATAGGCATATCCCCAAATATTGCGTATTAGTATTATCACGGTTCCAACTATGATGGCCATAATCAATGTCATTGCTAAGACAACAAACACTGCTAAACGTGCAGCTTTTGGATTACCAGCTCCAAGTTCATTTGAGATACGAGTGCTGCAAGAATGATGGAAAATAATTGAACTATATACAAAAGCAGGAGATTTTTCAACAGACAATTTTGGAAAATACGAGCATGCTTAGCATGTTTACTTGTGCAAAAAGTTAGAGTTGCCACTGAATTGTGAAACATTGTAGTGTTTTAAATTGTAGTCAAGGTTGTGGTTATTGCGGGGTTGCGGTCACTGCGGTTGTTGTGATGCAGAATGAGACCGTTGTGGTGTGAATAATTTTGTGATTAAAAAACAGTTTTGAATGCAATGCAGCCTGATGCAGTTGTAGCCTGATACAGCCACATCATTGTGATTCAGTGTGACACAGTGGCCCGATGCAGCCACAATTGCGGTGTTGTTGGGAAGTAAGTCCCACGTCGCCTACCTCATTGTCTCGTGAATGGTTTAAATACCCGTTGGGCTACTCCTCTCATTGCCAATTGGTTTTGAGATGGAATCTTAACAGGTGTGACACGGTGGTCATCTCAAACGCAATGTTGCGACCACATAACGTGATGCAGCCCGCAATTTGAATCACTGATCATAAGAGAAACTAACCTTACAGCTCCACTGAGTCCAAAAGGGATCATCCAAACAGTTGCAGCTGTATTCAAGCTGACAAAATCCACAACAGATTGGTGAAAATAATCATGTCAAGTATTTGTAACAAGTATTGGAAAAGTATCTCAATTATTCAACATACCAGACAGAAAGTACTGATGTTTCCAACTTCGGATTTGGAAGAAGACCAGAAAGTAGAACCATCAATTCAAATGACCACATTTCCAAGCTTTTCAGCATAAATAACATTAGGATCTCAATCAGAATTTGAAGTGTACTAATGTTAAGTAAAGTATCAAAACAGTAAATATTGATATACTGTAATAGGTATAATCAAAACATTAGAGAATGTATTTACCAAACCATAACTGCTGAAGGTATAGCAAGCAAGAGAAATTGAGGGATATTTTTCAATGCCTCTTTGGAAAACCCTGTCCAAGTTTCTTTACATGAAGGAGAAAACTTGACATAGAGTAAAAGCATCAAAACATTAACCCAGTAAGATATAGAATTCGCTACGGCGGCGCCTCTGCCTCCTAGTCCAGACTTGAATACCATAAACCAACATACAAGAATATGTAGTAAAGTGGTCATTCCTGCAAATAACATCATTGGAAATACAATATTTTGGGTTTGTAAGAATCTGTTTAAGCACTGAAGAAGGCCATAGGCAAAAATGGTTGGAATCATTAGTTGTGCATAGTTCCCAGCTTCTATAGAAATTTCAGGATCTTGGCCAAGGAAAAGAAGAATGGATTTTGTGTTTGCCCAAATGAATGAAAGTGGAATGCTAACAATCATAAGAATGAACATGGCTCTTTGCATTTGTATGCCTAACATTTTGTGCTGCTTTGCCCCATATGATTGGCCACATAGGGTGTCCAAGGCACTTGCCAATCCCATCTGTTTTAACCAAAAATGAAAAATCAATATTAGCTAAGATCAGAACAAATATTTTTGAATTCGATCTGACCCGATGCAGCTCAAATGTGGTCCGATGTGATTGCGTTGCGGCCACAATATTGTGATTTGGTGTCACACCATAATTACGGTGTGATGCGGTTGCGGAGCTCACCGCAACTGCAATATCGCAACCATATCAGGTGATGATGTGGTATGCAATTTAAAACAGTCATAAACCATTGGCACTAGACATCAGAAGTTCAGCATTATATAGTATAATGGTATTGTATCATATCTTTTCACCGTTAGGCCTAATTTTTCTAATATGATATTAATTTTAGGTTCCTTATAATTATTAAGTAATAAAAAATCTATACTTTAGACCATGAATCATTTACAATAACTTGGACAATTTGTTCCATGACTAGTCTTTTGAGTTGAGTCGATTGAATTATTACACAAAACTGAGGATGTGAACTGACCAATAAACTGAAACCTGTGACAGAGGCAAAAGAAGTGGCCATGGAAGCTCCAGAGAGAGCAAGTTCCCCAAGATGTCCTACAAACATAACAGATATAACTTGTAGGCAATAATTTAATAGGCTCACAGATATCAAAGGCCCTGCTAGCCATAACTGTTTCTTCACTTCTTCAATGATTTCTGTTCTTTCTCCTATACCACTTGACTTGTTATGTTCTTCATCATCAACTATTAATCTATCTTCTCCTGAGTTTTGAATCAATGGTGATTTCAGTGTTGCATTTTGGTGTTCTCTCTCCATGTTCATCTCTTTCAATTCTTAGCTTTACATTGTTTTGTTAGTTATGTAACATTAATAATATAATGTGTCCTAAGAGTTTGGTTTGCATTTTGCTACTAGTACATATAATAATGACAAATCATAGACATGATAGGGACAAAATAGCAATATTAAATGGAAGAATCACTGATGTTATTAATCGTGAATAATATAGTGACAACATATAAAACTCGTACAATATGAGCTTAACTGTTTTTACACTGTTAACACATTCTCCATCATATAAATCAATGGTAGATGATGTGTTGTGAGTGTAAATTTTTTTTACAACATTCATATTAAACTCTTTTTTCTCACAATAATTCAGGATTATACTGATTATTTATTTAATAGAGTAAGAACATAAATCAAGAAATATAATGAGAAGAAATGGAATCAAGTTTTTGAACAATAGTAACTTTGATGAGGTTGTTCACAAGAGAGACATGGTCAAAGGAACACAACAAAACATGGTAAAACTTGTAAGATGTAACAAATGAGAAATGAGTTTAGCAGTGATGAAGAATCATTCAAACGAAATTCATGGTAACATGAATTAAGATAAACATGTGTTATCTTCATCAATTTTTAATACAAACTTATCTTAATTAAAATATGTCCTTCAATACATATTAGTAAAACTTTTGTAGTAAATGAAAATAAAATTTTATAATTTGACACATGTCTTATTAATTATCAAAAAGCTAAGTTAAAAGAATATATCAGTAGAGAATTTGTTACTAACTGTTAAGAGATTTTAACAATATTATTTTGTGAATCGTAAAAATCGGTTCATCCTCACTGAATCAACCAGTAAACCAGTCACAATACCGATATGATATAACAATTATACCGGTTATGTAATTATATCAGTCAAAATTGGTTAGAATCACTCAAAGCCAGTCATACTGGTTGGATTTCAATTGAAATGTACCGGTAATACCAGCCGGTTTTATTTAAAATTAATTTTTAATGAAAATAAATAAATTATTGTTTTTTATTAATTTTTCATTAATATTAATATAATATATATGTATATCTAACATTATCGGTATACGATTTAATTAATAAATCATTAGTTGTACTACCATACCAATATATTAGTTAGTACCTTGACTGGTTTGATAACCGGTACGGTATTACTAAGGTTGATTTTGTTTTAGATGTATTAAAAGAATTTAAATAAAATAAAAACTAAAATGATGTGTATGGGCCCAAATATATATGGGCCCAAATTGAAGAAGTAGCAACAATCCCTTTGGAAGTTGAAACATTCTCTGTTGTGAAGTGTTTTGAATTTCAAAAAGCACTAACAACACTTCAACACCACACTCTCTCTTTCTAAAAGAAAGTTAGGGTTTCGAATTTCGTATCCTACGATCTATTCATCAATGGCGGCAATCGCAGTTCCTCAACCTCGATCTTCCAAGACTGAATCCTACGTCGATAACAAGCGCAAGGAGGATATACGCCATGTTAACATCGCCGCCGCGAAATCCGTCGCCGACGCCGTTCGCACCAGCCTTGGCCCCAAGGGTATGGACAAGATGATCTCCACCTCTTCTGGCGACGTTATCATTACAAACGACGGTGCCACCATCCTCAATAACATGCAACTCCTCCAACCCGCCGCGAAGATGCTCGTCGACCTTTCGAAATCGCAAGACGCCGCGGCCGGAGATGGAACCACCACGGTTGTTGTGATTGCTGGTGCTTTGCTTGACAGCTGCCGCGTCCTCCTCACTCGTGGTATCCACCCTACCGTCGTCTCTGATTCCCTCCACAAAGCCGCTGTCAAAGCCACCGACATTCTCGCCGCCATGGCGGTTCCCGTTGAACTTTCCGATCGCGAATCGCTCGTGAAATCCGCAAGCACTTCGCTTAACAGTAAGGTCGTTAGTCAGTACTCCACACTCCTTGCTCCCCTCGCCGTGGACGCTGTCACCTCTGTTGTGGACCCGGAGAAACCCGAGCAGGTAGATCTTCGTGATATTAGGATTGTGAAGAAGCTCGGCGGCACCGTCGATGATACCGAGCTAGTGAAGGGTTTGTGCTTTGATAAGAAGGTAAGTCATGCTGCTGGTGGACCTACCAGAATGGAAAATGCTAAAATTGGTGTGATTCAGTTTCAGATTTCGCCGCCAAAAACCGATATCGAACAGAGTATTGTAGTGTCTGATTATTCTCAGATGGATAGGATTTTGAAGGAAGAGAGGAGTTATATTCTTGGTATGATTAAGAAGATTAAAGCAACTGGTTGTAATGTGCTTTTGATTCAAAAGAGTATTCTGAGGGATGCTGTTACTGATTTGTCTTTGCATTATCTTGCTAAGGCTAAGATTTTGGTGATTAAGGATGTGGAGAGAGACGATATTGAATTTATTACTAAGACTTTGAATTGTTTGCCTATAGCGAATATAGAGCATTTCCGGGCCGAGAAGTTGGGTCATGCTGATCTTGTGGAGGAGGTATCTTTGGGAGATGGAGGGAAGATTGTGAAGATTACCGGGATTAAGGATATGGGGAGGACCACGACTGTGCTTGTTCGTGGATCGAACCAGTTGGTGATTGATGAGGCTGAGAGGAGTTTGCATGATGCTTTGTGTGTTGTGAGGTGTTTGGTGAGTAAGAGGTTTTTGATTGCTGGAGGAGGTGCACCGGAGATTGAGCTGTCTAGGCAATTAGGTGCTTGGGCTAAGGTCTTGCATGGGATGGAGGGTTACTGTATTCGGGCTTTTGCTGAGTCGCTTGAAGTCATTCCTTATACTCTGGCTGAGAATGCGGGGTTGAACCCGATTGCAATTGTTACTGAGCTGAGGAATCGTCATGCACAGGGTGAGATTAATGCTGGAATCAATGTGAGGAAGGGTCAGATTACTAACATCTTGGAGGAGAACGTGGTGCAGCCACTGTTGGTCAGTACAAGTGCTATCACCTTAGCATCAGAATGTGTTCGGATGATTTTGAAGATCGATGATATTGTAACCGTGAGGTAGTGTTTATTAACATTGACAGTTGTTTGGAGAAGAGAAAAATGAATCATTATCTTTTTGGCTTCTGTGCTTTTGTTTTATTTTATCTGGGTTTGTAGTTCATGTGTTTTTTAGTTACTTCGGTTTAAGTAATTTTGATTTGCTTTGGCTGCTATTGCTATTTACAAATTTTTATATCCTTGTGATGCTTAATAGGTTATTTTCTTCTACGAATGTGCATCGAATCGATGATAGATCATTTTCTGAGGGCCATTGCTACTCTTGTCTCTTTCTTCTGCTAACCATACTTGTATATTTATGTGACCTTGAGTTGAATTACTTGCTAAAATAAAACATCTATAACCTATGGGAATTGTATTGATTATGCAGTTAGTTTTTATGCAAAGATTGCTTACTTTTGTTATACTCATAGACTTTTAGGTGAGGCTTCACAAAATTTACTAGTGTTCATGAAATTATGGGATGTTGAATAAGACATATTCAATAGTGTGATGGGGCGTTAAAACTGATGACCTTAGTGGGGAAGGGTAGATGTATGCAACCTTATCCCTGCAACCGGAAAGGCTGTACTGTTTCTACGGTTTGAACATGTGGTGCACACCAAAAAGAGAGGGTTCTCTAACATGCTAGATTGAATGTTCTAATGAAACAAGAATGAATGACTATGATTATTTGCTAAAAGGAAAAAGGATGGTGTTATTTTGGACTGAAAATTAATCTATTGGTATGGATACTGATTTCAAGATATATTCTTTAGTGAAGTTATAATATGTGTAACTTGAATGAAGAAGGCTACATAGGCTGGGAAAGTGTCCAATCTCAAAGAATTCAAAGCTAGATGCTTTGTAATACTAAATCAATGTTTTAAAAACCGTGCCGTACCGGCCTGTTCAACCGGTGAACCGGACCCCTAACCGGTACGGTACGTATGTTATACCGCATATGCAATAGAACCGATGAAAACCGGTAAATCGGTTTAAACCGGTCGGTTTGTACATTAAATTTTTTTTTTAATTTCAAATTTTCAATTCTTCACCAATTCTTCAACTTCAATGATTGATACTTGGGTCATTTATTTGTATTTTGCGTTTGTTAAGTGATAATTTTGGATAAATATATGTTTTGTACTTTAGACTTTGATTTTATTAAAGACTTAATGTTGTTTGTTTGTGTGAATTTGAAGTAAATTATGAATATGAATTATAAATATGAATATCTACTTATTTGAAATTTTTTGTTATAGGTTTACACATATATATATATAAGCAAGTATGTCCGGTTTAATCGGCATGCGGTTTAATTACTGAACCACTGGTTGAACTACTGTACCACTATACCAGTATCCTAACCGGTTTGATAACCGGTACGGTTTTAATAACATTGTACTAAATCATATATGACAACTATCCACTACTTCAACGTGTACTACAATGTGCACCAGATTCATAATCAATAAACTATATGCTTAAAAACCCAGCACTTGTTTACAGATAAAGGATACATTTTACATTGCTGTTGGAAGCAGAAAGTAATAAGAAACCTCACTTCTACTTTGTCCCCTAGCTGGTATAACTGGTGGAGATGGTGCATAAGGAATGTGACCAACTTAAAGCTTTTGTTTGTTGATGAGTGGTCAGGTCACATTCTTAATTCACATATATCCTAGTTAATAATGGTAGAGGCAATCATACCCCTGTTATTAGAGAACAATTAATTATGTGCCCCACATTATGTTATATCTGTTAATTTGGACCCACATGCACTTTCTTTCTTTATCTACCCTTTCTCCTTTAATAGTCCTCCTTCTTCTTCCATAAATTGCGCCCTGAATCATACATTATATCTGTGATCATGAATCATAATACTTTGCATATCACATATATACCTGAACCCAAAATAAGAAAGTAGTTTTTTCTTATGGAAGAAACAATAAAAGAAATGTAAATGAATTAAAGATATATAGTACTGCCTCAACTTAGTTAAGGTCAAAATTAAATTAATATTCCCAGATCATGATGCATCATGCTTATGCCTTTGATAGTAAAAGAAAAAAAAGACTCATATGTTTAAGATTTACACACATTATGTTAATACTAATGTTACTGTTGATCACTTTCAGAAATAGAAATAAAAAATGTAGTTATTGGATAAATAAAATAAGCTTAAACAAGAAGATTTATGCAGAAGGAATTGAACTACAATTTCACACATGTTAACTCAGACATTCAATTTCTTATTCTAGTAACTAATTCTTCATACAATGAACTAACATATGTCATGATCTGTAACAGCCATAACTAGATTTGTGTACAAGGTTGATGGTCATTAATTTCCCAAACATTCATCTGATCAGAAACTGATATGAACATTATTGTAACAAAATATATTTCATTTGAGTATAACAAAAGTTAAATGTGTATAAATGAAGTAAAAGTAATGAACATTTATATGATCTTACATATCAAGGTAATGTTATGAATTAAAGTATAGAGAAATGGAACATATATTTATAACTAAGGTAATAATATTAGCATTTGTTATGAAATGGAGAGTGAGAAATGGAGGATGACAGAAGCTTAGAGAGCACAAAAGAGTGAAATGAAATTATCTTGTGCTATATCCATTTATCATATGTGCTCTCTATCTTCTGTCAACAACCCTTTTCTCATATATTATTCCTCATCCACTCTTCAGTGTTCTTTATTAGAAATGCAAAAATAAAAAATGAAATCATATAGAGAAAAAGAGAGTGATAAGAAGAGAAAAAGTGTTGAGAGAAAAGAGAGTTTGGTTTGAATGTTTGGAAACTTTGGGGTGTTGGGTTTCTGAATGGGACAATAGCACCTATTTATAGGGCAAAATGAAAAGGGAAGTAAGCCATTTATATTTGTATTGAATTGAATATTTGTGGTAAATATAAATGTATTGTTTGTCTATAAATATTTATACTGATAATGCATAGATATTATACTTCATTAATAATCAATTAATGTTATTGACTACACATCTTACATATTAATTAATTGAGAAAAAGATAATGGGTGATACATTACGGTATATAAATATTTAGACAGTTAATACACAGGTATTACATTCTATTGAGTGCATATCTTACATATTAATTATTTATACCTTCATCATAATATGAACTAGTGCACTAGAAATAACATGTGTTATTACAAGGGTTTGAATCCTATCAACCAAATATATATTAAAATGGTTGATTATTATAATAATTATCTTGATAAAGCAATTGTAGGTTGATGACTTAAGTATATTATCTTTATACTTACATTTAAAAATTATTATATCTCATATATATTAATAATAGAAAGTTTGAGAAATAAGATTTACAATTTTTATATATGAAATGCCACTTTCCATACATTCATGTACTCAATGTAAAATCATGCATGCCAATTACATTTCCTTCTCAATATGTACCACGATTTATAATCTCTGGTTTATCACTGTAGTGCTGTGATTCTTAAGCACTAATAAGTGCATGATGACCTTTTGAAAAGGAATAACTCTCTCTATTAATGAAAAGACAAGTACATCATTTCCTTTTGAAGATTGTTTTTAATCAAAGAGATATATGCATCATTGAAGATTGTTTTTATAATTTCATTATAATCAAAGAGATATATGTATAATTGAAGATTGTTTTTTTCTTTGATTTTTGAACCACTTGTCTCTCCATTACTAGATAGGATCCTAACACATTGAAAACTTACCGTACAATAGTGTACTACAGGGTCAACATATCCTCTATTCATTTATAATTTTCTATGGGTATTAAGATACCCTTTTCTAGGACTAATCTTTTTTGAAATATACATATTATCCAAGCGATAAGTTTTGTCTTCTAATAAATGCTTTGATTCACACAAGATAGAGATCAAGAGCTTCAGATATTATTAATGTTTTAAATAAAATTCTGTAATCACAATCCAACCACTTAAGCTCCATTTTAATAAAATTCGTGTTAATATGATTTTAGCAATTTTTGCAATCAAATCTCATCAGATACATTCTACAACAAAAAAAAATACAATTTTATTTTTTGTACTACCAAATGTATCCCTTCACTATAGGTAATGAACTAATACTTTTTGGGATGTGTGGCTGTCCCTCCCAATAAATGTCACTCACAGAAATCGAATTTAGTCATCTAGAGAATTTAGTGGGACCTTATACCATTAAATCAACGTCTTGTTGGTAATAACTTGAAATATTTGCAACCATAAATAATATACTTTATTATTAAGTTGTGTGTTGAACATGTTGGTATATCCTTCACTAATTTATGCAACAGTTATTGATGTGATATGATATGCACCCATGTGCTAACAGAAGAAGAGGTATATGACATTGAATTTGATGGTGGAACAAGTTGTGCTTTCAATATCAAACTCACTATACAGAAGAAGAGGTATATGGATTATGCATGTTGTGGGTTTAGTATGTTTAAACTAAAATGTATTTCTATTATGGGGTGTGGACCACACATTGACTTTTATGTAGAACATGTACTTTATACTTGATAGTAAGGAACAAAATGTTATGAGTTATAATTTGTAACCTTTGATTAAAGTTGGTGTTCCTTCTATAGGATCTATATATGTCCTAGGTGGGGTAAGGTTCATTGTTCTGTAACTTGAATAATGACAGCCACATCTGCATTGTGTAAGAGTGTTGACCCTATTCAACACTTAGCATTTGGAGTGGACCCATATATCCACTTTTATAGGATAGATATGCTACTTTTTTCTTAAATTTTCTAATTAAAATTCAGCAAAAAAAAAGTATTAATCAGTAGTAGATTAATGATCATCATTTGAGTTAATCAGCGATATAAATTTGAGCATTTAACTTACTCGAAAGTTCCTGAAATGTAATTGAGTCAATCTGGAGTGAAGCTGAACGCTTCAGTTGAGCCAATTGTTAACGAGTGGAACTGAGTCAATG
The DNA here is from genome assembly GCA_009771035.1 of Lupinus albus. NCBI lineage: Eukaryota > Viridiplantae > Streptophyta > Magnoliopsida > Fabales > Fabaceae > Lupinus > Lupinus albus. The sequence continues at coordinate 3,198,357 of CM020022.1, read as the reverse complement.
GTTTTCCTCGTAATGACATTAGTGTGAGAGGCATGGCTGCAAATGGATGAGAGCAGTCAATAACCCAAGCCTACTGCAGCCAGCAAATGGATTATGATACAACCTAGCATACTTGGCCATTTTAGCCATATTTTTTTTCTATTTTTCTATGCACTTGAAAGAAGCATGTCGAATGACACAACATAATCTTTCTACCTAGCAAAATTACATATCTTCAAATCACATTCAGAGACAGACAGAGAGAGACTTGAAGAAACTAAGGCTCATCCTCTTCAAACAAAAGCTATGATTAGCTAAATTGCATTTTTTTCGCTTTTTGCTAAAGGTTCACTTGTTAAAATCAAGCAAAAGTAATAAGAAATGTTCAGTGATTATAAAGTAAGACAAATAAACTATAATCTGACCAAAAAAGAAAGCAACTTCAATGATTCCCATATCAGCTGATTGAAGTCAATTGTCAATATAATTATTCAAACAAGTTTTACTATTTAGGAGTGCTAGATTATCAAAGTACCAGACAAAGTTCTACATGCAATCCAAAATAATCTGCAAATGTTATGAATAAAATGCATCAAAATAAGCAAATTCAAACAGCTTAGAATAGAAGGACAAAATTGTTAAAAACTACATTCACATCCAGCAACAATTCCTGATAATATCTACAAATGGTACTGCCCTTAATATTCTGGCAATGAATCTAATAAAACAGGACTTAACCAAAAGTTCAAAACATGTCGACCAACCATACAAATTCAACATTTTGTCATATGTAACTAGAAAGAATCTCACCGATAAAAAAAAACTAGAAAGAATCTCACCAGCTTTCACCCTCTTAAGAGGCCTCTAGCTATCATTTCACCAAGAAGTTCCTTTGCCTTTTCATTCTCATTATGTTCAAAAAGAGTATCAATAATTGTTTGAAAAGTTATAGCACTAGGGATGCAACCATTGTCTTCCATTTTTGATTGCAGAGTCAATGCTTCGTCGAGCAAGCCCGCTTTACAAAGGCCATCGATCATAACATTATATGTGTAGACATTAGGTTGATAGCCTTTAATCAAAATGTCTTGAAAAACCTCTTTTGCATCTTTAAGTCTTCCACCTTTGCATAGTCCATCAATAAGTATAGTGTATGTGCACACATCTGGCTGAATTCCTCGGTCTCTAATTTTCATGTATAATTCAATGGCCTTGTCAAGCTGCTGAATTTTGCATAAAGCGTCCATCAATGAACTATAAGCGATTACATTTGCCGGTAGATCTCTATCATTCATCTCATCAAGAAGTTCCCGAGCATAAGAGATTCTCCCAGCTTTGCACAAACCGTCGATAAGAGAACTATAAGTTACAGAATTTGGGATCATATTTCTATGATGCATTTCTTTAAAAAGATTCATGGCTTTGTCCACCATTTTATTCTTACAGTATCCATTGATCATGATATTGTAACTTTGAACATCGGGCTTTACTCCCCCTTGAGCCATGTTGTCGAATAAGCTCTTCGCCTTGTTCACTTCATTAATCAAGCAATAGATCATGAAAATAAATTGACCCACAAGGAACAAACCATAGATCAGAGAGGTGTAAGTGACAAAATCAGGAGAAATTCCATTAGCAACCATTTCAAAATATAAATTGTATGCATCCGTTACGAGTTTATCCTTACATAGACTATCAATGATAGTGCTGTAAATTACAACATCAAGCTGAATCACTTTTCCTCCAATCTTTCTCAACACTTGCATAGCAGCTTTTGTATTACCTACTTTACAAAGTGCATTAATCAAAATCCCATAACTAAATTCATTTAACTGATATCCATATGCTACCACAGTATCATGAAATTGAAGTGCTTTCTTAATATCACCACTAAGACAAAGACCCTTTATCAGCATTGTAAAAACAATGGCATTAGGCTGAAAACCCATCTTAAAAATCTTTGTCAATACAGAGAAAGCAAAAGACATTTGACCCATATGACAGTAACAATTGATCAAGATACCCAAAGTATAAATATTACATACAATGTTATATTGTCTCATTTGCCTCCAGGCAATACATTAATGTTAGGCTGGTTCCTCTCCCTCCTCTACAATGTTGATGTATTGGTTTCTCTTCTGTTTGTTGCATATGACCTCAGACATGATATAAAATTAGGTTAAAAGTGTTTGGGTCAATCAACTTTGTTATTATTGAAACACTCACTTTTGAACACATTTTTTAATGCAGCAGAGAATAACACCATTGCCCAATGGGGTGGCATTTTAGGAACACGTGGGCTAAAAGGCGAATAAACTAGGAACTTTTCACTATGCAACCTTTACTGCGGAGTCACCTCATTTCATTGCCAAGAATATAACATTTAAAGTAAGTTAACAAGCCCTATTTATCAATCATAATTAAATCCAATAGTAATTACAATTAAAAGTTAAATCAACCAACACAAAACTATCAATTACTACATCAATCATTTCCTTGTCGAGAAGCCATATTCTAAGATGCCCGTAAGCAAATTATTTTGCTTTCTTCAATCTATATATATATTGAGTGTACATTTTCTAATTAAATTTTTAATTTAAGGATGTCACATTCGGTCAATAGCTCACAATTTCGGGTGTATAACAACTCAGAGAAGGAATAGTATGATTTCTATACAATTTTTTATGACTTTTGAGAAATCTATTTTGGTTTACTATGTGGGAATTGAAATAACGATGTGTGATTATATATTTAATAGTGATAGTGCCTATCAGATTTCCCAATTTGTGTAATTATGCTTGACTTTATTGGCTTAAGCTTGACTTTGCTTGATGAAACCCCTGATTCGGATTGCCTAAGACTTGAATATAAATTATGTAACGACCTAATCATTTCATGTGTGAGGTAAGAGAGAGAAAATTATGTCATAATCATTAACATTGATAAATAATTTTTGAAGTTTTCAAAAAGAAATGAGAAGAGAATTGATTTCTTTAGATAAGAGAGTTGATTTCTTACTAATAAAATTGCGTAGACATTTGTATACATATTATACAAAATAGAAATCATTTCATCATTTTCACTAAAAATAAATTATTCTCTTAAAACAATAAAAATCATTTTTTTTCCAATTATTATAAAAAATTAGATAACTTATTAACATGGAAGTTATTTTAATTAGAAGCTAATCTTATAACTTTTTTTTTGAAATTAACATTAAAAATACACAAATACTTTCCAAAAATAATATTAACAATTAAAGAAATAATATTAAAAAATCCAAGACTAATTATATAAACATGTATAAAGTAAGATTTTAAAGCTAGTAACAATATTTAAGTTTTTCCAGGTCATAAAAAAGTAGGTTTGATATTAAATGCAAATGTAGAAATTTAAATTTGAAATATTTACCATAGTAACAACAATTGATTTGATAAATATGTCAATTTATATTTACTTTTCCTTAAAATCTATTTTAATATCAAGAATAAAATTATCATGTTAATTAAGAATTTAATGTTCCTTAAAATAACACATACACTAATTATAGTGTAAAGAAGATAGTGTCCATGTTAATTAAGATTTTAATCTTCCGTAAAATCACATAGGCATCAACTATAAAATCAAGAACAAATTATCATGTTAATTTAATTAAGAATCTTCCTTAAAATCCTACATATATTGATTATAATATAAAGAACAAAACTTTCATATTAATTAAGATATTAATTATCCTTAAATTCACATATGAGCATCATCCAATTACAAGACAAATACCCAAAATAACAAAGGAAGCCAAGAAGTTGTAAAATATGATATGAAATATTGAACAACAAGGAATGAATATTTTTGCTTATATTGAATATGAAAAGCTATACACAAATTTAAATTTAAGGAGAAGAACATTAGGACTTTTGCATTTGTCTAACCACAACTTCATGCTTGCAAATTGGACAGAAATTTTTATGCACAAGCCATTGTTTTATACACTGAAAGTGATACTTGTGTTCACAATTTAGCTTCCCCAACTCTTCACCTCCTTCATACTCCTCCTATACATATACAAGCAAGAAATATGAACATTATCTTAATTCATTTGAACACATTTTAAAAAGCTTACAATGCATTTTTGCATGCATATAAAGTAATTAGTGAAGGTAATAAAGTAATGAGATGAAAATTTTAAATCTGAATCTTAGTTCAATTTTACAAACTCACTTGACAAATGGTGCACTTTTTGTCTATTTGATTCTTTGATGTAACATTTGAAATTACAAGCTTAAGTTTCCTTATGTTGAGTCTCATCTCATCCTCTTCAAGTCCAGTGTTCACATAACCAATTTTCTCACCCAACTCAAGTAGTTGCTGTCAAACATAAACCAAATAGTTAATAGTTTGGTTATGTAACAAAAATAATATTAATAGTAGCAATATAATTATTTCTCTAGAAAGCTTATATTGGGAGAGAAATTGTGTGGAGATCACCTGTCTCACTTTTTGTGTCACAATCCAATCAAAAGTTGTCACATACTTACAAATAAAAATAGTAAAAAAAGAAAGTAACTTTTATATATTATTTGGTGAGATTTGATTGGTTTGGGACATGAGAACATGAATTTTTTTTTGGGACGGAGAATCCTGGTAGAGAGAACTTACCTCATATGACATGTTATCAACATCAAGTCTCCAGTCTCTAAATTGGTCATGTGAATTCAATTGTTCCTCCATTAGTAGTCTTCCTTGAAGTATCATTATCTTCAAAGTGCAACCACAATCAAGATATGCAATATTAGCTCTTGAATAAAATTAGATCAAAGCCAAGATTTCATGTATTATACTTACAGCACAATGATATCAAGAAATGTATGTGTTTGTTCTCATTATATATAATAAATTAAAAGTTGCACTAACAAGCCTCACTTGTTCCATTATATCGGCATAAGGATAAAGTTGTTGTTTAATGACTATGAGGTCGTATGTTCAAATCTTTGAAACACCCTCTTATGTTATAGAGGTAATATGCATACATTTACGGCACTAGGAGTGTCAACCCGATTACAATAAAAGTAATAGGATCAATGCACCGGTACCGAACAATGTGTAACTATGAGTAGGGTATTAGAGCATGAACTAACCTTATCAAGACCATGAGAGGAAGGATGCAGAAGATGAGGATAGGATCTAGAAGTGGCAAAAGACTCTAAGCCAGGGAGTGGTGTAAATATGTCTGAATATTCATCCAGAATTGAGATACTTTCTGTGTTTACAGTGTTCCTTCTCAAATAAGATAGATGCTGCTAATATATTAATTTATGAAGCAGATTTAGACCACATGTTAACGCAAATAGAAACCAAAACAAAGACGAAACTTAGTTAACATAGCACAATTGGAACTACAATTGCATTAATCATTCACATGCATGCCTATATTATTATTATCATGTAATCAATGATCAAATATAATATATGTTGTTGTTATAGTCCATAATAAACCAATAAAGAACTTCCCCATGCGTTTGTAACTATGAAATCAGAGGCGTGCACGCATTAGGAGAAGAAAGATAACACAATAGGATTCATAGTTGATACTGGACTTCTTTGAGGTTGAAACATACATGGAGTGACTCAATTGAAAACAATTCTAGTATAAAAACTATGAAAATAATAAATAGTTATGATTAAAAGTTAGTTATTGATCACCACTTAAAAAAGTTATGTACACTTTAATATTAATCGTTTAAATAAAATTAAATGATTTATATTATGAGTTATCATTTCTCACAATATTTATTCGTAATAATATATATATATATTCCAATAAAATCTTCTCACAAATCATCCTACATTATAAAAATTACATATTACTTGTAAACCACACTTTAATATATAAAATATTACTTTTTAATACATACTAGTTTTACTTTTGTTATGTATAAGATCATATATCATTTTTCTAATGCAAAAATCTATAAATTTCAAAGAGAATTGACTCAGCATAAATTGGAAAATGCAGAACTAGGAAGTGGGGTAGTGCTTTGTAGCACATTTAGTTTTGTCTTTATCATTTAATGAAAATGCTCTTTGAAAATTCAACAAAGACAAGGACTGGTCAACTTCCTAATCTGTTGTTATTGTGATTTGTGAACAAAACATCATAAATTAATTAATCTCAATAATGTTTACCAAGTTATGAACATGACACATTCACAATAAAAATGTAAATTTTTTAGCTGTGCAGCATAACCATAATATAATTCAAACAGAATCAAATCTTCTATCTCTGTTAAATTACACAAAAAAAATACCCAGAGCTTGTTTTGTTCAATTTAAAGCTGTATGGAAACAGCTTTTATAAAGGCTATCTTAGACATGATCTGACAAGCTTATCAAATCTAAGTAAAACTGTAAAAAAGTAATCCTTAATGAAGAAGAAAAAAAGCAATTTTTAAAAAAGTGGCAGGTTTATTTTCAAATCAATAATAACATTTTTGTCATTAATCTACACAAGCTAAAACAACTTCATACTGTATTTTAGTTTACAATACATAAAATATTTGTTCACACAACACCAACAAATTAGATTATCATAGTATCTTTTTTTTTATATTAACACAGATTAATGATGTAGAACATCGCTAGATCCCAAGTAAGTCAAAGGATTTAAGGTTAGACTCCTATGAATGAAACTTATTGGAGGGATAAATTAGCCGGAAAAAATATTAGTATTTTACCTCTAAGATAAAAAATATACCATTGGCTATACCAAAGAAAATATAAGCATATCTGATTTTTATAGTAATTTATTATGCATGTAATCGATTATTAAGTTAATCTATTTTCCAACAGATTTAGCTACCGAATCATTGAAGACTAATGATGAAGGATAATTGTATAAAAACTACATAGAGTACCTCCCTATGTGTTATTATCTTCTCTACATCAAGATTCCTTCTTGCAGATACATTCTTCATTGCCACAGCACAATCCACAGAGGATGCAGCAACAGCAGTATCAACTGAGAATCCAATTCCAGGGCCACACCAAACATATTGAAAATCCACACATGTAACAGAAGTAGTACTAGAATCATTGTTACTGTTCTTGTCACTGTTTCTTCTATGTTTATTCTTTCTGCTCTTCTTCTTCTTCTTCTTCTTCTTATTATTATTATTATTATCTTCCAAATCTGCTGAGGATCTAATCATTGCTGGAACTGACACATGCTTTGATGCACTGGCCTTGCAACCAAACCCACTGAAGGTTGTTGCAGAAAAGTTGCTGATTTTGGTGTTCTTCTTTTTCTTCTTATGTGTGGTTTCTTTGGTGTTGTTGTTGTTGGAGAATGTAGAGAGGAGGAGAGAGGAGATTGTGGTTTTGCAACTAGTGGGTTGGATTCTGGAAGAGATTTTTGGGTTTGGAATTTGATTAGTTTCTGATATGTTTTGGCTTCTGTTTCTATGTTTTCTCCATTTCATTTGTTCAGTGGCAATAGGCATGGTTGAGAGAGAGAGAGAGTGAAGTAAATGTTCTAAGACTTAAGAAGAGAAAGAATAGAGATGAATGAAACATAATCTAGGATGTGAGGTAACCAATTCACAATCACATAAATTGTCCAACAGGTATTTAAATTATTCTTGAAACAATGAGATAAGCGGTGTGAAACTTACTTCCTAACAAATAATACTGTTTTTTTATATATGAGAGTGTGGATTTTGCATAAGTGATAGTAATAACTAACCTTATATTTACTTAATTTTCTGTAATTATAATTTTCTTAGGTTTTTTGTTGAGATATTTGTTTATTATTATTTCCTATAATTTAGAAATTTTATATATGTAAATTAGATAGACATTAAAACTCTTAAATCATTTTTCTATGAATATATAATAACAAAAAATAGGGACATCATCATATGTAAATTCATATACCTGTATAGAAGGAAGATAAAAGTTAGAGAAATATTTTGTTTTTTGTTTTTGAAATGTGTGTATTAAATCAATGATAGAAATAAAAATATATGATATGAAATGTGATACTGACAAGTTTATGTTAAACTAATGCAACTCTTTTTTATATAACTAAGATTAGCATTAGTCTTTATCTATGTTTTTGTGAGATTTGAAATAATGAAATTTAATATGTGGGGTTGCTTTCCTTCTGAGGTTGTTAGGTGGATTATTGTTTGTCCTGTTGCTGAAATTATGGACATATGCTATTCAATCAATGACTAAGGCCCTGGAATCTGTGACTATCTTTTGGTTCTTTTTGTGCTTTTTAATCCAAACTGATGCTACAAATCAATAGAAAAGTTGGAAACCCCTTCTCTCTCTCATTGTCCTTGGAGTGTAGTAGTTTGGCCTGAGACCACATTTCTAAATGTAGATATATAATGTCTGATCTTGTCTTATATATTGTTTCGTTTAAGTGATATTGAAATAAAAATAATAATCATTAAATTTTTAATTAATATATTATATTTTCATTAACGCGAAACTAAGACATAATCAGATCGATCAAATCTATATTCAGATATAGAAGGCAAAAAAGAGGGGCAAATTAAAGGAGCTTAGGTGATATAATATTTATAATATAATAAGCTAAGATGATACATCATTTGAAAATGGTCCACCATACTAAATCAGAAGGTCAAAAACTATGACTGATTTAGTTACTATTACCATGCTATAGTAGCCAAAAATAAAAACAAAGTAAAAAAAGACATGGTTAATAATGATTAATAAATCAATAATATTTACATTGTGGACTCATAGATCCTGATGATTCCAGTTAAGGCTGAACTGTACTACACAATCAATTATTAGATTGAGAAAGGTATGATATTAATCATGTTGACAAAAAAATTAGGTCGATTTATGACTTATGTGTTCTTACTGAGTAAATAAATAATTAGATGTTTGCTAATAGGTTGAAAATGAGTCTCGATGGTTCAGGTAGTGTATTACTCGAACCCGCCTCGTTCCTTCATTTTTGAATTCAGATTTGCCTCAGACTCGTGCTAATACTTGTTGGATATACTACCCGTGGGTTCTTGGGTACCCCGTGGGTCCTTGGGTACCCATAAATTAAAAAATAATTGCAAGTAATTTATGCACTTGTGTATTTGTTTCTTACTATCTTATATGTTATTTAGACAATCAATAAGAGAGAAAAATTATAAAACTTAATTTTAGTGTTCTAAAATAAAGTTAAAATTCTAGAGAGTTTTCTATTTTATACACATGTTTTCATTCTATTTTATTTTTTTATTTTGAAAAACATTTTGGATTTGTCTTGGATTTTTTAAATATGTTAGTGTTTTTAAATAAAGTTAGGATTCTCGAGAGATTTTTATTTTATGACACATTTATATTATATATTTTTTGTTTTTGAAAATTATTTTGGGTTTGTCTTGTTTTTTTAAATATGTTAGTTTGTTTTTTGAAATAGATAGAAATGTCGATATTTTTCTATTTTACATACATATTTTCTTTATGTTTTATTTTTGTTCCTGAAAATGGTTTTGGGTTTGTCTTCTTTTTTATAAAAATATGTTACTGCTTTATAAATAAAGTTAGAATTATAAAGTGTTTTCTATTTTACATACATATTTTCAGACGAATTTGATATAAGTTTACATATTTTTTTATAAGACAAATTATTAATTAAAGCTCATAATCTCATATTAAAATTTAAAACTTGTCACCAATTTTTCCCTAGATCACACTATTTGGAACAAGTGACACAAAACAAAACTATATGTATCTTTACTCATCCTATGGGAAATACTCCTATGAATTATAATTTAGGTTATTATTAAAATATATATAACGTAAAATAAAAAATCAATGAAAGAATGCAACTAAAATTCTATGATCCATAGACAAAATTAAAGAGATGAAAGTAGTTGTTAAATATATAATAAAATAGAAAGAAAGAAAAAGAGAATGAAAATAACATAACTGAAGAATCAGTTATTAGTTATTATCACAATATAATAACCACCCCGTTCCACTTCTTAAAATATAATATAATAACAACGTTCTTCTTTCTATCTTGCAGAGACTACTTATTCTGCTCACTCTTTCATAACCTTCACTTACTCACTCACGTAACCGTTTTCCTTCTTCATTTCTTCTCTCTCTCTCTCTCTTCTCCACCCTGATTCGGAAAGGTTCCATTCAGCAATGAATCGTTTCACGAAATGTTGGCACCCTTCTGGGGGTTTCAATGATGAAGCTTCTTCTTCATCTACGACGGCCACGATGGCCCAGACGCTTCATGATACGTCTGCGATTACTTGTTTCGTAATTTACAAGGTTCTTAGTTTCCATATTTCAGCTTCTTTATAGTTCTTGTTCAGGTTCTTTTTGGATTGCTTTTTGGATTGCTTTTTTTGGATTTCTTAGTTTCCATATCAAAGTACCTACATCTACCCTCTTTGTTACTCTATTTTTGTGTTTTTAATGCGATCTGGTTCTGTTTTCTTGTTTTTTTTATTGTTTAGCTTTCTGGGTACTGCTCAAGATTTTTATAAAGGTTGTTGAGATTTCACAAGAATCAAGAACGGTTGAATTTAAATATGCATGTGTTTCATGTTATTGATAAGTTTGTGGAATGTAGGAGCTGTCTTCATCTGTTTCTTTTTTTTGGATTGCTTTTTATTTGGCGGTTGAATTGAATGTGAATTTTTTGCGAAGATTGTGTTAGGCAGTACTTCTTTGTAGAATCTCTATGATTATGGTTCTTTGATTCTGTTTATTGTCATTTTGGAGACATGAAAAAACCAGCAAGAAAGAAAGAAAGAAGTTATGATGATTCTGTTTATCAATTTCGTTTTTGAATTTAGTATGAAAATGGTATTTTAATCCTCGCTTAACTTTATATTTTAAATTAGGCACAGTTGCTATATGCGTTGCTTTATGGTTGCTGAGTTACTCTTCTTATGTTAAGTAGTGGTTAGGAAAATGATGCTTTTATTTGTGGTTGTTGTTGTGAAATCTTATTTTGAAGGTTATTGTACAGGTGGTTTTTCTTGTGAAAGGACCAATTTACTTAGTCTGCATCAGCTGCACAGAAGAACCTTATGAGTCATTAGTGGAGCAGTTGGAGCTTATTTAGTTGTAAACTTGTATACCCAAACAAATCTACTATTAATTTAGGTATAATTTAGTTATTTAAATGGTCTAGTTTTACTGTGACAGATATGTGATACATGCCTGTTGTTGATACAAATGCAGATGATTGTTATACTAACAAAGGCAGTGAACAGATATGCTGCTGCTAGCCAACTTTGTTATGTCATCAGAATCTTTCAGACATGCTGGAGAGTAAAAGGCATCATTCGGGTAATTTTTTTATAATTAAACTAGCTTTGTCGCAAATATGTTCAAATCTTTATTAATTATGTTAAGGTTCTATCTCAAAACAAATTGACTATGAGAATAGTAGCCCAACAAGTATTTAAATCTTTCCCGAGACAATGAGGTAGGTGATGTGTGACTTACTTCTCAACATGTCCCCTCCTCATAAGTCTGCCGGACCAGGTGAAGGGTTCCATTTGACCCATAACTAAAGGGCATCTTTTGACCCATGACAACTGAAAAGAAGTTGGGCTTTGGCTATGATATCATATTAAGGTTCTATCTCAAAACCAATTGGCAATGAGAGGAGTAACCCAAAATGTATTTAAATCATTCCCGAGACAATGAGATAGGCGATGTGTGACTTACTTCTCAACATGCACCCTCTACATAAGTCTATCGGACCAGGTGAAGGGTTACCTTTGACCCATAACTAAATAGCATCTTTTAGCCCATGATGTAACACCACGAATTTTCTGATTTGGAATTATGATTTTTATGAGTTTTTATTTTTAGAAAATGAATTTTCTGCACTAATTGGTAAGGAATTTGGCTAAGCCACAGTTAAGTTTTAGCTTTGTTTGATTATTTCCTATTTTATGGGAAATTTTGATAATTTCGGAGACAGTGGGTTCTGGACCACTGTCGGGGATAAATTCCGCTCGATACGGCTCAAAAATGTGATTTTGAGTTCCGTAACTCGGAATCGAATTCCGATCGCTCCGTTGGCTTCGTAATTTCATTTCGAGTCAATCTAGACCCCGAATGTACCCATATCTATTTTCTAAATATTTTCACTCCAAATTCTGTGTTTCGAAGTTCTAACCGTAAACCAAAATCGGGAGATTGTATATTTCCGGATGAAATTATCCGAAGATGTTCGGACACGACTTTTATTGGGAAATTACATCATATCAATAAAGTTGGAAGTCATCATTTCATGAGCCACTTACTTGTTACACAAGTAATGCAAAAGCTTACAAAAACCCCTAAAACACTCAACAAATCCTCTCACTTCACCACCATTAGACACATCACCTATGCTAGTCTAAAGCTACTTACTTTGCATTAAATTTTCTGATTTGATGAGGGTGAGGCTCTCCTATAAATACCTCACCCCATCCTCTCATTTTTACACTAAATTTCTTATACAAACTAAGGTAGTCTTTTATTTTATCTTCTTCATCTTCTTCTCATACTTCATAGAAAGTTATGAGCTTTTATTATTTTGTTCATAAGTAGAATTTATATTTGTTCTTTAAGTATTTTATGAAAGCATAAATAAAGGGGATGATAATAAAATCATATGAACCTTTATGTAGTTTTTGACTTTTGTAAATCTTGAAATTTCTTCCTTGTTCTTAGATGGAAAAACTATATCTTTGGACAAGGTTAGATGAGTTATTTATTTGGTAATATTAGAAATTATTGTTAGTATTTGAATATGTTTAAAGGTGATGATTTTAACATCAAAGGAACCTTTAATGTGTTTAGGAAAAAGTTTGTATTTTATTCTTGAAAGTTTATGATGTTGATGAGTTGTTGAAAATATTTCATTTTTTGGATAGTATTATGTTTTAAAAGTGGTTTACATATTTTACTCTTTGATTCCCAAGTTAAAATAATGATTTGGGATAAAAGATGATTTATTAAAGTCTTGACTTCATAAACTTAAAGTGTTATGAAGTTTTAGATATTAAAGTAGTAGAAAGTCTTACATTATGATTTATTTTCATGACCATGAAAATAACACTTACTAACCCTTGAGGTTTTTTCCTAAAATATTAGGAGGTGTTAAGATGTTCATAGAAAATTGTTGTATTTATTTTAGTTGACTTACTTTAAAGTGGTAAGAATAACTAAAAGATGTTTAATGTAAAATATTAAATTAAGAGTCATTCTTTTTCATGACTATGAAAATAACACTTACTAACCCTTGAGGTTTTTTCCTAAAATATTAGGAGGTGTTAAGATGTTCATAGAAAATTGTTGTATTTATTTTAGTTGACTTACTTTAAAGTGGTAAGAATAACTAAAAGATGTTTAATGTAAAATATTAAATTAAGAGTCATTCTTTTTCATGACTATGAAAATAACACTTACTAACCCTTGAGGTTTTTTCCTAAAAAAATTAGGAGGTGTTAAGATGTTCATGAAAATTTGTTTTAGTAGTATACTTGAAATAATGAGAGTTACCTAAAAGTCTTGACTTTATAAACTTAAAGTGTTATGAAGTCTTAGATGGTAAAATGATTCAAAAATGTTGAATCTTAGTTAAGTGAACTTACTTTAAAATGGTAAGATTTACTTAAAAAGTATTGATTTAAAAATATTGATTTTGTTTAAATTGACTTACTTTAAAAAGGATAAGTCTAGCTTAATAATCTTATTTTAAAAAGGTTAGTTTTAGTAAAAATGTTTTACTTACAAAAATAAGATTTATGAATTATCGGAAAAATGCAATGAAGTGGGAATACATGTCTAGAAAGGTTCTGTCTAAGGAAAGACTTGGTATTTAAGGGTGTCTTTATGACTCACCTCTCTTTCCTGGGAACTAGCCTGGTGTATATCCACAGATTACGACATAATTTCGGTACAAGTTTTATTGAAAATTTTACTTAAAAAAGTATTATTTGATTGTAAGACTTTCGATGACAAATGATGATTCAAGGATATTCAACCTTGAATTGGATGGACGAAAGCAATTAAATTCATTTTAAATCGGAAGTTTTATCTTCGCGTAAAAAGTTGTTTCGTAAGTATAATAATTATCGTCATTTAACTAATTAACGTTATTTTAGCATAACGAAGAGTTCGAGAGGAGAACGGATCAAGTAAGCTCACCTGCAAACAGAGAACCTAACGACCCGACACACTCAGGTGAGAGAGAACACATCGCGACATAGTGGTGTCCGAATATGGCACCCGGACCTCCAAACTATCTCAAAAGTTTGGAGTTGCCCGAGTATTAAGAAAGCTTGTACTTAATCAATTGCATGTTTGTTTGGATTAAGTACAACAATATTTCTTATACCGATTTATGTTATGTTTATATATGCAAATACCATGTTTACTCTTGAATTATAATGTTTGAATGATTATTATGGGAATGATATGTATGTGATAATTTTGAAATACAAGGTTTAAAAACATTTGATATAAATGAGAAATATCGGGTCCCATAAGAAGCATTCCTTTTGGAGCGGACATCCTTTAGGAGATGTCTTAAGATGGGCCGATTATATAAAAGAATGATTAAGAGTTCGGATTTTGCTAACTTCGGTTAGAGAGCATATGCATTATGAATAACGAAGTAGTGGAGAGGAAACATTACAGGATGACGTATGAGCACTGAGATGCAAGGAGGGCGACTTTGCTTGACGGTGGTTCGTCAACAAAGCCTTGAGGGAGAGTCTAGGTGAGACGAGTCCCTTGTATTCCTAGGAGAGGATATCCTGTTGGATCGGACAGTTCTCACAGCGCAAACTAGACAATCTCTGACGACCCCTCGATTTGCAATCATGATCGATGAGAGGGATGCCCAGAAAGCGTTGCTATGACACCGTCCTGTTATGGACAGTTCCTTTGGAACAGATCGATCATTCATCCTTGCGAGGATGTTATTTATTTTGGTGCGTACAATCGGCTTGATATGGGACCTGTACTCTCGGTTGTTTCCGAATAGGCTATTTGGGTGGATAATGGTGTAAGGTGGATGAAATGACATAGCATTCATACATTGCATTGCACGAACGTTTATTTTTATATTGATTACGACGATATATTTATACTGTACGATGACTGTATATTATTATGTGATTTGTCAGATGATTGAATTGCATGTTATGAAAAGTATATTTTGTCTGAGTGTCCTATTCAGAGTAAGTCCACGCCGTCAATGAATTTTGTTCATTAGATGTCTTACTCTCTCTACTTGTCTATTCTTGTACTTGTTTATAATTTGGACAGATGGACGGGAACTCTACGCGTATACGGAGAACCCTTCCCGACCCTCCAAGCTCCTCGTCGGAGCCAATGGAGGATGAGTCAACTGAGATAGAGGCTGAGGCGGATGCTGACGAGGATGGAGTGATAGAGCTGGTGAACATAGAGAGTTCCATCGAGGTGATAGAACTCTCATCCGACTCTAGCACAGAGGAGGATCCCAGTGAGTGTTCTAGCACTCCTAGCAGTGCGGTATCTAGCCGTTGAGCTCTAGGTTTGCTGTCCTTTTTGTTGTGCATGTTTTGGGGATGCTGTGTAGTATAGCATTTTGATATGTTAGTTGGGCGATGGGTATGTTCCGCCACGATTAGATATTTTGTATAAATACTAACTGTTGAATGATGAAATAAATTTCAGGGAAGTATTGTATCATTCCAGTTACCGTTAGGTAACAGTTAGTGATTTCCGCATAGTATGTTACTTAAGGTGATGTCCCGAAAAAGAAACATTTTAAAAAGGAAACAATATTTTTACATCACCAATTCAAAAAAAAAAAAAAAAAAAAAATTATTTACCCATTTTTCCGCATTAAAATTAAGGTGTATTTTTCAGGGCGTTACAACATGGTATCAGAGCGGTACTTTCCTATCCGGCCTTGGGCATGGCCTTACATGCTTTCTTGTGTGACTGGTTGTTTGCTTGATTGCTTGTTTTTAGTCGTTAGAGGAGAAGATGTGACATGGGAAGTCGAAGACTCCATCAAAGAAACTTACCCCTACCTTTTCTGAATAAGAGGTACATTACATTTTCGAAGACGAAAATTTTTTAAGGGGAAAGGATTGTAACACCACGAATTTTCTGATTTGGAATTATGATTTTTATGAGTTTTTATTTTTAGAAAATGAATTTTCTGCACTAATTGGTAAGGAATTTGGCTAAGCCACAGTTAAGTTTTAGCTTTGTTTGATTATTTCCTATTTTATGGGAAATTTTGATAATTTCGGAGACAGTGGGTTCTGGACCACTGTCGGGGATAAATTCCGCTCGATACGGCTCAAAAATGTGATTTTGAGTTCCGTAACTCGGAATCGAATTCCGATCGCTCCGTTGGCTTCGTAATTTCATTTCGAGTCAATCTAGACCCCGAATGTACCCATATCTATTTTCTAAATATTTTCACTCCAAATTCTGTGTTTCGAAGTTCTAACCGTAAACCAAAATCGGGAGATTGTATATTTCCGGATGAAATTATCCGAAGATGTTCGGACACGACTTTTATTGGGAAATTACATCATATCAATAAAGTTGGAAGTCATCATTTCATGAGCCACTTACTTGTTACACAAGTAATGCAAAAGCTTACAAAAACCCCTAAAACACTCAACAAATCCTCTCACTTCACCACCATTAGACACATCACCTATGCTAGTCTAAAGCTACTTACTTTGCATTAAATTTTCTGATTTGATGAGGGTGAGGCTCTCCTATAAATACCTCACCCCATCCTCTCATTTTTACACTAAATTTCTTATACAAACTAAGGTAGTCTTTTATTTTATCTTCTTCATCTTCTTCTCATACTTCATAGAAAGTTATGAGCTTTTATTATTTTGTTCATAAGTAGAATTTATATTTGTTCTTTAAGTATTTTATGAAAGCATAAATAAAGGGGATGATAATAAAATCATATGAACCTTTATGTAGTTTTTGACTTTTGTAAATCTTGAAATTTCTTCCTTGTTCTTAGATGGAAAAACTATATCTTTGGACAAGGTTAGATGAGTTATTTATTTGGTAATATTAGAAATTATTGTTAGTATTTGAATATGTTTAAAGGTGATGATTTTAACATCAAAGGAACCTTTAATGTGTTTAGGAAAAAGTTTGTATTTTATTCTTGAAAGTTTATGATGTTGATGAGTTGTTGAAAATATTTCATTTTTTGGATAGTATTATGTTTTAAAAGTGGTTTACATATTTTACTCTTTGATTCCCAAGTTAAAATAATGATTTGGGATAAAAGATGATTTATTAAAGTCTTGACTTCATAAACTTAAAGTGTTATGAAGTTTTAGATATTAAAGTAGTAGAAAGTCTTACATTATGATTTATTTTCATGACCATGAAAATAACACTTACTAACCCTTGAGGTTTTTTCCTAAAATATTAGGAGGTGTTAAGATGTTCATAGAAAATTGTTGTATTTATTTTAGTTGACTTACTTTAAAGTGGTAAGAATAACTAAAAGATGTTTAATGTAAAATATTAAATTAAGAGTCATTCTTTTTCATGACTATGAAAATAACACTTACTAACCCTTGAGGTTTTTTCCTAAAATATTAGGAGGTGTTAAGATGTTCATAGAAAATTGTTGTATTTATTTTAGTTGACTTACTTTAAAGTGGTAAGAATAACTAAAAGATGTTTAATGTAAAATATTAAATTAAGAGTCATTCTTTTTCATGACTATGAAAATAACACTTACTAACCCTTGAGGTTTTTTCCTAAAAAAATTAGGAGGTGTTAAGATGTTCATGAAAATTTGTTTTAGTAGTATACTTGAAATAATGAGAGTTACCTAAAAGTCTTGACTTTATAAACTTAAAGTGTTATGAAGTCTTAGATGGTAAAATGATTCAAAAATGTTGAATCTTAGTTAAGTGAACTTACTTTAAAATGGTAAGATTTACTTAAAAAGTATTGATTTAAAAATATTGATTTTGTTTAAATTGACTTACTTTAAAAAGGATAAGTCTAGCTTAATAATCTTATTTTAAAAAGGTTAGTTTTAGTAAAAATGTTTTACTTACAAAAATAAGATTTATGAATTATCGGAAAAATGCAATGAAGTGGGAATACATGTCTAGAAAGGTTCTGTCTAAGGAAAGACTTGGTATTTAAGGGTGTCTTTATGACTCACCTCTCTTTCCTGGGAACTAGCCTGGTGTATATCCACAGATTACGACATAATTTCGGTACAAGTTTTATTGAAAATTTTACTTAAAAAAGTATTATTTGATTGTAAGACTTTCGATGACAAATGATGATTCAAGGATATTCAACCTTGAATTGGATGGACGAAAGCAATTAAATTCATTTTAAATCGGAAGTTTTATCTTCGCGTAAAAAGTTGTTTCGTAAGTATAATAATTATCGTCATTTAACTAATTAACGTTATTTTAGCATAACGAAGAGTTCGAGAGGAGAACGGATCAAGTAAGCTCACCTGCAAACAGAGAACCTAACGACCCGACACACTCAGGTGAGAGAGAACACATCGCGACATAGTGGTGTCCGAATATGGCACCCGGACCTCCAAACTATCTCAAAAGTTTGGAGTTGCCCGAGTATTAAGAAAGCTTGTACTTAATCAATTGCATGTTTGTTTGGATTAAGTACAACAATATTTCTTATACCGATTTATGTTATGTTTATATATGCAAATACCATGTTTACTCTTGAATTATAATGTTTGAATGATTATTATGGGAATGATATGTATGTGATAATTTTGAAATACAAGGTTTAAAAACATTTGATATAAATGAGAAATATCGGGTCCCATAAGAAGCATTCCTTTTGGAGCGGACATCCTTTAGGAGATGTCTTAAGATGGGCCGATTATATAAAAGAATGATTAAAAGTTCGGATTTTGCTAACTTCGGTTAGAGAGCATATGCATTATGAATAATGAAGTAGTGGAGAGGAAACATTACAGGATGACGTATGAGCACTGAGATGCAAGGAGGGCGACTTTGCTTGACGGTGGTTCGTCAACAAAGCCTTGAGGGAGAGTCTAGGTGAGACGAGTCCCTTGTATTCCTAGGAGAGGATATCCTGTTGGATCGGACAGTTCTCACAGCGCAAACTAGACAATCTCTGACGACCCCTCGATTTGCAATCATGATCGATGAGAGGGATGCCCAGAAAGCGTTGCTATGACACCGTCCTGTTATGGACAGTTCCTTTGGAACAGATCGATCATTCATCCTTGCGAGGATGTTATTTATTTTGGTGCGTACAATCGGCTTGGTATGGGACCTGTACTCTCGGTTGTTTCCGAATAGGCTATTTGGGTGGATAATGGTGTAAGGTGGATGAAATGACATAGCATTCATACATTGCATTGCACGAACGTTTATTTTTATATTGATTACGACGATATATTTATACTGTACGATGACTGTATATTATTATGTGATTTGTCAGATGATTGAATTGCATGTTATGAAAAGTATATTTTGTCTGAGTGTCCTATTCAGAGTAAGTCCACGCCGTCAATGAATTTTGTTCATTAGATGTCTTACTCTCTCTACTTGTCTATTCTTGTACTTGTTTATAATTTGGACAGATGGACGGGAACTCTACGCGTATACGGAGAACCCTTCCCGACCCTCCAAGCTCCTCGTCGGAGCCGATGGAGGATGAGTCAACTGAGATAGAGGCTGAGGCGGATGCTGACGAGGATGGAGTGATAGAGCTGGTGAACATAGAGAGTTCCATCGAGGTGATAGAACTCTCATCCGACTCTAGCACAGAGGAGGATCCCAGTGAGTGTTCTAGCACTCCTAGCAGTGCGGTATCTAGCCGTTGAGCTCTAGGTTTGCTGTCCTTTTTGTTGTGCATGTTTTGGGGATGCTGTGTAGTATAGCATTTTGATATGTTAGTTGGGCGATGGGTATGTTCCGCCACGATTAGATATTTTGTATAAATACTAACTGTTGAATGATGAAATAAATTTCAGGGAAGTATTGTATCATTCCAGTTACCGTTAGGTAACAGTTAGTGATTTCCGCATAGTATGTTACTTAAGGTGATGTCCCGAAAAAGAAACATTTTAAAAAGGAAACAATATTTTTACATCACCAATTCAAAAAAAAAAAAAAAAAAAAAATTATTTACCCATTTTTCCGCATTAAAATTAAGGTGTATTTTTCGGGGCGTTACACATGACAAACGGAAAGAAGTTGGGCTCTGGCTCTGGCTCTGATACCATGTTAAGGTTTCATCTCAAAACCAATTGGCAATGAGAAGAGTAGCCCAACAAGTATTTAAACCATTCCCGAGATAATGAGATAGGCGATATGTGACTTACTACTCAACATGCCCCCTCCACATAAGTCTGCCAGACCAGACGAATGGTTCCCATTGAGATAGGCGATGTGTGATTTTTATTTTACGTACACATTTATATTATTATTTTTTTGAAAATTATTTTGGGGTTTTCTTGGTTTTTTTTTTAAATATGTTAGTTTATTTTTTGAAATAGATAGAAATGTCGAGATTTTTCTATTTTACATGCATATTTTCTTTATGTTTTATTTTTGTTCCTCAAAATGGTTTTGGGTTTGTCTTGATTTTTATAAAAATATGTTACTGTTTTTTAAATAAAGTTATAATTTTAAAGTGTTTTCTATTTTACATACATGTTTTCATTATGTTTTATTTTGATAATGATTTTGGGTTAGTCTTATTATTTTTAATATGTTAATGACTTTTAAACAAAGTTAGAAATTCTCGAGAGTTTGATATTTCTTGTACAAGTTCTCATTATATTTTAATTTTCTTATACTAAATGATTTTGTTGTTTTCTTTGTTTTTTTAAATATGTTACTATTTAAAAAAAATAGAATTATCAATAGTTTTCTATTTTAAATACACATTTTTATTATGTTTTATTTTTACTTTTGAAAATCGTTTTGGGGTTGTCTTGGTTTTTTAAATATGTTACCGTTTCTAAAATCTGTTAGTGTTATTTAAATAAATGTAGAATTTTCGAGAGTTTTTTTTTATTTTACATACAAGTTTTCATTACTTTTTATTTTTACTTTTGAAAATAATTTTGGGTTTGCCTTGATTTTTTAATATATGACATTTAATTTTTAAATAAAATTAGAATTCTCGCATGTTTGCTATTTTATATACTTGATTTTATTACATTTTAATTTTTCTTTTGAAATTATTTTGGGGTTGTCTTGGATTTTTTAAACATGTTAGTGTTTTTTTTTAAAATAAACTGAGAATTCTCAAGAGTTTTTTTATTTTAAATACATATTTATATGCCGACAAAAAAAACATACATATTTATATTATGTTTTTTTATTTTAAAAATTATTTTGGGTTTGTCTTGGTTTTTTAATTATGTAAGTATCTTTTTTAAAATAGATAAACTTCTAGAGATTTTTCTATTTTACATACATATTTTCTTTATATTTTATTTTTTTTCCTTTTGTTTTGGGTTTGTCTTAATTTTTTTTAAAATATTTTGGTTATTTTTAAATAAAGTTGGAATTATCAAGTGTTATCTATTTTATATACATGTTTTCATTACCTTTCATTTTTATATTGAAAATTATTTTGGGTTTGTCTTGTTATTTATAAATATGTTAGTGATTTTTTTAAATAAAGTTAGAATTCTCGAGAGTTCGCTACTTTATATACAAGTTTTCATTATGTTTTAATTTTCCTTTAGAAAATGATTTTGTTGTTTTCTTGGTTTTTTTAAATGTGTTAGTATTTGTTTTAAAAGTTAGAATTATCAAGTGTTTTCTATTTTAAGTAGACATTTTCATTATGTTTTATTTTTACTTTTGAAAATCTTTTTGGGTTTGTATTGATTTTTTAAATATGTTACCGAAATTAAAATAAAGGTATAATTTTCGAGAGTTTTTACATTTTCTTACACGTTTTTATTATGTTTTATTTTTACATTTGAAAATGGTTTTGGGGTTTTTCTTGGTTTATTAAAAATGTCAGTGTTTTTTAAAATAGTTAGAATTTTGAAGAGATTTCTATTTTTCGAACACATTTACACTAACTTTTTTTATTTTAAAAATTATTTTGTGTTTATCTTAATTTTTTTAAACATGTTAGTGTTTTTTAAAATAAATTTATAATTCTCGAGAGTTTTCTATTTTACATACATGTTTTCATTATGTTCTATTTTTTATTTTAAATTTGATTTTGGATTTGTCTTGGTTTATTAAATATGTTAGTGTTTTTTTAAACATATTAGTGTTATTTATAAAAACTACAATTTTCGAGAGTTTTCTGTTTTAAATACATATTTTCATTATATTTTATTTTTACTTTTGCAAATGGTATTGAGTTTATCATAGTTTTTTAAATATGTCAGTAATTTTTAATAATGTTGGAATTTTTGAGAGTTTTCTGTTTTACAAACACATTTACATATACTTTTTTTGTTTTTATTATGTTTTATTTTTAGATTTGAAAATGGTTTTGGGTTTTTTCTTGGTTTATTAAATATGTTAAATTTTTTTAAAATAGTTAGAATTTTCAAGAGATTTCTATTTTACGAACACATTTACATTAACTTTTTTTTTTGTTATTTTGAAAATTATTTTGTGTTTATCTTACTTTTTTTTAAACATTTTAGTGTTTTTAAAAATAAAGTTATAAGTTCTATTTATGACTTTAAAATTTATTTTTGATTTGTCTTGGTTTATTAAATATGTTAGTGTTTTTTAAATATATTGGTGTAATTTAAAAAACTAGAATTTTCGAGAGTTTTTTATTTTATATACAAGTGTTTATTACATTTTATCTTTGCTTTTGAAAATGGTATTGAGTTTATCTTAGTTTTTTTTAATATGTTAGTACTTTTTTTTAATATAGTTGGAATTTACGATAGTTTTCTATTTTATGAACACATTTACATCAACTTTTTTTTTTGTTTTTATTATGTTTTATTTTTACATTTGAATATGGTTTTGGGTTTTTTCTTGGTTTATTAAATATGTTAGTTTTTTTAAAATAGTTAGAATTTTTAAGAGATTACTATTTTACAAACACAATTACATTAACTTTTTTTTTATTTTGAATATTATTTTGTGTTTATCTTACTTTTTTATTGTTTTTCAAAATAAATTTGTAATTCTTGAGAGTTTTCTATTTCACATACATATTTTCATTATGTTCTATTTTTGCTTTTAAAATTGGTTTTTGATTTGTCTTGGTTTATTTAACATTTTAGTGTTTTTTAAACATATTAGTATTATTTAAAAAACTAGAATTTTCGAAAATTTTCGAAAATTTTCTATTTTAAATATATGTTTTAGTTATGTTTTATTTTTACTTTTGAAAATGGTTTTGGGTTTTTCTTAGTTTTTTAAATATGTTAGTACTTTTTTAATAAAGTTTGAATTTCGAGAGTTTTCTATTTTACGAACACATTTACATTAACTTTTTTGATTATGAAAATTATTTTGTTTTTATCTTAAATTTTTTAAACATGTTAGTGTTTTTTAAAATATAATTCTCGAGAGTTTTCTATTTTACATACATGTTTTCATTATATTCTATTTTTGCTTTTAAAATTGCTTTTTGGATTTCTCTTGGTTTATTAAATATGTTTGTGTTTTTTTAAACATATTATTGTTATTTAAAAAAACTAGAATTTTTCAGAGTTTTCTATTTTAAATAAATGGTTCCAGTATGTTTTATCTTTGCTTTTGAAAATGGTATTGAGTTTATCTTAGTATTTTAAATATGTTAGAACTTTTTTAATAAAGTTGGAATTTTCGAGAGTTTTCAATTTTATGACACATTAAATCAACTTTTTTTGTTTTAATAATTTTTTTCCCATTTGAAAATGGTTTTGTGTTTTTTCTTGGTTTATTAAATATGTAATTTTTTTAAAAAAAGTAGTAAGAATTTTCAAGAGATTTCTATTTTATGAATACATTTACTTTTTTTATTTTGAAACTTCTTTTGTGTTTATCTTACATTTTTTAAACATGTTAGTGTTTTTTAAAATAAAGTTATAATTCTTGAGAGTTTTCTATTTTACATACATGTTTTTGTTATGTTCTACTTTTGCTTTTAAAATTTATTTTTGATTTGTCTTGGTTTATTAAATATGTTAGTGTTTTTTAAACATTTTAGTGTTATTTAAAAAAACTAGAATTTTCGAGAGTTTTCTATTTTAAATAACGTTTTCATTATGTTTTATGTTTACTTTTGAAAATGATATTGATTTTATCTTAGTTTTTTAAATATGTTAGTACTTTTTTAATAAAGCTGGAATTTTTGAGAGTTTTCTATTTTACGAACACATTTACATACAATTTTTTTGTTTTTATTATGTTTTATTTTTACATTTGAAAATGTTTTGGGTTTTTTCTTGGTTAATTAAATATGTTAGTTTTTTTAAAAAAAAATAGTTAGAATTTTCAAGAGATTTTTATTTTACGAACACAATTACATAACTTTTTTTTATTTTTTGAAAATTATTTTGTTTTTATCTTACTTTTTTTAAACTTGTTAGTGTTTTTGTAAGATAAAGTTATAATTCTCTAGAGTTTTCTATTTTACATACATGTTTTCGCTATGTTCTATTTTTGCTTTTAATTGGATTTGTCTTGGTTTATTAAATATGTTAGAGTTTTTTAAACATATTAGTGTTATTTAAAAAACAAGAATTTTCAAGAGTTTTCTATTTTAAATAAACGTTTTCAGAATGCTTTATTTTTTCTTTTGAAAATTGTATTTAGTTTATCTTAGTTTTTAAATATGTTAGTACTTTTTTAATAAAGTTGAAATTTTCTAGAGTTTTCCATTTTAAGACATTTACATCAACTTTTTTTTTGTTTTTATTATGTTTTATTTTTACATTTTAAAATGGTTTTGGATTTTTTCTTGGTTTATTAAATATTTTAGTTTTTTAAAATAGTAAGAATTTTCAAAAGATTTCTATTTTACGAACACATTTACAATAACTTTGTTTTATTTTGAAAATTATTTTGTGTTTATCTTACTTTTTTTAACCATATTAGTGTTTTTTAAAATAAAGTTATAATTCTCGAGAGTTTTCTATTTTACTTACATGTTTTCATTATGTTCTACTTTTTCTTTTAAAATTAATTTTGGATTAGTCTTGGTTTATTAAATATATTAGTATTTTTTAAACATAACAGTGTTATTTTAAAAAAAACTAGAATTTTTTAGAGTTCTCTACTTTAAATAAATGTTTCCAGTATGTTTTATTTTTGCTTTTGAAAATGGTATTGAGTTTATCTTAGTATTTTAAATATGTTAGAACTTTTTTAATAAAGTTGGAATTTTCGAGAGTTTTCAATTTTATGACACATTAAATCAACTTTTTTTGTTTTAATAATTTTTTTCCCATTTGAAAATGGTTTTGTGTTTTTTCTTGGTTTATTAAATATGTAATTTTTTTAAAAAAAGTAGTAAGAATTTTCAAGAGATTTCTATTTAATGAATACATTTACTTTTTTTATTTTGAAACTTCTTTTGTGTTTATCTTACATTTTTTAAACATGTTAGTGTTTTTTAAAATAAAGTTATAATTCTTGAGAGTTTTCTATTTTACATACATGTTTTTATTATGTTCTACTTTTGCTTTTAAAAATTATTTTTGATTTGTCTTGGTTTATTAAATATGTTAGTGTTTTTTAAACATATTGGTGTTACTTAAAAAAACTAGAATTTTCGAGAGTTTTCTATTTTAAATACACGTCTTCATTATGTTTTATGTTTACTTTTGAAAATGATATTGATTTTATCTTAGTTTTTTAAATATGTTAGTATTTTTTAATAAAGTTGGAATTTTCAAGAGTTTTCTATTACATCAACTTTTTTTGTTTTTATTATGTTTTATTTTTCCATTTGAAAATGGTTTTGGGTTTTTTCTTGGTTTATTAAATATGTTAGTTTTTTAAAAAAAAAATAGTTAGAATTTTCAAGAGATTTTTATTTTACGAACACAATTGCATAACTTTTTTTTTTTTAAAATAGTTTTGGGGTTGTATTGGTTTTTTAAATATGTTAGTGTTATTTAAATAAATGTAGAATTTTCGAGAGTTTTTTTATTTTACATACAAGTGTCCATTACTTTTGAAAATAATTTTGGGTTTGCCTTGATTTTTTAAAATATGACATTTTCTTTTTAAATAAAGTTATAATTCTCGCGTGTTTGTTATTTTATATACTTGTTTTCATTACATTTTAATTTTTCTTTTGAAATGTTTTTGGGTTGTCTATGATTTTTTTTAACATGTTAGTGTTTTTTTTAAATAAACTGATAATTCAAAGAGTTTTTTATTTTACATACATATTTATATGCCGAAAAAAAAAAACATACATGTTTATATTATGTTTTTTTCTTTTAAAAATTATTTTGGATATGTCTTGGTTTTTTTTAAACATGTTAGTATCTTTTTTATAACAGATAGAATTCTAGAGATTTTTCTATTTTACATAAATATTTTCTTTATATTTTATTTTTGTTCCTGAAAATGATTTTGCGTTTTTCTTGATTTTTTTTAAAAATATGTTAGTTTTTTTTAAATAAAGTTACAATTATCAAGTGTTTTATATTTTACATACATGTATCCAATACATTTATTTTAAATTTTGAAAATGATTTGGGGTTTGCCTTGATTTTTTGAGATATGTCATTGACTTTTTCAATAAAGTTATAAAGTTATTTTAAATTTCATTACGTTTTTTTTTTGCTTTAGAAAATGACTTTGGGATTTCCTTAGTTTTCTAAAACAAAATTAGAAATTTCGAGAGTTTTCTATTTTACATACATGATTTTATTATGTATTATTTTTCTTTTGAAAAAGGTTTTGTGTTTGTCTTGGTGTTTTTTAATAAATATGTTAGTGTTTTTTAAATAAAGTTAGAATTCTCAGGACTTTTTTATTTTAAGTACACATTTACATTAGATTTTTTTGCTTTTGAAAATTATTTTGCATTGTCTTTGTTTTTTCAAATATGATATTGTTATTTTTTTTAAAATTTAAAATTTCCAGAGTTTTCTATTTTACATACATGTTTTCATTACATTTAATTTTTGCTTTTAAAAATGATTTTTGGTTTGTCTTGTTATTTTTAAATATGTTAGATATTGTTTAAATAAACTTAGAATTATCGAGAGTTTTCTATTTTACGTACACATTTTCATTAAGTTTTAATTTTCCATAAAAAATGATTTTGAGGTTTTCTTAGTTTTTTAAAATATGTAATTGTTTTTTTAAGTAAAGTTTGGATTCTAGAGAATTTTAAATACACATTTTCATTAATTTTTATTTTTACATTTGAAAATTGTTTTGGGTTTGTCTTGGTCTTTTAAATATGATAGTGTTTTTAATATAGTTAGAATTTTCGATAGTTTTCTATTTTACGAATACATTTACATTATTTTTTTGTTTTCAAAATTATTTTGTGTTTATCTTGATTTTTTTTATTATACAATTTAGTGTTTTTTTATTATACAATTCAGTTTGTGTTGGTTTTTTTAATTATGTAAGTGTCTTTTTTAAAATAGATAGAATTCTAAAGATTTTTCTATTTTACATACATATTTTCTTTATATTTTATTTTTGTTCCTGAAAATGGTTTTGGGTTTGTCTTGATTTCTTTTAAAAATATGTTAGTTTTTTTTAAATAAAGTTAGAATTATCAAGGGTTTTCTATTTTACATACATGTTTTCATTATCTTTTATTTTTATTTTGAAAATGATTTTGCGTTTGTCTTGCTATTTTTACATATGTTAGTAATTTTTTAAATAAAGTTAGAATTCTCCAGAGTTCACTACTTTATATACAAGTTTTCATTATGTTTTAATTTTCCTTTAGAAAATGATTTTGTTGTTTTCTTTTCTTTTTTTTAAATATGTTAGTATTTTTTTAAAAGTTAGAATTGTCAAGAGTTTTCTATTTTATATACACATTTTCATTATATTTTATTTTTACTTTTGAAAATCTTTTTGGGTTCGTCTTGGTTTTTTAAATATGTTAGTGTTATTAAAATAAAGGTAGAATTTTCGAGAGTTTTTAAATTTACATACACGTTTTTATTATGTTTTATTTTTACATTTGAAAATGGTTTTCGGTTTTTTCTTGGTTTATTAAGTATG
This sequence comes from Lupinus albus, assembly GCA_009771035.1. NCBI lineage: Eukaryota > Viridiplantae > Streptophyta > Magnoliopsida > Fabales > Fabaceae > Lupinus > Lupinus albus. The sequence goes on along the minus strand of CM020022.1, from coordinate 3,170,164 downwards.
TTAGTGTATTTAAATATGTAAAGACCCGATTTCTACCCTTGAATTTTTTTCGTTTATTTTAATCATTTCTTACATACATTCACCATCTTACTTAAATTAAAACCTTCAGGAATCATTCCTTAAAAATACTCTTTACGCATATTATATTATCATATAATTTAAATTGCGGAAAAACATAATTCATTCATTATTATTCTCATTGGGTACTAAGAGCCCAAAAGTTATAATACTCTAAATATAACAATACCCCTGGTTACGAATACCCAAATAAATGTCAGTCATGGTTACAATCATTCAAATCCACAAGTAGTCATTTAAAGTACAAAAACGCAAATAGTGAATCCAACGTCTAAAGCTCCTAAAGCTCACGAACTAGCATACTCCATTCGTCTATTTACCTGCAATGGGATTATCAATGACAAAGGTACAAAACACACAAAGGAGTAAGTCGTTAATTCAATAAACGTCATTATAAGATAATCCACATTAGAAAAAGGGTTAGTAAACCAATTTCGAAATTCATTTTGTCTTGCTGCATAACTTGAGCCAAAGTCACTACACCCCTCAGGGTTAGCTAAAAGCAGATTCTCATCCTTTTAACCAATAAAACACGCCTCATAAACTCGGGCCGAAGTGTTGCTACATAAACTCGAGCCGAAGTCGCTACACCCCTTAGGGTTAGCTAAAAACAAATTCTCCTATCTTTTATAAAGAAAACATGTCGCGTAAACTCGGGCCGAAGTGTTGCTACATAAACTCGAGCCGAAGTCGCTACACCCCTTAGGGTTAGCTAAAAACAACTTCTCATCTCTTTTATAAAGAAAACATGCCGCGTAAACTCGGGCCGAAGTGTTGCTACATAAACTCGGGCCGAAGTGTTGCCTCATAAACTCGGGCCGAAGTGTTGCCTCATAAACTCGGGCCGAAGTGTTGCCTCATAAACTCGGGCCGAAGTCGCTAACCATTTCTGGTCGGCTAAAAATATATTTTTCCTTCCATCGATTTGCCATCAATCATTTCCCGTAAATCCACGTCATCTTTAGTATAAACACTCCATATCTGTTTATACTAATACGTGATTTACAATATAATTATTGCATGGCCAGGAAACACACACCTTTTCCATCTTCCGTAAATCTACGCCTACTTTAGTATAAACACATCCATATATGTTCATACTAAATGCGTAATTCACAACTCGATCATTTCATAACCAGAAAATACCCACATTTTCTTTTTCCGTAAATCTACGCCTACTTTAGTATAAACACACCCATATATGTTCATACTAAATGCGTAATTCACAACTCGATCATTTCATAACCATAAAATACTCACATTTTCCTTTTCCGTAAATCTACGCCTACTTTAGTGTAAACACACCCATATATGTTCATACTAAATGCGTAATTTACAACTTAGTCTTTGCATAACCAGAAAATACACATTTTCTATTTCAAATGCAACATTAAAGACTTATCCTTACCTCGATGAGTGTTGGGTTTGGTTCTTGGCAACTTCTCAAGTTCCACCGACACCGCCTCCAACCTTAAGATCTCTCTTCATCCCACCACATAACACAATGTTAGTCATTTATTCCAAATATCACATAAACAACTTATATTGCATCATTTAATCATACAAAATATTCATCATCAATATTCAACCATCTAAAACATGCATAACATCTCATATTTCAATATTTCCAAAACTACTTCAATACAAGTTTCTAAATATCAAAGCATACATGTTCATCTCATATAACAACATCAAAGCACTACTCATTATCCACATCTAACATTTCATCCCTTTCTCTTTATACTCGTATTCTTATTTTGGGGGGTTTTTGGGGGTTTTTCATGAATAACCTATAAAACTTTCCATTCATCAAATAACAACTCTAAACCAAGAGTTTACAAGATAAAAAACAACATAAAACGAACCATAACTCTAAAGGATGAGTTTCCATGGTTTCTCGTGTTTTGAAAATAAATCCAACATACCCAAAACAAGTTAGAGAGGAAGAAGAAGAGTTAGTAACAAGAGGTTTACCTCTTCTCAAGCTCCAAGATGAGTCCTAAGGCTCCTTGCTCTTGAAAATCTCTCATTTCTCTCTTCTCTTCGAAGTTCTAACTCAAAAATGTGTTTAGGTTTCTGTTTTAAAGAGGTGTCGTCGGGTTGTAATCGATTACCAACATGGTGTAATCGATTACAACGTGAAAAATACGCATATCTGATGCTTTTAATACGATGTAATCGATTACCAGAAGTGTGTAATCGATTACCAGAAGTGTGTAATCGATTACCAGAAGTGTGTAATCGATTACCATAAGTGTGTAATCGATTACCAGCAGAGTGTAATCGATTACCAGCAGAGTGTAATCGATTACCAGCAGAGTGTAATCGATTACCAGCAGAGTGTAATCGATTACCAGCAGAGTGTAATCGATTACCAGCAGAGTGTAATCGATTACCAGCAGAGTGTAATCGATTACCAGCAGAGTGTAATCGATTACACTGTGTCAGATGCACATATCTGATGCTTTTAATACGATGTAATCGATTACCAGAAGTGTGTAATCGATTACACTGTGTCAACAGCCCAAAATTGCCATTTCTCGCCCAGGCGAGACAACTCTCGCTCAAGCGAAGCTTCCAGGACTGTTACTATAATTTTAAAGATTAAAATTTGGGGTGTTACACTAGTAATAAGGTTAAGCCTAGTAGTAGTGTTTGTAATATCATGTCACTTCACAGTTTTTGTTATATCATTTTTCACTTAGCAAAGACCTTCACAGTTATTAGAGATGATAAGAAAAAGACAAAAATGTCAAGAATGGGATTCGAACCCATGCCCTTTCGGACCAGTACCTGAAACTGGCGCCTTAGACCAACTCGGCCATCTTGACACTTTTGTTTTATGATGCAAACATTATTAATATATATATATATATTTCACAAATGTTAATGATTAGGACTAACACAAAATGTAGGGTTGAGATGTTTGCAACATATAATCAATCTTTAGGTCCAAGTCTTGTTATGTTTCTAATTATGATGGTTTTATATTGCTCTTGAATCTTGATCCATTTCTTATTCTATTTCCAATTCCAAATTAGAAATTATCACTTGTAGGTTTTGGGTCCAAGTCGATTTTACTAGTACCTCACTATAGGCTTAGAGAGGTGAAAAGCCAAGAAGGTTGACCCTTTCTAATATGAATCTTCATTCATGGCCCTTGGAGGTTATATGTTGTTATTGTTGCTTCAAATTGAAGTCTTCAAAATAGTTATCATATTTATCACATATCAATACTTTTTAGATATGTTGTATTTATGTATCTTTCAATTATTATATGAATTTTTTATGTATTATGTGTCTCATATTTATATTTGTGCTCCATATCTCTTCATATTCAAGGATTGTGAATGAGATTAATACGAAACACATTATATAAATACAACATAATAATATTGAAAACATATGAGTTATATTCTATTATGTACACAGAATAAGACAAAAGACGTAAAATATAGTGGAAAGAAGGAAAATAGAATTGAACATCTCATTATATATTATAAGTAAACCATATACTAAGTGAAAAAAATACTTAATAAGGATTTCTTATTGTAACTCCATTGAGATTTTAGGAGCATTAACCATTTTCAATGGATTGGCTTCAAGAAGGAATGGTATAATAACAATTTGTCATGATTAACTTTTCAGAACCAGTTCATGGGCTATCATAAATCAAAACTTCAATAAAGTTAGATGACTAGCATAATGCTAAGAAAGAAGATAGAAAAGTGAGTAATGGTTCACATACAAAATTAGGATCCAAATATGTTTCTTTTACACCAATACATTTATACAACATTGTTTGCAACAAACAAAAATCATAGTATACAAGATTGTATCAATACTTGGTCTAATTTTTATACTTGAAAAGCTTTTTTGCATCATCATCAAATAAAACATCAGTAGTTATTATTTTTTAATAGTGTATTATACAAATCAAAGATTCTCAATCATTTGACAATGCATGATTGATTAATTGTGTATTATAATAGAATATGAGTATGTTTTTCACAAAGGCTACTTATTAATGTTTGTATATGGTTTTTAAGTTTCTTTTACCAAATTTATAAAATAAAAACTAAAAAACAAATTACCACATTATATATTTTAACTATAAATTTTACTCAATAAAAAAATTCCACCAGCTAAGATATTTTTCTACCAAATTTATTTCATCATGATATGATATGAATAATAAATTAATCTTTGTGGTTATGTCTACCAATAAGTTGTTACTCATATAGATTGAATCATTCTAAAGATATTTTTTATGTCTATTTAGCATTTTCATTGCCTTTTCTTCATTTATTTCTCTCACAGCAGTTTCTTCCTTCTTTCCTTTCATTCATATCACTTTTTAATTTCATTATTTTTCTCCCTATCTCTTTTTTGGTGATGTGGATGAGATTACCTGTCCTAAAATGATGTCTTCATTCCTGGTCAATTTTAAAAAGGAAAAGAAATGCAAGAAAAAAAGAAGAAAAAAATGCAAGTGATGTAAATTTTTTAGATAAGATGGCGATATCTAATTGTCTGGGACGGAGATGGGATACCATTTTGGGACCGGTTTGCTACTTTACGCGTTTCTGAAAATTTTTCTGAAAATTAAAATAGAAATTTAATGTTTAAATGCTACCCCTTTGTTTCCTCACTGATTTTGTACAGAAATTTTGTTTGCTTCACTTTTGATCCTCAAAAGTTTTCAACTTTGCAGAACAACATACAAAGGGTATATTATTCTGCTCAAGTTAAGTTTACTTGGTTCCCTAGGTGAGACTTTCTCTTTTGTCACATCACTTTGGTTTCTTTGCAATGACCAATGATTGATAAAGGATCTTTTTCTGTGTGTGTGTGAATTTGAAATTCACTCCTATTTTAGTAAAGATGATAGAATCATGCCTTAGTTGGTTTCGATATTTGTGAAGGAGGCATGGGAAGTCTCGTAAGGAGAGTAGATCTAATGAAGTTTAGTCCAATTCGTAAAGGAAAAATGAGACCAGGAAACATAATAGGAGAAACGGTTAGGAAAGTTTAGAGATAAGTTATGGCATAACGTTATGATGTTGTTCGACCTTGCATAATGGGATTAAGGTCTGGTTGTTGTTGATCTGAATTTGAGTTTTATGGGATTTTTTCACTTGCCTATTTTCGGAACTGGATTCTAAGCTCTAACCTCTTCAGGTCATGATCTGTTTTTTACACTTTTTCTGTCAGTACCACTATACTTAGATCAAGGAGGTGAGAACTTATTTGAGCTTATGAGAATAGCTTATTCAATAACTTGTGAGAGAAATGTGTGATCTTTCTATAAGGTTTGGTTAGCTTACTTCAATAAGCATGTCAAAGAAGCTTATGAAAATAAGTGTTTTTAGCTTATTCTAGACAAGCTCATTGCATAATCTCTAATTAAGCTGTTTACCCAATCACACACTAAATTACCTCAGTTTCTTTGTAATTGTAATGAGAAAAAACCCATTTTTTTGGGGTGTGAATTCCGGTTTGTAAGGATTTTTTTACTTGTCCATTTACTAACGCGGGTTCTAACTTCTAAGTACTAACCCCTAAGTTCATGTTTTCCAAATGTGTACTTTAGGGACTTGAGTATTGGAGCATTGATCATAAGCAGTGATGCCACTCTTCTCATTTATATCTCACTGTTTCCTCCCTAATGGAAGTCGTAACCACCCAATTGCTTCTGAGGTGAACGGTAGCAAATTGGTGCCTGTCGATTCTGAGGGTTCAATTAGTGTTGTCGATCAGAATGTGCTTGTTGGTTCTAAGGAACCAAGCAGCTTGGTTGAATCAGTGCCTGTGATATCTGCGTCACCAAGTAGTCGTGGTAAACCACTTTTGGTTGATTTTGAGGTACTGAACAGCGAGTGCCACAGAAGTGAGATATTCAAGTATTCCGAACTTGAAGAAGCTACCGACAATTTTGACACTAGTAGAATACTTGGAAAGGGAGGCTATGGGACAGTATACTCTGGTAAGAACATCCCTTATATTTCACTTTTTAAAGTTAGTAACTAGATTTTGTTTTTTATAAGGAACTTCATTGTTATGTTCATGGATGCTGAAATTTTAGAACTTTTTGTTATCTAGCATATGCAATTCACTATGTACCTCTTGTATGAGCTATTGACTATGGTAGTATGTGCCGTTCAGGTCTGTTGATATCTTCTGGTTTAAATTTCATCAACAAATAAGTAATCTTTCATTTCTCGATTCCTGAATGACGACATAGACAACACAATTTCCTGGATGTATGACTCTATAAAAATCTAAGTGTAGTTAAAGACCTGTATTTGAAGTTTGAATGCCATAATTTATTTCACATTTTCAATTTTATATGTATCAATCTTTCTTTTCGCCACTGTGAAAGGGATGAAACAAGAAGAAAGTTGCAATTTCTCTTGTTTTTTCTTTCATTTTAAGGACTCATTTGTTGATTGCTGATCAGTTGTTGGAATGTATTTCCCGGTTCCAATAATTTTTTTTGTAAATTATGCCAGTAAATTTAAAAAAATGCGAAAAGGTAGACTGAAGAGTTGCAATGATGGTGGTTGTCAAAAGCATATGTAAATGACATTAGTTCAGTAAAATGTTGAGGAAGAAGGAAGAAAATGAATTTCAAATATAGAATAGAAGCACTGAGCAAAGGCTTGTGTGGGCAAAGTTAGCATTATCGTGAATTCGTGATGGTAATTATTGTCAATTATCGCATAATGTTAAAGCTGAATAGCTGATAATTTAGTGATGAGAAGCATGTATAAGTGAGATTTACCGGAGTCATATAACAAGATTTACAGAGTAGGAAAATGAAATAATTGATATATTGACTCAATTTTGTTTATATTATAGGAATACTTAAAGATGGGCGTCGTGTTGCAATTAAGCGCATGCATGCATTCAAGATGTTAAGATTACATGATGAGAAGCTTCACAAAGAGAGGCTTAGAAAGTTCATGAATGAAGTTGAGATGTTAACCAGCTTGAGCCATGAAAATCTTGTCCAACTTTATGGCTGCACCTTTCCTCAGGGTCGTGAACTGCATCTTGTTCAAGAATACATTCCCAGTGGAACGGTTGCTCATCATCTACGCCGTGAAGGCACTCTCACATGGTCTACTCGACTAAAAATTGCGGTACAAACTGCAAGTGCATTGGCTTATCTTCATGCTTCCAGTATAATCCACCGTGACGTGAAAACCAGTAACATTCTCCTTGACAGTAGTTTGAATGCTAGAGTTGCAGACTTTGGATTATCACGCCTTATCCCGCACGGTGTTTCACATGTTACCACTGATCCTGCTGGGACTCCAGGTTATATTGATCCAGAGTATTACGAACAGTGTCATCTTTCTGATAAAAGTGATGTATATAGCTTTGGAGTAATATTGGTTGAGCTAATATCATCCTTGCCAGCATTTAGCGAGGATGATAAGCAGCCGTATCTTTCCGATTTCGCCACAGAGAAAATCCTTTGTGGACATCTCGAAAAGCTCGTTGATCCAGCTCTTGAATTTCAGTCAGATGAGTGGATAAGTGAAACAATTACTGCAGCGGCGGAGTTGGCATTCCGATGTCTACAACGCCAAAGAGACATGAGACCTTCCATGGGTGAGGTGTTAAATACCCTTGAGAGCATTAGAGTTAGAAGCTCTAAAAGTGCCCTTACTTGGGATCCTAATAGTTATTACAAAGCTACCAAAGTTCAGATTGTGTCCACCTTGCCTCATGATTATTTTGGGAAGAAATAGTATAAAAGCACTTTTAGATTTCACAATATGCTCATGAATCTACTTGTTGGATAACATATTTTTGAACAATCTCCTATAGGGGTGTGATATTATACAGGTGTTTGTTTTCCTCTAGTAAGTGACACATTTTTTCGGATAATAGACGTGTTTCGTTGATATATTATACATACAAAATCGTCTATATGTTAAATGAAATATTGGTGGTACTAGAATTATGCTTTAGCCTTTAAATGGGATTGTTTGTTGTAGTAATTGAGATAATGAGTGAACTTATTTTAGTATAATTCTAATATGAAACTAAACCAAGCATGAACATTCTGATATAGATAAAAATGTACATAAGGAAATATGCATAAGAAAGTAATATTTTGAAATAGATAAAATAACTATAACTCTTTAACTTAACCATGACAAGAACATTTTTTAACCCTAAATAGGAAAGTTTCAGTATGGAACAAGTTGCATTGTGGAGTAATTGACACGTGGCAGGCATGATGGGATGGGATAGTTTAGTATTCTATGCACTTCTCTCTATGGGAGCATATGTCGTCCCATATTTTTTTGTCACTCTATGTGTCATCAACTATTAATGTATAATATATTTCAGTTAAAAATTAATTAGTAACTATTTTCTATCAAATTACAACTAATGACAGAGTAACATAAATTGTAGGACATAAGGTATCGTTTGGTTGTGAATTTGCATGTTGTATTTGTCCTACCTACTTCTCTCACCACTTGTCAAATCTATTGATGCCTTATCCTAACTCCAATCAAACCAACCCTATTAAGTATTTGAAAATGATATATACCTCTCCTAAAAATTTTTACTAATTATCTTACTCACAAAAAAGTGATATATGTTATTTATAAATTAATCACTAATAAATAAAATATCACTTTAAGACATATATCACTTTTTGCGGGTGTAAGAATTAGTAGGAGAATTTTGTAGAAGGATATAACATTATTTTGTAGCCTCCTTCATTAATATTTCATATAAGTGGTTAGTTGAGAAGAAATGTTACTTGATAAGTAATAGGTTTATGGGTAATAAAGATTTTGAGTTCTAATCTCATACATGACATGAAGATATTGTTGATTCATAATCTCTAACTATCTTTCTAAAACATTTGTAGAGTTAGGAAGTTTCTTGTGTACTAAGTTCTTAAGATCCAACATATCTAAATAAAAATATTTTTGTACATATATTAAAAACTACATAAATTTGGTTCCAAATATTCTATATCTTATTTCTTTTACTTCTTTAACTGAAATTTGGGCACAAAAAGTTTTAATATGAGTATTTTATCCAAAATGAAACAGATTTATTGTCCATCAATGTCTATTATCTCACTTATAATATATTAGATTAGGCTAGATTTTTTCTTAAAAATATGTCAAACTAAATTTAAAAAAAAATTATAACTTTTGACATCTAAAAATCTTATTATGTGATCCCTATTTAATTATATCACATATTAATATTTAAATTATAATGTTTAATATAACCAAAATATTATAAATGAAATTTGAATATAACAATATGTACAAAAGTATATTTTAATTTTTTATGTTAGATAATTATATTTAAAAATATATTTGATTGTCTATTGAAATGTCTTCTACCATAATATACCTTTATATATGATTACAAGTCATATCAAATTTTTTGAAAGGAGAAAAATATGCCTTCAATTTTTTATGGAAAAAATCAATTTACTAACCATTAAAATTCAAAACATAATTAGAAAGATACAATTCACGCTATAAAATTTATGTTTTATTATGGATTTTTTCCATTTTTTACAATAAAATAACATCCATCAAAATCACTTTCCTTAATCTCACAAAAATCAAAATTAGCAAAATAGGAAAATGATAATTGAAAATCTACTTAAGGGGTTCTTGTTAAAGGTGTAACAAATTGGTCAATTTAATTGAAAATTTGGTGATCCAGTCCTCATATTAATACAATACGATAATTATATTAAACATGTCATTAAAATGACCAAAAATCATCAATACTAGAATATCATACAAATTTAGGTAAACTCTACCGGTCAAAACCAATATTTGAATGAAAAAATTAATATTTCAAAATGACACAATAAAAATTCAAACTATAAACTAAATAGTTGTATGTAACATAGTTAGTTATTAAACCATTTTCAATAATTGACTTATACGATGCAAATATTAATATTTATAAATGTATTATATTTATTATAATAGCGTGTCGATAGACACTTCGTATCTGCCGACCCGTATTCTTATTTTTTTATATTAAGTATTCAATTTTTATATATTTTATTTTATATCATTAGAATGTTTTTGTATTAAAAGTACTTTATGTTAAAAATGTATTTATTATAATTCGTTTAAGGTGAAATATGTGGTTAATGGTTAATGGTAGTTACTTAGGATTATATAGGTTTTTTTGTAGAAGTTAAAAAAATGTAAGGGCAAAATAGGAAAATAGAAATTACACAATGGTGGTAGTTATTTCATGTTTTGACTTTATATATAGTATAGATATATTAGTGTATCGATGAACACACCGTATTTATCAACTCATATTTTTATTTTTTAGTATTGAGTATTTATTTTTTATGTATTTAATTTAGGAGAATTATATCACATTTTTATATTGAGTTGTACATAATATGAAAATGAATTATGATATTATTAAAAACTCATTTGATAATTTGATATTCTTAAGCAAGTAAATTCCTCTTGACTTATATTAAATGTCATTCATATACTTTTTTTACCGTCATATTTTTCATATGTGAAAATATTGTAAATAATAGTTAATTATAAAAAAAATGTTTTAATTATTAAACCTTTATTCAAATTTCAACCATTAATCTAATAAAATGAAATAATAATTAATTAAGCATTATATTCCATTACCAGTGTTTCTACTTTTTACCACAAACACAGTGTGGTTGAAGAACAAACTTTTTCTTTCTTCACTTTCTCTTCTCTTTGTTCCTTTCACTCACTCACTTCACGCATTTATATATTCCTTCAACTTCATTCTCTCTCTCTCTCAACACTTACCTCAACCTTTCACATATTCCATTCCCTTCCTTTGATCTCCTTTTCCTTCTCTCAATTCCTTCACTGTGATAGTCTTCTAATGCAGAACTAGTGTTTGTTTGTTTGTTTCACTCAACAACACAGACAAAATCATCTTATTCCCTTGTAATCTTATTGATCCTCTATATACTCATAAAATTTCCATTTTTATGTGTTTAGAGGCTCACACAACTCGACCCAGTTCATAATTTTTTGTCTTTTCTTGTTTTATCACTGGAAAATCGAAAAAAGATAAGATTTTTGAATCTGGGTCTTCTCTCTTAGAATCTTTGTTTTTCTTAGTCAACAGATATTTTTCTTCGTTTTCTTTGTTACCAAACGGGGGAGAGTGAAGTTACTTTGTTAACTAGAAAATGCTAGGGACTACCCTTCAGTTTGGGGGTGTTAATGGTGATGATCAGTTTTACATTCCTGTAAGATCAAGGAAAAATCAGAATCAGCGTAAACAAGCTCAGAGAACACAGAGTGATGAAACTGAGTGTGCAGATTCAGCTTCAAAGACAAAGCTTGTTGCTTCTGAGAGTAATAATAATAATAATAATAATAATAATAATAATAATAATAATAATCCTAATGAGTCTTTGAAGAAACCATCTTCAGGGAATTTAGAACCTTCTAGTAACATTGATAGGTTCCTGAAGTACACAACTCCAATTGTCCCAGCTCAGTATTTCTCTAAGGTTGATGATCTCTTCAGCTCTTTATGTAATTATTATGCAATTGAATTATCTTTGTAATTTGTCATGTTTTCAATATGTAACTTTTGATTGAATGTTTGTTAGGGAATTTCAACTCCATTCAGGTTGGCATGGTAGAAGCATGAGTTGTCAAATATACATTTTTGAAGAGTTTATTTGGGCTTACGTTATCATATAACACTTAAGCATGTGTTTGGGAAAACTTATAAAATAGCTCATGATATCTTCCTATAGTATCATTTTAGCTTTCAATAAGCTAAAAAGATCTTATGGAGGGTCTTAAGCTCTTATGTTATAAGCTTTTATTTAATAACTTCTTAATTACTTTGTTTACCCAAATACACCTTATGGTTACTAAACAAATAAAATACCTAAGGATTCTGAAGGGGAAAAAAATGGGTACATAAGATTCCTGCTATGTTAACTCTCATAGAAACAGCTAGGTAAAGAGTTTAGTTTGATGAACTTCACTCTTTTTTTCATTCAGCTACTTGCTTATTGATATTTAGTATTTATATTATCATCATATGATTTAATGACATGTTTTTGTTGTGCCTTGTGAGTGTAGACAACAATGAGAGGTTGGAAGACTTGTGATGTTGAGTATCAATCTTACTTTGACCTGAATGATCTATGGGAATCGTTTAAGGAGTGGAGTGCATATGGAGCAGGAGTCCCCTTGCTACTTGATCAAGGAGAATCTGTTGTTCAATATTATGTTCCTTATTTGTCTGCTATTCAACTATATGGTCAATCATCTAAGAAACCAAATGCTAAGCCGAGGTATTGGCATTTTGAACGTAGAATCATGCTTTTATATGTGCTTAAGAATTCATAACTTCGAGACACACTATGAAATGTTTGTGTTGTAGTGTTGTACTATGGTTAAATTGCTAAATATATGGTATGGGGGTATACTTCATTGGTACTTTATTTGGTTTCATAGTACATTTTAAAATATTATTTGAGTAACTATGCAACCAATTGGTTTGACTTTACATGCACATTAATGTCTTTTTGTTGATCTCAAAATATTGAAAACATTTAAGTATTTTTTTCTTATTTCCCCTTTCCCTCTCTGACTACTGATTCCTCTATCTGGTCAATTTGGTTCTGTATTTGTGAATTTACATTCTTTTAATATCCATAAGATGTTGAACTCATTGTGACTATTTTTATACAAATAATACAATTATAAGCTTTACTGAAGAACATGCTATGCTGCTTTAGTTTCTGACCTGGTCTCATTTTCTTATTTCATTAGGTACACTGAAGATAGTGATGGAGATTACTACAGAGACTCAAGTAGTGATGGGAGCAGCGATTATGAATTAGGAAAAAGGAATGAACTCTTTACATCACAAAGTAGTAAATATCGAGCAGGCAATGTTTCGTTTCAAATGAGCAAGTTATCAGTACATGGTAAAAACAACATAATGCAAGATGGATTTTCTAGTGATGACAGTGAAACTGGGAATCCTCAAGATCTCTTTTTTGAATATTTTGATCAAGATCCTCCTTATAGCCGTGAGCCATTGGCTGATAAGGTTAGTAGTGATCTTAATTATTGCATGGCTAATTACCACTTATTTTAACTTCTAAACAATCCATCTTATATTTTGTTATGTTTGGTCAGATAATAGATCTTGCACGCCACTATCCTAGCCTCAAGTCGATGAGAAGCTGTGATTTATTGCCACCGAGTTGGATGTCTGTGGCATGGTGAGAATAATGTAATTCATTGCTTTAGTACTGAATTTTTGTGTCAATTAACATTCTTTAATTGTGTCTTCTAGGTATCCTATATATCGAATACCTACAGGTCCAACATTAAAAGATTTAGATGCCTCCTTCCTTACATACCATACTCTACACACTCCCCTGTCAGGTAATCATGGAATGTTATGCCTATTTACGACATGCATTGGCATTGCAGTTCTTGTTTATCAAGATTTACCATTCCTTTGGACGAATGCATTTTTAATTGTTTCCTCTTATCTCATTTGGTATAGGCCAGGACCAAAAAAATACAAAAGTTTTTAAAAAATCGGGTCATAAAATGTGAAAGATGGGCATATACTCAAATGACATTTCATTTGACCTTGTCATTTTCTGATTTATGGCCGCTATATGTTTATCTGAATGAGTACTATAAATTATGATGAATAATGCGTTAATGTTTGTGTTTGCAAACACAGCAGGAAATGAACTAATAGAGATTGTCTTAATCATATTTCTTCTGTCTGGTTTCTTTCTTTCTTTTTTTGTGTCAAATTATACGCAACTCAATTTGAGAATATCTATACTATTTGGATTCTCTGGAGCTACACAGATTGGTTTTTCTTCTTAGTACTCAAGTATGCAAATGTTTCAACTAAATTATGCGCTGCTAGTCAGTTCTGCACTCAAAGTCTAACTTATTTAGACAGTTTAGACTTCAAGCTAGTATGAAGCTTATTCTATTAACTTCTTTTTAGTTTGATTTCCGTTAAGTAAAATAAAAATACTTTATTTTTATTCCCTTAAGTAAAAAAAAAACCGATTCTGATAAATAGTTCTTATTTTATCTCAGTTGTTACTTCAAGTTTTTTGCGTAAATCTAAAAGGTAATTGCAGTTTGTGTGCAATTTCACTTATTTATTTTGATTACTTGTTGCAGGAAATGGATCTACACAGACTCCAATCATGGTTTATCCCAGTGAGATGGATGGCATACCAAAGATTTCCTTACCAACTTTTGCTATGGCTTCCTATAAGTTAAAGGGATCTGTTTGGATGCAAAATGAAGATAGTGAGAATGAAGTAGCAAATTCTCTCTTGCAGGCTGCAGATAAGTGGTTAAAGCTGCTTCAGGTGTTTCATCATGATTATCAGTTCTTTATATCGAATGGCACATACCGAACAAGATAACATGCCATTCCATTCCTTACTATGATATTAGCCTTGAATTTTTGTGTTCCTTGTTCCATGCAAATCTGGTATAGTCCATCCATCTTTAGAGACTTTATAATGGTGTTGATACTACTACTGAGACTAATCTGAAGGGAAGAATGAAATAGAGACTTCTAAAGTGAAAATATGTAAAGGAAAAAAGTTGCTTTATATGCACAAAAATATGAAGAAAAGGAAAGTGTTGCATAAGTGGAAGGCCCTAATGGAAAGGGAGAAGGAGCTAAATATATACAGAAAAACTGGGGCTACAAGTTCACATTGAATATGTGTGGTATTAAAGCTAGTTCCTCCAAGCCTTTTGAGTCTTTAGACTTAAATATTTACTGATTGATATATGTGGAATTTTCTGTATAACAAGGTACATTTTTTCCTTTATGCCATTACTATATGATGAACATCTTGTTAGTGTTGTGAGATAATGAGGAAACTAAAGTACTCTTGCAATGTTTTACTATTTCAAAATAAGTATTTTACACTTAAAATGTTAATCATTAGCTCTAATATTTATAAGAATGTGCATGAATAGGGGTGGTGGCATTGTTAGTGAGATTAGAAGGGTTGGTGGTAACATGGATACTTGTGGTATGATGGAAGCACATAGGACAACCCAACCCAAATTAGGTGGTAGAGGAAGACTCCTAACATTGTTACTCATCGACGTTTATGACAGATTTATTTCTATTAACATTGACTTGATGACAGCCATTTCTCTTTGGAAATGGGTTTTATCATTATCCTTAAGTACCATCATGTATCCAAGTGTTTTGTTAAAACTCACTTCCAAATATGAAATGAAATTTAACTTAATTTTTTTAATTAAGAAATAAATATGGATTAAGACAAAATACTTTGTAATATAATTGATTCTATACTTCTTAAAACATAATAAATTATTATTTAAAGTATCTAATTAACTTAAATCAGCTTTTTTTTAAGAGTGATATTTAGTCCTACTGTAAAATATATTAGAGTTCTGGTTAAATATAATTAGTATTTTTTAATATTTTCTTGCTTACCTAAAATTTGCTTTTTTTACTCTACTTGATTAAATATTGTGGAAAAACTGGAATTTCAACCATGCTTTTAACAATTAAAAAACTCCAATAGTTTATTTAATACACAAATATAATTTATTTTGAGGGACTGTCATTCCCACAAAAATATCACTGTCAAACATTGAATTTTTTATTTTTTGGTCATCTTAAAGATCTAACAGAGTCTTAAACTACTCAACGCATAGCCCGAAAACAAATAAAAAATGTGACAGCAAAAATAAACAAAACGTTATAATTCAAAACCTGGGTCCCACTCCACTTAAGTCCCTGTCAATGATTAACTGGCAAATGGAAACGTTCGACAAAAGAATTATTAAAATAATTAAAGTAACCAAAAAAAGACAAACATAAAAGTAGCCGTTAGAATTTCTCTTCCCCAATTTCAAATGAAGTAGTTGCGTTTCACACACACTCCAATAATACCCTTTCATTCATTTTCAATCATCTTATTCTTTACCATACAATCACCAATTACGCTTCAAAATCTTTTTTTTCTTCTTCCCATTTTCTCCCTCTAGATTTTTGCCCTAATTGCAGGTACTTCGCTTTGTTTCTTTTATTTGATCTGAGTTTAATGAATTTACCCAACTTGTGATTCAACCCAACATTGAAATCAATAGCTGATTCCATTTCCGTATTTTTATTTATTTTAATTTTGGACTTCTTGATCTGTTAATGAGGTTTTCATTTAGGGATTTAGAATGTCTTATATATGTTTTTTTTATATTTATAAATTACTCTCTTATTTTATGGTGTTGCCCAGTTTAATATAATGCTTAAAATTAGGCTCAAAGTTCAGTTAACACTCAATAGTGTGATAAAAACCTGTCCTTTTTGGAGATTTTTTGTCTTAGAAATGGAATTATGCTCATTTATACTATTTTTCCTGACCCATTGTTTTTTGTTATTATTATTTTGATTTTGTGCATTTTGGGTTTGGATTTTTTCTTAATTAATCTTTGCATTTGGTCATTTTGCAGTGAACTAATACCATATTGTTGTATCTGTCAATTTCATTTTTTTAATAAAAACTTCACAATATTATTCTTTAGAAGTCTATTTTCAAAATCTGAAATTTATGTTTACTATTTTGTTTTAGTCATGTCACAATTGAAATCAATTTCATTTGATCATGTATAAATTGAAGTGTGAGGAACAAAATTTTATCCATTTCTTAAAATGTGTTCCATTTTATTGATAATTTCCCCCACTATGACTTCTCTAGAATATGACTGTGAGAACACCTGGAACACCAGCTTCAAAGATTGATAGAACACCGGTATCAACCCCTGGAGGGCCTAGAGTTAGGGAGGAGAAAATTGTGGTAACAGTAAGACTAAGGCCTTTAAACAGAAGGGAGCAATTGGCTAAAGATCAGGTGGCATGGGATTGCGTCGATGATTATACAATCGTGTATAAATCACCCTCGCATGAACGCACAGCTCAATCGGCATCGTTTACTTTTGGTATCATAAAGAATTGTTCACCTTTTTTTTTCATTTTTTAAGATTTTTGGCATCATATTTAATATTCGTTAACATTGGTTTTCTTTCACCTTGCAGATAAAGTTTTTGGTCCTGCTTGTTTAACTGAGTCAGTATATGAAGGAGTAAAGAATGTTGCATTATCTGCATTGATGGGCATTAATTGTAAGTGTTTTTATATTTTTATTCCCTGATGTCTCATGATTTATGATTTTGTTAGTGACTCTCTGAATTACATAATGATTGTGTGCTTTTTTTTTCATTGCAGCTACTATTTTTGCTTATGGACAAACGAGTAGTGGTAAGACATACACAATGAGAGGAATAACAGAAAAGGCTGTCAATGATATCTATGAACATATAATGAATGTTAGTTTTTCTGATACCTAGTTTAGTTTAATTTATGCTATAAAGTATTATATTGGATTTCAATTCTGTAATTACAACCAATCTTTTCAATCAACATCGTTGCAGACTCCAGAAAGAAATTTCACTATAAAAATATCTGGACTAGAAATATACAATGAGAATGTTAGGGACTTGTTAAATTCAGAATCCGGTCGCAATTTGAAGCTTCTAGATGATCCTGAGGTAATTTATAGAACTATTTTTCATTTTAACTTTCTACTATGCAAATTAGTAGTTAGGTATTGAGTAATTTGGAATTTCATATGTATTATCATGCATATAATGTAGAAAGGTACTGTGGTGGAGAAATTGGTGGAAGAAACAGCAAAAGATGACAAACATTTGAGACATTTGATTTCTATTTGTGAAGGTAGGAAGATCTCCTGGCTTGAATATCTGTTTCCTTGTTCGAACAATTTTAAGAACTTTCATTTTTTGGCAGCTCAAAGGCAGGTCGGCGAAACTGCACTAAACGATAACAGCTCACGTTCTCACCAGATAATAAGACTGGTTAGTGATAGTACAATTACTCGCTAGAACTCAAAGAAGATGAATTTTTATCGCTTCTCCTCTCATAACTAATATGGTAGGGAATCATGTATATTGCAGACAATTCAAAGTGCTCAGCGTGAAAATGCAGATTGTGTGAGATCTTTTGTTGCAACCCTGGTAATTAAAACTTCCTATTTATCTACTTTTAACTGGATAGTTTAGTTCTCATTGACTGTAGCAAACTCATGTGAATATGCAGAACTTTGTTGATCTGGCCGGAAGCGAGAGGGCTGCACAGACACAGGCAGATGGCACTAGGCTTAGAGAAGGTTGTCATATTAACCTTAGCTTGATGACTCTTACAACCGTAATCAGGAAGCTCAGGTCAGAATCTACTCTTTACCTTTTTATGATACAATTTATGTTAGGACTCAGCTTAAATTACTTTCACGTAAAGTTCATTGTATATGTAATTTATAAATTATACGTCACCTCTTCTAATAGCTTGTTTTCATATCATCATATGCAGTGTTGGAAAAAGAAGCGGTCACATACCTTACAGAGATTCAAAGCTCACACGTATATTGCAACACTCCCTTGGTGGGAATGCACGCACTGCCATCATATGTACGTTAAGTCCAGCCCTAAGCCATTTAGAGCAATCACGAAACACTCTCTTCTTTGCTACCCGGGCAAAGGAAGTAACAAATAATGCTCAAGTTAACATGGTAAGTTGGTAACTACTGCTTGTTCATAATAATCACTTTGATAATTTAAAAAAAAAAGTGTTACCCCCCAAAATCAGTAGAACAAAACTTGATTTCTTTCTTTTTAAATTTTCTGCGTAGGTTGTTTCAGAAAAGCAGCTTGTAAAACATTTGCAAAAGGAAGTAGCGAGGCTGGAAGCAGAGCTGTGCACCCCTGATCCATCTAAAGAAAAGGATTGGAAAATTCAGCAGGTAAATTTGAAACTAGAAAAACTTATAGTTAGGAACAAGTATGTTTCTATAATACTAAACATTGTTACCTAATCATGTCCAGATGGAAATGGAAATAGAAGAACTGAGACGCCAGAGAGATCTTGCACACGCTCAGGTTGATGAGTTACGCAAAAAACTTCAGGATGACCAGCAGCAGGTCTCTCATTTCTTTCCTCTCTCTCGCTTTCTCTCTTTCGTGATTCATTTCAAATGACCTGACGATATTTTTGTACTTAAGGTCTCAAACCAACTTGAATCACAACATCTGCCAGTCAAGAAGTGCCTCTCATTCACTGGTGCAGCATTGCCAAAACCCAAGCTAGGTTCTGAGAGAGTAAGAAACACCATATTAAGACAGTCTATGAGGCAGTCATCTACTGCTCCTTTTACCCTTATGCATGAAATTCGCAAACTTGAGCACCTCCAAGAGCAGCTGGGTGAAGAAGCCAATCGAGCTTTGGAAGTATTACAAAAGGAAGTGGCATGCCATAGACTGGGTAACCAAGATGCAGCCGAGACAATTGCAAAGCTGCAAGCTGAAATAAGGGAAATGCGTTTTGTTAGGCCAGCACCAAAGGAAGTTGAAGTTGGAAACATGGTTTCTGTACATAAGAGTGTGAGTGCTAATCTCAAGGAAGAGATTACGAGACTTCATTCACAGGGAAGCACCATTGCAAATCTTGAACAGCAGCTTGAAAATGTTCAGAGGTCAATAGACAAGTTGGTGATGTCTCTCCCAAACAATTTTCAACAGATAACCAATGAAGCATCTCCCAAGCATAAAAAGGAACACAAGAAGAAAAAGTTGCTTCCTTTGTCTTCAAGTAATGCAGTTAATCGACCAAACTTTCTAAGATCTCCCTGCTCTCCATTATCAACTACTCAGCAAGTTTTGGAATCCGAGATTGAAAACAAAGCCCCTGAGGTAAATGATGACACTGTTTCAATTGAGACTCTGCCGGAGTCTGAGAAGGACACTCCATCAAAGAGTGAGGAAGGTGGAGATGTATCATCAAAGGAAAATACTCCAGGCCATAGACGCTGTAGTTCAGTTAATATGAAGAAAATGCAGAAAATGTTCCAGAATGCAGCAGAGGAGAATGTAAGAAGCATACGAGCATATGTCACAGAATTGAAGGAACGAGTTGCCAAGCTGCAGTACCAAAAGCAGTTGCTTGTTTGCCAGGTATATATATAAAAAATCTTTCTGCTTGCAATTGTGATTGTAGGTTCTTCAGATCATGTATTTTCTTTAGCTTTTATTTATGTCCTTTCATGTAGGTGCTTGAGCTTGAAGCAAATGAGGCAAATGGCCAAGACATAGGAAGTGAAGAGTACTCAGGTGAACTGGATGAACCCCAGGTTTCATGGCAAATTACATTTAAAGAGCAGCGGCAGCAGATAATCGAATTATGGGATGTATGTTATGTCTCCATTATTCACAGGACCCAGTTTTACTTGTTATTCAAGGGAGACCCAGCAGATGAAATATACATGGAAGTTGAACTACGGCGTTTGACATGGCTGCAACAACACCTAGCAGAAATTGGGAATGCAAGCCCCGCTCCTCATGTTGGTGATGAACCTACTGTCTCGCTGTCATCAAGGTTCTCTCTTATATACATTTTCCTATATCACTCTATATAACTATTCTCCTAAGCTTAAATAACTCTATATAAGCTCTCCCAAATGTTTTTTGAATGTAAATTCGATGTGCAGTATGAAAGCGTTGAAACGAGAAAGGGAATTCCTTGCTAAGAGATTGACATCGCGTATGACACCAGAGGAGAGGGATGCATTATATATCAAATGGGATGTTCCCCTTGATGGTAAGCAGAGGAGGTTGCAATTTGTGAGCAAGCTTTGGACAGATCCTCATGATCCAAGGCATGTATTGGAGAGTGCTGAAATAGTTGCAAAGCTTGTTGGTTTCTGTACAGGAGGCAACATGTCTAAGGAGATGTTTGAGCTCAATTTTGTGCTTCCATCTGATAAGAGACCATGGTTAATGGGATGGAATCCAATCACAAATTTGCTTAATTTGTAGTAAATTTTATGATTGTAAATTTAGTAGTATTAAAATCTTGTAGATGAAATTAACTTTGGAGCTTTTACTCAATTCAAAATGATTGTTTGGGCAAAAAAACATTCTCCACTAAACTAATCCCATTGTGTTAACATTCATGTGACATCATATCTGAAGTTATATATGCCAAATATGTATTTGATGATTCAAATGTCCATACATCTGCATGATGAGGAAAAATATGTTTGTAAGGTGGAAAATATATATATATATATATAGGGTGGGGATCCACTTACTCCAAGAGTAAGTTTTTTTAAACTTACTTCACATCTTAGCCATCAATTCTAGGGAAATCCAATGGTTTAGATGTGGAGTAAGTTTAAACTTACTCTTTGAGTCAATGGATCCCTCCTCATATATATATTATCAACTTTGTCTTGAAGAAAATTGTACTTTGTAGAGTAGTCTCATAATCAATAAGAGTGTCTGATGATGATTGAGATAAAAGAAAGACTTAAATATGCTCGACCTAAGAAGGAAAATGTCAAGATGAGTCAAGCTTTTGGAAAACTCAAGAAGAGATCGTTAAAAGCTAGGAATGCATCAAGAAGTCCAAGGACTAAAAAGCAGGATCAAAAATCAAGGGATAAGAACTTTAGCAATCGGAATTTTAATTATCATTATAGACCATGATTTAAAACCATTAGTTTCTTCATGTTATAACTGAGTCATTCATGTAGATTTAACTCCTACAGTACCATGCATCCAGGTAGGTGCTACTTGAACATGTTGTATAGGTATGGGAATAATGGGTCAACCATAGTATAAAAATATTCTTTGATGCTGAATTATATTTTAAAGTAGAAAAGCACCAACCTAGAAATTGTTCCCTATTTGATTTCTAATTTATTACACCATCATGCATGATATGATATACAAGCATATATACCTTCAGTATCATTGTGATGTCAGCATTACTGGGGATGACGATATCATTATTCTCAATACTAGTTGTTTTTGTATATAATATAACAGCAACAATTGGAGTTAGGAGACTTTTATTTCAAGGTACTTCACCTACCTTCCATGGTGGATATTCAACTTTTGACTTATTATAATGATCCTGATAACTATTTGTTGTCCCACATCGTGTCCAAACCATATCTAGGACTAATGAAAACGTGTCATACCAGTTAAAAAAAATTAAATGTTTATTACTTTTTCTATTTTTACTTTAATATCATTTATCCTTGACATGGTATGAGACATTGTTTAGGATATCAGATCCTTGTCCCATTTGTAATAAGACTACAAAAGCGCACCTACTTTCCATTAAGGTCTGGGATCTTTTTAAGTAAATATTAAGTTTTGTTAGAAAGTAAACATACTCTTTACTTTAGTCTAAAAAATACATATATAATCTTTAATTATTTTAGTCTAGGCAAGTTAATCTCATCAATCATTTGAGTCTCTAGCGGATGAATAACTAATTGCCATTTTATACTTTTAAAGATTAAACATGTAATTTTTATTTCTAGGAACTAAAGTGATATTGAACAAATTCTCAAATAAGTTTAAACAAAACTCCATACTGAACAAACAAAGATGGGGTGTTGGCCTACTTGTCACATATTTCCATATTTGTTGCATGAACTTTTGCTTTGTCTTACTCTATCTTTTCAAACACCAATCATCAACCCCATTATAAATTAAGTAACATAATTTCTATAAATTTCCACATACCTTCCTATTATAAAAAAATATGATAAAATCGTATCTTAAGTGATTAAGAGATATGTAGAGAAAATTGTTAGAAACTCATATCTAATGGAATAAATTGAATTAATTAAATTTAATTTTTCTCATTCTATCTCAGTATAGTCATTTGCTCGAAAAGAATCTGCTTCCGTTTCCACTTTACTTAAGCGGGCCGGGCTTTTTCTGGCTGTTCAATAGCCCCTTCCCGCATTTCTTCTGAATTTTAAATAGTCTTTAAAAAAATTTGTTTTTGATTATCTAATAAATTACTAAATGAAAATAGATTATCTTTCCATTGTTAGAAACTATGGAAGTTTGGTTCAATTTCTACATGCATACCAAGAAAAATCATTGACATTAGAAAGGAATTAAAATCAATATTTCCAATGATAAAGTATTATGATTTATTTCGGTATGCATGATTTTGTGAAGGATGTTGTTGAGTATTATCAACATTTCCAATGATAAAGTATTATGATTTATTTGGATATGCATGATTTTGTGAAGGATGTTGTAGTTACCTACCCATTTGAAATTTTCTCTAAGGTCTAAAAGCTTCTCCCATACCCACCCCCTCCAAACTCTATTCTCCTCTCTTCAACCTTGTCAAATCTCAAGCACCAAATGATCCTTCAAATCTTCATCCATTACTATAAACATCAACCATACAATATAACCATTGTCTTATTCTTTCTCTTATTCATAGCTACCATTGTTCAATCTGATAATGCTAAATATAAGGCATGCACACCTCAAAGTTGTGGTAATGGCCCAACCATAAGATACCCCTTTTGGATTCCTTATCAACAAGAACCTTTTTGTGGCTATCCTAACTTTGAGATCACTTGTAAGAACAAGAATCCAATTCTCACAACTTCTAAATATAACTTTATAGTAAATGATATTTTTTATCCTAACTTTTCAGTTACTGTGACCAATATTGATGTCTATGAAGAAAAGTGCCCTGCTCCTATGTATAACTATACCCTTGATCACTCTCCATTTACCTTTGGTTCTGAGAATTCAAATATCTCTTTCTTCTACAACTGTACAACAGAACCTATAGATTATCCCACATATGATTTAGACTGTACTGAAAATGCTACACATTATTCATTTGCTGTTTTTCATAAGGAGGCATTGGAGCATAAAAACTACTCCTTGAATGAGTGTCAGTTTATGGTTAATGTGCCATTGAACATGAATGCTACTGTTAATTTCACAAGTTTGTTGAGAATGAATTACATTGAGATTTTGAAGATGGGGTTTCTTTTGAACTGGATTGCACCTGATTGCCAGTATTGTGAGAAAAGTGGTGGAAGGTGTGGATTTGATGGTGATATGTTCCTCTGCTTCTGCAAGGATAAGTCTTACCTTAAAAGTTGTGGACATGGTAACATATTTGAAAATTTTCTGATATGCCATTTGTTGTTCTTTGGTGCAATCATCAACTATCTCTTGTTTAAGATTAGTTTCCTATGACACTTGTCCTTGTCTCTTTGATGATATCTTCGAAGTTGTATAGCGGTTTCGATGTGTCTGTTAAGTGTCTAAGTTGTGTCCAGTAGATATCTGAGCCAACAGAAAATGTTTTTTTTTAATTCAGACACATGAAGAGGGTTAGATTCGATTCGGAAGAGTACCAGAATTGGTATGTGTTTGACACTCAAAGGCGTTTGAGCTTCCTAATTACAAAGTTATTCGCTTAAATTAAGTGTTCTTCATGTTTAAAGTTTACATAGTAGTTAACTTCTTTAGTTTGTATGATTTTAGTGTATATATAGTTCAGTAAATGTTTATGTTTGTTTGTTTCAAGTAGAATATCATCCTTGTCTTGACATAGATATTCAGCAAGAGTGCCTCATAAATGCAATAACTCATATTTTGTTTCAATGCTAACTATTGCAGGCAATTCATTGAATTTGAAAAGGAAAGTTGCTATAGGTACTAGCTCCATTTTATTTGATATCTCGTTTTTCATTATTTTGTTATGTAACATATTCCAATAGTATAATATGTTACTTGAAATTTCCTATGCTTCTTTTTTAGGTGTTGGTGCTGCTGTGTTTGGAATATTTGTATTGATTATAGCCATTTATTTCTATCAACTCCGAAAGAAGAATGATTACACTGAGTCACATGTACAATCTCAGAGTTTCACTACTTCCGATCCATCTTTAGTAAAAGGCCCTGAGAATAAGGGAAGTCAATACTTCGGAGTCCACGTTTTCACCTATGACGAACTTGAAGAGGCCACAAACAACTTCGACACGACCACAGAATTAGGAGATGGGGGCTTTGGGACAGTGTATTATGGTAAACACAAGCATCCTTTGCTGTATCAATTGGCATACTATATCATGTGTGATTTGTTACTTTTTATATAGCTTTCGGCCTAACGTTAAGAATTCGATAAAAAATGTGGCATGAGAGTAATGATTTGGTGGACTTAACAGTTAACATCCCAGTGAATTGTTATAGCTTTTCACCTAGTGACAATGGTTTAATTCAACATGCTTTCTTTGATGAACTTAACATTTCAGCCCATAACAGCAGTAATGAGTGCAGTCCTAGAAGTTAGATGTTCTTTCGAGAAACTTTAAGAAAATAAAGTTGCACCCGAAGAAACAGCAATAATTTTTTACCTAAGGACATTTGTTTGATCTAACATGGTTTCTTTGATTACTGACAAAGATTCCTGCCTTCTTTGTGTTTCTTGGATAGGCCAACTGCGTGATGGGCGTTGTGTTGCAGTTAAGAGGTTGTATGAGAACAATTACAGGAGAGTTGCGCAATTCATGAATGAAGTTGAGATCTTAACTCGCCTTCACCATCCGAATCTCGTGTCTCTATTTGGCTGCACTTCTCGCCGCAGCCGTGAACTTCTTCTTGTATATGAATACATTTCTAATGGAACAGTTGCTGATCATCTTCATGGTAAAAAAAACAAACCTGGTGCTGCACTACCCTGGCATATTAGAATGAACATTGCTGTTGATACTGCAAGTGCATTGAAATATCTTCATGCTTCTGACATTATCCACAGAGATGTGAAAACCAATAATATTCTTCTTGATGATAACTTTTGCGTAAAAGTAGCCGATTTTGGTCTATCGCGCCTTTTCCCGATCCATGTTACTCATATTTCAACAGCTCCACAAGGGACTCCAGGTTATGTGGATCCTGAGTACCATGAGTGTTACCAACTTAGTAATAAAAGTGATGTGTATAGCTTTGGAGTGGTGTTGATTGAACTTATATCATCCTTGCCTGCTGTTGATATCACAAGGCATAGGCATGAAATCAATTTGTCACACATGGCTATGAACAAGATTCAAAATCAAGCACTGCATGAACTTGTGGATCCAGTACTTGGGTTTGAATCAGATTTCAAGGTAAGGAAGATGGTAAATGCTGTATCTGAGTTAGCATTTAGGTGCTTGCAGAGTTCCAAAGATATGAGACCTTCTATGGAAGAAGTGGTGGAAACTCTCTTGGATATACAAAGTTATGGCAACCAACCTGAGGTATTGGATATCTCAGAAAATGATGTTGTTGTGTTGCTCAAGGATGATCCACCACCTCTATCACCTGATTCGAATGCGGCGAGCAAATCGACAACACCAAATGCTAGTGGATAAATGGTCCTTACACATTTCAGTATCTTAACCTTATCTGATAGAATCAAATAGGTAGCATCTACCCAGTTATAGCCTTAGTTCTGTTATTTATTGATGCTCATGACTTTAAGAATAAGATGTACTTAGATGATAAATGTACCTTGGTTATGAAATATCATCCTTTTAATAGTTATATTATTATAGTGGTTAAAGAAGACATTCTGGTGCAAATAAAGAGCAACTAGAATGATTGAGGAGAAATAAGTTAGCTAGAAAAGGAAGACACTATTGAAGAATCAAAGAATAAATTGGAGAAGTTGAGTGAAGAACATTTGAAGAAGGATTCTTAAGCCTGCATTATTTTTCTACTACATTATATGTATGCTTCATACTTGCATATACATTCAAGTATGAGAGAGACTTTGTAGCTAACTTTTAAAGGGTATGTTTAAATTGCTGCACTTGTTAGGTAGCAACTTTGTGACAAAAACAAAGTTGATGGTAGAAGTTGTTGAACTAGACGATGGAGAGTCTTCAACCAGCGGGGAGTTCCATTGTTATCGGGGTATGGGAAGAGTGAAGATTCATAAGTGATGCACCAAGTCTTGAACCAAAACCTATTAGTTTCATGGGTCTTTTCTACTTATAAACTCTTTTACTCATCGCGTATTGAGACTTCACACTTGAATAAACCCAACAGAAGTAAAGAAGATAGTACTTATTCTTATATTTCCTTTTAATTTCAAGGATTCATATTATTTATGATTGCATTTGCATTACTTATAAATTTGAAATGATGTTATTCAAATAATGGAATATTTTATGGGAAGGTTGTGCAAGTAGAAGATATTCAAACCAAAACCAAACATTAGAAATGATGTAGTTGGAGAGGACATAACATGTTTTGGTGGCATTTCCATGCAATTCACTAAGATATTTTATGATAATTATATATTTCGAGTCAAAAAATCGTCCAAAAAAATAATACTCATGATATTAATTGGTAAATTATTTACCAAGTAATAAATACTTGACTATACTTATATATTATTGACTCTAAAAAGTAAGAGTAATTTAGTTTAATCAGAAATAATAATATTAAAATATTATTATGATGTAATAATTAAGTTTATTTTATGTTTTTATTCAAAAGGCCCCCATGAGTCAAAGAGATTTAATACTTTTTTATTCAAAAGAAAATTAAGAAGTGATACCTAAGAGATATACATAAATATATACTTACATTAATACATTTTTATTTTACCAAAAACAAATATTGTTATTAAAAATCCACTGATTATTACTATGGAAAAAATGATCTAAAAACGTACCTAGCTTATCAAGAAGAAGATAATGTTTATAATTTACCCAAAAAAGAATGTCAATTAGAGTTAATTATAATGAAGTAAGAGAAAGGGATACGGAAAGGATCGGCTGTCCCAAAATCAATATGTTTCTATGTCCTATCCAATCAATTTTTTTTAAGTAATATAACAATATTACTTTGAATTTTTATTTTGAATGAATTGTTACTTTTTTATTGGACCGGTACATAAAATTGGGATAGAAATGGATGATAGATGATCCCGGTTCTAGAACCAACAGTACAAAGTATAAAAATGAATAAATTAATGAAAGCACTTAAAAATACTATTAAAATAAATAGGAGCCTTTGAAAGTATATATGGATGATAACCAAAAAAAATAAGGTATATATGGAAAGGAACAGAATTAAATTTACTTTCTGCAGAGGTTAGTATTAGAAATCAGAAGAAAAAGAATATTCCATGAGAAAAATAATATTCCAATTTAATATTTTTAAGGATTTAGTCCTTCAAAATGACATTATCTCTAAAAATGAGTAATAATTTCTTAATTAAGCTTACAGGTAATTGTCTAGAATATCATCATCTAATTCTACCCAACTAATATGTATTATTACATTTATTACAAAAGGTAATTTCATTAAAAATTCTAACAATTTATTTTTTAATAGGAATTTTTTAAAAACAATATGTTATTTCTTATTGGTGAAATAAAATGATATACAAAACATGGATATAGAAAATTACAATTAAAATAAGAATGGTAAACCACACCACATAAAAATAACTCATATATTTATGCATTACAAAACTTAATGATGCTTGAGGATTTCAAGCACAAGAAAATATAAGTAGCACAACATAATAAAAATAGAAGAAATATTAAAATACATTGGATAATGGAGAAATGAAGGCCTACACTATATTATCCTCCCTCCAACCACTCCCATCAATATTTTAACATTTGTTTCCAGACAAATACATTGTAACGAACTAAAAATAGTGTCATTCTAAAAGAATAAATCGTACATCGAAATAATAAGGATGAACCAAATATTCGGTACCGAAGTTTATTATTAATATAAAAATCAATGTAGTTAATCAAAAAGAAAGTATGTGCATAAGCAAATCAATTGAATTGCATCAACTTTGGTGTAAACCTCATCAATCTATCCAAAGCATGAGGTGTGAACTTTCTTGCAAACAAATGACAAATATTAGTGGTTTCTCCATTATAATCACATGTACTTCCATGCCTAAGTTCCTTCAAAAAATGAATTGTAACATCTGGTCTTATAAACTTTGATGGATGAGGTCCACCCTTTGACCAATCAACCCATGTTAAAGTCCTATTTGCAGTGCTCTTCAAAAACTTTATATTAACCAATGTTGGTATATAATGTTCATCGCTATAGCATGGAGGATTACAATGCTCCATGAACACCGGGAAATATATCTCGTCCGATACGATTTCGACCGCGAGTTCGCGGTCGATTTGGAACCATTGTGAGCCCTTCCTCCATTGGGAAAGGTCAATTTGTGGCATCATGTCAGTATTGTACCTACCACGCCCTACACTTGTAAGTATATCAAAGGTTTCAACATAGGACTTGGTTGAGTTCATGAGATAAGTGTATATTGTTGAGAAATTGAATAAGGGAATGCATGATTCTGAGAGCAAAACAAAACGTTGGTTTGAGAAATCAAGAAGTGCATTGGCTAGTAAACGTCTTTCTGCTTCTATCATGCTATTCTCTCCCCATTTTACCACCTGCATGTTATTAACAAATCAACCAAATTCATTAATCTTAATATAGGAGTTTATACTTACACTTATCCAAATCGGATGGGGATCATCTGTCTCAAATTGGTGTTCTCAACCATGTCTCGACCAATTATTTACTGTCATATTAGGACCAAAACACAAGACTCATTTTTCGGGTACATAAAATTAGACTTAAATTATTTGTTGCTGATGTATGAACAATTCTTTAATTGACATTATTGCACTGTAAAAGCGAAATTATCAAAATTTATCTTCTAAATCAACTTCTTTCTGTGGATCCCCTAAAGTAGAAAATGTTTTTGAATGAGAGAGATAAAGTATCTGAAAAAAAGAATATAATTTTGAATGGAAAAGAATATAATTTTTTGTTGGGTCTGAAAGTGTAAAAGGAGTGGAATAAAAGGAAAGTATGGAACAGTTTGCACCACCAACACAATTCTGAAATAAACAAAAAATAATGTGAAATAAAAATTAATTATTCTAATATTCTATATTGATTCAGTAATGGATCTCTTAGTTTATCTTTTAATTTTCACTTACCTTCTGTATATGGTATGTTAATGTTAGTCTCAATAGACAATGTCTATATCAATTTTGGATACCAAAAAATGTAAAATATCAATAGTCAAAGCCACCTCATTTTACAAGCAATCCTAGAGACTAGAATATATGATCCTTACATGATTCCAAAGATTCATTATAATGGTAAAATAACATGTAATATAACATATGAACAAATATTTTACATTATAACATGTAATATGTAATTAAATATTAATGATGAATATTATGACATGTAAAATATCTTACATTGTTAATGTATATGTTAAATTGGGTTGTCACACAAATCAAATAACATATGAACAAACATGTATAGCCATTAAATAAGGCTTATATATTTAGACTGACTGTTTTCTTGAAAAAATCAGGAAAACTTAATATTTCACATAATAGCCATAATCAGAATCAGAATCTACTATCTGAAATGTTTTTTTTTTAGGAATTAGGAACTATAAGTTTTTAACTTACTATTGTTATGCATCTAATACATTGGTGGAACTAATAATAGGTGTAAGATAAAGATTTTACAGAGGCTAGAATTATATGGAAAAAAAATGTTAGTCAATATGTAAAAAATGAAAAAAAAAAGGTTAATTTTATATTAAAATATTAAATACATACTCAATATAGAATATAAAAGAGATTGAACAGATTCTTACCTAAACTACCAATAGGGTTGATTTTATGGTATATAAAATATTATGCTGATTTAGAATGGTTGACTCAACTATATCTTATAAACAGTATAAATTACATTCACACCCCCTGAGTTTTAATGAAATTATACAAACCATATCTCCATTTTTTGTACTTACACCAATCACCTCTCCCTCCTACACAAATCACCCCTAAATTTATACATACATTACACTGACTACCCCTGTATGTTATAAAAGTGTAATATTTTAAAGAAAAAATGTGTGATGAATGTAATTAAGTTAAACAAAATATTGTGTATTGTGTAACACTTCAAATAGTACAAAAACGAGTGTTTCTTTATTATTTTTGTGTCATTAAAAAATACATTAATAATTTCAAATAAATGTTTAAATAACTCTAATATTATTTTATAACGAGTCAAATAATGAAGATGCATTGACTCTTATATTATTTGAATTTGTCTACGCAATATACAATATTTTGTTTAATTAATTGCACACATTATACATTTTTTGTTTAAAATATTACACGTTTATATCATGCAGGGGTAGTCAGTGTAACATATGTATAAAATTAGGGGGTTCATGTAAGGACAAAAAAGTGAGAGGTGGTTTGTGTAATTTCACTAAAACTCAGGGGTGTGAGTGTAATTTACTCTATTATAAATGAAATAAATTATATTTCCATTATTTATTTATTTTTTAACAGAATAAAAATACATGAGTGTAATACAATACCAGTACATCATCTACTTAATGATCATTGACTACTGATAAAATAACAAAATTATATATTCAACATATTATACTTTCCATTATTGAATTTTGGGGAAAATGGAGTCAACACAAGTATTAAATTTAATTAATTTAATTGGTGGAATCCCTAAAGGTAAATTAAGACAGAAAATTGTTAATACATAAGTTCTGTCATATGTTACTTTTGTGGCAAAATATAATTACTTATAATTCACAAAAGATAATCTATCATTTATATGTTAATTATCAATATTAAAAAAAAAATACTAACAATTCATAAGTTTAAAACTAAGTATATAATCATATATGCATTATGGATATGAATGAGTATGACGATGAATGAAATATGAATTATTTGAAGGTGACAGAATAGAAAAACAGTAGAATTATGATAAACTAAATGAAAAAATGAATGAAAAATTGAAGTGGCATGTATATACTAACCTTGCTAGGTATTCTGCGACCATGAAAAATTGAAGTTTGAGGCAATGTTTCAGTGAATGAAGGTTGAGAATGGACATAAATTGAATACAAACCTTCATGTCCTTTGAAAAATTTCTCCCACAGTGGAGCCAATAACACAGCACCTTTTGTTAAGAACATAAATGCAACTTTTGGTGTTTGTTTGAATGGTGTTTTTTGAATCTTTGGAACCATAGAAGCCCTCCAAAGCAATTCCTCTTCACTCATATCATGCATAGCTATTGGAGGCTCCAAAAAATCACTCAACCCTTTTCTTGTTTTGGACTTTTTCATGATTACCCTTTTTTCATTGGCATTTGATGAAACTTTTGTTTGGTTTTTGGACACTGAAACAGTAATATTATTGGTTGAGGTTGTTGGAATAACAGGTGGTGGTGGTGGTAACAAAGGTGGTGAAAGTTGTGGTTTGACTCCTAAAGAAGGTAGTAAAAATTGTTGGATTTGAAAGTTGAGAGAAAAGGTTTTGCTGAGATATGAAGTTAGTGTAATACCAATGAGTAAACCAAAACCAAACCCTATCATATGAGTGAAGAAGTTGAGAAATGATGATGTAATGAAACGTTCATGATCCTTAATCTTCATAGTGATATATTGTTATGACAAAGAATAATGAGTTTTTGAGAGAAAAATTTTGTATGGTTTTTACTAAAAATTGGAGATATTAATAGAGAGAATCCATTGAAGGTAGATACTAGACTCAAACAAACTATACTTGAATTCATTAGAAAGAAAATACCTATTTATATATGTGTATTTTTGGGACTAAGAGGGATACAAATATTCATAGATACTCATGTATTAAGAATATTCTATATATGTTACATTTTCTTTATTAATTTGAAATTATATATATTATTTTATAATATTATAATGAATTTCACTTATTAAACTACAGACACAAATTTATGATTTATGTATTATTATTATTTTGTAATAATTATTTTATATATATTGATTATTATAAATACTGCTTACATATGTGATTATAAATAAGGAAAATAATATATACTCCTACTAAATTATCATATTAATCCTCTTATCCATAAGAAAATGATTTATGTTACTTCTAAATCAATCAATAATTAATAAAGTATCATTTTATGACATATGTTATTTTTTAATAAAATATCATTTTATGACATATGTCAATTTTTTGTAGGTATAATATGATATATAATATTACTCTATAAATAAATGGGGGTATTGACATGCATAAACAATGCACCTATCCCAACGTGGGACTAAAAGAAGTATATATCACTTTACACTTTAAGGTTCAATGATTATGAAGTATGAACTAAGAAAATGGAATAATATAAGACTGAAAATCAATTAGAGTAAATAAAAATGAAGATTATAAAATCTATATATTGGTAGTGCAAAAATTTATACACAAATATTATATTATTTAAATTACTTTTTTGAATAGTCAATGATAATTAAACATAAATAATGGATAATACAATGTCAGTGTACACAATTTTTTCTATAAAATGAATGATTTTCTATTAATAGCTAAGATGTGGAGTAAGTTTAAAAAACTTATTTTGGAGTCAATAAATCCTTCATCTAAAGAATTGTTATGGAAGTTGTATGAAGTGAATCCATTTTTGAAGCAATCACTTTTGCTTTACATATCTTTGTACTCCTTAGTTCATTTATACATGATTGACTACATTAATTAAGGAAAAGGTTAAAAAAATTACTTTAACAAAATTATTAATACCTATCACTGTATCTTTGCCATTTTTCTTTCCCTTTTGATTAAATCATAATGATTATTATTTTCTCTTTCTCCATATTAAAATGTACAGTTATGGTATGAGCACAAATAAATGGATTCCACCTTGATTCATTTTGATTAAGTTGAATGCCAACTACTTTCTAAGTCAATATCGGTATACAAATATTAATTTTAATATATAATATGTTATATTCATATATTAATATAAAAATATATAAATATTTTAAAATTAATTATATATAATTGAATTAGCTCATAAGTCTAACCAGACTTATCACTCTATTCATTTGTTTATTTAATAAATTCAATTTTTAATTGAAGTTTAAGTGGTTTGATTTATAAATCAAGTTTATCGAAGTTAAATAATAAATATATTTTCGAATGAATGTGGAGGTTCAATTCATTGTTAGTGTTATGTATAATTAATAAAATAATAATTAACGCTTAATAAGAATACGAGTAATTAATTACTACATCATTTCTGGGTAATAATTAGGGGTGTAAGTTTTGGTTATTTTTAAAACTGTGTTGTTACCTATTTTATAATTATGTATTTTTTTTTGCATTACAACAGGTATTTTGGAATGGAGGTATTGATTTTTTTTTTGTAAATTTCTGGTAAATGAACGTATTTATTGAATAAATGTTTACAAAACGTTTTCTTAAAGTACTTCTTATATGTTAAAGTGGCCAGCTTCTTTTCTGTAAAAGAAGGAAAATATCATTTTTAATTAAAAAAAGTTGACCGTATTCATATCCATACCGATCACAAAAATATATACACCGATAGATATTTATAAAAATACTTGTAATAGGTATTCACATATTTATAAATTTATTTTTAATTAAATATTTTATATATCAAATTCATTTTATAATTACTAGCGTCACGTGTCTGTCAACCCGCTTTTTTATTGAGTGAATTGTAATTGATTTGTATATTCTTATTATATTTTTCATAACTATAACAAAATCCACAAAACATGATTTGCAATTTTGCATGTTAAAAAATGAAAATGATAAACTGTCATGTTCAAATATTGCATTGATCCAACATAAACAAACATGGAACATAAAATGAGGAAAAATATGTTATATGGTTTTTTGGTAGAAAATATAATTTAGTAATGGCAAAATAGGAAAACACAAATTACACCATCATGGGTAGTTATTTTGTGTTTTCCCCTTATATATTAGTAGATAATTCTTTTACTTTTAGCTTCTGGACGACTGGACTCATAGGCGATGGCGTACTTAAGGGAAACCACCGAATTCGTAGTGAAAACGAGTCTTAATAAGAGAATTGTCACTACTTATGAACCCGAACTTGTGTTATCCATCCATGACTAGGATGAAATTTGGGTGAAACTAAGTAGAGGTCTGAATCGATTGTGTCGAAGAATCTGTGTCGATAGGGATGACATATTTTCCAAGACACTTTCTTATTTGAAATTCCTTAACCAATGTTCTTCACATTATCCTTACTTTAACTACAAAATTCAATCTCAGATTTTAATGCATGCTCTCATAGACACCATAGCCATGCTTGGAGTCTAAGACATCTAATATTCTGACCATGATCACATTGTTACTACATTGAAGCATCTTCAAGACCCTTCATCACAAAACTGTAATTTCTGTGTTTTATTAGTCCATATATGATATATACCATTTACCAAACTTATCTAATCAACATTAACATTTCTGTGCAACTTTAGCAATCACTAATAACAAATGAAATATCTCATGTAAACATTCCTATATTAGAAGGGTCCAAACATTAACCTCAACAATTTAAGGGGTAAAAACCCACTAACATTGTGATTAGATATTACAACAAAAAAACACCTATCTAACAGAGACTTCAACAACAGCTTATACTGAAAGCATGACAAGTTCAAGAGCCAAGGCTAAAATGTCAGGGCAAGAGTAATCCCCTCATGTTAAAGCTGCACAAATCCAATTGAAACTTTACACCTTAAAATGTGCTGATTCTGTGAGATGTGTACAACCAAAAATAAACAAACCACAACGAGCATGCCTTAGCCCCACTAGGTGAGATCGACTATTACAACCAAAAACAAACAAGAAGAAATTAAAACTGTATTTTTTTGATATAATCTACAGAAAACTGATCCAGAGACAGAGCACAAAGAATACCAGAAAGACATTGCCAGCAGGTGATGATAAATCAAAAAAATATAAATCCTTAAATGCTACAACAGAAAATCTGGAATTACTGGTGTTTGTGAATTCAAGGGTGAATTGGCTCTTTGACGAGTTTTATGCCTACCATGGCGGTGACTACTCTTCTTCTTCCCCTTCTGATCATGTTCTTCCCCTTCTTCAACAGTTTTCCCTGGGCTTCTTCGTCTTCTCTCTTTATTATGACTGTGGTGTTTGCTCCTTGAATTCCGATTTTCAAGGTCTAGCTTTTCTGCATCACCCAATTGTTCTTTCGTTTCAGACGCAAGATCTGTACTTAGTTTCTTCTTTTCTTTTGCCTTGCCCGATGTCTTATTGGAAGGGTTACTTCGTGAAGAACTTGGCCTGGCCTCATTTCCTAGGAGGACATCTCTGACAACACCAGAAAGTGAATCATCCCTTGGCTCTGGCCTCTTGACCAAAATTGGTGCCACATCTCCATCATCGAGTTTCACCACTACA
This sequence comes from Lupinus albus, assembly GCA_009771035.1. Lineage (NCBI taxonomy): Eukaryota > Viridiplantae > Streptophyta > Magnoliopsida > Fabales > Fabaceae > Lupinus > Lupinus albus. The sequence continues at coordinate 3,133,767 of CM020022.1, read as the reverse complement.
GGCCTGGGCTTCATTTGGTTCGGTTTTTTCTTCAATAGAAGTGATTGCTCAGTCAACCTGGCTAGATTTTCAGCTTCATCATTTATATTACTGTTTAACTCCGGGTCATTGGCAGGAGGATAATCAACTGAAACAGCACCATTCTTTTCTGAAGGAAGGTAATATAACCCATGCCGCTTACGGTGTTCAAGCAACGATGTAGATTCATTTGCTGGCCCTGACTCTTCACTTTTCACAAGATTAGACGAGGAATCATCAAAAGTAGTGTCAACATGATGGCCTCCTACCCCAAATGAACTAGAAGGAAGTTGAATATCACCACAAATTGATTGTAAGTCATCAAGATTCTCCGTAAGAACTAATCCATCTGGTACAGCAACTCTACCCTGTGCACTTATTGAGACCAGACCAAGTTCCACTGAAAAAGCATCACTCATCAATTGAATAATAGCTGAGACTTGAGCATTTTTCTTTCCCAAAATGTCCACATTCTGGACTGAACAATCAAGTATGTCCATCTTAACCAAATTTACAAAGGCGACAACATTCTGTGCTCTCTCCAGTACTTCAACATCTTCATTCGCTGTTTGCGGGCCCAAAACTAATTCAATAAGATCTAACAGGCTAACAACGGACTCATGCGTGAAATTATTCTTCTCCAGAAAAGTTGGTGTAAAAGTCTGACCATGATTAACAATTCTATCCACGTTGTTATCAACTGGAGAATCTTCAGAAGACTCAGTTATATTCCTTGGGTTAAAACCTTCATCCGGGTCATAATTTAGACTTTCAGACTTTGACAAATCAGGAGCCTCTGTGCTCTTTTTTCCGTTAACTAACTCTGAATCATCCCCTGCCAAATTACTTGAATATGAGGATGCAGCACCTCCATTTTGAAGGTAATTATCCAAGTAAAAAATTAATACTTTAAAAGCAGAATGAATATAAACTGCCCTTATTGATGGCGGCAAGAGATTGGTACGAGGTTGTAGGAGTGCCTCCATAAGTTGAAACGGGTTGCTCGCAAACTCAACATACTCCCCTACAACCCAAGCAGCAGCACATAGTATCCTATGCAAGTACACATTACCAAGTAATGCAGGGTCAATCAAAAGATCGCGCCCAACCCGAACAAGCTGCAATCTAGCATCCCTAACTCTCAAACCAATGTCAATAAGCTGATTCTCAATTTCTTCACCCTTTTGGCAATTTGGAATCCTTGACATTTCTCCAAGAAGAGACACATACCAATCAAAGTCAACAATAATCTCATACACATTCTTACAACATGTTTCCAAAATGGAACCCAAAATCTCATTGCAGAATTCAGGGTCAGATTTTAATGCATAATTCACCAACACTCTGCAGATCTCTTCCACATTGCTATCGGACACCATCGCCATCACCAGACGCAAAGACTCAAGCTTAATATTAGGATCCTCGTCACTCAACGACTTAATCACAGCTTCCTTATTCTCCAACACCACCCACAAGTGCTTCCCTACAACAGCCGAGAGTGCTTGGAGTCCAAGATACCTAAGATTCGGATCCTGCTCAACCAACAATTCCCTAATCTTCTCCATCGCCAGATTAACTGCAGACTCATAATCACTCAAACTAGTAACCACAGTCCTAACACACTCAAACATCAACGACTTCGCTTCGGTCCTCCTCATAACCTCACAAACCGGCTCAACAATCCTCTTGGCCAACCTCGGTTCCAAAGGCGCCAACTTAGCAAAAATCTTAAGCACCTTAATAAGAACCCAATTATTCTTAGAATCAACCAAAATCCTATAAAACTCGGGCGCCAAAGGAAGATAAGCCGGCGGATCCTTCGAAGCCAGCTCACAAAAAACCCCAACAACAGCAACCACAATTGGTGGATCCAAACTCTCTAAATTCTCAACCAAACGCTTAAAACACACTCTAACAGCATCAGGGTATTTTTCAAAAACCCTCAAAACAACACCAACAGCTTTTTTCCTAACATAAACCTTAGAGGTAGACAACAAGGTGAAAACCTCAGGTGTTAAATCTCTTGCAAGATCTAAACTTGCAACATTTGACAAACATTGAAGTGCAAGAGAAACCTCAAAACTATTGTTAGATGTTAAATCCTTACGAAGCTGATTTGTGATTAAGAGAAGAACAGGTGTGGAATCATTGAAGGATTGTGAAGCAGAAAGGTACCCAATTTTCTTGTGAGAAAATCGAGAAGATGAGATAACTTCGACAACGTGGAAAGAAGCGAAAGACATGTCGATTCCATGAAGAGAAGAAAGGTAAGAGAGTTTTTGAAGTGCGGTGGATTTGGTGTGAGGATCGGTGGATTTGATTTCTTTGCGGATTTCATCCATGGCGTTTGAGATGAACGCGTGTTCAGGGAGGAAGGTGAGGCGCGTGGATTTGATGACATCATCTAGGGTTCGTTGGAAGAGGTTATCCATGATTGAAGAAGAAGAAGACATTGTAGAAATTGGGATTGTGGAATAATGAGAATGGGTATTAGGGATTCATGGGGTTAGAAATTTTCACAAAAATTTGAAGAAATTGAAGTTCATCATGATCGCCATGATGATGGTCATGATGTTTTTTTTCCTGTCAAAGAATTCAAGTATTGAACTATGAAAAATGTTTTTTTTCACATTGTATTTTATTTTGCATCAGAATTTCTTTTTTTGAAAATCATAAACCATGAAAATAAAATACATTATGTTAAGTTGTTAACTTAATAAATAGATTTCAACCATTATATTTTGATAGAATGAATTAATAAAATATAGAATAAGTTAAGTTGTTAACTAACTTTTTTCACATGTGATCAGTGCATTCGCATGTTACCCATACATTTTTGTACTTTCTTGATTGATTTTCATGCTCTATAATCTATATATTTGGCTAACTAATAAATATAATAAAAACTTATATTGTTCATTATTAATATAGACGTACATATGAAGAATTTGTTTAATTTTATGATTTATTGTGATAATTTCTTAATGTAACTTGTTTATAATTTATTTTACTTCTAGGATATTATTTCTTAGTAGTTGTTAGTATAATTGATTTATTATTTCATATTTTTTAATAAGTAATTTAATGATTAGTATTTTACGGGTTTAATGATTTTGTATGAAAACTTCTAAAATAATAATTTAATAGATATAAATGGAATTTAGTAATAAATGGTCATTGAAATAAAGAAATTGTAATTATATAGTTCGTTTTTTTCTCAAAATAATGGAGGTCTAAATTATTTAGGATTAAAACTGTTAAAATATTTTAAAGATAGTAATGGAAATGAGAAAATTTAATTAAATTTTTAGATTTAAAAAAAAATAGACAAACTAATTTGCATGTAGTGATTACTATACATTATTTTCTACCTTTAATAACATCATCCATATCACCCATAAGCACCACATTAAATGACAATATGTGTTTTTATTCTCTTATTTTCATCAGTTTTATTTCTTTCCTAATGGTCGACGATATTTATTCAAAGTAATTATTAATTGTTAATTATTAGTTTGCAACTGATAGACAATATTTATTCACCTATTCAATTACAAATGACAATAGTATAACAAAATTTATTATCATTATTCACATATACAGTTTCTATTCAATTATGAATTTTCCTTTATTGTTAGTTTTCTACTATGTATTTTTATATTTCATTGTTCACATTAATTACTTTTAAATCTCGAGAGTAATTCTCTCCAAAACCGTTATTGTTCCATAATTATCCACAATTCATATAAATGATCATTATAATACTTGAAAAGTTTGTCTAAATGTAAAAAGAAAATAAAACAAAAGTTTAGAATTTATGACATTTTATTATCTTTAATTAACTTATACGATACATTTGAGAGATGATTAAAAAATTATGGTGTCATTTTTTAATAAATATATAACATATTTAATGATTAATAAATTCGATAAAAATATAAGATAAAAAAATTGTATTCATAGTATATTTTAATTTGATAACAATAAAGTTTTGTTTTTACCATAACATAGACTCAAAGATAAAAGAATATATTAAGTTAACTTCCATGAAAAGTTACACATATCTTTTTAGAACACGTGATCAAATATCAAATATGAGGAGTAAACTTAAATGAAATGAACATGTATATATTGAAAATGTTGGAGGGAAAATGAAGAAATTTTTTTTGGAGGCAAAAGAGTAATTGTGGTGATGACACATGTCATGGCTAATGTGACAAGAGTTTTAAATAGCATATATATTATGAAGGAAGTGTTGGTCTAATGGTGTAAGATTACATTAAATACACATATATTATATCATGTCAAATGCCAAATGTTTAATTTTATAGAGCGACACTCATTGAAATTACAGTCACACACGTAGAAAAATATGTAATATCTTACAAGATTCTATTTTTATACCAAAAAATAGTATATAAATTTTACCATAATAAAGAATATGAAAAGAAATATGAAAGAGAACAGATATATAGGCCTTTCTTTTCCTAACATGGAAAGTTGTTGAAAAACTTATATATATTCAAATGGTATCATTTGATCTAAAATAAATTGAAATTGTAAAAATCGAATGTGATTGGGTTTTATTAGATTTATTTTTTAAATGTTAACATTAAAACTATAAAATGTTAAATTATAAAAAAATGTTAAATTATTATACTGTTAAAAATTATGTTAAACAACATCTCCTTATGTAAAAAAAAATCTCATCTTAATTTGTTATTTATTAAATTATATAATTTAGTAGGTATCATTATACTAGATTAAGTTGGGGTAAAAGAAAATGACGGAATTAAAATATTAAACTGAATTTTGGAAAAGCAAATATCTATAAAAGCTTGAGAATTTATTTTTTAGAATAAGGAGTTATTTCCATCCCTCAAAATTTTATATACATATCTTTGGTGTGTGTAAAATCGAAAAACCGAAAATAATTCTCAAAAATATAAAAGGTTAAATAAGATTTCCAGCAGTTTTATCTTCCTAATAGACACTATATTGGTTCAAATTCACCATTATTGAGCACTGATTTTAAATTTTTATTTTTTAGGAATGAAATTATTAACACATAAAAATGAAAACTAATATTTTCTCTAATATATTAATAAATTCCAAAAAAAACTAAAAAGCTTAGAGTTTAAATTATACCAATGAAAATTATTGAAAAGGATATCCATACATAAAAAAAAATAGTTTCTAGAAGATAAACCAATAAATATTGAGAAAAAATGTTACTTAAACTATTACGAGGATGTGATTGTCACATTACATCATTGCTTTAAGGTTAGGATCCACTTATTCCTAAAGTAAACTTAATTCATATCTTATAATTAATTCTACGAAAATCAAATGATTTATATTTATGTATCCTTCGCTACATAAAGGCTTTCTCTCTCGGTGGCTCCATATTCAACCTTGTTTGGTTCTTCCGTGTTCATCTTCTTCTCCCCCACAATTATTATTCATCTTATCAAACATTAACACACCACTCTTTCTCACAATAATCATAACTTCACACCTTATACTCAACCATTTCAATTCTATGTTTCTCATACATACACTGTAGCAGAATCATCATCATCAACAACAAGAACAAAATCAGAGGAAGGTGATAAATCAAATTTTTATGGCTATGCGAAGTGAAAGATCAAAATCACTTCACAATTTCAACTTACCTTGCTTAAAATGGGGTTCCCAAAAGTTTCTCAAATGTGTCAACGTTACATTCGAAAATCATCAATCTCAACCTTCTTCTTCTTCTTCCCTCGATCTTCGATCTTTACGTATCAAATCCAAATCCCATCAAACCCATATCAACAAAATCCAACATTTTCCCACTAAGAACCTCAAAGTTTCAAATTTTGAGGATGGAGGGGATGAAAGTGGTACTGTGAATTCAAGACCTTGGAATTTGAGGACAAGAAGAGCTGCGTGTAAAGCACCACAATCAAAAACACCCCATGAAGAAAAGTGCAATTTTTTTGATGTGGGTATTGCTTCTTCGTCGGTGAAGGAGGATAAGAAGAAGAAGAAGGTGAATGAGAGTGAAAGAGCTGAGTTTAAAGTTTCTCTGTCAAAGGAAGAGGTGGAACATGATTTCATGGCTTTGGTTGGGACCAAGCCTCCTAGAAGGCCCAAGAAGAGGCCCAGGATTGTGCAGAGGCAATTGGATGTAAGTAACACTATATCAGTGAATTAAATCACAATCTTGTTTTTTTGTTGGTTTTGTTGTTTGCAATGATTTAAATTGTGAGAAAATGGCATAAAATGATTAATGAATTATTGATGATGATATTGGATGTAGCTCATGTAAGTAACACTAAGAATGAAATGAAATCTTGTTTTTGGTTCTGTTGATTTTGTTGTTTGCAATAGGATGCTTCAAAATGTGAGAAAATGGCATAAAATGATTAACATAGTATTGGTAGGTTAGTGAAAACTTCTGTTGTTTGCAATGAATGCTGTGAAGTGTTTGGTTTGTTTTCATAATAATGAATAAATAGTGGTTATGCTCAAGGTTGCATTTACTGAAACCGTGAACAATTGCGAGGAAATGTGGCTGCGATTGCGGCCATGATCTAGTTGTGTAGAATACCAAAATCACAATATTGTGCAGTCTCAATTGTGGTTATAGACCACAACTTAAAGCTGATATCAGTTATAAGAATGTCACATTGTTTTCGTTTCGTTTCTTGCTTTCAAACCTTTGTGAGAGAAATGGTTAAAATAGTTGTTCAATTTATTTGCACTTGTTCATGCCTCAAAACTTAGTTCACATCTTACATTGTTTTTGGCTCAATTTTTTTCCAGACACTTTTTCCTGGGTTGTGGCTGACAAAGGTTACTGCAGAATCATACAAAGTGCTTGATGTTCCTGAATGAGGTGAAGTTTAGCAATTATTCTTCTTTGTCTGTATTGGAGCTTTGAATTTTATTTAGGTGCTAATTAGAATTTATTTCTGCTGGTTACTATCCAGGGCTGAAAATCTGAAATGATTAGAAAAACAGGATTTTGGAAGCCCCCAATGTTTTATTTGCTGATTTCTTAAATTATGGTAATTGCCAAATCATCCATGTAAATCAAAAGTTTAATTCAATAATCACGAGTTCTTGGAAATTTCTATTTGGTTATCTGAATGCAGTAGATTGCAGATTCTATATATCAGCTTTCATTTCACTTTGAAAATCTTCAATTCACCTTAAAATTACTGAACTCCTGCTCTAATGGATATAGCAGTTTTCAACTTCTCAACTGTTTATTTAATCTTGTTTCACTCATTCAAGGAAATGATCTTTCTGTATTGTAGTAATGCTTCTTGTGTTCCACATAATTTGGAGCCATCAAGTTGTTTATCCATCACAAAATGAAATTTGTAGGGTAAGCATTATTGTATTTATTCTCTGTATGCTTTACTTGAATCTGCTTCATGAGGCTAAGATCTCCAAGATTAAAATGCATGTAATCCTCTGCTAGTATGTTAATACAGGAAGTTATATATGATAAATTTTTTGCCAGGTATAAAGGTAGAGAAAAATTAGCATATACAGATTTTCTTAGCATGTATAAGTTACTTACTGTTAAAAAACATGAATATTAATGCAGTGATGTATCTTTATGTTGATAGAAGTATGGTGAATGGTGGTAAGTTTTCCTTTATATTTGAAAAAAAAAACAATGAATTGATTGACTTCATGAGTTGCAATAAATGACATGTGATAGATTTATGAATTATGATATAGAGTGTATTTCACAAAACTTGTCCATTTTGGTTCCTTATTTGCAATGATGACAAATACACTCATTACATGGGTTTGATGATATCATTTTGTTCTGCCATGTTGTAAGAGTTAACATTGAGATTTTTACCATTGTATAAGTTGTTAAAAATAATAAGGCAAATAGTCCAGTTGCCTAAAAAAGGATCAGGTAGGCAAACTTTTACACAACATGTTTTGCTGTTGAAAATAGTTTGAAGTTTGAACTCTGTTCAGAAAATACAAAGTGTGTTGTGCTTTTTCTAATGGCGCATTCAAGCAAACATTATAGATGAAAACACTGATCAAAGAAATCAAATCATTTGGGCTTTAAATAGTAAAGGAATCACTAGTATTTCAAAGGAAAATCAAATCCTTCATTGATGAACAAGACCACATTACTTTGTAAAGTTCACTCAATAAAATCCAACATGAAAATAAACTTGAACAGAATTTTAACCAGCATCCACTGTTTGCATTTCTTTAACAAAGGGGAACCTAAGCCTCTGTGATAGGATACTCAAACACTACATCTTTGCCTGAAAGTTTCCTGTATACTGCAGAAAAAGTCTCCAACTTGTACTCAGTGTTGTTTCGCTCCTTTGGGTCCAAGAATACCTACAGAGGACAAGAATTCAACTAAAATTTTGGCTTTTTTATAATATAAGCAAACTATTTCTTGCACATAAAGTCTAGCTGTAAGAAATTTATTAGCTTAGACAACTACAAGATACTTTGTTTGAATCTTTGATGGTTGATTGAACATGAGAAGTGGCAATAAAAAGCTCATCACTATAGTAGCTTTACCTTCGTAATCTTGGATCCATCAAGACGATACCTAGTACGCTTCCCAACAATCTCAGCAGGCAATACAACATCCTCTAGAATTGCCTCATGCACAGCAGTGAGTGTACGACTGCGGGGACGCTGAACAGCAGAGCCTTTTTTTGGGGGCCTTACTATTCTCCGGGTGGCAATAACAATGACATCCTACGAGTTTAAACAATACAACAAAGCGAATCATCATAAAGTGAATAGTTCTGTGAAAAGGGGATAACTAATTTTACAAGACTACTGTCATCATAGCATGATGGTAAATGCAATAGCAACTTGCTTAACTTCAGCTATACAGTAAAAGGTAACAATAACCTTTTATAATAAAAGGAGTTTAAGATGAATATAAACTTCAGCAAGCATTCAAGAATGACTACAATATTTTATGAGGCAGATATACTGATAACAAATCTCAACAATCATGAGTAATTGTCAATCAAATGAATTCTATACATAACTCAAGATATTCGAGTTGCTTACCTTCCCACTAAATTTCTTCTCAAGCTCTCTAACAAGCTTGACATGAATCTTCCTGAAACCTTTCCTTAATCTGTAGGGAACATGGATAACTACAGCCTTGCGGTTCCCAGAAACATCAACTTGGCTGTACATCGGAAAAAATGATAATTACAAGATAGCCAAAAAACTAATGTATTTTCACACAATCAGCCAAGTTATACACATCCTTACACTGCTGAATTGATGTATAAATCTTTCAGATCACTTTTCAAATCAGAGTTGGTGTTTTCAAGATCAAACAATGCCTGCAACAACAATCATATGAATGAAAATAGATACTTATATGTTGCAATTAAGAATGATTAGACAGCTAAAGCAACATCATAATTTATGATAAATAAAATTTAAACCTGTCCAACAGACTCTTCAAATTCAGTTGGCTCGGCATCCTTATCCTTGTGGATTTTCTTCCTTGATGTGTACATCTTCACAACTGCAAGCAAATAACAATATTTGGTCAAATCTGCAATTAGTGATTTTTATAAGATAATTGTTAAGTATGTGTAGGACTAACCACAGGCAATGTATAAAAATCAAGAAAAATGTTTGGTACAGAATATATTACAAATACAACACTGGCATTACAAGAAAGAAAAAAACAAGATTATCACATTACCAGCACCTAGTTATGTCAATTAAATATATTACAAACATATTGTACATGACAATCCAGCATGGTCAATAATCAAATAATGGCAAGATTGTTAATATAATAGCAGCCCTAATGACAAAAAATTCACACTTCATCCATAGAGTCATTGTTCATTATCTGATTTTAAATTTTTTAACAGTGGTTTGAAACACAATGACATAGATGATCATCCACATATGAATATAACAATGCCTTATGGTTAATGAATAGGGTTTACCATTCATGTCACACATATCAGGTTACATATTAACAATCCCATGAAAATTAAGGATCACAACAACAACAACAAAACTGAATCATAAATCATAAATAAAAGCCATATCTCAGAGAAACAAATTATAAAGTAGAATCTAAAAATGCGAACTTTGATTTCATTTTTCATTGATTAAGGTTAATAATTCGAGGGGTTACTCAGAATCTAAAAGGGTGTCAGATTCATACCTCACCTCACGCAAATGCAAACTCCTCAGAGATCTGCTGCAAAGAGTAGTAGCAAAAGAGGAAGCGCTAGGGTTTGGGATATAGCTTCATTTATAAAGGTTATGTGAACGGCTGAGATTGGGTTTTGATGGAAACATACGTGGACGGTTCCGATTCAGTGAGAATAATACGCTCTTAATTATTCTTATTTTTAATTTTTTTGGTTTATATGTATAATAAAATCATTCATGGTCCAATTGGTATGTGGAAGAATTCACCAACAACTAGGGCCTGATATTGAAAACATATATTTAGTAGTATGATTTTCTCTATTACTAAAGAAAAGAAATAAATTCATTTTTTAGACAAATCTATTATTTCATTATATATAAAAGGGAATAAATGTTATATCATATTTATTTTTTCTTTTTTCAACTATTTGCCTCTCTATGAGAGGATCTCTACTCACTTACTATTATAAAGAGAATTAATAGTTCTATGATTTAGTGTTCCCTTATTTTAATTTTACTAAGTATATTTTACTCTTAGTATCTCTCTAAATTTATATATAATACTACTAACAATAATAAATTTTATACAATAAACTTTTAAAAAATTTATGTATATATATATAACTTTTATTTATATGAGTATTAATTATAGGAATAAATTTATCAATGAGTTGCTAAAAAACATGAGTACATGTTGAAATATTTGTGATAATATTTTTTTATGAGATCTGAAGAAAAGAGATCCATTGATTCTAAAAGTAATTTTTTTAAACGTATTTTACTTCTTAGCCATCAATTATAGGAAAATTCAATGGTTTGAATTAGTTGATAGATCCAAATCATTGGATTTCCTTAAAATTGATGGCTATGACGTGAAGTAAGTTTAAAAAGCTTAAGGTAAATCTTCACTGAGATTTGAATAGAATGTTCCATGTCAAAATATATGTTATAAAATTAGGTTTCATTTCTCACATATTAATTCAAATCAAGTAAGACATAGATATGATACTCAATTATTATGAGCGAAAAAAATAAGAGCTAGGCGAGTGTGTAGCCAAACAGTAGCATGTAATTGAAAGGCTGAACAGTTTAGTACATAGATATGATAAATAAATAGAAATTAAATTCATGCACCCTCAACTTCAATTAAATTATACATATTACCCGTCTATTTTTTTTACCATGGTTTCTCATGCAGAATTAATTATTGTAACGTATGAATATAAAAATGTATTATTTGTGTAAAAAATAGAGTGGTGACCATATAATTTCACCAAAATTGAATGAATATTATTATAATTTACTCTTATAAATAAAAAATTGGGAGATGATCCACTTCTAGAGTAAGTGAAAAACTTACTTTACATTATAGTAATTCATTTTTGAAAAATTTAATGGTTTACATCTATTCACTAATTCAAATCATTAAATTTTAAAAAAAATGAATGAATATTATATCAGAACTATATTATTAATCAATACAATTGAGGAAAGAGAGAAAAATGTATACAATTATATGTGTATTTATTATCATTAATGATTTAGTTACAATTCTCTATTATTATTACTCTTATGGAATAAACACAACTCAGTGATGAGCATGAATATTGATTGGAATCAGAGTTAATTTTTGAACACAAAACCAATCCATGAATGAACCAGTGTGTAAGGTGTTAACCCTATAGGCATATAACGAGAACCAAGAAAATTCACCAAGTAGGCAAAGAACAAAGATAGAAGCACTTTGATTGAATTTACTACACCACCAAGCTCTTCATCACTATGTCCCAATAAAGGTAAGAACTCCAATACTTCATTTTCCATAAAAAAGGAAACTTCTTTCTATCCACTCATATCTTTCTCGATCCAAACTTAGATTCTCACACTATTTTATATGTTTCTAACATAACTTATGCACTTGTTGTTCTATCTTTTGTTATTCTTCGATTTTTGCCATTTTTTGAAATGGGTTAGTTCACAATCCCTACATGATCTAGAGTTGGTGTTCGTTTTTTTGGAATTATCTCACAATTTCAAGCCACCCCACTTGCCAAAGTTGTGATTTTTCTGCATTCTAAGGTACCTCCAATTTGTTTTTTCTCAGTGCTGTATTTTGGGGTAAATTTTTTAATTCAATGTCAGTGCTTTCTTTCTAATTTTTTATTTGCATCAATTTGGGTTCACGATGAGAATCTAATGATGGGTTTGTGCAAGTGGGAGGAGTATGATTGTGTTTGTTTTTTAATATTGAAATAACTCTAAGCACTGTTTTTATGAGCACCCTTGTTTTGATCTTTAATTTGCATGTTTGCTTTTATCCTAAAAATTTGTATGACTCTTGGAAAGTTTCAGAAATTGCAAGAACTGTTAGGTGTCTTGTTTGTTTTTTCTTTTAACAATAATCACACAAAAATTGTTGAAGCTGCAAGGAGTAGTGTATTTAGTTTTCTAATATAAACATTTATGTTTTTAGCAAAAGCCTTGCAAAGATGCTACCTTGATTTCACTTTTACAAAATTAAACAATTTTGTAATTATTGGTGGAAACATCAACTGAAAATGAAAAATAATACAAATCAAACACCTCCTTTGTTGCTTATCTGCCTGGTTTTTCTGGGTATCTGGTCACTCTGATCAAACTATAATATCAATGAAATGTATCATGCTGATTGGAGTGCATTTGTTGAGCCTTTTGTGATTTTTAGTTTGATTATTTGGTTTTTAGGATTCATCTTGGTTTGGCTTTTTTGTAGGCAACATTTATGTTTCAGTAAATACGAAAGCTTTAAGTAAACATTGGATATATTGGGTATCTTATTTTTCAACTCGATAAAATAATTGTGGAGAAAGGAAATGGCCGTAGCAGGCAAAACCAGAACCATGCTTGAAGGTCTGGTAAAACAAGGATCGTTTAAATGGTTGCTTGGAAAGAGGAGCTACTTTGATGAAGAACTTGAGGAGATAGAAAATTCACCTTCTGCTGGAAAAAATTGGATATCTGAGCTCTCTGCGGTTGCTAACCTTGTTGTTCGTAGATGCTCAAAGTAAGTGTACACTTCTGGGCATCTTATCTCATGTACGTAGCAATTAATGCTTCATTACAAGTTTTAAAATTTCCACTCTTATTTGATTTAGTTTGAATAGTAGGTAGCCTTAGATCTTTCATATTTGTTTGTTTGACACGATGCTCGTTTTGATTGTTTATTCGACTGTAACAAAAAAACAAATAATGCAGAATCCTTAAGATATCTTCGAGTGAGCTTCAAGAAAGCTTCAACCGAGAGGCTTCTGATTCTATAAAGCATCCATCACAATATGCAAGAAACTTTTTGGAATATTGCTGTTTCAAGGCACTTTCCCTTTCAACACGAATGGCAGGTCATCTCTTTGATAAAACATTCCGGCGCTTGACATTTGACATGATGTTAGCTTGGGAGACCCCTGCTGCTGCCAGCCAACCTTTAACTAATGTATGTTTTCAGAGTATGGGTTTGATTTTTGTTAGAGTCATGTGTTGAGAATTCATTGAAATTTTATTTACTTATACCAGGAATCAATTCTGAAAATTGAAATTGTAATATTATATATAGAATCCCGTGTTACCCTATGCCATTTTGTTGCTCGGGTTGGTGGGCGAGCTGTATAATGAACTCTGGTATATAGTATGAGATATAAATGACTGGTATATCCTTAGAATAGCAATATTTTTCCGTCAATACTAATTATTTCTGTTCACATTTATGGGTGAATGCAAATTATACTCGGAATTTACTCTTATTCAATTCTGTGAACTTGATAATTCGTTAGCTTCCCTTGTTATTGCCACATCAAATATCTATAATTTATTAATTATATGTGTTCCTAGTTATCTATGCCCTTATACGTCTATACCATATATACTATAGTTTGTGTTATCTTTAATACCCTATCCTTCATTTTAATACTCTATCTTTGGAAGGTCGATGAGGATGTATCTGTTGGTTTAGAGGCTTTCTGTCGAATAGCTCCTGCAATTCCTATAATTGCCAATGTCATCATTAGTGAACATCTTTTTGAGGTGCTGAGTTCGTCAACTGGTGGTCGACTTCAGTTTCCCGTCTATGACAAGTACCTCAGTGGTCTAGAAAGGTGACAACCCTTTCGCAAGCCACATTTCCTGCATTTTCTGTATGTTTGAGTGTTTATTTTTTCTTCTCTCCTTTCTTCATTTGATTTGGGGCAGGACATGGGACATATTTGTAAGTAGGTGTGCCGAACATAAGCATATAGAATTCTCCATTTTCTATATAGAATTTTTCTCAACTTAGACTGATTACTGCCCTCTCCTTTGGCATCTTTTCATAGAATTCTATTTGTAAAATAAAAAAAATGAAAAATCACGTATTAGATCAAGGAAGTGAAACTTTGTAGCATAATCCAGACTTAATTTTAACTTTCAGACTTAGTCCCTAGAGTTTCACAAACTTTTCTGTTTATTCCCTGCATAATTACTTTTTAACTAGTTAATGTGGTCCTATAGTTTTCTAAAGCAATTTAATGGAATTCACTTCTACTGCAACAACTAGTCTCTAATTTAAGAAGAGGTGAAAATGTAGCTTACAAGGATATGAATGATATCTTTGATGCATATTGAAATTATAACGAGATGAAAAGGGGAAGGGGTAGAGAGGGAACAGTTTTGAAATATAATTCAGTAAAAAGGCTTTGTATAGTTATATGATCGAACACTGACGTAACACCTCTATTTCTAATATTTATTTTGTTAATCTTTATAGATCAATAAGAAAAATGAAATCCAATTCAGAGTCATCTCTCCTGTCTGCTATAAGATCCTCTAGAGGCGAGAAAATTCTTGAGATTGATGGAACAGTCACCACACAGCCAGTCTTTGAGCATGTGGGTATATCTGCCTGGCCTGGTAAGTGCATGAAAAAAAATACAGATACCATATTCGTCAAGCATATGTCACCATCATAGTCTAATATATATATATGTGCTGATAACATAGAAGTAAGCACTGTTTATTCTTATAGCCTTTAGTGAGTGAGTCTTCTTTGTGGCATGCAGGAAGGTTAATCCTGACAGATCATTCACTTTATTTCGAAGCACATCGTGTTGTATCATTTGACAAACCAAAAAGATATGATTTGTCAGATGATCTAAAACAAGTCGTTAAACCTGAGTTGACTGGACCATGGGGTACTCGACTTTTTGATAAAGCAGTCTTATATAGCTCAGTATCATTGTAAGTAATTTCACAATCATATTCATAGATAATGGATAACTGTTGAAAAGTAACTTGCTATCAACTTTCAAAATCTCTTGTAGATCAGAACCAGCTGTATTTGAATTTCCAGAGCTTAAAGGTCACGCACGTCGTGATTATTGGCTAGCTATCATTCAAGAGATTCTTAATGTTCACAAATTCATAAGCAAGTATATATTGAAAGGGGTTGCACGGGATGAAGCAATTTGGAAGGCTGTTTTAGGGGTTTTGCGTTTACAAGCCATTCAAGATATTAGTTCTTCAATCCCTGTACAATATGATGCTCTTCTCATGTTTAATTTATGCAATCAGCTTCCAGGTGGAGACTTGATATTAGAAACTCTTGCAAATATGTCAAACTTAAGGGATTCCGATCGCGACAATGATTCAAGGGCTGGAAGTGGAATTTATTCTATCTCGGCCTCGGACATGGTTTCTAATTTAGGATTTGCATTTGGAACAAGTTCAAACAACTCAAATGAGAGCAAAATTGCTGTAGGTGAAATATCTGTTGGAGAGAAGTCACCATTGGAAAGAGCAGTTAAAGAATCGAAGAACAACTATAAAAAGGTTGTGTCTGCCCAAGCGACAGTTGAAGGTGTTAAAGTTGATGGTATTGACACTAATTTGGCTGTCATGAAGGTACTATTTTATTATCTGCTTTTGCATACACAGTTACACTGTTGATGATCATTAGTCAAAACACAACGGTCTTGCATTTTAGATTTATGAAGATACGTTGGACTATATTCTATATTCTTATTCCAAATTTACAATAATAAACTTTGCTTCCTTGAATTGTGATATTTGGATACTTATCATTTACCACTGCTTTCAGGAATTACTTTCTCCTCTAAATGAACTTAGGAAGTCTCTCCAGTCTTTGGCAGACTGGGATGATCCGTGGAAGTCTGCCGGGTTTTCTTTGTTCTCCAGTTACATCATCTACAGGTAACACTTCTATAGACTGATCAGCATTCTGTTGACTTATTATTTGTTGAGAGGTGGAACAGAGGGCAGTTTTTTTAAGAGTGAATACTCACTCTGGTCCTTAAAAATTTCCGTGTGTACCAATTTGATTCCCGAAAAAGTAAAAAACCCAAACTAGTACTCAAAGATTGTGAATGTGAGTCAATATAGTCCCTATCAGTGTCAAGGGTCATAAAAATGCTAAAAACGACTAATTTGACTAATGTTTGATATTTTTAGAGACCACTTTGAGTTTTCAATTTTTTAGGGACCAAATTGGTACATGCAAAAATTTATGAAAATGGGATAGAAATTAGAAAATTAATCTTGAGGGGGAAAGCTCTGGATGATTTGAGCTGGGGGTACTACACTACTATTGTAACGAGAAAAGTTTTGAGGAATGAGCAGTGAACATTTAAGTAGTTATGAAGCATCCTAGTCATTTATAGGTTATTAAGCAGTTATAAGTTTGGTTCATATCCAGAAAAATTTCAATCATAATTATATGGAAGATAAAACCGTAATATTTCTTTAATCAAGTTCATTTCCCTTGTAAGTATATCTGGAAACTTAATGTTGAACATCATTCCTTATTCTCTTCAGTAATTTTATTTACATGCAAATTGCAAGCCACAGACTGACCCGGTCTTATGTTTTCTTGTCTATACAGTTCAGTCTACTGATCACCATTGCCGGTTTTTATCTTCTCAATTTAAAAACACCATTTTCACTTCCTATTGTTAAGTCATTACATTTGGTAACCACAAATATTTTGCATGAAAATAAACACAAATTTTTAAAATGTTAAGTTCTGTCTTTAAATGTATCTGCATGCTTATTATAATTACATTTTACCCTCTTATTATAATCTTAGAACATCTGATCATTACAGGGGTTGGGTTGGCTATGCAGTGGCACTGGTACTTATGTTCCTTTCAGCTTTTATGATAATTACGCGATATTTTAGCCTAGGTAGTCCTGTTGCTGAAGTTAAAGTAATAGTCCCTCCACCAATGAATACAATGGAACAGCTTTTAGCTGTTCAGAATGCTGTCTCTCAAGCTGAACAAGCCATACAGGATGGTAACATAATTCTGCTCAAGTTCCGAGGCTTGTTGCTCTCCATTTTTCCTCAGGTTTTCTTTCATTCCCTGTTTCTAACTTGTACCTTTTTCTACAAACAAACCAGGATGCACTTTACTTCATAGAAAATTATTTTAGAAGTTTAGTCATTACAACAATGTTACATACATGTACTCACATACACATCATCTCACATCTGGATGGTCTTTACATATGATGCATGGGTACTTGGGTCCCTTACCTCGTTGGCACCGACACTTTCTGGATAAACATGAGCGCTTACCTAATACACACTTGAAGAGTATGAATATGTACCTAATATGCTCGAGTACTCATCACTCCATGCGGGGAAAAAACTATGTTGCTAAGTTTTTTATATTCTAACAAATGAAACAAACTACTACTTGACTCCCTTCAAATCATGGGCATTCTTTTTATATATGTTTTCTTACTTCAATTTTTTTAGGAGTTTGTTAAAAATTTGTAAATATAATATTATGAAGATTGATTTTATCTTGTAATTTAGTTACTCATTGTTTGTATATTTCTCTATTATATATCTTGTCATACCATACAGCACAAGTACCTTAGTTTTTGGAATTTTGTTGTACCTTGTGCTTGTACCTCACTTTAACTCTACCACATACCCTGTTGTGGAACTTGGTAAATTATTTGAGTAGTTTGTTCATTACAACAATGCTATTACTATATATATATAAACTTACATGCATCAAATCACAATCTGCACAATTTTCACTATCTGCTTACTGATTAGAGTTGGACCCGACTCGTTTCTGCACATTTGCGCTGATTCTAATTTCTAACACATACCCCTCATAGGAAGCATAATTCTATTCTGTCACACATTGTAATACTTGGTCCCTTTATATGATAATCAGGCAACAGAGAAGTTGGCATTTGCTCTTCTATCAACAGCATTGATTCCGGCTTTCTTACCAGCAAAGTACATAACTCTGATAGTGTTCTTGGAGATATTTACAAAGTATTCCCCTATAAGGAAAGCTAACACAGAGAGATGTACAAGGAGGTTGAGGGAATGGTGGTTCAGTATACCAGCAGCTCCTGTTATACTTGAAAGAGATAAAGAGGAAAAGAAGAAAAAGTGATGTGTGTTATTTACTATGCAACTATGTAAATGTTTATGTTGAATACTGTTTGTCTCATAAATAGAGCTTTATAGTGTATAAATGAATCTCTTCTTCTAAAAGTGCCTGGAATATTATATCAGCACTCTTCAAAATATTAACATTAAATGGGTGAATTATATGGTAGTATAGTCTTAGAATGGTGGTGTGTTGGCACAAACAAATATGAAATTATATTGTTTGGCTCAAAAAATTTAACCCATGTTTTGCTTCTGAATATGATCCAAAAACTAAGAAAATAAATAGAAATATGCCAATATTGTATACTATGTCTAAGACCATATATTTCTTTAATGATATACCAAGAAGCATGAAAGCTATATATTTAATGTTCTGAATATATATATATTCTTGCAATTTGATTTTTGTAATATGCTTAGAAGCATTTTAATTTACTAAAAAACCAACTTCACATTCATAATGGATCCATTTATCAAAAATCTTCTATTACCATGGTTCTTTTTAGTTATATTTTTTTATAACGAAAAGTATCACTTATCTTAAGGATAAAAATTAATCATTTTAGAGTATGTGATTGTCATTTCCAAAAATTGTTGCTAATATGAATTGGACATTTGACCTAATACCGTGCGAGATATTTGGCCTATTTGCTCTCATCAATTAATTGGATTTTTTTCTATTTATTTGTCCCTTTAAAAAAATTACTATTTTAAAACTTTACATTTACCTAATTAATAATAAAGATAATAAGTGGAAACAAAAAATATATATAATTAGTATAGAGATAAAAATTAAATAATTAATTATTACAAAAATTTAATATAAATAGATATTTTTAATTTTTTTTAATTTGTACATTAGAATATTAAAGAAAGATAAATAAAAATAATATATTAGTAAATATGTCTTTCCTAATATTACAATATTAAACTCATACATTTTTTAGTAATTTGAAATGTACCATAGACAACTAAAAAATTGTAAAATAAAAATATTTTAATATTAAATAAAAGGGATTTTCTAACTTGACTCCACCTCATTTCGTGAAGAAATATATTAGCAATGTGTACTCAAAAGTGGTCAATTCATCCAGATATATTCTCAATATTATTTTAGTAAATATATTAAAATATATATTTGGCAAATATAAAATCTGTAACATATTTATTAAAATAACTTTGGCAACATGTTTACTTGAACCAGATAATGAAGGATATTTTTACCACTCTTTCAGTTACTTATTTTTTGGGTATGAGCAATGTTATCATCTCAACTTCTGATAAAAAAATAATCTCTTTCGTGGTACATGATTATCTTTACAATAATGGTCGCTCCAAATAATTGAACTATTAACCTTTTAATATATGTATATGATAATCTAGTATGATCTAACATCATTAGATTATGACAAAATTTAGGTACAATTCATTAGGTATAAATGATGCTTGTAGCCTATTAAAATGTGACATGTGTTCATTATCACCTATACTTTGAAGAGAGAGATTCTTAATTGTAAAAAAAGAGAAAGACTTAATGGTATAAATGAACACATGTTACATTTTAATAAGCTACAAACACCATTTATACCTAAGGAATTGTACCTATGTTTTGTCCATTAGATTAATACTTTATTAATTTTTTAGGTACACATTGCTAATTGCTATTATAGGTATGGATTTAAAGAAAATTAGTAATTAAAAATTACATCAAATATTAAGGTCCAAAGTGAGAAAAGAGAAGTTCGGTAGTTTCAGTTGCGCATTTACAACCGTTTGTTTATGTCTTTTGTAAATACTACCTCCCCATATACTATATATATAAAGTGATAAATATGCGATATATATATATACTATATATAAAGCCTAAACATAAAACAATTATTATAATGGTATAATTTTTATTTGTTTATTTTGCCCTTATATTTTTTAATTTTTACAAAAAAAAAACCATATAACCTAAGTAATTATCATTAATATATTAATCACCTATCTCACCTTAAATTGAATTATAATAAATATATTTTTGAATATAAAATACTCTTAATACAAAACATTTTAATTGTATAAAATAAAATATATAAAAAATGAATACTTAATATAATAAAATAAGAATGCTGGTCGGTAGACACGAAGTTACCATAAAAAATATTATTGTTTTTCTCATTATATTATTAGATACTTTACTCCATTATTATTTATCTACTTACCATAATAATATAAATATAAAATATAGTTGATAAATAAAGAATTAATAATTTAACATATTCAGGAGAATGAAAAGTTGACAGCTTAAAAAAATAAGTTCTTCTAAAAAGCGGACAGGAAGTGATTGTAATGATTAGCAACAACCTTATTTGAGTTCTTCTATTCTGTTCACTACAGCCAAATTTTCAAAACTCCATTTTTTCACTTCCCAAGGTTTCTTTCATAATTGGTCCCTATTTTTCTACTCTCAAAATTCTCTTTTCTTCATTCCAACTGGTCTCTATAACCTTGGGATTTCAATTTTCTCTTTTCTCATTCACCATTTTCTTCTTCTAACACATATGGATGGGGAATTGCATTGGAACAAGAGCATAGATTTAAGTTGAAACTAAAAAAGATTGCTTTTTTTCTCTTGGTTTAACTTTTTTCATCAAAAGGGTGTAGTCTGGTGCAAGGAATTAAGCAAAGTAATAATGAGTAGAAAGAAAATGAGATTTTCAGTTAGTAGTAATATTGAAGAGGCTGCAGTGAACTTCTTCAACTATCTCTTGCAGGAGAAGCCTCAAATTGCATTCTTCATTCCACTGATTTTGATTGCTTGGGCTATTGAGAGATGGGTCTTCTCTTTTTCTACTTGGGTTCCTCTTGTACTTGCTGTTTGGGCAACTATGCAGGTTCTCACTTTGATTAGTTTTCCCTCTCTGAATTTGATTCTCTTTGTTTGGTTGTGTTTTACTGAAAAATGTTAATTTGAAGAAGAAAACATGTCGAAATTTAGCTTTTAGAGGAAGCTGATTTTAATGCTTATCACAAAAAGTATTATACAGCTAAACAAATGGGTTCTAGTATTCTCTTTGGTAATGGACAAGTTTAGTCTAGTGAGTAAATAAGGGTCAAACCTTGATTTGATAAATTATATATCATCTCCACAATGTTAAGGCAGTAGATCTTATTTGTCTGATAAATTTACTTTCAAGTTTTTCTGCAATATTTTTTTTTAATATGTTTAAATTAGCCTAGTTTCAGATTCAATGTCTAAATTTAAAGTAATTATATGTAATTTGTTAGGGTAGAAAGTTATACGTAAACATTTTTATAATGTCCATGGAATTCTTACCAATTGTGAGATATATATGTTTGATAGAAGAAAATAGACCAAATTAGTGTGGTATTTGAGCATGAGGCCTTGAGCTACCTATTGTTAATTTCTTATGCATATCTTTTGAATTAAATATGTTTAGTTGGCTTCAAATGTGTGAGGAAATCTTCTATTATCATGTCTGAGATGATGGTTTTCTATAATATAAGTAATATGATATAAGCAGTTAATGTGAGATACTTGTCTTTCATTTTCAGTATGGTAGATATCAAAGAAAACTTCTAGAAGAGGACTTGGATAAGAAATGGCGAAGAATCCTACTGAATTCCTCGGTATATTTTCGTTCCTTTTCTCGCTTGCACATTCCTGAAGTGTTTTATGCAGTTGATTTCAACTTCCTGTTCGTATAGCCCATCACGCCATTGGAGCACTGCGAGTGGCTGAATAAGCTGTTGACAGAAATCTGGCCGAACTATTTTAGCCCAAAGCTCTCACTAAAGTTATCAGAATTAGTTGAGGTGAAATTTCACTGACTTTTCCTAGTTACTACATTGTACCTTTCTCATCTTTATTCGACAGTCAACACTGTAATTGCCAATTAGCTTGTACTCATCATGGTTGTACTGCATATATATTTTTCATTCATTGCTAAAATAGATTGCTTAGAGCCTTAGATCACTCTCTTATTCTTATTTTCTAACGTTTGGTACTTTCGAAAAGTTTTCCAAAAAAGGGTTAGTGAGAAAGGAAGTGTATAACAGTATCATATTCTATTGCACTGAAAGAATAAAACGTTAACGGATTTTCCGCGTGGAAATAGAGGATAGCTAGCAATGATGGCATGATAAAGAAGCAGAATGCTATGTTGATTACATTTTTTTAATAAGTACTGCAGTTGCATTTACATTATATGGTTCAGGATACCCTGTTTTGTTCACCACATTCTTCAGCCATTCATTATATATTGTGATGGGATGAACTAATTTGATTTTTATTTCTTTTATGCCTCTAGACACGTTTAAAGCTCCGGAAGCCAAGACTATTAGTAAGGAATACTCATTTTCTTCTATGACAGTTTTAAATTAGTCCACCATAACAGTTAGAACATTTGATTGGTGCTGAACTAGAGGAACCTTTCTGTAGGAAAGAGTTGAGCTGCAGGATTTTTCACTAGGATCATGCGCTCCTAGCTTAGGCCTTCAAGGGATGCGATGGTCAACTATTGGTGATCAGGTTTTACTTTCCTTCACATTTCAAATATCACTAGTAAATAGTATTTTCCACATATTTCATTAACAATTTATTATTCTTCCCATAGCTTCTACTTCTATGTTGAAAACATTAGCAAGTGCTTAGGGATTTTTTTCATATCTATAGTGTAAAAGACAAAGTTTAATTTTTCTTACAAATATAACAGCCTCATAATTATAAGAATCTATGAATATTAGCTTACCAAATGCCACCTAGATGATTGTATATGACTTAACTACTTATATTAACCTTGTTTTATATGGTAGTTTGCCTCCACCTTCATTTTTATAAAGGTATATGTCTCTATTAATTTTGTAGTACATTATGGCTCTATGATTTATCCTTTTATGCATTGATATTTTACTAGATATCTATAATGTTTTTTCAAGCATTCTGTTGGTATTTTACAGCGAGTGATGCAAGTGGGTTTCGATTGGGACACAAATGAAATGAGCATTTTGTTGCTTGCCAAGCTTGCAAAGCCATTGATTGGAACTGCTCGAATTGTGGTTAACAGTCTTCATATCAAGGGTGATGTATGTAAATAAATGTCCATTACATTTTTGCTTGTGTAAATTTAAAAAATAAAAGCTATATAAATTAAAGTAGGTGATATGAAAAGAAAGTTGGTTTAACTTTTGAAGCATGTAAAAAATGCTTGATGCCTTGTGAATTATGTGTACTAGCTACCACCTTTTTCCCCAGAGTTTCCACTAGATTTTAGGACTCGTTTTGTGGCCAGGATAGGATAGAGAGCAAAATAGGATATGAGCAAAGATAAACTCTTATTTTGTCCAGTGTTTGCTGCACACCAAATAATGATGACATTGATGTGGTGGTGGCAATAGTGGTGGTTTGGTGGTGATGGTGGCAATTGTGTTCAAGTGTGAGGGGGAACCTGCACTATCCTATCATGCTCATTTCAGTCATTTTGATTAAGGTTTCATCTCAAAACCAATTAACAATGAGAGGAGTAGCCCAACAGATATTTAAACCATTACCGAGACAGGGAGGTAGGCGATAAGAGACTTACTATCATGCTCATTTGAGTCATTTCGAAGGTTACCTTTGACCCACAACTAAATGACATCTTTTGTCCCATGAGTTCTAGAGAGAATTGGGCTTTGACTTTTATATCACGTTAAAGGTCTATCTCAAAACCAATTGGTAATGAGAGGAGTAACCCAACCGTTATTTACTGAGACAAGAAGGTAGGAATGTGGGACTTCCCAACAATTTCTATCCTGCTGGGTCACCAAATCCTGGTACTATCATATCCTGTATCTTTTATCCTGTCCAGTGTCTATCAAACAATTCCTTACTGTCTTCAGTTCTTGACTTCTTGGGAAGACTACCGATTTTCCGCATTAACAAGATACTAGTTTGTTCTTTTTTATTTTTGAATCTAATAATCACATATTCATTTTCAGCTTCTCATTACACCAATTCTTGATGGGAAAGTACTTTCATATTCATTTGTATCAACTCCTGAGGTGAGAGTAGGAATTGCCTTTGGAAGCGGTGGAAGCCAGTCACTTCCTGCCACTGAGTGGCCTGGTGTTTCTTCCTGGCTGGTGTGTTTCTACTAGTTTTAATAATATGTTTTATTTGTCAAGTTATGGATTGCTGTCTATAAAAATATCCATTGATGTGTGGCTTTGTACACTTATTTTCTTAGAAAATTCTTTGAGAAACCTTCTTTTGGGGCCTAACTTTCTATTTCCCACCAGTGGATTTTAATGTTTCAGGCTGATTGCAACTTTACATTTTATGCAGGAAAAACTATTTGCTGACACCTTGGTTAAATCCATGGTGGAACCTCGGCGTCGTTGTTTGTCTTTGCCCATGGTTGATTTAAAGAAAAAAGTTGTTGGAGGCATTATATATATTAAAGTGATTTCAGCAAATAAACTTTCTAGGAGTTGTTTCAAGGTATCTAGGAGGCAGCAAAATGGCACAGCCTATGGTTTTTCGGAAGACAATTTTGATGACAAGTACCTAAATACATTTGTAGAGGCAGAAGTTGAGGAATTAACCAGAAGAACAGATGTGAGATTGGGTTCAACCCCTAGGTGGGATGCACCATTTAATATGGTTTTACATGATAGTGCGGCAACTCTGCGTTTCAATCTTTATGAATCTTGTCCCAGCAGTGTGAAGTGTGATTATCTAGCAAGTTGTGAAATCAAGGTACCGAGATTGTATCATCTTATTCAAGCTAGCGACGGGAGGATATAAGCTGCCAATAAACGTTATATTCATTCAGATAGGATTTTTCTTTAGCCTTTATCTGTTTCCGGGTACTACTTCTTATCTTTTATGTTAGGCTAACTTAATGCTTATGTCTTTGAGCAGATAATGCATGTTGAAGGTGATTCAACAATAATGTGGGCGATAGGACCTGATTATGAGGTCATAGCAAAGCAAGCACAGTTTTGTGGAGATGAAATTGAAATGGTTGTCCCATTTGAGGGGGCTAACTCTGCAGAGGTAAAGTATTTATGATCATTCCTACTCCTCTTCTTTATGATTTAGATACTTTGCTTTTCTTATTGCAACATGATTTGCTTTTCAATAATTTTAACAAGGTTCTTTTTTCCTAATGTAAACATGTGTGTTGATCACGTAAAATAAAAACATTCAGGAGTCTGAATCTGATTGCATAGTTATTCAATATTTATTCTTTATGCATGTCAAAAGTAATGTTATTATAAGCCGAATCATATCGGTTTAAAATGGAGAGCAGAGTTTCATATTGATAGTCTTTCTGGTCTAATGCTTTTAAGTGAACTAGGGGCCTCTTAATGTACCATATTCTTGCAGCAGCATAATTTTCTATTTTTGTCTTCTAACCGGTATCCAATCATAGAACTTCTATCAAAAATGCCCTTTTGGTTACATTTTGTACTTCAGATATGCATTATTGAATTACCTTTCTGAATGAAATTAGAATTGTTATAGAGTGAGATTTTTATTCATTTTACTTTTATCTTCGTTATTTAGTTGAAGGTTAGGATTGTAATAAAAGAGTGGCAATTTTCTGATGAGTCTCATAGCTTGAGCAACATCTGGGCTAGCTCTCAGCAACCCCTTAACGGATCATCAAATCTTCAGTTAAAAACTGGAAGGAAACTTATCATAAGTGTTGTGGAAGGAAAGAATCTCGCTGTGAAAGACAAATCTGGAAAATTCGACCCGTACTTCAAATTGCAATATGGAAAGGTGAGTTAACACTGGTTTTCTACTTGTCTATGAGACTCTGACTACACTACTATTACTTGATTAACTGAGGTCATAGGTTCCTAGTTATGCTTTATCCGATTCAGTTGTTATAATTATTTTCAGGTTATCCAGAAAACAAGGACCGCTCGTTCTCCAAATCCTGTCTGGTATCAGACATTTGAATTTGATGAGATTGGTGGTGGCGAATACTTGAAAATAAAAGGCTTTACTGAAGAAACTTTTGGAGATGAAAACATTGGTAGCGCACAAGTAAATTTGGAAGGATTAACCGATGGATCGGTCAGGGATGTATGGGTCCCTCTTGAAAGAGTGCAGTGTGGTGAATTAAGACTTAAGATCGAAGCAGTTAAGGTCGAAGATCAAGAAGGATCAAGGGTGTGTGTTTTCAGTAGGAATTAGTGCTCCTTTCAATCATTACAATATGTGAAAAATGATGCAAAAAGCTGTGACATATTATATTTGTGTATTATGGCTTCAATTATTTACCCATGATGAATTTTCATTTATGACAAATTCATTCTAAGTATGCTTTGCTTGTTTGAAATGGACAGGGTTCAGCTCTGGGATCAAGCAATGGTTGGATAGAACTTGTTCTAATTGAAGGAAGGGATCTTATCGCTGCCGATCGTAGAGGCACAAGTGATCCATATGTGAGGGTACACTATGGAAACTTAAAGAAAAGGACAAAGGTTGGAATACTTTCTCCTTGGTTTCTTTTTAAAAAATTGACTGTCCTTCATGGAGCATTCGGCAGATATGTCAGAACAGGATGGAACAAAACATATTGTTCTGTGTTTGGTGCATTCTATAAAAGAACTAGACAAAAGACTGGAAAATAACATTTTGTTTACTGAATAGTTCGTACACGCTACCTAACAAGTTTTACACTTTCATCTATCTGATAATTGCAATAATCATTTACTATTTTCCTTCTCTTTCTTCGCTTTAACCTCACTATTTTTACATTTTCTCAAGCTTTTTTTACATTTTAAAGGGAAATTTCTTAACTTTTTATACTTAATAGTTGTGGCATTGAGTGATAGGTTATATCCAAAACTCTTAACCCATGCTGGAACCAGACCCTTGAGTTCCCTGATGATGGTAGTCCCTTGGAACTACATGTTAAGGACCACAATGCATTGCTACCAACATCAAGCATAGGCGAATGCGTCGTAGAATATCAACGGTTGCCGCTAAACCAGATGGCCGACAAGTGGATACCTCTTCAAGGGGTTAAAAGGGGTGAGATTCACATCCAAATTACTAGAAAAGTTGCAGAGATTCAAAAGAGAAATGCTGTAGATGAAGAACTTTCCTTAAGTAAATTACACAGAATTCCTAGCCAGGTAAGATCTTCTTTCATGTCATAGAACATTCCTCTTTTAAATGTATGATCCATTATTGTTAGTATTGATAATAATAGAATCATTTTCATATTATGGCTCATTCTAACACATTGTGTAAATTGAAACTTTATCAGATCAAAGAGATTATGATAAAATGCAGGTCTATGATAGAGGATGGAAATCTTGAAGGACTATCCACAACATTAAATGAGCTAGAAACTTTAGAGGATACACAAAGAGGTTATATAGTTCAGCTAGAGACTGAAGAAATGCTTCTTCTCAGCAAAATAAAGGAACTAGGACTTGAAATCATAAGCTCTTCTCCTTCCTCAAGCACAAGATCTTCTTTTGATAGTGGAAATTGAAGCTCATATACTTACAAGTTGATATTTTTCCATGCACAATATTGCTTGTGGAAATCATCATAAGAGATTCTATACATGTTTACTACAATATAGCTTGTCCATGGTTATTTGATAATTTCTTTTTTCCATTAGTGGAGTTTCCTTTTTTTTTAATAAAGAAAGAATGTATTAAACTGATGATGATTTTTTTAGTAGCTAAAGAAATATAGAGTTTCGGATCCATACACTAATTTGCAAAAGTTAAGGAATTTTTATTTACAAAATCTGGAATTCGGATCCATTGCTATTATATTGTTAAGGAATGAGGGAAACAATTTTTGTTTTTTTTGGTATTATTAAAGATATTCCTTCACCCTAACGAGTAAAGAATTAATCTATTTCGGGATGTATGATTGCTATTCTTAACAAATGTCGCTCTCATGATTTGAAACTTTGACTTTTTAATCATCTTGAGATTTAACACAGTTTTACACCACTAATTTGAGTGTGTCCTCAAATTAAAACAAAAAAGAGATAAAGTCTTAGCTTATCTTATTACCAATTATGTTATAATAAGCATATAAGTTCAAAATATCCAATAAAAGCAATGTTCTTGTCAACTTGAATACAAAGGAGGAGAAATATGTGCTTCTATAAGTTCTTTCATACAACAAAGCAAAAACTTTATCATACTAAATGTGAAAAAATATTATAATATTTTATTTTATCGTAAATTAGAAAACATTCATATGAAAATAAAAATCATTTTGTATAGTAAACAATGAGTTTAACCTATAGTCTACCGAGAATTGTTGAAGTTAGTTTCAAGTAAAAAAAAAGTGATTTTTTAGGGAAAAAATTATCTTTAGGACTGAAAAACTTCTTAAGAGGATAATTTTGATTTTGCAACTTACCCTTATCCAGTGCCAAAAACCCTTGTGAAAATCTGAAATAAAAACCTCTTCTTCTTCACCAACACTGCAAACAAAATGCACCATTGATAAACATTGAAACCTATAATGGCATTGACTATTAGCAATGCTAAAGTATCAGAATTTTCTTTCCTCAATTCAAATTCATCATCATTATCACTCTCCAATTTTCCTCGTTCCTCCACTCTCTTTCTCTCTCACTCCAATTTTCAAATCCCCACTCTCATTTTCTCTTCTCTCCGAAGTACCCAACACAAAAATACCCCTAACTCTAACCCTAACCCTACCCATAACCATTCCTCATCAAAACCCAACATTTCAGCACCATGGCTCCCCAAAACCCCCTCTTCCGACGATTCCTCCAAAAGGGTCTCCGATTCCACCACAAAAGACTCATTTTCCAATGCACCCGATAAAGGGCACTTTCAGAGTAGTGATAAAGGACAGAACGCGGTTGAGAGAATTGTTCTCCGGTTAAGGAATTTGGGGTTAACTCCAGATGATGAAAAAGAAGCAGAAGCTGAAGGTGAAGGTGAAACACAAGAAACAAAAGCTAATGTTAATGATGCTGTTCCGGTAACCGGAGAGGAGAGGTTGGGTGAGTTGTTGAAGAGAGAGTGGATTAGGCCAGATTATATGTTGTTGTCGGATGAGGATAAGGTGAATGGTGAACTGGTTTTGCCATGGGAGAGAGAAGAATACGAGGTAGTGGATAAGAAGGAGAAGGAGAAGGGTGAGGAGGGAGAGAACGGGTTTCAGAAAAGAAGAGCAAAGGCACCATCTTTGGCTGAATTAACACTTGAAGATGAGTTGTTGAGGAGGTTGAGGAGAGAGGGGATGACAATTAGAGAGAGGATTAATGTGCCTAAAGCTGGGCTCACACAAGATGTTATGGATAAGATTCACAAAACATGGAGGAGGGAGGAGTTGGTGAGGCTCAAGTTTCACGAGGAACTTGCTAGGGATATGAGGATTGCTCATAAGATTGTTGAGGTTGCTCCAATTTCAAAATAATTGTTCTTGTCATATTCATATCAAATACTTCATGGACACTCTAGTTAGATTATACAATTATTTACTTATTTTTTTTTTAACTCTAATAGTAATATAGTGGAAGTATCACAATAATTAGATAAATGTTAACATTCTGTTATGATGTTTATAATGACTTATGCTAACTTTTAAAATGTTATCTCTCTTTCAATATAAGATTTGTGCTTTCATGTTAATTTAAACTACTCTTATATATTGTATTTTTATTATAACTCTATCATGTTCTATAATTTTAAAATTCCCCTACCCCTTGTCTGTGTCGTATCGTATTTATGTCCAATGTTACATCTAGGTAATTACCTTAGTGTGCTCTATGTTTTGGTGGAATTTAGGAGTAGCGCAGAGTGGATGACTAGATGTTATTTTGGTTTTCCAAAGAAATGTTTTATCAGAAAAATAAAATTTACCCAACAATGGTATTCAATTATTGTAGTTACATACTTTTAGGAACCAATTTGATGCCATAAAGTGACATTAAACAGCCAATCTTATGTATTTACAAATGGAGGCCCAATCTATAGACATGAGTACATTTGGGAGACCTTGAAGTAGAATTTACTCTTATGTCTTTTAGTTGATGCAAGATGAATAAATCCTTCAGTGTGATTCATGTTTTGTTGGATTTTGTGACTTGTGAGTTGCATTTGAAATGTACATCAACCTTATTGGTCATGTCAATATGTCATTGCTGCTATGTGAGACCATTGTGCTGATTACATAGATCAATGCTTATAGGTTAGTATTTACTGTGTTAAAGAACATATCAGCTGACTTGTTGTAGTGTGCAGCGCCGAACAGGAGGATTAGTTACATGGAGCTCAGGAAGTGTTATGATGGTTTATCGTGGTATAAATTATCAAGGGCCTGCATCTGAGAGCCAACTCAATGAAAGGGAAGGTGATGGTTTTTTCGTACCAGATGTCTCGTCAGGAAGTTTGTCAAGAACAAAAGACAGTAATGAAACGTCAACCCTGGAGAAGACTGAGCCAGTTGTGAAGGATCAAGAAAAGTCAGAGAACATGACAGAGGAGGAAGCAGAGTACAATGCACTACTTGATGGTTTAGGTCCTCGTTTTGTTGAATGGTGGGGTACAGGAATACTTCCTGTTGATGCCGATAAACTCCCCCCTACAGTTCCTGGTTACAAAACACCTTTTAGGCTACTTCCTGCTCGAATGCGTTCTAACCTAACAAATGCAGAGATGACCAATTTAAGGAACCTTGCCAGATCACTTCCTTGTCATTTTGCCTTAGGTAAAAATTCATCCACTGCAATATTTACTGAGTCTATTTTCCTTTTCCTTATATAAAAATTGTATGACATTTCTGAAGGGAGAAATAGACATCACCAAGGTCTGGCATGTTCTATTCTTAAGCTCTGGGATAAAAGTTTACTTGCAAAGATTGCTATCAAACGTGGTATCCAGAACACAAACAATAAACTAATGTCTGAGGAGCTCAAGGTTTGGTTATTTGTAAATTCTTATTTGGCTAATATTTTCTTGTAATTGTTTCAAGTCAAATGTATCACATTCTGGACAAAGCGCTGACTTTTGAATGGAAATAAGTCAAATGCATTTTTTGTCATTGTTTTTTAATGTTACCAAGAAAGTCTGCTGAATCCATGTAATGTGGCTAACACTTATTTCTCTTTGCATAGTTATACTTTTGTGTTGCTAATGCATAATGATAAGCTAAGAATAGAAAACAAGGCATTAGTTCTGTTAAAATGAGAGTCAGAAGGAATTGATTTGTTTTTCTGTTATGGTGCAGACGTTAACAGGAGGTACCTTGCTGTCAAGGAATAAATATTTCATTGTTATATATCGTGGGAAGGACTTCGTTCCAACAACTGTGGCATCAGTTTTGGCAGAAAGAGAGGAATTGACAAAACAGGTACAGGATGTTGAAGAGGAGGTGCGGTTCAGAGCTGTTGACGCAACTCCGTCCGGGCAAGATGAAGCAAAACCACAGGCAGGATCTTTAGCGGAGTTCTATGAGGCTCAAGCACGCTGGGGAAGGGATATATCTGCTGAAGAACGTGAGAAGATGTTGGAAGAAGCTGCCAAAGCCAAAAGTCTTAAGATTGTCAGACAAATTGAACATAAACTAGCTCTTGTAAGTATCAGCTTATTTTATAAAGATATGTTTTAGATTGTACTTGGTGTATATCAGCACAAAGTCAGATTTGATTTAGAGTGCATTTGTCGATATAAGCATTGGTATAAATAATCCGCAGTTTGAAATTCTTGATTGTGGAAAATATAAACCCTCTCAGCTTATTTCCCCCTTTATTTTTTATTTTGAATGTCTGTCTGCGTGCAGTTTTATGGAGTCAACTTCGGTTTTAAACTAATATCTAATATGAAGCCTGCATCAGCTTGATATCACATATTTAAAAAAAAAATCTTATAATGATGCAGCATAAGTTGCTAGATCCGGGATAGACTGAAAAACTAACTTTTTTTGGTCTCCTTAACAATGTTTAATCCATATTTATCACTCTGATTCATGATCAGGCCCAGGGCAAAAAGCATAGAGCTGAAAAACTGATGGCTAAAATAGAAGCATCCATGGTTCCAGCTAGCCCTGATTATGACCAGGAAACAATCACAGATGAAGAACGTGCTATGTTCCGCAGGGTTGGTTTAAGAATGAAGCCATACTTACCACTTGGTGAGTAATTTTGAATTTTCATCTGTACGAAAGTTGCCATATTCCAATTTGCAATAATTACATCTGTTTATGATAATCTCCAGGTATCCGTGGTGTGTTCGATGGTGTCATTGAGAATATGCATCTGCATTGGAAATACAGAGAGCTTGTAAAATTGATAACAAAGCAAAAGACTCTTGCTTTTGTTGAAGACACGGCAAGGTTACTTGAATATGAGAGTGGTGGAATACTAGTGGCAATAGAGAGAGTTCCCAAAGGATTTGCTCTTATTTTCTATCGTGGGAAGAATTATAGGCGGCCCATTACTATAAGGCCTAGAAACCTTTTAACGAAGGCAAAGGCATTGAAGCATTCAATTGCGATGCAAAGACACGAGGTACCAGATATCTATATGACAATTACTAAATCTATAACTCTCTTTTATATCTGTGATATTAAGTTTGATCTTGTATAAACTGTGCAGGCTCTGAGTCAACATATTACTGAATTGGAGAAAACAATATATCAAATGAAAAAAGAACTTGTAAGTATTGACTTGTCATAAAATTTATTTAGTTATATATTGTTTTGGAAGAGAGGTCACTCCTAAAAGTTATGCTATTAAATGACTTGATTGTCGGAGGAAGACCTCCTAAGGATAAGAGACATAGGGCTAAAGAGAGAGCCAAAAGAGATCTTTTGTGTATAATCCTACATAATCTCGAATGTTATCAGTTCCGGTACATAGACCAAATGATACAATGCAAGCAAAATTTGAAACCCTTTGGCCTTCTGTTGTTTGCTATTGGGTCTCCTTTAGACCTTTAGTTATTCAAACTCAACATGTGGGACTGGTCATTTCCCGAAATCAGCAACTGGCCCCATGATTTGTTTGGAATGTTTTATATTTGAATATCTTAGATCCTTACTCCTCAGTCCTCAACTCTGCTTTGTTCCAATGTCGCCGTTTATATGTTTCTAGATAATATCTACTGTTGACATATAAAGTGGTCCATATCATGTTTTCTATAATGTCTCTATATGAACTAGTTTAATGTAGTCTTTTAAAATGATGCACAGGGTATGCCTCAAGATTTGGAGCTTGAAGAAAGGTGGAGCATAGAGGACCGTAATCAATCAGACAACTTCTCAGAATTCACTGAAGTAAGATACTCTGCATATTTCTTTATTCTCTTGTCTGCTTTATTTTAGGGAGGCTATCAACTAGTCCCTAGCCTATTTAATACAATTATGAAATTATAGCACTAGCAAGGAGAAAGATTAATGAAGGAGCATAAAGTAGAGCAATAGTTTTTCATAACAATGACTATTAATTTGTCCATTTGTTATTTGCAGAGTGAGGATGAAGATTCTGATGGTTTTGAAGATATGGAAGACAGCGATTGGGAAGATGATGAGGACTAGTTTTCAAATTTAAAAAAAGATGGGCATCTTTGAAGGAAGGTTGATATATCTGCGTCGATATTTCCGAAAAATTTGGATGAGATTTGTCATTGCCTGCAGCTAGATAGTTTTCATATGATGCATTTTAGAAATGATTGATCTCTGCAGTTCTGATGCATACATAACTTTGTCATTCTTGCGCCCTTGATACTAAAACTAGTTGATATTCGGCTGATTGCAGTATTAGGTATCACTCTTTGGTAGGCAGACAAACCAGGATATTCTGTTATCTTTGGTTCCACTCCTTTCTGTGGAACAAAATTGTTCTACTTGTCAGTCTTTTGTCCCCTTACCTTGCTGTTTGTTTGACCCATATCCAGGATGAATTTGGTCCTGTATGTAATGCACAGCTTAATAAATTTTCTTGATTTGGTGGGGCTTTTTTTAGCTATCATAAGGTATTTTAATTGCATTAAATGTATTAATCTTCTTTCTACATGTAGGGTAATCAAAAGGCTGGCTTGCAACAACTTCCTCTATGTTAGAGCTGAAAATATGGGGTTTCATTTATTCTATGTTCTGCAGAGATGTCATTAATGGTCCTGTGTCAGCAAAAATCCATCATGAATTACCACCTTGCCTCTGGTTTTTCATCATTGAACAAACACTCTGCTATATAGTGGAGTTTACCTCTCTTTGTACTTTACCTGATTATTGTAAATCATCATAGGCTATACTCATGTAAGGTCATTCAATACAGTAAAAGGATAATTCTTTTGTTGTACTTGTTATTGTGATATTATGCCTTTATGAGATTTTGTAGTCAATAAATGTACCATGTTTTTTAAATATGTAATGGGATAAGAGGCACAGTTTTATTTAAGAAGGGTGACAAAGTGCACAAGGCTCTTACTTATTAGGCGTATTTTTTGTTTATACCTACCAAAATATGCTGCTCAATTTATACTTGAATACCTTGTCCACTTTTCTTTTTGTGACCATAGATTTAATGAAAGCACAAAGGAGCCAAGCCTTAGATATTCTTAAGTCTTTCAATTCTTTTATCAACTGACATACATTTAAAAAACTTCTACCTTAAAAAATACAAACAAACAAGCAAATACATGTTTTGGACATTAAAATTGAAATTTGGTTGATTCTATTGACTTTATATAACATACCAGTACCAACAATAAAAGATGAATACATAAACTGAAATTCTGTTATGGCTTATTTTGCAGTAAACAAGTATAGCTAACAAGGTGCTTAATGTTTGTTTTTCTTGCTGCTATGGTCATCAAGCCAAGATATAATATCACCAAGCACATGGAATATAGTTTCATCAGGTTCACCTTCAAGTAGAGTATGAAAAGCATCCTTATAAAGGCATAGTTTCTTGTCCTTGGCATTAGCTTTCTCATACAAAGCCTTGCTGGCTGATGGATCAGTTATTATATCAGCCTCCCCATGCATGATCAATAATGGCAGAGAAACCTAGCAATTGAAATTCTTTAGTAAATTTCATTCTTAGAAAGCTGAAGAAAATTGTTAACTAGGATATTTCAGCTTATCATTGCAGTATTCAGAGAAAAAAAATTAAGAATCTATTAATAGTCACTACAATCATTTTCAAAGGATAATAACTTGATTTGGGGGA
Organism: Lupinus albus; assembly: GCA_009771035.1. Lineage (NCBI taxonomy): Eukaryota > Viridiplantae > Streptophyta > Magnoliopsida > Fabales > Fabaceae > Lupinus > Lupinus albus. The sequence continues at coordinate 3,097,926 of CM020022.1, read as the reverse complement.
GACTAAAATGAAGGCCCAGTGTACGGAGTTTTCACTTACTGGGGAGGATAGACATAAACAACCTTACCCCTCAATTGGATGGACTGTTTCCAAGATTTGAACATGTGACCTCATCGTTAGTAAGCAACAACCTTATCATTACACCAAACTTACGGGGGGAAATAGACTATTAGATTATTAAATAATGTTAGTCAAAGGAAGGTTTACATCTTCCAATCTCTGTTCTAGCTCTTGTGTTGCTTTAAGCAACTCCAATGCAGTTCCTAGTCTTGGTTTATCCTTGTAGAGTAAGACATTATAGGGTGCCTGGAGCAAATAAAAATCATCAATGAAGTAAGACAAGTAGAAAAGCATGGATTATTTTCTGCATTTAACTTAAATCTAAATCAAACACATGTTAATATGTTTATATGTTTGTCCCAAAGTAGCACCAAACCTACCAGTTTTCTCTTTTTCACATCTCTATATATATTCTCTTTCACCTCTTCCTTTTGTGGAACTAACTTAGTTTTGGGAAGAACCTTAGCAACACCAATTAGTATCTGCTTCAGCAACCAATGCGGAATCATATCCTCCGCGAACTACTTAAGAAAAATGATTAGTTTACTAATAACATAGATCGATTAATAGTTCGATTTGAATTGCAGTTTAAATTCATGTAGATACCTTGCATAAAGGCGCTATAAGAGCAGCACCATCCCATGCAGTGGGTTGTTCAAAGTGGATATTCAAAGCAATGGCTCCTCCCATAGACTCACCTAACAAGAAGCTTGGTAAATCTTGATACTCCTTTTTTTCTGCCATTCAAACCCACTATAAGTAAATGAAGAGAATACTTACTCTTAAGTAATATTGCTATTTAGTTACTTGCCTTAGAAGTTTCTTTTTACCAATTATTACAAATCATAGCTAGCAGTGAAATTGAGAAGACTATATATAGATTTGTTCAAGCAGAAAAATTTCATGCATGCAAACATGAAACAAAAACAATGGCACAATACAGAAAGAATGAAAGATATAAAGGAAGCATAGTTAATGTGTTATCTTAAGTCATGGAAAAATATCCCTTACATTCTTACCCTTAATTTTTGAGAAATGCTCTATAACATCATTCACTAGATTTTCAAAGCTAGGAATATAGCCATGAAGACCATCTGAAAGGCCGAATCCAGGGTAGTCCAATGCAAATACTCCATATCCAGATGTTGCTAACTTCCTTGCAACCCCTAATAGAAAATGCAAGATAAAATGACATTAAACTTTCAATTTCTTTTCTGCATAGATAAATAGGACAAACTTTTATTTATTATAGATATATGTTCATGCCTTCAAAGTAAAATGTGCATGTGTCTGCATAACCATGACAGTAACAAATGATTGCTTTCAAAGGAGATCTTTCTGGTAGCCAACTTTTAGAGAATATTTCTAATCCTCTGGAATTCACTTCATAAACCTGCACATGAGTATTTGAATTTAAATAATATATTATTGCTAAGCATTTCTATGATAGTGTTAGAGAGTGAGCCTCAGCGTAACGGTAATGTTGCTGCTTAGTGGCCAATAGGTCACAACTCAAATCCTGGAAACAACCTCTCCGTTTGTGTGGAAAAGGTTATGCATATATCTACTCTCTAAATCTCACTGTATGATAAACTCGTTCACTGATCCGCCATCTATTTCTGTAGTAACTAATAAGCACCAACTTTAAGATAACTCTGTTATTACCTTGTCAAATAAAAAAAAAAGGCTAAATCTCATGCCTCCAAATTTTGAATGCAAAATTTTGAAAGGAATCACAAATGATCAAAATCTAGTCTATTATTCACTGATTTCATTAATCATGTTTATGCACTGACTTATATATTGATGTTTGAAGCAATAAGTTGAGTCATATAAGATGCAACTTTAGTGAACAAGAATAAGTAACTTAAGAATGAGACTTGAAGTAAACATTACCTCAAAACAACAAAACAATTTATACACAAAATGTTAATAGTCCTTTACCTCTTTCATCTTCACCCCATCAACTGGTAACTGCAGCACATTTCAAAAAATGATATGAGCTAAAAATGAGTACCAAATAGTCAAAGCAATGAATTTGATTTATATGTCTAGATAGAGATATAAAGACATCATTAGTATAGATATATTTATAAACCACTTCAACCAACAACCTTGATACTTAAAGTTGTTCAGTAGAAAGCTTGATATGTTAAAGGTATTGATCTACGACATTGTCTTCAACTGAGTTTCAATGTAGTCGCGTAACCGAAAATCGTGGCGCGACAGCACATGACTAATGTCTTTTGCAGCAAGAAAAGATCTGAAGTTCTTTTTTTCCTTTGAAGGGGGTCAAAGGAATGAGGAGAAAGACAGATAAGGGGAAACTAAAGCAAACAATTACTATTCCATTCATTTCTTGGAGTTCAAGCATGTTCTAGGAAGTTATGATAACAGCATGTAAAGATGATACATTACCTTAAATAAACAGTGATCAATGGCAAACTGAGTCTGCTTGAAAGCCTCGCGAGCGCGTCGCCTAGCCGGTGCTTCATCCATGTTGGAAAGATAAATGTTACGCAACTCTTCACTCATATCTTGTATTTCTTGTATTGTGGCTGCAGCCATTTTCTCCTTTGAACACTTTCAGTTTCACACCTTTACTACTCTATATATATAAAATGCTTTTACAGCATAACATAACACACATGACACTAAAATGGTGCAATAAAAGAGCAAGATAAACAGGTGAAAAAAATGAGTATTGTGCAAGTTGTAATGGATGGTTAGATATGTGTCTCATTCGAGCAGAATTTGTCTATGCCACTTCTATGTACCACCGATTACAAACTCACATTTATGTTTTGTTAACTTTTGGTTAGTTATTATGGTGCAACTTTAATTGACGTGTCAATTTGTAATTGGTGGCACAAAAAAGTGGCATAAACAACTTATGCACGTCTCATTCACCATTCAGCTACCCTTTGCAGCTGGAAGTGGGAGCTAGAACTTATAGGTCCCAAAAGTTAAGGGTACGGGGTTAGTAAGGTACTAGTGAGTACAGCAATGTATCAAAAGATATTGGTTGATAAATTAAAGCAAAAATTGATGGGTAGTTGATATTTTCTCACCTACATTCATGATTTACATCTACTTCTTTTCATCTCATTATTCAGTCCAATATTTAGCAGTGCTATCTTCACTAATTGGTATGAAAATTTCCATAATTCAAGTCTCATATAACCAAATATGTGTACCAAAAAAATATATGAACATGTTACCAAAAATATATATTTTGGGTCTGATCATGCATGTGGTCCTATATTACAATCAATTACTATAATTCCATATATAGTAGTAAATGTTGCATCCCAATTTCTACATAATACTAAAATTGTGGTACTGATCTAGAATATTACTGTCACTATGTTCATCACATTTTAGTTCAATCTAACTGAACCCAACTACCTTATTAAGATTATGTACTCTCTGACCGTAAAATTTGTTAACCCATTCAATTGGTTGTTGATGATCAATGAACTATTTATTTCTATAAATATTCTCTTAAGAAAATTAAGATGTGTAAGTCATCTTTCTGTAAAAACTATTTTCATTTTCTGTTTTCATTCATAAATTTGTTTTTTGTTCTCTTTTCTTTATTATAATTGAATTGAAAAAACCAACATGGAAACATCTAGTAGTGTGAAAGAATATACCCAAAATTTGGCTCTAAAATCAAAAGCAAAACACATTAAGTTAAATATGTGATGGGGTGAGAATCCTGGGAACTTGATGAGTCGATCTGTTTACATGTCTTGCTTTTACTGTTATATCAGAAATTACTCCACGTATTGTTTGATGTAAAACATATAGTAAATTTGTTTCTGTCTTTTGTTGCCCACTATGCAGACATGACCTATTTTGGTCATGTCTACATTTTATATTTAAGATTAAGACTAATAATTATAAGATGAAAAAAATATAAGAAGTGAAAAAACAAAACAAAAAATTGTTGGACTAAAATTAAAATTCTATAAGAGAATATATTTAAACCATAAAACTATTGTTTAAACTGAAATTCCATGGATTAAACAAGAATCTGAAGAAACCATTCCTAATAAGACCAATATCTATTAGCACCCTCAACTAACATTGAATAGCAACTTTTTTACTTACCTATTATAGTAATTCCACATAGGATAAATTGATGTTGTATATCATGTACATAATTTTGGTAACGTGTATCACATATCAGATTCATAACAAAAGATGTTATAAGGTATAAGGTACCAGAACCATGCTTTATAAGCCGACTTCATAGTGTATACAATTGATATATCATGCTTCTAGCTCCATGAATCTTCCTTGTGAAAACCAAATAAAGCCTCTTGAGTGTGCTTTTAAGAGATATCAACAAACAATACCTAGCAATGTGGGGCAATATATATTAAAATTGACCCTTAAGTTGGATTCCAATATTGTTATATTCACATGGTTTAAGATATGGTTGCCCCTATAGGGAGGGCATTTGCTAAGATGAAATAATTTTAAGTCCTTCATCATTTTCAATGCACTCTTTTGCAATAATCTAAATCTGCATTGCTATTATTTTTTGTGTTCAATACCTAAGACAGGTCATTTTACTCATTCAACTTTTCTGTTGTTATACATAATTTCTAATTGTAGTTTCCTTATGTATCTTGGAAATGAATAATATAATCATATACAATAAACTATTGAAATTTAACAAATTGAGATTTTGTAGAGACACAAGTTTGAGAGAAACTTGCCTAAGTGGGCTAGGCATTTAGGTAAAGATGACAATGAAAATCAAACTTACGGGTATCCCGTTCAAATCCAACACAAATTTAACAGGAAAATCTAATGTGATTGGATTTTGGGTCCGGGGTTTGATAAGCACACATTCGACTCCAACCCATTATGTTGTCATTCCTCCACTTACGCTTGTGTACTTCTAACTTCTAAGTATTCCTGCCTAGGTGCACAATAATTAAGAATTTCACAATGTTTCAATAACTTCTATGTGAAACAATGAGATAATAAAATGTCTAATGTGCATTAACTGTAATTTTTTATAAATACTTTATATTAGGAATTTAATTAATTTTAAGTTAGGTGTTGATCTACCTGCTTAATGTTACAAGAGGATTTATGGCACATGAATTGCATCCTCAAGGACACCCAAGCCAAATGGGTATACTAAAAAAGTAGTATTTTTGAAGTTGATATCCTTTCCTGAAGTAACATGTTAGCAATGGGTATCTAAAAAATCTGGCCGGAAGGTCAAATCGTAAAAAGCAACCATATCATGAAGATAAAGTATAATAGTATAATGTTTCACTTTCCAAACTAATCGATAAATATTCAAACTGAAAAAAGTATTCTACTACAAACTGAAAGTAAATTTAATCAAGCAAAAGCACAACCATAAAACATAATCACAAATTGTCTATGTTACTTTTCTATGTGCCACCAATTATAAACTCACATTTATATTTTGTTAACTTTTGGTTAGTTATTATGATGCAACTTTAATTAACGTGTCAATTTGTAATTAGTGGCACATAGAAGTGGCATAGAGAAGTGACATAGACAACTTATACTCATAAATGATCAATTTTTGAGATAAGACATATGATCTATTTGTTTGTTAAAGAATGTCATCCGTTTTGTTCTACCATGAACCATGACAAAAGCGTATTTAAATTATTTTCATTAATATTTCTTCCTTGTGATTTTGTATGAGTGTTTCATAAAGTGTTCTATATGATAAAGTACTAGAACACCATCACTTATGAACTTGCAATTTGCCTTAGATGTTGAACCTACAATTAGTCTTACAAATTGAATTCACAAGGCTAGTTGGATTCTTCTAAAATGTCTATCTTTTTTCCATATTTTACCTTGAGGCTTTATTATAGGACAAATTTATACTCAATTCAAATTTTGAAGATAAATCAGATAATAACAAATTGAATAAATTTTCAAGTTATTGAATTCAAAATGAAATTAAGTAATGATAGTTTATAAAAGATAGATATATCAAAAATGACTATTTTTTAGATTTTATTAGATGATGAAATGATACAACCTGATAAATAAAAATGAATAGAAAAATATCTTATTAGGATTTGGTTAGTTTTATTTTGTTTGAATTTATCTCTAATTTATATTTAACTTGTAAGTTATTAACTTTTTTTGGTAACCAATTTTCTCTATATAATAAATTGTTTAGAATGATTCATACTTGAGTTTGATTAATCATTATCATCTTAAACTTTTACATGATATTAGAGCAATTTCATCATTCATGATTTATTCGGTCACTATTCCGCTAACGAGATGTTGAAATTTTGGAACTTCGAATAGTCATCTCATTTTGTCGTGTCATTATTCTACTATCATAACAATTTCATTCTTTATAACTCATACTTGAGTTTGACCAATTTTTTTCATCATATATTTCTAGGAATGTGTTGTTTCTACTTAACCAATAGATAACGCAATTCAAAATCTCAATAATTAAAGACAATTTTAACAATTTGATCACTTAAAAAACACTTCAATTCTTAAAATGAATAGATTTCTCAAAGATATAATAGTAGTTGGATAAGAAATAGAAAAATTGAAAGGGGGTTTCATAGGGCAAAAGCGTGTGAAGAAGGGGAATCAGAGTTTTCGATCCAAAAAAAAATTGAAATATGAATGGAGATTAATGGTTTGATTAATAATATATCATTCTATTACATTTTTCTACAAAACTTTGTATCTATAGGATAGATGTCACTTATAAACTAATCATAAATAAATAAAATATTACTTTTTAACATATTATTTCTCTTATGATGTATGAGAATATATCATTTTTCGAGATATTTATATGAATTATTATGATTTATTATTAAAATTACTAATTAGGATTGGCAAATAGGGATTTAAAATAAGAATAATTAATGCTCAAAAATTTTAAGTCCAAATTCAAGCTATCTAATAAATTCTCTCACAAATAATATAATCTTGCACTTATTACTTATGAAGTCAAAGATAGGCCTTAAGACTTGACTAATGTGTCAAACTCACATTTTTAGATTATTATTATTTATTGATTAATTGGCCCTATTTGATTATCCCATGAAACATAAGTGACCCCAACTTTTAAATAAATTTAATCAACAAAGTAGTGAAGAACAACTAATAGCCAAAAAAAACTAATAACTTGGGTAGACTCCACAAATTAAAAATTAAGTAATTTATTTATTTTTGTCATGTTATTATTAATAATATTATGTGAAGACAACATCTATGGTACAACCTGCAATCTTAGTGGCCAAGTTGAAGACAAGGATCAATTAATAGTATTGCTAAAAAGCAATCTCAATTGACACAAACAAACACATCTTTTAAAAAGGCTTTTTATTCTTTCAGTAGGTAAGGAATACACTCAAAGCCTCCATTAAATAGAGAAAAGCATTTTAGGTAACACATACATTTTAATTTCATTTTTTTTAAAAAAAATTAGTTCTTTATTTCTAGATTTTTTTCAATTTAATGATAGTTTCAAGCTTTCAATCAATTTGTTCTTCTCAGTCAAACTTAAAAATTTACCAATGTATGGTAATCATCAATAGTTACATTATTTTCGTATAAGAATCAACTTAAGAAAGACCAAATTAAACGGAATATCATATTGCTTAACTGTTCAAAACTTTAATTTAGTTGACACAAAACTTCTAAGAATTAAATATATATATATATATATTATTAATGTAAAGTTTTTATTTGATGAATATATTATTCACTATTTATATCCGATTGATAATGCATAATTGTTTAACTTAACTTTCAATACTTTATACATGCATATATGCATGGCCTATTTGATTAAATTTTATATATGTATTCAAGTTTTTATCCTAAGAAATATTATATCATTCTTTGAATAAAGTGTAGTTCATGCTGTGTACTTATGCGTGTGGCATGGTTTTGGTCTCTTCTTTTTTGCTTTTGCTTGTGTGTACCATTTCACATAGAACCCTGTTGCAGATTAGGATTTTCTGCGTTACATACACACTGAAAACAAGATTTATGTACTTTTTATGAAAAGTATAGTAGAAATTATTCCTTAGTTTTTTTTACATATATAAATTAAACAAGTGTCCATGACAAGCCCAAACCAAATGCTAGGATAGTGAAAAAACTAGATATAATATTTATGCTATAATGTTATCATATCTAATAGATTTATTTTTTGGGCTGAGATCTTCTATGTATTTAAGTCTTTACATATGAGTAATGTCCTTCATTGAAAGTTGTGTAAGAGAATAAATTAGATTGAAGTATATTATCAAATATTGATATGTGAGTGAAAATCGTCAAGTACATAAAAGACTATCATCGGATCAATACTAATATAATAAAAGCCATTGTCGATGTCGATCCGTAAAGAGGTAACAATATTAGGAATCTCACATTTAACAACATAAAAAAATATAATACTTAAACTCACCTAATAGAATAACCTTTTGGATTAAGCCAAACATAATTCTCTCTCACACTACAAAGCTCATTACTTAATTTCCAAAACTGTTATTATGGTTTTATTATTTCAACATCATCATATTTGATATTGCATATATTTATTTATATTTTTCTATATTATACATGTAAGTTTTATACTTTTTATGTATTGCATGATGCCAATAAATCTGATTGTAAGAGAGAAGCCACAAATGTCCAATCTTTTAAACCTTGTGAACTGCATGACAGATTTGCCCATGGTATTCAAGGCATAAAATTAGGACATTATGAGGGTAAAAGGGTAAAAACAATTTATGCATATATTAGAGACCTTGTATAATTTTTGGACAATGTTGAAAGATAAAGGATATAGGAAGATATCATGAAAGCAACTAAGGTCACTTTTTCTTAGGATTTGCTTTGCTTAGTGGTTGAGTCACTTAGGATTTCACTTTGGAGCAACCTAAGAGAATGTCATGTTCTAAAGAAGAAGCTCTTGTTAGACTCTTCTACAATGCCTCTAGCTTTTTTCAACTTCTCTTCCTCTTCCTCTTCTCTTCATCCATTTTGATTTACAAGTTCTTAAACTTCATTGGTAGTTACCCTTTAATCCAAAGGTCTTTTTTCTACTCTCCCTCCAACCATACTATTTAGCATTCGGTAGACATGTCAGAATAGGACGGAACAAAATATATAAATTATATTCTATGTATCATATGTTATTATGTCTTGTTATATTTATGCACCAAAAGCTAACTTAATAGTGTATTTTTCTATATGCTGCAGAGATGAGCAATATGAGTATGTGTCTTCTGAGTATGATGATGAAGATGAAGAAGAAGAAATAGAAGAAAGGTATTCTTATGAGGATTGTAATATTATTGAGAGAGATCATTTAGTAGCAGACATCATTTGTGGTGGAGAAAGTCTTGTTTTTCTGCACAACAATGAGCCTCAAACTCAAAGGACTTGTTCTTCTGAAGAAGAATTTCTAAGCCTTAAGGGTAGCTTTAATGAAGAAGATTCAGAAGAAAACTATACACCAGAAACTTTGTCTTTTCATAAGTCACCATTTGTCTCAGACTTTGAAACAGAAGAAGAAGAATTTCTGATTACAAGAGATGCTGATTCTGTTAGAAATTCTGATAGGACCACTTCTCATATGGCTCTAAACTTATACAAAAGTGACTTGGTGGACAGTGACAAAAACTATGATGGTATATTTCATATCATAGCTAAGACTATAGTCTATAGTTTGTTACATTATTCACATGCAACACTTTATAGTTCAACTCTTGCTAATATTTTCTGCAGAAAATCATATTGGCTTTGGGATTATTAAAAATAAGAAGGTGCAAGAATCAAAGTTCATAAGGGATGAAAGATTCTTTGTTTCTGAGCCTACACATTTGGAGAGTAAGAAGTTGATTATTGAAGAAAAAGATGATGAAGAAATATATGGTGATTCATGCACTGTTGGGTCAACATCTAAGAGCTCTTCTGAATGGAGAAGCTCTATTAATTGCAGAGATTCTGGAACTGAAGACCCTTTTTCTTCTTCTTCAAGAAGGAGTTGCCCCAAGTGGGAATCATATACAGTTTTCCAGAAATATGATGAAGAAATGTCATTTCTGGATAGGCTTAGTGCACAAAAACTTCATGAAACTGGTAACACCCTTTTTCCTATCAGTAATGTTACACAATCAGAATCATTTGGCTAGTTATTTTATGGGACAATATTTGTTATATCATGTAGAGTCTACTTCTTCAAGAAACACCATCTCTGAAGTTGTTACACATTTTATGAGATAACAAATCTGATCCAGATTTCGATATAATGAAAAGTAGTCATTAGATAAAATAAAGCTATAAGGATAACAAATATATCGTATGCTTAACAAACATATATTGTTACCTTCTGAATTACACTTTGTGATTGCAATATTGTGGTTTCGATAATCTTTACGATTGTATTATGACTATAATGCAATATAAGTGCATGTGAAATTTAGAACCTTGATCATTGTGTTAGTAATAATTCAGGCAAAAAATATGTTTTTTTTTTCTAGCACCTTTCTTTTCTGAGTCTTCATCCACTGTTGCAAGTTTATACTATTGTAAGAGATTGAGAACTTGATTTTCAGAGTCTTTAAGATCCATCAAGGTATCTCCAAGGTCAATTTCAGAGCGAATTGTGTACAAGATTTCAACTATGAACAGAACACCTGCTGAAAATATCTGCAACAACCCATACAGTGAACTAGAAGCTGCATATGTTGCACAGATTTGCTTAACTTGGGAAGCACTTAATTGGAACTACAAAAATTTTCTAACGAAAAGAGCGTCGCGCCGTGATGCCAATGCAGGTTGTCCAGCCACAATTGCACAACAATTCCAACAATTTCAAGTTTTGTTACAAAGATATGTAGAGAATGAGCCTTATGAACATGGTAGGAGACCTGAGATTTATGCTAGAATGAGGCTTTTGGCTCCAAAATTGCTCCTAGTGCCAGAGTATAGAGGTATGATTAATTACTTTTTAGTCATCTCATTTCAAAAGTTACCTATATGGTTAATATTATACACCATGTAACAGAACTATGGTATGCTGTAATGCACCAATATCTACAATAATTATGGACCAAGCACCCATTATCTTAGGCACTTTATTCCATATTAAACATGTGTAAGGTTATAAGACTTATTTAATAAAGCACTTATATCTAAAGAATGTTGTATAACAGCCTTTATGTATGTTAATTAATCTACAAATTTCTTAAGTGTGTATTATAAAACTATGACAAATTAAGTGATTGCTGAATAGGTGGTATCTACACCTAGTAAAGGTAGAATCCAATATATTACCAAAGTAAAAAAGTAGCATACAAAAAAGTGATTATCCCCTAATAAAAAATCTCTTGTTACAGAATCAGATGATGATCAGAAGGAGGATGGTTTTCACTCAAAAATATCATCACCTTCATTTCTTATGATAATGGAAGATGGGATTAGAACATTCATGAGTTTTCTGAAGGCTGATAAAGAAAAACCATGTCAGCTCTTAGCATCATACTTTAGAAGAAACAGAAGAGGCTTGGTTGATCCAACATTATTAAGGCTTATGAAGAAAGTAAAGCAAAAGGTAAGTTCCATATTTTAGATTAATTTTCCTAATTCAGTGTTTTCCACTTTTCAGATCATATCATAGATTACTTTACTAACCACAAATTCTTACATAAAGGGTGTGCTCCTATATTGTTATTTTACTTAATCTTCACAATCATATTATTTTTCGGGATTAAGTCTCACATCGTCTATCTTATTGTCTCGGGAATGGTTTAACTAAATGTTGAATTACTTCTCTCATAGTCAATTGATTTCGAGATAACCTTAACATGGTATCAGAGTCAGAGCTCAACTTCTTTCCAATTGTCATAGCCAGAAGATGCTCTTTAAATATATGTTGAGCTACTCCTCTCATAAACAATTGATTTTCAGATGAAATCTTAACCATTATCACATATTTTAAAATATTTATCATATTGCTAATGAACTATTACCATGATCTATATAGTATAAGTAACATATAACTATTATAATTAATTACATGAAACTCTTACTTATTGAGTTGATTTCATATGAAAATCTCGTTAAATTAAATGGGTTTCACATAAAGTTCATAGAATAAGAGAGTATATTATTACTAGAACTATTATATACAAATTTTAGTACATTTATACAAGTATAAACTTTTTATCTTTCCTAGCACATTTTATGTTTCTAATGTGCAGAAAAAGATGAAGGTGAAAGATCTTAGACGTTCAAGGAAATGCTTAAGGAAAAGAAAGTTAAAGGTGGAAGAAGAAATGGAGATTTTGATGGCACTTATAGACCTTAAAGTGGTATCAAGAGTTTTAAGAATGAGTGACTTAAATGAAGAACAATTGCATTGGTGTGAAGAAAAGATGAGCAAAGTAAGAGTCATGGATGGAAAACTTCAAAGAGATTCCACACCACTTTTTTTCCCTGCACATTGTTGACCCACCAAACCATTATGTTAATTGCTTTGATGACTAGATACTGAATGTGCATCACTGCACAAAAGGAATATCCATAACACACTTTTTTTAGACTAAATATTGTTAAAGAAAATGGAGAGGGTACCCTACAAATCAAAGTAAAACTGCATGGACTTTAGAGCCTGAGATTCATGGAAAGATGGGTAAAGATTAATGAGTTGGATTCCTCTCAGTTACTCCACTATGGAGTAGTGAAATATTAAGGGATATATGAGAGTTTTATAATTTTCAATATTATTAAAGATGAATTTCTCTTCTTACTCGACTCAAGAAGTAGTAAAATATGAAGGGATATAAGAGTTTTATATTTTTCAATATTATTTTATTAAATAATTAAAATCTGGGCAGTTAAAAAAATTTATGTGGCATGTATGAGCATTTGTATCTAGATCTCTGCTCAAGATTCAAGATTAATGGTTATGTTATTGGTGAATATTGAAAGTGAAAGACTATAGACAAAGCAAGGAACATAGTGATATAGACAATAGAAGCTTTAGTTTGCTTTAGCTTTTTAATTAGAGATTATCTACAAGGAACTTAAGGTGGCACATGTAGTAGTTGAATAAAAAGTAGTCTTACTCTCTTTGCTTAAAAGTAGATCACATGGTACACTAAAGGAATATTATGAAATTACTTGAAGGACCTACTTAGTTTTGTGGAAGAGAAAATAAAGAAAAGTGATAGATAAATTAACCTATGTAGGACTACCAATGTATTGCTTTCAAAAAAATGACTCATAGGCTTATCATTAACTTATTTAGTTATGTGTCACTTCCAATTATGCATGTTTGTTTTGTTTGAATTTTCCCATCCATATATTAAAGAGAATAAAGTATTTCGATAATTTATCTCATCCAGCCATTAAAAGTATGACATATGTACTATTTTGTTTAATTTTTAGAAATATTTTTATAGAAAATAGTTAAATAAAACACATGTCATAGTTTTAGTAGTCGGATGAGATAACTTATCTCATTATATCAGTATATACTTTATTAGGAGAAACTTATCTCAAATTGGAGATGAAAGTTATTTGAAAAGCAAAAACAACATATGAAAATAAAGACTCCTGACTCTGAAAATAGAGAATTCCTTTCACATGAATGAATCATGAACGTGAATCACATCATTTAATGACTTTTTCAATTCAATGACTTGCCAGTCCATCAAACATGGGCTTCAAGGCCCATCTGAGTTTATGAGTACCCTCTCTTTTGGTCTTAAGTGCCCCTTCATTCTTTATAGGGCATAAAAATATGAAGAAATGAAAAATGGCATAAATTTAAGGAATGCTGTACCAAACCAAACATAAAAATATGAAGAAATGACAAAAAATTATTACTAATTAAAACAATGCATGCAACAATCATAAGCATTCTCAATAACATTCTATAACATTTTTTTGGGGACTTAGATGATTGGACCATATGTGATGATTTTACATGATCTCATTAAATTAGAATGTATACGATTAAATTGCAATGGTAAATAATATAATAAAAGTATATAAAACTCATATTCTGAATGCATATACATTTTTCCTGAACGATGTCCTAAGGAAATTTTGACGTGTACGTAGACCTAGAAACATGCATGGCCTTCATTATCACACACCTAAATAAAATGGCTGGTTTCATTTCTCAGTAAATGCAAGTTAGGTATATGTAAAACGTTGTATATAATTATCAACAAAAAAGTACGTTATATATCATGTACGGTTGTTCTATATTCACGCACATTTAATTTTCTTGTCATATGAAGTCAGAGAATTGAATGAGTATGATTCACACAACTCCCCTTATAAAATGTTTGTAACTATATTATACATATAAAAAATAGTTAATTACTTGATGTATTAAGAAGATATTATAAACATTATAACTTTATCTTATTGACTCTTATTAGAAATTTCACAAACTTATTGTTTTCATATGAACAAATAGGAAAAAACAATAAATATTGGATAGAAAGTCATCATAAAAAGGAACATGGAAAATTTCTAAAATGTGACTTGAACTATAGTAACTACTTTCTATCAGAGGTAACATGGTCCGGTTTGGGTTGAGTAAGACTTGTCCATTTCCCATATCTAATAATAAATGTTGGTCGGATTAATTTTTAGAACCTGGACTTAGATCTGAAGCTAACCTGATCCCTAATATTAATTGGGATAGTCTTTAAATCTAAATCTGACCCTATATTCGATTAAATATAATGCATAAATTTATCGATATTATTTATTGTTATATATATAAGTTTGACATATGATATATGTATATATATTTAATAATGTATAATGAAAAAATAGATAATTAATTATACTTTCAATCAAATAAATGTCATTACTATGTACACAATTGAATAGACACACTTATGGTGATTGTGTATTTGTGTGACCATGGGATATGTCAGATCACACCATATTTGTCCTTTACTCGACCATAAATATTGAACGAATCTAATTTTTTAACCCCAACCTGTTCATAGACATGATGGAACCTGATCATATTTGGGTCTGATTATGATCGAGCCAAGCTGAATGAGCAATATGGTCATGTTATGCTCACCCTTAATCAGTAGTCGCATACTATCACAAGAGCGGGTGGGGGAACCTACCCATCGAACTTTTCCAATTTTAAAATATTTACTTTACTTAACCTAATTTATTAAAATAGTTAGTTTATGCTTTATTTGATTGAGAGAAGAAAGTGATAAGATACAAAGATATGAGAGATGTAATGAAAAGAAGGAAAAATATGAGAAATCCAGTAGATTTTTATTTTGTTTGCTGTGAGTGAAATGAGAAAGAAAGAGAAGGGACAAAATATTTTATTCTCTATCTCCATTGTCTATTTAAATAAAAATTAAGTGGAAAGAAAATTATTATATTTGAAAAGATAAAAATATCCTTAAAACAAAAAGAGATAAAAAAATATTAATAAAGGAGAATTTCTAAGGTGATACTTGTCATTTTAGGTCATCACTCTCTTAACTATATTTGGGCATAAAACATTTTGTGTGGGTCCCACATATTACATATTGATGAGGCAAAATTTTGATTTCTTCTCTATCTCCATTGGACTTTGGATTATAAGGATGTTTATAAAATATTATTGATAATATATGTACTGTTGTGTAAATATTTCATCTTATTATCAATTCTAATGAGCAAAAGATGTTATCTTGAAATATCAATTTCAACATTTTATTCTTGACATTATTAGTCATTCTGATTTGAAGAAAATCTCATTAATATCTGAATTAAATACATATTTGACAAAAAACGAGGAAGGTGAATACATATTACTTACTAGGTTGAGTTATTCGTCTCATCTTAATTCTTCCGAGTTTTATAACTACTACAAAAAAATCATTCTAGAAATGAAGACAATTAAAATAAGATTACATAGTAAAATGGAAAATGGAATTCTTGCGAACAACATATGATTTATATTGAAAAGAAAATAACTAAAACTTTTACATCTGATTCAATAATCGACAAACTTAAGTATTTAAAAGAACGAAGAATTACACTTTAAATGAATATACATTTTTATTTAACAACTTTAGTTATTAATCAATATTATTTAAAATTAATATGTTATTTGCAATTTTTCAACCAATTATATATTTTTATTTATATGTTATTATTACTTAATTAATTTTTATTATAATTAACTATTTTTGTTCTCTCTTAAATTTGAGATCAATACCCACCATTGTTCATGAAGTGAAGGCAAGCCTCACATATAAGAGAATACTTATAAAAAAGATTTATGTGTTTTAGATCCAATTAATTATGAGAATAATGCATCTCCTGACATAAAGAGATGAAATACTAAATAAAACAATACATATGTTATTATTTTACTGACCGGATGAAGTAAATTATATTCTGGTATGAGGACATAATTTATTCTCATTATTTATATCCATCAATTAGGTTCCCTTATCAAAAAGCAAAATTTGAACTCAAGCCGTGTACAATATGAGTTGATTTATTACTAATTAGACCTATCTATGTTGACAACCAATTTTGAAATTATAGTCATCATTTTAAATATAGATTCATTCTAATAGTAAAAATTTATAGTAGATTCTTTTTTTTATATGTGAAGTTTTTATAGTACTAATTTGATCATGGAATCAAATTATTATTACATTAATTTAATAACAGATAATAAATTTTCAATAGTAATAGGAATGGAATACTCATTTTATTATAATAAAATTATCTATGTATCAATAATATAATATGTATTAAGAGGTTTTATATTTTTCGTACTTTATCTGTCATTCAAGAGTAGTTACCATTCACCATTCTATAATAATGTTATTTGAAAATAATTTAATCTTACTCATTATTTATTTGTTTAAAACCCAAGTTATGCTATTCATCCAAAGGAATTTGATTATACCAACGTCAATCAAATATATATATATATATATATATAGTTATACCAACGTTTATGAGTATATAAATGGTAAAAAATTGATTTTATTTATAAAATTACTTTAATCTTACCCATAAAAAATTATTGTCAATCAATACATATATAATTATACCAACGTTTATGAGTATATAAATGGTAAAAAATTGATTTTATTTATTTTTTGACAAATGAATTTGATTTTATTTATTCTTTATAGACTAAAATATTATTTATGTCAATTATACTATATTTTAAAATTAAAGACCACTCGCTAAAGAATACTTATAGAGAGAGTATCAATATCAGGTTATGGGTGAGCATGACTTGACCATATCATCTCATCTAATATGGCCCGATCATGATCAAACTCGAATGGGATCAGGTCTCATCAGATCTATGGTTGGGTTTGAGTTTAAAAATTATGTTCAATCAATATTTAGGATCGGGTAGAGCCAAACATGACTCTACTCGATCCATCTCATAGTCATTCACTCATCATATTTCTATGTATCTCTAATCAAATGTGTAAAGAATAATGACAAATTCTTGGTCGAAACATCATTGATTTTCTAATTTTTTTAAATCATATATAGATATATCATATTAGGGAGCTACTCGCTTGAGAACAATGCGTTATTGTGAGAAATAATAACATTTAATATAAATTATTGGATTTTATTTGAATGATTAAGATTAAAAGATACATGCACTTGACTATCGTGTGACTAATAATTAAATTTTAATCATAATCATACATGATTAGTTATAAAACCTGAATTTATTGTTCTCACAGTTTTTATATGAGAATTGATCTCACCTGAGTCATTTCCTATCATATTATATGTCAAATTACATATTCATAATAATAAATAACATTGAGAAGACTTCATCTAAAATGAGTATGTATTCTATTTAATTAGGTCTAGGGTCGAATTCAAGGTTTAAAGACTGACCCAATAAATATTTAGGTTTAAATTAACTTCAAATTTAGAGTCGAGTCTAAATTTTAAAAATAATTAAATCAATATTTAGAATCGGATAAAAATAAACTTTAACCAAACTCATACTCAAACCTATCTGCGAGTGAAAAATAAACACAAAATAACAGTATATGGATCTTATCTACGTACGACAAGAGGACAGAGAAAATAAACCAACTTGTCCCCTTCCATGTGGATCATATTAAATTAGATCCTCTCTCTCTCTTTGTCTTTGTCTACATCACCCAATATCTATTAATAACTATAATAATAATAAATTTTAATAAACCATCAGAAAAATTTTAATATTTAAATTTTATAATAGATATAATATTGGTATAAAGATTTAGGCTCAATGACTATATTATCCATTATTTACTCAAATTAATTTTTTTTAAATAAAAAATAATAATTAAATATAAATGATAAATAATACAGTAAGATTATTTAAACATATATCGACTAATAAAACTATGACATGTGTATTAATTAACTGGTTTCTAAAATACTTTATTCTTCTTATCATTAGTCTAATATAATAAACCTGGCCATTCTCCACTTCACAGAATCCAATGATATTAATCCAACAATCCATAAGTGCGGTCCTACATTATAATCTGTGAACATTTGTGTATCCTAATATTTCTCACTTTTGCCTTTTTGGTCATTACTCTCTCTCTCTTAGAAATACCCAACTAAGCCACCATTATCTCCTTCTCTCCCTTTGTTCCTCTCTTCCAATTTCCAATTTCCAATTTCCAATTTTTCTGTGTTCCATTTTCTTCCTCCTCTCCTCTCACAGGAGCAGCTTAGGTAATCTCTCTAATCTCTTCAGTATTTTCTGAAAAAGGTTATTTTTTAGCACTGATTTGGAAAATTAGCTCATGCCCTTTGGGTGTTTGAGTTTATTCCTTTGTTATAACTCTTAAATTTTGAACCTTTTTGGGTTTGTTCATGTGCTGAGCAAGCTTTGAAAAAATGGGTCTTTGTATATTTGGTTTTTTAAGTCTCAAATTTTTAGGCCTTTTTAGGTTTGAGGGTTTCTTCAAGTGCTGGGAAAAAGATAAGAAAAACAAAGCAAAACTTCGAGCAAATGTTTTTTATTTCCTCGTGTTGATCTATGATTTCATTGGATTTGTTTCAATTTACTTAAGCTTTTGAAAAATTCGAGTCTCTGAAGATTT
Organism: Lupinus albus; assembly: GCA_009771035.1. Taxonomy (NCBI): domain Eukaryota; kingdom Viridiplantae; phylum Streptophyta; class Magnoliopsida; order Fabales; family Fabaceae; genus Lupinus; species Lupinus albus. The sequence continues at coordinate 3,078,712 of CM020022.1, read as the reverse complement.
TCAAGTCTTAAATTTTAAGCTTTTTTGGGTTTCTTCAAGTGGTGAGAAAACTAAAAAAGACAAAACTTTGAGTAAATGGGTCTCCTTATTTGTTTTGGTCTATGATTTCCCTATATTTGGGCCAATTTTGTTCAGATTTTTGAGCAGCCAAACGAATTATGTTAATAAATAATCACTTTTTTCATGTGTTGTTGTAGGTGTTACTTGCCAAGATCTCTTGTGTGTAAAGAAAGAGAAAAGATGAATCACTGTGGATACCAGAAGAAGAACACCATAACAAGCTGTGAGGAGATGAGGATGGAATCAGTGGTTTGCCCTAAACCTCGTAGATTGAGTCTCTTATCCATTGATAATCATATCAGACCATTTTGGTCACCCTTTACCAAGTAATTATCAACCCCTTTTTGTTGATGTTTTCTATAATTTATTTGTGTAGAAGTTCTAACTTTCTATATTTTTTTCATAAATTAATTCAGCTACCAATTAGAGATTGAAGAATCAGGAGTTGGGGCAGAGCTTCTGGATATTATTCGCCCCAAGGTTATTTTCTATCTCAATAGAATCTGTGAATAAAGTGTTTTTTTAATTATTATTATACTTCTACTACTAGAAATCCTCCTATTTTTACCAATCTATGCCTTGTACTTGAATACTTTATTGCAAGAACATTGGGCCTTGTGGTTCTGTTGTACCACTTGAATCCGGATTATATAGCGCCTTGTACCCGACTTTTTCCCTTGAATCTATTAAAAATTTGTTCATTCAAGTGATTCCTCAAAGATGTAACAAATATCATTTTTTTGTGTGGCTGTTGATGCATGATTGTAGGAGAATGGAAATTATAATTATCATCTATGTTGTTGATTTATTGATTGATTGAGAGAAATTATGTAATAAAAGATTGTTTCAATTTGTTGATTCCTCAAGGATGCAACAAATTTCAATTCTTGATGGTGATTGTTTATCTAACCAAAGGTCGGTTGGATTTATTTTTGCAGGGGACATGCTATAACCCTGAGAGATTTGGGGACCAAGTGGCTTCATCTCCACCATTTTTCTGTGGATCTCCACCAAGTAGGGCTTCTAACCCTGTGATCCAAGATGAGCAGTTCGGTAATGGTAATGTAAATGTAAATTTTAGTCCATTTTCCATGGCACCGCCTTCGCCATCTTCCTCATCTAGGAGTTGTGTTAGAATGAAGTTTGGCCATACACCAGCTGCAGTGAGGATTGAAGGTTTTGATTGCCTCAGCCGGGATAGGCGCAACTGCAGCATTTCTGCAGTTGCGTAGTTCATTTTTAAACAAAGCAAAAAAAAAAAAAAAACAATACGTGGAAGCAGAGAAAGAGTTTTTAAAAACCACAAAAGTTCTAAGAACAAAGGTGGTTTTTTGGGAGAGAGGGGCTAATCTTAATTCAATGCTATTGTATTATATGTATATAATCTATGGACCATGTTGTTCATGAGTTAAAGTGTAATGTGTAATTGAGATTGTGAGGAATTTTCTTTTTTACTTTTTGGGTTTTCCTTTTTGAAGAATAAAAGGAGGATAAGTTAGGGAAAAGATAAAGACAATGAAATGTCTTCTTCTTTCTCTCTTGTTAGGTTTATATGTGGTCTTAGAGAGATTGAAAAAAACTTTCATGAGAGTCTGTAACTATCAAATGTTTGAAACTCAAATCCCCTTCCTTTTGTAATTGTAATTTGGAGGAAATTAAGGATTAATCTTTTGGAGTCTTGTAAGATATATTTTTTGTGGGTGCCATTGATTTGAAGGTGTCACCTATTTGATAATCTCAAAGAAATATTGTTCATACTTTAAATGTATTATTTGTGGACACTCAAAAGGCAAGGTTGAATATCATTTGTTGCAACTAGGAATACTTCATGTTGTTTAATGTGATAGAAATAATAAAGAAATGAAACTACTGGTTTAGGAGAATCTTAGGAAGCTTCATAGGACATGTTATGGTCAGATTTTGTGGTCGTTGTCTAGTAGCTTTTGTCTACATGATTCAATGGATAGATACTAGGTTGAGGATTGGTATTTGATGGGGTGAATGGGTGCTTGTCAAATGTATTAAAGGATGAGTGGGTCACAACTTAAGGCCATATGGGATGTGATTAGGGATGGCAGTGTGTCTCCATGGGTCCCGGGTACTATCCAGACATGCTCGTGTTCATTAGTTTTTCGATCCGGACTTGTGTTCATTAGTTTTTCGATCCGAACCGGTGTCGATATTTGAACCATAATTTAAGACATAAAATAAAACTAATTTCAAGCATAATCCAATTTATTACCTATTTGTTAAAACATATGGCAATTTTAATGGACGTTTAAAAGAAGGAACTTTATTGTTGCATCTCAAATAATTTATTTGGATAAAAAATATATACCGATATTGTATGAGTTTTATATAATATTAATGAGTTTCATAACTTCTTATGTGAAATCTACAATAAAAATGTGGCTATCTCTCTATCAAGATGAGATAAGAGGATTCTAAAGAAATTTTAACACATATAGTTCAACTTGAATTATGATAAGCAAGTTGACCATGTTAATAGGGTTGTTTGATTGTGTATATGGAAAATGCTTTATTAGAAATTATTCCCAATAATTGTTTATTTTTTCAAAAGAAAACTCTATTTTTTATTATGTTTTTTTTGGGAAGTAAATCACATGTTATGTTTAGCACAAAATAACGTAATTGAAATCCAATCAAAATTAAAATTTAATATTCAACAAACTATAGTCCAACATGTCTTTATGAGTGAAAGAGAAAGCATGGAATTGTGGCAAACACAATTGCACAAATTCAGAAACGTGTGTTTGTTTACTTTGTTTTGAACTTTTGATGGGAAAGTGGTTAGGCTGTGGCAACGTGCATGCTAGTGGTAATGATTTAAGATCATTTTCTCTAGTACCGGAGAAACAAGTACATAGAAAATAACATGAAAAATAAAATAATAAAACACTTTTTTCTTTTAGATATAATGAGATAATACTTTTACTTTTAAATGTAAATGCAAAAATAATAACTTGTATCTGTAATACTGAGAGATGATTGTTTTCTTATGAATGTTTGGTTGATGGTTGATACTCATAAATATAGATAGGTCCCAAACTCATGTGAGTAATGAAATTGCGTGGGGCTTTTCTCTTCAACAACATTAACAATAGACATTGGTTGGTGCCACTTCTAGCTAACACAACTTGCAAGTTAATGAGCATTTGTTGCGTAATTTGTGCAATTTGCAGAATAAAATTCTAGGAAATGGGCCCGACCAAAAGGAGAACTTTGCATTAAATAATTGATTTGAATAATCTCTTTTATTCTCTAAGAATATTGTGTTGGGGTTCCTTCCTAAAAACTATGGCAAATGATTCATTATATTTATTCAATCGTGACATTTTTGGAATTTTTTTATATTCTTGAAGAGTATAAAGTCTAATATAGAAATTTGAAGCAGCAATTTTAAGATGTCTTGAAAATATGTCCTACACTGTGCTTTTATGATGAAGTGATACACACATTTAATATTCACTATATAAAATGAAGGGGAGGGAAAAATCTACTATACATCATGATCATTCATTCTTGGAAAATTCAATGATTTAAATTGGTGAATACATCTAAACCATTGAATTTTCCAAAATTAGATGGCTAAGATGCGGAGTAAGTCTTTTCCACTTACTCTTGGAGTAAGTGTATCCCTCCCCTAAAATGAACTTTTGAGGAAAATATAAACAAGTAAATAAGAAGAGCAAGAAATTTTTTATTCCATATTTGGTTGAGTGTTATAGTGATATAGTGAAGATATTTTTTGATGGATAAAGGTATGTAACAACCATGATTTTAATTTATTTTCCGATTAAAAAAATTTAAAATTAAACAAATTCATTTTCTCCCGAGATGGATTCAACCTTTTTAAAATTAGATGTATGATTTACTTCTCAATTACATCGAGGTTTTCCCTTAAAATTTTCTACCATTCTTATATATTTTTTTTGGTTTACCCATTTGTTGGCTTCCATTTTGCATCACAAACATAAAAAAAAATGATTCTCAATATCCCAACAAATGGGGCTATCATGCTATTATAAAGAAAATATACAAATCATAGATATAAGATAACATTGTTGATATTTTGTATCAACAAGGAAAAACATTTGAATGGATGGAAGATTGTGAGCACACCTAGCTTTAAAATTTTGTGCAAATGTTATTTTCCATATACATCTTTCCTTCAAATGATCCATAACTAATGAAGTCAAAATTAACATATTTACAAAATAGTTACTTGACTAAAAAGTCAAGTATTAGAAGTTTAAAACAATCATAAGAACCATATTTACATGAATTAATAGTAGTATTTTGTGCATACAACAATGTTTTCAAAGTCAAAATGTAACTACTGCCTCCTACTTCACTGCTATCATTTTGGAGTTTTCAGTTTTGTCATTCTGGATCTACTTTACATTACCTGAAATCAAAATTTGTGAACAAAGTTGAAGCTATCAACAAACAAGAGAAGGATTAATGTATGATCATCAAGTAATATAATAACATTTTTTATATAATCAAAGATATTCAGTCAGCCTATGAGTAAAGAACAATCCCGATCAAGTGTCGCTCTGTGTAATTGTAGGAATTTATATCACTAGATCTCATTTGTGTATTTTTAGTGGTATAAAGAATGTGATAAGTATTAAATGGGATAATGAAAGAACTTTTCTAGCATAAAAATAACAAAGGATATCAAAATGTATTGAATGAATAAGTTTTTATATATATATATATTTGTGCAGCGGAAGCGATTGTTGCACATTATTGGTCATAAGCAATCAAATAAAGTAAATAAAATAAATAGAAGGGAAGAAACAATAGATTTTAGAATAGAGTTTGGCCAATTGTGCCTAAGAAGCGTTAAGTGACTACCAATATATTAGTAGATAAAAAAGATTATAGAGTCCTAGTGTAATTGTAGACATATAAAATATACACATTGAATCCATAAAACATAGGAAACATATAATTATTGTTATAAAATTTTAAATAAAGAATATATTTCTTAGACATCAATAATCGAGTAAGACTCCTCTCCATTAATGGAGAGGGAAGTACTCAAAAAACCAAAGAAAGTGGAAGATGCAATGTCATTTTTATCATTTTTATTTTTGATGAAATTACACTTCTATTATCAAAAGTAACATAAAAAAAAATTCTCTATCGAGTAATGGAGATGATCTTTTTCCTCAATAAACGCAAAATGAAAATCATATTGTCACAAGTAGGGGTGGAAACAGGTTAGACTTTGCCTTAAACAGACCGAACCTATATAACATATAGGAGTTTGAGCCTGACTAGTTAGCCTGTTTAATTTTTTTTCAAAGTCTAGATTTGGCGTGTTTAAAAGTCTGACCTGACCTGTTAGCTTGTTTAAAGGCATGCTAAGGTAAAACAAATTAAAAAATTATGGACAAACTAGAAAAAATTATTATAATTATAGCAATTAGTGTGAATTGTTTACATTGTTATCACAATTATTTTCATCACCTTCCTATGTTGCATAATATATTCAAAGGATTTGTGGTGCCTTTGAGGTTAGAATATACAAAACAATGTATTTTAATATCATAATAAAATATGATATTGTTCTAATATTTAACATGAGTTGAGTTTTGTACTTAAGTCTAAGTCTCAACAATTAAATATTCAATTATTAAATAGCCTAATCTCTAAGTCCTAAGTTCTAGTAGATTATTTACATAATTTTTTTTATTTAGTTTTTTGTACATGTTATAAAAATAATTTATAAATATATAATAATATTACATAGGTCGGTCTGTTAGACTTAATAAACTTTTTAAAAGGCCCAGACCTGACCTATTTCGATTAAATAAGCTTTTGGAAAAGCCTAAGTCTGACCTGTTTACTAAAAAGGTATGGTCTGACCTGTTATAAGCCAGGTAATAGGCCTCTGATATGCGATCTGGCCTGTTTCCACCTTTAGTCACAAGAAATCATAGCTTAGTGTCTACAAATAGAAAAAGCATCTATCTTGCTTAATCCATGATCAACATTATTCACATATATTTCTTTTTCATATTCTACACAATACACATGCTTCATCTTTTTCCTCACACTAGAATATCACTTGATATATTGAATATTATATTTTTCTCTTCTACTTAATTGATTTTGTCATGTTTCTCTTTCCCAAAATGCTATTATATGTTAGTTTGAGTGTCTAGAATGTATCGGGAAATATATTAAGAATATTCGGAAAGTATCATATGATATTCTATGATTACATGTCGATCAAATATCATATGATATGAATATGAATTAACATGATACTTACTTTAGCCAGGAGCATTATGATGCTTCTCAGAACAAGGATAAACATTTTTAAGATCTCTTGAGTAATTGTAGCTGTTCTATCTCCCCATCTTTTATCACTATTTCATCCTTGAGAGTAGCAATCTGCAAGGTCATGTAGGAAAATTAAGCAAAACATAATGCATTTATGCTTTGTACCATGAAAACCAAATGGTTTCAAATGGCATTAGAAAATTCTTGTTATAATAATTTCCACAATATCTTCATGGATAGTGCATAAAGTTGATCATAAAAACAACATGTAAAGAAAGTTAAGAACCTGTTCCATTAAATCTTTAACATCTGTGCCAGCTTTGGTACTTCGTGCAGCTCCTAACTCAACTCCAGAAACTCTCTCAGCAAACTTCAAAGTACTCACAGATTCAGAGAATGACTTTAGTTCTGAGTTAATTTGGACTAACATCAGTGTCTTTGCTTGACCACCTATGCAGTGAAATCAAAGACAGGCTTCAATTGTAGTCTTAGTATTATGATCTTAATTAAGTATACTTGTTTCTAATTTGATGCTAAATGTTTTTTTATCTTGTTATAACACCATTTATTGGAGTTTAAGTTAAGAGACCAATTTCAAATTGATTCTCATGTAAAAGGGTCAAAAATGATTCCATGTATAGAGACCCAAAAAAATGTTTGATCCCTAAGTGTGACAATCATTTTCAGTTTGTCCCATATACTTTAACTTCGTTACGACAATCTAGTGCACAAAGCTCCTATTTAGTGGGTCCTGAGAGGATAGATCTACACAGCCTTAATCGCGCAAGCGGACAAACTATTTCTAGAATTTGAACTTGTAACCTCATGGCCACTAAGCAACAACCTTACTGTTGCGTCAAACTCATTCTCTTATATAATAACAATAAATGATGAGAAACAAAGTTTAGTATATATAGGAATCAAGTTGAAAACAAGTGTCACATGTAAGTAACAAAACTATACTTTTAACTCCTCTTTTTTCTCTAGATATAAACAAAGAAAGACAAGATTGTTGCTATTAAGAAATGATAAATAATGAGTTTACCAAGAGAAGTTTGAAGAAGTTGAGTAAGCTTGCTGTTTCTATATGGTACATGAGCACTCTTTTGAGCAAGTGCAAAAATAACATCTCCAAGTGCAGATAATGATTTGTTAATATGCTGTGCTTCCTTAAGCCTATCACCAATTACTTCAGACCTATCTACCCTTTCACTTCCTGCCAAATCTACCAAATGAAGATTACCTTGAAGAGATGTACCAGCTTTGTTATCTAACCCTCTAACATGTATTGAGACAACACTGTGTACACAAGTTTATTGAACTCTATCATCATACTAGAAAAGAAAAGTTTCAATGTTGAATGAGTAGGAATGGTTTTAAGGAGTGGAGTTACTAAACCTGTGAGAACGGCTACTTCTTTCATTCATAGCAGTGGAACCTTTGGCTCTATTTTTTAGCCCAATGTCCATAAGCTTCATCACATCAGAAGTTGATTTTACTGGGTACATACTAGCATCTGGTACTGCTAAACCATTTGGTTGAGAGTGACTCAATATCCCAAGTGTGTGCAAATCAAGGAAATCATGGGCCATATACAAAAGAAAAATGCTAGTTGTGCATTCATTTTTTTGTTGGAAAAGGTTGCTTTGAAGTGAATTTGCTTCTATAATGAGCAAGTAAAACTCTTTTACTCTTGGATAATTTACGGTCTGTTTGCGAATCGGTTTTTGGATGGTAAGGGAGGGAAGAAGAAGGATTGAGAGTCATGAAATATATTTGTATGATGACTCTAAAGTCTTCCATTTCCCTTCCTTCCCCTCTAAAAATCAACTTGCAAACAGACCCTTAGTGGATCGAGATCCTTGTGGACTTTATCGGAACAAGGTAAAAACACCATTGTTTGATCATTCTAGAGGTAAGGTACTAACTGCATTTACATGTATAAGTGTATGTGCAGCATTATTTTAAGATAACATACTTCATGTGATTTCATAAAGAAGTTAAACAAAAGTATTAGAAGAAGGAAGCTCATGAAAAGAATAGACCATCAATTGCAATAGAAAAAAAAGGATATTTTTTTGGAGAAGCTTCAACTGATAACAAATCACGCACTTGATCATTATATATCTCAATTATTTGAACACCAATATCATAAACTATGGAGTTTTTTCTGGTTGTGGATATGCTGAAAAGGTCATTCAAAGCTCTATAGTTAACTCCAAGACTCTCATTTGTTGCACCATTTGGACCACTCTGAAAAAAAATGGCATTTTATAGAATCAGAAGTTCCTTTAAATAGCAACTAGCATGATGTATAAGATAAAAATCAATGTGTAACAAAGGGATATACCATTGTGTAAGTTTTCCCTGAACCAGTTTGGCCATAAGCAAATATACATACATTAAATCCATCAAGTACTGATCTTATAAAGCCTTGGATATCAGCATATACCTCAGCTGCATCATTAAGAGAAGTAATAATGAGTACACATTTATAAGAATGTCAATAACCAAATATTAAAAAGGTTAAACTACACATTTCATCAGTATGCTTTAAGCTAGTTTTCAACTCGACCCGTATAGTTAAAACTTTCAATTCAACTCCATTCGCGCAATGATTTTCAACTTGATCCTTTGCATTGCAGTTTTGTTGTTGTTATAATTTATAACACTATTTGTAGGAGTTGAAGTATAGAGACCGAGTTTAAAATGATTATTTCCTAAGTACCAAGTGAACATGATTACCACATTTTGTTGTATAAGGACCAAAAATAATATATATACATACAAGGATCAAAAGTATACTTTAACCTAACAAAAAAAGTTGAGTTTGTGTACACAAGTATAATTATTAGGGGCCATAAGGGCATTATTTAAGGAAGAGAAAATTGAAAGTTTGCCTTGAAAAATGTTGTTTTTAGATATTGAGAAGTATTAGATTAATTTTTCCAAGGCTAGTTTTCTTGTTCTATTCTTAAACAATGCCCTTATTGCACTTGTTAACACAACCCTATTACTGTCATGCAAAAAGTTCTATAGTTTACGCATTCAAAGTCTAATGATAAAGTGATGAGTATATAGAGATAAACCTTGAGTTGAGGCAGGACCAAAGACCTTGTTAAACTTAAATGATCTTAGGGCTTCTTTCCCTTGTTTGGATGGATTTGCCACAACTAACTCAGTTTCACCAAGGTGTTCCACAATAGTCTGTTTTTCCTTTTGTCCAGGGATAAATGGTCTTACTCTACAATAAACTCTTATGTTTCCTGTATCATAGTTTTTTTCTCATGTGAGTTCATTAATACAACTATATCAATTATCTATTAGACAAACACTGACAATGTCACCTTTTAAATCTTGAACTTCATTAAATAGTTTTCGATTTTCTGCAAGAACTTCTTGATAACTCTCAGCTGTATCAACTACTGGTTTAAGATTTACACCTGATCAAGTATCAATGTAATGATCAGAGCTTACACATTCCATAAAAAATAATGCACTAAAATGACATTTAGCGCGAAGGCCTACCTAATCGGTTACATTCTTCTGCATACATCATTTGCTCTTTTTTAACATCTTGCTTGATAGATTGCCAAGACAGTCTCAATTCCTGGATGCTCAATGTTCAGTACAATGTTATATTTGACATTATAGCAATAAGGTTGATACTAACACATAAGTTTACCTGTATTGAACCAAACTGAAAAGTCAATGCTTTTTGCAACTTATTCTTTTCAATGTTCCACTTCTGAAACATTGACTCATTTTCTTTAATCTTCTTACTTAACTTTTCCAACATATGCTCATATTCTTGTGACTTTTGTTCCAATTCTACTTTGGCACCATTAGCTTTTGCTTCCAACTGTGAGCATTGTACTTTATATGTCTTGTTCAATGTTTCTAGTTCTTGCTTCAATGTTGAAATTTCTGTACCTTTGTCCACTAGCTCTTTCATCAACCTAACAACATTTTTGTCATCTGCCTTCTTTTCTTTGGTCTTCACAGTCTGTAGTTCTTGCTTTAATGTTAAAATTTCCATATTTTTGTCATCCAACTCTTTCGTCAACCTATTGACATCTTCTTCGTTTCCCTTCTTTTCGTCTATTTTAGTCATCGCTACCTGTAGTTCTTGCTTCAATGTTAAAATTTCCATATTTTTGTCATCCAACTCTTTCGTCAACCTATTGACATCTTCTTTGTTTCCCTTCTTTTCGTCTACTTTAGTCTTCGTCACTTGTAGTTCTTGCTTCAATGTTAAAATTTCCATATTTTTGTCATCCAACTCTTTCGTCAACCTGTTGACATCTTCTTCATTTCCCTTCTTTCCGTCCATTTTAGTCTTCGCCACCTGTAGTTCGTGCTTCAATGTTAAATTTTCCATATTTTTCTCATTCAACTCATTCGTCAACCTATTGACATTTTTTGCATTTCCCTTATTTTCTTCCATTTTAGTCTTCTCCACCTGTAGTTCTTGCTTCAATGTTGAAATTTGCTCATTTTTGTCCTCCATCTCTTTCATCAGCCTAGTAACATCTTTTTCATTTGCCTTCTTTTCTTCCATTTTAGTTTTCGCAATCTGCAGTTCATGCTTCAATGTTGAAATTTCTGTATTTTTGTCCTCTAGCCCTTTCACCAACTTAATAACATCTATGTCATTTGCCATCTTTTGTTCCATTTTTGTCTTCTCAGTCTTTAGTTCTTGCTTCAATGTTGAAATTTCCATGTGTTTTTCCTCCAGTTCCTTCATCAATCTTATAACATCTTTGTCGTCTGCCTTGTTTTCTTCCATTTTAGTCTTCGCAATTTGTAGCTCTTGCTTCAATGTTGAAATTTCTGTATTTTTGTCCTCTAGCCTTTTCACCAACTTAATAACATCTATGTCATTTGCCATCTTCTGTTCCATTTTAGTCTTCTCATTTTGTAGTTCTTTCTTTAATGTTGAAATTTCCATGCTTTTTTCCTCAAGCTCTTTCGACAACCTTATAATATCTTTGTCATCTGTCTTATTTTCTTCCATTTTAGATTTGTCATTCTGTATTGAGGGATCAACAAAGAGCCATAATAAAAACAGGACAAAGTAGTTCAATGCAAACATTTTTGTACTTAGCACCAAAAAGAAAAAGTTGTCTTATCATGTCTCTAAAACATGATCGCTATGTTACTTGCGCAGCAATAAAACATTACCTTTAACTGCTGAGGTTGGCTAGTAGAAAAATCCTGCTGCAAAAAAGTTCAGTATGGTGATTAGAAAATTTGCACTGATATGCAATGTTCAAGGAACTTTAAAATGGATCTATTAGTTCACTTCTAACATGGTGATTAGCTTGAACTATTTGTTGTACCTCACTGTCTTTCTTACTTCCAGATGCAAGAACCTCTAGTACTCTTATTCTCGATTGATACTTGTCTTCGCGAGTCTTAAAAAGATTGTTTTGCTGAAGGAAAAGGATAAGAAAATGATATGAGGAAAGCAATTGAAAAAGCCAAAGGTTACTAGCTTTTTCAAAATAATGTGATTGACAATTTGACATACAGTTTTTAAATGTTCAGCTTGAGTTGATATGCGCCGCTCAATCTCCTGGATGACTTTTCTCAACAAGCAAGCCACACGCTGAGATGCGAAGATATTTTTGTCAGAAAATGCACTTGAAACCTTAAGACCTATTTGGTTTAAGAAAGTGTTTTTTGTTTCCATTTCTGTTTTAATTATAATTACGAGTATGCTAACTTTTTGTAATATGCCTCTATTTTCAATGATTTGTATAGGAAAGAGTGAAAACAAGCTAGCATACATGTAATTCATTATGAAAATTGAAAACATTTTCTTAAAAAAAACAGACCTTAACATGTTACATGTGTGTGTGCACAACATTTTCATGGATTATACATGTTCTGTCATGAATGCATTTATGTACATATGTAACATGAAAGCTTCCAAGACCATACTTGAGGTATTTCTCCACTTCTTCTTTCAACACTTTCCTCCAGGATGCCATTCACAACACTCAACAGTGATTGAGTGGGAGCATTCTGCAACAATAGATGCTGAAATAAATCAGTGATGCATGGAACAAGATAAATATATATGAAAAATATGAAAATGTAAAGGTGATGAAAAAGACTATAAGAATTTACATCTAAGTTGGTTGATTTCATCAGTTCTGAAATTTTCGCTTCCGGAAGATCTGAGTAGCTTCCATGTTTCAGTTGAAACACATCATGGATCTTATTACCTACATGCTCTACAGAAAATATAAAATTCAGCATCAATAATCACTTAAAGTCTAAAGATGAGTTTATTTCTAGCAATATTTGCTTTATTCTGCATGTATGCATGTAAATTGTGAAGATATGTATACTTGTAGCAGACTTAGCTTATTGAAATATATATCAATTTTATACCATACAAATTCAACAAAAATATGCAACACCATAGTTTACTTTTATAAACAAGCATAACAACTTTCTAAGTCACATATCAAATTGTCAATGATCCTAGTTTGGACAGAGAAAATCTCATTGAGCCTTTCTGAAGTAGTCCTATTTGTGTAACTGTGATTATAGGTTGCAATATGTATATGTGTATAATAAGGTATCATCTCATACCATCTTGTTCTATCTGCATATCAAACACCACCTAGGGGGACATTTAGGCATGAATATTACTAAAGTTCATCGTACCGGGCATAACCGGGCTACGCACGACACGTTGAGACGTTGTCTCGGATGAAACCTTCCTCTGGTCTGTAAAATGGACATTGGAAGACATATTCCCAAGTGGTCTCACTGCATTGGAATTAGTTATATTATCCCCCAAAGCATTCTGTAAACTTTTTGCTCTTAGTGTTAAAAGACAATCCACAACAGATTTCATATTTCCCTACACAATAAAAGAGACAGAATCACAATCATAACAATTTATGTTAGACATAGATAAATGTACCATCTTACCCTACTTATGGTTATATGCATATACTAGGTAGTGGTTACATAAATTTAATCATCAAACTATAGGTTGAGAATATTGTTACAATTCATGACACAAAACCATGTCCTTTATACCTTCTCTAGGTCTGAAATTTCAAACTTGGGCAAGCCCAACAAATCCAATGCTGCCAGAAACCTTTTAACATTTTCTGATTGTGATGGCAGAGAATGATAAAAATCATTAACCTACAAGATACAAACCAAACTAAGCCAACATATCACAAATCAAGTTACAAATTAATAGGCTCAATTAGTGATTTAAATTGCGGACTGCAATTGCGGTGTGACTCCGAATCGCATCGGACCGCACTAGGTCGCATTAGGCCCCATCGGATTCAAAAATGTTGTTTTAATAACAAAATAATTCACACCGCAACGGCCACAATCCGCATTGCAATGGCCGCAATGACCGCAATCGCAGTAGCCGTAACCATTACTCCAATCGCAACCATAACCACAATTTAAAACACTGAGCTCAATTAATTGAAAAGTGAAAAATATTACCACATTCACTGAGCCAGGTCTTAGCTTGTTCAATATCTGGCATAAAACTGTACCATTGCTCAAGCATGCTCTTAACTCACCATCACTAATATTTATTGATATGTTCAAGGAAGGAAGAACACTATTTAACCATTGAACCAAAAGCATTCGATTCTTGGCTGAAATTTATCAAAACAAAAGTAGCTTAAGAGATATAAAATGTATTTTACAAGTCAATAAAGATTAATTCCCATACCTTCAACCTCACCAACATTTTTGAAATCAGATAGAGGATTCATCACTATGTGATTATTGGAATGACACAAACTTCAGATATCCATGGAGATACGTTTCATACAAGTTTCCATTGTATGATATGGAAGTTTTTTAAATACAAATTTCCATTGTATCATATTACCAAATAAGCTCCTGAAAGCTGAAATTATTATCAAGTTAGAATCATGCATGGTATTGGTATTAAGCTGAAATATGGTGTAATTTTTCAAAACTCATTATCCAAATTAAACCAAGATTATTTCCAACTTAAAGAAACTAAAAAGTAACAAAACAATAACATGGGTAATATGAATAGGTGCAAAATAGGAGAACACAACCTTGAAGACAACATTGACATTGAATCAAAGGTTGTTGTTGTTGGGAAAATTGTGTTCACTAGAGAAATCATGCATTAAATTTTTGTACAAAACAATAAGTAATGAATTTTGGAGTGTTTGGTTAGGATGGTTAGAAAGATGGAAAGGGATGGTCCTACAAAATAGGAGAGCAACACTCTCTACGTCAAAATGAACAACACCAATCAATGAATATGCCACCTCCCGCCAAAAATAAGAAAGGTGGGTATTTGCCACGTGTCAAGCACGAGAGGGACGGTATAAATGTATTTATGTAGAGACAACCAATAAAATCTTGACGTGTTGACTTCAAATCTTAACGTAATTAAAATATATTCATAAATGATAGCACAAACAAACATAAATATAGGTGTCTTCAAATATGACGTGTTTTATATATTTTCATATAAGTTTTTCTAGTGTTGTCTCCTTTCCTATCTTGCCAATGAAATAGTGCCATGTGGAAATTTATATTATTACATCATTTGTGTTTAATACTAAATTTGGTTGGTTATGTTGGTATGTTGTTATGGAGCGGGACTCCTCTCTATTAACGGAGAGACAAATTATTAGTTTTACACTTATTTTTAATGGCAAAAATGCAATATTATTATCTTTAAAGGATAAAAATGTTATACTATATTATATTTTCATGTTGTTTTTTGGTACTTGCCTCTCCATTAATAGAGAGGATCTTATCTCATCATCATAATTTGTGAATGTTAAAAGAAGCTACTAGAAATGAAAATCCATTAAAAATGTTACTTGACACTTTCTTAATAATTTACATTTACATTTCTATTATTAAGATAACCCATCTTGAAGAGTGAATTTAAAATTATTTTGTTGTACTTCACAATCATCATTCCATAGATTCTAAAAAAGTTTCATTTTTGAATGATACCCACTTCACATTTTGCTACATGAATGGAACAAGCCTTCTCCCTTGAGTTGTTGAGGAAAGTTTTCTTAACTTTTCAAAGGAATTGATTATGTGGAAGAAGATAGTAAACAATTGAAACTTGGAAGCTTAAGAAAGTTTCATTTTTGAATGATACAAGTGTTTTTTATTATGATACAATTAACTTATGTTGTAGAGAATGGGTTTTTTGGTTGCTAATAATTAAAGTGAAATGAACATTCGATACCACTATGGCAAGTAGTTAGAACAGGAATAGATGAACATTTGAAATCTTGTGATATCATTACAGAGAATACTAATAGTCAATTTTTTTCTGTTAAACTAAAGTTATGGTAGCAAAACAAAAATGTAATAAATCTAATTTTCCAACATTTTATGCTTTAAATTAATGTAAGATGGGAAATTAGAGACATTTTCAATATACTCAAAACATTCAATTATAAGAGACTTGTGGACAAATCTTTAAAGTAGTTTTTCAAGTAGATTGTAACTTTACGAGTTACTCAAAAATCTATTAGAGGCGTTCGATAAATAAAAATTGAAAGTAGCTTGTACCTTTTAATAAAAGAGCGTGTTG
This sequence comes from Lupinus albus, assembly GCA_009771035.1. NCBI lineage: Eukaryota > Viridiplantae > Streptophyta > Magnoliopsida > Fabales > Fabaceae > Lupinus > Lupinus albus. The sequence continues at coordinate 3,062,730 of CM020022.1, read as the reverse complement.
CGTTTGGAAGCTACTTCAAGTAGCATTTAGAAATTAAATGTAGCTTTCAATAATTTGTCTTCCAATTTTGCTCTTTCAATATTTTAATAAATTACATCAGATGCCCTCAATTAAGAAAAATCTATTAACCTTATCTATCACTTCTGTCGTTCCTCAATTTATGTGAGTCAATGAGATAAATTTGTTTTTTCATAATCTTTTATGATTGATAAATTACTTTTCACTAATTTTTTTGTGAAGTACATTATTCTTACTTTTCATTCTTAGATGGATGTATAAAATATTTTTATATTATATATTTTAACAATATATAGTGTCAATGGTTGAAAAATATTATAAAGTTATTTAATTTAATTGCATTTTTAAAAAATTATTAAAAAACAAAAAATATATATTAAAATAAAACAAACAAATAAAATACTATATATCCAATTATAACTAAAATATAAAAATAAAATATTATTTAAAATTAGGTATGTACTTAAATACTTCAATTAATAAATAATTAAGTAAATAATAAATAAATAATTTATGTATTTTTAGGTATTTTTTAAATTTAAGCTATTTACAAAATTCATTTTACCAAATAACTCTAGTTTGATAAGCTATATTCACATTTATAAGTTTTCAACCTTCATAGTTATAAGCTACAAGCTCATTACTATTATAAACTCATAGATATAAGCTCACAACTAATACAAATTCACACCTACAAACTAATTTTCCAAAGACAACCTAAATAAAAATTGAGAATAATGTATCTCTTGAGATAAGAAGATAAGTTATCTCATATCGCCATTAAAATTGTGACATGTGTACCATTTAATCATTTTCTACAAAAATATTTCTAAAAATAAATAAAACAATACACATGTCATTTTTTTATTAGCTGAAGGAGGTAAGTTATATCCTGACACGAGTAGATACTTTATTCTCATAAAAATTAGGTTGTTATGATTTATGCTACCTTATCTTCTACTACTTTTTTGTGGGCCAATAACCAATTAGTAGTGAACAAAACAAAGCCCAAAATAACCCAAACAACAAAAAACATCGAAAACTCCACACATTCTCAATATTCACAAACTCAGAAGCGACTGAAGAAGAAGAAGGTGATAAGAATTTTGAGAATGGGAAGGAAGAAAGGTAAGGTTGAATTCGATGAATTTCCACCGGACAATTTCGATCCTGAAAATCGATATAAGGATCCAGTTGTGTATCTTGAAATGAGAGAACACATTGTCAGAGAAAAATGGATCCAAATCGAGAAAGCCAAAATCATCAGAGAACAACTTCGTTGGTGTTATCGCATCGAAGGTGTTAACCATCTTCAGAAATGTCGCCACCTTGTTACTCAGTACCTTGAATCCACTCGTGGTATTGGTTGGGGCAAAGATGGTCGTCACCCTTCTCTCCACGGTTCGAAACGTTTCATTCCATTCACCCCACTTCAATTTTTCCAATTTGTTTTCATTTTTGATTGTTTAATGCATATGGTTTTTGTGAATTTTCAATTGGGTCTACGTGATTACCCGCAAGTTGTGATTTTTAATTTTTTGTTGATAATTGAGGAAAGGTTTTTTTTTTGGGTTGTTGACTGTTAGTGTTAGAAATTTTAGGTGGGATATAAAATTGTCAATTATCAAGTGTGTGTGTGTAATTTATCTCTAATTGCAAATTTTAAAATTGAGTGAATACCCAAATTAGTTCTATGAAAAAATGTGACCTAATTTAGTCGAAATGAAAAATCTGTTTGACAATCATTTGAGATACTTAGGTATCTTTCATTTCTAGGACTAATTGGGGGACAGATTTTTTTCATAGGAACAAACTTAGGTATTTACTCTAAAAAAAATTTCGGCCTTGATTAAAGGTTGTTGAAATTTGTGGTAGAAATTTGCCAATTATCAACTTAGGTGTATAATTTCTCGCAAGTGGCAATTTTTTGTTGTTGAGTGATATAGGGATTTTGTTTTGGTATGCTGTTTGTAAAGGGTTTATTTTGATTGCATTGACAAATGAGATAGTAAGTTAATGGAGGATTCCGTTAAGCTTTGAATTGTTTCAATACACAAAGGTTTTGCTAATTATTGGGTGGGTTGGTTCTGTTGGAGTTGTCATTTTTGGGTCAATGATTAGAGGGTGTCTTTGGGGTGTTCAGAGTCGTGGATGCAAAATTTTAGCATGTGTTACCAGCTGCATTTAGACTTGCATGATTAAATTCGACTTTTGTATTCTGCTGTGCACAAAAGTTTTATTTTTAAGTGAAAAGGAGAGAGTTTTGTTATTACAAGGATCATTTTTTAAGGTGTGTTTAGTGACACGTGACGTCTTACTATGGCTCTCTTCTCTTGATAAAGTCATTGGTTGTATTTAAAGATAAAATATTGCTAATAAGCTAGATTGATGGATAGTTCGTCTTGTATTATCTGCTAAAAGAAATTAAACATATATATTTCTTTTGTTATGTTTAACTGCCAAGATGTAATTGAAGTAAATTAAACATTTGTCATGAAAATGTAGTTGTAGGAGGCTTCTTATGTTTGAGTTTTTTTTTGAGGGAGAGATTTGGAATCCATTTCATTGTTTTCACAATGATGTCGTTTAGTGCTTGTGTGGTAATTCTTTATATCTTGTTTACTTTTCTGAACCAGGTCCAAAAGTTGAGGCAGTTGAGTCCGAATGATATACCCTGAGGAAAAATAAAAGGTAATTTCAAACAGCATTTCTGTCATTTTTGGCCCTCTCTATATGTAAATAGTTAAAGAGGAATGTTAACAAGTGACCTAAGAGCATTTTTTAAGGAAGACAAAAAAGAAAATTTGTCTTTGAAAATGACGCTTTAACTTATCTAGAAGTGTTATACTTAATTTTCCGATGCTAAATTCCTTTATTTGTATTCCTTAGACAATGCCCTTAAGGCACTTGTTCACACAACCCAGACCTAAATAAATCCTAATGATAAAAAAAGCTGGACTTGCAAATGAAAAGCCAAATTCAACTAAAATCATTTTTTTTTCATGTTTCCAACTTCCCAAGAATTTGCGCTTGTAAAGTTTTGGGTTATTCAATAATAACTTATAGTTGAACATTCCAAATGTTGTTGGTGAAGGAAGTACATCGGCTATATGAACCATTTGAACTACCCCGAGATATATGAAGCTAAAATAGATAGCAACTTTCAAGAGTTAGGCTTTGGTTGCTGTCGCCATAAACTTGTTGGTACATATCATTTTTTAATTTAACATCGATGCAGATGATTGGTAAGGAGAATTATTTTTAATGTATATTAAAAGCAATAATAGTGAACTTACTACTGCTTAAGATGCATAGTTGTTGCTTATCAAAATAATGATAGTATGTGAAAAGTCCTAATTCATCGGTTGTGGCCTCCTCCCCAAAACAAGAACTTTGTTCACTAAGTGATGATTGATGACCCATTGCAAGTTTATTATACTAACAATAACTAACCCTTGGATTTATTTGATATATTTGGCCAGAAACATTTATTTGGTTGGTTAATTTGATAAATATAACCTTGTATGTTACATATTTGATCAAATCTAAATCTCAACATAACTTCCAATTTACATATACAGAATTTGGTTGCCCTTCTGTGAAATAAAATAAATTTTGGTTCTTTCTTGCAGGGGATATTGATTACCTGAAATCAGATACTGGGTGTAATGCAGATGTTGCAGTTATTTTGTTCTTGTTCTTTTTCCTTACTCAAACTTCCTTTGAACTATTATACCTGTATTTTGGCTTAGCCTGGACTATTTTTGCTTTAGGTTTTTTTGTTGCTTGTTAGCATTTAAATGTAAACAAGTATGGAAAAAGGCTTTGGGCAGAAAAGTATTATGAAATAAGTTTCTCCTGTTGGAAGTTGTGATATGGGTTTCAATGTTGTACTCAAATTCTCTGAAAGGGAAGGATCCACTTAATGTAAGAGTAAGTTTTTTAAACTTCACGTCTTAGTCATTAATTCTAGGGAAATCCAATGATTAAGATCTACTCACTAATTCAAACCATTGTTTTCCCTAGAATTGATGGCTAAGTTGTGGAATGAATCCCCTTCTTGAGTGTATGATTGTCTTTCAATTAAGTGTCACTCGCAGGAATTGAACGTTTGATATTTTAATCTTTTTAGGGATATATCAAGATCTTATATTACTAGATCAATGTTACGAGGTTTTCTTTTAAAAAAATCTGGCCAAACATGTTGATTGATTGATTTATTTTCCGATGAAGTTTATAAAGTATTTCCAAAAACAGGATGGGTGTGTTTGGCACAAATTGCTTGAAATTTAAGGGGTGAAAGCTTACCAACCATAACATGAATGATTGAATGGGAAGTATTTGTTAAAATTTGTTGGTAAGTATTAAATTATGTGAAAAGGTTTAGAATCCAAGTTATAAGTCATAAATAACCTCAATTGACTTATCAGATCAGTTAGATGAATTTTTATAAATTTAAAACTTTCTAAACCAAACAAAACTAACTTGTTTTTTGGGTCAAATAAAGTCATTTAAGTAACTTATAATATTCAACACTATCATTTCTACATCCTCCTAAAATTTTATCTCTCTTGAAATGAATAAAGATATATTAAAAATAGAGTAAATGTAATCCATGGCAAAGAATATAAAAAACATACAATAACCAATAAATTATGATATAGTTGATAAAATTTTACATTGTTTTCCAATTTTACAATGAATGAATGTATTCTACAACTTATTTTACATTGTTTTTCAATTTTACAATGAATGTATTCTACAACTTATTTTACATTGTTTTCCAATTTTTCTTGATAACATTTATTTATTTAATATAACATGTTGAACATCATCTCATTCGTCAACAACTCTATATCAACAATTAAATGCATAAACAACATCTTGCATAAACATCGCCTTTAACCCTTAATAATATTTTCATTAACAAATTATATTTTCATTCTTTAAATAAATTCATACAAGATATATCATCAATCGTGTGAATGATTGCATACATACAATACTAAACAAGTTTGTGGATGTTATAAGTGCATTTAATTGAAGATTTTATTATTTAAAATTTTACATTTTTTATTCCGTTATTCTATATAATTGTCATTTTAAAATGTTGTGTACTGTATTACTGACAAAATGTTATAAGTTATTTCTTAATGTGAGTTACTTTCATTTAATTTTGTATTAATCGTAATGTATAAACTATTAGTTACGGTCTATTTAATTTTATATTAATAATCACGAAAGTAATTTTTAATATTCATAAATTATCGTGTTATTCTTTAATTAAATTCGTGCAATACCCATTAACACCCGTGCGTAGGAACGTTAAAGCATTTGTTGCAAGAAAAAGACTTTATTAATATAACCAACTCCAATAATCTCCAAGCTTCAAAATAAATTATTCATTAATATAACTTATTATTACAAAGAAAATTAATAGTTAAAGACATAATTTTCTTACACTATTTAACCTTTATTAACAAAATCTTATTAAAACACATCACACAAAATCCACAATGAGCTACTCATAACAATCCTCTTTCGCTCAATTAAAAATAAATTGAAGGATAACTTGATATCAATAAATAAATATGATTATGAGAAGGGATTCATTTATTTTAAGAGTCAATTTCAAAAGTTTATTTCACATTTATATTTTCATAGAATGAATAAGATGTGTAGTAAAAATTTTAACGAGTAATTAGATGTCATCTTTTTTTAATTTGAGTCCTTATGCATATGAATTTTATTAATGTGAGTACTTGAATTAATTATACCGAGTCCAATTGTTGACGACACTGTGACCGCAACCTTTCACATCCTCCGACCGTCATGGCTAGCCGCAGTCACCGAAAACCTCCACCGGAAAATTCAAACGGCAGTTATCATTCAAAACGGAGAATACCTTATCAATTGAAACCATCAGCATTATTGTCTCATACTAAACGGCGCAGATTCAATTCAAACTCCCAAACCGTGACCCGACACACCAATAACCCTTCTCGCTCAAACCGGTTCGAACCCTTTCGTTCTTCGTCTAAGTCTCGCAGAAATAATAGGGATGAAAAATCAATCAGAAGCAGTATTATAGAAGATTGTTCTTCTAGAACATGGACTTTTTCTTCCACAGATTGTTCTAACTCCCAGGGTCAGAATCATAATTATATAGCTGATTTTGGAAATTATGTTTATTAATTTGAACTTTTGCTTTATATTTCATCCTAATTTCTCTGCCAATTGTGTTTTATGCTTTTTGTTTGTATAAGTTTAACATGTTATGAGCTTAGGAGGAAATTTTAGCGCACAACTATAGCAGTTGTAATGTAGTATGAGAGTGAATGTTAGGTCGTAAAAAGCAAATAAGAGAATAAACTTAACTTAGTGGCAGATATGTGAGAATGTTGCGTCGGATGAGTGGTTGTGTTAGACATGATAACATGAGGAATGAATGTCGAAGAGAAACGTTGAGGTAGTAGCGATTGTGGGAAGATGGTAAGGTATAGCCTTAGATGGTTTGAACACGAGTGGAGAAGACATGCAAAAGCTATAGTAAAGAGATTAGATTAGATTGAGCCATGGAGGGTAGCCCAGTCGCTAGAGTTAGAGAGACCAGGAAACGCTATAAGTGAAGCCATTATTAAGAGTTTTGACGTAAATGGGAAAAGGTTGGTCCATGTAATGATTCTGACTCTGGGAAAAGCCTTGGATGCTGTTGAATTGGGTTTGCTGTGATTGTTTTCCATTTAAGCTAAATTTTAGCAATCTAGTGTTACATTAATGTGGGAAAACTTAACAGTTTAATAACCAGATGGCAGATGCCTCATGCCATTCTTCTTATTCATGCAATTAAATTTGATCATTGCTTTTTACCAAAATTGGCTTGAATCTAAGGATGACTGCATTTATTCTTTGCTTTGTTTGTCATGGAATCATGGTTAATTAATTGTTCATTTATATTAATTAACACACTATGAAGAAGATAGCTGATGGTCTACTCAATATTTTGGCGCCACTGATTGTCAATTACAGTAAGTAGATTGTGTCTATATTCATATTAACAATTCTGAACGCATTTCTTCTCTTGCAGATAAGGTGGTAGTTGTTTCATACAATATACTTGGTGTTGACAATGCATCAAAGCATATGGATTTGTATCCCAATGTTCCACGTAGTTTCTTGGACTGGGATAGGCGGAAAGGACTCATACTTGAAGAAATTGATAACTATAGTGCAGGCATACTGTGTTTTCAGGTGCTTTAATAGCCCTTTTCCTGCGTTATAAACTGCATAGCAAAACTTATAAACTTGTTTCAAACTTAATATCAAAATAAATTTAGCAATTTAGGAGATCTGCAACTCTGTTAAGCTTTTGAAAGGTAGAGAAGGAGGAGTTAAAGATAAAATTTTAAACGGTTATATTTTCTAATTTAGCTGTCTATGACTATTGGTTACAACGGAGTTTGTGAATCTCTTATATTTTTTGTATGCTCCTTCATAGTTTTTTTAGATATTCAAGTTAGATACATGTTTATGCTGGTTGGTGCAAACATTCAAGTTTTTTTTACCAGATTTAGTGTTTATTCTCTGGTTGAAATGGTAAGCTAACATCATGTATAATAAAATTGAATTGTCAATAATATTTTTTTAATTGCTCCTATCTATGCAGGAGGTTGATCATTTTAATGATTTGGAGTATCTTTTCCAGAACCATGGCTTTAAAGGTGTTTACAAGGTCTGTTATTTACATATTTGAGCAGTCAGATTGACTTTTTATTTTCAAATGTTTAATCCAATTCCTTACCTGGATTATTATTATCAATTATCTCAGGCCCGCACAGGGGAAGCACTTGATGGGTGTGCTGTATTCTGGAAAGATAGTTTGTAGGTTTCCATTAACCCTAAGTGATTTAAATTATTGTGTTTTTGCATCTCAGGTTGGGAGTGTTTCGCACATCGTTTGTCTCATTGTCTCAGTAATGATTTAAATATTACTCTTCTCATTGCCAATTGGTTTTTGAGATAGTACACGTACATGGTATTAGAGTCAGAGCATAACTTCTCTCCAGTTGTTATGGGCCTAAAGATGGCCATTCGTAAGGGGTCAAAGGTAACCCATCGCCTTGTCTGGCAAGCTTATATGGAGGAGGCATGTTGGAAATGTTTCCTACATTTCCTGCCTCATTGTTTTGAGAGTCGTATATATATCTAATGGGTTACTCCTCTAATATTAATTGATCTTGAGATGGAACCATGACACTTATATTAGTTTTTTAGTGTCTGCCATTTATAACTTTTGGTAATAAGTAAATGTGTTGTCTAATTATTCTTTGATGCAACAGAGAGTACGGATAGGTTATGATGTGATATTCATAGAACATAGCAATTGCAAAAATATAGAGTTCCAAATTTGATCTAAATGTTGTATGATTTGAAATTTGAATGCAGATTCACTCTTTTGGATCAAGAAGATATAGAGTTCCAAAGATTTGGCCTACGTAATAATGTTGCTCAGATTTGTGTTTTGGAGGTTTTATTTTCTATCTATGTAACCTGTTTCCTGTCTATGCTTTATATTTACTTTTTTGTCTCTTAATGATTTATGGTACATGAACCCAAATTTTGCCCTGTACCTTGAATTCTGTTTTACCAAGCATCCCATGTATAATGCATAATGTATACATGTGTGGTTGTGTTCTTGTTGCAATGAAGCCAATTATTTTAGGTTTTGTTTTAATATCTTAATTTCATATTACTCTTTATTTCATTATCTGTTTTCACTTTTTTAGGTAAAACATGATGAACTGGAATCTGATACATGTGCCCTAACGGAAGTGTAAGTTCTATATGTCTAAAATGGTTAATATGTAGAAATTTATTCGTCGTCTTTGAAACATCTGTTCATGCAACACCGGATACTAATATATATTAAATTATTACTTTCCATCATGTGACAAGTTAATGATGTATATTGAATCTTCTTTTCTTACTCTTCTTATAACCTTTATTTTATCTCTAAAATATTTAGAAGGATAGCTAAATTTTAAAATGAAAAAGAAAATGTAAGTATCCATGTATTCACCTATGCTAACAGGTAGGTGGCGCCTATTTCATGATCATGTTTTTTCATACTTCCAGCTTAGCAACTTGCTTTATCTCCCATCTAATAGGACACCATCGACCAGAAAAAGAAGATTTTTGATCGGAAATATACATGTGTTGTTCAACCCAAATCGTGGAGACATCAAACTTGGCCAGGTACTACTTGAATTTTCTGAACTAGCAATGCTGAATCATAATGATTTTGTGTGTGCAATCGTGTTTGTTTGCTTTTACTTTTTTTTTTAAATCTGGGCTAGTGATGATGTAAATCTATAATCATTCTGCCTTAGGTTATACTAAAAGAAAATATATTTTATTGTCTATGGTTAATTAAGTTTTCTAATCTATTTTATTGATCCTGGTAATTTGTCATGTCATCACATGACATAATGGATAGGTCAGACTTTTACTTGATAAAGCCTACAAGTTATCACAAAAATGGGGCAGCATCCCTGTTATTATTGCTGGGGACTTAAATAGCGTTCCACAGGTAAGATCTTGCTTTGTGCTTAATAGTTGAATAATTTTAGATTAGAGATCTGATGGGCTGTTACTTCATTTCTTCTATTTGTTTTCATCTCTTGTTATCAGAGTGCAATATATGAATTCATGGCTTCATCCAAGGTGAGTTTATCATTTCATGATCATCGTATATTCTCAAGTCTCGTAGCTTATTTTTGTGCAGTTTTTGGGAGATATTTGATTATACGATCAGACGTTGAATAGGTGATTTATTTGTTCTTTCTATATTTGTTCTTTACTTTTTCCAGGCCCCAAACCCTTTAGGTTTAAGGGCAGGATTTGTTTTTTGGGGGAGGGGGGCATTTCTGTTCAAACAACTTAAGCTCTAACTATAGCCTCTCAATGAGTTGTCAGTGTTTATTCATAAAGTTATTGTCCTAATTATTGCAGTTAGACATCCAATTACATAATCGCAGAAATATATCAGGACAGCTTGATATCGAGTCCAATAACAGAGTCTTCAGATCACAGATTGGTGATGAAGCTAGGTTGTTTGAGTTTGTTCAAATTCTTTTATTTTCAATTACTATCTGTCATGACTATCTCCTTGCCCCTTCCTAAAAATCAAGGCAATTATCAATGAAGAGGATCACTTATCTGTTAAGATTTCAGAATCATTTATTTGTTGACATGGAAAAGGTGTTTTTAATAGTTTTGATTACAAAATAATACTTGTATTAGGAAAGGGTTGTAAATTGTAATCAACTAATCATTGTGTATGGCAAATGTGCAAGTATTAGGTGCATTCTGAAATAATTTAGGTGTCCATCTGGTGCAGCTTTTCAATGTCTATTTCAAGGCGAGTGTTATACCAATGGAGTATAGAGGAACTAAGGCTTGCAACTGGCGCAGCAGGAGTCACTCATCTTCAGCACCACCTGAAGCTCTGCAGTGCTTATAGTGGTGTTCCAGTATGATATTTTAATATGCCAACTATATTTCTGGATCTATTTTTGCAACTTTTTTTATGCTAAAGACGAAAATTTTATCCCTGATATATTGATATCAGAAACTCCTCAGAAAAAAGTAGTTAACTTCATTAGACATTTTTGTCAGTTTCAGTTCAGACAGTTTCATGTCATATTTGCAGCTTAGTCTTGCACAAATCTCATATAGTTGCTGCTGCTGCTGCAGGGTAACAACAGAACAAGAGATGATATTGGGGAGCCATTAGCAACATCATACCACTCCAAGTTCATGGGAACTGTTGATTATATCTGGTACTTATATTGTTCCATGTTAAACACCAAAATTGCTTACATATACAAACTGTTCACTACTGATGTCAGTGATAATCAGGCATTCGGAGGAACTGGTTCCGGTTAAAGTTCTTGAAACCATGCCCATTGATATTCTTAGAAGAACTAGGGGACTCCCCACTGAGGTGCTTTACTTGAAACCAGGTCTTACATGTATTTATGCTTATGTATTTCATTCCACCTTTGATTATTAACATCTTTGTGATTATTTTGTGCCATGTAGAAATGGGGCAGTGACCACCTTGCACTTGTATGTGAATTCGCTTTTGCCAACAATGGCAATGTGTCTTGATTGCTTCAGAATGCAGTTCCAATCCTGGATTTTTCACATTGCTTTCTGCAAAAGTATTTGAGGTTTGAGTCTTAAGCTGATTAACTAGTGTCAAAGCATGGCCACCATTGATAATCAGATTGAATCCTAAGTTCATGTCCACTCACCTCTTCTTTCTTTGCACAGTCCTTTTTCTGTTAAGGTTATCTATGAAGCACAACTCTTCAAAATAGTCACTGTGTTCATGTGGTACCCATGTCAGACATATTCCTGGGAGATACTTGGACACTTCTAATTGTATTCCATAGTTTCTTACATTTAATTTTTATAAATAGAAATGTCACAGAAATTGGATTAACTTTCACATTTTATTGCACTCACTACCTTACTTTTTTTAAAATTTGCTATATCCCCATGTCTATGTTGTCACATCTGCACTTCCTAACAGCTGAGAACTCGAAACCAACATCATGTTGCAACGGATCTGCAAACTCTCCATCTAGCTCAGATGTTGCATGGAAGTGCTGTAAAATTCATCATCAATCTTTTGCTTACTAAATATGCTAGGTAACAACTGTTCTGAGAATGAGTTTATATATATATATATATATATAAAATAATGAGGTTCATAAACAAACTGAATTATTACTTATCTCCCTTCAAAAATGAGAATGAGTTTGCTTTATTTTCATTGGAACTATGAGATATAATTTGGGGCATATTTATGTTCCACATCAAAGGGGCATGTGACTCTTTATTTACATGTGAATATGATAGTAATCATATTGTTTAAATTTTAAACGGCTCATATATATATATATATATATATATATATATATATATATATATGGATAGTGTAAGAGTTTTTTACACTGTACCACCAGTGGTCGTGGCCTCCTCCATGGTGAGGAAGGTTCTCCTTGATCTTATCCATGTTCCCTTTCTTTTGGTGCTCATGCTCCTCCCTCTCAGCATGGTGTTCCCCTCCATCATGGGTTCCATAACCAATACCTGTACCTATGCCCCCAGTGGTGGTTGCAAACCCAGTACCCATGCCTCCACTAGTTATATAACCACCACCAGTCCCACTAGTGGTTCCATATTCTCCGGTTTCAACACCGGTGGTTCCAAAACCATCGGTACCTCCTAACCCTGGTTGGTCACCACCGGTGGTTCCATACTCTGTGCCACCATTTGCCCCATACCCAACACCACTTTGATGAGCCGGGTTACCATGACTCACAACAGGGTTTCTATATTCATCAGTGGTCTTTCCACCTTGTTCGTCATATCCTCCCTCATACTGCGACATAGTGTTTTGATTATTACAACTATAACCCACAAAATAAAGTGAAATTCTGTGTGATGTGTGAGAGGTGATGATAGAAGCATTGATGCATGGGTTTATATAGGATGATTATGGATAAACATGTTTGACACGTGCTACGTGGTCTTAATGTTGTAGCTTCCCCATACTACGACACGTGTTAAATATTTAACAGAAATATGTGTTGTAGTTTTCTAACTCATGTAGTTATGCCTATATGTAAAGAATGGGTCATGACAGAGTTAATCCTCTCTATTAATGGAGAGACAAATATATGTTTTTCCTTTGTTTTTAATGATAAAAATGTAATTTCGTTGTAATCAGAAGAATATATGTGTCATTGAAGATTGCATTTTCCTTTAGTTTTTAAAGCACTTCTATCTCCCTCTCCATTAATCTGAGGCAAAACAATGGAGGCAAAAATTGATAAGCCTTCATTAGCTATGAATTTTGGATAAAGACCCACTCTAATATAGGATTTAAGATGCTTTCTAATACTCAAATCTCAGTGCAATACCAAAGACAGGTGTGGTGTAAAAAACAAAAGCAACTTGACATACTCTACCTAAGATGATATTTTTATGACAAAAGTAAAAACAAGAATTCAGGGATAATTTGATATTTGTATAACTATATGATCAAGAAACGGTAGATCATATCTTTTTAGTAAACTTGGCTAGAATGGGTAGGAGAATGGTTCTATGAAGCTCTATAGAGTGATTCTTGGAAGAGCACGTGTAACAAAAGCAAACGGAATTATAGTGGAGTAAGAGCTCCTCTATATTTCAGCTTATATCCATCTAACATGAAATATCATTTCAAATAATGGAAAGATAAATTCTTATTTTTACACTTACAACAAAGTATAAAAGTGTTATAATCATATTTAGATGATAAAAGTGTTTCATTCTTGTATTTTTTTATGATGTTGATAATCCTAACTCATCTAACATACCCATAAGATACACTAGAAGTATGGTCACACGTTAAGTAGAGGCAAACTATGAACATACTACATGTACTCATGCTATCCACGTCTTATGCTCAAACTAATGACCATCCTCAACCCTTGGGGATAGGAATATATATTTTCTATCATGTCTAAATTTTCTATCTCGTATTAATTAAAATATATATTTTTAAGCATTTATTATTTTTTATCTGTTTTTGTTTTATTATCAATGCGGAACAACAAATCTTTATATTAATGACTAGGTTAACAATGACTTCAAAACCACTATTTTCTTATGTAAATTAGACATTTTTTCTTCCGTTTTCACTGTTACTTATTAATTATTAGTAGTCGTTAAGAAAAAAAAGGATTCAAATATTTATAGTATATATAGGGCAAGTATTTTGGGGATGATAATCATTTTGTGCCAATTAAAGTTGATTTCAATATAAGACGTCACCTTCGAAAAATGGCGAAATTCCTCCGAAAATTATAAAATAACACAAATTTCTCTCTCTTTAAACACAACATTTTCATTTTAGATCCATTCGAACACAAACATAACAAACCCTCTTCAGGTCTCTCCATTCATTTTTTCTTATTTTCACTTTTACTTTTATTAATTCCTCAATTCTTCGTTCAACTATGCACAATTGCTTTTATTTAGAATCAGATTATTGATTCCGAAACTTATTTTAAAAATTAACCTAATAATCGATTTTGATGCGTTTTCATTGTTCCCTAACTCGTTTGCGATCGCAGTTTCGAGGATCTGGTGATTCAACATGGCTATGGTGGACACACCTCTGTATCCGATAGCGGTTCTGATCGACGAATTGAAGAACGAAGACATTCAGCTTCGTCTCAACTCGATCCGAAGGCTTTCCACGATCGCGCGTGCGCTCGGTGAAGAAAGGACCAGGAAGGAGTTGATTCCATTTCTCGTTGAAAACAACGATGATGATGATGAGGTTCTTCTTGCAATGGCTGAGGAATTAGGTGTGTTTGTTCCTTATATTGGTGGTGTTGAGCATGCTAATGTGTTGCTTCAACCATTGGAAACCCTATGCACAGTTGAGGAAACTTGTGTTAGGGATAAATCAGTTGAGTCTCTGTGTAGAATTGGTGCTCAGATGAGGGAACAAGATTTGGTTGAACACTTTATTCCTTTAGTTAAGGTAGTGCATAGTTACTTCCTGATATTGCGTTTTATTTCTTTGTTGATGTTGTTGTAAACTTGATTACTTGCATGATTAGACTAGATTAATTGGGAGTTTGGAAGAGATTATAGACTATGGAGAGTTTATTTGGGCTTACTAAACCTGCTTATTTTCATAAGCTTATAAAAATAGCTTATGAAAATATGTCATGGCATTCTGATGTGCACTTTTCAGCTTATTTCAGAAAATTTAATGAATAAGCGCTTAATTCAAATACTTAATTGCATTGCATTTCCTTCCTGGTTATAAGCTTGATAACTTGCGTGCTTGGACTATAATAAGGGCTTGCTTAGGACAACTTAAATAAGTGTTTATTAATAAGTTTTTTATTGTTATCTAAATATGTTAAAAACGGTTTATTTTCATAGTGATAAGCTTATTGTCATAGTGATAATCTTATTTTCATAAGCCCAAATATGTTCTCTTCCGAATGCTCCCCCCCCCCCCCCCCCCCCCAAAAGCCCTTTTTTATTTTTATAGGCATTTTTTTGTTTTTCAAGGGCTGGGGGAGAGCATAGTTGCCTGGGTTTGAACCCAGACCACTCACGCTTAATATCCCGCAATTCTAATGAATGAGGTCACTATTGGGGACCTTTAGATTCCATTTCTTTAGACATTTTATATAAAAGTCACTTCTGGTATTTATCTTTGTTTGATTAGGCCTTTACTAAAGCATTCATCTGGAGAAAAAACTGAAACTCAGCCTTTACGGGAAGTTGAATTTTTGTGCTTCTCACAAAATGTTTATGCCAAAGTTTCTGGAGATTCACTTTTTTTAAACATAACCAGACACCCCCTAATTTTAGGAAAAGATTGATTCTTGTTTTCATCCAAAAGATATCACAGTATGATTTTGATTATAATCTATTTTGGACACAAATTAAGCTAACCAATGCATATACTGTTTGGTCATTATGATCTCCAATGTTTAGAGGCTGGCTGCTGGTGAGTGGTTTACAGCACGGGTTTCTGCATGTGGTTTGTTCCATATTGCTTACCCTGTTGCGTCAGAGGTGATGAAAACTGAACTGAGAACAATATATGGTCAGCTGTGTCAAGATGACATGCCAATGGTTAGGAGATCTGCTGCAACAAACCTGGGAAAGTTTGCTGCTACTGTTGAAGCTGCTCACTTGAAAATGGACATCATGTCTGTATTTGAGGAACTCACACAAGATGGTATGTGAAGTTGATATTACTAATTTCCAGCACCCCATCATTTATCCTGTTAAATAGAAATTGGCAAAACATAATGATAAACTAACTAGTTTAGTATTTCTAATTATATTTAGTTCAGGGTATTGTTTTTGTTCTTAGATAAAGTTAGGAGCCCAACAGATATCTGCTATTCTAAGGCTGTGAATGATACTCTAACAACAATCTATTTCCTGTAGGGCTTTATGAGACTAAGATAATGAGAGTGCATGGCTTTTACACTGATGACTCCATGTGTAAATTTGGAATTAGGTCTTATTTAAGTTCAGAAGATCAACAAGAAATAAACCAAAAGATAGGAAAATGGGAAATAAAGGAATGAAAAGATTAAACTTCTAACTTTGACATCGTAAGTAGTTCATATGAGACCTTTAAAGCTTTCCTTTATTCTTGACATAAAATTATTTCCCTTGTTAGATAGTAAAGGCCTTGTCAATGTATTTGACTGACAAATGTGATAAGGAGCACAACCTGAGTTTGTCAGCTCATCTATTAAGTAGCATTATTATTATACTCTTATTTATAAATATGTGCGCCTGGATGCATATATTTTAACCATTGAGTGACCCTTTCTCTTGCAGATCAAGATTCTGTTCGGCTACTTGCTGTTGAGGGCTGTGCAGCTCTTGGAAAATTGTTGGAACCTCAAGACTGTGTGGCACATATTCTTCCAGTCATAGTCAATTTCTCTCAGGTATATTGAGCATCAGTGACATTAAGTGGGCAAGATATGCATTTTGTACCCTTTGGCTTGTTGATTTATGGACATTCTATTTACCAATAAATAATAGAAGAAATAAATAACTTTGTTCAACAATTATAAGAATTCTGTGGTTGAACTACATCCTTTTCAAGTCTCCTGTCTGTCTTTGACAGCCTTTGACATGAACATAAGCATGGGTAAATAACATATCAACTTCTTTTTTAAGCATGAATGGAAGGTTGGAACACTTGTACTTCAATTTCTTTTGTTTGGTCCTTACGTCAACGGCTTTATATTTTCCCTTGGTCGCTATGTATTTTGCACATTGTTTCGGATGTCTGATTGTTGTTTGGATCATACACTTGTTAAATTAAAAATTTGGCGATCTATATAGTTGTGTTGTATGTCTTCGTACATGATGCACTAAGCTCACAGATATTGTTGTGACTTGTGAGCAAGAATAGGATCAAACTTACTTTCTTCAGATTAAATGAGTGATGTTGGAAAAGGACCTACTTGGTCACAGATGAAATAGTTAAACCTGGGATGTGGGTCAATGGAAGGTGAATTCTTTTCTGATGTGCCATTAGTTGGTTGTCAGCATGCTTTTCATGTTCATAATCCCTCCTTTTCATTTTGTAGGAATCTGTTTGCATTCTTGAAACCGAGAAACAAAAGAATCATTTATTTGTTGGATTGTGTTTTTTCCAAAAATGAAATTCTAAATGTTTATTCACATAGTTGTGTTACTTCTTGGTCAGGATAAGTCATGGCGTGTTCGTTACATGGTTGCAAATCAACTATATGAGCTATGTGAAGCTGTTGGTCCCAACCCTACTAGGTAACCTTTCCTACTTGATGAATGAATAGTTGGCTGTCACGATTCTCACACAAGTCTTTTTTTCTCACCGGTGCTATCTAAAAATGTGGTGTTGAATGGTATTAATCAATGACATTCTTCAGTTTGTCAGAGAACCCTTATGCTTCATGATTTAATGTATAAAGTTATAACTACATATTAATTTCTTCATAATCTATATGTCATGGTTTCTAATTGAATGTTTATAATGATGTGATCTCTTTTAGGTCAGAATTGGTTCCTGCATATGTTAGGCTACTGCGTGATAATGAGGCTGAAGTACGTATTGCTGCTGCTGGGAAGGTGACTAAGTTTTCCCACATATTAAATCCGGAACTCGCTATTGAGCACATTCTACCATGTGTGAAGGTATGCATGCTCTTAAAAAACTTGGGGTTCGGGTCAACATTTCTGATACTTGTTCAATTTAATGTCTAGAGATATGTATGACTGATGAAGTTTGCCTGTTATAGGAGTTATCAACAGATTCATCTCAACATGTTCGCTCTGCATTGGCTTCAGTTATAATGGGAATGGCACCAGTGCTAGGGAAGGTATAAATTTCCATCTAAGCACCGATGTTGTACCAGCATAAAATTAACACATTGAAAAATGTATAGAATCAAATGTTTTTGGGTAGAAAATTGTATGGAGGGTTATTTTATGGATCAAATAGAGCATATAAGAAGTCTTCCCAAGTGTGGTGATTAAGTTGAAATCTGTGGGATTGTAACTAGATTCTGTTATTGTTAGGAGGTGGGGTAAATGCCATCTCTAGTCATAAAATTTCTAATGATCAATAAGTTGTATAAAATATACTTAATATTCACTTAAACACCAAGTGCTAAGCCAATCAGTAAAAATCGAAAGTTTTTCATCTCAACGTTCTCACTCTCTCACTCTATTTTTGGAGACCTACCTATGTTATCCACTTCGCCATTTTCCAGCTACTCACATGAGCACACCCTAGTTTCTGTTGTCTTGTACCCATTGTTTATGTGTGAGTGCAAACAATCTTTTCTTCTATCCCCTTAATTCTTGAAATTCCCTTCTAATGTTACTCTTGAAAAGGAGAGGTTGCATGTGTCCTCTTGCTTATACTAAATTTTTGTTGTGGTTGCAGGATGTGACAATTGATCAACTTCTCCCTATTTTCCTTTCTCTTTTGAAAGATGAGTTTCCTGATGTCAGGCTAAACATTATCAGCAAGCTTGATCAAGTGAACCAGGTTTGTAGTTTGATAATTGAATATTCTTTCAGGTTGGCAATTTACCTCCCCAACATTACCTTTCATATATTCTCTCTATTGAAACTTGGTAATGTACATGTTGAATGTAGGTTATTGGTATTGATCTGTTATCTCAGTCTCTATTACCAGCTATTGTTGAGCTTGCTGAGGATCGGCACTGGAGAGTTCGACTTGCTATCATAGAATATGTACCTTTATTAGCTAGTCAGCTGGGTGTGGGGTTTTTTGATGATAAGCTTGGAGCTCTTTGCATGCAATGGCTAAAGGACAAGGTTTGCAAAGCAACTAAACTTATGTTCAAATTAGTTCTATACCAATTTATGAATGATTCAGAGACGTGCTTTATGCTAATTATGTAATGAGATTATGAGCAACTGTGATAATGTAATCTAAATATATTCCATTTTGTTGGATATGCCTGTAGTGATTAATATACCGCTTAAGACTTTTCATCTTGCATTTTGATTTATTTTCCTTAACATTCTTAGTACCTTGGTTTCTCTATTGCACTTATATATGGTATGTGTTTGAAAGTCTGGCTCTTTGTTAATCTCTTTTTGTTAAAAAAAAATAGCAAGAAGGAATGAAAAAGGAGAAAAACCTGGAAGAATAGTCTTATTTTTCAGGGCCTAAAAACCAATATGAAGCAAATATTCGACAGTTATTTTCTGTTTAATATGCACTTTGCAATTTTTGTTGGTGGTTTAGAAGTATTGTGTATGATGAAAAGTTTAAGTAGAACCCTCCCTTTACTAACTCAGTTTAAAAAAATTATTTTTGTCAGAAAGTATGCAATCCTGTTATTAATTTTGTTATTTTGAGTAACTGCATCTTATTGACTTTGTTGACTGTATTGGTTCTGGTTGTAGGTATACTCTATTCGTGATGCAGCTGCTAATAACGTAAAACGCTTAGCAGAAGAATTTGGACCAGATTGGGCAATGCAGCACATTATTCCTCAGGTATTTTTTAGCAGATGAACTTTGTCTCTTGATATACACTATCAGAATGTTTTATCTTGAACTGTAGAAAAGGAATCTAATACTTGGGATATCATAGAATATTCTCTAAACCACTGCTTTTAAAATGTTGACTTAAACTCGCAGGGCATTTTTTCATGCATAAAATGGCTTCTTAGTTCATGGTCCACGAAACGTAACAAGTATTGTGTGAAATAATGTTAGCATGCTTGGGTTTTATTTTCTTGTGTGATATATAGCTGATCCAATATATTAGTTAAAGAAACTATCTTTCAAGCTGTTACTGTGGAAAAATTCTATCTCCCTAAAGAAACTGCTTACAATCAGCACTTCTTACTGTTATTTTTTTAAACATGTCAGGGAAGCTTATATTAACTATGATCAGTGTAGTATTCACCCAAACAAGTTTCTTAACAGGTTTTGGACATGATTAATGATCCACACTATCTGTATCGGATGACAATTCTACATGCAATTTCTCTTCTAGCTCCTGTTTTGGGCTCAGAGATTACTTCCTCAAAACTGCTCCCTCTGGTCATTAATGCATCAAAAGATAGGTAAAATTGCTTAATATTTTCACTAAAATGCTGTCTGTTATTGTATGAACTATAGCTAATAACATATCTTGCAGGGTACCCAATATCAAATTCAATGTAGCTAAAGTGTTGCAGTCTCTCATTCCAATTACAGATGAGTCTGTAAGTAGCTCCCCTTTCAGGTTTAATCTTTAAATACACTTTCACAGTTGCTCAGATTATAATATGTGGACATGCCTCTATAGATAAGCTATAAGCTATATATATATATATATATATATATATATATATATATATATATATATATATATTTATATATATATATTAATTTGGGCAACTTAAATTAATTTCCCCTAACTAAATGTCATGTGAATAATGAAGGTTGTTGAGAACACCATTCGTCCTTGTCTGGTTGAGCTCAGTGAGGATGCAGATGTTGATGTTAGGTTTTATGCCTCTCAAGCACTGCAATCTTGTGACCAACTCAAGATGTCTAACTAGATCAATCTGCATATGTTTTTAGTTATTTTTTTTTCTTATAGTTTTTCCAAAATTTTTATGTAATTGGCTTCTACCCAACTTGCCAATTCCTTGGTATCACATATCTTTGTTGAGATCCTATTTTTATTTCCTTCTATCTGATATCCTTACTACTAGCTTTCCTTCTATCTGCTTTTTTTATAGTGATATCCTTAGAATGTTGACATTTTGTATAAATCTTATGATTTAATAACACTAAAAAGTTTGTTTACGAGTCAGGTTTTGAATGGATTATAAAAATACCATCTTATGATAAAGATCTTATGATATCCTTCTATCTTCTTTCTGCTGTCCTCTCAAAAACTCAACTTGCAGATGGATCATAAAAATACCTTCAATCTCCTATTGATATATTATCTATAAATTCCCCTTTTAGGTTTAGTTGAACTTGGGTGAATTATATCCTAACTAACGATAGCATTTTCTTATATGTATTTGATTTTGGCATGGGATCTATCTTGATAGATAAGCATGTTTAGTAGTTTATCATCTTTAAGTTGCTTCAGTGGTAAATTTGCTGCTCCTTATTTGAGATATGTTCAAAACACAATATGTAAGTTATATAACTCTATTCACCAAGGAAATTATAGTGACCTCATGAGATTTGACTTTATTATACTCAGAACAATTCTTTTGTTTTAAAAACTAAATCACCCTCTTAATGTGTTAGTACATAACATAAATGCCATGGGAACCGGTGTAATTTTTTATAATTTGATGTACCACCTCTTACATAAAAATGATCAGTTAATATTTGGACCTAACTAAAAATATAAGTTTGGGTATAGTTAAAAGGCGAGGAGTGAGTTTTGGCGTAACAATAAGATTATTTGTCTTATGATGAGATCAAATCATGTAAACAATTTCGTTTGTGAATGTAAGATTATGTAAACTTACCTTCTTCATACTTGTTAAACAGAGCCTCACACCATGCCACCCTTTTACAATGGAATGAAGGTACTATCTTGGATGGTACAAAGAACTTTCATTCCCCTCTATAATAAGGCCTTTTCCTGCTTCACTCAAATTGGACCTACACAATTTTATGTTGACAATAAGAACCAAACTGTGATTGCAAATATTGATGAAACTGTTAATGCAAAGTCAAAAAAAATCTTGAAAAGCTTCTGAGAAATCACATACTTGTATCAGGAAAGTGCTTTGTTTTTAAAAAAAGCTTAAAGATGAGTTATTTGATAAAATAAAAAACCCTAAACTCTAATCCCTTCAATAAAGTAATACAAATGAATGCTTAAATAAAGTAATACAAATGAATGGTGGATGATATATTAACTATATTAAAATTGCATAAATATTAGAACCATAATATATATAACTTTCAATTTTTTCATTGGTTTATTACATTACAGTGGGTTACATCATATATTTAATTTAGTTTAGAATTTAGACAAAAACACTGTGTCGGTGGCTCTAGTTTAGAGGACAAAACTGAAGAGCCTCTCACTTGAAAGTCACAGCATGAAAGATGAATGAAGGAGTAACCGAATAAGTACATATTCAGAATGTCGGTGGCGGTGGCTTTTGTTTGAAACAGAAAGATCGATCAATAAAATATATATTATTTCTTACTTTAAATTCTTTTACACACACCCATAATATAATATATACATACCAATATGTTTTAGGAACTCAATAGCATTACAACTACTTAATAAAATCAGCGGTAATTTATTATAAAATTAAATACCACTTTTGTTGACTTATGCTTAATTATAAGTGACACTACGATATTGTCAATAATTTTTTTTTGGTACCAAATAATGTCTGACTTTTAAGATAATAATTATTATAAAATTTAGAGTAAATTCGACATACGACTATAATAAAATTATACAAATCAATTACTAATATTTTTGTACTTACACAAAACAGTTCAAATTAATATACATACATTACATTAACTACTCATGCATATATAAGAAGAACACAATCTTTTAAACAATAAAATTGGCGATCAATATAATTTTAAGTTAAACATCAAGGGTGTTAGTATAATTGTAGCGACCCAATTTTTGAATGGAAACCGACTCAACATCTTAAGAAGAGGTGAATTCAATTTCGATCTCTCGTATAAGATTTAGAGTCACCACTACTTTTTTTGTAATTAATACATAAGAACTCTATTTTGTCCGATTTGAATAATATGATAATTTGAACCTAATTTCTAAGTTCAATAATAAGTTACATATTACAAAAAAATATTATCACCCTATGTACCCATAGTAAGATGAAACTCTCTATAATTGCATGGATAAATTTTATAACCTTCCTTGTTTAGCTATTTTATTTATTAAAGGGATAATATTTTTTTTTATTACATCTCATAATATGAGATCTTGCTATTATATATTCATATAATCAAGATTATATACTTCTATCTACAAAAATGTTTGTCACTTGATGTGTCTTTTAATTTTTAAGAGCAGAAATGGTATAAGACAACCATATAAGAGATGAGTTGAGAAAAGGAATCAAATAATTCCCACCTTTCCAGTTCTAATTTGTTATTCCCCTTTATAGTTTAATTTAATAATATTCATCATATTTATTTTGTTTAAAAGATTATAATCACTTCATTCACTGGTATTCAGTGTAATGCGTATATATATATATATACATAAATTAATGGTAGTTAATGTAAGTATAAAAAAGTGAAAAATAATTTATATAATTTCACTATAATTTATAAATTGTCCGCATAATTTAATATAAAATTTAACTACTTTAATAAATTTGATAATGAATAGTTAGTTTACTATGTAAAAGACATTTATACACACAAAACATCACAATTAAATCCATAAAAAATTCGCACACTTTTAAGGCAGTTATAATATTTTATTGAATGATGTTCCATATAAATTCAAACAAATATATTATATTTTAGAAAAAATAATCTATCACTAATAAGTAGGGTAGGAACATTTTCCTAATCACTCAATTTATACCTTACTAATTAACTATATTTCGTACACGATTCCTGACCTTATGCCTTATGACCATTGTTTTGGTTCTATCTTCTTATTTCATTTTATGAAAATAAAGTATTTTTTCGTACTAAGAAATAAATTATTTCTTTTGAATACTAAAATCATGACATGTATCTTATTGTTTTAGTTTTTAGAAATATTTTAATATAATATATGTCATGATTTTAGTAGTGAAATGAGATAATTTATCTTTTTATATTTCGAGTTACTTTATTCTCATTATTTATATATAGTTTGCTTCTCTAAGAATAAAATGGAGATTGACATAACATAAGCACTTGAATTTTATTGTTACACTTGACTCCCAATAAATATGGTTTAAGATTATTCTTTATACCAAATTATCAATCTCACTTGGTTGAGCCACCAAAGAAGAAGATGCATCATCAATATTTATTTATTTGTAATAACTTAAAGATAAGGCATATTTTTAGGGGATACAATTGTGTATATACATATTGTTAATTATTATTTATTAGCTTCCATAATGGCAAACTATATAAATAATAGCTACAGGTGTACAGAGAGAGTTCAGATCAATTTCCAGGCTAGAGATATTGATACATGGCATAAATAATATTTAAGAATTTGAATTCTTAAATTAAATAATTTCAAAAATTAGAAATCTCACATTTTCATCTTATCTCAATTCATGTGCATAATACATTTAATGGGGCTTCAATTTTTTACATCTTGTACAATAAAATGTCAATTATGAATAAGCTTGATGTAGCATATATGAGGATATTATGTTGAATGAGTAGACACGAATGCATTACAAAGAAAATTGAAGTAACTCTTAACGTGGAAAATATGGTATAATCGTATCTTAGGTGATTTGAACATGTATGAATGAAATTAGTAAAAGCTCTCATAAAGAGAGTAGTTCAAATGGAAACTAATCTAATTCCTAAATGAAGGGGGGTCACGAAAAAGAATGAATTAGATATCAATACTGAGGAGGGATCCATTTACTACAATAGTAATTTTTTTAAACTTACTCCACATTTTAGCCATCAATTCTATGGAAATTCAATGGTTTAGATATACTCATTAATTTAAACGATTGAATTTCTCTAGAATTGATGGCTAAGATATGAAGTAAGTTTAAAAAACTTAATTGGATTAAGTGGATCCCCTCCCATCAATGTTTTGTCAATGGACAAAACTTATGATATACTTCAATTATTGTATTTAACCATATATAGTAGAATAATGATTTGATTGTTTTTGTTGTAATATACTTATTATATATATGGAAAATATTGAATATTCACTTCCAAGTTAGCTAAAAATATTCCAAAATATTATTTCTTTATTAATTGAGAGGGACCCCAAAACAAGTAAAATATTATATGGTTACACTATAAAATTTTGAATAACGAGTAATAATATAAAAAGGGAAAATTTCAGAATAAATTAATCTAGTGACATTGTGACAATATAAACATTGAATAAAGAATAATAATATAAAAGGTATATTTAACGAGCAAAGGAATAAAATAATTGCAAGTTTGTATTAAAATAGGAGTGTGAATTCACTTACTCCAAGAATAAGTCCACATTTTAGCTATCAATTTTAAGACAAATCAATGGTTTAAATCTATTTACTATGACTGAATATGGTAAATTTATTTGGGTGACAAAGACTAAGTATAAAAAAGAGGTTTGGTGCTACTATTCATATCCATTTAATGCTTTTCTTCCAATTTTATTTCCGTTAGTAAGTTTAATAATATATCAAAAAAAATCTTATTCAAATTGATTTAATACTTTATTAATTTTAGTGTTATGAAAAAAAACTAACAATAGAGAAAGAGTAGTTGGATACAATTTACTATTTATCCAATAAATTACATTGCTTAATAAATCTATCACCCATCATTTTTTATATTATTTAAGACAAGAATAATGAACTAATCATATAAAAAAATTCTTACCCTATGTGTTTGAAATCTGCTATCTATATATAATAGAGTATCCCTTCCAATATATTCAAAGCCATCACTCATTTTTTCTCTTCTTTATTATCATACACACAAAAATGAGTGATCTCACTAATGGCCACTCTGATTCCTCTTCTTTCAACATACCCTCTATCAAGTTCACCAAGCTCTTCATCAATGGAGAATTTGTTGATTCTCTTTCAGGTAATAGTAATTTTTAATTTAAAACTTCTTCACTTTTCTTTTTATTGCTTTTCATTTCATGTTAATTAATTATAAGTTTTTTAATTTAAATAAAAAACTTAGACTCACCTTGTGATCCTCATAGAGAACCTGCATTATGTTCCATATATCACTATTTGTCTTTCATTGCATGTCTCAACTCTTCATTGGTTGGATTGAAGGTTTTAAACAATGTTTTTAAAGAGTGAGGATCTTCTATACCATAATTTCTCTATCTTTATATCAAGTCAATGTAATCATGCCAACTAATAGTAGTTATTATTTCTTGATAGATGATATAAAAAATTATGAACATTATTTTATTAGTTGACATGATTTCATTGACTTAGTATAGAAATAGAAAAATTGTAGTATATAAGATCTTCTATATCGTTTGTAAGGAACCAATTTTGAACAAATATAATATAGATAGTGTATCAATTTTGAAATCCACCATATGATTTGTCACCAATTACCAAAAACAATAAAGAAGTTTGATTATCACACAGCTCAACTCCAACCATAGATGACTACTAAGTTATCAGAATACATTTATTATCCTACAAAATATATTGTTTTATGTGTTATTTATTGTCATGGAATAAAAATATAAGTTTAAATTAAAATTTAATTATTAAATATTTATGACCAATCATAATAAGTAATAGATAAATGATACTTTTTGTAGGGTGAAATATGTTACGTGGTTAAAGTATGTATTAAATAAATTGACTCAAATAGTTGTTAATTGTTATTGTCAATGAAAATTATTTTTTTACTACATTGAAAATAATTTGATTTTTTAACTTCGAAAAGGTAAAAGGTAATTGGAGTATATATTTATGCACATCACTTTATAAGTTTGTATATACATTTTTTATCACTTCTTCATGTCAATTTGTTTTCTTAAATATATAATATAAATCATCATTTCTTTATATATATATAATTAAGTATTTGATCATATTATGATAAAAGTTATCTCATCTAATCATTAAAATGGTTAAACATGACATATGTTATAATTTTAGTGATTAGATAATATGACATATGAGATATTTATTATCTAAATAATGTGTAAAACGTATCAATTGAAAAAAAAATTGATAATGTAGAGAAGTAATATGTGAGTCATTGTCTTAAATTGTACTCTACACCATTATTGAAATCGGTTCATATCGTCCGGTTCAACCAATAAATGGATGAACCAATACTTTGATAATTGGTAATAACTCGGGTCTTAATATTATGTGATTTTGATAATCATGGTATGAATAATTATGATTTTTCACTATTACAATAAAAATTAAAATGTTGATAGAAGAAGTTTTTGATTTTATATAATTCGTTAAGACTTGGAGTGCTTAAAAAACAGGGGAGGTGTTTGAAACAATTGATCCAAGAACAGAAGAAGTAATTGCAAAAATCTCAGAGGGAAGAAAGGAAGACATCGATGTTGCTGTGAAGGCAGCACGTGATGCTTTTGATAATGGTCCATGGCCCCGCTTGCCAGGCGCTGTATGTTCTCTTTTTTCTCTTACTAAATATTATTCCTATCATATCAAATTGCGATGCAGATTATTTTGTGATTAAAACAATATTTTTGAATCCGATGTGGCCTGATGCGGTTTAATTGCGGTTTAATTGCGGTTCGATGCGGTTGTGTTGCGGCCTAATGCAAACACATCATTGTGATTCGGAGTTATTGCGGTGTAATGTGGTTGCGGCAATCACCCCAACGCAATATTGCATCCGCATCATGTCCGCAATTTAAACTAATGATACATATAATCAAATTTAAAGTGTAGATGATACAATGGTAATGTAAAAAGTACTATCAAAATTGACCGGAAAAATCTCAATCTTTAATAACAGTATTTGTTTGTACAACAAAAAGGATCATATCACCTATGGATGAGGAAGAAGTAATCCATTTTGGAGTGTGTGACTAACCTCCCACAAATATCGCTCTCATGAATTGAATATTGATCTTTTGGTCTATTCGGGATCTAGAAGAGCTTACAACACTAAACCAATCTTATTTTGAAAAAAATGTCACTTTTCAATAATGCACATTACTAAATGTGTTCTTAAAATGTATTATTAGTCACGTTAAACAAATTATGTTAAGTAGTGTTCTAAGGATGTTATTTGAAAAAATACAATAGAAGGAATTTAACATTGAATTTTGTTTTTGTTAAGTAGTATTTGTATCAATTTTCATCATGTTTAGCCAACTTATTAAACTCCACATGATTTGCAAATTAGCAAAGAGCAAAAATATTGATGAAATGGGCAGAGCTTATTGATGAAAACGTAGAAGAGTTAGCAGCATTAGAAGCTCTTGATGCTGGAAAGTTGTACAATTGGTGTAAAACTGTTGATATTCCCTTAGTAGCCAATACTATCCGATACTATGCTGGTGCTGCTGATAAAATTCATGGAGAGGTATTAAAAGCATCTATGGAGTTCCATGCATATACATTGATGGAACCAATTGGTGTAGTTGGCCACATTATTCCCTGGAATTTCCCAAGCACCATGTTTGCCGCAAAATCGGCTCCTTCCCTAGCCGCCGGTTGCACCATGGTCCTCAAGCCTGCTGATCAAACACCTCTTACAGCTTTGTTTTATGCTCATCTAGCTAAGCAGGTATGTTTTGAATACTATGTTTATGTTAATTAGGCTTTTACATGTTAATTACTACTGAGAGTAAACTGATTAATCGGTTTTTTCTTCTCGTTTTTCCATTTCGAAGGCTGGAATTCCCGATGGAGTGCTCAATGTAGTACCTGGATTTGGTGCAACTGCAGGATCTGCAATAAGTTCACACATGGACGTAGATAAGGTAATTGTGTTGTTGGACTAGAACATTCAATTTGAGTGCTCCAAATTTATTTCAGGTTGATTTCTTAGTACCATTATATCGACTATCAAATAATGCTTCTAAAATTGAGTTGATGGTGTATGTGTAGGTTAGCTTTACTGGTTCAACAGATGTCGGCCGTGAAGTGATGGTGGCAGCCGCTAGGAGTAATTTGAAACCAGTTTCACTTGAATTAGGAGGCAAGTCACCCATTTTAATTTTTGATGATGCTGATATAGATAAAGCTGCTGAGCTTGCTCTTTTTGGCTTCCTATTCAACAAGGTGAACTTTTTTCAGGAAATGTGTTTTGTATATTATAAAGGAACTCAATTGTGTAAGTTCTAACAAAAAATGTTATTCTCGTTGTCGATTTTTAGGGAGAAATTTGTGTTGCGGGTACCCGTGTGTTCGTTCAGGAAGGAATCTATGATGAATTTGAGAAGAAATTGGTGGAGAAGGCAAAAGCTTGGGTTGTTGGAGATCCTTTTGATCCAAAATCTCAGCATGGTCCTCAAGTATGGATATAGTAGCACAATTATTTCTGCACTAGTACTAAAACATAACATTCATTTTCTAGTAATCCACCAACTATTATATTCCAACCAAGTAAGGACGATAGCTTAATGGTAGCGACTCATGGGAATAATGATTATTTGTCACTAAAGTCATGGGTTCGAGTCACGGGAGTCTCCCCTTGTAGGAAATAAAATACTGCAGGGATATTTAAGCTGGTGGATGACACGTGTATTCATTCTTTGTTGGCTCACAGTTTTTTGTTCTTATTCTTAGGCTAACAAGAAGCAATTTGAAAAAATTCTTTCATATATTGAGCATGGGAAGAGAGAAGGAGCTACCCTTTTGACAGGGGGTAAAAGAGTGGGAGACAAGGGCTATTACATTGAACCTACAATTTTCTCTAATGTTAAGGTGAATTTTTATTCCACAAAATTATCAAGTTTATGTCTTCAGAATAATTTGATAACTAACCATGTTATTGTTTTCTTTTCCTTTTATTCTTAATACATGTTTTAGGAGGACATGCTCATAGCTAAGGATGAAATATTTGGCCCAGTGCTTTCACTGATGAAGTTTAAGTAAGTTGTATCTTTGGGGAATGACACTAACCTCCCTTTGTTTAATTATACTAGCCACCCTCTTCTTTAAAAAGTTACACCAATCTCTCTTTAAAAACATGTTATATTTTGTTGGATCTATGACCGGGGAACCTCCAACCACCGAAGAGTTCTATTGTTACTGGAGTATGGGAAGAGTGGAGAACCATAAGTGAGACATCACGTATTGAACTAAAAAACCTTAAGACATTAGTTCTATTGGTCTTTTCTACTTATGAACTCTTTTACTCTTCCCCACATATCTAACGTGAGACTTCACACTTGAATAAACCCAACATATTTTATTCACCTTCCTTGAAGGGTGATATTGAAATTATATCGACATCCTATAGGGAGGGTGAATGTACGTAACTATTCAAAAAATTGGGATACACATTATTTTACAAAACATTTTTCCCTTATGATGATGAATACTAAATTTAAGGATGATAAATGTGTAACAGGACCATTGAGGAAGGAATAAAAAATGCTAACAATACAAAATATGGGCTAGCAGCTGGAATAGTAACCAAGGACATAGATATAGCAAACACTGTATCAAGGTCGATTCGTGCTGGTATTGTATGGATAAACTGTTACTTTGCCTTTATGGATGATGTTCCTTATGGAGGGTATAAAATGAGTGGATTTGGAAGAGATTGTGGTTTGGATGCCCTACATAAGTACCTACAAGTTAAATCTGTTGTAACCCCACTTTACAATTCTCCTTGGCTTTGAATTTACATCTTTACTCTAGAAAGTGACTGAATAATACTTGAGTTTTTACTTATATACTGGAGAGATGTTGCATCTGTCTTTCTAAATATATATGTAATTGCCCAATCAATTTATTTTATTTTTTTAAGACTTAAATTCATTGTATGCCCTTGCCATAAGGTATACTTATGACCTATTCGCCAGTTTGGTTTATATACATAAATGTTAATGAGTGGGATTTCAATAACCAATTAGCTTCCAAAATGAGAAACTCCTTACACCACATGGAGTGTGGCATTCATGATACTATGTCCCCAAATATTCTTATATTTCTGTTCCAAATCAATCAAGTATTAATAAATAACATAAAAAAATTACTTTTTGTTTTTATTAATTTTCTTTTTAAGTATGTGTCAATCTTTTAGTAGACTAAGACATAATTGGACATACAATATAGAACAAGTGATCACCTTTCCGCATTCATGCAATTGCTACATGTGGGTATAGATAGTTAAGATCATTTCTAGAATTATACATACTGATATATGACACAAATAAATTGTAATAATTTTTGGTTTCAATCTCAATTCATTCTCATAATGTATATAATGTGGCTTCAATTTTTTACTTAATATTGGACAATAAAATCTCAACAAGAGATTAAACTTCATATAGGAGATATGAGAATGTGCATTGGATGAGTAAATATATTAAACAATGCAATATTATAAATGAATGCGGGGAAAATTTTGAATATCCTATTGTAGAAAATATGGTAGAGTCACGCCTTAGCTGGTTTGGAAATGTATTGAGTAGGACAATAAAAGCCATCACAAGGAGAGTATATTAGTTCAATTTCCTAAAGGAAGAGGGAAATTACAAAAAACTATAAAGAAAATATTAAAGAATGAGTTAGAAATCAATGTTTCGTTTTATTATAAAAATTATGGCATCCTTCAATCCACATAACCAACCTATCGTTCAATCCACGTAACCGACCTATTTTTGTTGGATAAAAGCTAACTTATTTTTGTAAGATAAAAGCTTCATTGTTTTGTTGTATTATATTTATTAGTATATATGAAAAATGTTGAATATTTGCTCAAAGGTAGCTGGTAATATTCCAAGAGATTACTTCCTTAAAACAAGTAAAATATTTTATGGTTACCCTAAAAAAATTTGAATAAGGAGTAATAATATAAAAAGGGAAAAATTTAGAATAAATTAATCTAGTCACAATGTAAAATATTGAATATAGTAATAATATAAAAAGGGAAATGTAACGAGTAAAGGACAAAAATGGCAAGTTTGTATTAAAATAATATATTTAATAATTTGTTTCTTTGGGCATCATAAATTGTTTTTTTTGCCTGAATATGATAAATTGATTTGGAGAATTGGAGTTGACAAAGACTAAATATAACAAAAAGAAGTTTGGTGCTACTATTATATCCATTTACAATAATGCTTTTGTTCCAATTTTATTTCCATTATTACGTTTAATAATATATTAATTTTTTCATATTCAAATTAATTTAATACTTTATTAAATTTAGTGTTATGAAAAACCCAACAATAGAGAAAGAGTAATAGCATACAATTTAATATTCACACTAAATTATTTTACATAATAAATCAATCATCCATTAATTATTTATATCATTTTTATTTAATAATAAAAGATTTATTAAATAAAAAATAATAATCTAACCATATAAAAAATTCTTATATCATCAAAAAATATATATATATATATATTCCCCTTCTTATTATTCATTAATGAAAATGAATGATCCTAACAACTTTAGGAAGAGAGTGAGGAGAGATTCTATTCGGACTAAAATCTAGTCACTAATTCAAATTATTAAATTTCCCTAAAATTGATGGTTGAAACGTGGAATAAGTTTAAAAATGTAATATATATAGAAGCTGAGAAACTAAAAACCATGAAAACATAAACCACAGATCAAAATCACAAACATTATCTACACTCTTATTTCATTACAGTTTCAACAACAGCAAAAAAAAAACACTTAAAATTTTCATTTTCCAATTTTACCCCTAAGCTTAACACCAAGCACTTTTTCCATCTTAGCCAACACTACCTGATTCGGAACAGCTTTTCCATTCTCATATTCCTGCACAACCTGATTCCGTTCATTAATCAATTTCGCCAACTCACTCTGACTCATTTTCTTTTCCAAACGCGCCTTCTGTATCGCGTGCCTCACCTCCACCGCCACTTTCTCAAACGCCGCCGGTTCACCCGCTTCATCAAGCTTCCTACCATAAATAACCGGACCGCCGGTTTTTTTATTCGAACCGGCATCGAATTTCTTAACTGTTTGAACCTCCGCACCGGTTCGGAGAGCTTGGTTCACAGCCTTAGGGTTTCGAAGATCATGAGCTTTGGGCTTTGATTTGTGGAGAACCACTGGGTTCCAGTCTTGGGAAATGGTTCCTGTTGATCGAGTTGGCATTGAATTGAATTTGAAGAAATGGATTTGGAAATTGTATGAATGTGAATGAATGGTGTGAAGAGAAGGTGTGGTTTATATAGGGAATCATTATCTGGAATGTTCTACGAGTTTCTGGTTCATGAATTGAATCTTTTTATTGTCCAGAAAGTTCCACTTCCGTGGATCGCAAGTTTCTCTAATTTCACAAAATAAAAAATAAGTAAAAAAAACAATAGAAAGAAAGAAGAGTGCATTTTTTGTCATTTACATAATTTGATTTCTAGAAAAAGTAAAAATCTAACCATTTTCTCGATTTACTTTTATTTTGGAAAACAAAAGGCTTTCTTCCTACCATCATAATTATTCGACTTAGTGTAATAGTGTAAGAAAGGGATGATAAAAAAAACATGATTTCTGAATATTGAATATTGGTAAAAATAAACGCAATAGTTATCCACAATAATACTTATGGTTGAGAATGAGCTTTATGATACCCGCGCTGTGGCTACCGCATATTTATAAATTTAATTTTTAATTGCATTTTTGTATATATTATATTGTTTTTATTTTAAAATCATATATTATATTATAATAAAATGTAGTAATGTGCTATAATCATAAATTTATCCTATTAAATATCTATTATTCATATAATAATTATTTTAATATATTGATTGCTATAAATTATATAAATATATAATAAAAATTAAAAACATGTTTGTTGGCAGTAAATAGTGCATGTTTGGGAACCGGAAACACTAACTGCACCTGACTGGTCTCGTAGTCATACACTAGTAGAGTGAGATGATAGACATAGTTATATAAAAAAATAATGTATTTTATACGTTTGCAGTTTGATTTTTTTCTCTTCTTTTTTAATATCATTTCAATGTTAAAAAAAACATAGTTATTTAATTTGATTATACTTTATTTAAATTAATCTAATTTGATCATGACCATTATTTAATAACTTATTTTATGAGTGAAATCATTATTATTATTATTTCATTCCCTAATTATCATTTTGTACCATACATAGGAAAAGACAGTGGGAATTAGCACAGCCATAAGTGAAAATTCTGTGGAATGCATTTAAATTTAGCATGCTATTAGTATTAAGCTTTCAACTCTTAAAGTGTATTTGGCTGCAATATGGTGCAAATTATTAAATGTGTACCACAATTTATTGCATGCTGCTCTTACAAAACAATTACGCTTTTGAAGCAACTTCTACATTGTCAGAATACATAAAGGGCTTGTTAAGCACTTTACTTGCAGCAGCACATTTCAGCTTGTAGAAAATCTTTCCTTAAAACTCTTGTAGTCTATTTAGATGATTACTACATTTTCCAGTTCCCAAGATTGCAATTCCTAAGAAACAAAAAAATAAATATAAAACACCAAAATATGGTCTTCAAATACAGATACCTCGAACCATTTAGCATTAGCAACATGTATGTGTATATTCATGAACCACAATTCTGGGAACAATAGATGTGCACATGGAACAGAAATGTACCTTTGAAAGCGTAAAAGCATACCTCCTTTAATGCATAAACAAACTCAAGATTGTTATATGATGTGCATGAACAATTCAAAAAGCTAAAAGAGCAAACCCCCTTTCCTTACAGGAAAAATAATTAAACAACAAAATCAAGTGTTTATCCATCGGGAAAAAGTTACATTGATCATCAGTACTAAACAAGAAGAAATCGGAAACGGAAGCAACTGTGTCTCATTACCATATGTAATTTAATATGCAGGCACAACAAAATACAATTATGTAGGGAACCAACCAACCAATCAACCAATCGACCCCGTTACATCATTCGCTAAGATTCTCGGCGGAAGTTTCTGTCTCAACCTCATGCACTTCCTTTATTTTAGCTATCTCAGCCTGAGCCCTTTCCAAAATCTGCTTGTTCTGGACCTCCAACTCCCTATTAAAATCCAACCTCATCTTCTCCAATTCCATCATCTGTTTCCTCTTACTATTCTCAATCTTCTCATATATCCTCCCAAACTTCTGAATGGAATCAGACAGAACCCTATACGAAATCTTATCCTCGTCATCGCTACCGCGAATCCCCGTCTTTGAATCATCATTATCCTCATCAGTCTCACTCTCACCGGGACTATCCCTCATTTCATCAAATCCATTAGACTTATTCAAATACACCCTTGTATTCATAAACACATATTCACCAGAATCAACACCACAAGCTAAACCATACTCTTGCCTTGAGGAAGAAGCCATCAACATATCCATTTTCTTGAAATAAGCCCATTTACTAATACTCAAACACATTTCATCAATTCTAGCTTTTTCTTTCTTATACCTACTTTTCAGCTTATCTAACATGTTCCTACATTGAAAAACATTCCTTTCCACCTTCAATTCCTCCGAAACCTTCTCCGCCACATCGTTCCAATCTTCTAACCTCAAACTATTCCTCCCAAGTTGAAGGAACTTGTCCCCCCAAACCTCCAACAGTACAAAAGTAGCATGTTCTGTCCAATCATTCGCAGAACTTCGATTATACGACATTTTCAATCGTGGCGCAAGCTCGTAGTGACCGTCTCGTACTTTCCTCTTCTTGCTAGGGTTCTTGCCGAACCCATCATCATTTTCAAAATTAACACCATACCCATTTTGCCCTTCTTCGAATTCATCTTCTTCAGCGTCGTAATTGTCAAATTTATCGGGTTCTTCGTCTTCATCGGATTCTTCTACGTAGCGAGTGGGAATTGGACGATGGTGATGATAAGGTGTGCCTTGAATTTGGTTTTTCTGGCGATGAGAATGGTTTTGACGGTTCAGAGAAAACGAATTTGGAGGATACCTTGCATCATCTTCCATATCATCCATAATAGGGAAAAGTAATGAAATAGCGAAGAACAAACCCTAATTGATTCTGCGGAGTTAGGGTTTTTTGTGTCAATTGAAATTGGGAAATTTTCAGAGGCGAATTTTTTTCTTCTTCTCCATTTCTCTCTCCGAAGTGCTATGGGCTGAGAGCCCATTAGAAATGGGCCTAGGAAGAAAGATAAGTTCTATGGGCTGAGAGCGCATTAGAAATGGGCCTAGGAAAAGGGATGAAAATGTTAATGGGGTAAACGAAATTTTGGAAAAATTGTACACCTCAGCCATTTTTCATTCCGAAAAAGGACATCATTCACTTAATCCAATAGTAAGTTTAAAAAACTTACTCCACATTATATCCATCATTTATATATGGAAATTCAATGGTTTGAATTAGTGAGTAGATCTAAACCATTAGATTTCCTAGAATTAATGACTAAGATGTGAAGTAAGTTTAAAAACGTACTCTTAGAGTAAGCAGATCCATTCTCTTCCAAAAATGTTATTATTCTTTTTTTCATATAGACAACTAAAAAGGATTCAAACTAACATTAAAAGTTTACCAAACTGAGTCATTTACAATTCAGATTTCACTCTTTCCAACAGGACAACATTTTGGCATGTATTTTGGTTGGGTTAATAATGCATAAAGCTAATAGCTAAATCACTATTGAGTCTTGTGAAAACTTAATCTAGCTTGAAATGATATTGTTTAAAAATTGTTCTATATTTTTTCATCCAAACATAATATATATTGAACATACTTCCGCCATTGAACACCTCTCTTGAACTCTATTGAACGTACTCTTATATTTATATTTTCAGATTCACTACGCCAGAAAACGTCTTTAACTTTATTGTATTGTGATTTACATATTTGGCATAGTGATGTATATTGTATGATTGTGTAATGCTATTGTTGAATGTGATGGTTGATTTAGACGAAGTGGGAAGTAATGTGAACAATTGATTGTAGTTACGTCTGGTACCCATCCATAAAAGGAAGAATATAATCACAAAAAGATAAAACAAAGAAATGAAGAAAGTTAAGAAAAAAGCTACATTGAAAGAAAAAAAATGTACAAGGCAAATAATTTATGATTTTAGTGAGATAGTTATTGTTATACTCATATATGGAATTGAAATAAGAAGGTAGAGTATGATATGTATTGTTGAAGGATTATTAAGTACCAAAGTTTTCATTATCCATTTTAAATCTTAGTGTTCTATTGATTTTTTTTTTTGGATTTTAACAAAATTATTTTTTACATCCCACCTTGAGCCTAATCCCATTAAAAACTTGATAAAGGCCTTTTGATTAATGTGAAAATCAATGAATTCCATCAATGGCAGTTACAAAAAAGAAATGAAGGTTGAGAAATTCCAGAGAAAAGAAAATGAGCTTTAGAGAGAGAAGGCTTTTGGAAGAATGATTAGAAAATATCTATTCCAATCAATGATTCAAAGATACAAGAATAATGCCTTATATAGTAAGTTAGTTAACTAACAACCAAAACTAACTGATTCCAAAAGAGGAAAGTTACAAAGTTTAACTACACTAAGTAACTTAGACAATATGCAATAATAAATACACATATATAATGCTCAACAATTAATATGTGCATATTTCTGTAAATGATGGAGATTTGGTGTATAACCAAACTTATTTATCATTATTTTCTCTTCCAATTGATGATTTGATATTTTATTATTAATTGGGAATATAAAATTATAATATATTAGAATACTATTTTATGACTTCTTCATCGATAAACTTTTCATAAACACACGCTTAGACTCTAGATATATTCAATTGAGTAAAATAATTGACATGATTAATAAAATTATATTTTTGTAGATTATGAACCTTTGCCATCTTTTATCACATTCATCCCAAATTCAATTGATTGTTTTCCTTTAACTTTCTATTTACTTGAGCTAGTTGTTTTTCTCCTATTTTATAATCTTGACTCATTAATCTTGTTACTAACTACATTAGAATTTATTTGATGATATCTACAATTTACAATAAATCTTTCTATCATTGATATTTGGACTATAAGGTAACTAGCTCATACATATGCTAGTGCATTTTTGCTTTCTAAAAGTTGTTTGGAACCATTTCAAAATTACATTGATGTATGCACACACGGAAATGATAAAGACAAATGGGATAATTAACCCACTTAGCCTAAATATCCATCTAAGTGCTAATAGAGTATTGAGAAGAAGATGATGAATTTTATGAGAAAGGTATATGTATGGTATAAGTCTGAAATGGTAGTGTTGAATGTGATGTTGATCTTCATGAAGTGAGAAGTAATGTATGTAAGAAATTTTGGGTCACACATGTAATGTTTAAATATGTTTAGGGTCATTATTATAAGTAGTCAAACTAAAATAATCTAATTCAAGTAAAATATATGGCTACAAACATAATTGTCATTAAAATTATTGTGTAGATACTTAAACTCTTATTTCTATTTTATGATGGGCAAAATTGGAAATAAGAAAATGAAGTATCATCTCCCTTCAGGGAAGGATATGCACTTCTTATAAATAAAGGGTTATGGTCTCCAAATGTAAAACACAACATGACACAAGATGTCACATCCAAACATGAACAAAACCAAGTTATTCTCTTCATCCCATTAGAAGAGAACTTAAAGGCTAAGAGTGATCTACAATTGGAATGCCAAAGAACCTACATGTTCTCCTGTGAACATGTATCTGCATACAAGACAAAGGACATAGAGTTGTTGGATACATGACAAAGAATGATATAAAGTTCATTTAACCATATTATATATAAATATATTAAGGTATGATTCCGCTAAATTCTAATTCTATATTTCTTCTCGATGATTTGACATGAAAGATATTGGCTAATATGATGATAATATTGTTCATCATCTTTAATATTATCTATTTTTAAAGTATAAAGTCTTCACCATTATAAAGTCTATCTTTATATATCCTACAATGTGAAGAAGTGATCGTTGTTGTGCTTGTTACCCATCCATTAAGAACAATAAAAAACATAAAAGAAAAAATGAAAGGAAGTTACTAAGAAATGAGTTTTGGGCATGGCATTGACAAAATTAAAATGTACAAGGCAAATAAATTGTAATTTTTGTGACATAATTATTTTCATATTTATTTTTAGATTTTAAATGTGAAGAAAACATAATATAATATGTATCGTTGAAGAATAATTAAGTCTTAAAGTTTTCATTATCCATTTTAAGTCTTACTGTTCCATTGATTAAGACCTTTATGCATCTTTGTTTCCTCTCATGTGGAGTAAGAGAAAGATGAAATATTGGTTTTATTAGCATTGCTATGTTAAAATATTTTACCCTTAGTTTGGATTTAATGTCTATAATTTTTTTCCTCTCTTAGTTAATATATTTAAAATTATATGAGTTCAATAATATTTTTCTCATGCTTTCGAATTTAGTTAAATTATCTAGCTAGTAATGGTAATTGTTGGATATCAGTTTTAATTTTATGCTTAGGATACAATTCATAATTTGATAGTTATTATTAATTGGGAAGATAAATCATAAATTTGGATATTATTTTATGATTTCTTCATTGATAAATCTTCCGTAAATACATGTTTAATTAGTTGCTAAATACTCGTGAATAATTTACTTGAGGAAAATAATTGATATAGAAAGAGAGGGGTTAGAAAGAAAAATGTGAAAAATAGAGTATAATTTTTTTTTTGTTTAATATGAGATAATGAGAAAGAAATAGAAGAGAAAATGTAGATGTAAATTTTTTAATAACAGAATGTCCTTAGAGTAAAAATAATATGAAAGAGGTTAAAGAAATTGATTTTGTCATTTCAATCTCTCTACCACTTTCTCCTGGTATATGAAGAGAAATAATTTTGGTGGATCTATATACTTTTTATTTATCTTATCTCTTACTCTCTTCTTAATCAAATGAATGAAAAACTAATTTTCTCTTCAATTTCAAATGAAGGTTATAGGAAGCTACCCTGCATGTTTCTTTATGAGTTCTCAAATTATAATGTTTAGCTGCTAAATCTTTATGTATAATTTAATTGAGTAAAATAAATGACGTACACTTTTACATGCAAAAGAAGCTTTTTCGAATGTTTCCTTATGAGTTCCCAAATTCCAATGTTTAGCAACTAATAAATGTTAGTGAATAATTTAATTGACTAAAATAATTGATTAGAAAATTCTCATGCCTTTAGTAAACTTTGTAACATGTTTCCTTATGAGTTCCCACATTCCAATGGTGATAAATTTTCGGGAGAGATCTTTAATCAGTTACTCACTTTTTAGATCCAAGCTCATAGTGAACATCTTATCATATGAATGAGTATTAAGATTGAGAATGAGTATCATATATATATATATATATATATATATATATATATATATATATATATATATATATATATATATATATATATATATTAATTAAATATTTTATATTTAATTATTATTATTATTTTAACATTATATTTGTCTATTTTATTATTATTTTATAATAAAATTTAGTGGTAATGTTATAATCATAAAGTTATCATATACATATCATATTATTTAAGTAATAATTATTTTTATGTGTTAATTATCCTAAAATATAATTAAAATTGAAAAACTTGTTGGATACCCACAATTATCCCCTACGCTACGTGTATTCAATAATAGTATGGGTATTAGCATGAGTATACACTAACTGTGTCCGTCCAACCTTGCTGTCAACTCTAATGTGGTCTCAATTGTGATGAGAAAATATCCAATGTTAAGGGTCTTAGTTTTCTAAGACATAAATTTCATATTACATTGAGATTATATATTTTATTTTACTATTATTTCCTAATGAGTATTATTGATTTTATTATAGTACAATTTTTATCATATATATATTATTCATATAATAATTATATATTGATTATTATTAAATAAATAATTATACTTACTATAACCCATTGACTAACAATATCCTTAATTATGGAAAGGAATAATTATACACTCACCTACCATTATCCTTTTACCAAATTTACCTTAACAATAATACTAATCGCACATATTTAAATAGTAATTATCTGAAAGAAAAATAATATATTTTCTTATTAAATTCTCATACGCATTAAGTAAAACTATAGCCACAACCTCAAAGTTGTACAATTATAATCACACATTATTTACATGCGGCTAAGGTTGTAATTTGACAGAATACATATAAGGTTTGACTCATTAACCTTAACTAGTCAATAGTGATTGATTTGTCATATATTAATAATCATTGTTCTAATGATGTTATATATTATAGGGTGTAGTTTGAACATATCATTGTTCTTCTAAGGGTGATGGCAGTGGTAGAGGGTAAAAATGGGGTGAATTTCAAAACAAAGAGAGGGTTTTCAAAAAAACTGAAATCTGGGTTGAAAGAAACTCTATTCCCTGATGATCCATTCAGGCAATTCATGAATGAGGAAAAAACATCACGCAGGTTCATCAAAGGGTTACAATATTTCATTCCTATATTTCAATGGATCCCTACATATACTTGGAGACTCTTAATTTCTGACTTCATTGCTGGCCTCACTATTACAAGTCTTGCAATTCCTCAAGGCATTAGTTATGCCAAACTTGCCAACCTTCCTCCTCTTGTTGGTCTTTGTAAGATTAACTTTTCATTTCAATTTTTACCAAATTCATGTATCAGGTATATATATATATATATATATACATTTTGTAGAAATATTATGTGCAAATTAACATCTTCTTCTTCTTCTTCTTTTTATTTCTTCATCTCTTTATTAGTGGTTTTGAATTGGATTGTGGAGTATTGGGAATTAGTTAGGCTTCTCTCTATTAATGAAGATGCAAATGACTTTTTTACGTGTATTTAAGGGTAAAAATGTAATTTTATTTTAAACAAAATGAATATAAATGTTAATGCATAATGTCTTTTTTTTGTTTTTTCACATTACTTGTCTCTCCATTAATGGAGATGAGTCTCATTATGTGAGGTAGAAACTGCTAAAAACCATAATTTAATGGTCTCAATTGCAGTTGTCCAACCAAATTGAAAGTTTTAGTCTTTTTAATACACGTGGCTTTTGTAAGAACTTTACATTTTGATTATGTGTAATATCTAACATATATTTATTTATGAGAAATGTATTAGGTGTGAGAAATAATTTAAAGAAGTGTCGGCTACTATTCCTATTGGATTATTGCATTTTTAGCCAATTGTTTTTTAGAATAAATTTTAACATGGTATCATGGTCAAAGCCCAAATTATTTTTCGTTATCTTTGACGGAAAAAAATATTATTTAATTATGGGTCAAATGTTTCTTATTGGATTATTTTTCTCATTCTCAATTGATTTTGAGATATAACATTGTAATATGTTTGCATTATGTATACATTTTTATTTTTTTCTCTTTCATTATTTAGGAAATTGGTTACGGTGTTAAATTATACTAATTATATTATTGCATTTATTTCTGACAAATGCTTCAAATTGTGGTTCATTCTGTCCGTGATGTGATTGCAGAAATTCAAAACCCCATAATATTTCCACAGTTTTCACACTATCTCGATGCACCATTTTCTCTGCATAGAGATTGGTTCTGCATGTGATTTATTCACACCTGCATGTGGCGCCTGCAGTGACTGAATTGATGTAAATCTTAAAAAAAAAGAAAATATTTGGAACTATATCAATAATTTACAAGACTCCATTCAATATGATATTATTATAATAATATATCTATGTATATATAGTATATACTTAATTTATTAAACAGTGATATTTTTCAGATTCCAGTTTTGTCCCACCTTTGGTGTATGCTGTTTTTGGGAGTTCTAGGCACATGGCAGTGGGTACTATAGCAGCAGCATCATTGCTTATAGCCCAAACTATTTCAACCGTGGCTGACCCAGTTCAAAACCCTACCTTGTATCTTCACTTGATTTTTACAACTACCTTTGTCACTGGTATCTTCCAAGCTGCTTTAGGTATTTTCAGGTAAGGAAAATACAGAAATAATAATTAACAACTCATTTTCCTTGAACCAATCTTACATTAGGTGTTGAATTCTCGATTTTTCTTGAACGATTCTTAGAAATAATGTTTTAAATTATGGTTGTGGTTTTTAGAATTTCTCAAAACTTTAACGTTTTGAATAAATGTAATTACAACTGTTATTGCTTTACCATTTAGATGATATTAAAAAACTTTAACATATTTGTATATGTAACAATTTTGGAATATGAATTTAAATATTGATGAAAACAAGAGGAAAAGGTAGTTGGCTAGTATTCAATTGTTTTCTTCCTACTTTTATGCAGTAAATGCTTATATAATGAGAAAATAAATTTACACACTAGCTAGCTACAAAATAATTGGCCAGTGAAAATGTTATTTGTTTTCATTGCCTTTTTATTATTTTTGATAATTACATAAATACAACTTTGCTTTTAATCTATTCCAAGATTTAAAAAAATATGCTTTCACTGTTTTCTATTTAAATCTAAAAAAATTAAAATCTGGATCAAAATAAGATGACATTTTTCTACTTGTTTTCCTTAAACCACTCTAATTTCATGTATTGAAGTGATTAAGTTTAGATTTGTTTTACTACAAGAAAGTGAGGTAGGTAACTAATAAAAGAAAAGTATCTAGCTAATGCAACTTAATTATTTTCAATATTTTGTGTAGTGAGTGCTGAAAATGAAAATAAAACAACTTTGCAGGTTGGGAATATTGGTGGATTTCTTTTCCCATTCTACCATAACTGGATTCATGGGAGGGACTGCAATAATTCTCATCCTCCAACAACTAAAGGGCATTTTTGGAATGCAACATTTTTCAACCCAAACCGACATAGTGCATGTTATAAAGGGCATTATTGCTTATAAACATGAGGTTAGTGTGGTTTAAAATCAGTGCCTTTACATTCATTTTTAATGTTTAATTATATTTTCATATAATGATGTAAAAATGTACAATTGTTACTATATACTAGCAGTTAGAATCATAATCATTATTGGGGAAAAATAAGATTAACATCTATTAATGAATATAGGGAGAAAATTCACTTACTTCAATAGTACTTCATATCTTAGCCATCAAAATTTTAGGGAAATCTAATGGTTTGAATTAGTGATTAGAAGTAAACCACTAGATTTCCCGAGAATTAATTGCTAACAATTACTTTTGGAGTAAATGAATCTATGTTCGTGAATATACATGTGATAATTGTTGAAGTTAAGATAAAAGGATCTTTATTTGATCATGATATATTTCTTCTCCTACAAAAAAGTGCA
The DNA here is from genome assembly GCA_009771035.1 of Lupinus albus. Lineage (NCBI taxonomy): Eukaryota > Viridiplantae > Streptophyta > Magnoliopsida > Fabales > Fabaceae > Lupinus > Lupinus albus. The sequence continues at coordinate 3,018,455 of CM020022.1, read as the reverse complement.
TAAGTCTACAACATTTGATTATTTTTATTACTTGTAAAACATTTGATTATTTTTATTACTTGTAAAACATTTGATTTGATATGAATTGGTCATTTTCTGCTATTTTTTATTCAGTTTTTTCAGTTTTTTCTTTACTAGAATAAGATCTTATAATTTAACGTGGGTTTGTGTTTCTTTTTAATTTGTTTAACAGATAAGGTGGGAAACCACGGTTCTTGGTGTGATCTTCATTCTTTTCCTGCAAGTTACTGTATATGTGGTGAGTAGTTATTCTCAACTTTCATTTTCCACTTAAATGTAAAAATTAGTTGACTTTTAATTTTCACAATGGTTAATGGTATAAATGTCTGAAATTACAATAACCATGGGAAAAAAATAACATCAATATTAAAGTGCTATGAGAAGACTTTAATGTGCCACGTAAAGTTGTGGACCTCTATAGGATTTCCAAGTCCACAATCTATGACAATTAAGGCCAAAATACTAATATAAAATACACGTTTTAAAGAAGAAGAAGAAAAAAAAGATGCAACATCGCCTATCATTGTTTCGCGAATGGTTTAAATACATATTGGCTAATTCTGTTATGGACATGATATCAGAACCATAACTCAATTTTTTTCTGTTTATCATGGGCCAAAAGATGTCATTTAATTATGGGTCAAAGATAAACATTCGTCTAGTCCGGCAGACTTATATGGAGAGACATGTTGAAAATTAAATTTCACATCGTCCACCTCATTGTCTCGGGAATGATTAACTACCTTAACAACTCTTGTTCATTCTTGTAATTTGTATATATCTTCAGTAATATTTTTTTTTGCTGATAAAAAAATTCATATCTAATCAGTTTTTTTCTCATTATAATCTTTCAGAGGAATAAAAGGCCAAAGCTGTTTTGGGTATCAGCTATAGCACCAATGTGTACTGTAGTAATTACTGCCATTTTTGTGTACCTAATTAAGGGCCAGAATCATGGAATTCAAACAGTGAGTGATAACTAGTATTATTTCTTTTCTTCTTTTTATATATTAAATAATAAGTATTTTTCAGTTACCAATAAGTTCTTGCTTTGTGTCACAATTTAGTTTTGTTCTTATAAGTGAAGTTTGATATATAATATAGGTTGGCCATTTAGGTAAAGGATTGAATCCTTTGTCCATCAAGGATTTGAACTTTGACCCTAAATACTTATCACCAGTGCTGCAAACTGGCATTATCACAGGCATTTTGTCATTGGCTGTAAGAAATTACAATCTCTATAAATCTATTTATTGGATTCTAATATTCTCTTCTTTTTTTTCTTTCTTGTTTTTTTTGTGTATACTATATGATGACAACTTATTAAAAAAATATTAGAGCAAACATACTTTTTTTACATCTTAAAAAATTATCATTGGTTGGGTTTATGTGAAACTCACTATACAAGTAATGGATCCATATGATTTAGTAGCTCCATAATAAAATTTATTCAATTTTAAAGAGTGTGTTTAAAAGATCATTAAAATTAGTACTTTGCTAATTGTTCTAAAATGTATTATCCACCAAAAGTTTGTTTGTCGAGTTGAGTTTTAGAGGAAATGAAATAAAAATGAAAAGTTTATTTCGAGTTTAGTTGAGTACTCTGAAGCATTCCATTTTCATTCATTTCTCTCCATAATTCAACTAACAAGCGGACCCTCACAAAAAAGTTAGGTACTTGGAAATCCAACTTCTAGTTATTCAATCAAAAAGACAAAATTAGAAAGGGCCAAAAAGAATTTCTATTTCATTTCTATTTCTGTTTTTTGTCATCATGATCAATATTTTATCAATTAATTTTAATTTTTTTTGCATGTAGGAAGGAATAGCAATTGGAAGAAGCTTTGCTGTAGCTGAAAATACACCCCATGATGGAAACAAAGAGATGTTAGCTTTTGGTCTTATGAACATAGTTGGTTCTTTCACTTCATGTTACCTCACTAGTGGTAAATTTTCATTTACCCTTACACATACAGAAACTTATAAACTACTATATACTAAAACAAAAATTGATGAATATAATTGGTCTCTGAACCCATTTTGTAGGGCCATTTTCGAAAACTGCTGTGAATTACAATGCAGGGTGTAAGACACCTATGGCAAACATAGTACAAGCAATTTTGATGGCACTGACATTACTGTTTTTGGCACCACTATTTGGTCACACCCCTCTTGTTGCTCTTTCATCTATTATCATATCAGCCATGTTGGGTCTTATTAAATATGAAGAAGCTATTCATCTCTTCAAAGTTGACAAATTTGATTTTGTTATTTGCATGGCTGCTTTCTTTGGAGTTCCCTTCCTAAGCATGGATTATGGCCTCATGATATCTGTGAGTACAAGTTTTTTTCTGTTTTCTTAGTTCAATCAATCAATAACTATCTTCTCTATTAATGGAGAGACAAATAATAAAAAAACAAAGGAAACAATAACATGGTAAGACATTTTTATCCTTTTATATAATAAAATAACACTTTTGTCATTAAAAACACAAGTAAAATCAAGTACTTGCATCTTCATTAATTGAAAGAATTCTTGTTCTCAATAGTATTTCTATGATGAATATAGTTTTGATACAATGGTACATAATAATTTGTCACCATATCATTTAGTGAATCAAATTAATATAAATACACATTCATTAAAATTATGTGATAACAATAGTGAATCAAAATTAGGGTTTTTTCTGATTATTCTATCTCCAATATAGGTTGGACTTGGTATACTTAGAGGACTCTTATATGTGGCTAGACCTGCAGCATGCAAGCTTGGAAAGATACCTGACTTAGGGTTATATAGAGATGTTGAACAATATAGTGCTACAACAATTCCAGGAGTACTAATTATACAACTTGGTTCTCCAATTTACTTTGCAAATGCTATATATGTAAAAGAAAGGTAAGCTTTGGACTCACTTAAAATATACCCATAGCCAATTTTTATACAAGATAATATTCAGTTACAATACTCATAGTTTTCTATCTGTGTTAACTCTTCATGTCACTCTATGATTGAGTAAGACAATAAAAGTTACAATTATTTGACTGAAAAACCATTTTGACACTGGGACTTCATACATCACATAAGTTAATGATTTAAATTTTAAAATATGTACTTAGGATTACGAGGTATATTCAAGATGAGGAAGACAACGGTGGAGATACTGTTGAGAACATCATACTCGATTTGTCAGGTAAAAGATCAAAAAATACTTTTTACACATTAAGAATTAATTCTCTTTTCAACTTTAGATGAATAAAATAAATATAGTTATTATTATTAGTACATATGATATTAATATAATGTTTTCCTTGATTTGATATGCTTATATATACAGGAGTGACATCAATTGACATTACTGCTATTGGAGGATTATTGGAGACAAATAAAACATTGGAAAAGAATGGAGTTAAGGTATAATTATGAATTATTTCAAATATTATTGGAGTACTAATACTACTAGTTGAGTTATGTAAATAAATTCAATATATAACTGAGAGGTTGAAGTGATTTATGGCTTTTATTCATATATATATATATATATATATATAGATTTGCTTTGTAAACCCAAGGCTTGAGGTTATGGAGAAGCTGATAGCATCAAAGTTTGTTGACAAAATTGGAAAGGAGTTATTCTTTCTGTCATTGGAAGATGCAGTGTCAGCAATACAATATGCACTTAGTTCAGTGAAGAGAAATAGATCTGAAGAGATTTTTTGAAGAAGCTTGTGGTTATGCTTAGTATGCAGAAAACAAAACCAGGAATTGCAAACGATGCTGATTAGCTACCTTGTTAAAAGCCAAATCAAAGTTGTATTATTATTCTGTATCAGGAATTCAATAATAACATAAATAAAAGACGATCAGGAGAATAAGTGATACTCATGTCTACAAAGATAGTTAAACAATACAATCAAGAAGACAGCTAGAAGGGTGCAAAACTCATTCAACAAAAAAGAAACTAATTATAAAACCAGGGAAACAAGCACTGAGAACCTTTCCATAGAGATTAAATTCATTACCACATTTAGATGAAAGCTAGAGTTCTAAAAAATAACTTTTTTCCTCAACAAACATAAAGACCAAGTAATAACGAACCAAAGGGTCATCCACTATTGTTTAAGCTTTTTCTCCATCCAAAGCATACTCATGTGTGAAATAAAATTGCTTTTAAGATCATTAGCTATAATACCCATTAATTCAACACTCTGTTGGTATAGTTTCATGGTTTAAGTAAGATATTGATTTTTCTTGTTTATTGTATATAAAACTCTTCACTTGCACTATAAAGTTTCCTATATTTACTTCTTTTTTTTATCAGAAAATGTTAATTGTTAGTATGTTAGTATTTGTTGTAGATGAGATTCGAACTTTCAATCTCCTTCACTTCATCTCTTCTCTTTAATCATCAAACCACCTTATAACTCATTTTGTTTTTTATTTTAAATTTCTATGGGTGAGACTCAAGGTGGAAACATACAATGGATCATTCTTTCTTTTGTGAAGATAACATCATCATATCATTAATCTAAACTCCCTACCCCTGAAGTCCTGATACATATATTTATTCTTCTGATCAACTTCGGCTTATACAGACCAAAAGGGGCACATAAATGAAGAAAGAAAAAATAAGACAAATGAGTATGAATATCTATGGCCATTTATTGTACAAACTAATCATATTATTTGCCAATGGGCCATAAGCAAGTAATCACAGGGCCCAGTTTTTTTTTTATATAATTGATTTTCTTGTACAACTAAGAGTATCCTCTTACGATGTGGGTAATGAATTATTCTATTTCGGTATATATATGATTATCTCTCACAAAAATATCACTCTTAAGAATCAAATCTTTAACTTTTTGATCTATTTAAGATCCAATGAAACTTTACACCATTAAATTAACGTCTTATTGGTTTTTTTAATAATATGAATGAACCTATATAATATGTTGTGTAGAATATTTGTTACATAGTAGAAGTATTAGTTTTTCCTTATTTATTTATAATATTTATTATATTTTTTGCTTTTTTGTTAGCTAAATTGTCTTTTTTCATTCTTAATCCAATCCGAATTCACTAGTTACCGGATTTTCCTAGTCTTATAACTTATAAACAATCATAAGAACTAAGAAGTGGTGAATGCCCAACAAATAAACATTTTTCTACAAGGTGTGAAAACAAATAGATAGATCAAATAATATCATAATCTTCGATTTTAAATATGTTTACCCGAGAGAGACATCTAAATCTTTTTTAATAGTTTCCAATAATTTTATGAATTTTGTAACTATGCCCCCATACTCTTATAAAAGAATGTCCCAACTCCCATTCATGGCTAATCATTTGGTTAACTCTTGATAATAAAAAATATCTAAAATTATGCTTTTCTGAACACATTAGTTATTAGAATTATATGCATATTTTATACTCTATAGTTTATATACTTGTATTTAGCTGACCATTTCTATCAGGCATGCCGACTGAACTGGCATATGAAAAGGTTGTTTATTCAATTCTCTGGGTGTTGTAGGGTTACCCTAAATACGCGTTTATAAGAATCTAATTTGTCATGGTTTGTTTTAGTCATGACGTGACGACATGTTCATAGCTTAAAACAATAAACAATTCTATCCCATTCCATATATTTGCCACTAGTATTTAATTTTAGATGAGATATAAGAAGGGATCATTATAAATGTGGGGAAATAAGTTGGAGTAGGTGTGGTTCTCATGTTCTACTTAATAAGTATTTAATTTGTAGGGTTTAAGTTTAAGGCTTTAAGCTTCCTTGCCTAACTTTCTGATACAAGTTTGCATTAACTTATAAGTGATATGATTAATTCCGAAAATATTATATGAGTAAGTTTAATTAACATGTTTGGTTGATAAGATATTTTTATGATATATAATTGTTCTTTCAAAATTATTCTTGCCAGGTAATGAAAATATGATCATTTTCTCACTTAGTTGCATTTTCATATTTTGCAATGCCATTGGTTTGTCATTTTTTTAATAATGTTCTAGCATGTCATATTTTTAAGTAAGATGCCAAAAATGCAGAAAATCCATTATATACCAAACACTAGCCAAGGTTTATAATCCTCAAATTTTTGTTTGGGTGTGGATAATATTACAATACTAGTGTTACTCCTGGCTTATTTTTAGTTGTTTTTTAAGGTTTTGCCACATAAATTAAGAATTAGAATTAACATCTTTATTTGTATTAAATTTATATTTTATTTTTTAATTTATCCTTTATATTTATATAATAATTATAATTACTATACCACTCATTATCTCGTATTAACTATCAACTATCAAGGGATATAATTATAAATATTGTATTAATGTTTGTCTTGATTTTGTAGTAAGAAAAATAAAAAAAGAATAATTTTCTAAAAGGGGATAGGAATTGAGGGATTATGATTTTTTGAATGTGGTCCAAATTAATTTATGTGCATGATACAATGCATATTAAGCAACTCCAACTTTCCAATATGCCTATGAAGAAATTAAACAAAAAAAATCATCTTTAATTCTCTTTTAGTTTATAAAGGAAGTGGTACAAATAGTTTTTGTTGTGTACCAATGGTAAACGGTAGAGTAAATATCAATATTTAATATGGGGAGAGATTCACTTAATTCAAGAGTAGGTGAAAAAATTATACTCTACATCTTAGTCATTTAATCTTGAAAAATTCAATGGTTTATATATATTCACCAATTCAAATAATTGGATTTCCCAAGAATAAATGATCATAGTATGAAGTAGATTTTTTTCCACTTACTCTTAGAGTTACTATTATAAAATTGGGAGACAAGAAGATATAGTAAATGCTTGTGTTAAAGCTTATAAAATAGGGAGACCATTGCCACAAAACATTGGTTAGGTGAGACTTTTAGACTCTACCATTATGTTTATGGGCTGGGATCCTCTCCAGGTCCAGTACTGGAATATGAGGTTCAGATTGTTTTAAAGATTAAAACTTATTTTTTAATTAAAAATAACTTTAAATTTATACTATTAAAAAATGTGAAAGACCAAATGTCATAATCCCAACCTGTACTGGAGGGTCCAGTACAGGAGAAGATATATTTTCTATCTTTACAGGGTACCATACCATGTTGTTCATAAGATGAGGGAGTCAAGCACATGTCACCCACCAATCAGAATCCTCTCTGTATTTGAGTCCACTCCCATCTCATCCCAACTTTCATGTTAACAAGGTGGGTCCCTTAATATGTATGATGACTATATTAATGTGACACGTGTTTAACTATTAATCAGCGCCAGCTGGCAAGTGCTGCCACCTAAGATTCTCTCAACTCCATAACCTTTTTTAGTTTGTGTTCATCTTCATTGAAAGGAGGAATAATGTATTCTAGTCCTCCCACTCCAATTATGTCTTCAAATTAACATAATAATTAATATAAAATAATATATTTTGATCAAAATATTCTTAATAATTTATGTGTATCATTATCACACTTATTTAACACAATAAAGGTAAACGACAAAATAAGCTAATCCTTATTAATTTCCTATAGTAATGGGTAATATGAAGAAAAAAAAGTAAAAATGTTAAAATGAAAGTATGACATGAGGAATTTATACATCTAGAATTTATTAATGGCAAAGGAGTTGTAGCTTATTGGTTGGGACAATTGGCTCGTAGAGTGTTTGAAAAATTAAAAATAAAAGCAGCTTGTAAATTTTGAAAATAAATCTGGTAGTTTTGAAAGGTAATTGTTTTAAAGCTTGTAGTAAAATTTTGAATACAATAAAAATGATCAATAAATCATTTCTCAGTTTTACCTTTTCATAAATTACAATAGCGGCCCCTTCTCATAATCATATTTTATTGAGCTATTTAAGTAGCTCCTATTTAATCATCTAATAACCTATTTAATTAGCTAATTAAATATTTAATTAATCAATTGGTTAATAAATACTTAAGTAGGTGATTTTTAATCTTTATATTACACTAATAAAATATCATTTAGTCATTTAACAAATTTCATATAGTTTTATTATACATTGAAAAATAAACAAAATAAGAATACTACAAAAGGGTTGAAAGATCAATTTGCAAGATTTGGATAGCTCCAGTTGGAACTTTATTCTAGATCTTCAAGTTAGAATCTAACTTAAATTTAGACATATAATGTTTCAACATATTTTCTTCTTTGTACCCCAAAAAATGTTGTACCAAAAAAACCTAGGAGGTCAACAATAAAAGCTAACTAGAAGAATTGTCAAGGTATAAATAAATTTTTTATACACTAAACTACTATGAAATATAAAATTAAATACCTCTCATTGATAATTTATCAGTATATTACAATTTTAAATTGTATTGTACATTTTTTTAACGAAAGAGGATGGAGAACGTTGACATGACTGAACGCGGTTAAGTTTATTTAGAGAGGAGAATTAAATATTTTAAATGTATGCAGGAGTATTATCTATGATTACATATGATATTATAGATTTGATTTTGAGACACCCCCTTGTAGAAGAAATCATAATTAGAATTTTCCCATTATGCATCATTGCTTGGTGCTTGATAAATAATGGAAGTTAGTGGATTAAATGATTGTGATATTTATATATTGTCAGTGTAAAAATTTATACATAATTATTATATTATTCATCATTCATATGAATTATTTTTTGAAAAATCAATGATGATTAAATATAAATTATAGATGATACAATAACATTATATAAAACTCATATACTAAATTCACTTTTCTCATTAATTATTACAAGTGCAACCAAGTATGTGCATCGTAATCTAGAAGCTTCATTTTTTTCATTTATATTCTTAAGCTTGTCGAGTATTGTAGGTTTTTGTTGATAGTTCGAATTTGCAATGATGTTTCTGGCTGTTGGGTTAGAAACTAAACAACTATATCAATGAACTTGCAACAATCATAGCTTAAAAAAATAAGTCTTGGTTAGAACTAGGGTTGAGAAGAGAGTAGCTTAGCTCTATTAAGATTCAAAAGTTTGATAGGATTATTTGCTTGGATCTAATTAATTTTGACTTTAATATAATAGGATTATACTAGGCACATAATAGGATCTACCTTGTACGTATAGCTAAATCATATAATAAAAGAATATGATTGACAATGATTTGAAGTAATCCAACATAAATTTGACTTCCTTAATTAGGAAGGTTCATTAACTTTAATTGAGTAAAACTTATAGTATAATATATTTATATTAATAGTGTAAAAATTTATATACAATCAATACATCATTTATTTGAATTATTTTTTTAAAGAATTAACAATGATCGAAGATGAATGAATGTGTATAAAATTCATATGTTGTCAATGTGTCAATCTTTTTCTCTACTTTTAATATATTATCTATCATTTACATATATTATTTTTATTCAAGACAAAATAATAATTAATATATGATGATAAATATTAAATAAGATTACATTATTATTTATCTTATTAGTTGATACATTATTTTCTATATATATCTATATATATATATATATATATATTATGATGATTAATTAATATATGATGATAAATATTAAATAAGATTACATTATTATTTATCTTATTAGTTGATACATTATTTTCTATATATATATATATATATATATATATATATATATATATATATATATATTATAAGAGTAAATAAGTGGTGTAGATAGGAATAGTTAAAATTTCAGGCCATCCTTTTAAACATATCAGGTCAATTTAATTATTTAAGTAAATATAAGTATTATTATTATTATTGTCATTACCCCAATACAATGTTCTTTTATTATAAATAAAAAAGTTTTTTACATAAACTTTTAAATCATACCAGACCATTACAATGACCAACTCAAAATATTATCTATCAAGTAAATAATCTTTAGTGTTGCATAAACATAGTGACATGTATCCCTAAAAAATATATAATGGTTAACATTTTAAATAATTTTTTTTAAAGTATTAAACTTATTCTTAATCATATTACAGTATTTGACTCTCTAGTACATCATCAAATTAGATCTAGTCAAATACACACCTAGCCTATTTGGCGAGCCAAACATGAAAGAGAACTTGCTATGTTAATTTAGCTTATCCCTTATCGGCTCGAGTTATTCATTTACCACGATATAACCACTTACTTTCCTTAAGCGGACAAATAGTTCAATATATCGCGAGATGAACGACCCCATTAAATTCCATAATTTAATTTAATTAGTTAATTACACTGACACCCATGAATTTTAGTAAAATTATACAAACTATCACTTCATTTTTTGTCCTTATACGAACCACCACTCTCTCTTACACAAATTACACTTAATTATATATATATATTATACTGATCACCCTTGATGAGATATAAGTGTAATATTTTAAATAAAAAACATGTGGTGAGTATAATTAAGTTAAATAAAATATTATATATTGGGTAGAGAATTCTAAATAGTACAAAACTGAGTGTATTTTTATTATTTATGTTTCATTACACAATATATTAACAATTATAATGAGATATTTATACTATATTTTAATGAACCAAATAACGAAAATGCATCGACTATTATATTATTTGGATTTGTGTACCCAATATACAATATTTTGTTTAACTTAATTACATATTTCACATGATTTTTGTTTAAAATATTACACTTATATCTCATCAGGGGTAGTCAGTGTAATATGTGTACAAAATTAGGGGTGGTTCGTGTAAGGACAAAAAAAAAGGATAATTTATATAATTTCACTAAAACTCAGGAATATTAGTGTAATTAACTCTAATTTAACTAATTAATTTGGTCTACGCGCCGAAGTGATATCGCCGGTCAACTCTCCGGAATTTGGTACCACCGAGTGCCACCATCAAATTCCACAATCATGCTAACCGCTTTCATTTTTTCAATCACTTTTATATATCACCCACAAAGTCACAATTTTTTATTAAAAACTAAATTCTCATATTAATCATTCTAATTCTCATACCAATAAGAAAATGATACGAGTCATTTATAAATCAATTACAAATTAATAAATTGATACATGTTACTTTTTTGTATGTATGAGAATTAGTAAGAAAATATAACATTACTCTAATACTTATTATTTTTCTCTTGTACCTTCATTACCAAAATAAAAAAATACTCCTTATTATATTAATGATTAAATGTTGGTAGTTGTGTAATATGTCACAATCTTTGTTATCTTATTATATTAATGATCAAATATTTGATTTTTAGTAATGACATACGTTGGAGAAACAACTAAACAATCAATAGAATTAATTCATTACCCATAGGGATACATTTAATTATTAAAAAACATTGTTTTCACATATTTTTCCTATTTTCTTATTAACCAACTAAATAAGTATATTTTAATAAAAATATATTAAATTAATTATATCATTTAATTAATTTGTAATATACGCTTACATAACCTTATCCATCAAGATTTAATCAACTAAAAGAGTTGTGCGTCAAAGACTCCATAATAAGAAGCTATTAACTAATTAGTTTGTGAGTTAAAACAATTGCAAATGTACGTTTTTTTAAACCAGAATAATAATGAAAACAAATAATGATTAGTTAAAACATTAATGCAATATCATTCTTGTCACTAACTTTTTTATCTTTCTCCGTTCACATCTGCCATTTTATTCAAAGACTTTACAACTAAGTTTAAATGGTGTTTGGTAAGGTAGAATTTGTTTAACAATAAATACATGATTTAATAGCTTCCTAATTGGAATATCATGTTGAATATAAACTATACAGAATTTAATCAGCAATCAATATAGTAGAAAAGAAAGTTAAGGCCGTATTTTTTATGAAGAAAACGTTTTTATTGGTTTGTCTCCATCCCATACATGGATGACAATGAAAACCGAACTCGTGGGTACATGCCCGAACTCAACCTGAATTTAACGGGGAAAATCTGATGTGATTGAGTTTGGGTTCAGGTTTTACCCGGGTTCAGATTTCGGGTTCGGGTATGATATTGTTAATACCCTACCCCAAACCCGCCCCAAACCCGATTAATATATATAAAATTATAAAATTATACATAAATACATATATAAAAGCTATATATATAAATTTCACACACATATATATATATATATATATATATATATAAATATATGTTTTGGTTCGGTTTTTTTCGGGTTCGGGTTACCCGAAATCTGACGGGTTTGGGGATGATATAGTTATTTCCAACCCTACTTAATTCGGGTTCGGGGTTGGATAAGCACAAACCCGACCCCAACCCGCCCCGTTGCCATTCCTAATTCCATATGTTTAGAGGTTAAAAAATAACACTTCCTTTCCTTAGTCTAGTCTTATAAGACTTTATTATATTTTGAATGAAAAATGATATATCATTATATTAATTCTCATACTCATGAAAAAGTGACATATGTGATATTTTATTTATTAGTGATTGATTTACAAGTGATATATGTCACTTTTTTATAGCATGAATACTTAGGATGATATATCACTACTTATTTCTAATAGACTAAAAGGTGAATGTTTGATTATTGAAAAATGAAATTTGTTTGGAGGGAGAATGGGTGTCCTTAAAATTAATTTTTTGTAAGAAGTGAAAGAGAAAGAAAAAATGATATACTTTGAGCTGTGACATAGCTGTCCTTTGATACATTGTTTCACTTTCTCTTTCTCATATACACTCTTCACACAGTTCTATAATCCCTTTAAAAAAAACCCTCTCTTTCTCTCTCCCTCTCCCTCAATTCACAACAAAACCAAACCAGAAATATTCAGTTTTATAATAGTACACTTTATATACAATCATACATGTCTAATGTGATATGAGTAACAGAGATGAAGAAAATAACATTTTCATCTATTCTCTTACTCTTCCTTATTCCCTTATTGTTTCTAACCACATTCTCATTCTCATTCTCACACTCTCAATCTTTCATAAACCATGCTTCTCTCACTCATTCACAACTCGCTGACTCAGAACTCACTTTCAAACACGAGTTCGGAGATAGAGGAGAGAATATTACAATAGACTCAACCCTAGTTTTTGAAAACAACCGCATCAGGAATGCTTACGTGGCACTCCAAGCGTGGAAGCAAGCTATTTTCTCTGATCCTAATAATATAACGCTAGATTGGGTGGGATCTGATGTGTGCAACTATACCGGAGTGTTCTGTGCAACCGCACTTGATAACCGTAAGATTAGGACTGTTGCCGGCATTGACCTCAACCACGGTGATATTGCCGGTTATTTACCGGAGGAGCTAGGGCTTCTCTCCGATCTTGCGCTTTTTCATATCAATAGTAACCGTTTCTGTGGTACGGTTCCGAGAAAGTTCGAGAAGCTGAAGATTCTGTTTGAGTTGGATCTGAGTAATAATCGATTTGCGGGGAAGTTCCCGGTGGTGGTTTTAGGGTTACCGAAGCTGAAGTTTCTAGATCTGAGGTTTAATGAATTTGAAGGAACGGTGCCGAAGGAGTTGTTTGATAAGGATCTGGACGCCATTTTTGTTAATGATAATCGATTTGTGTTCGATATTCCTGAGAATTTTGGGAATTCGCCGGTGTCGGTGATTGTTCTGGCAAATAACCGTTTTCATGGTTGTGTTCCGGCGAGTCTTGGTAACATGTCGAATCTGAATGAGATTCTTTTGTTGAACAATGCGCTACGTTCGTGTTTTCCTCCGGAGGTTGGGCTTTTGAAGAATCTTACGGTCTTCGATGTTAGCTTCAACCAGCTTTTGGGACCGTTGCCAGAGGCTGTCGGAGGAGCGGTGAGTTTGGAGCAGCTTAATGTGGCGCATAATTTGCTGTCTGGAAAGATTCCGGCGAGTATTTGTAATCTTCCGAATCTGCAGAATTTTACTTATTCTTATAACTTCTTCTATGGAGAGCCACCAAAGTGTTTGGCGTTGCCGGCGGTTGATGATCGGAAGAATTGTATTCCGGCTAGACCGGCGCAACGGACTGAGAAGCAATGTAAGTTGTTTTTGTCAAAACCTGTGGATTGTAACTCTTTTAGGTGTAAGCCTTTTGTTCCTTCCTTGTCCCCACCACCGGTTGCGCTTCCTCCACCAGTGTATTCACCACCACCAGTCTATTCGCCGCCACCTCCGTCGCCACCCCCACCAGTCTATCCCCCGCCACCTCCTCCACCGCAGTATTCGCCGCCGCCGCCACCTCCACCTCCACACGTATATTCACCTCCACCACCTTCACCATCACCTCCACCACCTTCGCCGCCACCACCATCACCCCCACCACCTTCGCCTCCGCCTCCATCACCCCCGCCACCCTCACCCCCGCCCCCATCACCCCCACCACCCTCACCCCCGCCACCTCCGCCTCCATTGAGTTCACCACCTCCACCTTCACCATCGCCGCCTCCACCCTCTCCCCCACCACCTTCACCGCCACCACCATCGCCAGTATATTGTGTCCGTCCACCACCACCGCCAACACCATCAAATTCACCACCACCACCTGCTCCTGTATTCTCCCCACCACCACCTGTACCTTACCCCTATTACTCACCACCTCCATCACCATCACCTCCACCGCCATCGCACTCACCTCCTCCACCACCATTTCACTCGCCTCCACCACCACCTCACTCGCCTCCACCACCACCACCACCCCACTCACCTCCACCACCAGTTTACCCCTATTTGTCTCCACCACCACCACTCCACTCCCCTCCACCACCACCACCCCACTCACCTCCACCACCAGTTTACCCCTATTTGTCTCCACCACCTCCACCCCCAGTTCATTCTCCCCCACCACCACCTTGTATAGAACCACCTCCACCTCCACCTCCAACATCTTGTGAAGAGAATCCACCACCACCAGTCTATTATAGCTACCCATCACCACCACCAGTTCACTACAGTTGGCCGCCTCCACCACCACCACAATCTCCACCACCCGCCCCAGTATATGAAGGGCCATTACCACCTGTTATTGGAGTGTCATATGCATCACCTCCTCCACCACCCTTTTATTGATTCTTTTGAAAACTTCTCTCGTCTAACCCTTTTCCCTCTATCAACAACAAATTAAAGTTCACATTTTTATCATTTTGGTGGCCATTTCTTATGTACTCTCTTCCTCAATTGTGCGATTCTCATCGCTTATGGGGAAAAATAATGTATAAACATCAAAGAGAAGGAGAAGGGTTTGTTCTTATGTATAATTATGATCATTTGTGGGTTAATGGAAAAGCAGAGAAGAGGTTACAACCGATTGAGGTAACAGAAGAAAGTCTCTCCCATATTGATTTCAATTGTTATGATGGATACTCCACTTGTGAAATAAAAATGGCAGAGAAAAAGTAGGTTGCAGAGAGAAAGAAAAATATGTATGTATAGGGATGAATTTGGAGACCATAATTCATGGCTGCAGAGACAGTAGCAATTATCTTCAGCTTCTGCTATTGCTGCATGTTTGTGGGGTTTATTGTTATTGTCTTTCACTATATCACACTTCATTTTATTTTATTTCTAAAATTTTGTTTCTTTTGCTTTGCAATTTATAGTGTAATTTATGAACATTTCACCTGGATTGATCTTCTGAATTGAGCTAATTCCTTTAACTTATGAGTGCCTCAATTCTGATCCTGCTATGAGAATGTTAGTGTTGTTTTTTTTCTTCACATGCCCAATCAACAACCTCCATTAACCATCTGAGTCAATGAAGTGTCGGTAATATGATAATTTTATATTTCTCTCATCATACTATTATTACATGTTTTATCGTTACACCTGTCAGAGGAATTGTCTAATCTGTCTTTTGGACCTAGAAATGCATGTATTATTATCTTTGAATCTCACTTCTAGCACATTTGTGTGAAATATGGTTTTAGCAAAATTATTACATTCCATAAGTAACCGTTATCTTTGCAGAATTTTATGGTCTGATAGTACAATTTTGTATTATTAACCTTTAAATGCAAAGTTTAACCATGTCTGAACATAGAAATCAGTAAGGTGGTTTTGATTTGTTGCTGTTTATTCTAGTTTTTAATGTTTTCTTTTTACAATATGGCTGAGCTAAAGTTAGGCCTGCGATTATGGTGTTATCAAAGTTTATGCTCTGGAGTCCATATTTGATTTCATTATTTAATTTGATGATGCCTTTTTTTATTTGACTAACTAATGTTCCCTTTGAAGATTGCCCTCCATATGCACCCCTTTATTTTTGCCTTTGAGATTTGAATTCAAATATGTTTACTCCATAGTTCATACACACATTTTTGTCCCATTAGAATTGTAAGCATAAATACTATATAGTTGTGAAAAGCTCATTCAGGTAGAACTTAGAACTCTGTCACACCATGCCTCCTTTATTTCACCTTTTTTTACACTTCATATGCATAGGTATTGGCCTATTGGGTTTGATCTTCAATATAATTGACCTAGGTTGGGTAATCCAACTCTTTACTAGTGATGAAAAAAATATACGGACTCGTAGGTACCCATCAAAATATCTGCAATGGGTACCTGCAAAAATAACTTATGGATGAGAATAAATATCATGATACCTACTCTCCGTGTACCCGCAAAAATAACTTATGAGTGAGAATGAATATCATGATACCCATTATGCGGTATTCGCGTATATATTTTAATTAGTTATTATTAATTTAATATTATATTTATTTATTTTATTATTACTTTATAATAAATGTACTGATGAGACTATAATCATAAAATTATAAATGTCATACTATTTAAGTAAAAATTACTTTTATAGATTAATTATTGTAAAATATATAAAAATATAATTAAAATTGGAAATTCGTTGAGTATTCGCCGGTACCCGCTACCCACACGGATACCCGCAAATTGTGGGATATGGGAATGCACTATCCTTTGACATCCCTACTCTTCACCATGTTTGTGTCTTTTCAAACAGCTTTTGCCTTTTTTTTTTCTTTTTTGGTGCTTGTGCCTCTTACAGTGTTACCCCTTTCACCACTTGCTTCCCTCCTCCACGTTTTGATAATTGAAATTAATATCATAAATAAAAGTGAAGTTAAGGCAACAAGAAACTCAATGAATCCAACTAAAATGAAGCTACTAAATTTGAAGTCGATCGTGGTGAATAATTATCACATTGGGAGATTCTCTAGGCTCTAGCCTAAACTAAATTAAGGGTATTATTTCAAAATGGAACGATATTGCTTACGTAAGTGCTTCAAAAACAAAAATAAAAATAAAAAATGAAATTCCTCTGAAATATAATTGACATAATGACTCAAACTTTTCATGTGATCTCATTAGTACCTATGCTATTTTACTTAAGTTTTGTTCATTTTTTGGGACAAAACTTAGGTAAAGTACCATAGGTACTAATGGTACTTGTAACCTATTAGAGGGTGACACGTGAATATTTTTTCTACTTTCAATGAAAGAACATTTATTACATTTACAATCAAGAATTTTTTTACCTTGAAAATAGAAAAAAAAAATGTACACGTGTCACATTCTAATAGGTTACAAGTACCATTAGTACCTATGGTACTTTACCTCAGTTTTGTCCATTTTTTTTTTTGCATATGAAAAATGTACAAACATATATTTTTGCTTTTATCACATAAGAAAAGTGAGTTTTTCAAGTAAGTATACTATATGACAAGAAAATACTTTAGCTAGATTCTTAAATTTATAGATTTTTTTTATACGGCTCAATTTTCTACCCCACTTAATATGCACATAAATAAAAAAGAACTCCCCTCTAGAAAATTTATTGATATAGAAGGTAGTTTTGGATCTTTTGATCACTTTCTCAACAAACAAAACCAACGCAAGTGTTCTGAAACTTCCATATAGTTTGGTGGGTTCAGTTTATTCAATTAATTGGCCATCTTTTATGTTAGAGGAAGGAGAAAAAAGTGGAAAATTAAAAGCACACACCTTCCTCAAATCCATGTTACCCATAAAGGTATAAAATGTACAATATTCACATGCATGTAAAGGCTTTTTTTGCATCCAACATGTAATGATAATATTAATGTTACAACTTGGTTGAGTTGCTCTATTACCTCAACTGGTACATAAACTATCATTTAATTAGGGTTCTATGACAGCCTGTGATTAGGTCAATAATATTTAATGGTAGTTCATGATAAAGTAATATATATCTACCGTAATTGTACAAATTTATATACAGTTGCCATATCATTCACAATTTATTTGATATTTTTTTTGAAAAGTTAATAATAATTAAATATGAATAATAAATGATACAATAATATTGTATAAAATTCATACACTGTCAGTTTATACATTTTTTTTATTTCTCGTTTCATAAAGTAACTCTCATGAGTCATGATATTGAACCCAATGTCACATTAAAAAGAACAGACAAGTCTCTGTTGCAAGCAGGAAAAAAAAAAGGAAATGCTTCTAAAAATTTATCAAAATATGGGAATTTTGTTTTTCAAATTAACTGAGATTTACAACTTATCCCAATATCTTATCATAATCCTAAGATCCAAATTGTTTTGTTATTATTGTCATCTAATTTTTTTTATTCTTACAAGAAATGTGCACTATTTCAAAATTATTTTCTCCAAAATAAAAACAAAATGAATGAAGAGCAAGAATCTCTTATAATCTCCCTTGGCATGTCTAAGTAATTCATTAATTGGTGAGGTGCAAGAAGGTAGATACTCCGGATGGGGATCACCTGTCCTAAAATGATGTGACACAATATTATTAGTTGAGACATGATTGAAGACATCATTTTGGGACAGATGATCCACACTCGGATGCTGCCTAGTAGCCATTATTATTCTTGGGTCCACAAAATTTGAAGGATATGGAGACTAGAGTTCTAAAATGTGTAACACACTCCATATATTTATTCAATTTTGTTGACGAGAAAAAACAAAATTAATATGTATTTAGTTCATGTTTTATTTAATTGACCAATAAAAATTGAATTGAGATAATAGTTTAGGTAAGGAATTTTGGCTTATTTAAACTACCAAATTCCTCACTTTCCATTTTATGCCTAAATTAATAATTGAACGGTTCATACACGTAAATGAAAAATGGAAATGTGGTAGTAAAAGGGGTCGACTAGTACTTGACCCACCTGTATTATAATATAAGGTAAAAAAAAGAATGTGATTTTTTTTAATATTATTTTATTCAAAAATATTTTAATTTTGAATTTTTTTTTCCATACCACATATCAAGATATGCATCCAGTAATAGAATCTCTATCACCGGAGATGATCATACTCCATAAAAGTTGTGATTTTAAATACGAATATTTTTCAACATATTCTAATCGAAGTGTTCAAATGCATTAAATTGATCACGAGTAGTCCAAAAGATCAGTAGATCGCCCGATATGTGAAGACCAAAATCCAAAAAGTTTAAAGTTGACTCAAGATCCAGGTCAACCCATCTAATCTCAATAAAGTCAAAAATTCGATCTACAAGATAATTTATAAAGAAGGGCTTCCCTAGAGAATATATAAAGATCACCAAGATAACTTTCATCTACTAATTGGACAAACAATGAATGATAGTGCAAAGAATGCTTAAGTTTATCGAAAATGCTCCATCTTTGGTTGGAATGTTCATCGGGAAAACTAAGAATGCTCTACAAAGAAGTATAACCCGTTGAAAAACATAACCCTTTAATAAAAGACTTAGTAGATCACAAAGCAACACTAGAGACTTGAAATTCTGATGTTATGTCCCATCAAGACCATACCACCAAACCAATGGCAAATGTTCATTCCCACATTTTTACCTTACTCTGATTGTTATATTGACACAAATCACCTGTTTTATTTTGTCTTATTTTCTGTTCCGGACCAATCAAAATTTTACTTTTTGTTACTTTTTATCTTTAAATTTTGTATTTTATTCATGTAGCAGCATTGTGATTGATATGGTACATGGAGTGAGACAGGAAATAGGACGGGTGATCTTTGTCTCTATTATACACCTGCTATAAATATAGACTTGAACATCAAAATAAGACGGATCAAAGTTGGATTTTAACTTAAGGTCGACCTCAATCCTATTTAAGGCTCATGAAGTCGATTCCAGAATGAATTCAACCTGGTTCAATCTCGATAAATATCAATGTCACATCCACATTCCACGTCTTCGCGAGATCCAAAGAACAAGAATGTTGAACAATATCCTAAGGATGTGATCAAGATAATAAAAAGAAAATAAATTGTTTTTAAAATGGTGAATTTAATACTCTTTTAAATGGGAAAAAAATAGTTAATACAACTTATTTTCCCTAGATAAACAGTATAAAAAAGTTAAATATATTAAGGTGACAATTAAAATAAGATGGAAAGAGTATAATTTTATATAACATTTTTAATACATTATGATAGGTAAGCTACTACATATAATTGTAAAATACTTGAAAAATCTCATGATTTTATATTCTTCACTACAATATCAATATCATTTTACGTATGCTTTTAATTGATATACACTGTGCGTTGGATCAACTTACTTTATCAGAGAAATTTATAATCACAATACTTTTTGGTTATTTATATAGAAAGACTTTCTGATGCATGAGAAAGAGCGTTTAAATTGATTGAACCTTCTTATGAAATAATTAAAATCAAATAATACAAATGTGAACTTGTACAGTTTTGCAGTTGCTATATGAAACACGATATTGTATTATTCTTACTGTGATGGTGGTTGTGATTGAGAGGTTTTTCTCTCTAGAACCTAACATTTCTCCTAATAACGCTTTTTGTCGACAAAGATTTGCTGTCTTGAACTCCGCCCCGAATCCTGTTCCGCACCAATTAAAATAAAGTGAAAATAGAAAAATTATGAATATTTAATTTTTTTAATTAACATGTCACTTTTTGATTTGTGCGGGACGGACTAAAGGACGAGGTTCGAGACAATATATATTTTTCCCTTTTTTGTCTCTAATAAAATGTGGCTAAAGTAATGTCATATAATAAAGCCATTTTATTAAGTACTTTTTCCGGTAATGTTTACTCTCTCGAGCTCAATGATGGATAAACGCACCAATAACATGAGTAATTAACACTTTATGTACTTTTTTACTTTAGCGTAAATATTTGATTTTATACCCTCTCTTAATGGAGAGTTCACTATATAATGAGATGATAAAACATGCTCATCAAAAAATTAATGGTGTAGGTTTTAATTTTAAAAAAATCATAAACTCATCATTGACCTCACCATCCCTAAAACTCTCAAATATTAAAAGATGGTATGAAGCCTAAATTTTTTTAAACATAATTAATACATCATTCAATATCCATTTTTATTACTTATATTTAAAATTTAGTAATAGTTAAATATAAATGATAGGAGATATACATCAGCATTATAAAAACTCAGACACTATTGATACATACATTTTTCTTTTGTAATTTGATATATGGCATAAATATTTTTAAAATAGAATAAAACATCTTATCATATTATGAGATAATTTATCTCTTTCAATCATTAAAGATATGACATGTGTTTTTTTTGGCTAGTGTTTAGAAATATTTTTATATAAAATGATTAAATATGACACATGTCATAATTTTAATGATTGGAGAAGATACCTTATATCTTTATATCAGGAGATAATTTATTATCTTTTTAAAAACCTTTACACTTTGGGTAAAATATATATTAAATTGTTTTTTCTTATTGATCGTCCAAGTGCATGCCACAACCTAACCTACTTGACCCCTACTAATGAGTAATGAGCTAGTCACTATCTTTCATTTGCACCCTCTCAATGATTAACAAAACTTTATGGACACTTTTACCCTATGCCATTTTTAATCTTCCTACATGGAGGGACATTTTCAGATAGAAACTTTGATATAGTTTGAAGGCATAATAGGAACTATTGTTGACTTGCAATTGCTGGTTTTACTTGAAAGTTGTTCTATACGGTCATTTTTTTTTATAGTTTTTATTTTTCTAATTACCATATTATAAAAATTATTAACTCTTTTATGTGAAGTTACAAACCTAATGTTATCATCTCTTTTATAAAAAAATTTAGTCAAAGTTATCAACGATGGATCTATTGCTATGTATAGTTCCACAATCATAACATCAAATGTTATGGAAACCCACCAATCACGTTAAATTGCCAACCATAACCATTTATATTTGGAACTAGCCTTATTTCATCAAGTACCCTTAGCTTCTTGAGAAAGTTTTTGAAGTCGATCATGGGGAAGACATGGTAGAGGATGTTATTGTGCTTCTCGAACTTTCCTAATTAGGGTTGTTCTATAGTTGGTTTTTCGAAGGAAATAGAGGGGGAGAAAAGAGTCAGAAGTTTTATTATAAATTCATTTCATGATTCTTAATGTCCCATGCATATTTTTCATTTTTTTTGTTTTAAGATCTAAAATACAACTCACAAACAAAATCATTGAGAGGCCCATGTGATATTACATCAAGGGCATTCATGCCCTTCTAAGATGCTTTAAGGATAACTTAGTATGATTTTTTTTCTTCCAAATCTACCTTATTTATTAAGCATTTTCTCCCACCTAATTTAATAATCATTCATAATTTTTCTTTCAAGATTTTCTTCAAATGTATCAAAAAGAGTTTTTCAATACACATGTGGAACATGATGAAAATAGTGTGTCTTCACTTTTCAAACTACTATCTTCTATATTAATGGTTATCTCCATAATTTCTCTTATTAGAATTATTGTTGAATTAGATAACGACAGAAAAACCTTCAAGAAGTTTCATTATTATTCGGACATCAGAATAATGTATAACTATAAGTGAGATATCATATCTTAAACCAAAACCTTATGACAATGGTTCTATAAGCCTTTTTCACTTATAAACTCTTTCACTCATACCCATATCTAATATGAGACTTCACACTTGAATAAAACCTAATAATGTTCCCTCTCATGACACTTATAAGTTTGCTCCATCACTTCTCACCCAAACCATCTATTCTCATTACACTTTTGGACTAGACTGCGACCAGAAAGAATCTAACCATCAAGAAGTTCCATTGTTCGGAGCATAGAAAGAATGAAACACCACAAATTGAACGAAAACCTTAAAACAATAGTTTTATAGACATTTCCCACTAATGAATCATTCTACTCATCTCCAGATATCTAACGTAAAACTCTACACTTTATAAAACCCATCGATTATAATTGAATTCACAATGAAACTTAAATGTGAAAAAATATATAAAAAATTAATAAGAATATTTGCACAACATTATATTGAATTTTTATGGAAATGGTTGATATGGGCCTCGAATGAAGATCACTTGTCTCATATTTTATGTTTTCATTGTGTCACAGTTTAATAAAAAATTGACACATACTTAAAAAAAAATCATAAAAACAAAAAATAATTTTTTATTTAATTTAGTAAAATTTAATTGGTTTGGAACATGAGACAAGAACATATATAACATCTTCATTCCAAAAGTTTTGGAAACATAACCATGCAGCTTGCTGCATTTTCACTCAAACTACCATTACCCCACGCGCAGTCCACGCGCGTGCTCTCACCATCCACATTCTCAAACGTAACTTGAGCAACTTCTCTCTCTAACAACAACAACAACAAACGAAGAAGATGAAGAAGAAGAAATTCATGTTCGTGTTTTAAACAACGATTCATGAACAATTTTCCGTAATCTCCAAAAACCCTTGATTCGTCCTCACAGGTCAGTGATTCTTCACGCGTTTTTTGTATTCCTTTTTCTTCGCAGATTCGTTCATGTTTTTTAGCTTCGTTTTCGCACGTTCGCCTCAACCCTCAAGAATTCTTTTGGTAAAAATATGTTCTTTTATTACTTTTAAATATACACTTCATTGGAAATTTTCTGTTTTATTGTTTAAAAATCAAATAAAATCAATATATAAGCTTTCTATATTTGATTTCGTAACCCCTCTTGTTTGTTAAATGTTAATGCTTGCAAATGCAATGCATATAAGAATAACAGTTAAATCGTGATGCGTGAACCTTTATTATGCTTCTTATCTACCCTTTACGTTCACTTTCTCATTTAAATCTCTATATTCCATTATTTTTATGTTTTGAAATATAATGAATGCACTTAAGAACAAAACAATTATAAAAAAAATAACTATTTTGTAGTTTACAGCAATTGGGTCACTGGTTTTCAATTTTTGTTTGTGTTAATTGAGCTAGTTATTTTTGCTGTATTAGAGTATGATTTATGTTTGATTTTACTGTTTTTATACTTATACCATGTCCTTTCCCTAGTCCTGCATTATGATGATTTTGGGAATGAGTCATGTGTATTTTCTTCTGTGGTCATCTATAGTAGAGAAATATGCACATACATTTTATTAGTGAATCCTGTGAAAATTTGTAAAATTTCTTATTTCTCTTCTCCATGTGATCACTGTGATGAATTAATGTTCCACATTCTGCCATTTGTGTATTTGAACCGTGGTTGCTCCGACTTTTCATCCAAACAAGTTTGGTTCCTCTTTCATACAAGATGCAGAAGATAGGTTTATCAAATAAGCATGCTGATAGATCCTGGATTCATGGAATTAGATTTTTCCATTCAAATTTGTCTTATAAACTAGGTATTTAGTTGTATTTGGGTATAGTTCAGCCCCGAGTTACACCAACATGCACATATTTTAACCGTGAATCATGCACTCATGGAATTAGGCTTTTGCGGTTGTCTTTGAAATTTTCTTATAATCTAGATATCGAGTTACTTGAATATAGTTTGCTTCGTCTTCGACCACCATTCCTAGGCTTTATCTATTGTTAATGCATTAGTCCACATTATCACAAATTTCAGTAGAAGTCGGCCATTGGTTATTAGTTTTCATAATTTAGATCATGATCTTAATATTCCATAATCAATAACTGATTTGTAATTAGCTAATTATTCATCTGCCTAATATACAATATTTTAAGCATAAGAAGATATTAACTTTAATTGTGTAGTTACTGAGGACCAAATTTTAAAATATCTGGTATGGAAGGTCAATATGCTCTAGTATAGTTCAACAGTTGGATTGATGAAAATTACATTCTATATATTTAGAATTTTGTACACATAAATATCTGCAGCAGTTTTAATTCTGATATGGATAATAAATTAAGAAGATAACTTTCTATAAAATAAAAAAAAAGCTAGTATGCACTCTTCTGCATGCATAGAGTCTAGTGTATATAAAGGGTTATTCGAACTCGAGCAGCTGCAAATAAGCCTTGGATGCTCCTTCAGGAGTTGCAACATTGTTGACTTTGGGATTTCCCCCTTTTGTCTACTCTGTCAAGATATCTCTTCTCCTTTTATTTTTATTTTTCTGCAACAATAGAAGATCTGGTGCTTATGAGGTATCAAATTTCCGATTCTCAATTTTTATGTTGGTATTTCCTCTAACTTGTCTTTTAGGTATTAGGATTATAATTATTTTGGAATTCCTGATGTCTTCATATTTTTTCTGCTTTATCTGTCTTCGGCGAGAATTGTTAAACTTTTGGTGACAAGATCTGTCGAATTCAACTGGAGGAATTTTATTCGAGGTCTTCTCGTAGACAGTTTATTCGTTATGATCGGACATAGTCAAATATTTTTACTAACACCTTAAACGATTCCTTTGTTTCCTGATTTAGCATGGTGTTAGCATCTTCTCATAATTCAACTCTTTATAGGCTTTTGTTTTAATATTTTTTCACACGGTTTTCGTGTTTCACGTTGAGTCCATGCGGATTACAATTCACCCTGTTATATTACAATAACAAAGAATACTTTATTTCCACCCTTCTGTTGGGAGGAATTTGGAGATGGGATCAATGATATTCTTGCAGTATCAGATAGCATTGAAGGGGAATGAAATGTATTTTATGTGATGATAAAGTTGCACCATTCCCCCTCACTGATTCTTTAGTAAAAAACAAGCAATTAAGGCACTAAACACACACTTACAAACCATTCCTCAGCTTTCCGATTCTCTCCCATCTACGCAGATGCTTACTTGGCATATGTACCTGCTTCTATGTTATTCCTTGCTAAATGAGCTTTATGATGAGATTGTTTTGGTTTTCTACTAAAATCACAAGTTCTTATCTTTTCTGTGACTCAATGTTCCTATTGGAGGAGTGTGGCTATATTTCTCCATTAAATGTATAGACCTTGTGCAAATGTTCTAGCAACTGCTGCTTAATGAAATACATTATGATAGGTAGAAACAAACACACCTTGTATTGTTAGCTCCAGTTGTTGGGTGTCCAGCTTATCCTACTCTTACGTATATGTATGAATTGATGTACAAGGTTTACAAGTATCCAGGGAAATCAGGTAATAGTGTTCCGATATCAAACTTTAATATTGGTGTTGGAGTGAAAAAGAGACTATATGTGCTAAAAGTAGCAACTTTACTTCAGATTAGATGTTGTAAACAATTAGGACCACGATTTTATTTCCAAAAGTAAATCAATTTAGCTCCTTTGTAGCGGATCTTTCGGGTTCCCTTGGTCTTGATAATGGATTAAATTATAGAAGGAAGTTCTGTCAAAGGTTGAGCTGAACTTTGATTACCATTCTATATACCTAAACTTATTTCATTATTTTTTGCATGTATTTTTATTAATCTGGAGCAGTCTGCCATGTGCTATCTTTGCTATTTTTTTTCTGTGGATCGAAAAATATCTGAGTTTCGATTTCATTATTTACTTTAGTTCAATTTTCCTTCTGTCCCCACTACAGACTTACTTTGTAGTTTGGTTGTTATTTCTATCCAGTTTCCGGTACTTAAAGCCTTTCATCCAGTGTGTAAAGTACTCCAGGAAAAAATGGTAATTCAGATGATGCTTCAAAGAGTTCAGAGCTCCTTCGGGGGTTCATGAAATCTGGTCCAGAGAAAGAACATCTTCAAACGCGTTCTGATAAGGACAAAAAGAAGTTCTCGTCGAAAGCAAGATGAATGGAAATAAGTCGAAGAAACAGGACTCTAAAAAAGTTTCTTTTCTCAGCAATCAGCCTTATAGGAAGCAACATCGGAAGGGGGAAAACCCCATGCGGTTCATACCAGATCCTGATATGCCTTCTGGTTTTGGACGTTCAAACTCCTGGATCTGTAAAAATTCAGCTTGTAGAGCAGTTCTATCTAAAGATGACACATTTTGTAAACGGTGCTCTTGTTGTATTTGCCACCATTTTGATGATAACAAGGACCCTAGTCTTTGGTTGGTATGCACATCTGAGTCTGCTCAAGGGAACTCTTGCGGATTGTCTTGCCATATCGAGTGTGCCCTTCAACATGAAAAAGTGGGAGTTGTTGATCATGGGCAGCTAATGCAATTAGATGGTGGTTACTGTTGTGCATCCTGTGGCAAAGTGACTGGGATAATTGGGTGAGAAATTTTCTTCACCTGCTGCATTATGTATTCCATTTCTCCTACCATTATAATTGCTGTTATAGCAAGACTATTAGTGAATCATTTCCGATTTGAGTTTCAGCAGCAAATATTTATTGACCTTCATTCTATATACACAATCGAGTAAGAATTTAAAAAATAATTTGCCCATGTTTCCTGCCTACACTGAACATCTTTCACTTGAATGCATGCAGCAATAAAACAAACATTCAATTACTACAGTTTTTGCTATACTTGATAGGTCTCTTCCAAATTAAATAAATTCCATCGTAGCCTTTCTCAATTCCTTTGATTTGATGGTGAAACAGAAGATTAGTTTGTATGATATATGATATATTTATGTCATTTGCAACTTGTATGTCAGCGACTATATCTTGAACCCTATGTTGATGATATTATCGGTGGTTCATGTTTAATAACGGCAGATGTTGGAAGAAGCAGCTAAGTATAGCAAAAGATGCTCGGCGTGTAGATGTACTATGTTACAGGATATATTTGAGCTACAGGCTTCTGGATGGGACGTCAAGATTTAAAGAATTGCATGAGATGGTAAAAGAGGCAAATGCTAAACTGGAAACTGAAGTAGGTCAGGTTAATGGGGTTTCTGCCGAGATGGCACGTGGCATTGTTAGCAGACTTCCTATTGCAAGTGATGTACAGAAACTATGCTCTCTTGCTATTGAGAAAGCTGATGAGTGGATGGCCAC
This sequence comes from Lupinus albus, assembly GCA_009771035.1. NCBI lineage: Eukaryota > Viridiplantae > Streptophyta > Magnoliopsida > Fabales > Fabaceae > Lupinus > Lupinus albus. The sequence goes on along the minus strand of CM020022.1, from coordinate 2,990,295 downwards.
TGTTCCCGATGTAAATACAGAATCGAGAGGTTGGACTTGGAACTATTGCTTTTTTTTAAATTTAAAACAATCTTCATCTATTGCTGCAAAGCAATTCATTTATATGGTATATGAATATGATGAGCTTCTTTAATTCGCAGAGGGATCACTTCCTGCTGCCTGCAAGTTTGTTTTTGAAGAGGTAACAAATTTCTCGGTGAAAATCATTTTAATTCAAACGCCGAATGCATCTTCTGATCTCATTAAGGGGTACAAGCTCTGGTATTACAAGAGTAGGGATGAATCACACACAGAAGATCCCGTTTGTGTGTTTCCCAAAATTCAGAGGAGGATTTTGATATCTGACCTCCAGCCTTGCACAGAATATACTTTTCGGATTATATCTTTTACCGAAATCGGTGACCTGGGTCATTCTGAGGCAAAGTGTTTCACCAAGAGCATCGAAATATTGGATAAGAATTCCTCTTCGATGGTTGCTATGAATCATAAAAAGGAGAACCTTCAAACTGGAGGCAATTCTTATGGCTCCAAAATGGAAGACTCTAGATTTAAGGTTTGCGACCTTGGAAATTTTTTGCGTTTTGCTTGGACTCAAGAACAAGGTTGCTTGGAGGGGTTTTGCTGTGATGGTAAGAAAAATTGCTGTGGACAAAGTGAAACAATCAAGCCTAGCGATCCAAAAGAGCAGTTACCTTCATTTTCGCGAGGCCTTGATTTAAATGTCGTTTCGATGCCTGATTTAAATGAAGATCTAACACCTCCTTTTGAGTCTTCCAGGGATGAAGGCAACGGTTGCACATTGCAGCAGGTTGTTGAGGCAGACGATGCTGCTTCTCATGATTTAGAGAAAGCAAGATCACATGGCAGTGGTGATTCCCAAAACTGGGCTCATGGTCCAACCGGAGAAGTGCCAGCTGTTGATTCTCGCATAGATGCGTGTAGGAAAAGGGTAGCAAGTACAAATGAAGAGACACCTGACTGTGACAGCACTTTGATAAATGGATCTCCTTTACGTGTACCCGATGGTTCATTATCCTTAGACGAGAACTTTGAGTACTGCGTGAAAGTTATTCGTTGGCTAGAATGTCAGGGTCATATCAAACAGGAGTTTAGGTTGAAGTTGCTGACATGGTTTAGTTTGAGGTCGACCGAGCAAGAACGTAGGGTCGTTAATACCTTCATTCAAACTCTGATCGATGATCCAAGTAGTTTGGCTGGGCAGCTAGTTGACTCATTTTCTGATATCATATCCAATAAGAGGCCAAGAAATGGGTTCTGTAATAAAGTTGTGGCATCAAATTAAGGGTGTGAATGAGATTTCTATTTGCTTCAATTCTTCATCCTCGTTGTTTTCGCCTTCGTTGTACATGCATTTTTTATTGCTCATCCTCTTAAGTGATTCATTTTCATAGGGGACAGGTTTTGTCCTGCTAGAATAGAAGGATTTGCATTGATGATTGCTTAGACAGTGACTCATTTTTCATTGGAGGGATTATCTATGGACATGAAGAAGTTTCAGGGTTTAGAAGGCTATTTTTCTATTTATTTACTATGTTACTGCATTTTTTTCAATTATTAATTTAATCATTGAAGATGTTAGTGTTGAAACCTTATTCTCATTACTTTCATTTGATGAAGCAACATTATATGATCTCTGAGTTTATTCATCCCCATGTTATTCTTTTATTTGATATTTGTTTTGTTACTCACTTCACTTGTGAGCAGGCAAATGAAAAAGCACTACAACCATTGTGGGGAAAGTGTACTAATGCTTCTACTTTTGATTTTCTTGGTTTGATTCTTTTCATTTATCTTGATTAATTATCCCTAAAATCTCTTTACAAGTTAAGTTTTGAACGGAAATGAAAAGCTCCAAAAGCCATAAAATACACTACTAACATGATTATGAATCATTCCCTTCCTATTCTTTTGCACACATAACATTAGAGTCCATATGCTCTCTAATATTAGATAAACATGTCATTATATAACACAAATTAACATTTAAAGGTCATAGTTTTAAGTTGCTTTTCAATAAAATAATTTTTTAAATTAAAAAAAATCTTATTTGCCTATACTTTAATATTGGAAAGGATGTGAACTCTTATGGTTATGGTTAAGAAGATTTCAATATAAAATCTAATTTGCCTATATAGTTATATTGTGATTATGAACAATTTATGAGAAAATGTTAGGTGATATATTTGTAAATAAAATAATGTATGTAATAACATGGTGCAAAAGTTGTTTATAAAATCAACATATTATCTATCATTTAATTATAATTAGTTTTTAATTAAAAATAATACATGTAAGTTATTAATTATGGAGTAATTGTATCAAATTAGTGTATAAATATCAAACTCATATTTTTATAAAAACTTTTTTTCTCTTCACTTTATTTCCAAAAACTTAATCGATATTAATGACATTTAATCAAAAAGCATCCAGATTTTCATAAATAATTGTTTGTAACACATTTTAAATATATGTTTATTGTAGGGAAACTTATATGAAATTATATAAAATTATTTATCTTTTACACTATCGATTTTAATATTTATTTTGTATTGACTGAATTTTTAAATATCTTAATTTTGCCCTTTATTAATAATTTATATTTTATCATTTCTCTATAATTAAATCTATCATTTCTCATTATCTCTCTATAATTAAATATATCATTATAGTTTATAATAATCTTTTTATCCTCTATTTTTTAAAATTTCACTAAATATAAATTTTTCATATGTTTATTTTTTTCGAGAAGCACCAAACGAAATATTAATATACAAATTATTTAAAAACATTATTTGGATAAAAAAAATTGGATAGATATTTTTTGAAAAATTCAAAAGGAAAAAAACAGTAGCAACTGAAACATGAGGCTCACAAAGTGTTACTCAACTAGCTTCTCTATCTCTATGAAGATGCAAGTTCTTCATTCTTCATCTTCACCACATCTTTCTATCAAAACATTCAAACCTTCACACTTTACAACAACATGGGGTATCCACTTTTTACTCTTTCTCACTCATTTCTTAAATATATTATCATGTGTTACAATACCCATAACTTTTTTTCTCTTTCTTTGTTATTGCAGGGTTGGTTCCTTCTCTGAGTTTAAAGTCTTCACCTTTGTTTTCCATTCATTTTTCTCAAAAGGACAAAACTTTAATATGTATGCCTCATAAAAATTCCACCTTTAGCTTTATTACTCCAAGAGCTGCTTCTGCTGAAGGTAATTTGATCCCTTTTTTGTGCCTTGAACATGTTTAATTCTACATTTGGACCTTAAATGGATGTTTGGTAATTATTATTTCCATAATTGACATGCTTGGTAGATTAGCTTAAAGAAACTATTTTATAGGGGGAAATAATTTTTAGAGAAGCTGGATGTTTGAAATTGAAGCTTATTTGTAAAAAGCTGTTTGATTATTTTGAAACCAATAAAATTCCCCTTTTAACCCCTATAGAAGTTAGTATTAAATAAATAATATAAATACAAATGTATGCAAAAGTTTAAGTAAGTATTATTGATATAATATATTTTCTACAGCTAATCCGAACTCATTCCTAATGTATGCAAAAGTTTTTGAATTTACTTCAAGTCACATGGGCATTGTGAATGCCTCTATTTAATTTATGGAGATGTGTTTAAATGAAAATTTAATTTCACTGTTTCTGGGTTTGTAGGGTATGTTTGAATGGATTTAAGTTTAGTGCTTGATCAAACTTAAGCCCAGGAGAGCATTGTTAACTGTTATCATATCTTAGCTGGATTGGAAAATGAGCAGAACTTGATATTTCTATTTTGGAATTACATGAATATTGATTTACCCTCTCTCTTTTCCCCCTAGAATTTGAGTTCTTGTTGCTGGTTTCTGTCTAACTTATAGGTTCGAGAAAGTTAACTACACAAGCTAGAATAATGAATAAATAAAAATCAAATATGTTTTGAAAAGCCAATCCAAATTGTCTTTCTATGAATTCATGATGTCTTGCATGCTTGAGAAGGCCTTTTTTATATAAAAAAATGTTGGTGAACAAGCTTTTCAATTTTCATATTTATCATTTGGATAATTTCAAAAACTTTTGGTTGTGATTGCAGATTTGCATTGAATATTTTAGATTGTATTTTAAAAATATCATATTTGCAGATCAGTCCATTGGTTTATATTTTCATTCTGCAAGTTCTTTAGATATTTTAATACTAAGAAGGTCGAGACAAGTGAGATTGTATATTGAGTGAAGATTTATAGAGATTTTTGTATTGAAATCACTTCATTTCAGACGACAGAATGGTAAGGAATATGAATGCAGTATTTTTGGCCGAACGCTATTGACTCATGTATTTGGTCAAGGAAGTTGTCTTATATATAGTGGAAAAGTTTGAAGATTCTCATGCATAACATCTTGTTACAAAAAGTAATATGTCTTACATTGTTTAGCCACCACATAATGAAGAATCAATCTATTAATGGAAAACTTGTAGTTGCTTCCTTAATTCTGTGGATTTTCATATTCAAGTTATTTCATTTTCACTTAGCCCTTTCCAATATATGCAGTTGGCTCTTCTTCAGCATCAACAGTAACAGCCGAGGATGATGTGTTAAAAGCTTTGTCTCAGATCATTGATCCAGACTTTGGAACAGATATTGTCACATGTGGATTTGTGAAAGATCTGCAGATTGATAACGCTCTCGGGGAGGTACTAAAAACACAGTCCTAAAACTTTCTGCTACACAATTGTATATGATAAGGTTCTTACCAAAAAAATTTCCATTGAATCTCAGGTATCGTTTCGGTTAGAGCTCACTACACCAGCATGTCCAATCAAGGACGTGGTAAATGACACAACTGCCATTGTTTAAGCTATGGCTGATGTAGGTTAGAGTGGTAGACTTTTGTTCTGCAGACTCATTAAGCATTAGTGAAAATAAATGAGATATTGCATTCAATTTCCATTATAGATAAAGGAACATTTCCTGCTTGATTATGTCCCATTTCCCATCCGTAAATGTAATGTTTGAGTTTGATGTGTTGTAGACACAATAAATTAAGGACTATATATGAATGGCAGTTTGAGCAGAAGGCGAATGAAGTGGTGGCAATGATTCCTTGGGTCAAGAATGTAAAAGTTACAATGTCTGCACAACCAGCAAAACCTATATTTTCGGAGCAACTTCCGGCAGGTCTTCAGACAATTTCGAATATTGTGGCTGTGTCCAGTTGCAAGGTTGACATTTTTTTGTGAGTTATCATATGTTAGTCATGTTATATTAGGATTATATGGCGTAACATAGGGTACCTTTTCTCAATATCCTCCCTACATTTGTTCCTTATTCCTCTTGTTTAAAGACTGTGGTGTCCAAATGAGTTAAATTGAACCTTTTCTCATATATACATACATATATACATAGTACATACATACACATGTATATATATATATATAACATGAAATTTCACTTGGTTTTTTTTAAACGAGACATTAAATATATATCGACCGTTCTTAAAGAAAAAATGCATTTTTTTTTGTTTTACAATAAATGCATTTGAAGAATGCTTCTGAAAAAAGAATACCAACTGTAATTTGAAGCTCAGTTTTTCTAGTTGGAAATGTGAGGCAATCTATTTACTATGATTTGTATTTCATGTCCTAAATGCCTTTTTATGTCATTATTTGCAGGGCGGTGTGGGAAAATCAACTATAGCAGTAAACCTTGCTTACACTTTGGCTGATATGGGTGCTAGAGTTGGTATATTTGATGCTGATGTTTACGGCCCAAGCTTACCAACTATGGTCTCGCCTGAAAACCGAGTGTTAGAAATGGTAATATATGATAAATCAACTGATTTTTAACATGTAGTTGATTGATATATTGGATTTATAACTGATTAGAATCTTGCTACAGAATGCAGAGAAGAGAACGATAATTCCAACTGAATACTTGGGAGTCAAGTTGGTCTCTTTTGGATTTGCTGGACAAGGACGGGCAATTATGCGTGGCCCAATGGTTTCTGGAGTCATTAACCAGCTTCTGACTACTACTGAGTGGTATACTATACATTTCTGAAAAGCATAATGTTGTTTTACTAGGCAGAGAATATGGATCAATTATATGTTGTATTGGCTTAACAGACCTGTTCATTGTATAGGATTTTTCCTTGTGTTTATTGTGTAATATCGATATTTTGATGGCATTCAAGTTTCAAGTTTATTGGTCTACTCCAGAGTCTGTATTGAAGATTATATTTTAACTTTTACTTTTGGTTTGCCCGGAAACTTGATTAAAGATCAAATGGTTTCTGCTTCACATATAATCCTGATTTGTTCTACACGATGTAGGGGCGAGTTGGATTACCTAATTATCGACATGCCTCCTGGAACTGGAGATATTCAACTCACTTTATGCCAGGTTGTGGCTTGGACTACTATTAACTTGTTCTATTTCATACTTTCTTGTCACTCATTATTCATTTATTTTATTCCATTTACATTTTGACCTTGACTACTATTCCTCTTGTGATTGGGCTAAAACTGTGAAAGCATAATCACCTTCAAGATGTCATCTGGCTTAAACAGATACTTTCGTGCTAATATTGGTATTGTAACAGCCAATTTGGCCCAATTATACATCGAGATGAAATACGGGCCAGACTTTCATGTTCGGGTGAAGCCTGGATAGTGTTTATCCTATAATTTTTTGCTAACCATTTCTAGTTGTCAATCCTCAATTAGTTTGACTTTGGTTGCATATATCTTCAGATAGTCCCATTAACTGCTGCTGTAATTGTTACCACTCCTCAAAAGCTATCGTTCATTGATGTTGCAAAAGGAGTTCGGATGTTTTCTAAACTTAAGGTGACTCCTCTACAGTTGAATGACATTGTTATTCCTTTTTGTTCTTTTCATTTTCATATTACCAGTAACTTTGTTACATTTTTTCACCCTCCTCTATTGACATTTCCAACAAACATAAATGGTTTGTCAAAGTATTTGCCAGTAATAACTTTTGAATCATTTATATGTGATACTATTCATAGTTGATACTTACATATATTTCTTCTCCTTGAATGCATAAGGTGCCATGCGTTGCTGTTGTGGAGAACATGTGTCATTTTGATGCTGATGGAAAACGATATTACCCATTTGGTAGAGGTTCAGGTTCTCAGGCATGGATAGCATTTCTGACTGTTAACTTTTATTTGCTTCATCATAATTAAGGAAAAAATATAGGCATGTTTATGATACATAATATGAAACAATTATGTAGTAGTGTCTATTGCCAGTGACGGACCCGAGGATTTTAAGTTGTGAAGGCAATACATATATCTTTTATAGGGGATATAAACAAGTAACTTCGTTGGACTAGATTTTCCGAAGTCAACTTACTCTTTTGGTGTTCGGAAAGTGTCCATGGAGCACTTGCTGATAATATACATATTCTTAACTACTTATATCAGTCAAGGGGGATACACAATTCTTACAACATATAAACCATATACAAAAAAATCCTATTATAAGCATAGTATCACGACAATAAAAATTTAGAAGTAGAGCAACATCCAACACGATTTAAAAATCGGCACATGCCCCTACTAAGGTCAAGATAGGTCAGTTGTTGTCTATTGCAAATGTTTGATGGGTTGATCATGTTTTCAGGTTGTTCAGCAGTTTGGAATACCTCATCTATTTGATCTGCCTATTAGACCAACTGTATGTCTCATGTTATGTCCATCTTTTTATGGTTTGAACCATTCTGCTATGCTCTGACATGTTATGTTGTGTTACTACATCTATTGCGTGGTCGTGTAACCTGAGTAAAAAAACAACAGAAAAAAATTAAAGCTACGTACTACCAGCTAAACGTATCTTTATCATGCACGGTTTATCCGATAAGATGAGTTGAAAACTCCACCATTTGCAACTCTCAATCATGTAAGGGTGATTAAAGTCGGCATTGCAATGCAGCATTCACCTCCTAATTGTATAAAATCTGCCACCTGAACCAAGCATAACCTGTTTTGGCTAACCTTAATTTACATGGCCGGGGCTTTAGAAGAGAATGCAAAATCTTTCTGATGAACTTCCTTAACCGTAGCATCTCCACTTTCCTAATGCATAAAAGTTCCTTTTTACTCAACTCCACAGCTGTTTTCTGTGTTTGATATGTGTCTGACATTAGTATATCATTGAAGTTAGGCATGCCTGTACTCGCTGACTAGTAAATTTTATAGGAGCGTTGTTTTGTGTTTAGACTTTAGACCAATCTCGAAGTCTCAATCTTCTTGCTATATCGCTGATATGCAAAATAAGATTTGAGACACAAACCAAGCTTTATTTGAGTGATTGTCTTGTCACAGCTATCTGCTTCCGGAGATAGTGGAATGCCTGAAGTGGTCGCTGATCCTCAAGGGGAAGTTTCCAAGATATTCCAAAATCTAGGAGTATGTGTTGTGCAGCAATGTGCCAAGATACGCCAACAAGGTATTCTATTCCGTCTTTATGATATTTGACAAGAAAATGAAAATCTTCCAAATCTACTAATAACAAGCTACTGAAGTTAGTTCACTTTGTATCTAACTGTTCTTATCTTTTGATCTCTGATCAATTTGTAGCAGTTGAAATGTTTAGTCCTCTTTCTCTTACTAATCTATATTATATTATACATCACTCACAATTTCCCTAAGTCCCATTCTCTCTTATTTGATACTTTTTTCTAGAAATATTATACAGTTTTTCTTTAAATTATGCATTAACTAAATACCTAATGTATTTGAGTACAAAATTTCAGTTTCTCTTAAGCATTCATGTTTTATTTTTTATTAAAAATACTTGTTTCATTTCAGTTTCAACTGCTGTCACCTATGATAAATCGGTGAAGGCAATTAAAGTGAAGGTACCGAATTCAGATGAAGCATTCTTTCTGCATCCTGCGACAGTGCGACGTAATGATCGATCTGCTCAGAGTGTGGTATGTTGATACTAAAATAACTCAAACTTATAGTTTAAAGTTAACAATGCATAACTTTATTATGATGAAATTGATATAAATGATCATGTATGCATGGATATTTTGCATGACACACTCAATATAGTTCTCCATGTTGTAAATAGCCAATCTTCTTATAACAGGATGAATGGACGGGGGAACAGAAATTGCAGTACAACGATGTTCCTAACGATATTGAACCTGAAGAAATTCGGCCAATGGGAAATTATGCAGTTTCGATAACTTGGCCCGATGGGTTCAGTCAGGTGATATACAACTCAGCTGTGATAGTTCCTAGCGAAAGCATTCCTTCAAATTTTATATTTCTAATCTTTCAATTGTTATCGAAACCTTTTACCAAAAAACATATCAACTGTTCATGGCTAGATTTACGTCTGTTTGCGAGTTGGTTTATCGAGGAAAAAGAAAAAAAAAGCATATTTTTTATTTTGAAATTAAATGAGAGGTAATGTTTATAAAAGTAAATATGTGATGATAAGGTAGCTTAATTTTGAATACTAGGAAACAAGGGATTATGTAGGACCATGTAAATAAGCACTTTTGAATACATGCCACAATTGATTAAATGTGTTGTATAGTTAATTTTGATTTCTGCCATATGATGCAGATTGCTCCTTATGATCAGCTACAAATGATGGAAAGAGTAGTTGATATTCTTCAACCAACTATACAAGCATGATATTTTGGCATATGGGTATAGTTGTGTAAAATTTGTATGTTATACTTATATATAGTTTGGCCTTGAGATTCAGTGAACTACTCAAGGTTTTTGTTATGTTCTTTTGTTCCATTGAGTAAAGCTTTTATTTTGCCCATGTGAATCTTTGTATATTGTTTCCAACAGAAAATATGCATCATTCTCATACATTAGCTTTGTGCCATAAAATCCTATGATGTTTCAAGCCTCATTTTGCAAATATCAATTCTACTAAAACAGAGTTGAGAATATGTTACAATATTTTTTAAGGAAAAATATAAGTACTTGTTTAATTAAAAGAAAGTGTTAATTCACTCAACAATAGTTTATTAATTTGGGTAGTAATTTGACACTAGGAAGGGTGTTGAACTGAACATGCATTCCAGATTTAAGAATTAAATTTAAAAATTATGCAAAAGTGATGTTATATATGGTAGAGGACTACACCATTCAAGGGGTAACATCATAACATTATAGTAAGAGATTAAAATATTGTGTTGGATAATTTGATATACCATACATCTTAACGTTAGAAATATTATAGAGAAAGTTCGAGTAATATTTATTATAAAAAAAGATGATAAAAACTCATCTCATGTGATTTTGAAATAGTAGTTAGAAGAATTAATTAATTGAAGTTTAACTTATTTTTTAGAAGCATTCAGAGACCAATATAATTGCAGATTAAATAATTAAAAAGGATTTAGAGTTGTTAATAATATTGTCAATAAATATGGTTTATAATAAATTATTATAATGTGGTTTGATTTATACAATTGATATCACCAATTAGGATTAATTGTTTATGTGAAACAAACACAATGCAAAAACTAATTTTTGTCATAATTAGTATGTAAAATGTAACAAATTTGCTTAACAAGTATTGCAAGTTAAAAGAGTGGACACAAATTAATATTTGGGAGAGCCAACTCTACCCATCAAATATGTGCAGTCACTAACTAAAATATCTTCTCTAGGAAGTAGACACAAATTAAAAGAGTTTGCACTTAATAGGTCCATTAATATATATATATATATATATAGAATAAAATATCTAATCATATCAGAAGATAACTTACCTCCTACAGTCAGTAAGAATGACATCTGTATTGTTTTGTTTTAGAAATATTTGTTTGTAGAAAATGACTCAATGCATCAAATACTATAAACATATGACTCCATGCATCAAATACTATAAACATGCATTCTTAGCTCAACCTTGTTTGAATCAGATACACATCTGTGAGATATTCATATTAACATATGACTCCATTGATTGGTGTGGCTTAGTAGTTGGTGGTAGTTGTGGGTTTTTTTTGCATAAAAATAAATAAGAAAAAGCAGCAAAATTAGAAGCCGCCCTATAAATAGAAAGTGACCCATTAGAGTATTTTTTTCGGACCACAATAAAGGTTTGATTGTTCTATTCAACTATAGTCATGAGAGACCAGATTTTTCACACCTAATTTGTCACACTCTTTTCCCCTTTATGGCTTTAAATTTCCTAAGTGTCTGCTAGGTTCAATTCTCAACTTAAAAGATTTTTGTGATGTTTAAAATATATATATATATATATATATATATATATATATATATATAGTTACTTTAAACTAAGGTATGATTAATTGATTAAGTCTAGTTAGAATAAATTCTTACATAAACTTGAAGCATTGTAGCTAATCATATTATTAATTAACAATGTAATTAATTGATTTGGGGACACTTAACTTATGGCAGAATTTCTCCTTCATTGTGATTTGATTTTCATTAACATTTGTTGCATTAATTTTACTTCATCTCATGCCTTTTAACTTTAGTTTAGTACATCTTACAAATCTTGGTAATACAGTTTCAGAACTCTGGAAGAAAAAATTATATAGATGCATTACATATTTCTGAAAAATTAAAAGCTTATATATGTCTCACTTATTTTTCATCTTTTTCATATATATATATATATATGTACTTAAAAATATATTTAAAAGTAAAATGACTTCATATGTTTCCTTCTATTAATAGAGTTATAGACACTTTCAAACACTTTATACTTATCAAGGATATTTTGATTTGACTGATGAGACATTGGTGTAATAGTGTAAAATATTATTAAATTTTTAGATAGTTCAAATATTCAATTCTTATGAGCGACATTTATTGGAAAGACGGTCATGTACCCTAATATGGACTAGTTCATTACCGACAAGGTAAAAGAATACTCTTGAATGTACAAAAAAAAAAATTATATTGAGTTTTCTAATTTATAAAACTATAATTCATCCATGAAAGTTTAAAGAAAAAAAACATACCAATGAGAATAACCCCACCTTATTGATGTACTCAAACATTTTCCTAATTTGCAAATTTGTACAACTGTTTATTTATGTTTCATTTTCTGTTACATGATTTCCATTGGTGTTATAAAGATATATCTAGATATTTTGGTACTACAATGATTTTGATAGAAGGCCCTATACAAACTTTAAACTTTTTTTTTCAAATATGTATAAATTTATTAGATATTGCGGATTCGAGCAATAGCATATGATTTCAGAAAATTATACGATTTTCCCGATCGGAATAAAGCGGGTTTTCCATGAAGAATATTTGGATAAACATATTCTATTCGATACCGGTAGGAGAAGAACCCAACTTGGTATTTTTACAAAAATAAAGAAATCAAAACCAAGTGAACATGAAAGGGTTCAACCCCCTTCTTACATTCTTGCATGATATTTTTGTAATAATATAAATGTATCTAGTGAGAATATAAGTTTTATAGATTAGCTAGCATAAAAGTGTAGAAATATCTTTATCTAAGTATAGAATTGGAATAAACTATTAGGTACTTAGTGTTGGCTAATTAAAAAAGAAGAAAGTGGTGGGGTTGAAGTAGTTTATTAGAAAAAAAGTGAATAGTTTTAATATAAAAAGGTATGCATTGGAGTTATTCACTTCCCACTCAGGGTTAGGGCACTATCAACCTAAAACGACAAATAGGGCCTTTTCCGTCTCACACAGACATGGTCCCCTTTTCCCTCTTATCTTTTCTTCCTTTCAAATCTTTCAAAGTGTCCCACTACACATAGATTTATTGTTTCATATTCCTGGTTCTCTTATGTTATCTCGTACTAATGAAAATATAATATATTAATTAAATTTTATTATTATTATTGTTACTTTTTTGTAAAACAATAAATCTCTTTTCATGTCCTACTAACCTTAATATGAAAGTTGACAATTACATTACTTTATAAAAAGTTTAGGGGAAGAAAAAACACATAATTCAAACAAATTAAATTAATGTTATACTAAAAACCATGTAATAAGTTAAGAGATTCAACAATTGCAGTCTAGTCTGGGAAAACTCCAAAGAACAAAAATTCAAAATGTACAAGATATTGTTTTGGTATGTACCCTACTAAAATGTGGACCTCCTAAGCAATACAATACAACAATTTTAGGAAAATGTCAAAGCCAATAAATGACTACACCTATCAAACAAATTGATAATAAATTCTCTGTATTTTTCTTTAATAAATGACCGAATATGTCATCTTATACATTTTTGGGGTAATAAAGGGCTAAAATATGGCCACATTGCAAGATAAGTTATAGCAGGCTAAAGTACTAAGCAAGCCTTTTTTTTATTTTAATAATACTTTTACCGTATTTAAACAATTTCCTAGACAATGAGGTATGTGATGTATGATTTACTTCATAACATGTCTCCTCCACATAAATAAGTCTGTCGGACCAAGCGAAAGGTTACCTTTGACCCATAACTAAATGACATATTTTGGCTCATGATAACCAGAAAAAAGTTGGAATCTGACTTTGATACTATGTTAAGATTTTATCTCAAAATCAATTGACAATAAGAGGAATAGTCCAAATGGGGGATGTGAGACTTATTTCCCAATATCTATTAGTTTATATATGTAAATAAACTCAACTTTTTTGGGTTAAGCCGGAAGGTGTTATCTCTATAGCTATAAATAGGGACAATAACAATAGCCAATAAAACCACACATTTTGCTCTAAATAGTAGTAGCTATCTACTCTTACCTTTTGTATCTCCTTTTTCCTTATTCAACCCAACCAAACATGTTACCAGAAAACTCCCTTTCAACTGTTTTGAATGCCAGAACCAAAGGACATGGCACTGAGACAATAGTTTTTGCTCATGGTTATGGAACAGACCAATCTATATGGGACAAAATCACACCCTTCTTTGTTGAAAACTACAATGTTGTTCTTTTTGATTGGTCTTTCTCTGGTGCTGTGAAAGATAAGAGTCTCTATGACTCAATGAAGTACTCATCCTTTGAAGCTTTTGCAGATGACTTGGTCACTCTTTTGGGTCAGATGGAACTTGAAAATGTCACCTTTGTTGGTCATTCTATGTCTGGCATGATTGGTTGCATAGCATCCATTAAAAGCCCTCATCTTTTTAAGAGACTCATTCTCCTTGGTGCTTCTCCTAGGTACTTTTGTTTTTACTTTTTTCATGTTTTTCTTCTTCTTCTGAACCCTATATTTAGTTTGATGCATGAGTTCATTAGCAAATACTATTAGAAGAGGGTCACTTTTAGGCCCCTATAAGTGGAGATTAGTATCTTCTTATGCATAATATTATTTTGAGCTCTTTTCTTGTTCCTAGCGGTGTTATTAATACCGTACTGGTCATCAAATTGGTAGGGGCACTAGTACAGTGGTATAGTGATTTAACCGGTGGTTCACTAATTAAACCGCATACCGGTAAAGTTATATATACATGTATAATATATTAACATTAATGTTGAAAAATCAATAAAAAATAATTATTTTTATTTTCATTAAAAAAATAATTTTAAATAAAAATCGACCGGTATGACCGATACGGTTCAATAAAAAACCGGCCAATATGACCGGTTTTTACCAGTATAATTGTTGTATCGTACCGATATTAGGACCGGTTTATCGGTTCAACCGGCCGGCACGAAACAGTTTTAATAAATATGGTTAGTAAGTAGTATTAGGAGTGAATTGCCAAGCATTTTATACGTATAACTCAGATAAAATAGAATGTAATATCTATGCATTGCTAATCTAAAGATATATGCACACATTTTTTTAAAGACTCAATAATAATTAAACATAAATAGTGAATGATACTTTGACAATATATAAAAATCAATATAGAACTCCTTTTTTTAAAGTTATGCTTGTATTAAACTTTCCTAAGACCGTCACTTATTTAGTTATTTTAAATTATTTGTCTCGGTGATCACATCATTCTTAAATCATTTGAGTTAACCATAAGTGACATGCTATTTGTTCTTTAACTTTGTCTATTTCTGATGCAACTTTTCCACCGTAGTAAAGCTGTATAATTAAGTTTTTTTAAGGAATTTGGAATGATTTATCTCCCCAAAGTATCACATTGGATTTCACTATCTAGGAAAATATAGTTGAATATTATGAAAAAAGACAATAACTAATCAACACAATCCATGGCCTAATATAATGTGCCACTTGCAAATTTTGACAATGCAAAATATTAGGATGGACCATATCTTAAAAAAAGAAAAATAAAAAATGAACCAAAAGCATGTGGTCTGAACATGATTGGATGAAGGAATGCAAAATTTCTTATTCTCTTGTGCTAATATCTTTTTCAGCATTAAAACTACTACTTTCATCCACAAAATACATAAAGAATAAGAGATGGGTCAATTTAGAGTGAGACCTATAACCAACTAAAACAAGACAAAACTTAACCTTCCCTCCCACTTTGCTGATTTAAATTATTTTGGTATATACCTTAGAACGAATTCAAGTCAGCGCTTATTCAACTGCACACATTTGTGGTTGTACCGTTGATGTTATATATGCTTATCAATATTAAGCGTGATTTCTTAAAGATGTGCTGTCTATTTTCCTCCGCCTCGAATTTAACAGTATTATTTTAGGATGCGCTGTTGAAGAACCACCAACTAGCCGGCCAAGACTTCTATCAAGTAGTCAAAATATGTATTGGTAGAGCACATTTATGATTATGTAAAAGTTAATTAGCACTTTTGATTATGTATATAAAGATCTCAACTCAAAATGTGATCTTAGAGTAAATATTTTCTAGTTGGTCATTTTATGAATAAACTCACTTTGGACATACTAACATCATTTTTTCATTTATTATTGATGCTAACATCTATGTACATTATAATTGAATAATGTTTTATTTAGATAACTAGAACTTTATACCTAAAAAAATCACAGAACAATGTGGCATATTTGACCAATCTAGTAATTCTTATCACTTGATTCAATCTAATAACTACCCTTAAATTCTATCAAAAATCTTACTATTCTATTACCATAGTGTATCATTAATCTTTTTAATTGTATGATGATATGATTCTACCTTGATTTTGAAAATATATTTTCATCCCATTACCTCAATCTTAATGTTATTACGTACTACGCCAGATACATAAAGGAACAGCGCATTATCAATATTAACAGTGCTCGCTTAATCAGACGCTGTTTATTTTCCTTCGTCTCTTATTTAACAACGTAGTTCTAGAAAGCATTGTTGAATGACTGTTGTTAAATGTGATTTCTAAGAAAACAATGATTAGTCCTTCTTCTAACCTAATGGCATAACATGCAGGTATATAAATACTGATGACTATGAAGGAGGCTTTACATGTTCAGATATTGAGCAGTTATTTATGAACATAGAGTCCAACTATGAAAACTGGGTTTCTGCTTTTTCCTTACTAGTAGTAGATCCAAATGATGGGGTTTCAGTGAAAATATTCCAAGAATGTTTGAAAAAAATGGGAGTTGAAGTTGCATTATCCTTAGCTAAGACTGTGTTCTATTGTGACTATAGAAATATACTTGAGAAAGTTGAAACTCCATGCACTATCATTAATACTTCTCATGACATTGTGGCTCCAAAGAGTGTAGCACTTTACATGGAGAAGAATATTGCAGGGAAAGTTACATCTAAGGTTATAGATGCATATGGCCATTTTCCTCAACTAACTTCTCATTATAAGCTAGTTGAGGTGCTAATAGGTGTTCTTAGTTTATAAGTAGTACCATCATTATGTAAAAATGTATGAATCTCATTCCTTGTCAAAAGGAACTCATCTTCTGTCTCGTAATGTGTGTTACTTAATAATTAAACTTTTAATTTAAATATATTTTTTCAACTAATCATAGCTCATGCCACATGAAGTGGTATATATTATGGGATAGCATAAGTAATCCCTACTAGAAGCAAATGGGTTACTTGGCCAATGGTGTGGAAGTGGTGATGGATTTGTTATAATTATTGTTTGTGGTTTGGACCAGGATCCTCTGTCCCAAGATTTTCCTGTCCTCATGTCCCTAACCAATCAAAATTTATAAAATAATATTAAAATATTAATTTCTGATTTTGTTATTTATATTTTTACTTGAATGAAATTTTCTGATTGGCTTGGTATACTAAATGGGACATGAATAAGGACATGTGATTCTTGGTTTATAATTTTGGATAGTGATGTTAATATTCCAACTCAAGATCCATTTAAGGGATAAAACTCTAGACTTTTGTTTTTCTATTCAGAAGATTGGAACATGAAACCTTATTTAAAAGGGAACCAAACTCTTCAGCAGTTAGACAAACAAATAGTGCAGTTTTTTTTTATGTTATCTCAAATGGGATGTAAAGTGGGGACAGTGAAGACTAGTTTGTTCAACTTTAAGCTAACATCAATCATGCCATTGTCCTCCAATTCATTAATCACGCCTTATATGGATGCCTTTTTCTTTTTGAATAGGTTGCACCTAGAAAAATCACACGCCAAAATTTGACTTGATGAATTTTAAGAATGTCAAAGATTTTCCTACTAATTTTGTTCATAAATTTTCCTTTTGAAAAGTACTTATTTCTATCAGATTCTCATATTCTCAATGAAAATAATTTATAATATAACATTATGAAAAAAGAATGATATAACTTACCTTTATATATATATAGAGTAATTTTTCCTTAAAGAAATGTTGCTTCCAGAATCCAGAGAAGATTACTAACTATTTTTTCATTAAAAAATGGATGGGGATCCATTGACTCCAAAAATAAGTTTTTTAAACATACTCCAAATTTTAGCCATCAATTCTAGGAAAATCCAATGGTTTAGATTTATCCACTAATTCAGATTATTGGATTTCCCTAGAATTAATGCATAAGATGTGAAATAAGTTTTCTTTTGGAGTCAATTGAACCCCTCTTAAAAAATAATCCATTATTTAGTTGAAGTGTCGAACCAAAGCAAGGTATTCAAAACTTCTTTAAAAAAGAAAAGATTATTCAGAGAATTGTTAGGATATACCAGCTCATTGCCAAAGGACCTTTAAATTCAACCAACAAATTGAATTATCTTGATGGCAATGCTAACAAACGTACAGGCTCCAACAAAAGAATGTGCAATACTTACAAGTTTCAATGTAAAAGATATTTTGGATGCTCCTATTTACATCCTCAAAAACTCAAAACATGTCGGACTTTCAAAATTAAAATTCACTCTGACTTTTTTTACCTATGTCACACTCATTCCCTCCAATTTTATTCACTCAAGCCTTACAACCCTCGATATTCACTCAAACCTCCCATTCTTTTTTTTTGGAATGCTTATCTGAAGAATCTGAAGGAGAGACGTGGAATAATGGAATACAAGAATGGGTGAAGAGGAAAGAGGGTATGGTTATGAGAGATTATGTTTGGTTGTAAATTTGGTTAACTAAGGTAACTTAAGGATTAGGGTGATTTTTCAAAAAATATTGGGGTGTGCTTAGACATTTGTCTGATGCAAATAGAATCTCCAATCTCTATTTGTCTGACAACGGACTTTTGTCATTTCAAGTAACATAAAGACTATAATGCTTCACTTCCACACCGTTCATGAGAAACAAGATAAATAAAAACACGAGGGTATCGCCACGTCCAAAAACTCTTAAGAATATGACAAACATGATAATCTAATTCATAAGAAGGGTGAAGCACTTGACACGAGACATCTCTTAAAAACAGAGATGAATGATGTATGGGTTTATCCTTTATTTTACAAAACATGTTGCTATGACTAATTAAGACTAGGGATATTGATTTCAGTGTTTTGTCATTCTTAACATATAACAAAAAGCCTCCATAGCAGTTCCGATGCTACCGCCTTAAACCACTCGGCCATCTTTCCCAATGCCACTATATTTCATTGCAAGTAAAACAACTCTGTATATGTACAACAAATTTTGTTAATTTGAACATTGATAATGTGTTATCGTACCATTTATAAAATGATGACTGAAAAGAATTTATATAGCCCACCACGTGCACTGTTCTATTGGAGAAAATGACCCTGGAGAGTGCATAGCCACTACGGTGCACGTGGTAAATCAACGTTTTTCTCTCCAATCAGGAACTCCTCTGGGCCATTGCTGCAGGAAGAAAAAGGCAAGAGTCAGTTAAATCCAACTATAGCAGTTGACAGTGAAATCGTAGTTAGATAGATATTTACCTAAGATAACTCAGAGCAGACATTCGATAGAGGCAAGTGAAGACCAGGATATGCAATCCAATGGTATAAAAGAATGCAAAAGTGCGTGCATACCTGCAAAAGTATTCTTTGTCAGATATGCAGAAATCCACATGCAAGAAAGAAGGGAACAAATAACACAATAAAAGATCAATTGTTGAAGCCTTTTCCCATTAGGTGAAATCGGCTACATGGGTCAAAGTTGTTGTATTCTATCAAAAACCAAATCTTCTTCTAAAAAGTCATCCATCTCTAAAACTTCCTTACAGTTTTTCTTGTTCATCCTCTACCCCTAATTATGAGGGTATCCTCCATTTAGGTTTAAACAAAATGCCAATGAAGATTGGCTCATTTCCCTGTTGGTAGTCCCTCATTAGTAGTTTAGCTGCAATGGTAAACCTTAGCAGAGAATCCTAAACTCGGCTATTATACATTTGCCCTAATTCTATATTTGATTCTGGTACTGTAACAGCAAATGTTTTCATACATCATGGTCGGTGAAACAACTAAATGGTGAATTGTGAGCTCTCAAGTCAACGTATTAGAATACTTTAGAGTTTAGATAGTTTTCCTCTTCCATTAATTACAATATCAAACAGATTAATGAATCATTAAAGAGGGGAAAAGAGGAATGTTGGAAAATATCTGAAATAAGGCAGAAGTGCAGAACCATACTTGTTACCAAGGAGAAAACGTCCACTGCTGAGTGTAATTCTGTCCCTGAATCCCAGCTCCTTGTATCTTTGATCCCTTTCCTAATTATATGGAAAAAAAAGGATCAGTTTATCAAACAACAAAACTCATGCCTTTCCCATTAGCTAGGATTTGGCTACATGGATCAAAGGACACTATAATGACTTATAATTAATCATGCCAACAGATAAGCCATTTACATCTGAATCCTTCATAATGATTAGAACTAAATAATATTGATTAGGGAACATGAAAATCAGTTATAGACAACTTTCATGTTTTCAACCAATAGCCCTTTATCTTTCCTCCTCATGCCCCCAACCACTTGCCTCCCTGTTATTGGTAAGGTGGAGGACGCGGGGGGTATCTAAACATCAGGATAGTCCCTAATACCAGTTTTCAGTAGCTATCATTATGTTTAACAGTAAATGAAATGCATATTTAACAAATGAAAGTTTAGACTTTCTATGAAGGAAATGTCAGGAAATATGTTCCCTTTATCTGATGATTAGATATACCATTGTAATCTCTGACATAATACACCTAAAATCTCATTATCGATTGAAGTTATTTCACACAAACATTTGAGAAGTAAAGTTGTTCGATCAACCTTAAAAATGATCCTTTAAAAATCTTGTATGGTTTTTAATTATCTTGGACAAGTAGAGGTTATTGTTTGAAAATACAAATACTCATATTAGAGTAGTCAAGCGGTACCACTAGATAGAACATAAAATGCAAATGAAAATGCAAATGCAAATGCCAATTAAAAAATATATGTTGTGCTTCATTAGAGTAACTAGCTGAGCCACCTTTTTGGAGAATGCAGCAAAAGGATTTATATCATCCTCGTATATCTTCTTGTATTTAGATTCAACATCTGATGTGAAACCACTTTCAAGATCTTCTGCATACTGAACATCAAAGCAGAAACAAATATGAAAATCAGGGTAAAAGAAATTAAAATATATATATGAACTTGAAAAGGTTAAGAGCATGATGTCAAAACAATGAACAATTTTGAAAACCTTTTTAGAACCCCGAGAAACCACTTTCTCATTATTATAATCTTGGACATAACGAATCTTCCCGTATAATTTAACATTATCAGCTTTAGTCTTCTCCAGTTCCACTGTGAGCACCCCAATCTTCTCCTTCAACATCCTTATTTCCTATTAAAAATGGAGAATTCACCCAAGTCAACACTGTCACATGTACAATCTAAAAGTTGACTTAAATAATGTTAGACAGAAAGGGATAAAAAAGAATGAGTAGATATTGATTAAAAACATACCTCTTCTGTCTCTCGCAAGCGTGTCCTAAATCGATCTCTCTGATTACATATAACTTTAAGCATTGAGCTTTGATCTTGGTCTAAGGATGCTTGCCTTTGGTCTGTATTCTGATGCAAATGAAGCAATTTAAAATTTTGTAATATTCAATTTAAAAAATATTACATTTATTTAAAGAGAAACCATCAGGTGTTTCAAAAGCTTAAGCCATCAGAAAAAGGCTGAATAATGGTACACACCCCTTTGCGCAAAAGCCTGTTGGGCTTGAAGCTTAGAAAAATTAAATTTAAATATGAGAATCAAAGTGATAAGAATCAAACTATGGAAATAGTAATTAATGAGTATTTAGCCAAATAAAAGCTTCCACGCCATGCCATGAGCTATCCCAAAAGTGGAGGTTAGGAGACAGCTTAGGAAGGTTATTGTTTTGTTTAGCCGATTGTGTCTTAAATTGAAATTGTACATTTCTATTGATTAGACAACTCAAATAAACAACATATTAATGAGTACTATTGAAAAATTGCTGTTGTTAGGACCCGTATGTTAGGAGGGGTAGGATTGGGAAAAGGGAAAGTTAGAGGCAGTTGAGTTGTCAAGTTAGGCTTGTGAGGGATGCACGTGTACAGGGTCTATAAAAGGTGAGCTTAGGTACATGGGAGAATCAATTAGGAACTTTATTGTTTTCAGCTTTAGGCTGGGCAGAGAGTGTTGTATGCATCTCTGAAGGAGCTTTACTCTGGGGTTACAGGAGGGTTTCTCCTGGAAATACATTTCAATTTCAGTTAATAATACATATATTTTCTCATTCCAATTTCTGGGTTCCTAACAACTGTTTTCCTAAAAGAAAACGGTAATAAACAACAATTGAGATAACACATCTTTACAATTATTGAAGGCATGATATTTGGTTAGTACTGAGGAATGAGGATTATTCACATAAATTAGTAATATGCAGTAGGATAGCAGCATGGAAAGAGGAATTTACCTCAGATGTCTCACCACCACCAGCTTCTGAAAGATCCCAGTCATCAAGGAAAGTCCCTTTACGATCTTTTGGATTGGAACTATAGCCCTGTATCAAAAGGGTGGCTAAGTGCATTAAAAAAATGGCAGCCCAGTGCACGAGGCTCCCACCTAGTGGGGTAGGGGAAGGCAGATGTACGCCAACAAGCTGAGAGACTGTTTCCAGAATTTGAACTTGTGACTTCTTGGTCGCTAAGCAACAACCTTACTGTTACATAAAGAAGATATGACCAAAAGAGGACCATATTTTATTTGTGGTGGATATAGTAATAAAGGTTTTAGTGGTAATTGTTCCAAACCTTCGATATATCGTCTTCCAACTTCTGTATCAACTTTTGTTGTTCATTAACCTTTGCTGTAAGTTCTGTTATCTTCTTTTCTGCTTTTTCCATTAAGGATGTTTTCTCTGAAAGTTTGACCTGAAAGTGGTAGAACTACATATGAATAACATATACTTAAAAATGCACAGCAATAACGCCAATACAACATCTAGATGAATGGTCTAAAGAAAATGCATGAGATTAGTATTGATTCAACGACATGGACAATATGTAAAGATGGGAAATATGTGAGACAATTCCTAACAGGCCTTACCTTCTGGAAAGCTACACTACATAAATGGATGAGTCAATTATCTCTTTTATTATTATTATTATTATTATTATTATTGTACAGACTTTTTCATGGGGGTTGGGAATTACATGCCCCATTACTAAGCAAACCACATTTGTACCTTCAACTGTGTTAGTTCATGTTCAACTTTGCGGTTCTTATCAAGAAGAAGAGACTCCATCTTGCTCATCTCCTCCCCACTTGTAGCCACTTCCCAGTCTTCAGCCTCAATTGAATTATAACCCACTGCCTGCATGCATAGCTCACAGGGAGTTATATAAACAGTAATACCCGAAAACAGAGGTTATCAAAATGTCCATTAGATAACACAGAGAACAGTTAAACTACCTGCAAAATCTTCACTTTCTTACGCAGATCATCAACCATTTTTTCTGTTGGCCTTGCTTGAAGCTCTTTCTTCATCACCTCAAGAGCAGCCTCCTATATTAAGATAAGGTAAAATACAAAGCATGACACATAATATAGTTCAACACAGTACATTGAAAATAATTATACAGGACTCTGTTTTTAGCAGACATGCGTTTGGCTGCTTATACTATGAGAAAAACATTTCTGATAGAACAAATGCAACTAAATCAGGATCATGCAACATAAAAAAACTAAGGAATAGCATTAACATCCACACTCATAGCTCAAGCAAAGGAAAATAAATTCACATCATCCTAAAAGCAAAAGTTCATGAAGATCCTTCATGTCAAACTAAAAATATGAATTCAATATTTGTGAATGAGACAGTTTTCAAAATATAGTTCCAAAATTTCATGAACAAAGCATCTGATATGATTTTGGCCAATTGAAAACCCAAAATATATGGGATCAAAGTCTTCCGGTAATTTACAATCACTTATAAAATACTTAAATATCACATGGAGGAAGTTCTTAAAAGATTTCTGCCTGTTGAAACATCACCTTTTCATTGAGCATTGCATTGAGTTTCTTGACTTCATTTATGTGTTGTTCTCTTTCATTTGATAAGGTTGTCTCAATATTGTGTAGCTCCATGTTCAATTCAGAGATTAGCTTCTCTTTGGCATTTAAAAAATTCTCAAGTACGGTATTTGAGTCTAAAGTATCGCTGAAAAATAAAAACCAACAGAAATCTGAAGACTAGTGTCCAAGTTAAAAGAAATAAAAAACACATAAGGAAAATAGGATTTGGCTAATATTGATGAGTGATTCTCCATATACAGATAGAAAGGCAGATAGATAGAAAATAAAAAAATCACGTAGCTCTGAGCCATTGAATAACTTTCTGTATGACAAGTTCATCAAAAAAGATATGTTATGTTTCTATTGAAGACTACTTATCCATATCTTAGCTAACTATACTTTATCCAAGGAATGATTAATAAGTTAGGGGATCCATATAATCCTTTCTGGTGTGTTTCTCAGAGCATATGGAAACTTGCAATAATCTGCTCACTGCTCAATAACATGCCTCTTTACTCAGACATTTTGGAAGATGCAGTTGCCACTTCTCTTGGTTCCAAGTAAACACAAAAGTGGTGGAAACAAATTAAATTGATTTGTTCGATGAAAAAGGACAATGTTTCAGCCATCACATCTTTAATGAATTGAACAGGGATGCTTTTCATTATCATGTTTGGAAGAACAAAGGCCAAAGGATATTTGAAAGAAATGCAGAACAGAAATTTAATTCAAATAAAAGGGGATGCTAGAATTGGCTATTATTTTATTAAGGTTAAAATAAAAATATTGTTTTAACTTGCCACAAAAATGTTTCTTCAGGTAAAGTTCGGAAGTGAGAAAATAGATCTTGTTTATTTTAGGAAAAGAAATATGTGTAAATGTGTTCAACTATTACTTTGGGTAACAGAATATTATATATCCAAAAAAATCAAAAGATGAGAACCAGCATACCTTGTCTTAGTTCCAGTCTCTTCATTTGTTTGTAACTGAGATCTGAGAACCCCCTGCATAGAGTCATACACATAGAAGGGTCACTAGAACAATTAGTATATCTGTCTGAATATTGTAAGCGCTGATTTGATGGACTAAAAACTGCATCCCTATATCACAAAGAGCCATGAAAGACCTATACAAATACATAATTCAATCAAACAGTGAAAAAATACACTATTCAACTTATATGCATTGATAATAACCTTTGTGGATAAATACAATATTATAATCCTATTCTTTGTCTACACATGGTAAGAATATTGTCTTGAGAGCAAAACAGTATGGATAATGTGGTGGGTCATCAATAAAAATAAAGCATATGATTTTTCCCATCAAGCAACAAGTAGGGATGTTACATGGATCAGTCGACCACTGGCTATGCAAACGAAAGTAATTCTACTAGGAATACTTAAGAGGGATTTAGTTTAGACAACATCTTCCAGGTCATCAATACTTTGTCGCTTCTAGCTCCTATTTTCAAAAAAAAAATCTGGGTTTCCTTTTTCTTGAGTTTGACATAGGAGTACTCCCTATTGTGTGTTTAATATGTATATATGAGTATGAACTGATTGCAACATTAACAATCTTTTTATAGGACAGAATAGAAGCATCAACTTGTTATAACTTAACAGAGCACAAAAAATGAAGCAAAATAATATAACAACACCACTCAAGCCTTATCCAAAATTCCACTAGAAGAGGTGGCAACATAGATCAACTGGTGCCAGTGGGATCTATCAAAAACAAAATAAATTTCCAAAAAAATATGTCGATCAACATTTTTCTTAAGTTTTCTCCTAAGAATTTCTCTGACTATTTTATCAGACTATCTTCCATTTCATACACTTTTCGCACTAGACACTCCATTCGTCTCCTCATTACATGACCAAACCAAGTCAGGTTTCTGTCATGTCCTAAATAGGTCCCGCTCCAATTTCATCTTGAAAACATTCATTCGTCCAATCTCATGTCCCCTACACTTCAATAGAGCTAAAACAAGAAGATTGACACCTCCTAAATTCTGAAGCAAGTACAGATAAAGTAGCAAAACTTGAAGAAATTGAAAATAAAGAACATGGCATATCAAAATCAAATAAAAGTTTGTAAAGCACACCTTTTCTCTTTCCAAACTAAGAAGCATTGTCTGTGCTCGTTCAACTTCATCCATCAGAAGACTGACCTCTGATTGCTTAGAAGCCCTCTCTTCATCTGAAATTTTCAAGAATATAAGAGACTGTGTTCTTCAGTGTTGAAATATATCAGGTGAGTCGTGATTCCAATATACATAAAGAAAGGCATACTGGCTAGATCAGATTACAGAAGTGTAACAACTGATGTCACGGATTTTAGAAGTGTACGACAAAAAATTGAAATGAAAACTGTTTGATTACCAGATTGGGCACGGAGCTCAAACAATTGGTTTTGTGCAAGTTCATGTAATTTCTGCATATTGGAAACACTATCTTTGGCATGCCGCAACTGGTCTTGCAGTGTTTGTTCCCTGCATACAATAAAGAGGTTATAACTCACAAGTCTAGGTAAGTAAAGACATGACAGAGAAGGACCGTCCCAATAGAATAGCAGGAGTCAGTCAAAGTACAGAACATGGTAGACAAACTGATAGGGACCCAAGTATTTGATTATAGAAGGAGTGGAAGTAATTCCAAAACAGATTTGCAAACATAGACTCTTCCTCACTTACAGCAAACAGAGAGGTAATGAAGATGCTAAAAACATAATAATATGGGTCATTCAAGAGACCTGTGACGTTCCATTCAATCCTACAATTAATTAATCCTTGATTGACCTCTCCCCCCTCACCGTCTTTCCTTATACTCCTTGTCTTTATCATATTATGTTTCTTTCATCCAACCACCCTACCACATGTACAGGTAGTTGCTTGTACTCACATTGTTTCTTCTGATCAGATGGGATGTTAATTCCATGCTTCTCGTTTCATTCTTTCTATAGTCCATGTACACAAACAAGCTTGTACCTAAATGCACTGGTCTCATGTACTAAACCGCATAAACAAATACTTAATTTGCAACAGTAGACAAGAAGTTACCTTTCTTTCAAAACTTCCAGTGTTTTCTGATTCTCTTCTGCTAGACTGCGTTGCTTGATCTCCACAATTTCTTTCACTTTCTCTTCCATCTGACTCACATAACTTCAAACATCAAATTGAAACCCATGAAATACAGGTAGGTCTAATTTGCAATTGAATTTTAAAGATGTAATCCAGAGAGTTCTAGTCATATCGCGTATGCATCATAGGATAACAAAATATGAATACAATGATTGACAGGAAATTTTTATTACTTTAACAACATGATAGTAGAGATGGTGAAATTCAACTAAACTGAGAAATTAACTTAACGAACATGGGAAAGTATATGGTTACAGCCTTTCTTCCAACAAACAAGCACCCTAAATGGAAAAATTCACGAAATTCTTTATCACTAAATGGAAAATTTCTCCAGCTGTTGTAAGTATATTAAAAAAAACATATACATACAACAAACAAGCACCATTTGCAAATGCATGTAACTTAAATTAAAAAATTAGCAACTGATGAGAAAATTTGTACTCAAACAGTGCAATATCAGCACCCTGGTAAGTCCTACTGTCCTATTACTCTCCACTTTTTTAAGTGCTAGATGGCATGCAGTGTTATAATGGCAGATTGGTAGTGGTGGATGGCAGTAAGCAAAAAACATACCGTGGAATTATGGTTGATAGCAGTGTAGCAAATGGTGGATGTATGGCGGGCATGTTAAAATATTGTAAAAGGGTGGTGGATTTGTAGTTATGATATGTAGAGTGGAAAAGGTGTAGGCCCAGATTTCAAATAAAAGAACAGAAAAGAAAAGTAGAGGGACAAGATTTCCTTTACTAACACAGCTCTCTTTTACCATCAAAAAGGTAACGCCCATAAACTGGATATGATGGTGGATGAGAGGTTTGTCACCTTCAAACTGCCAAATTTCACTCATACTGCTATTGGCATGGCGCAGCCATTTCAAACCGTCACAGTGCTATTGGTATGGCACAGCCATTGCAAACCTGTCTTGCCATGACAGTCTTATGGCAGATTTCACAAAGTTTGCCATGCCATGGTCACCGTTTGATAACACTGTTGGTGTTTAATACCAAAAATATACATAAGAGTGGACTGAGATGGTAGATAGTATTAGACAAAGTACACATGTAAAGCAACTTTTAACTGTGCTTGTAACTATGCCTACATTTTATTCATTCTTGTAAACTATTATAAAATTAAATTGGAAGGGATACAATGGTAAAGGGTATTAGGATTGAAAACAGATCATTATAGTACACGCAAATACACCTATACATAATAAACCAAATATGAGAAGAACCATGCAAAGGCACCAGCAAGAATTTTCCTCTAGCATTGAAAGACTGTGTGTGACATTGTGTTATACACGGTATGATAATATCATAAGCATTAAAAACCTGTTGCTCTAATTGTCGATTTCTCTCTTCGAGTCTTCGTATTGTGGCCTGCTGATTCTTTAAGTGAGTTGCCTCTGTCCTGAATTCCTCAAGTTCAACTTTCATTTTCCGGTTCTCAGATTCTAGCTCGGATAACTTGAGATCTTGCTCCTGTACAAAGAAAATATATGAGAAAATAAACAAACACATGCATACATGTGCATAACTTGATTAGCTTCCCATACATGCAGAAATATGTGTGTGTATGCATCAATGGACACAAGTTTCATCCATACAACTTAGCAAGCAGGAAACATGGAAACTCTTACAACTATTGACAAGTCAATGGTGGAGACCTAAATTGGTGTCTATAATCTTACATACTAAGAATGCAGCAGCACTACCAATCTCTCTGCAATTCAAAAGGTGGATACACCCTTAAAAATATTGTGGGCAGAACACCAAATAGATACTAGAAATACAATCCTGTCCCCAAGTAGATTTGATGGAAAGCAAAAATCCTTAAAATGCAAGTGTTTTCTATTATTTAATCCAAAAAAGAGTACTGAAAAATGGCATAAAGTGCATATTGTCAATGAATTTTGGTCTCCTTCTTACCAAAACCTTTGTAATGAACAAACGGGAACTACTCTGAAGTAGGAAAAAACCAGTGCTAATTGAGAGAAAGAACGATCATTTACATCAATGGATGGAAACATGCATTCTTAACCATCTCATGCAAGTAGATGTAATAAGTCCAAAAATATCACAAGAAATCTATTGTGTACGCACAAAATTGGAAAGAAAAAGCATGGGGCATGTAAGTGAAAAAATGATGGAACTCACAGCAATCGATGCAAGGGCAGGATAAGGATCTGGAGCTTCATATAGCTTTTGATAGATATTGAGAAATGCATTTTCTCCAAATTTCGCTCTCTTAGTAAGATTATCAACCTCTTCCTGGTAGCCCTTAAGCAAGGAGTTAAACAAACTTAACTTATCCTCAGGTGAAGCTTTCTTGAAATCTGAAAGCAGCACAGTTTATGATTCCTCAGACAAATTCATTCAGTACCACAAACAATAAATAGAACAGAAGGGGCAGGGGGACTAAGAGCTCGTTTTGGAAGTTTTTTCCCACACGGCTTTTTATAATAAGTCATTAAGTTGTTTTGGGTTTATTTACATGTTTGACAAACCTAAATGAATATAAAAATGATTTATAGAGGGCAAATATTATTAAGAGAAGAGGGAAGTATCAAGTTTATTTGAAGAAAAAAAACTAATTGATTATTTTGAAACCATCATTTTTTCCCTATTTCACCCTTGCATGATTACTTACGAAACAAATATCATTAATATAAACGAATACCTCAACAGTCCCCTTCATTTGCAACTTACTATATAAAAATGTTTTTTTATACAACACAAACGTGTTTTAGAGTGTAATCTAATACAATAAAAAATATTTAAACCATATTAAGTTCTTGTAGAATGCAATTCTACTGAATTAGATTCTCATAGGTGTATAAAATTGGTATGACAGTTGAAACACATTATCTTAAAATCCTTCACAAAAACATATTCAAACATGAAAGTGTGAAACTGAATTTATATATAATTGATTATAAAATAATCTACTTTTGACATCTAACCCAGACACACTCTAAATACCCTGGCACCACTTTTCTACACTAAAGTGATCGTAACCTCTAGGGTAGTGTTTTTAGTAGATGATTTAGAACAGGCGTGTGAGTTCTACTCTCCAGATTGATCTATTTTACAAATACAACATAAAAGGCATAAGATTAAATAGTGAAACCAAAGAGAACATAGTAGAACAATTCCATCCAGACTGTTCTATCTTCAATGCAAAAGCTACCTATTGTTGTTTTTGTAGCATAATTGTTAGAAACAGTAACCAATTCAAAATGAAACATACCTCTAGTATTCTCCGCAAGTTTACGCCTATTTTTCTGACTATTTTCCTGGTTTTCTGCAATACGAAGGCCTTGTTCATCCAAAATCGATTTCTCCTTCTCCAATTCAAAATCTGAAAAAAAAAAAGTAGAAGAATCAAAGTGTTTAGATAGAAACGGTTAGGGTTAGAGGTGAATCGAAGAATGAAATGGAATAACAATGAGAATAGAGATACCTTTCCAGAAAGCGGTTACGACGGAGATCGGAGAAGAGGAAGTGTTGGATTTGTCTCTTTCGGATCCGGATCCACCTTGCGGAGCGTCCATTGTTTATGTTCTGAATTTGGGAGAATTTTGAAGTTTTGTTGAACAAATTGAGATTCTGTTTCAGCTTTATTGTATTCAGTATTCAGTAATGGGATCAGAAAAACGGATCAAGCACTTTTAAGATCATCATATCATAATTCATAATAGTTAATGGAGGGTACATAAGTCACTCAATTAATGATATTTGAATTAATTTAATAAATTGATATTGAATTAGGGATTAAATTTAAATTATTATATTTCCTAAAATTGATAATTAAATGTACAATAAGTTTAATTTTTTTTTGGATTAAATGCATCCTTTCTTATCATAATATATTAAACGTTATAAGATAATAGGATATAAAGAGAGATTAATAATTAAAAGTGTTTACTTCCATTTATAGTTTTTTTTTTTTGCATAAGTATTTCAAAATGTATTAGAAAATATCCTACCTTTATAATTCAATTTTTTGCATTGGATAATCAATATATTATGCTAATATCATAGTAAATAACATAACCTCAACTTGTGCCTACCATAAACCCATATTCAAATCATCAATTCCATAGTCTTAATAAGTAAGTGTGTTACATGCACCATCTCATTTTTTTTAACCACCTCCTTTATTTTAAGATTATTTCCTTAAAATTTGTTAATTTTCCATTTTTTCTCGTATATTTAAAATAATATAACATTCTTTTATATAGGATTTAGTTAGTATTATATATCTCATTAGTTATTATTATCTTATTGATTATAATAACTTTTGTTTACTAACTTATATTTGAGTTTGAAGAATCTTTACAATTTACAAATTTTTATATGATATCAAAGTAATTTTATCCCCTATGACTTGTTTGGTCATTATTCCATTGTCGATATGTTGAAAATTTGAATGGAAGACTCATCATTGATGGATATAAGGTGAATAAAGAGAAGGATAAAGTTTGAATGAGATAAGAAATGATGTGAATAGAATACATTTCAAGAAACACAGTAAAAAAAGTTGAAGTGGTTAACAAAATTATTCACCTTAGCCCTAAACACAGTGTTGTGATAACCGGACTGTACTGGACGATCCGACCGGTTCGATCGCTGACCAAACTTAAAAACGGTTTCGTTTTGTAGTCTTAACTGAATGAGTAGTTGGACCGCTTTGAATCGGATAAATTTCGGTTTGACCATGCTAAATCCGGTTAAACCGGAATAACCCGGGGGGAAATTGGACGGTTCACTTAAAATTTAAAAAAATGGAACATTACTCTAATATTTTGTTTTATTTCAATCCAAAAAAGATAGAAATATGTTACTTCAATATAGTTATATAAAATTATTGATTATATAAAAGTTTACATTTATATATTTATAGATAAAAATTATTAATTATATTTAAAATTATCTGGTTCGACCAGACGGCTTAACTGTTTAAACTGGTTAAAACTAATATGAAAGCTCTTCCAACTTGACGTCTGGCTCGGATTTCACAACATTCCATAAACATAATTGATTCATACCATCATGGATTTATTACATGAAGTTATTTACAAGTGCTGGTTTATGTTCATGTTGGACTTTGTAATCGTTGGGCCCAGTGATTCTTTAGGCTTTTCGCCCCACGTTTCTTTGATAATTGCGTTGTGGCTGAACCAAGCTCTATCTTAAATATAATAAAAGAAGAAAATATATTCACTCATATACTATTTTAAATTATTTTTACAATATATTATATTTTGTTTAATTTTATTACACTTGTCATTCTTTTTTATATAAAAAATCACACTTATTTTACAAGCATGGGTGGTCAGTGTAATGTATACAAAAATCAGGGTTTTTGCAGGGATAAAAAATTGAGGGATAATCTGTGTAATTTCACTAAAACTCAGGGGTTAGTGTAATTTACTCTAAAATTAACATCCGGTTTCAAAATTTCATATGCAACTTTACCACACGTGCTTGTAATTGTAAATAAAACTCTTGCAAGCGATTAATATCAAACAAGTAAGATTGTAAAATTTATGTCATTGTAAAGATTTATATATAAATAATATATAATTTACTATTCATTTGTATATATTTATACGCAGACAATATATCTTATAAATATGAATGATGATGGTGCAATTACAATATATAAAACTCTTAAACTCACGGTTCATATATTTATACAAAATTGTTGCACAATTCTATACAACTAAAACTCTTATTTGATATGCTTAACGTAGTAATTGATAAAAATATTTGACAAAACAATTTTATGTGTGGAATTAGACAGAAAAAATGTATAAGTTTTCATGATTTAATATAGAGTAAATTACACTCACACCCCTGAGTTTTAGTGAAATTACACAAACTATCTCTCACTTTTTTGTCCTTACACGAACCACCCCTAATTTTGTACATATGTTACACTGACTACCCCTGCATAATATAAAAGTGTAATATTTTAAACAAAAAACGTATGATGTGTGTAATTAATTAAACAAAATATTGTATATTATGTAAAAAAAATCAAATAATATAAGAGTTAATGCGTCTTTATTATTTGGCTCGTTATAAAATAATATAAGAGTTATTTAAACATTTATTTGAAATTATTAATGTATTTTTTAATGACACACAAATAATAAAGAAACATTTGCTTTTGTACTATTTGAAGTGTTACACAATATACAATATTTTATTTAACTTAATTACATTCATCACTAATTTTTTCTTTAAAATATTACACTTTTATAACATACAGTGGTAGTCTGTGTAATGTATGTATAAATCTAGGGGTGGTTTATGTAGGAGAGAGGGGTGGTTTGTGTAATGACAAAGAAGGGAGGGGTGATTTGTGTAATTTCATTAAAACTCGGGGATGTGAGTGTAATTTACTCTTTAATATATTATTAAGTTTTCATGTTTTAATATATTATTTTTTCTAATGGTAATGAGTAAGACTCCTCTCCATTATAGAGAGATAAATACAAAAAAATCAAATAAAGTAGAAGATATAATGTCACTTTTGTCACTTTTATATAAAAAAATATTACATATTTGCCCTTATAATACACATCAAATAATCATTTGTCTATTTATTAATGGAGAGGAGTCCTAGTGCCATGAAGATGAAGATGGGAGGGCAACCATCATGTGGACCAGTTAGATTGTGATAATTATAAGCATTCCCATGCTCCAATGTTTGCATTTTATTTTGAAAATATATATATCATGATTTAATTCTCATTCTTAAATTCACATAATCAGTTACCTACCTTAAATTCATGAAGGTTGGTATAGTGAGTGAAAACTAATGGAGCTATTGATAAAATTTTCTTATTAGTTAACTCCAAACATTCATTAAATAAATCAGTTCTTTCGATATTTTATACTATTGTCTTTCTTTAAATTTCATTTCAACTTTTTCTGAACATGTTTTATATATATATATATATATATATATAGGGAATGTATAGAGTGAAAAAGACAAAGTTATTTGAGAGTGACATGAATAATTTTCAATCATCCCGTCAAAATATATGCAATAGTTATCCGCAAAAATAACTCATGGGTAAGAATGAGTATCATGATATCTGCTCCGCGGGTACCCGTGTATATATTTTAATTAAATATTTTATAGTTAGTTATTATTAATTTAAAATTATATTTGTTTATTTTATTATTACTTCGTAATAAAATTTAGTAATGAGACTATAATCATAAAATTATCATATACATATCATATTATTTAAGTAAAAATTATTTTTATAAATTAATTATTCTAAATTATATAAAAATATAATTAAAATTAGAAATCGTTGAATAACCGCTACCCGCAAATAGTGTGGGTATGGGCACAAATATACAGTATGCATTACCCATGCCAATTGTCATCCCTATTTAAAACCCTCATGTTACATCATTGATGTCTTTGCTTGTTCATTAATAATATAAATGGGAGAGATTCACTTACTCCAAGAGTAAGTGAAAAAACATATTTCACATCTTAGTCATCCAATTTTGGAAAATCCAATGGTTTAGATGTATTCACCAATTCAAACCATTTGATTTTCCAAGAATGAATGATCATGATGTGGAGTATGTTTTGTCCACTTACTTTTGGGATAAGTGGATCCCTTCCATAATAAAAATGTCATAACATTTGTTAGTGGAGAAAAAAAAAACTTTATCTAAGGAATGATGCCTTTAACAAGATTGTAAGCTTGATGTGGTAAATATCCTCACTAAACACCACATAAGGTCATAATAATTAAACACAATCAATTTTTTTAAGCAATCAACGATGGTTTCTCCACTTATGTGGTTAGGGTTGTGTTAGTTTGCCTTACATTTTGGCTATGTAAAGTTATTAACATTGTTAAATGAATATTGATAATAAAAATAAGTATGAATAACTTTGTAAAATTAGAATGGATAAGGAAAAACAATAAGTTGTTCTTCAAAAAAATTTCAATCAATTGAAAAGATGATTTCTTAAATTAGTTCTAATCATGAGAAAAGTAAAAATAATTTGGTTGCTACTAGGGTAACTATGATAAAATGGAGTAAATATGGTTTCTTAACATTGTTAACGTGTTTGTCGTAATATCTTAATGAAAATCTTAGAATTTTTTTGTAAAATGAGGTTCAAATCTTAGTCATTGATTTTAATCGAATGGTTGATAATTATTCTTCTCAATCTCACATAACTTTGTTTTTCTCACTGTATAATTACAAACACAAATTTTTATTCTCTAATATGATCTCCGGTGAGTTAATTGAACCTTATTACTTTTTTACTATATAGTTTTCCTATTCTATTTTACTTTTAATTGATTGCTGGTTCCCAATAATCTGAGGGCCAATGGTGGTAAATATTAATAGGTAATGCAATAAAAGCTTCAAAAATAATAATTAAAAAGTACACAAATTGAAAATGTTTAATACAATTTAGTTATGGCTTAGAAGTATGAGAATACTCCATCAACAAATCAAGAAGTAATTGACATATTTGGTTAAAAATTTACAAAAAGTTTTAGTGCAAAAAATAGTATTTGTAATATATTTCAATATTAAGTTTTTTAAACTTAGTTAAAATCTTAGCTATCAATTTTAAAAAAATTTAATAATTTAAAATATTGAATAAATTATTAAAATTTTATAAAATTGATAACTAAATTGTGAAGCAAGTTTCCGAAATATCATATATTCTACGTTCTAGCAACGTGAGCCCCATTAACACCGCCCAAACCCTTTCTTTGACCATTTACCTGCCGGGCAGCTGCCCGACAACGACAACAGCTGACCGCTTCAGAGTTCACCCACACGCGTGTTAAACGCCCGATCATACAGCGCGTGACAATATTCAACAAACGCAAAGCCGTGAAACACTGGATAGCTTTTTATTTGAATTTTGAAGAAAAAAAAGCTGGACCCCGCGCACGCGCCCCTTCTCCTCATCGAATTTCATGTTGACCACACGCGCTGCTACACAGAGCGCTTTTCCTTTTGAAGTTTCAAAATCATTTTCTTCAACTTTTTCCTGAGAGCTCCGTTTCTTTCCGTAGAAAATTTCGTGAAGAAAAAAAAGCAATAAAATCCAAAAAAGCTGAATAACCATTCATAACAACTTCTCCGTTTAGATTCTACTGTCTTTATCACTAGTTTTCTTCTCGCGTGTGTTCATACTTCTTATTCGTTCTAGAACTAAAATCTAACGCTAATTTTGAATTGCATAAGTGTTATTAAGAGAGAGAGAAAGATGCGGCGATTCAGTTCCGCCGTGCACCACTACCGTCAGAGCTCCGATAGCGGAAGGTCGTTTCAGCCTTCAACTTCCGCGCAGGTGAGGTTTTTGTTTTCTCGATTCTTCGTCTCTTTTTTTGAATTTGAAACATGTCATGGAACGTGGTGAGTTAGGTAGGTGTATGAATGAAACGCTTCGTTTTGCAGGAATTTGGAGTTCGATCTTCAAGCTTGAGGAAGATCGATGATGATCGTGTTTTCACAAGTGGACTTCTTGACCTGCATTCATTTGATACTGAGGTTTGGTTTTTGTTTGGATTAAGTTGTTTTGTGTTTAGAAGAGCTTATAATCGAAGGGAAGTTATAGGTCTTTGTTTGGATTCCGTGTTCAGAAAGAGTGTATAACGAATGGGAGGGGTTTTAGGTTAGTAATAGTACCTGTTTTTGTGTACAAAGTAAGCAACAAACCGAACATGTTTTTATTTCATTTCAATCAAAGTTGAGTTGCTTTGAATTAGTTAAAGCCGAGTTGCTTGCAGGTGCATAATGAGGTTGATGTTAGGAATAATGTTAATGGTTATTTGTTACACAACTACTTTAATGAACTGATTTTACTAATTCAAGTTAATTGAGTTTTTATCTCTGTGTGGTTTATTTATTGTAAACATGTAAGTGACTGGGAATTTTTTGTTCACACTCAATAGATGCCTAATTTTTTAACAAATGGCACTGTTGGAGGTCAAAGTTTTGACGACACTGAGCCGATTCTCTCCAGCAATAAACTTGTAAACAGGTCTCGGGGATTGCCCGAGAATCATGTCCTTAAAAGTTTCTCAACAGATAAAGAGAGAGCTAATAATGTTGCTAAGATCAAAGTTGTGGTATGCTTCTTGCCACATGTTTCCTTTTTATGGCTCATTTTCTTTTGGGGCAAACAAGGGCCTTTAGCTCCTTTAACAAATGTATTTTGACTGAAAGCGTGACTTACTGCTGCAGGTTCGGAAGAGACCTCTAAATAAGAAGGAAATAGCAAAGAAAGAGGAAGACATAATTACCATTGATTCAAATTATCTCATGGTTCTTGAAAGAAAACTCAAGGTGGGTAAGCGCTAGGTTATCTTAAATATCTACATTTATATGACATGAATTCTGGTTTGAATTTGTTCTCAAATATATGCAATCAAGTGCGGTACACAGTCCCTATGTCTATGCTTTTGCAGCAGTTAGCATGCAATTCTTTGCCCTACAAAATGCTTTTTACAAGCAACTCAGAAGTCAACCAAACTACTGAACTTAATATTCCCTTCTGCTTTTGGTTCAGATACTTCATACTTAAATTCCTACATATGTTGTGTCTCATGCTTTATATGCCCTATAATATTAAGGGTTTTTTAGTATATAAACTGCATTTTAAAAGTACTTCTGTTTAATAGTATTCCGTCAACATAAACTTCCTTATGATATAATGGTGGTTATCCTGGCAAATGTAAATGAAGATTAAAATCATTTTTTAACATCCTATCCAAAGTAAGGAGCCAGTTCTTAAAATTAAAGGCGAGGGGAAAACAAATGTACTTAACCATGGACAACCTTCTTGTTAATGCTTCAATGTTCAATGTACTGATGTATTTCAACACAGTATCTCTAACTTCAACTCTTTCTCATTCTGGATTTCGAATTGCATTACTCCTTACGAGTTACGATCACTGTTAGACAGACAATCGGTAACTAAGGTTGACAATTTCTAACTAATATTGATGCATTAATGTGAAGATTTTACAACTGAAATATTCATACTGTATTTAGATATATGGGTGTTGTACCTTGTCTGAGTTTTATTTCCACTTCACCTATGCGTGCAGGTTGACTTAACAGAATATGTCGAGAAACATGAGTTTGTCTTTGATGCTGTGCTAAATGAAGATGTCTCGAATGATGAAGTAATTATTTAACTAGCCGCGCTTCTTGTAACCACATTGACTAATAGTTTACTAGTCTCACTAGATTGATTACCTTTTCATCTCTAGGTGTATGCTGAGACCGTGGAGCCCATAGTTCCGCTGATTTTCCAACGGACAAAGGCGACTTGCTTTGCATATGGGCAAACAGGTAAGTATTTTGGTAACTGTTAATTGAGAAATTTACGAGTACTTACATTGAGCATTGACTGCCGAATTGGAAAAAATAGGAATATCTTTCGTTTTAGAATTGATCTACATGCTTGCTATATTATGAGGATAGAGACATCAAATGTTCCTTGAATAATTCAGAATATTTTTACTTTACTATTAGAGTAGAGTGAAAGGTATGAATAAAAATAAAGATGACCAATGATGTAATTGTTTGATTAATAACTTCTGTATCGATGAAGCATATATAATTGAAGATTGAACACTCCAGTTTGCAAACTTTTGTCTGTGTTTCTTACGTTGAAAGCTTCATCATATGACAACTTCTGTCAGGCTTGTTTTTAACCCACGTAAACTTATCTGCCTTTTGTTTTGGTGAATTTTCCCGATAAGATTTAGCATTGTCTGTGAACCAT
This sequence comes from Lupinus albus, assembly GCA_009771035.1. Lineage (NCBI taxonomy): Eukaryota > Viridiplantae > Streptophyta > Magnoliopsida > Fabales > Fabaceae > Lupinus > Lupinus albus. Next base: position 2,951,494 of record CM020022.1, on the reverse strand, counting down.
TCAACTCCATAAAACATTTTCAAATTAAATTGAATATGTTCCAGGTGATTTCTTTTTTGTTATGATTACTTTGATAGAATAGGTGATGGTGTTCTGATTTATATTGTGAGATAAGTTCATTTAATTCCTGTCTGGAAGCATTGAAAGTGGTTTAGTAAACATGCGTATCTTTTCTGATTTTTGTAGTTGATATTAAGTTACTATATTTTTTAGGGAGTGGGAAAACCTATACTATGCAGCCATTGCCTCTGAAAGCATCAGAAGATATTTTAGGATTTATGCAACACACATACCAGAACAAAGGTTTCCAATTATTTGTTAGTTTCTTCGAAATATATGGGGGGAAACTATTTGATCTCCTCAATGATCGAAAGTAAGTCCTATTGACTTGTGGACTAGAAAGTAATCTCTCATTTCGAGTTACTTGCCTGATTTGTTTATGATTTTCCAGAAAACTTTGCATGAGGGAGGATGGAAAGCAGCAGGTTTGCATTGTCGGCTTGCAAGAATACAGGGTTTTTAAAGTTGAGACAATCAAGGAATTTATTGAGAAAGGAAATGCTGCAAGAAGTACTGGTACAACTGGTGCAAATGAGGAATCATCTCGATCACATGCTATACTTCAGCTCTGTATCAAGAGATCAGCTGATGGGACAGAATCAAAGCCGGCTCGACTTGTGGGCAAGCTATCTTTTATTGATCTGGCTGGTAGTGAACGTGGTGCAGATACTACAGATAATGATAAGCAGACCAGGTGGGATTTTATTTTTCAAACTTGAATTTCTTTCATCTATATTTTGTTAGCAGATTTTTCGTTAAAGTAACAAAACGACTTGCTATTTAATGTATGCATGTATTTTCAGAGGCAACTGTGTTAGATTGTCTATTTAGTTGAATTGACTTGATTCTTATTTTACATTCCAGGATTGAAGGTGCAGAAATTAATAAAAGCTTACTTGCATTGAAAGAATGCATTAGAGCTCTAGACAATGACCAAGGGCATATCCCTTTCAGAGGAAGTAAATTGACTGAAGTTCTGCGAGACTCTTTTGTTGGTGATTCACGCACTGTAATGATATCATGCATTTCACCAAGCTCAGGTTCCTCTGAGCATACTCTCAACACATTAAGATACGCTGACAGGTATGTAGTCTGAAAATCTTTTTGGCAATAAAATGACTGATCTGGTGATATCAATAAGTATTTCTAATGGACAGTCACATTTCAGGGTGAAGAGTCTGTCAAAAGGGAACAGCTCCAGGAGGGATCCCCTCTCTTCTTCAAACCTTAGAGACTCAACTGTATTGCCTGGACCTTCAACTCAATCTCATGATGATACCTTCGATGATGAAATAATGTATGTTTCCAGCGACAGGAATCAATTTGGTTGGTCTAAACAGCCTGAAAGAGAATCGTCTCCTCCAATTGCCGTGGATCGTGTTCCAACCAGTAGGATGGGGAGTAATCTGGCATCATCCGTGTCTAGTAAGACGGTGGGTACCAACCAATTATCTTCTCTGGAGGAAAAGAGGAAGATAGATTGTCGTGTTAAACATGTAGATCTGCCATATCTTGAGGCTAATAATTCTGATCCTGATGATGATTTAAATATCCTGTTGAAGGTATATTCTTCTTATGCCATATTGATTCATTGATAAAATGTTTCTGACTATTAAAGTACTTAATGGTGCCTGCTTTGCTTGGAAATTAGGAAGAGGAAGATCTCGTAACTGCTCACCGGAGACAAGTAGAGGAAACAATGGACATTGTTAGGGAGGTGTGTACAAATCTCTTGTACCTTTCTTGGTGATTTGTTAATCATGCTGTTTTCTTGAACAGTGTTTCCTTATTGCAGGAGATGAATTTACTTGTTGAAGCTGATCAACCCGGAAACCAACTGGATGACTATGTTTCCAAATTGAATATCATTTTGTCTCAAAAAGCTGCAAGAATCTTTCAATTGCAGACACAGTTGGCTCAATTTCAGAGACGACTAAATGAGTATAATGTTTTAGTATCTTCAGGTAACTGAATAACTGATAGTGCTGTTAAGGACATGATTGGTGTGTTGTGAATGTGGAATTCTTTGTGTTCAATGCTCATCACTTATTGCTGCTCAGATTTCATTGCCGTGGATTGTTTCTCATGTGTTAATTAAGATTGTTCACAAGATTATTGTGGTTTTGGAGTACACAAATATGAATCATCCTTTCTTTGTTCAACACTAATTCCTCAGTTGAGTGCCTACTGTGAATAGAACTAGATTGAACTATTCTTACAGCTTGAGACTGAGGAGTGTACGTTACACATTACACAGTCAAATTACCCTGTTAAAGGGTTGCACAATTTGCAATATTTTACAAGTATTTGAGCTAGCTTATATATTTTTTTGGGGGGAATTTACTATAGGCGGAGTGTGACCCTGAGGGATGAGGGATTGTTGGTGTTAAAGATTTATGGTAAGTTGTGTACACTTAGTTGTAGTTATTTAATAATTAACTAACGAGGAGGGATCTATTTACTCCAAAACTTACTCCACATTTTAGCCATCAATTCTAGGAAATCTAATGGTTTGCATCTATGTATTGACAAACTATTTTGAATATAACTCTTTGCATGACAAATTGATGGGATCCTTCTCACCATGCCATTATCAGGGACATTTTTAACAAAAATGTGCTAAATATCAAACATATATGCTCACAAAGGAGGAAAAAGAGGTGCAACCTCATTGGTTTTGAGAGTAGGCATGAATTGGTTTCCTTACATGTTTTTTTCTTTCAATTTTATAATATCTCCAAGACTCCAATATCATACAAAGGTGTTAAAAACAAATAGAATATCCTAGGATTCATATCTACTTAGATTTGATTCGAAGGTGGGAACATTTATAACATACAAAGATGTTAAAAATAAAGGAAATATCACCAATTAACAAACCAACAATGGAATAATAATAATGATGATGAAAATATGTTTGGACAGCCACAAATTGTAAGGCAGATTTATTACTGCCCTACAATAATGAATAAAATATAAAAAAAATGCAGTGAAAGGCAAACTAAAAACAATGCAAAGTCCATAATAGAGATATATTATAACATTATCATCAATTATTGATTACAAATTACAAAAAATCATCCACCTATTGTAGCAAAAATGTTAATCATAGGATAACTCTTCATTGTGCAAGTGCAAACTTTGCATATATTCAATGGTGAATATGGTGCTAAGCTGAAATGAACCTCTCCAAAATTTATCTACCAAAAGAATCATTATTATTATTGTGATAATAGCCTAAGACCTGCTTCTAAATCTACCAATGTAATGGTAAGAAGTTCTTCTGTATCTATACTGTCAAAGCTAAGCCTCAAGTCCAAATTCTCTCTACCATTAACCAACATGGTATCTATCAAACCACCATTATTCTCCCTTCTCTGTTTTTCTGTTGTTACACTTTCTATCAGTGCTGCTAAAGCTTCTATACTGCAAGAAGGATGCAACTTAAATCCATAGACCAAACTATCTTCTGCTAAATTATTCATCTTGATGTGAAGAATTTCTGCTAGTTCTTCTGAATTGAAATCATTGAAATGGAAGAACTTGGTCACCCTTCTACAGAAACCTTCATTAGAAGTGATTACTCGTCTCATTGGTTCGTCGTAACCTGCAAATATGACTACAATTTTTCCATGGTCCATGACAGACATAATTTCCTCTAATGCTTCCAATCCGTAGTCCTTATCATCCGACTTTTGCATCGGTATCAGTCTATAAGCTTCATCAACAAAAAGAATTCCCCCTTCTGCTTCCTGGATCTGTATACAGTGTGTGGAACTCGATAAGCAATGCGGTCTACTATGGATTCTAGAAGACAAATCAACGATAGGAATTTTTTTTATTTCAAAGCAAGTAACATACCTTCCTCCTGGTTTTAGGACCTGTATGGCCAACAAATTCGCCAACTAGATCAGTCCGTTGTACTTCTGTCACCTTATCGGTAGGTAGAATTCCCACCATATGGAGTAACTTTCCAAGGATCCGTGCTACCATAGTTTTACCTATTAAATACATAAGATAACATGCAAAAACACATGATAAGTTAAAAAAAGGCACCCAGTAATATACGTGAAAAAATCTCAATGGGATAACATGCGAAATCATGGTATGAAAAGAAAATGAAGGCAGACATGATTGATATAAATGCATTTTCATTTTTATGTAAAAAGAAAGTTATGTCTGTGTGACATCAGTTATGTAATAATGTGCAGTTTCATCAATCTAATCCAATAAAGAGTGAAAAGCTTAGGTTGCAAAACTTCACTAATCGGGGAATAGTGAGAAAGAGAATGGCCAAAAAAATCAAGGCATTAGTAATAGTGAAGTGACAAGGAAAATAGCTACTCCATATATTCACTCACTACAGAACTAATTACCATTTCTTTATACCAATTAACTTCAGTGATCATACAAGCATATATACAAAAAGGGAGATAGACCAAGATGCTTGCAATAGAAACATGAAAATTCAATAAAAACACTAACAAAAAAATCTTGTAGAACAAAATGGTAACTGCAAAACAAAGACAATAAGTGCAGGCTGCAGAGTAAGACAAGTTTGCGGTATTGAGCAAAGCAATACAAGCAATATAGTCAAAAACAATCTGTCAGAAATAACCTGTTCCAGGATTGCCGAGAAAGGCCATATGAGGAGGTCTTCTAGTGCCAACATGCAGACCAAGAGCTCTACGCCTCTCATCCAAAAGCATGCCCTTTGCCCACTTACGTAATTGCATTTTTAGATCATGTAGACCCACAATATATGCTAATTCCTTTTCAAGCTCGTCCATTTTAGCTTTGGTTTCACCACATGCTTCAATAGCTCGTCTCTTCCTTTGCTCTTCAAGATGCCAGTTTAATAGTTCCCGAAGTTTCTCATTTCCAGGGCCGTCAGAAAGATGATTTATAGGTGTCATTCCCTCCTGCAATTCATAGGCTTGAGCCACGTTTCACACAAAAAATGTTAAAATAACATAAAAATAGGAAGTTAAGTTTACTACATCGTCCTTCGCACTGCAATCAGCATTGTACTCCAGCAATACTTTCACAGTTAAGAATTCTTCTGCTCGTAGTGAGTGCCAAACAGCTAGGTGTAAAGGTGTCATACCATTCTGCTATGCAAAAAATAGGAATGAACTTAAAAAAAATTCTTGCTTGGTTCAAAACAATCTACATGATAGATGAAGTGTAAAGAAAACTCACATTTGCTCTGGCTTCAACAAAGGCACCATGAGAAAGAAGTAATTGTGCAGCCTCACTGCACCCATTCTTTGCTGCCATGTGCAATGGAGTTTCTCCATACTGCAATGGTGATACAAAGAAACCTTTTTACAAGTACAAGAAAATAACTTAAAATCTTGATCATGCAAATTTGACGAGTACCAACCATATTCTTAGCCTCTAGCTCAACTCTATCTGGTCCTTGCCAACGAAGAAGGAATTGAACTATCTCAGCCCTGTTGTGACCAGCAGAAACATGAAGTGGTGTCTGTGCCATCTGCATTTCAAACTGGTTAGATTTTCAGAGGTAAAATATACATACAATTATCAATGTTTGTCTAAAAAAATTCTTTTAATTCTTAATGTCGTTAGCATGTTGAACAAAAAATGAGGACTTAGGGCCTATCTTTTAGGTTTTTCCTTTAAAAATGTTTTTTATCACTTCTGAGTTATGACAATTATATGTTTGTTTGGTTGGGTGTTTATCTGAAGGAAAAAAACTGAAATTGAACTTTAAAATTTTCTGACAAAATTGTTTTTTAAGAATCACATTTTTAACCCTAACTTAACTAGCAATGGAAAGATAATCGGCATTCTTGTTTGATGGGGTGATTATGTGAAGAAAAAACTGAAATTCAACTTTTACAATGTTTGTGCCAAAATTGTTTTTAGAGAATCACTTTTTTAAGCCTAACCAATCAAGCCCTTACCTTAACTAGAAACAGATATAATCTAAATTCTTAAAACCCCACAAATTATATCATAGCATAGGGCAATGAAGCATCACTAACACTGATAAACCTACCCACAGCTTATATCCTAAAATTCAATTTTCTCAGCTTCCCAGGAAAATGTTTCTACCAAAAAAATTGTTTTTGGAGAATCATTTTTCCCCTAATGACCAAAATAATATATAGATAATCTAAAGTTGTTATTTTTTCTTAAAACCCCATAAATTATATCATAGTATAGGACAATCAAGCATCACTCACATTGATGAATCTCCCAATTCCTATAAAAGAAGATCTAAAAGCTACATACCCATCACTTATATCATTACAACATGATTAAAAAGAGAAAAAGATGAGATTTTGAAGATGCCCATTTGGTGTGTGGGAAATGAAGATCTTACAATAGGGTTGGCCTCATTGAGAAGAGAAGGGTTATCTCGAAGTAATCTCTGGAATCCAAGAAGATCACCGGAACGAGCATAGCCGTGGATGGTGGGTGGCTTGGAAGATCTTGACCGTTGATCATGAGACATGTTCATGTTGGATAGAAATTGAAGGAAGAAGAAGAGAGAGAAAGATATAATTTTGATTAATATTTGAGGAATGAGTCTTTAGAAGTCAATGTTGGGTACTTCCAAATCTTGCGCCTCTTCTTTCTGAATCCCTCAATTCTATGTTTCTTTCTTACCTTTTCTCCTTCCTTCTTCAATTCTTAATCTTTCTCTCACTTCTTTTCTTTATATCTCTTTCTTTTCTATGTTTTTTCTATTTTTCTAATGACTAATAATTAACTATATATTTTTTTAGAGTAAAATCTCACTCTATTTTTAATAACTCAAATGATTGGTTTCAATGACATGAATTAACCTCAAACCAAATTAATATATTTATATTAGGCTATGGTAATGTAAATTGCAATCATATAAATGTATTATTTTGGTACTATTAAGGGTATACTCTCACTTTTTTGAGTAAGAAACTAATCTCTTTTGAATTATGTGGTTGTCACTTCCAACAATGTCATTCACAAGAATTGAATCATTGAACTTTTGGTTATCATAGAATCTAGCGATGTTTTATACAACTAGACTAACACCCCATTAGTAAAAATTGAAATAATTTTTAAAATCTTACTTTATATTTATGAATTTTTTGGTAGAGAAAACCAATGTTCACATGTAATATTGGTCCTAGTTGTACTCATAGTATGGAGCATGTCACCAATGTGTAGTGCAACCAATATTTTCTTGATCCTTGAGTAGAGCTTCTAATCAAGTTTTGTCAACATCCTATGTTGATATACTCAAGTGATCATGCATTTTAGAGGGGCAAATTCCTTATGTATCACTCACATTCATGTACATGACTCATCACATCTCTCAGTACAACCTTTATAACCATTTGCTAAAGGCAACATTTGACTATATCAAAACATGTAACTTCTCATGTAGGAATCATAATGACTTTAGGTCGCATCATTATCACTATGAGAGTCTTCATTCATATAATGATTCGCATAACATTCTCATAACGAGTCATTTTAGGAAACCATTACTCCAATTTATGTTCTTATATAAAAACTCAATATAGGTGTCCTTCTTAAACTATAATACATGACCAATAATACTTTAAAGGATAATCATAAATCAATATGATCTAATTATCCTAATAATATTAAACTCATTATTATACTTTATCATATTTACATAATTAATATAAATACAATGAAAATCCCTTAAACAAAATATCCATAATAAAATATCCATATATGTTTTTTCTCTATTATTTGTTTTGAGTTGAAATTATAATATGAGAAGTATCGTGTGGTTAATATGTGATAATCAGGGATTACAATGAAAATTGAATCTATGTGTATGTATCTGTCTCAACCAACTCAAATTTAATGAGAGAAATCAGTTCAAAATTAGGTTTTACACGAGTTCAATTTTCGAGTTCGAGTATGATATAGTTAATATCAATATCTCAAACCATGTATGTCTTTTTAAATTTTATAAGTATAGAAGTCCAATTTTTTTGAAGGAAGTTAGTTTTCTAATAAAGAAGGAGATGTTAGATGATTTTATAGAAAACATTCAAGAATAATATATGTTTCGGATGGGTTCTGATTAGGTTTGGGTTATCCGATACTCAACGGGTAGGGATAGTAATATTATTTGCAACCCTGTTGTATTCGGGTTTGGAATTTCAGCTTCAGGGTTGGATAAACACAAACCCGACTACAATCCGCCGTATTACCATTCCTAACAATAATAGTTACTGAATTTTTTTATGCACCACTAACGAAACTTTGTCAACCTCAACCTTTAGCATCCTTTATGATTCCCTTACAATTTAATCATCAATTGTTTTTCATTTTGATTCATCTTATGTGGTGGTTTAGTGTGAAGGTGGTGGCTATGGTGGTAAGGTTTAGACCTAATATGAGAGTTGGTGGTGGAGGTGCCTATAATCACCAAACATAAAAAAAAATGTTCCTAAGTAAAATACAAATCACTAGATGATTATACTTGGAGAAATTAAAGTGTAGATATAAAAAAAAACCAATAACTTAAAGATTAATGATAAAAATTGTGATATAAAATAATATATCCGCTGATAGATAATAAATAAAAATACTCTTTCAAGAAGAGCTAATATTATATAATAGTTATCATATCTTTTTATTCTACTAATTAAGCAACTTATTTATTAATTTATTAAATTAAAAATAATCTACCAACAAAATGTTGATCTTGTGATATTAGACTATATTAGATTCCTAAAAAGATTAAAAGATCAAAACAAATCAAGTTTTTAATAACTTCTGCTTGAAAGAAAGAGAGATAAGTATGACATGTGGATGCCCTAGAAATGCGAAGTGCGGTGGAAATTGGGAAATAAACTATAAAGATGACCTCAAAGTTGGTAGTTTAGCTTTATTTCTTAAAAAATAAATTTAAAGTTGTAGCCTAGTAACTTATCTAGATTGTGAACTTTTATTTATGAAAAAATAAGTAAAAATTGACATACCTTTTATGTTTTTTGTTCCTTATTTATTCCAACAAAATTTACTTCTCATTTTACCCCTCAAATTTGAATATCACTTTCATCATTTTTTTGGATTGACCTCTATTTGATTATTTATTTTACCATTTATGCATGTTTATTTTATGGTTCGTCAAACTCAAATTTGATAACTTTTATTTACTTTAGTCATATTTTTTTAAATATTGATATTGATTTTTATATTGTCTTTTATTTTAATATTTTTACCCTTTGTTATGAGGTATTAAAAGTTAAAAAAATATAATAAAAATATATATGATATAAATATAAATAAGTGTATATTTTAAAAATAATATAAAACAAAAAAAATAATTATAAACTAATAATTTTATACATTTTTTTAATCTAAGAATAATCTTTCTATCTTACCAAAATAAAATAGATAAAATTATATTCTGTTTTCAGCTAAAGTATTCAAACATAAATGATTATAATATAAAAAGATTATAGTGGAACAATTCATAATCTTACATTTTATAAACTAAAATTAAAAACATATTATATATAAAAAAACGAAAATATGAGTGGATAAGTTAAAATGGGGTGAGAAGGGTTATTTATCTGGAAGAGGGATTTAGGGTAAGTTGTGGGTATAAATTTGGATATAGGTTTGATGATAGTGGGTGAGGAGAATATAAATTGGGTTTATTTTCTTAATTATGTAGCTTTAAAAAAAATTGTTTCCCAACCAATCTAAGACATGCCCTAAAAATAAAGTATTATAAATGTGTTTACTTGAATTGTACCATCTTATTAAATAGTTTGTTTGACTACCTACAATTTGTTCAGTTGTCCATAAATTGATATAATTTGAAAAACTCATTTAAATAAATAGTTAAAAATTGCTTTATTAAGATAAAGTAACTATTTTATATAGGTTTAGCAATATTGTGTGAGAGGAATATAAATTGGGTGTGAGAGGGTGGATATAGTGGTTATAGTGATGATACAATCTTGTGTTGTCCTTTGTCACACTTGTCCCCATTTTTTCTTTTTTCTTTTGTTTTTTAAATTGTTTCTTCACCCATCTAAGACATATCCTAAAAAACAAAGTATTGAAAATTGGTTTGCTTGAACAATCTTGTCTTAGTAAATAATCTTGTATTTAAAAAACTCATTTAAGTAAATAGTTGAAAATTGGTTTCTTAAAATATCAATAAAACGTTGGTGTAATGGTCTAATGTCTTTTTATATTCTTAGAAAAACAAAATGTCAATGTTCGATTTTTATGAGCGTCACTTGTTATGAGAGACAATGATACGTTTCATCTTGGTTCCTTAACCTCATCTTTCTCTTCTAAAGGAGGCTGATAAACTCTAATGATCAAACCATTTTTAAACTACATACTCTATAATTATAAATAACAATTAGATCTCTATCATGTTTAAAAATAATATACCACATTTCTATTTGAAAAACGTTAAACTCAATCTTTAAAGGATAAAAGTTTAAAAAGAAGTAATTTTGTATGGAAAGAAGTAATGTTACCCTCACAACTAAAAGTTGGAGCCAATATAACCCTTCATATTTACGTATATTAAAAGATATATTACTAATAAATTTATTAGCGAGATATTACAAATAAATTTATTAGCTAGATATAGCATTACTCAAATTAATAATATAATATTTATATTTAAAAATAAAACACTGATTCAATTGTATTTTTTTTTGTTGGATTTAAAAATTACTAAAAAATCACTATTAGAGAATATCATTTTCTTTTTTATTTGATTTCATACTTTATTTTATGGGCGGGGACCTACTTGCTTCACATTTCAATCATCAATTTTAGGGAAATCAATGGTTTAGATCTACACACTAATTTAAACCATTGGATTTCCCTAGAATTAATGGTTATGATGTGGATTAAGTTTAAAAAACTTACTCTTTGAGTCAATAGATCTCTCATCTTATTTTATATAAGAATGGGAAACAATTCTTTTTTTGGATTCCCCATCCTAATTCACATGATTTTTCTTTTCTTCTTTCTTCTTTCTTCCTAGTGGGTTCATAATTTTGTGTAAGAATAAACACAATACTTAGGGATGTTTGGTATAGTTTATTTTTTGTGTAGTTTATGTTTATTTTTTGAAAGTTTATAAACTCAGTTTTTTTCCTCAAAAAATAAGCCAAAAATAGACGCTCCAAAATCATGAGTTGATTTATTTTTTTAGCTTATTTTTTCCAATTTTTTCTATTTCCCATTTTACCCGTCATAATTTTATCTCTCTCATTCTTTTTACTCTTCCACCAAATACCGCAATTTTTCACATCATCACCACCAAACTCCATAACTCTCATTTTTCCCACTTTCTTTCACCACTCAACTCCGTAATTACCTATAACATTTTCTTTTATATATACACGAACAAATAATTATGTATAAAACTTTGTTATATAATATTAAAATTTTGTGAATTATGTATAAACTCAATATTAAAATTTTGTGAATTATGTAATTTAACTTTAGTAACTTCCATTTATTTATGTGATATATAGTTTTTAATATTGATATTGTATTTTATTATAATATTTTTTTAGTCTTTGTTATTATGCAATATAAAAAATCACGGGTTGATTACTTTTTTTAGTTTATGTTTAACTATGTATGAGGTTATTTGTTTATGTTGATCTTATGTTGTTTTTTAATATTAATATTAGTTTTTATATTGTATTTTATTTTAATATATATTTTTAGTATTTGTTATGCAATATTACAAAATTAAAGTAAAAATATATGATGATAAATATTAAAAAAATGTATATTTAAAACTAGTGTAAAAAACAGTCAAAATAATCATAACATAAACAAATAACCATACACCCTTCTCTGTAATTTACAATGTAAAAAATAATCTTTCTACCTTACTCAAACAAAACAGATTAGTTTATATTCAATTTTCAGCTAAAGTAACAAACATAAACACATTAGTTTATATTCAATTTTCAGCTAAAGTAACAAACATAAACACATTATAATCCTATCAGTTTATAATATAATAGTTTATAATATCACAATTTATAAACTGAAACTAAAAACTTAATCCATACTAAACACACGCTTACTATAATGAATATTCTTAAAAATTAGAATCATAACATAATAAATGAGAAAAAAAACATGTTGTCTCATACTCTATTTCATTAGTCCAAAATCAAGAACTAATTTATGTTTTTAAATTAAGGAATATTTTTATTTGAATTAGAATATATTAAAATAAATTATATGAGATTAGTGATATATTCTCGTACTAAATATGTTATTATTATATGTTAGATACTTAGAAATATCTCTACGCCTTCCTGTGGTTGAGTTGAGAAACAGAGGGAAGAAGTTGACGGGATAAGTGTTGGAGTGATTGAAATGATAAAACCAATATCTTTAACCTCTTTCATATTATTTTTATTCTAAATATATTTTTATCATTTAAAAATTTATATATACATTTTCTCTTATATTTTTTTTCACATTTTCTCATATCAAACAAAACAAAAATTTACTATATTTATCACATTTTTTTTCTTCTCTATCTCTTTCTCCTTTATTTATCTTCTCTTATTTAATATTGTTCAACCAATAAAGACGTAAGAAAATTTAGTATGAAAATTAATGATATTCCATCCTATCCCTTAGGGCATAGTTATTAATTGTGAGTTCTGGTAATTTCGAAAAAGTGAAAGTGACGTGGCCACAGACCCACTTAGCCACGTGTCAACCAATTTGATAAAGATGAGGTTGCTTCAACGTATGGCCATCAAACACAATCCTCTTCCTTTTACGTTTGTAACTGTCCCACGTTTCGGTGTTCTTCCCTTAGATATTTTCCTATTTTCTATCACAATGTTCCAGAAACTTAGTTTTCAATTTTCACCAACAATATAACAATAAATAAACCAAACAATTCACTCAAAACTCAACATTTCTCAAAATTTTCTTCTTCCAGTTTCATGAACTTTGCATAAGCTATGGCCACAGTTGTTAAGCTACACGTTTTCCCTGAGAGTTTCAACCAACACAGAACAAGGTTACTCAGGAGCAGTTTTTTTGGCCCCTCTAATAACTCATCATCACCTAGGGTGCTTGGGTTTGGTCATAATTATGAAGGGTTGTCAGTGAAACAGTGTAGGGCGTTTAGGAGTGAAGATGGGGGTGATTTAAAGGAGAAAAAGATTAGAACTTTGAAGAAAAATGAGGTGAATCCCAAAAGGGAAAGTGGGTTTTGGAATTCCCTCAAGTATATTTTGTTGGGTTCTAAATCAGATGATGTTTATCGCCATGCTGTGGTGAAGGTGGAAGAAGTGCTATCAGTTGTAAGTGTTTAACTGTTTTCCTATTCTATCATATTACTTATGTAGTACATAAAAATTCATATTCAAAAATTCATATTTATTATGTATAAAGCATTTTTTACTATCTTGAGTTGTGTTGTTCAATATTCAATATAAGTGCATGTTTGGAAATTATTATTCTTGTGAGAGTAATTGTTCAAAAGTTGTTTTGAAAATAAAACAAGCTGATCCAAACACATACTAACTGTGTTTTTCTCTCTTGATAAAACAAGATTGCTATTCAAATTGGAAGATATATTGTGACCATGATGAGCACTGGGGTCATTCTTGCAATTGGGTTTCAAATGTCAGGTTGGGTTATATGAAACTTTCCTCACTCAAAATTTTGTATAGAAATGTATTTGCTCATATAATATAAGCATTGGTTCCTTATGTGAAATGCTAAATTCTATGTAAATTTTGTTAAAGGTGGAGATAGTCAAATGGATGCATTGATATGGTATAGCTGGCTTGGGGGGATTATAATTGGGACAATGATAGGTTCTAACATGGTGTTGGAGGAACATTGTCGTGCTGGTCCGCGTAATGTTGTCATAACAGGGAGGTATGTTATCTTAGCGCTCTTCTTCAAGAGAGATTCTTAGGTTCTTCCTAGGCAAAAACAAACAAACAAAGGATTTCTCCCGATTTTGTACCATTGGTTTGGTTAAAAATGTAATTTAAATGAGACGCTATGATGGTTCACGTGGAAACAGCTTCTCTGCTTGCTGGGTAAGGCTGATGTGTACATCACCCTCTATAGACTCTACTAAGTGAGAGTCTCGTGTACTGAGCCACCTTTTTACTATGGTGATTCACAAAGCTCCACATTCGGTCGCACAAAGCAACAGAAATCTCTTGATGTAGCGCTACAAAATTTTCCTTCTTCATTAGTTGATTCTCGTCATTTTTGGTACTTAACTGTAATTTTTTATATGTTTGCCTTGTTGTGGACCTGCTATCTATAAAATTGTGTCAGGTACGAGATAAATCACTTGCTCTATGGTATTAAGTGTGTGATGCATCAGCTATAGCGTTGATGTGGCACACATTAAATGTCTCTGAGCAAGAAATTTTTCTGACTCCATAAGCATTTAAGAATTAAGTTCTTATGTGTGTATAACATTGTGTGTTGCTTCCTCTGAATTGTTTGTTACAGTACACGAGGATTGGGGAAAGCCTTAGCACGGGAGTTTCTTCTTTCCGGAGATCGTGTAGTTGTTACCTCTCGCAGGTGGTATTTTTGTCGAGATCAAAATACTATATATATATATGTGTGTATGTGTGTGTGTGTGTTGCTTTGATCTACTATATATTACTTACATCATGTCATTGCTCCCACTCTCAACTTTTGTGACGGCAGCCCCGAGTCTGTAGAAGCAACTATCAAAGAGCTCGAGGAAAACCTAAAGGAAGGTATTAACAATGCAGTTGGCCCATCTCTAACAAAGCTTTCTCACGCAAAAGTTGTTGGCATTGCCAGTGATGTTTGTGAGCCTCATGATGTGAAAAGACTGGCAAATTTTGCTGTCAATGAGCTTGGTCACATTGATATTTGGGTAAGAGTTATGATTATCTTGCTGGTTAGAATCTTTTAAGTTTCACACATCAAAATTAGCGAAAAATGTTGGAGATGGAAAGAAAAATGCCTATTGTATTCTAAATGTGTTCAATTATTAAAATGTAACAATGGTACGTCACTTGTGTCCGTTACTTTGCGTGCACAAAAAGCTAGTGCTATCTTAACAAAGAAGAGACATAACCATTGTTGTCGAACTCTCGAAGTCAATTCTTGAACTCTTACAAGTTGATGAAAATTTGGATACAGAAGTGAGTTAACCTGCATGGAAACTTTCTTATGTCAAAAATTTCGGAGTTCAAGTAAACACTGATAAAATCAGTAAACTCTTGATTCTACTAGCCGGTTTATGACCCTGAGTTTACATATGATTTTGGCCTCAAAACACAATGTTTGGCCTATTTTTGTTGGGAACTACTATGTTAATTTTATATTTTCTTTATTATCTGTACTATTATGTTAAACTACAAAATAACAATTTCAGAGTTAAGTATAGTATAACAATTGAATCAAAATTTAGGTATGCTTTTATTTTGCTATGGAGTTGGAATATTTAATTTCACTTGACTTTGATAACCGAAATATGTTTTTTAATGTATGAGTCAATTTTACAATTTGAGTTTGACAGATTTACACATAACAATGACTATGAATATGCGAACAATTATGCTAATCGACTTCGGTAAAAAAAATTTGTATCTTTTACTGAAAGAGTTTTCTATTCATGTTAAAAGGAACAAAAATATCTGAGATTCCTTCTATCACGCAGAATGCAGCTTCTATGTTTTTGCTCTTCTAATCCTTTGCATTTTTTATATTTAAACACTAAAACAGATAAACAATGCTGGAACTAATAAAGGTTTCAGACCGCTGCTTCAATTTAGTGATGAAGATATTAAACAGGTATTTGTTAATAAGCTTATTTGTCTTGTTAACATAAAGTGTTGGCAAGTTTAATAGTCACTCATTCTTGGTATGTTTCTAATTGTTGTAGATTGTCTCAACAAATTTGGTTGGATCGATCCTTTGCACTCGAGAAGCCATGCATATTATGAGAAACCAAGCCAAGGCAGGTCACATATTTAACATGGATGGTAATGGTTCCGGAGGTTCTAGCACACCTTTGACAGCTGTGTAAGTTATTCTCTTAAGACGGAAATTTCTTCTATGGAAAAACGATGATATTTCCACCAAGTTTTTGCCAACTTTATTTACTCAGATATATGTTCTTCAAAATTCATGGTGGGTTGTGATTGCTAATGATGCTTACTTGCTTACCATTCTTCCTTTTTTCATTTGATATGTAGATATGGTTCGACGAAGTGCGGGCTTAGACAACTTCAAGGGTCTCTCTTGAAAGAGTGCAAGCGAACAATCGTCGGTATCCATACAGCATCTCCAGGCATGGTTCTTACTGATCTGCTTTTAAGGTATATCTTGCAAACCTGTTATTGTTTTCTAAACTGCTTTTAAGGTTCATTCAAATGTGGCATAACCATTATCCCTTTCCCTTATGAACTTCCTTGTATTTCATATTAACTTCTCTTATGAAATGTGTATTGGTTCATAATTGTGTTAAACTATGGCTCGTGCCCAGTGGTTCAACCGTCCAAAACCGGCAAATGTTTAACATCATCTGTGAGCTTCCAGAAACTGTTGCTAGAACATTAGTTCCACGGATGCGGGTTGTTAAGGGAACAGGCAAAGCCATCTGTTACTTGACTCCTCCCAGAATCTTACTTGCTCTTGTTACTGCATGGTTACGACGCGGTCGCTGGTTTGATGATAAGGTATTCTATCACCTTCGATATTTAGAAGTCGCATTGAACTCTAACTAATAGGTAAAAACATTCTTTTGGGAATGAAATCACAATCTACTATCATATTGTTGATATAAATATACGATGTTGGTTTTGAGATAGAACTTTAACATGCTATCAGAATTAGAGCCCGACTAAGAGAATTAAACCTATTGATTTTTTAAATCTTTATCCTCAACCCTCATGGAAGAGGTTAAGTACAAACCTCTTCATGCTGCATCTTGTTTACAGATAAATCATTACCATATGCATATTTTCAGGGTAGAGCATTGTATGCAGCTGAGGCAGATCGACTACGAAACTGGGCCGAAAATCGAGCCCGGTTTTCTTTCACTGATGCAATGGAAATGTACACAGAGAACACATGGTTATCAGTCTTCTCACTCTCAGTTGTTTGTGCCTTCATAATCCTTTCCAGCACAGGCAACACCAATTTGCCTGGAACTTGGTAAAATGTTATATTGCTGCAAAACTGAAAATCTGAAATGAAATCATCAAAAGACAAAAATTGAATCTACAACATAATCAAAGTAGGTTTGTTTTACCCTACCATTTCCACCTGAACAAATTTCTAAACAAAATGGTTAGTTGTATGCAACCATATGCTTAGACATTTGATTTATATGCTCCAAAGTCTTATGTGGTCTTTTCTGGGATCTTTGTCTATGTTGTAATGTAAAAGCATTCTCCATTCAGATGCTTAAAGCCATGGTATGTAGATTATTAATTTGTTGACCCTACCCAAAACAATGTCACATTCTTGTGCAATATATTTATTTAAAGGGCTATATTTCCAAGTAGTTAATAGAACATTAGCATTTTTTATGTACCTTAAACAAATGTCTTTGGATACTTACTATTTAAATAAAGTTGAAGTTATGCACCATTAGTGTAAAAATCTATATATAATTGGTTAGTGATGATAAAACATGAATGTTAGATGATTTAATGATAATATATAAATTCATATATCGTTGATATTTTTTTATTTAAATTTAAAATAATTAGTACTGGAGTGAACACTAAGTACTTCAAAATTTGAAATTAATTAATAGGTTTATTTGATTTGTATTAATGAAGTTGAAAGATAAGAAGCAATTCCTTGAGACAATACTAATTATGATCATTCATTTAATTCTCAATTTTATTTAAAAAACATTTATATTAATGTTAATCTTCAATATAATGTATTAATAGTAAGAGATAACATTGGTCATGAACTATCTTTCCACATTGAAAGATGGTGGAGATAATACTAACGATTGTTTTTCAACCGTACCAGAAAATAATATAAAACGTGAGTCATGACCTTACTATTAAAATTCTATTAATTTTATTAAATACTCAAGTAGAACATTTTATGTTAACATTTATTTTCTTAAAAAATTATTTTTACTAATAAAAAGAAATCACTAATAAAGATATAACATTAGTCATGAATGGTCTTCCCACTTTGGGATGTGGGAGAGACAATACTAAATATCGCGGTCACTTATCAATTAGGATACCATACGAGCTCTGACGTTACTATAAAATTCTCAAATTAAATTTTATTAATAAAACATTTTTATGATTTATTAATAGAGTAAAGTAAAAAGAGGCAATACTAAATGTGAATTGCCTCCATATCCTCGACGATGATAAATGTAATATTAATGACCGCTTACTTTCTCAACTATGATTGGAGGGGAGGTGAGACGAGTCATATCCTTCTTCTTAAACCCTTTAAAATAATATATTTAAAACTTATTTTATTTATTTTTATTATTTTTTAATTATTATTACTTATTTATTTAATTTAAGTATTATAAAATATATCCATTTTTTATTTAAATAATAAAACAAATTCAATTAATACTTATAAAGGAACTACAAAATTAAAAAAGAAATAAATTGAAATCACAACAAAAATACTTACTACTAATGAGAGGCCCAAAAAGAGGTGGAAAGATAACAATAATGCGGAAAACCGAAGTAGAGCCTTAGAATTGGATGAGGATCACCTGTCCCGAATGATGATGTGTGCATGAGGGTAACATGACAATAAAATTATGACTAAATACATCGGACGAAGATCTACTGTCCTCAACCATGTCCCCAAGTCTGTCTCGCACCAATCAAAAAATGACATGTCAATTAAAAAAATTAAACATTCATAATTTTTTATATTTTTAATCCATTTTGATTGGTGTGGGACGTGGTCGGGGACAACAGATCCTTGTCCAAACACATCCACCAACCAATGTCTCATGCTCATACATAGAAGACAAGATTACAATGCAAGTAAAACTAACATAGGGGTTGACAAGTAGTGTTGGCAAGCATAAAGTTCAAGGCTAGTTTTTTAGAATCCTTCATCATTTTTATTCTTCTATTTTCTAGCTCTTTTCCTTTGATTTTCTAATTGAATTTTTGCTTATTTGTTCTCTTTTCAAATTTTCTTCTTCTCACTTTATGATTCCTCCTCTTTTCTCCTTTTTAGTTAGATTTTAACGTCTCTATTTAATGATTTTTTAAAACTAATTAGTTAATTTAAATTAATGACAACCAAAGGTTTCAACTAATGATTCTAAAAATAATGAAGTAATTAAACAAACCGTTTGTAACCAAATATTCTGATTCATTGTCATATCAAAATATATTTATTATTTAATTTTCAATTTATTGAAAATTAGGTTTTAACAAATAGAAGTGATATATTTTAAGAGTAACATCATAACATTTCTTCAACCTTTATTATAATTTATGTTAAGAGTTTAAATATTATGTGTGATAAATATATTATTTTATGTAAGAAAAAAATTATTATTTATTATTAAAAAGATCTTATTTATAAAAACTATCATTTATTAATTATATTTTATACATTTATTGTCTTATTACTTTTATTATTATTTATATTAGTACTGTTTTTTCTATCATTTTTATTTTTAATGTTACTAAACAAATGAAAATAAAATAAGAATTGTCAAATAAATCATATAGACATCTAGAGTAATAAATAAATAAATAAAAATGAACTAATAATGTAAAAAAAAAAGTGAAAACGAGTAATATGTATTAGATAAATGAAAAAAAAAAAAAAATGATCTCACAAAAAGATGAGATGAGACATGGATTCTAATAACAGAGTTCAAAGTTATGGATTGTCTCAAACCTAGAGATACAAGCATCAAAGAAAAACAAAATTGATAACATGGTCAATATTGTTAGGGTCCTGTGAGACTAGACACTAAAGTTGTCAAAACTAGCTATCTGGATGGGTTTGGGTTAGCCCACATCTAGTTTGGGCTAACCCACATCTAGTTTGGGCTAATCCAGATCAGACTAAAAATCCGGATATAATTTATGCATAATAAATTGTAGCTCAATTTTACTATATGCGAGTTGTGGCGGGCTGACTCACATAATATATATATATATATATATATATATATATATATATATATATATATATATATATATATATATATAATCTACAACTTCTTAACCCTATTGTTATGTCCAATGCAACTAAACTTATAAACCTAATGTCTTGTGTTTGATTTAAGACGTAATATCAAGTCAACGTATAGGAATTTTAATACAACTCATTTATTAAATCTCTCATTTCTATTGAATTATCACACCCTAACACAATATAATTTGTAACTTCATTTTAATAAATAAATCTTTGGACACTGTCAAAAATAACATCATTTTGGTTTATAATAATGGTTGTATAGACTCAAATTCAGAATGAACTCTATATGTTAAAGTATAATCACCATCATACTATATGATCATTATGCTTTACTTTCTCTTTGAATATCTTTTGTATGCTCTTTATCAACATTTTTGTTGTAAAATATTATGTTAATTTTGGTTGTGTGAAATTCTCTATGGCAAACAATTATGTTGTCTTTTAGTTTTGTTGTAAAAGTTATTTCCCTTACTATATTTTTGTTGCAGAAGTTAAATCTAATTAAATACACAATTAAGAAAGGAAAAATGATATTCATATGGTTTAATATCTTTTCATTTGATTTGATAAATTATTTTTTTATTATGCTTAAAATGATATCATGGAAAATAGGAAAAATATGATTATGTTTAACTTTATAAAATTATTGTAATTTATAATATATGTCTATTCTCTATTTTTTATTATAAGTTATTTTATAAAATAATTTTCACTTAAGGCTAACTATCAAACTAAAAGTCCCAAAAAATAAAAATAAATAAGGGAAAATGGGTAGCCCGAACCTGCCCGGGTAAGCCCGTCCCGAGCCCTATTTAATATAGACTGGCCGGACCAGTCTAAAAATTCCGGATTCAATGAAAAGTGCATAATATAATATCCAAACCTTATAAGTTTTCGGGTTTTGGCAGATCGACTCGATCGGGTCTGCCCATTTTGAAACCTCTATTAGACGCCAATGACTATACATATCTTATTTTCTCTTGTTTGCACAACTTTTTAAAGAGATGATTTGATTATTTAGTATTTTATGGTATGTTTCAAATATAGAGGTTAGATATCTATTTATTTATAGTAAAAAATACAAGGCTCTTTAGATAGGAAGTAATCCACTTTTAAAACAATAACAATATTTATCATTGACCTATTGTAAAATTATTTTTTTGACTTTTCACAACTTCATAAAATTATTTAAATAGTTATCACAAAATTACATATTCACAATAATAATTAACCATTATAAAAAAAAGAATAACAATAATGATCATTAATTATACAATCTTAAATAAATTATCTATTAATTAGAAATAAGTACAAAATAACAAAAGTAGATTTGTTTTTTAATGGAATAAAAGGAAAATAATGTCTAATAAATTTGATTCCAAATTAGTTTTTTATCAAATTAAGTTAGAACAAATAAAAATATATATTTATTTTAATATATCTAAAGGACTATGTGAGTCAAACTTATTTTCAATATGATTTTATAATAGTCCTAGTATATTTCAAAAACATATATCTAAGCTATTATTAACATTATATATGCACTAATATGTAGATAACATTTTAATATTTTAAATTGATAATTCATGAAAATCATTTGAAAACATTTATTCATTTGATAGAACAAAAATATTATGTATATCACCTCATAAGGTTGAATTATGACAAACAAGAATATGATTCTTAAGAAAAATTCTATCTCAAGACATAATCAAATTACTTGAAGATATAAGTAAAAAATAATATTATATTTACCCAAAATTTATGATAAAGGTAAATGGATCCCTCCCAATGAATAATGGATTGGCATGTAAAGAATGTTATAAAACAAATCAAAACGTTTATGTTTCTCAAAATAATTTATACCTAAATGTTTCAACATTAAATAGAATATTAATTCATACATCTACTTCTGAAAATTATTTGGGAGCAACATTATATTGTGAAAATAAATATAAATAAATAACTAGGTACACTATTGTAATATTCCATGATAGTTAAATTGATTATCATTCACATGAAAAGAATTTTAGCAGTAATTAAAGATGTAGCAAAATTTGGAACGGCTTATAGCGAATAAAAAATTTATAATTATGATAGATAAAACTTAGTAAAAAATTGATTAAATAAAGTAATAAAAACAAAGGAATTGACAAATAAAGTGTTAACAAAGTAATAAAGTAATTTATCTTATTGTAATAATTAAATTAACTATGTTAAAGGAAAAATGATTACGAAATATATTACAAATGAATAGGAGATTATATTGAAATTATCACTATAATGATCAAATGAACATGAGACTGCATATGTTGGAAATGAACATTCAAATGGTTCATGTTGATTTAGCTTAATTATTGAAAAATTAACAAAATCTTATACTGAAAATTGTTACAACCCAACAAAAGGAAAAATAAATATCAATTTTAAGTAGGTCAAGTGCCACCAAATCAAAAATAGATATTCAAGACAATGATCCTAACATCAAACTAATTTTAATATCAAACAACAATATGATTACCTTAGATTATTATTACAAAAATAAAATGATCTTTTTCAACCACAACCATTAAGTTTATTTCTCATTATGCGTTCGATAAAGCAATTATTTACATGAAACTTCACCTGGATTATTAAAAAAACTAGCAAGTTACCCATGCATATGTACCAGCCAGTATTTTTTGACGCATCATTAATAATATATATTGCATGTAAATTCGCATGATTAAGAATAAGAACGTACATGTTATTCATATATTTGCATGTTTAAAAATATGTATATTACATATATTATATATGCATTCGTATTGTTAAGAACAAACATATGACCAGTACATTTTAATGGTTAAAAACACAAATGTTACTCTTACATTCACATTGATAAGAAGAGTAAATATTACCTATACATATGTTACTCGTACATTCGCATTACTTATACAAATATGTGTCTTTTAAACCATATATTCAAATTATTAAAAATACACATGTTAGATGCACATTGGTATTGTTAAGAACAAACATGTGACCCATACATATTAATGGTTAAAAACATATATGATACTTGTACATTCGCATTGCTAATAAAACACATGTTACATATACTTTCGTATAGTTAAAACACACATGTTGTCCGTATATTCGCATTGTTAACAACACTCATATTACCGTATTACCAATTGAAGAATAATTTTATAAAATGGTTATATTTTCATCAATAAAACTTTTCAATTCTATTATTATTATTATTATATCTTATTAAATAATATATTGGGTAATGAACAATGGGTATGTATATATTTTATCTCATGTGGGAGGTTGTACAAAGTGAAATATCTTTATTGTGGGTGTCATTTTTATTATTATTATTATATGTTGTTATTAAATAATATAATATGTAATGAATGAGTTGAGTGTACTTTTATCTTGTGTGAAAGGTTGTACATTAAAAAAGTTGGGTGTTTTGGGAGGCAAAATTTTTGTTGAGGTTGTGACACTTATCATGTGATAACATGAGAAGACATTTTTATCTTATATAGTATATAGATTAGGTTAGGATATGGACTAAACAAGACTAGTTACATTCAAATAATATGCAAGAAATGTCATTATTACCAGAATCTATTCGTGGCAAAAAACTATTTTAATATTGTAAATCGACATAAAATATATATATATGATGTTATTTAACTATTGTTAGTAGTAACTCCACACAAATTCTATTCATCAATAAATTTAATTAGACTTGTAATTACTCATGCTCCGTTTGAATATGAATACAAAGTAAAAGCATTCATTGAAGATGAAGATGACTGCCACATAGTATATGCTCACATAGAATTGAATTTATTTTTAGAGAAAAGGTGTAGACTAGTTTAAATTATCAAACCATTGCAATTGAACAGAAAAATGTAGTTTTGTTGGACTTTGCACTTCAGTTCTTTTTTTAAAGGAACCATTTAAAATCCATTTATTTCACGGTTCTAGAGATTTGGAATCCTCTCAAATCAAACAAAGTTGCATATTAAAAAACTGTTAGAAAATCAAAGAATGAGAAGAGGGAAATTCAAGGGAAAATCAAAGAAACTGTTGCTCATTTTGGTTTATAATAATGGTTCTAGTAGTTAATGATACTTGAAATGAAGAAACAACGTATTATAGAATATATTTCGAAGTGATGTAATTTTTTTATAAAAACAAAATGTTAAATCGAATTAAATCGTTCATGATCAGTTCGGTTCCTATACAAAATATTCAACATCAATCGAACTAAACCAAACCATGTTCTTCTATTCGATTTCTAAATTACATAAAAAATTGAATTGAAATGTTATATCTCTAATCAAGAATGTATAACACCCAATATTTTTCTATTTTTTAACAAGTGAAAAATCATGATTTACTTTTCTTGAATCATGTAAATGTAAATATGATTTTTCTATATGAGCATTCAATCTATTTTAAAAATTATTTATTCTATCAGTTATTTTTTTAGCATGGTGAACTTATTTAAGCTAGAAAGTGAGTTTTTGTCATATATGTAATACAAAAATATAGGGAGTATGTAATACTATTTTATTTTTATATTTGTAATTTTTGAAACAGAAGTGTAAATTTAGGATAACATCTTTTATTAGTATTTATCTCTTGACATGTTAGGACAAATATTATTTTCTTTTATAATTATATTTTTATTTTTATTTAGATAAGTATACGTGTCTTAACTATCATGCATCATAAATTATGTTGTTAACTTTATTATCTCAGTTTATTGTTTTTGATATTTTTTATCATTTGATCCTTTATCCTTAACTATATATATTATCCTATTACATATATTATTATTTTATTATATATAAATAAAATAATGTTTAGTGTTATATATTATAATATATATAATCAAAGAAAAAAAAATGGTGAAAGTCATACCTTTAGCTTTTTCTATAGCATTGGGAGGAAAACTAATATGTCAAAAGCTAACAAAAAATATTTTCTTAGATCCAAAGTACTAAAACAGAAGGACCAACAAAAAGTCATTCAAAAAATTCGTGTTTCTTATTAATCTTACTTATAAGCATGTCTAATTTCTTAAAATTAAAAAACAACAATCCAACGTATAATTTGTTAATGTCAACTTAAATATTAAATATATTATTCCCTACTCTTTTTTCATTTTCTATCCTACCAAACAATTAAAATTTCATCATACTTTATACCACTTTCTTTTCTCATCCATATACACATATATATATATATAATATTATTCTAGCAGGTTATATATAACATTATTTTATTATATAATATATAATTTCTACCTTATAAACTGGCACCTTCCACCGTTTTATATATGTATACTGTATGATTATTATTCAATATATAATAATGTTTAACTATATTAGATGAGAGATCTATTGACTAAACTTATTCTACATCTTAATCATCAATTATAGGGAAATCCAATGGTTTAGATCCACTCACTAATTCAAACCATTGAATTTCCATAGAATTGATGACTAAGATGTAAAATAATTTTAAAAAACTTATTATTGGATTAATTAGATCCTCTGCTACATATTATTATATATACTCATTATGGTATCTGTATTTGCTTTATCATATTCTTTTATTAATTTATATAAAATATTCAACATTATATGTCCTTGGCCACACTCCACTATATCATTATTGGTAATAAGGAGATATATGAAATACTATCTTAGGCAAATTTAAGCTAGAGTACAGTTTTGAAAGGATATTTTTTTAGCACTGAAATCCTATTTCTAAATCACAAAAGTTGGTTCCAAAGTAATGAAAAGCCAAGTTAATCCTGAATATGGTTTGAGTCACAAGTTGTAGCCTTTTCTTCTCTTATCATCTTCTACTTCTACAAACTAAGTGAGTTTTTATTTATTTAAATTATTATTATTACTTGGTTGGCTTAATCTTTTAAATTTTTTGAAAAATACAATATTTTTTAAAGATAAATTTAGTTTTTATGAAATGTAATATCGTTTTATGTTGCTTTCATGAATCGGTAAAGGGTTAAGTGGATCTTAATGAGACGTTCATAATGATTAGACAAAGATAAAGTGATGACATAAAACAACTAAGGTGAGGGGAAGACAATGTTGTCTTAGAAATTTCGTTAAAATTTTCTAAGGACCTCTAAAGTTAGAGTCTTGTAGATTAAAGAATTCTTATCGGAAATTGTTTTCCAGATAAGAATCCTTAATTGCTTTAATGATGATGAAAAATCTTGTTTGTAGTTATCATACTATAAGATGCTTGCTTATGATAGTTTGTGATGAAGAAATTGTATTAAATAATTATAATTGAATATTTATAAGTGACTCTGATATGTTGATAATTGCTTTATATGTCTTTTGTTATGTGTATTGTATCTAATTGTTTATTTGTTTAACATTAATATAACCATATGGGGTTGTGTATCATGTTATTAGTTAAGGCATAATAGCCCATTGCTTATATAATTGGTTGTGTATTCTTTCTTGCAATTTAAAATTGTAATGTTATTGATTGTTCCGTAAATATGAAAAATATATAGGCATAAAATTGAGATAGAGTAATTTTGAGAAAATCATAATTAAGTTGTGAGGTTAAGTATGAGAATGGAAAATCAATTAAGTTATAAGATTAGAGAATGGAAAATCAATTAAGTTGTAAGATTAGAGAAGTTAGTGACTAGTATTTGATAATTAAAAATAAGAGTGAAGCAAGAGTTAATATCTATCAAATGAAGAAAATATGAAGATTAAAGCTTGTAAAAACTTTGCTTTATAAAAGATAGATGTCATAAAGTTTCCTTAGTGTTTGACAATGGAAAGTTGGAGTTGGTTGAGAGTGTAAAAGACTATCCACGCACTAGAAAGTGTAGTAAAAACAGATCGAGCTTAGATAACCAACTTAGATGATATTTTTGGAATAATAGAACTTTTGAAAGTCTATGACTATTCATGCACTTAAAAGTGTAGCGAGACTTTGGATTTTGTCCATTGACATTGGATTACTATGTTAGCTTCTTCAGCTCCCAATTGGACTTAACATAGTAAAAGTGCTTTGGGTCTAAGGCTACTAAGGTAATATTTTTGGAAAGAAAAAAATTGAAAAAATCTTTACTAAAAACTTCATTGCATTTCTTTAGTTGGAGTTGAAGAAAATGGAAAGATATGTGATAAAATATTACTTGCATATTTGGATATGGGCATCAATGGAGGTGATTCGTGAAGATCCCGTGGTAGATTTCTTAGGTGCGACCCTCCAGTGAGGTTCCCAGTTCATTACCCGCATGACTAGAATAAACCTAAATGCAAACTAAGTGGGCTCTCACACTTTCTTGCACATTTCTCGATTGTTAGAAATGATTCCTGAAATGGATTGAGGTACTAGACAACAAAGGAAAACATAACTTGTCGTTGCTAGGATAATAAGTACCCCTGATTGATTTCCCACTAGGGTCTTGGCCTCCAGGAATATTGGTTGAGATTGGTTGGTTAAATTGCATAAGCATTACATGAAAGATAATTAATTGAAGATTTGAATATCTTGTTGTATAAGACACTAACTTCATGCACAATTAGAATATTGATTATATATGTGTTACTTTTTGAGTCACTTTAGTGTTATAATCTATATAATTCTACATAATGATCACCATACTTGATATCTTACTCCCATTTGTTTATTGCTTGTGTCATGTCTATGCACATGTTTATTATAGTTGCACTTTGGATATTAAAATGTAGACTATAAGAACTTAGTAGAGGAATATTGAAATATTTTATCTATGTTGAATTTAGTAGCTCTGATAGTCTGATATAAGAGAAATCCCGAATTTTTGTAACCTGATTTCTATACGAGTTACTAGTTTAAATTAAAGATATTATAAAGTTTTCATGTTTGAAAAGGAAATTCTATGTTGACTATAGTATTGAATTTTGAGATTAGATGTCATGCCTCACTTTTTTAAATTAAATTATTTTTGAATGTTTCCTCATTTTCAACTTGTTTTTGTCATTTAAAAGAATTTAAATGTACCTTTTTTTCTAACATCTTGAGATTAACTTTCTTTCATCTTTCACCATATTTTCATTAATAAAACATGAAATTTTAGTTACAAGATTAATGTACCATAAAGTTATAAGTTAAGGATTAAATAACAAATGTTTCCCACTTACTATGTGAATTTCCCTTTTGGAGTTTAGAGTGTGATTAATGGCTAATGGTTCATCAATATTTAATTTTATTATTTTTCGTTTTCAATTTTGTTAAGTGGTTTTAATTTGTTTATGATATATGTGACTAAAATAATTGTCTACAGACTGTTCTATGTTCTTCATCAAATGGAAGAAATCCCAATTTGGAAGTGTATCATTTAATTCCAATCACTAAAATTAGTTTGACTATAATAAATAATTGTTTTAGGAATACCTTTTATAAAGAAAAATTTCCTCTATAGATTTGCCATAATTATAAAGGAAATCTGATATAGAATATTATAAATTATATTTTTATTTTTATTTATAGTACTTTTACAAGAATACTACGTTGTTTAGAATGAAAAAGTACAAGTAAAATTAAAATATGTCTCACTTGGTGAGGCTGGCAATCGAAATAAAAATAAAATGTCAACCACCAATTAATTACTACTGCTAAATTAAATTGGTAAAACATGTAATTAAGTAATTGCAAATAAATACCTCAATAAAAAAACAACTCAATAGTCCCCATAACTAACCAAATTGAACGACTCAATATAATAAGATTGTAAGTTGAGAAGGAGAGAATAAAAGTTTGATATTTTTATCTATAGTTTTTGTATATAAAGTAAAAAAATTGGTGTATAGGTTCTTTTGTTTGAAGGTTGAGAGAAAAGACTGTGTCTGGCTGAACTGTGTTGTATGGCTAGGTGAGCCCTTTTGCCTTTTCCCTCTCTCTCTCTCTCTTCTTTCTAATACCCAAAACTGTTTCACATTTTATACTTTTCTACTCACACTCACTTCTTACTCACTTTTCCCTTTTTTTATTATTATTATTTTATTAATAATGCCATTCCCTCCATTTCCCTCTTCTCCGCCACCTTCTAACGCCACTCACCTTCATTCCTTAATCGCCTCTAATCCTACCCCGCCACCACCCGACACCCACTCACCACCCCCACCACCCGACTCCCACTCACCACCGCCTCCCGCCACCCCTTCACCACCGCCACCGGCCACTCCCACTCCCCATCATCCCTCAGTACCTTTGCCAAGAATTCATCCAAAATCACCACCGTCAGAACCGCCACCGTCGTGGAGTTCGAGCGTATCGACCGGATTGGTGTTCGGAATTCTGGGTGGGGCGGTGTTGTTGGTGTTGGTGTTGAGCAGTATTATGTGCATTTGTTGCATGAAAAAGAAGAAAAGACCCAATCAAGGGAAACCCTATCCTCCTCATCTTACTCCATCACAATCCCAACACAAAGGTCATTATACTTTAACTCTTTTCATTTCATTATTATAAATTGAGATTTTCTATTTTCATGCTGGGTCTCATCATCATGCATTATCAAAATGACTTTTATTGTCCTTCCAATGAATTCAGATTATGAAACTTCCACTTTTCAAATATTAATCTAAATGCAAGGAAAGGGATATCCTTTGTACTGAGTTGAATGAATAGCTTTGAAAAGGAAAGAGTAGTGTTTTAAGTAGTTGGTCTTTGTGGATATCCAACTGTCTTTAAAGTTAATCATATTTATATATAAATATTTATTACATGATAATGACAAATGTATATAATAGATTTATTACTATATTTCATTATTAAATAATATTAAAATAGATCATTTTAATACTAAAGCACTACAAGATTATAATATATATGAAATATATAATTAAATAATAAATTTATAATATGAAAGATATCATAATACCTATAAGCTATTATTGTAGGTTTTAGTCATGAGTATTTTTGTGTGTACCTATAGAACATAAATTTTTGCCATCCTTAGTTTAACCTAATATAATTATATATAATGATGCATGTATTTATAATGATAATTATTAACTAGTAATAATGTATTTATAATGACAATTTTAATTGTATATAATTATGTATGTATTTATAATTATTAACTAGATATAATAATATATTTATCGGTTAAACTTGATCAACGTTATATGGAACTAGCGATGACAAAAATACTCGTCCTACGAACACTTGTAAAAATACCCACAACAGTTACCCAAAATATAACTTATGAGTAAGAACGAATATCATGATACTCGCCCCGTGACTACATGCTTATTTATAAATTTATTTTTTAATTAAATACTTTATATATTTTATACTTTTTTTTATTGTTTTATAATTATATATTATCTATTTTTAATTTTATAATGAATTTTAATGATTGAAATATAATAATAAATTTAACATTATTACTCATGTAATAATTATTTTTTATATATTTATTATTAAAAAATATATAAAGATATACTTAAACTTAGAAACATGTTGGTTACCAATAAATAGTATGGATATGAGTACGAGAAAACACTACATGCGCACATCCCTATATGGAACCACTTTAAGTCTAATGTTTTTTAACATTGCTTAATACACGTTAGATAGAGTTTTAGTAAGCATGGGTTGAGTTGGACCATATAAGGTTTGTCATTTACTTGACCTTAAATAGTGATTAGACTATTTTTTGGAACTAAAACCTAACCTTAGACTTAAGGTTAACCCAATTGAAAATGTCAACTGAACTAACTTTTAAATCCGACTCTAAACTTGATTAAATTTAATGCATTCCTTTTTTTAGATAAATTTTTATCAATATTACTTATTATTATGGATATATAGTTTGACATTAAATGATATATATATATGTTGATATTTTGTTAATAATCTATATATATATATGATGACAAAATTAGAGAATCAATGACATAAAATGATACGCATTGTGGTAATAACAATAAACGATTTGTACAAGAGTGTCATAAATAACTAGAAAAACAATTGAAAAACACTATTAAAAATACAAGATCATGAATAGATAAGTTGTTGCATCATAATGAAATTTCTAGTTTAGGACCAAAGAGATGTCATTGTCATTATTCTCTGACCATGTGCGAGGTTGGACCAGCTAATAATTGTCCCTGAGATGAAACAATGAAACACAATCATATATCAATCTAATTATGATCAGATCAAACTGGGGGAACGAGTAAAATCATGCTCACACCTAGATAGAGTAAAGGCCTTAATCTATCTATTAAAAAAGATATGGCAGATTTCCTTGAAAAATAAAAAATGTCAAATTTTGGTCCAAAACATTCTCATACACGTTCAATATAAAATGTTCATAAACTTTAGGACAGTTTAGTATCTATCAAGACTATTTCTACCTGCATTTGAGATTTTGAGGAGAGCCTAGATGTTTCATTTTTCCAAAATCAAATGTGTCCCTGGTTTTTTAGGGACATGTTATGTGTGTGTATTTCTTTTTTTTGGGGATGAATCACCATAATTCTTATGGTCTGTTATAGGTGACAAAACTATCACATATAATGAATCCATACTTAATTTAACTATTTGTTTTAGTTCATTCTCAGAAGTTAAGTTATTGTTCATTTATTTTTTGGAGAAATGAATTATTACTTAGTGTTTTGCTGCTAATGTTCATAGTTATTATTGGACTCTAATCCTGTTAGTATTATGATTCTTCTGATGCTGATTTTTTCCACAATTTACAGCTGATGCATATGGCGGTCCCCAGCATCAAATACAACATAATGCTTCCTCTCTGTCAGATCATGGATTCCACCAGATGATGCCTAAGCTCATTCCTCTGACGCCTAATGCACCAAGTAGACAATCGTCTATATCGTCGCAATATAATTATGCTCAACCTCCACCACCTCTACCCTTTGGTAACAGCGGCGGCTCTGGATCGAACTATTCAGCTTCTGACTCATTTTCGAGGTCTTCTCAAGCTCTTTCATTGAACTTTGTGAAGAGCACATTTTCATATGAGGAGTTGATGTGTGCGACCGATGGCTTCTCCGATGCCAACCTCCTTGGATCAGGCGGGTTCGGGTATGTGCATAGAGGACTTCTTGCCAATGGCAAGGAAGTGGCTGTCAAGCAGCTTAAGGCTGGAAGCAGGCAAGGCGAGCGCGAATTTCAAGCCGAACTTGAGATAATTAGCCGTGTTCATCACAAACATCTTGTTTCTTTGGTGGGATACTGCATCACTGGGACCCAGAGGCTGCTTGTTTATGAATTCATTCCCAACAATACATTGGAATTCCATTTACATGGTACATATCTGGTTTTAGCTTTCGATTGGAAAAAGTCGTTCTAAAATTCGATGTAGTTTAACTATTGGACCGTCATTGATGGATCTTTGAATTGTAGGAAAAGGGAGACCTACCATGGATTGGATCACAAGACTGCGAATTGCATTAGGATCTGCAAAAGGATTGGCATATCTTCATGAGGATTGTATGTTCTGTTCATCCGATTTTTTATTTCTTCAGTTGTAAGCTAGTAACCAAATACTATCGACTTAAATTTTCATCGTAATTGTCGTTACTTCCAGGTCATCCTAAGATCATCCATCGCGATATCAAAGCTGCTAACATCCTTCTGGACTTCAAGTTTGAAGCAAAGGTATGTTCTGTTGCATGTCTTCTTATTATCATTTGCTGAAGTTATAAAAACAACTTTTCATTCACTACTCGGTTTAGTCTGGTTTATTAATCTGTCCGAACTGTACTATCCTTCAATGGTGTCCATGGTAGTGGTGGTAAACCCATTAGAATGTTATGAAAAGTTGTAAGATTAATTCAGTATCAATTGTTTGCTGTTACAGGTTGCGGATTTTGGGCTTGCAAAGATTTATTCTGAATCCAATACTCCTGTTTCTACTAGAGTGATGGGGACTTTCGGGTGGGAAGAAACTTCCTTCTATCTATCTTCTTTAGAACCTTAAATATCTAAACAAAAAATAGTTCATTCATATCCATTTTTAATAGATTAAGTCCTTAAGTGTGACTAAGCTATTCTTTAATGATATATTCCTGACCCAGAGAGATAATACATCATAGCTCAGCCTCAAATATTCAAGTGAACTTTTGTGTTTTTTTCCGCTATGCCGTGTGTAATTGTCGTCATTTCTGTCAAGTAAGGTTGATAAGCAAAACAATAACTATTTGTTGTTTGGCACTTTATATATAACTTCAATTTTAGCCTCATCAGTCATGCATCAATTGGTGCTTACAGGTATCTTTTCAACTAAGGTTGATAAGCAAAACAAGAACTCTTGTTGTTTGGCACTGTTTATATATATCTTCAATTTTAGCTTCATCAATCATGCATCAATTGCTGCTTACAGGTATCTTGCTCCAGAGTATGCTTCTAGTGGAAAACTTACAGACAAATCTGATGTGTTCTCCTACGGAATCATGCTCCTTGAGTTAATAACTGGAAAACGCCCGGTTGATAAAAATTATTCTTTCACGGACAGTTTGGTAGACTGGGTAAGCATTATTGCGCTCCATTATTTTTTGGTCTAAATATAATTTAAATTCATTGATGTGTGTGTATCCATCTTTATCATCACAGGCTAGACCTTTGCTCACACGTTCTTTGGCAGAGAATAATTTCGCTTCTCTGGTCGACCCAAGGCTCCAGAACGAGTTTGATCGTCATGAGATGGCTCGTATGGTGGCGTGTGCTGCAGCTTGCATATGTCATTCAGCAAAACGTCGACCAAGGATGAGCCAGGTAAAATAAAGTAGTTTGTTGTATGCTGTCAAGTATTAGGATGCCAAGCTCATATTTGATTCACTGGTATGCACAGGGCAGTTTATTTTTTGGGTAGATTTGGAACGTAAAATATTTTTCAGGTAGATTTGGAACGTAAAATATTTTTCAGGTAGATTTGGAACGTAAAATATTTTTCAGATACTAATGATACAATGCAGGTTGTTCGCGCTCTGGAAGGGGATGTGTCACTATCAGATTTCAGTGAAGGAATTGCACCTGGGAGCAGCACTCCATACAGTTCCTATGAAAGCTCAGATTATGACCCCTCACAATACAAGGAGGACATGAAAAAGTTCCGAAAAACAGCTCTCGAGGGAACCCACGAGTATGGTGCCAGCAGCGGGTACAGCGCGACAAGTGAGTACGGTTTATACCCATCTGGATCAAGCAGTGAAGGGCAGAGCCGCCGAGCCACAAGAGAAATGAAAACAGTGAATACAAAAGGTTCCAGTACTGGAAAATCTTGAACCCTGTCAATTTTTTACTTTGTATAAAATCTACCTTTGATTATTTGATTGACATGTTTGGAGTAACTTACCAATTATTTTTTGTCACAATTGATCATCTTTTTAACTGTGTTTATCAGGATATACAACAAAATAAGGAAGTTGGATTCTTTCATGTTATGTTTACTTCAGCTTAAGCATTTGAAAGTGAATACATTCACATTGTTGTCCATTATTACTCTTGTGTCAATTTGCTAGTTGGAAATTGTAGATAGGTTGGTTTTGTTAGTTTGTTAATATCACTATTCTTGCAAGACTTTATCTCAAACACAAATTATGTTTTTTAACCAAGTGATTTGTCAAAGAAGATAAGGGGCTGCACTTCATAAATATAGTATGTGAAGCTGGTGTATTGGAATATTTTGTTTAAAAATACATTAAACACATAACAAAACTTAGCATGTTCTATTTAGTCATATTCTAATGTCTCTGAGACCCTAATACAGCATGGTGTTATTCTAATGTTCATCCTATTATTTTCCTTTTTATGACTGTCAAGAAAAAAGATAGTTGAAATAAATAAAGAGAAAAAAGATATGTACATGTATGAGTTTTATACTTATACACTGTTAATGTATATGTCATTCATTTTTAATCATCATTGACTTCTCATAACCGAATATTAATGATTAATTTAAGCAACCACTCTAACATGGAACTTTATTAAAAAAGAATTTTGAATGCTTGTCATCACCCAAACTATATATCCAAAAGAATGCTAAATACTA
Organism: Lupinus albus; assembly: GCA_009771035.1. NCBI lineage: Eukaryota > Viridiplantae > Streptophyta > Magnoliopsida > Fabales > Fabaceae > Lupinus > Lupinus albus. The sequence goes on along the minus strand of CM020022.1, from coordinate 2,916,150 downwards.
CCTTCTATTACACATAAACCAATGTTACACATGCCATCAGAATCTAACTTCCCAGCAACCAAAATGTACATTCATTACTTGCATTCTCAACACACAATGATTGCATTTGCATTCTGACGGCTCCATATGAATATGATGCCAAGGTATATAGCAAGAACAACTGCTATAACCCTTCACTCTCAGCTTCTGTTCTGTCTGCTTATACCTGCTGGTGTGATGCGTGCATCAATCGTTTGTAGGGTCTGTGGCATTGACATGCCTCCAGAAACAACAATTTCTGCAAATTTTCGAACAAATTAAACTTGGCACACGTTAAAAGGACAAGATTTAGGTAGAACTCTTTAGTACTCTTAGTGCTTTTCTCAAATATAATATGTGGTCAAGTGTATATGCAACTAATTTTACTAATTAGCCCCTAGCCTTTCAATAGTAAAACATATTTTTTTCCAATTTGAGTGCACTGTTAGTCGAGGGAGCCACGGGGAACGGAGACTTCCAAAACAATCTACTTCCATCATATAACCATGGTGCAAACTAAATATATAAGCCTCTTTTACTTTCTTATAATTGAAGACTTCAAATAACTGTAAAAACAGAATCACTCACCAATTCCTTCACGGACTGATAAGTTAGGCCTAATGACATCCTTGGTGTTGACAAGAAATATATCACCGATATAAAGATGGTTGGTTGGAACATAGACACAGCATAGCTCCTCACCTCCAGAATAGTTCTGTAAAAATTTAATTAATTTGTTTAACTTCGACATGTACTGTTGGGCGAAACATCATGAAACACAAGCAAAGTATAGATTAGCATAATATCAACAAGCATGAAGCAATAATAGTGAAAACTATTCCCAGCCAGATTTAGACAACTCCACAGAATGATAAACTATTAAAGTAGTGAACACCATGGCATATAAAACGAAACTTCAATTAAAGGAAAATCTCAAAAGCCAGCAAACACAGAAGTTTATTAGAAACCTGAAGGACAACAGATGAAGTGATGAATCCAAATGCATATTCACCAATACGTGGATGCCGAATGATAGCTACTTCTTTAAAGGCATGTGTATTTTGATCTGTTAAAATGCATATGTCAGCATAAACTGTTCTCACCCAATATTACATTCATGTTGATATCACAATTAAGAGTGAGATGTTGGGAAAACACACACCTGGTGAGATAGCAGCACTAATCTGCTTGGAGGCATTATAAATATGGCGAACAAGTGGCATTCGCTTGATAAACCACTCCCCAAGGCCCAGGACAGAGGCACCTAACCACGAAGACATGAAAACCCCGACCAAGAAGATGAAAGTTATGGAAGTTATGAATCCAAGACCTGACCAAGAAGTATTAGCAGATAATGTCAGAATGTTGAATGTCAACATGTTATACACAATCTTTGCACAAGTTAAGGTTAATAGTGAACTACCATAAAATAGAAGCCCTTACCAAAAATATCAATTCCAAGCTGAGCATAAATAGGGGAAAAGAATCCATCCACAAAATGAACGAACCACCATGTTATATAGAAGGTGATTGCAATTGGGAAGAGAATAACACTGCAAAAGAACAAGCAGCAAACTATTACCAGTACACCAAAGCAGATAAACGAAAGATCTCATAAAATTGAAAAAGCCAAAGCAACAATTGGTCCTAATAAATGCAGGTAACCATGTAGCAGAAACGTAATTCTGCAAACTTAGGAACGTACAAGCAGAGCCATAAAGATAAGTACAGAACATGAACAAGCATTCTTTGCAGCAAGTATTCTGCATAGAATGATCTTAAAGTTTATCTATTTTTATACTGCCTTATCATTTTAAAACAAGTGATATGAAAGCAATGACATTATTACACATGTTTTTTTATCATAATTATGTAGGGAATAGTCATAAAAGGACTATAAATTAGTTACTAGGTTCAGCAAGCGATTTGAAGATTTATGGTCCAGATTCTAGAACCCAGGTTTTTTAAGCAATTATAATTTCCAAATAAATTAAGAGCATCACTTTGAATATTAATTACTAGGGATATATCTCCTATCCAAAAAGAGATAGGAAATAAAACCTTTCCCAAATATAGCAACTATTATGCACTGTCCCTTTCAGGTCGTGACACATACACCATGAACACCAAGATGCCAATTAAAGATAGAAATAAATGTTTTTTTAGTGTAATATCTATACAGAGTAAAGATTTCTACACAATCAGTAATCCCGCATCATTCATCTGTATTACTTATATTTAGAAGTCAATTGTAATCAAATATGAATGATGGATGGTGCAATGACAGTATAAAAATTTCTTACAGTGTAAGTGCATATATCTTTTCTCTCATGTTTTTTAAGAAAAATGTTGATATTTTAAAGAACATAAAGCATGTAAAAGATATATTTCTTCAGCAAATAAAAAGCAAGATAATAAAATGACATAGTTTAGTAAAATCCACGGATTGAATGGTAAAATATTTGATTGAAGAAAGAATAGCGTACCATCCTGTCATAAACTTTTTCGATGCCCAGCTCCTAACAACTTTGTAAAAAGTCTACAAAATTAACAGAAACAAAAAATAGAAATTTGTCAGACAAATAATTACAAGGCAGAGATAATACTCATATGCAACTAAAAGAGTGAGATAAATCTTCTTTGCTACACAAAATCACACAAAAAGAAATAAAAAATAGAATTCACTTCGAAAAAGAAAAATTACCTAATTGGTTTATCTATTCACAAGAAAAAAAATCTCAATCCAGTTAAAAAAAGAAACTTTCAAGTAAATCATCAAAACCAACACAACCCAATCTATATTAATCAAATTGGGAAAAAAACCAAAAATAGATTTAGAATGAAAATTGGATTTCATTACTAAATCAAAACCCTAATTTAGTTGAAGTTAGATATGAATCACCTCCTGGCCAGCATGATGCGAGGAGGAGGGAGAAGACGACGGGTTAGAGGAGGTGGCCCCGCCGTTGACGGCGGAATCAGCGACGGAGATGAGAAGCTCTCGATCTCTGTCTATAGTGGCCATTGTGATTTTGGATTTTTCATCGCCCATTAAGTGACGTCGTTTTAAGATTCGAAACGCAAAGCTATCGTTCCTGCTTCTGCAACTGTATCTGTTTGCTCCCTTCAGAAACTGAAACTGCTATGTACTCTTCAAACTTCAATTGCTCTATTATTTTCTTATTATTATTTGGGGTGGCAAATGGATGAGTGGATTTGGATTAAAATAGATGGATGAAAATGCATCTATCAATCTATATAAAATTCATTTAAACCATATTTTAAGTTATCCAATCCATCTGTATCCAATGAATTACAATTCATCCAATCATTATGACTCAATTTTTATGGATTTGGGTGGATATTCAATCCATGACTTCACATTTTTAAAAAGTGCTTATAAAAATATATTTTTAAGAAGTGTTTTTTTTAAAAATACTTTTGAAAATGTGAACTTTTGAAGTTTTAATCCAAAAAGTTAAAAGAGTAATAAACTTAAAAATTAAATTTTAAGCTTTTAATAGTAAATCACGTAATTAAGATTAATTTTATAGTCTTAAAACCTTGAAGTGAGGTCCATGTTAATGTTATTAGAAAAATTTGACGTATATCATGAAATTCATAGATTCGTTTTACTATTTCTCTCATTCTTTGTGTTTTTTTGGTTGGTTATAAACATAAATTATATTTACCGATGTTAAATTATATGATTGATAAATAATTGAAATATTCAATTGAAGGAGATACAAGAGAAATAAAATTGACAAGAAATGTTAAACACTTAATGCAATTACGTGAAAGCTAAGTAAAATGAATGAAGATATTGGAAAAAGAAACTTTCATAAATGAAAAAAATTAACTTTTGTTGAATGAATTCTTTTGTTAGAAAGGGTAATGCAATTTTTGAAGGAATGATTTTATTAAAAAAGAGTTTGCACGTGTGTTTTGAGAAAAAAATGTTTTTAATTTTAATTTTTTTTGGATGGATTGAGTATCCATCCAAATGGATATATCCATTGGATATAATAGATGAATTTGAATCCATCCATTATCAAGACTCTCTATTGGATTATATCCATTTAAATCCATTAATTCTAATGGATTTGGATGAATTTAACTTTGATGGATTATGGATTGTGGATAATTTTGCCACCCCTAATTTGTTGTTTATTAATTGTTAATATGATTTAATATGTAGAGACTAACAATGTAATTGTTTTTTATACTCTTAATATATCATATTTTAATTATTATTAACTCTCAAATGAAAATAATTCAAATCAATGTAGTTGATTGTGAGTGTAAAAAACTTTACAATAATAGCACATAGATATTAAACTCAGGTTATTAATTTGTTTTATTTAAATCTTAAGTTTCAAAGTTGTCAAAAAAAATGTTGATCTAGTAGTGTAAAATTATATTATTAATGTAATAGTGTAAGATATTAGTTAAGAGTTTGATTCATGTACATCATCATACTTGTTAGAATAGATAGTCGCACCTTCATAAATAATCAACTTGTCTTATTCAAGTAAGAGGACGTACTTAATATTACTAAAAACAAGTTAGCCTTCCTTTTTTATATAAAAATGCAGTATTGATTGACCAGATTTTTCAATTGTGTAATTTTAGTCTTTATTATTTTATATGTCATTTCCATTGAATATGCAAAGATAATTATTTCCTTGAGTCCCAATCATCAGTCTTTGCAAAAATAGGTATTATGGTAGAAGGAGTATAAATGTACACATTTGTATCTTTAAACACACAAAAATTGTTTACAATATTTGAAACAATGATATTTCATCTAGACAATTAATCTTACATTGCATCGAATCTCACCCATAAAAGGGAGTCCAATGCTCGATAGTCACTTAGTTGGGTATGAGGAGGGTAAATGTACACAATCTTATCCTTACAGGTGAAAAAACTATTTTCAGGATTTAAACTCATGACTTCTGTCCGGGTCACAAGATAAACAACCTTAACGTTGTACCTAGACTCACCAATTACCAATTTAATTATACTTCAACTATGTTAGTATAACAAAATAACCACCATAATCAATAAAACATTATACAAATTCATATGTAGAGTGTAATAACTAATAACATATAATAAATTTGAAATGGAATAAAAGGCATAATAGATCTATATAGTAAAAGTAAGATTTTTTTCTATGAGGACAAAAACTATATAAGTGAAAATTAGTTGTGTAATTAAAAAAATTGAGGTGGTCATTAAATATGGGCTTTGTGTAATTTCTATCCTTTTCATTATCTCATGTTGAAAATTGAGTTGAAAATGAGCGAGATAGAATAGTGTGATATTTTCCCCTCATATCTCATACTTGAATATCATTTTCATTGTCATCTCCATATCAATGCCATTATTATTTGATGTGTATTAAATACTAAACACGATAAGAGTATTTCATCCTCATATTGTCTCCTCTTATCATTTTCATTATCCAAAGGATGACAATGGGTACCGGATGCGTGGGTACCTATAAAAAATACCCGCAACGGGTAGGATCTGGGTCTTTATTTTGGACTTGTGGTATTCGGGGCTGAGTATTTTTCAGACACGCTGTTGAATGGGTCTGGTAAGGATAATGTGATACGCAGACCCGCTGGTACCCATACCCGTTCTTTTATATATATATATATATATATATATATATATATATATATATATATATATATATATAAACATAACCCAATTTCTTTATTTTTTAATTTCTAACCCTAAGAGCTATTATTCTTCCATAAATCTTAATTCCCTTATTTTTTGTTCTCCTCACATATATATACATATATATTTCTAACCTTAACCAGTACTCTTCCTCCCTAAATCCTAATTCCCTTATTCTCCTCATCTCATGTCTCCACCAGAGCCTCAATCCCTTTTCACTACTCATTCATTTTTCAGCGTCATAAGTAATTAGAGGTTAATATTCTTCAACTTTATATATATCAATAATTTTTTTAAGGTTTAAATTATACTAATATTCTTATTCTCTATAATGAAACAATGAGAATTTGAGACAATGTACACCTAACATACATGTTTGTCACTGTTTATATATATATGCACATGATTCTCTCAATAATCAGTATGATTTTGTTTAGTAATATTTAATAATATGATACCAGTTTTCTCACTCTCCAGAAACAAAATTTAGTAATAAAGCTATCTTGTGACAACATATGAATTGATTGAATTTTATTCTCATTCTTTTTAATCTTTGTTGACAATATTTAGTAATATGACTTTATTACTTTATATTTAAGTATGACTTTTTTTTATCTTTTATAATCTACATATGTTATTAATAATCAATATTTAGTAATATGACTTTGTTATATGACTTTTTTATCTTTTATAATCAACAAATGTTATCAATAATCAATGTTATTTCCATTATGTTACTAAACTTTGTTATTGTTATATGTAGAATGTTTAACCCACAAGACTCTAATCCTACGCAAGAAGACTTTATCATGCAAACTTTATCAAATGAGGAGAGTCAAATTCAACCCATATGAATGTGGAAACAAGTGCAAATCAATCTGATATTCAACACTTCAATTTTATTACAAATATTATACTAGATGATATCGATGATGATGTTAGTAAAGTTATTGATGTTCTTATCTATAAAGTTAATTGTTACATTTTAAATTGTATATGTTTTTATTTTGCAGGAACCAATTGATGCATGTGTTGTTGATGGAGAGATCCTACACATTTGATGTGTTATTATCTTATTTTAAATTATTTTCTTAGTAAAAAATTGTATTTAAGTACTATTTAAAGTCGTGACTTATGTTTTAATTATGTTTTATAATTTTTGTATCATTTGCTTCTTTTTTATTCCCACACATCGAATTATAATTTTGTTACAATTTATAATTTTTTTGCAATTTTTTAAATATTATGTGAATTTTTGGGTACCCGTAGATCCGCTGGGTACCCATAGACCCACGGGTAGCAGACCCGACGGGTATCTCTCTAGGTTTAGGTCCCAAAATGATAGAACGAGGCGGGTCCGGGTACTGTACTACCCGGACCCATCCAAACCCATTGCCATCCTTAATCCTAACCACCAAAGGAGCCTAAAAAAATTAGTTTTTCACTATCATCCAAAAGATATTCTTCATGTAAAAAAGTATAAAATAATAAGAATAATATATTTCAATATTTAATAACTCTTTTATGGATTTGAAGGATATTGAGCATTAATCATGACACATTATGCAAAAAATAAATAAAAGTAAGCTAGTTTTTGCTTTTATTTTTGTACTCATTGATCAATGTTAAATTATGTTTCAACACTAATTTTATTTTTTATATTCCTTCAATTATGTTGTTAGGGTATTCATTAACACAATTCAAATCTTAATATAAATATAACATAATCTTAGTATAAACATTTTGGGAAGTCATTTGAGTTTTTAAAGTGAATTAGGGTATGTCCCTTTTGAGATGGTGTTTGGTAGTTAACATAATTTTAACAACATTCACTTGATGTTTGATTATCATGGTACTTCCTTATAAATTATTCTAATTTGATTCTTCAAAAATTCTTTGAATAAAAATAATAAGAAAAAAAATATAGCATGGACATTAATTCATACCTAAAACAATATATTCTAGTTGAAATCCAACATTCTCACTATTTTTATTCAAATTTTCAGATTTATAAGAAAGCTATTTGGTAAGGTGCATTTTTTCTAATCTTCTATCAAACATGAGCAAGTTATGTTATGTAAAAATCTCCATATAATCCATTGTAAAAAAAATTAAGAATGAATTTCATCCATTTTATTTTATTCAATCCATCTTTACTAAATAAAAGATCATATTTTGTTTATTTGGACAAATTTTATCTTTCTTAAACTTCATGGAATAACCAAAATAAATGAAAGCATACATAAAATAACATTGGTGCAAAAGAATATGAATTTGAAAATATTTAAGTATAACATAATAATGTATCTCCTCATACCAGGAGATAACTTACCTCCTCCGGCCAGTAAAAGAATGATATGTGTATTGTTTTGTTTAGTTTTAGAATTATTTTTATAGAAAATGATTAAATGGTACACATGTCATGATTTTAGTTGTTGGAGGAGATAACTTATCTCGTTATACCAGGATATACATTATTCTCTAACTATAATTGCACTACACACAAAAATAATCCAATAAGTAATACAGGATTTTCACTTCAAAAACTTTTTTGGGGTGAAATTTGAAGTTTTCTTCTTTAGATTATGAGAAGAATAAAGGATCCTATGTCAATATCAAATCAGTGAGAGTTCTTTCTCCCACAATTAATCATATATGAAAAAGTGTAATATATGTGATGTTAAGATTTATATATAGTTACTACATCATCTATCATTCATTTATACTAATTTTTCTAAAAGAGTTTATGATGATAAAATGATAGAGGATACAGTAACAATGTATAAAACTCATCCATATATTTTTTACTCAGATGAATTCTTATAGTTGCTCCACCTAATTAATCATTTGCATAGGATAAGAGGATGAAATTGATGTAATGATAAAATTGTTGTTTAGTGATCATGAGGTCATAAGTTCAAATCGTGAAAACAATTTCTCTATTTGCAGGGTTAAGGCTCACATATATCTACCTCCCGAAATTCCACTGCTATATTCTAATTTTAGTCCACCTGATTATGTGGCTCTCCACCGATTAATCCAAATTCAATGTCAAATTAACAAAAGAAACCATAACCATTTAAAGACAATTGTCTAAACTCTAGGCTATATGCTATTTTCTGCATGCATGCATGCTTTCATTCATTCTTCTTTTTTCTTCATTCTGTTTTTATATTTTTAGTATCAAAAGGTTCTAAACTTAAGCAAATGGAAGGTAGAGAAATAGAGTGAGAAAATCTATTGCTATAGTTAGAGGTGTAATACCAAGGTATTAGTTTCACATCCATTCATTCATAAAACTAACTTAACAGATTACTATCCTTCCTTTTCTTTCTACCATTTTTTCTTCAAACTTGCACCCCTTAATCATTGAAACAACATTAAACTATTCTTGTTGTCTTAGACATCTTTTCTGACATTCTTAAAAATCTCATCTTGATTAAAGGGGTTCTCTTTTCTTTACCCTTATTTCTGTTCTTTCTCTCATTGTTCACATAGTACTTTTATTTGTTAACCAATCAATAAGAAGGGACATAACAAACACTGCTTCAAGGCCTGGTTCAATATCAAGAGTTATATATATATATGTGTGTGTGTGTGTGTGTGTGTGTGTTTTCCTTTGTTTTTATGTAAAACAAAGGTGGAATTCAAAGAAGGTGTAATCAACAATGGTTAGAGCTTTTAATCACCAAATAAGCATGCAAAAGTCTAGGTCCTTTCATTTCAGGAAGATGTTTGAGATACCAGGGAAACATATTCAAGGTTTATTTGATAAGGATCATGAAGAAGGTGGTGAATCTGATAAGATTTACTCAAAAAGCTTTGAGTCAAGACATACAAGTGATCATACATCAGAAGTTCAGCAAATAGGCTATTCTCTCACTAATGAAATTCCTAGAATTCCTCCCAAACCACCATCTGGTATGTCTCTCTTTAAGTGTTTATTTGGATACCTGTGAAAAATAGATTATTTCAATAATCAATTACATAGATAATAGATTAATAGAATCAATTGTACTTTCAAATATTTGTCGAAGCTCAATTTATAGAGGGAGAGGGAGATCAGGAAAAACTATAAGCAAAACAATTAGGAAATATTTAGAGATCAATGTTACTGAATAGACATGATTTATGATAGAACAATATGACGTCATTCGATCCGTGAGAAAATTGAGTTGCTTAAAGTTCTTTTTCTGCTTTTATCAAGAAATGGACATGATGAAGGAAAGGTTTGCCAAGCTACTTTTAGGAGAAGACATGTCAGGGGCAGGGAATGGTGTTTCTTCAGCATTGGCTTTGTCAAATGCCATAACAAACCTAGCTGGTATGTACTATTTTTCAGAAACTGTGTCACAAGTGGTTTAATTTGTGAAACAATATGTGACTGTGCAGCCATATTAAGTAAAATATAAGCATAAAATTTCATAATGTGACTAACTGAAATATATTTATTATGTGTGATGCAATGTAGCATCTGTTTTTGGAGAACAATCAAAGCTTGAGCCAATGACTTCAGAAAGGAAGGCCAGGTGGAGAAAAGAAATTGAGTGGCTTCTATCTGTGACTGATCACATTGTTGAATTTGTTCCATCACAGCAGATAGGGAAGGATGGAACAACTATGGAGGTGTTTAGGCTGATTATGTCTCTCTTCCACATTCATATCTATTCCATGATATAAGTTAAAGTTTCAAAATTTTGTTTCATTTTGATCCTACAAAATAATGTTTTGACTTTATATAGATCATGACTACTCGGCAACGAAGTGATCTTCTAATGAACATCCCCGCGTTGCGCAAGCTCGATGCAATGCTCATTGTAAGTAGCTAAGTATTTGCTGAATCACTATTGAAATGGCTTCATTTCACCAACTTTGGAGTTTGGACTAAATATGTAGCAATGGAACAGGACACATTGGATAACTTTAGAGACCAGAATGAGTTTTGGTATGTCTCTAAAAATGATGAGGGTTCTGAGGGTAACATCAACACTCAAAGGAAGAGTGACAAGTGGTGGTTGCCGATCGTAAAAGTTCCGCCAACAGGGTTGTCAGATGTAGCTGTAAAATGGATACAGTTTCAAAAGGATTCTGTTAACCAAGTACTTAAAGCAGCAATGGCAATAAATGCTCAAGTACTATCAGAGATGGAAATCCCTGAAAACTACATTGAGTCACTCCCTAAGGTAACATCATCAGACAAACAAAATCTATCGTAGCATTTGGTAGACATGTCAAAACAGGACGGACCAAAACATATAGTTAAAGTCGGCGCATGGTGAATTATATACACAATGGACAAAAGACTAAAAAGTAGAACCTTTAGTGGAACCAATGGAACTGTTTTGTTCAGTTCTATTAGTCCTATTTGTGTGCCAAACTCTACCTGATTGGCTTATTTATTTCATCAGAACACAAAACTTGTAACTTGGGTTAATCTTGTTTTTCATTTCTTTGACAGAATGGTAGAGAAAGCCTTGGTGAACTAATTTATAAGAACATTACTGTGGAATACTTTGATCCAGGGCAGTTTCTTTTAACAATGGACTTGTCCACAGAGCATAAAGTGCTTGACCTCAAGAATAGGATTGAAGCTTCCATAATGATATGGAAAAGGAAGATGAACAAGGATTGTAAGTCTACTTGGGGTTCAGCAGTGAGCTTGGAGAAGAGGGAACTCTTTGAGGAGAGAGCTGAGACAATATTGCTCATGATCAAACACCAGTTCCCAGGACTTCCACAATCTTCACTTGATATCAGCAAAATCCAATATAACAAGGTGAAAACAGTATTGCATTGCAACTACTTCTTTAATAAATCTTGTATAGACAACACCGGCTAAGCCTTTAAATCTCACTAGGTGAGGATATAATAGAGATTTGATGAAGTTTTATATTGGTTGTCGAGTTCCTAATAGTCTAACACAACCTTCACCTTTTATCCAGAGTTAGGACTAACTATGTATAGCATCAAACACACATAGGCAGGTTTTTAATGACCAAATAAGTATTTGAAACATGAACTCGATAGTTGTTTGTAACATGGTAGAAAACGCGGCCCAACGCACGAGACTCCCACTTAGTGAGGTCTAGGGATGGTAGATGTAGGCAACCTTCACTCCACAAGCGAAGAGACTATTCCAAGATTTGAACTCATGATCTCATGGTCACTAAACAACAACCTTATGGTGTGCCAATTTGGCATAATCAATCAAAGTAACAATTTAAGAATTCAATAAAGTCCTAACAGTAACCTGCTCATGCAAGATTTTCTCCTAGTTTTTGTTACATACCTTCAAATTTGAATGTCACTAATGAAATTTGATGGCTTCCAAAAATGTGCACAGGATGTAGGACAAGCCATTCTAGAGAGTTATTCAAGAGTAATAGAAAGTCTGGCATACACAGTTATGTCAAGGATTGAGGATGTCTTATATGCTGATACAATGACTAAGAATCCATCACTAGCAGTATCTAGTAGGAGGTCATCATTGGATTCTTTACCGGCGGCGGCCGAGGAGAGTTCTCCAAACTCTTCAGGGGAAGAGAAGGATAACTCATGTTCTCCAGAAGCACCTGCATCAATGACTCTCTCAGATTTCATGGGTTGGAGTGAAACAACAACAACATCAACAACAAAGGGAGGGAGTGATTTAAAGAAGACTAACTCTACAGGAGATATAGAAGACAACTTGAAAGAAAAAGATGAAAAGGGTATAACTAAATCACCTAAGTTCTCAACACCAAAGAAAGCTTCTTACTATTTGGAGAAGCTTGAGTACTTGAATGCTTTGAAAAGTCCCATAGCTAGACATTAATATCAGACAACAAAACACAGATAAGAACATAAGTTTCAATACAGATTCTAAACTCTTCAGTCTTTAGTATTCTTCTTCCTTCCTTGCATGGAAAGAGAAGTTTGTATGTAAGTATTTGGTCTTAAATGACATTGCTGCACTGGTTGTAAATTCTTTAATCCTTTACTATGATGTTTGTTGCACTTGGAAGTTGGAACTCAGTATTGAAAGTTTTCAAGTCCAATCTATATGAACATTCTTTAAGCTTTCAACAAGAAAAACTTCAATAAGTACTTGGATGATGCAAAAATAACTTCCATGCAGTGCTATTAATTCTGTAATGTATTGCAATTTACATTATACAATTTGAAGGGTGGAAAATTAATGAAACAAGTGAATAAATATTTAGCTAACTGGAAAGCTAGCTAAAAGTTGAAAACGAGTATAAAATTAAACTTGGGGTTGAAAACTTATGATTGATAAGTTACTTGCTTGAATTAATTTTTTTTAATACAAATAGTAGATGAATTTTCGATATTAAATATATTTTTCTAACCAAACAATGGATTAATTTCCTTTTTAAATAAGCTTATTGATTGAATTATAAAGTGTCTTAAATGGTGCTAAATAGACACATTCTTGCAAATTACTTAAAGCATTTATGACTTATAAGTACGTCAAGTGGTAATACACAATTACACATTGTATTCAAATGGCAGCCAAGCAAATTAAAAAAGAATTTATACTCAAATATTGTTTTCTTCTATTACATGCACTCAATAGCTATTTGTTCTGTTGATAATAATGTAAATGTATGCACCGAAAATATAAAGACTTATACAAAGACAGTGAATCATCTATCATTTATATGTATTATTTTTATTTAAGAGTCAATGATGATTGGAAATGCCGAATAAATGTTATAACGACAATATAAAAAACTCTTACATTACTAGTGCATACATCTTTGACTCAATGAAGAGTGTAATTAACTAGTATATAATAAAGTATACAAAAGACCAGGTAAATTAGTGAAGAAAATTGTGAGGAATTTCAAGTCATGATGTAAAATTGCAATTCATAATTAATTAATAGTAGTTAACAAAACCAAAAGATAAAGGAAATAAGGAAAATTTCCTAACTAAAAAGGAATAGATTTTATATAAATTACAAGCAATGAAGCTGTTGATGAAATTACAACTCAACAATTTACAAGCTTGACAATCCCAAACATTAATTTAGATAGGTATATAATTACCAGAGAACAAGAAAATCCATACAAGAAAAAACAAAAAAAAATGAACCTAGATGGATTAATGGTGGAGCCTATATGCTTGAAAGCCCCTTCATGAGAGAAGGGAGGAAAATGAAAAACTACAATGTTTGTAAATTAAATTGAAGTTCTAGCATAGCTTAAAAACCTTCTACTTATGTTTTCTTTGAATCTTATCTCTGCACATCATTCTTAGTTTTGAACTTCAGGGTCCGGTCATGAATCATAGATGGTGAAGTTGTGGCCACAGGTGGAACAATAGCTTTGTTATCACCATTATGAGTGGGTCTCTCCCCATTCATCATTATGAGTGGGTCCTTTTTACTCTCTAATTCACTTCTAGCAAATGAAGAATAAGTCATTTCTGAAATTGAGATAAAACAGAAATTATACATTTTTAATAATGCATGAGACATTGTTTGATGGGAGCTGAGCAGAGACTGATAATAATACTGATAAAGAAAACAACTGGTGCTCCATATAGTAAAAAGAGACAGCAAAGTTTTTGGATGCAAAGAAAAACAGAAAAATAAGACTAATTGAATTAACTTTCAGTTTTTCACTAAGCCTCAATATTACCGGGGATAATAGATGCTGAAGTGGTGGCCACATGTGGAACAGCTTTGGTAACACCATTGCAACCGGCTCGCTGCTTATCCACTATCTCGGTACTAGCAGTTCTAGTGCTATTGTTGATTGAGTCTTTTTGACTCTGTAATTCACTTGTGGCAAATGAAGAACACTTTGTCTCTGAAATTGGGAATGGAAATTATAAATTAGATAAAGCACAAAATAAATGTGATATAGTTATACAATAATACATTTTCCACCACGGAAAAAGTTCCCAACAGAGAAATTTTAATAATTTTTCAGACTATGGCAATCACAAATTCCAGAACCATTTGAAATGATATAGCCATGCAAAGCATGCCAGACAATGCATTAACAATTTAATGTCTGCTGGCTATCTACACTTTCTTAATTGAGAAAATCATTTATTTTCTATCAGTGTGAACCCATATTTAGACCATGCTCCGTACAGCTCATCCATCCATTTTAGCAGTTAATAAAAAAGATTAGAACATTGGAAATTAACACCCTAAGCTTCTATCTAATAAAAAAGATCAGAACTACCACTACTTCAACTTTTAACTTATTAACTTTGGCAATTAAGACCCTAAATTTTCACGAAGTGTTCATGGGAAATAAATAGTTTTGGTACATGCTGTTTAAGCTCAAATTCTTGCTAAGGAATCAATGGCAAATGAATAAATTGGCAATTGAAAATTCATGTGTGGGGATGGTAACAAAGAGATAAATCAATAGACAGAAATGAAGAGTTTAAATGATGAAAGCTAAGGCAGTTAATTGACAAAATGGAAAGTTGATAGTCTTTTTGACAAAGCCCCAACATTCAACAATGTTAATATGAATGTTTCCAAATGTAAACTAGAGGAAAAAATTAACTTGCCGTTTATTTCTCCCATATTGATAACCCCATTGAGAAAATCTCTGAACTTTGTTAATACAGTCCTTTCTTGCTCAGCATAGACCTCTGCCATTCCTTGACCATATGGAAATTGCGAAGATGTGCTGCAGGCATGGGAAATTGACCCAACAGGGGAAGCAGCTGTCATGGGCATTGTATCTTGCTCATCACACATCAAAGCTAACGTCCCAGGTGACACTGGCCTCCCTTTCGAGACATCAGTGCCATCTGAACTGGAATTATCTGGGCTGATTTTATCTGTTTTGTTTGCACTCAAACAATCATCAGCAATAGCTTTTCCAACTTCACCATCAATTTGACTTGGTAACTGCTCTTGAGTGGAAGAAGTAAGAGAAGTTTCTATCTGATCTTCTGTACGCCTTTCCATTGAAATTTTATGATCTGATCATATTTATAACAAAACTGGTATGAGAAAATTAATCATTGTATATTAACAAGGCAGATATCACTTTGCACGTAATTAGAAACATCAAGTGAAGATAAAAAGAGAAGGTTTAGGCTCAAAAACTTGTGTAAGAATACATAACTTCCTGTGGCCAATGGCTATAACAGGGTTTTGTGAGTTGTTTCCTAATGATCATTGTACAGAATGAAAGGAAATTTTAGTTGAACAAATATGTCTTTTAAAATAATAAATAAAAATAATAATTCTAATTAATACTAATATTAATGAAGACTTTTAGCCCCTATGGACAATGGCTATAGCACGGTTCCGTGAGTTGTTCCCTAATGATCATTGTATAGAATGAAAAGGAAACTTTAGATGAACAAATATGTCACTTTTAAAAAAAGGATGATAATATTAATACAGAGGATTCGTAGCCCCTAAAAAAAACATACATAGACCGAACATCTTTCACTATTGGGTTTAGTATATTGTTATTGAAGGAAATCATGAATTATGATTAACACATACCAAACACACATAGACAAGAAAAAGAAAAGTAGAGAACAGTTAGCAAAATTTATGGACATGGAAAAATAAAGGGAAATGTAAACAATAGCATTCAAGCCGGGTGGATGAAAAGGAGAAATGCTTAAGGTGTTATTTGTGATCAAAGGTGCTTCAAGCTTAAATGAAAACCTTACTGCAGAACAAAGACTTGTGATACTTTACGGTACCAAATGTAGAGCAATAAGTTACCAACAAGAGTATAAGCTGTGTTGCGGCGACAAGGATGTTGCAATGGATGAGCAAACACATAACGTAAGACAAGATAAGAATAGATGAATAAAAAGAAAGTAGTAGCGTGAGCATCTAATGATGAAGAGATGGTAGAATTTCATCTAAGGTTTAGTCGTAAGAGAAGAAAACCAATGGAAGTCCTAGTAAGAGGAGTTTATCAGATAGAGGACAGACCAATGGTTAAAGGAAGGTGAAGAAAAGTATCTAGGTGAAACCATAAAAAAGACTTCAATCTAAATCATCTTTCCAAATATTTGGTTTATGACATAACACAATGGTGTCATGTGGTCCTAAGTAGCTGACTTAATCCAGTGGGAAAAGGCTATTGTTGTATTTATAACACTATCTATCTAAACCCTAATTTTTCAAACTTCCATCCCTGCAACATATTAGTTGCATATTATACATGTTCCCGAGGCATTAAATTCTAAGTCTTTCTTAACCGCTTTGCCCATGGTTTTTATTGGCCTCCCTCTTCCTCTAGAAATTGAACTAACATCCACTTGATCTACTTTGCTTACGGGGGCTTCTACCGATCTCCTCTACACATGTCCAAACCACCTAAGGTGAGACTCTACCATCTTTTCTACAATAGGGGACTTTGTCAATGAACATGATTTATGATCGAGCATTATGGTGTTGTTCGATCCATGATTTATGATCGAGCATTATGGACTTTGTTGTTGCATACATGTCTCCATATTTACATACCATCATTGATAATTTGGTATTTTCTCAAATGAAAATATCTTGATAGGACAACATGGCAGGTAAAAGCATGAAATGAAATTTCTTTGACAAGTATCTTGCTATTTCCATTTGGTAACCCATCGACCAAGGTGAACAAAGCATTATTAACCTTAGCATGATTGTAAAGCCATTTCGTTGCATTCTTTTATGCACCGAAGTCTAGGGCTATGCTTGGAAACTTATATATGATCTGATGAAGTGTTAAGAGATAATTTTAAAACAACTCAAACACATGATTGGTCTATTTATAATGCACACTCATTAAATGGAATTACTCAAATTTTGGTCCCGTTTGGGAAAACAAGAAAAGCAGGAGAGTTAGGGAAACAGAGAAAAAGCTTTCTAGGTTAATACCAGTACATTCATAAAAAGGAAAAGAATAAAAAAACATAATGAATCTTCAGAAACCAAAAACACAATTTATGACTGGCAATTTATGCTGTCGGTGTACCTGCAACCAGCTTTGCAGCTTGCCCAGATACTAGCACCAGAGCTGAGCAAAGCTCCTTCAAGTGCTGTGGTTGTATGATGTCTGCTAAAGGAGATCTTCAACAATAATCAAGTCAGTAACAAAATGTAGTAAACTTTATTTCATTTCATGTATATAACAAACATTACCTGTACATAAATTTTGAAGGACCTAACATTGCGGTTCCAACATGAGATCTTTGGATAGAAGACAAGGATGAGCTAGGTACTGGACCCCTGACATGGTTTATCTAGTGAAAATTAAAAAAATGGATCATGATGATAGTGTATAAGTCAAGCCGTAAAAATGCTCATGCAATCATTGAATATATAGTAGAAAACTGCAGCTACCAATGTGAACGACCTAGTTTACAGTGGAGCTATTAGACTAGTTATTAAGTCATGATTGTATTAACTATTAAAACAGAAATTCAGCCTCAGACTTAATTTGTCAATCTGTTTCCAATATAAAATTACAAAGTTGATACATAGGACCAAACCAAAGAGGGCTAATTTCGATTCAGTAAACACTTAATTCAAAGCCAAATGAACTTTTTAACAAAGCATCATAATGCCAACTCCTAACAGGGAACTTGTTAAGTGACTATGAATTGCTATGTTAACTGGGATAACTGTTCTTCATTTTTCTGATTCCAGTAATTACCCAGTTTTAAATAAATCATGCTATGGTATATGAACAAGTTTTACCTGTTGTCCCGACTTGCTAATGGATGGATCCTTGGTTGTTGTCCCAATGAAGGGTCCCTGACGTCTTCTTTTCTTGATGGATCCTGGAGGCGATGAATAACCAGAAGGACCAATAGCTTCTGTTACGGCAGCATTTGCTGACTGCTGAATATATGCCATGTTTTTATTTTGATCACCATGAAACAAAGCCTGTCTCTCTTCACTTTCCTCAAAATTCTTGCAGTCAATGCATTTACAATTTTCAGAACAAAGAACGTTGGCTTGGAAGCATTCACAGTACTTCTTGAGGCACCCAGATTTTTTGCAATGGCAACCCTTATTATGCTTTCCTAATATTAAAACTTCCCCAGCCTCCTCCTATATTTATTTTCAAATTCAGGAAGTCAACAATAGAAGGCCAGAGATTTTTGCAGGGAATATTACCAAATATAGAAACTTCTGCTTCTCATTAATATATAGAGCATATACAATTTTAAAAATGTGCTTCCCAGATAATCTAATAACAACCTCCTGTCCTTCCAGGATTTTATACCATGCAAAGAGCAGCTACTTAGGAAAACATGTATTATTGCATAGGCAAGAGATTACTTATCTGTGTTGCTTCTAATTAAAATTTAGCATTTATACTAACTATCTACCCTTAAGTTGATAAATAAAAGCACATGTAAGAACCTAAAACAAAAAAGTTGGTTGCAACAACAGGGAAATTATTTTAGAAGTTAGAACATTCACAAAAGGAATTGTGATCAAGTTTCAAAAAGAACAACCTTGTTTCTAGAAGAAGAAAAATCAGTCGTCAGAAAAAAGGCCTAAATGCATGAGTATTGAATGAAGCACTTAACTGAATAGGCAGTTTTTAATTGTGGAGACAAAATCATATGGAAAAAAGTGACCACCAATTAATACTGAAAACATCACTTTACTTATGCATGAAGTCCCACAATAAACTGACAAAAAATGATAGGACCATTTCTTGCATCATCGGCACAGAACTTACAATGAAACAAACTCAATATGCCCCAACAAATAAACAAATTGAAACTTCTTTTAATCAATATAAGCATTATATCTTAAACAACTCTCATCGCTGACAAAATAAAAGACGATATACAACACTACCTGTCACAAAAAAATTGACCTACGTACCCTTGTATCATGTATCCCATGAGGGCTGCTTGCAACTTTTGGCCTAAATGCATTTGGATTGCGCTCTAAAGTAGCTTCAACAGCTTCTCGTCTAGCAGCTTCATTTTCAACATTGTTAAAACAATTTACGCAGTTGCAACCATCACAATATATTCCAGATGCAAAACATTCACAATATCTGCTCAAGATATTTTGGAAGTTAGCTTCGTATAGCAGCAAATAAGTTGGAACAGGGCAATGACCTTTGCTTAAGGAAAACTATAACTCAGAGTAAAGTATTTTCAAAGGATTCCCATTTAAATCTTGTTCGGAGAAAAATATATTGTTGCACTCACCTAATTTAGATAAAGCTGAGCAAACTTTGGTAATAGGAAACAATGACCATCTTAAAACTGCTCCCTAAAAATATAATAAGGAGAATGGTGATGGAGCCAAAATGAAAAGATTTTCTAATTTGTTTCCTGGTCAATAGAGTTATCTCGTGCTCCAAACTATTTCCATTTTCCTTGCAATTTCAGAAGCATTTGAACCCGGAAGTTAATCCCTAAAAAACGGAAGTCATGCTCAATGGAAGTCATCCCTAAAACATGTTAGTAGTATATTATGAAGAGCAACAAGACCATTTAGTACGAAATCGAAGAAGGCCACTAAGAAAACAATTTTACATTTCATTGTTGCAAATTTGAGAACAAATGTGCACACATGGCATGTGTGCTAAACTAATACATCTACAACACATGTTCATGGAAACATGCACATGCAGAGAGCGAGAGAGATTTTTGCTTACAGCTTTAAGCATTTAGAGTGTTTACAATTGCACTGCTTTTTCTTCTTAGGAGTAGTGTCTTTCACTTTGAAGTTAAGTCTTGAACTTGATTTTGGAGAACCTGGTTTCCTGGAAGAGAAAAAGGAAGTTGTTAGCTGAAGACCATAATGTAGCTTGAGCTTTTGCACAAAGACAATTGCAAGATGCCATACAGTCAAAGTGAAAAAATTTTGTATGGTTAATTCGCATGCAGATCCATAAACTCAAGTTTGTCAAAACATACACAGATACTCAATATCACTTTACAAAGTTATAGTTTATCATTAATTAATCAATCAAAAAATTCAAAAATGGTTTACCACATCTTGGAAATGTCTGCTTTACTTCAAGCAGTGACTTATGAATTTCTTTAAGCATTAAAATTGTTAAAAATTATGAAGAATACAGTGACGACCATTCAGATCATATGACAATATTTGTGTAAAGAA
This sequence comes from Lupinus albus, assembly GCA_009771035.1. Taxonomy (NCBI): domain Eukaryota; kingdom Viridiplantae; phylum Streptophyta; class Magnoliopsida; order Fabales; family Fabaceae; genus Lupinus; species Lupinus albus. The sequence continues at coordinate 2,895,350 of CM020022.1, read as the reverse complement.
AGCCAGACATAGCTTGATGTACATGAAAGGGAAAATGTTAGTGATGTGAGCATAGTATAAAGTATAAACTAGTAACAAAAAAGGGAAGTCTGATCTTGCAATTATATAATGGTACAACTTAGAGTGAAGTAAACAGTATGCATAATAATCCTTGCTCTAAAAAGTAAATACGATCACAATAGCAATTTAAATTGACAAATAGTTTGGTGTCAAAAGTAAATACAATTTAAAAGCTACTAACTTAATCATAATGCAAGAACAAATTAAGAATCCTCACCATAGAAGACATGAATACATCCCAACCATTGAAAGAACAACCCAGAATGGAAATAACCATAAACAACCTTTTTACTTCTCTTTGCAAGAAAACTTTCAATAGTAAAGTTTCTAACTAATCTAAGCCTCGAAAAAATCATTTTAGAACTCCTTCCATCTTTATCCCACATGAAGGCAATATTACAGCAGACCAATATAAGCCAATAACAAACATGTTCATCAGAGTGGAAGCCAAAAGGAAACAGAAAGGATGAAGATATGCATGGAAAAATCATTAATTGCAAACCAATGCATTTTTAGTCCAAGACCTTGGACCTCAACTAACTTGATTTGATTCAGTAAAATCCACTTAAAAGAGCAAATATTCTCAGAGCCTATTCTTTCCATTCACAAGACTCAAACCCAATACCTTGTTTAAGGGGGAACCGAACTCCTTGTCACTCATACCAAAACATTGGTTGCAAACCAATACATTGCAAATGCACTCTAATATCACACACAAAAAATCAAATCTTCCACGCAAAACCATGATTCATATTTCTTAGGATAATAAAGCCATATATATTAACATAATAACTAAAAGCAACAAAAGGAAGGAAAAAAAAGAACTTCACATGAACTTCTAATAATTTAAAAACTCTAACTTTTGCATAGAAAGTGAAGTATCCTCATTCAGTATACGATCATGACAATCACTTCATAAATTAAAAATTCAAAGCTATAGCATACAATAAATCGTTTCAATTGAATAACTACATTCACACAGTTTCAACAACTCACCCAACCCTGACGGAAGGATGAGGCAGCGGCCGCAGCACCGGCATCACAACCACCGGTTGCGGCATCAAAGACTGCAGCTGCGGTTGCGACTGCGAGGCTGTGAAATCAAGCTGCCTCGCCAGCTTCTTGGCCGGAACATCCAACGACGTCGTTTCTGCCTCTGAAGCAACAACTTCAGATGACATCACATTATTGGGAGTGAAATTACATTCCTCACCCTCTTCCATCAGAGACCAAATTCAAAAATGTCAAATTGGTAGAACCGAATTTGGAAGTAAAAACAAATTATTCACTTCAAGCTCTATGTGAATTACATATCTCGCTTCCTCCTTAAAATTTATTTGAAGAATCCACTTCTCGCACGATTTTGATTATTCACGAAAAAAAACCGCAACAATTTCAACAAAAACCACGTCAAACTCATTGAATCTCTTAGAAAAAACCCTAAAATGCAAAAACGACAGAGAGGTTGTGATTTTGGAAGTTCACGATAGAAACAACGAGTTCAGATAACATTTCACAGAATTCGAATGTTCTAGAGACTTCGTTGATAACACGGTAAGAATAAAGAATGAGAATGCAAAAAGAAGGTTCTAGAAAGGTAGAAGAATAAGAAAGTGCGATTTGAGGAAGAAGAAGAAGAAGAGGAGGGACACATTCACTCCCTCTTTTATTCTAAGCTTTTTGAAAATTCAATTCTGTGTGAATATTCAACGGTTAGGATGGTAACTGGTTAGAGAATTGATCGGGCGGTCCTAATTCATGGACGGGTCCACTGTTTTTCAGTTTGGGCCGTACGATTGAAAATGATTTGCCACGTGTGAGGTTCGAACGGAATTTTTGTGATAGGTTGAATGTGATTAGTTGGGACTTAGGTGAACTTAGGCTATTTGGAATACTTTAGCTTAATTTTTATTCAGTTTCATAGTTTGTTTCTAATGTGCAAATTGGTTAATACAATATTATATTGGGTTGTCACAAATAAGTATATAAATTAGAGTGTGATATTACTTTTTATTTATTGAAAAATTAATAATAATTAAATATGAATGATAAATAATAGTGTCACAATATATAAAACTCATATATTATCGGTGTATACATTTTTAACCAAAGTATTATCCTATCACAAGGATACTTGAGGGATATTAAGTCAATTGAAACTAAATATTTAGAAACAAAATTGATAATAAATGGTATAAAGTTGTTACTCTAACTTTTAATATTTGAATGATTTAACTAAACATCATTTTAATCTAACATTATTAGTGTTCAACAAGTTGTTTCTCTAACCATCAATTCTTTGAGGCTTATTTGGAATCTTGTTTTAGAGGGAGAGAAGGAGTGAGATAGCTTTAGAAAATGTTATTATATTTGGGAGTTGGCCGAAAGAGTGAGAAATATATATTAGTGGTATAGTCAATAAGATAAATAGGACGATAATTGTGCATCTAACATTGGCAAGAAGTTAAGAACACAAGGATAAGGAATGGATATTAAAATAACTTAATGGCAATACACAAACCAGTATTATTCAGTTGAATGAAACACAAACAAATGTGTGGCAAATGCAATATAAAGAACAAAAATAAATGTCTCACTTTTGAATCGAGTTCTTCTCATGTTATCGGAATACAAGATCGAATATGAACCTTATATCTAAACGAAACAAATGTATGTTCATGGAACATGACTCTCCTATTTTCCACTACTGGAGAGGATCCTTATCCGACCCTTATACCTAGAACTGTGGCTGATAACATTCAGGAGGCAATTGTCCATTAAACCTTATGGTATCTTTACAGTAATCATAGATCATGTAATTGCTTCTAACCCAATTCATCTGCCCCAATGAGGCATACCCTAGTTGCTTGTACACAGGAGAAGTCCACCAATTTGAAGGGGTATTGGCAGCACATTGGTAAATGCTACCTGGTCCATTAAATGGGCATGCCCTAGCTCTAAATTGATTAAATTTGGCTATGAATGGTGCACCACTCCAATTGATCTTATCTAATCCACCTCTAGTTGCCCAATTATCAGCATTCCACAAGCTTGTATAAACACTCATTCCTTGTTGGTTTGGGTAAGCAATGCCCACATTTTGGTAATTGCGGAAAACTCGGATCGGAATGCTATCAATATACCACCTGAGGTGAAAATAATAAGAGTTTAATTTTTATATACTATCACTGTAAAGTTTAATTATATAACGACTTTTCAGAAAAGTTAATAGAAAAGTCGAATATTTTTTATCAACTTACACAATTTCAGTGGGGTTCCAATGGATGGTGTAATTGTGAAAATCAGCAGTTGGATCAAACCATGGGTAAAATTGTTGTTCTCTACTTCCATTTCCTTGAGTAAATACGTTTGTATGAATAATGTAGGGTTGTCCTGAAACATTGCCTAAGAACTCAAAATCTATCTCATCATGTTTGTTCCCTGTGGAGGATAGCTGCATACCCATTTTGTGTAATAAAACATTAGCAAAATCTATCTATATGGTGTCATTTTATATATATCATATACTCATATAAAGTTATTAATGAAAAAATAATCCAAAAAAGTATTGTAATATATAAAGTTAGTTGTAATACAAGGAACTTACATAGTAGGCTGTGACTGTTCCTGCAGAATTACCAGGTACCAGCTTGATTAGTGATTCAAAACTTCCGAATAGGTATGGTATCTTTGTTTGTGCTGCCGATCCTGAAATACACATGTTTCGAGTTAAGATAAGAATATCACATATACTTTATTAAATGTGAATTCTGGCGTAGTGAATAACACATTGTTTAGATTAGTTATAAATGTTGTCGAAATTGGATACATGCATGTTAAGATGGTGTACCTGAGGATTGATCCAAGACAAGAGAGAGATTATCACCCTGAAGTGATGCATGTTGAAAACCCCATGTGAGGTACATGCTATCAGCAAAGGTAGCATCAACTAGGACAATGCTAGGTGCAACTGCAAAGATGAAAAATGCTACCAACAATTTTTCAAACTTTGCCATGTTAATAACTATGAACAACTTCTGCTTGTGTTTTATCTATTGGTTCTTGATGTCTTTATATAGCAGCAATGTGATGACATTCTAAAGTTGAAAATTTTTATATGATTTAAAATTTTAATTGGTTTTATATAACATCATGCAATTTTAAAATTTGGAGAGCCTAAAGAATTTTATATCTATTGTCAAATAATAAGTAATTAAAATCTGTTGCGGTTTTGTTTTTCTTCAATTATTTATTTATTTTGGTTCTTTGATGAAATACCAACAGATTACACAAATAAACAATCATTCAAGAGTCAACAAGCATGTTATATAATTTTGTTAAAACAATTGTTATAAAAGTAGTGTCTCTATCATTTCATTTCTATTATTTATGATTTTTTATAGTCAAATATTAGAATGTTAGTATTTCTAGTGGATAACATTCGAACTCTAAAACTCGACATCACTCCTTTCCTTAAATTATCAATCTGATCTTCTTATGACTCTGTAACCACTCGACCTACTTAGGACTCATTGCATACATTCTTTATGATTTATGATTTATGATGTATATACGTGGCGAAAATGGTGTAGGGCATGAAAGAAAATAAGGTTAATGTCAATACTTAGCTGTAACGCGGAGAAGATATATAGGGTCGTGCATAAGACTAGTCAATAGTAGCAGGAGTTCCATGGAGGCATGAACAATGCAGGAACTAGTGTTCAATTACCTTAACAAATATGAGTATTTTTATATATAGTGCACGTCTTATCAAGGAAAATTATATAAAAAAAGTTGTGTTAGTTACGTTGTACCTCTCTATATTAAGATTAACAACACTTTCTTTTATGTTTAACCTGGTCAGTTTGTACCTTGCAAATCCACTTGCAGAAAGAAGTGACTTTTGTTTCTTTCAAATATTTTATTATATTAACTAGTATCGGAATAAATGAAGTAAAGTAATTAATGTTATATATTGAATTTAAGTCTCTTATTATTACTTGTACCACACTAGTTATAAGTAACATTTAGAAACACTTCATGAGTATTTGGGTACATGAGTGTGCAAGATTTTGTAATTCTTATTCTTAACGCTTTTGGAGACATAGGCACAAATTGGACGAACCATGTTAACAAATTATCTTGTCTTCTCCTATTCTATTTATTCTTATATCTTTTATATGATTGATTGTGGTCAATATTGTACAACAATAGCCTATGTTGTACCAACAATTAGTATTAGATCAGAGTCAATTCGTAAATAGTTCTTAGCCGAGACGCCAAATTATGACAAAGGAGGATGAAAGACGTATTGGCTAGATAAGGTAGCAGCACTACACGAGGATAAACAATATGAGTTTAAGGAGGAGGACCCATGACGGAACCATGATGGGGACCACAATTGTATCGTGTAACGTCCCAAAAATCAAATATAATAAAAAAATATTTTACCAAAATTATTCCAAGATTTAATTAGTTCATAACCAAAAAGGATTTTTCCCATTCTTTTAACAATAACTATGTCATCTCTCAATTAGCATGCATTGATCTGATAACTTCCAAAAACATTTAATCCATACTCCTACGGATTACATCACCACGAGTTATTAACAAAAGTCAAATATTAGGAGTAATCCCCGAAATACATGAGAGGACTCTTCACGAAATTACACACATAAATTCAATACTACATCCTTTCATCCAAAATAATCTAAATCCACATTTCAACCTCGATCTATTATTTCTCGGCAGCACCTACAATCTGATTATCACAAGTAGAATAGACAAGAAACACATAGGGAGTAAGACATTAAATCTTGTAATAATCAACATTATAACTTTCATACATAATCATATGCAATAGAGTCATGTACATAGATATAGAAAGAATAAACAGTCATACCAGCTATACTTACTACCTCGGTCGTCATAACAACATTTTCACAATAATATTCCTTACTTATACCATTATGATTATCTTCACAGCATATCCTCAACTCAATCGTCATCCAAAACTTAACATGTCGCGGAGTAGATACCTTGCCCGAAGGCAAATCAACTTCCATTACTTCGTAGAGCGATATAACACCACTTAGGGTGAACACAATACCACATAGGGCAAGTCAAGATCCAATACCATATAGGGCAAGTCAATATTCAATACCACATAGGGCAAGTCAATATTCAATACCACATAGGACAAGTCAATATTCAATACCACAAAGGGCAAGTCAAGATTTCAATATCACATAGGGCAAGTCAAGATTTCAATACCACATAGGGCAATTCAAGATTTCAATACAAATTCTCATCCAACAGCTCATTATTGTCCATTCACATATAAAAGTACCAAAACAACTACCATCCTGAGCTATCACTAATAAGTGTAATGCTTTTCCCTTACCAGGGTGTATGTTAACATTTTCGTCCTGCAGTTTCGCTAGGTACTCATTTGTTTCCTCCGACCTTAGGATATTTCCTCATTCATTTGACACAACAGCAAAAATCAATGATTCTTCACATTATAACAAAACAATAATCTCATACAAACATTTATCATTTATCAATGGAACAAGTCTAGCATTACCAAGATTTGGAGTCATAATCTATTTATAGTTTAAAGCACTCAAAACACATATTTGTCTTTCATTTCATGAAAACATCACAACCTCACCAACTAAATCTCTAACCCCTCTTTTACCCACATTCACAACTATCCCATATAAGTCAATAGTTTCAAAATTCACATCACACCAACACCATTTTCGAATTCATAACTCTAAACTAAGAGCTCAAAAGGAATACATAGATAGAAAATGAACTATAACCCAAAAGAAAGGGTTATGAGGTTTTTTGCACATTTTAAGAAGAGATCCAAATACACAAGAATGGGTTGCACAACAAGGGTGAGCGTTAGAACTAAGGAATTTACCTCTTCTCAAGCCTTTCTTTCGCTTCTACGAGTTCAAGGGGTGGGTAGCTACTTCTCTATCTTTTTCTTTTGTTTAAAAATGACCCAAAACTCATTTGGAATTTCTATTTAGGTTACGGATTCGCGGGTTCTCGCTTGGGCGAGACTGAGTCGCTTAAGCGAGAAACCCTCGATGATTCATGTTTTCAAACTCTGATATTGTCGCTCGAGCGGCAATCCCTCGCTCGGGCGAGAAGCAAACAAAGATTTTCCATCTCTGTCGCTTAGGCGACCTCCCTCTCGCTCATGCGAGAGTCACAGGTGCCAAATGGAATTAAAACTCAGAATTCTCACTTGAGTGAGCCCCTCTCGCTCAGGCAAGAATCACACAGGAACTAGGCATTATATTCGATATACTACTTATTTTGAGGGTGGAAAATCGAGGTGTTACATATCGGACCTAAAATCTTAGAAGTTCATGTATTGGATTGAGAACAAGGTGAAAATAGGGATTCATGTAGTGCTCAGTGAGGCTCTGAGACTATATCTCTCTAGATGTTGGAGAGGATGGTCTCATTTAAATTTAGAAGTGAAATATCCTTGTGGTGTTCTCGCAACATTATGGTGAAGGATATTAGTTATTAGTGGATCCGCAAAAGCACAAGAGTGTCGACTGATTTTGATGCAAGATGTAGTGTAACACGAGCATTGACATGGGTGCAAGGTGTAACCCATGTAATGGTAGAGATGAAGGGTGTGACATGGACGTTGGTTTAGATGCAAGGATATGGCACGAGCATTGGTTGGCATTGACACAAGATGTATCATGTGGGTATACTCCTTATGATGGAATATGATAGTTCTTTTGAATTATGATCGTTGAAGTAAACAATGGTGGTAGCGACTGATTCTTTCTAAGGAAGCTTCAAGGTTCAGTTCGATTTAGTATTGAAGAGGCTGGTTGTTGAGGAATTTTGGCATAAATGTTCCATAACATCGAAGGGCATCCTAGCCATAGAGAGTTATACGACATGCTCTATTAGATGGCGGTACACGAAGCTGTACTATAAGTTTGGAGAGCAGACTCTTGGTAATATTGTCAAGGATACTCGAAAAGTTTATACTGAATGTGAGTATTCTCTTATGTTGGAGAGTTAAAGAGAATTAGGCATTGAACAAAGTGGAGCGTGATATTCACTAAGGTGAAGATTTTTGCGTAGATTTCATAAGGAGCGAGATCTTCGTCTATTTCAATCAAAGTGAAGATTATTGGAGGTACTTAAAATGTTTTATTATATTAGTCTCACATCGGCTAGTATTAGAATGAAGTAATCAATGTTATATATTGAATTCAAATGTCTTGTTATTACTTGCATCACAATACACTATTTATAAGTACCAATTACAAACACCTCATTGGCATTTAGACCCATGAATGTGCTAAAACTTATAATCATTATTCTCTAATAATATTTTGGTAGTCGACGTATGCACAAATTAGCCGAACCTCGTAAATAAATTATCATGTCTAATTCTTATTCGATGCTCTTTATTTGATTGCTTGTAACAATACTATACAACGACTGCTTCCATTGCACCAACACTTCTCATTGCAAGTTCTTCCTCTAATTGTAAATAATGAAAATTATAATAGAAATATTTTTTAAAAAAAGTTAATAAGATTTAATAATATTGACATGAAATGAATACTAATTGTTACTTTATAGATTCATATCTTCTCCATTTGTTATAAAACTCAATGACATTATTAAGCACTACTAAGATATGTTTTAAAATTCATTCATATAATTTATTTATTTTTCGAGTTTATTTCCCGATTTAAGTTTTGGTCCCCAACCTCAAGTTTAAATGGAAAATGATAACATACTTTACATTTATCAAAATATTCAATTGGTTAGAGCGACATTTATCATAAAGGAAAATAATACATTCGAAATAGATAATTTACTTACTTAGGATAAAAGATACCCTTAGTTATATATATATATATATATATATGAAAAGATGAGCAAGTAGCAATAGCCATGTCACCACTTTTGTTACTTTTGGAGGCAGGACAAATTAAAAGTGCTAAACTAAAAAAACTGGAGGATGAAATTGGTTCAAAAAAGGATTAAAATTGCACATCTAGAAAGGTAAGGGACTGAGTATATTTTGTTCAATCTAGTTAAGAAAGTACCAGGAAACTGATTAAAAACTGTTAATAAGTTATGATTTTTTAAAAATTAAAGATTTAATGTATACTTTGGGAAATGAGTCTTTCATTTCTTTTATTAATTACATTATCTTTAGTTATTTATGATCTTGCATAATGTTTCTCCTCCAAGATTGGGATGAAGATCCTTTGTCCCCAAATCTTGTCACTATTCCTGTTCCAACCAACCAATTTCTTCCAAGTCATATAAAATTTACATATCATCTTCGAAGTAAATATATTTTTTTCTTCAAAACAGCTCCTTTTTTCTTTCTTCCACTCCCTTTGCAAAACCTTTCACCTTCATCTATTTCACCCATTCCTTCTTTATGTTTGGCTTCAAGAAACAAATCACCCCATTTCTTCTTCTTGTAGTGTTGAAAAGTTCTTAAATTCACTTTCTACAATTATATACAGTTTTCTTTTTGTTGTTGTTCATCTTGCTTTCCCTTTTATTACAATCATTCTTCCTCTACTTGAAATTGAAATTATGTATTCTCTTATACTTTAAGTGAGAATCATTATATTCAGACCCAAATTCATCTAAAGGATAAAGACGAAAATAGAAAATTGGAGATATGAATAAGATCCAAATATCAAATGTATCATAAAAAAATTAATTATAAAAACTCATAAAAGATAAGCACGAATAAATTCACACCTTTTCAATAATGTATACTTCTTCAATGGGGCTGACAATTTAAAATTGAAAAAATAAATTTGATGGAAAGGGTGAGAAAGATGGAGAAGATGAAGAAGATGAAGGGTTTGTAAGTGAGTGAAAGGAAACAAAAAAAGGAAGTGTGGAAACAAAACTATAATTATCTAAATAATTATCATGATGATGTGGATATTTTTTGTGACTCGGTAGAAATTGATTGGTTGGACAGGAATATGGACATGATTTGGGGACAGAAGATCCTCATCCCAAGATTGGACCAAAATTCTTTTGATGACAAGAACATCATTCTTGTCCTATACATTTAAGATTAAAAAAAAAATACAAGAAAAAAACCTATGTAACTAGAAATATCATATGATCGATATATGATATTTCTCTAAAATTTACTCACTTCGAGATTATACATCTATGGATACTCTCAAACAACATGCGATGTCTTCACTAGTAGTATGAAAAACATTTTCCTCGATAACTTAGTAGGTAACTATTCTATGGGATAGGATTAGGGACACCAACTTGGAATAGCTGATCGATTATTCCTAACTAAGCAGCATTTTGAATGTTGACCCACATTCCTTGGCTTGGAACACCACGATGGACAACAAATAGAATGTAATACCCAGGTGGTGCAACCCCAGGGAACCTAGGGGCCATTGAACCAACCTTATAAATCCCTTTTATTGCTTGAGCAACATTACCACTATTAAGAACCACAAGCCTTTGATTCATAGAAAATCCATGAGTAGTGAAAGGTGGAGCATATATACTTATCTTGATATCATCCCTTGTTATTTGACCTCCTTTTGGGATTGAAAAGTGTATCTCAAATCTTGCTTTGTATCTCAAATTCTTATCTGATGAATCTTGTAGGATTTGGGGTCTGTTTTGATCAAGATTAGGGTCTAGATATGGAGGATAGAATGCTTCAACCCTAGTTTCAGTTGGAAACTTATCCACATCCTTGTAGGTGTTATGAGTATTACTACCAGCAACCCAAATCTTACCACTAGGAAGCAATGCTGAGGTTGAATGATACATTCTCGCAATTGGACTCGGGTTCAGTACCGTAAACCTTTGACCTTTTGGCTTATCTGGGTTATACAGAGCTGGTTCGAAGTTTGGTTCTTCAGCATCCCACCATCCAGCTGTACCTTTTTGTGCACCATTGATGAGCAAGATTTGTCCATCAGGAAGGTTCAAAGCATCACCCATGGTTCTCCTAGAAGGCATTGTTTCAGTGTCCCAAACAGGTTTAGGGTCAGTGATAACCATTCTACCACAATCTTGAAGAGCTGGTAGGTACACTTTCTGACCCTCAGCTGTAATGAAAGCATCAGGAGAGTTGCCACCACAGATTAGGACCTCCACCTGTTAGAAGAAAAAGAAGATTTCTATTACTTCATATAAAATTATCATATTTGATGCTTAGTGTGATATTTTTAGAAAATTCTTAGTGTCTTGCTAGATATGCATGATTTTTCTCATTTTGGTCTTATTTACTTTTGGATTTGATTAAGATAAAGTCTTAGACATAATTCTCTAGTAAAGAATGGGAACTAGTTTTTTCTTTTCTTTTTCAGATTGAGGTATTAGTCCTCTTGAATGTGTATAAAGATTTTGTTTGTTCTACTTTTATTTTGTGTAAGAGTTGGAGTACTTATTGTACTCTCTATAATAATAAAAAATTGGGCTATAAAAATCAATGGCTTTTCATATATTAAGGTGATAGTACTAAATACTATAGTGAATTAATAAATAGTCCCTTCATTCTTCATATTTTTGTAATCTTTGATGTTTTTTATTTGTTTCAAAACATTTATTGTTTCATAATTTCAAGGCTTGGTCTAACTATTATATTTTTTCAATTCTATCCTAATCTAACAATTATTCTACAATTAATTAATTCTATCTTAGGAAATAAATACCATGTTTTAGTAAAAAATACAATACTCCTACATGATTTCTTAACCTATGTGTATTAATCATAAACAATAAAATATATGGAATTTCTCTAATTAGTCATAACACCACCTTGATAGTTTCAAGGGAAGTAGCATTGTCATCATCAAGCCTTATAGGGAGGAGAGCGGAGGAGCCGGACGCCGGATAGTTGCGCGAACCACCCGTTAAGACCGGGAAGGTTCGGACAATCTTGTTAGTATTAGGGTTAAGGAGAAGAGAGCGGTTGTTGGTGAACACAAAAACATTTTCATCAGGCATAAGGTGAGTAAAAGGATAAAGATTATTTTCATCAAGGTCTGAAGTTTCATACAAAAATGGGAAGAAGTAGGCTTTTGTAGATTTTTGACCTTCCTTTGGTATAAATTCATAACTAAAAGCTCTTCGACCTCCAATTATAATGAATTCTCCATTAGCAAGGATTTGTTGAGTTCCATACCTAACACATTACATGACAGAAAATCAACAAAGGAATTATGCATGCATGGTTTTCAATATAATAATATACAAATGATTAAGAGGTAATGTAATATATGAATTAGGGGTGACGTTGGGATGGGTTAAGATTTGTCTTTACCCGACCCTAAATGTTGGTCGGACCATTTTTTTGAACCCGGATTTGATCCTAGACCCGAAGTTAACCCGACTCTAAATATTCACATGGTCAACCTTTAAACCCGAAACTGGCCCTAGACCCGGTTAAATATAATGTTAACCCATTTTAGATAAAATATTCTAAATATTATTTATTGTTGTCAATATAATTTGATCGTATAATATATATATATATATATATATTATTAAACAGGTATATATAATGAAAAATTATATAATCCATGATACTTTCGATCAAAAAAGTATCATTACTCTGTAGACACATACAAACATCATAAGTGAGTGATATGGGACAGGTCAAGACATGTCATATTTGGTTCCTACCTAGCCCATAAATATTATATGGGTCTAATTTTTGAGCCCGAACTCGGTCCTAGACCCGACCTATTCAGGTCCGATCATAATCAGACCATACCGGGTGAGCAGGTAGGACGGGTCTTGCTCATCCCTAATAAAATACAATAAGCACGTACCATCTTGGTTCTTGCAATGCATCAATAGATTCAGTAAAATCACAATTTGGGCAACTATCACGAATGAATCTAAGTGATTTTGATCCATCATTCCAACCACCAGAAGATATAAGGGTACCATCAGGGGCAAGCCCTCCAGATGAACACCATGGGTCTACTGTAACCTGTACAAAATGGTTAATTAATTTCATGCATGCATGCATTCAATCAATTCTTCATCACAATCTTGGACCCTTATGAGATGTTAAAAGAAGAATAATACCAACACCGTAATAAATCAATGGACTAGCTAAGGAAAATTCTATGTAATCCTTAATGAGCTGATTGTCTAAAGAGTAATTAATCTTTTGTGTGCTGGAGTAGAGTTCTGTTCTGTTGAATCTTTTGAGACAACAAGGAATACATATAAGGAAATCAAATATATGTTTCCTAAACTATACAAGTTAGTTTTTATTAAAGCTTTGACACGATTATAACATTATTCTCGTGTAACCTAGAAATCATGAATTCAAATCTTATACAGAATAGTAATTCCATAAAACTTATATATACATACCCTTTAAGTTAGAACTTCATGTATTAGACCATCAAAAGTAGTTACATGTGAGCAAAACAAAAAGACAAATTATATTCCATAACTAATCTATATAATTCTAAGTGAAGTTGATTCAAATGATAAAAATTCAATAAAAAGATGAGACAAACCTTGAGTGGCCTAACTTGATTTGTCTGAATATTATATTCCATTGCATGAGCAAAACAATCCTCTAATTGTTGTTTACTATTTGGATCAATATATGGAACACATGGTACCCCTTCTGGATATCTAAGCCTAGAGGTTCTATAAACTGTGGCATCATACACAATAATCTTATTTGTAGGCATCAAAGTTATTTGCATGGCTGATACACCAGAATCAGTATTAATCACTTCCCATTCCCCTTTGAAATCTGTTTCAAAATCTGGGTTTTTGATCCCTTTATAAGGATTCTTTTGTTGTTGATCATAAGCACCAAAGATAGAGAATGGTATTCTTGCCACTCTTGGAGATTTCATGTACCTTTTTCTTTTGGCATCTACAGAATAAACTAGGAATAAGAGGGTGAGAATCAAAAGAACTTTTTGCAAAGGTGACATTATTGTTGTTGTTTTTTTTATGAGGAAATTAAACCTTAAAGAAAAAGACTTGAAAAAATGACAAGACACACAACACACACTTAAGGATATTGTGTGTTCTTTTTTCTGTCCAATGCTAGTCTTCATGTTTGTGGCCATTGGTTTGGTTAAGGAAATTTGCCAACATAGTAAATGGTCCTAAGCCAAAGAAACATGGTAGTTTCTGTTTTGGGAATGAGCTTTAACAAGGCACTTCTTTTTTCTCCCAAAAAATATCAACCTCAATTTTCATGCAGTGACATGTATAATCATTCATACATTGAATGAATTTGCAAAATACAATCATATTTATAACTTTTTTATTTACATAAGATGAAATTTTTACCCTTAAAACTAAAAAAAAACTTCTATGAGGTTTTTCCCTTTGAGACAAATTAGGGAAATGATCCCTTGAAAAATGCTATGTATTAAGAGAGTCCAAGCCCCGGTTCCAAATCCACAAAATTGGTCACAATTACATAAGTTTCATGTATGCATTTATGAAGTGACATGAATGGCAACTTATCTGTTAATTTTTTTACTATCACCCACACAAAAAACCAAACTCCACTGCTGATTTTAAAGGCCTTAGCCCAACTTAGAATCCAATTTGCATGGGCTCATACATTTGTGCTTTGAAGTGTCACTGAATATATATATGAGGTGTGACAACTTAGAATCCAATAAGTATGACCCGATTTTATCAGCTCATCTGATTTGACCCGACCCGATCATATCCAATGATTATCTATTTATCATATTTGTATGTAAGAATTCAATAGTGTGCAAAGTAATGACATTTATTTAATCTAAAATATCATTCAATAATCAAATGTACGTATATAATATTGTGAAAACTTCATTTGAAAATTATATATATTATATTTAATTTAATTGAAGTTGGAGTTAAAAAACTGACCCAAGTCAAGTATGGGGTTTAGGCTGATAAAAATAACCACACTAAACAACACAAGATAAGGACAAGTAACACTGCACAATAGCACACAAGATAAGGATTTAAAGCCTTGCCATTCATTTCCCTCCCTCTATCTTCATGACCCATTTTATGTTTTCCCATAAAGACTTCATTTTTACAATTCTACCGAACTTTTAAGACCAAAGTGTTCCTCTGATTATTTTTTTGTCCTTTTGAAGCTTCTGAGGTACCTACTACCTATTATGCTTCAATCAATGATGACCTTTTTGTTTTTCTATTCTACTTATCCCATTATTCTGTTAAATTTGCTTATTCTGTTACAAAACCTCTTCAAAATATTCTTATTCCACTATTGCAGCTTATTTTATTAATATTGGAAAAGGACTTTTGGGGTTTCATGTTCTCCTCAATTTTCTCTATGAGTGTGGTCTTAAAATGAAATGAGCTTTAAAAACTTCTTTTTTTGTTCAATCTATAAGCTTAATTTGCATTTTACACTATTTTATAATCTGTGGGGTGGTTTAAAAATTTATTTAGTGATTCATAGTATCATGTTATGTTACATTTTGATGGAAATGTCAATGCTCACAGGCTGATAATACGTGCTTTTGTTATTTTGAAAATAGCATCCTTGACATAAAGGGAAGATAATTGAACTTTGTCACTGTTGGATTATTACCAAAGCCAAATTTTGAAATTAAACAATTCAAAGATATTTAGATTTTGGGCAAGGTGAAAATAATTAGGGATTGTACTCCAAACCCTTCTTCTTGAAATGTGCTACAATTTTCTAGGGAATTGTCTAAGCATGTGGCAAGAAAAATAATATGTAGCTTGTATATAGAGATAGTTTTAGCTAATCATATATAAATTGTACACTATAGAAACTTCATGAAACATTTAGAACAAATAGAATCGCCATTAGAATGACCGGAGTAAATAAGCATCGGGAAGCTATTGTGTAAAGTGTGGTAGTGAAGGGTGTTTACTATGTATGCATATTTATGCCCTTCAGCGCACTACAATTACTCCTACAATCATTATATCAAATAGATGTTATTTTCATGTATGATCAATTGAATCTCATGTCTAACTATCATTTCGATCGTTTCTAAGATAAACAAGACTACATGAATGAAATGTTGAGATGAAAATAACCAATTGTTTTGTAGGAGCGAATAAACCATTTTAAAGAAGATTATAATTTATATCACCGTAAACAGATTTAATCAAGTATGTTACCATGGTCTTACTTAATAGAAGTCATAACTTGCAGTTCACTAGCATTTATCATGTGGAATGATCACTTCATTGACTTTCTTTGTCTTAGTAAAGCTCCTAGCTGGTAGTTTTTCATGGAGTCGGGAGAATTGCAATGTAGTGAGCATTAGTCTTTAGTTATGATTAGCAAAATATGCGGCTATGCCAGATGTGCTTGTGCAGAAATTGATGCTGATATATGGAGCATGTTACATAATTTGATTCATTTATTTGTAAAATTTATTAGTAAAATTTTGCTTTTTAAACCAATTATGTGATTTGCATCCAAAACTGACTTTTCACTGTATGTTATGTGAAAATGACACCAGATGAGCCTTTCTGAAATATAATAGTTTCACAATTCAAGCCAAGATGAACCCCGTAATTCAATGCTCTGTCAGCAATGTTTCACTTATTCCTGGAATTGCCTTTCCAACAAGGACGAATAATTCTTTAACAACACTCAGTTTGTCAAAGAGCTCTGTAAAGTCTGTATCATCAACTCGGAGATGTCTCCTACCTTCATTTGTTGCCAGTGGAGTGTTTCCAAAGAACAAAAGGAGATTCTCTTTTCATAAAAAAACTAGGACCCGCATATCAGCCACAGGAACTGAAGTAGCAGTAGAGGAACTAGGTTCCACTGTTGCAGGTGAAGTTTCTGGTGAAACTCCTTCAGATGATGTTGGAACAAGCGAGGATTCATCTCCGAAGTCTGATGCCAAATCTGCTCCAGCTATAGCCAACCGTTCAAGACCTGCAAGTGCAAGGAGAAGTGACATGCCTCCTGTGAAGAATGAGGATTTGATTCCTGGGGCAACTTTTGCTGGCAAAGTTAAATCTATCCAACCATTCGGTGCCTTCATTGACTTTGGAGCTTTCACAGATGGGCTTGTTCATGTTTCAATGTTGAGTGATGACTATATTAAGGATGTGTCAAAGGTTGTTTCTGTCGGACAAGAAGTGAAGGTGAAGCTGCTTGAAGTGAACACTGAAACTCGGCGTATTTCTCTCTCTATGCGTGAAAATGCAGACACTGGTAAGCAACGTAAAGAGACATCCACCAATGCAGAAAAAGGTGGACCTGGGAAGAGGAACACTTCAAAACCAGGTCCAAGGAAAGATGGTGGGAGGAAAAGCTCAAAATTTGTCATAGGGCAGGACCTGCAGGGTACAGTGAAAAATATGGCAAGGAGTGGTGCTTTTATTTCTCTTCCTGATGGGGAGGAAGGATTTTTGCCCATATCCGAGGAACCTGATGAAGGATTTGGGAATGTTATGGGCAACACTTCGCTAGAGGTTGGTCAAGAAGTCAGTGTGCGTGTTTTGCGTATCTCAAGAGGACAAGCAACATTGACTATGAAGAAAGCGGAAGATGTTCCAAAAGTGGACTCAGTCATTGGCCAAGGTGTTGTCCATGTTGCAACAAACCCCTTTTTATTGGCTTTTCGTAAGAATAAGGATATTGCTGAGTTTTTGGATGAGAGGGAGAGAATTCAGAAAACGGTTGAAAAATCTTCGACTACAGAAACTTTAGAAGAAACCAAGGGAACTGTCAAGGAAGATGAAACAGTATTGGATGTTCCTGATGCGAAGGATGGACCAGAAAGCACCGAGAACTTGATAGATGATGCTCCTTCTTCAGTAAAACATACTGATGCAGATGATATTTCTGAGGAAGATGCGGGAGCCAGTGCATTTGATAGTTCTTCAACAGCTATTGTGGATGGTAAAAGAGGTTCAAATGAAAATCTATCTAGCCCAACAGTAGCTATAGACGATGCTGCTGAGAAGGAAACAAAAGAGGTAGCTTCTGGAAGTTTGGCTTCTGAAGAGGATCTATCTACTGTGAATCCAATTATTGAGGAAGCCACTCAGACAGATGTGACAACAAGCACTGTAGAAACTGGGTCACCTCTTGAAATAGCTAATGAAAATGTAATCAAAATTGGAGGTGATCCTATCGTTGCAGAACACCAAAAACAATCACAAACATCTAATGCAAAGGAGGAATTTGCTGCTGCAGCATTAACAAACATTGATGTGGTTGAACCTAACCCGGATAAAATCGATACTATTACAGAGTCAAATATTACATCAAGTGTAGCAGTTCCCCAAGAAACTGCAGGTTCTGTATACTCTAACAGTCTCTCTGCTGTACAAATCCTTTTGTCTATTTGCCTGTCTCATTTATATTTACATATGGACATGCTAACTATAAGTCCGTTCCCAAAACGACTACTAATATCAATCATTATTGTTCAATAAGATGCATGCAAAGAACCTACCAATTAATGTCATTTGTCTAAAAAGTATATGGAAATGTTGGAACTGTTCCTGAGAACAATATCAGGGATACTAGTTTCAGTGGGAAAAATGGCGAGTTCTCTCCTGAGGGCAGCTGAATTAAAGGTTATGCTTCAGTTTCTGTTCAATTCCTACTTGTCTGGTTCAAGTTTGGCTAGTGAATGAAAATTGGTTGCAAGTTTTCTAAATTAGGTCTTGATTTCATCTTTATATTCAAATTTTCAAATCATAAATTACATGATAGTTTATCCCTCTCATTTGCGCCGTGATCCAGTCAATTAGTTTTATGTAACTGAAGCAAGTAATCTTATTAAAATTTGCTTATTTATCTATTTGTTTAATAAGTTGAGGAATTTTTGCTTTACTTTTATTACTAAGGGGATGTTCTTGAACTGTTAATCCTCTTTCAACAGATGGGACAGAAGAAAACGATCAAGTTCCCCCTCCTGAAACTCTTGCTACTGAAGTCATAGAAGGTTCCGTTGAGGACTTTAAAGAAGAAGATCAAAATCAAACACCAGCCGCAGAGAATGAAAATTTGCGTACCTCACAAGTTGAAGATAAAGTGGTTGCAATTGCATCTGAGGATAATAGCAGCTTATCTATTTCTAATGGGAAAACTGGCATTACTGCTTCAGATGAAGGCTCAAGTAAAGTTTAAGTGTCACCTTATGTCAATCCTATTACATTTCACTGGTTTTTCTGTGTCAAACTGTATTAAATATGTTAGAAGGGCTTGAATTTCTATATGTATTTTAGTTCTTAAAATTTAAATTTCATTTTTATACTGTGGATGAAGTGGAGCATGTGTTAGAGGAAGGATCGCATGGTTGGCGTAATTATAATGTAATATAACTACATTACATAATCTTTATACTTCTTATTTTCCATCTTTTTATGCATATAACAGTTTGTTATTGCCTATATTACCAGCAATTCCATGTTGATCAATGGCATTGTCTTGAGGGATTAATAAATGAGAATTGTTAACAGCAGCATTCTACCTTCATTGATATTTATTGGTTTCTCTGCCTGTTGTATTAATATTTTATTTTCATACATAGGACTAATAAATTCTAATAGTTTAATGTCTATACTGTTTTGGTGGATTGCAGCAACTATATCCCCGGCACTTGTGAAACATCTTCGGGAAGAAACAGGAGCTGGAATGATGGACTGCAAAAATGCTCTGGCAGAGACTGGTGGAGACATTGTTAAAGCACAAGAGTTCCTTAGGAAAAAAGGTCTATCAAGTGCAGAAAAGAAAGCAAGCCGAGTAACTGCTGAAGGAAGAATAGGTTCTTACATCCATGACAGCAGGATCGGTGTTTTGGTAGAAGTAAACTGTGAGACAGATTTTGTCTCCCGGGGTGAGATTTTTAAAGAGATGGTTGACGATATAGCCATGCAAGTGGCTGCATGCCCTCAAGTGAAGCATCTTGTTACCGAAGATGTGCCTGAGGAAATCATAAATAAAGAAAAAGAGATAGAAATGCAGAAAGAAGATCTTTTATCAAAACCTGAACAGTTTAGATCGAAGATTGTTGAAGGGAGGATAAGAAAAAGACTTGAGGAGCTGGCATTGCTTGAGCAACCTTACATTAAGAATGATAAAGTGGCAGTGAAGGACTTTGTTAAGCAGACTATTGCAACAATTGGAGAAAATATCAAAGTTAAGAGGTTTGTGCGGTTCAACCTTGGGGAGGGTTTGGAAAAGAAAAGCCAGGATTTTGCTGCTGAAGTGGCTGCACAAACTGCAGCTAAGCCATTACCGACACCAGCGGTAGAGCAACCTGCTGTTGCAGCACCCAAGGAGACCGAGCAAAAGTAAGCAGCTCTATTATTTCTCTGCATGTATTTTATATATTCTCCTGGATTATTCTTGATAGAGGTGCAACTAAACCTAAGATGGTAGATTACCGTGCCAATGTTACACTAGAATTTATATAGTCCAACCCCTTGAGAGATAAAACTTATGCCTCGCTTTAAACTATTCAATATTCTGCTGCAGGCAAGCAACAGTAACTGTCTCTGCCTCATTGGTTAAACAACTAAGGGAAGAAACCGGAGCAGGGATGATGGACTGCAAGAAAGCTCTTGCTGAAACTGAAGGTGATCTTGAAAAGGCCCAAGAGTACCTCAGAAAGAAGGGTCTCTCATCTGCTGACAAGAAATCCAGTAGGCTAGCAGCTGAAGGCAGAATCGGTTCTTACATTCACGATTCCCGCATCGGCGTTCTAATTGAAGTGAACTGTGAAACTGACTTTGTTGGTAGAAGTGAGAAATTCAAAGAGTTGGTTGATGATCTCGCAATGCAAATTGTGGCGTGTCCACAGGTGCATTATGTATCCATTGAAGATATTCCAGAGACTATCAGGAACAAGGAAAAGGAACTTGAAATGCAAAGAGAGGACCTTGCTTCAAAACCGGAGAACATAAGAGAAAAAATTGTTGAGGGAAGGGTATCAAAGAGGCTTGGGGAGCTAGCACTTCTAGAGCAGCCTTTTATTAAGGATGATAGTCTCTTAGTGAAGGACTTGGTAAAGCAAAGTGTAGCTGCCATCGGAGAGAACATAAAAGTAAGGCGTTTCGTAAAGTTCACTCTCGGAGAGAGTGCTGAGAATGCAGCAGAAGTAGCAGCAGCATAAGTTGAAAAGTGCCATAAAAGCATGAATGGTAACAAGGGAATCCTTGTACATGTTTCAACAGGGTATTAAGAAGTATGGAACAGGTTCAGACTAGTTTTGAAAAACAGTATTGGTACTTCATAATAACCAAAGGTGCAGTAGGCATGGACACATTTTTACTAATCTGTATCCACATTGAGATACACAAGAACAATAGTTTTTTGACAAATTATTTGATGCATTTTTTGAATTACCAGTTTCATTAAGTTTTGAATCACAAGTTTCAGTAATTCTTGAACCATTGTTTCTGATTTATATTATCATTCTGTGTTATAACAGTTGATGGGATAAGCTTCAATCTTTGCATATAGTAAGCAGGTATAATTAGAGTAATTCATTGGTGACTTTGTGCTATTCTTCCTGAAAACTCTGAAGATTTAAGTATTTCTAGTATCCATTCTTATAAGCATGTATAAAAAATCAGGCCAAAATTCAACCTCTACCTTAAAAATTAGTATGTTTTAAAAACAAAGATTGAAGGAGCATTAATATGACATGCTCATAAAAAAGTGTGGAACACCATAATTTTTTAAAAAACAAAGTATGGTATTATTTCCTTTTCCTTGACATGAAAATTAAAATGCTCACTCACATTAAATTTTAGAGATAAAGCATATTAGTAAAGAAATACAAAATTTACATACAAACATAGCTTTAGCCTTATGAAGTCCACAATAACATTGTTTAAGAGAAGTGATGGGGAGACAAACCTAAGAAAACCTTAAATGTTTGCAACAATATATGTTGCCTAATAAAATGTTTAGGACTCTCAAATCCCATATGTAGAA
Source organism: Lupinus albus (assembly GCA_009771035.1). Taxonomy (NCBI): domain Eukaryota; kingdom Viridiplantae; phylum Streptophyta; class Magnoliopsida; order Fabales; family Fabaceae; genus Lupinus; species Lupinus albus. Next base: position 2,873,305 of record CM020022.1, on the reverse strand, counting down.
AATTATACATAAACAGGGAAGAGATGCCCCAACTCCTACCCTGCTTTTGGTATCATATGATGTGCTTAAATGTGAGTTTGGATCTTTCTGTATCGGCAGCATTGCGCTAGTTCCGACTTCTGCTCTTTTCCATGGCTCTTGGTGCTGCAGGAATCAGATACAATCTAGTTTTTTAGCAAAAAAATATGCTAAATAGTTCGACAACTATTCATAGTATTCGCGACAAAACTCGGTTACTAATCTTTCAGGTTGTGCTGTATGATAGCTCGTCAATGAAAACATAACATGTGTAACAGCAGTTATGCCATCTTGTATTTTATTAAGACCTTCAAAAGATGATATACCTTTCTAATATTTTCATAATATTACGAAATGATTTAGACAAAATGAAAATCTATATAGTGTAATACCTATAATCATACCCGAGACCATTTTGACATTATCACATAGCATAATTCAAACAATTCTGATATTATAATCAATGCTTTAGTTTATATCTAGTCTTTGAATTGAGAAAACTCATCAATAGCCAAATAGGAAAACAGAATCTCATTTTGGTAAAACTCGGCAGTAGAGATTATAATAAGTGTTAGCCATACCGAGTCCGATTGCTTCAGAACTCTTCATTATCCTCAATCTCTTGCAAGAGTCAGTGAACATCCTAATAAAACAATAAAAATAAGATAATTTCAAATTAAATACTCATGAAAGAAATAAAACTAGAAAATGCACAACACTAGATGATGTATTAAAAAGCACTTACTCCCACGGAACATCTCCAACTAGCATCCAATCACCATCCCTGTCTTCATAGGTGAGCACATATTCCGAACCATGGAGTAGATCCATCAATCTACTTTCACTCAACTTATGAGAGTCACATTGACCTGCACATATCATTGATAAAATCATTAGAATCTATGTTAAAGTCACACGTGTCCTTTCACCCTACACCTTACGCTTTAAGGCAAGTTACTTCATGAGTCATGACATGATATCAAGTCAACGAGCCTCTATGACCATGTGGTCTAGTGTTTGATCATTGCTGCGCAAAGTTCATTTTCGTTAAATGGTAAACATGGGTTGTATGTGTTGTCCATGCTTCAAGCTCGACAAGCTCATGTGTGGAGCGTTTGACATAATAAGGCCAGTTGTCTAATTTTACCTAAAAACTTAAACTTTCGGGAGAGATCGCTTATGGCAATATTTGTTCCATCGGTAAGGAACTAATATACCTATTCATATCACTCATATATATTCCCTCGGCTGATGGAACCGACTAACCTGAGCCTGTCTTATTCAAAGACTTAGGCTCTGGATTTAATCATCACATGGATTTTAAAGTATGCCAGTTCTTTTCATGATAAATTCTTTAATATGCCTCATCAAAATCACTTACTGCAATTTTCAAGTAGAAAAAATAAACTCACTGATTGTAAAACAACTAAACATCTTTTCCAGTGCTGAAGATAGTTCCCTGTAAGTGCCGAAGTTTTTGAGATCGACTTTCCTCAAGTAAGGAGCACCATCCATGCTAACTTTTACATAAAGGCAACCAGACTTGGTTTCTACATCATCATCATTCTTTTGAGGCTGAGTAGCCATTGAATTCTTCCGGAAAGAACAGATTGGTGGCCATCCTACAACTTGTTCCCTGATTCACATAACAAGGCACAATTAACAACATAATAGGGAACTTTATAGGAACCAAAATGAGATATAAAAACAAAAGGTGTTAAACTAATACATGTTCTTGTCCTGGTGTCTACAAGAATCAAGAGAAAATCATGGCATCAAGGAGAACAAAAAAAGAACATTCACTCAAAGAAATTGAGTTGTTACGAATTACGATAGTTTAAAGGAGTTCAATCCAAAATCATTTAAAATTTAGTACATAGACAACCAAGATGAAGAAGAAAATTTATGGAACAACCAGACCAAACATTAGATAATGATCAATATCCTCTAAATCACATAGAATATAGTTAGCAACAGCTTTTCTAACACTATTATGTTCACAATTTATTTTAGATTAAATTTCAACCAAGTAAATTTTTTAAGGGGAAAAAAATCATTTTCTTCTTTCTTTGAATCATCTAATCCCAATTGCTCAACAACATGGTTTTCTTATTGATTCCATGAATTTGTTAACACACACATAAATGAGAAAACTATAAACAGAAACATGACAAAAAATCACAGAACTCAAGGATCAACATCAACAACACAAGCAGACAAATAATTTGTCAGGGAAACATAATATAGCAAAAACATTAGCACTATAATTTTATTTTAACTCCAATCATTTTGTTAACATGCACACACATAAATAAGAAACTATAAAATGGGTGACAGTAACAAAAAACTGAACCAACATGAAAAACAAAAGTAGACAAATATTTTGACAAGGAAAACATAATATGTCAATAAATAAATTAACACTATAAGCAACAAGAAGAGAAAACTGAAAAGTGATAAGGATAAAGGAAGAAAAATCAACTTTGCAGCAGTAGCAGATATCTGAGGCTTCTTCTCATTCAATGGTTTTGGAGAGTTAGAAACTTTATCTTTCACAACAGATACTTTTTGTTGGTTACTACACTCAACTCCAACAAGAGCCTTAGAAGCAGTAACACTCCTAGGAGAAAACAAGTTACCATCTTTACCCAAACCCACATCAGATCCACCATTTCCAGAGAGAACCCAGTTTCCAGAACCACCATCAATGGCATCTGAGAAACCCCTTTTGGCACCAGACACAAAACACTTGTTGTGCATGCTTAAAGGGTACACAACAACATTGTTCTCATCTCTCTCTGGTGACTCAGAACCAGGCAAGCCTAGTCTCAGTTCAGTAGCCTTAAGGTTTAAGCCACTGCTACATGTTGTGGTTTTACTTTTATGAGAAAACATTTCAGAGGTTTTTTCCATTGTTAGAATCTCTGATGATAAGCCTTGCTCTAATGGCACAGACATGAAACTTTACCACCTAAGACTAGTACTGTTATACTCACTTATTATTCTCAAAAAATGGAAAGAAAAAAAGAAAGAGAAGGACAAGATAGAGAGGAACTGAAGAATGAGAATTTATCAATGGAAGAAAGGGTAAGTTGATGAAGTAAGAGAAGGTTCTCTGAGGTTTTTAGTTGAGTTTGTTCTGCCCTTTTCAGCATAAGAAGCTTGTAATTTTGGAGGTAGCTTCTAGTTTTGTGATTTATAGTAAAAAAAACTACTACAATATTTAGCTAAACAAAAATTTAAGGTAGTTGTAACAAAAAAAAAATTGTAGTGTTTGAAAGCTACTTCGAATAGCTTTTAGAAAATAAAAGTGGATAAACTTAGAGCGGCTTCCGGTACTGAAATATTTTTTTGTATTAGCAAGATTATCTTCTGATTTTATGATAATGAACTAATTTTTTTGGCATATGTAGCTGTCGTTTCTAACATATGTCACTCTCATTGATCGAATTCTTGAACTTTTTGATCGTTTTGGGTATTACCAAGGTCATACACCATTAGACCAATGACTTGATTGTTCAAGTACTCATATATGAGGAGAAAGGAAAGTTTCTTAATTTAAAAAGATATTTGGAAAAAAACTTAAAATTTTGACGTTACAGATTTTTTATCATGTTTCCCGATCCTCATTAGAGATCTAAATTTAATATGAGTTGCACTTTTTGTTTAACTGTGTATAACTGAACCATAATTAATGTAAGAGTTTTTTATATCCGATGTTAAGTTACGGTGACTAAATTTCAAAGATTAGAACTTTATATCTATGAGTAAGCTAAAACATTTACATGTTAACAATTTATGCATGCTTTTGGCCATGATAATGACGTTATAAGCAGTGTTGTTTGGACCGGACCCGACCGGCCGGTCCAACCGGTCCAACCGTCAACCGTTTGTGCAAACGGTTCTGTACAAGTAGTAAACCGGAATTAGTTTCCAACCGTTTTGGGCCGTCGAAAATCCGGTCCAACCGGGTTAGACCGGGTAAAACCGGAATAACCCGGTTGGTTAAACCGGTCGGGTTCATAAAATTTAAAAAAAAATGCAAAAGGCCAAAAAGAAGAAAAACACTCAAACAGGGTTTTCAAACATTGCTAAAATAAACAAAAGCAATTAGCATCTCTTTCTCGCCCAATAAGAAAAAAGGGTTGCTCTTTCTCGCCGTCATCTCTTTCTCCCCGTCGCCATCTCTTTCTCGCCGTCGCCATCTCACTCTCTCTCAATTAGGTTTGATACTTTGATTAATATTGTTGATGATGTTGTTACTAGTGACCATTATTTTGTTGTTTCTCTTTTTGATTAGTAGAAATTTGAGGCTATTATGCTGCATCATTTATAGTTGTTGATTTCTTATTTTATTATTCATTTTTTCCCTAATGCCAATATCGTTTTCGTGAGACTGGATTTAGTGTAATCGATTACCAAACCAGGTGTAATCGATTACCAAACCAGGTGTAATCGATTACCAAATCAGGTGTAATCGATTACCAAACCAGGTGTAATCGATTACACTGTAAAAAATGCACATATCTCATGCTTTTAATATGTTGTAATCGATTACGAGTATACTGTAATCGATTACATCATGTAAAATGCACAGGTCTGATTAGTTTATCAGCATGTAATCGATTACCAGGATTGTGTAATCGATTACACTGTTTAAAAAACAGAACACTTGTTTTTGATTTGCTAGTCTTCTTTTTGCATTTGATGACATAGTGAGTATCATCAAAACCTTAGCCATAGGTTGGGAAAGATCACCATCTTCACAACAATTATGATCTCATATTGTTTATGTTTATGTTTGAAATATGTTTATGTTTATGATTTCAGATATGACATCATCTGCAAGTTCTCCAAATACAATTCAGTCAGTAATTCCTACTACTCAATCCGTTAGAGCAAAATCTGACCCAACTTGGGACCATTGCCAATTGGTGCAAGATGTTGATGGAAAGAAAAGTATAAAATGTTTGTATTGTTCAAAGTGTTACAAGGGTGGAGGAATACATCGAATTAAACAACATCTTGCTGGAGAAAAGGGAGATGTTCTACCTTGTCTTTCAGTTCCTGTTGAGGTTGTCATGAATACTAGGTTTTGGAATGATTGTGCAATTATTGTCAATATCGTGGCTCCGTTAATCCGCTTGTTAAGAATTGTTGATGCTGATGAAAGACCTTCTCTACCTTATGTATATGATGGGATGTGTAGAGCAAGGAAAACCATTAAGAACGTGTTCATGAACAAAAAGTCTTTATATAAGCCTTATACAAGAATTATAAAGCAAAGATGGGATAAACAGCTAAGAACAAAATTACATTGTGCTACATACTTTCTGAATCCAACATTCTACTATGATAAGGAGAACTTTTGTATCAAACCAGAGGTTCAACAAGGTTGGCTTGATGTTTTACAAGCAAAAGTTACCACAAGCAAGACCGATTTTTTCAAACAAAGTTGCATCTATCATGATAAAGTTGGAAGTTTTGGCAATTCAATGGCAATTGAAACTGTTAAACACTTGCGACCAGGTAAACTTTAATTTATCAATTTGTTAAAATGTTGTGTAAGATTGTAAGACTTTAAAGACATACTAACTACTAATTTGTTATGATTATTTTTAGATCAATGGTGGTCCCAATTTGGATTTAGTGCTCCTATGGTATCTCAATTAGCTATTAAGATTTTGAGTCAAACAGCATCTTCTTCTGGTTGTGAAAGAAATTGGAGTGTATTTGAAAGAATACACACAAGAAACAGAAATAAATTAGAGCACAAAAGATTGAATGATCTAGTCTATGTGCACTATAATTTGGGCTTAAAAGATAGGTTTGTTTTTAACTTAATTTTCAATGTTTATTACATAACTCTATTGTGTATTGATATATCATATTTGTTGTAATTAAACGGAGGTTAACAAAAGAAGAACACTTGATCCCGTTGACTATGAGAGTATGGAGAATATTGAGTTTTGGATCACTGAAGAAAAAGAAGAAACTCCATTGATTGATTATGATGAAATAGAAAAAATGTTCTATTATGATTTGTCAAATCCAATACTTGATTTAACAAAGGATGATGAAGGTTTGTTTTGAACATATTATAATGTGCAACAATTTTCTAATTATTATACATATTAATCTAACGTATATTCTAATTTGTAGGTATGGTTGAAGGACAAAATATTACTATTGATGGAGAGCTTAATTTAGACTCTTTTCTCCTCAGGAAGATGTAGATAGTTACACTCAAAGTACATCTTTAACCAACAATGTAAACTTAGGATCTAACCAAGACAATGATACATGGATGAATTAGAATGTTTACTCTCTAAATGAGATGTGTTTTGATTTATTGCTCTAATTATGTAAGACTTAAACTTTGATGCACTTTTATTTTGATTCATGTGTAAGCTTTGTGCAAAGTTATTCACTTATTTTAATTAATTATATAATATATGTATATATATATAATTATATATGATATTATATTGTCGTCCGGTCCGACCGGACGGCTTAACCAGTTAAACTGGTTAGAACCTATACAAGACCTCGTCCAGTTTGACGTTCGGCTCGGGTTTCACAACATTGGTTAAAAAATAAGGGAATATTAATTAAATAGAAAGTGATAATAGTAGGAGGTTCTTGTGATTTGCAAAAAGAGAATATAGAACTGTGTTTTTGCTTTATTCTTTACTTTTTTTATTATAAAAATGAAAATTCTTTGAAGATTGTGTTTTCTGATTTTAAAAATGGTGTGAATCTTTTTTTGTTGGCAACCACTCCGACAAAACCACGGAAAGTCACTGCCAAACTTTACTCATTTTATTATTTGTTTTTTTCTTCTTTTTTATGAAGAATATTCCATTCTTTTCAAGGATTTGTTTTCTTTATAACAATTTTGAATATCTAACATTCAACAATTAATATGTGTGTTAAGATTTATGCTAGGACATGGTTCTAAACTCAACTACTATTCTAATAACACCTTATATCTATATATAGATATATAACGAATTACAATAACATTAGCCAACTTAAATATCATTTCTATTGGTGTAAAGATTTATAGATAATTAGTACATCATTTATAATTTAGTTGTGTTACTTTTTTAAAGTCAATGGTGATTAAATATGAATAGTGGATGATACACTAATAATATATAAAATACTTACATTTTTCGTGGATACAATTTTTTCTCCTTAAGTAATTAATTTTTTTTTTATAACCAAATGTTTTTCTCACCTTTAGATAAGGAATTAATCTATTTCGTAGTGTGCGAAAACTCATTTCCAACAAGTGTTGCTCTAAGAAATTAAATATTTAACATTTTGATCTATATGATGAGACCTAAACAACTAGAACAATATTTTATTGGTCTTAAATCTTTGATGTGATTCATATTTATTAACTATGACATCTATTTTTAGCTAAATATATATGTTTTTGTTGCCATAATTTATTTGTTAGAATAAGAAAATACAACAAGTCTGAGAGTATTTGCCATCCAAAGTATTTCATATTTACATTTATAAATTGTAGTTGCATAAAAAATTGATAAATCTAACCCTTGACATATCTATACAGAGTCAGACTCCTCTCCATATGTGAAAAAGCAAAGAAAAGATTACATGTATTAACATTTATATCATTTTTATTTAAAAAAAATTTACATTTTTACCATTAGAATACACATAAAAAAATCATTATGAGTCATATTCATCTACACACGCTTATAATGGAAGTGTAGTCAAAATCAGGGTTTATGTGTGTACAAAATGAGTGAAATTAAATAAAAAATAGCATTATTATTAGAAAGAAAAAATGGCCCAGCATTATATAATTTACCTTTTTACTTTTTATTTTGTACAATGTGCGCCACAAAAGCTAAGATGCGCTGACAGTGTTTGGACAAAAGGTAACTGAGGCTAGAAAAAAGTATGCAAAGAATCACATAGAAAATGATGGGACAAAAACAAACCGTGTCTCTCAAAAAGCCAAATTTTTCATTCCCCTTATAATATAAAAAGTTTAATTTTTTTTTCTATACTCAAAGGTAACCCTTCACCCTATGAGTAGAAATTTAATTTTGAGTGTGTGACTTTCAACAAGTATCTCTCACAGAAATCGACTTTTTTATCATTTATCTGAAAATCTAGTAAGATCATATATCACTAGATAAACGTTTTGTTGGTATACTAGACCAACTAAAAATAAACTTATATGTGGTTTTGCTTGGATTCAAGGGGGGGAATTAAATTAAAGAAGATTTATTATAAAGGAAAATATTTACCAAGAAAATAAAATAGATCAGAAAGTAAAGAGTGAAAAAGATGTGACTATGAAAATTAGTGTTAGTATTTGATGCGTTGATTTGTTCTATGAATTTTTTCAGAAAATTGCACGATCATTTTGCTAAAGCCACTCACATTGAAAGGGATAGAACAAAAAATGAAACGTAAATGTAAGAAATTGTATGTCACCATCACCAAATTAAAGCTTCAAAGAACACCAATGTTAAGTTGTTTAGTATAAAGTGAACAAACATATTAGAGAATAAAGTATCTCTTCGTACCATGAGATAATTTACCTCATATAGTCAGTAAAAGAATGACATGTATATTGTTTTGTTTAGTTTTAGAAATATTTTTGTAGAAAATAATTAAATGGTACACATATCATGATTTTAGTGGCTGAAAAAGATAATTTATATCCTTATAATTTAATTGTTGCATATAGCCAAACAAACAAGTTTTACGCTAGCCCTAAGATACGATCCTAGATTCACTAATATACTGAGTGAAACACTCACAAGCTTAAATATAGCTACAATATTTTATTAATCCTAAATGAGACCTCTCATAACTCGAATTTATGATTTTATGGGCAAATAGTCATTGTTACAATGAATCACTAGTAACTATTAAACTACTTCTCTCTATGTTTAAGGTATGGGTTGGTTTATGACCTTTTGTGTCAACCAGATAGAACACAAAAAATGACAAAATACTCAAATTATGAAACTCAATTGCATTTATTCTTTATTCTTTTCTTACAATTCATGTATACCATTTATAGCAATAGTTTTAGATTAGAGAAAGAAGTTGTATTAGTAAATTACATTGGTTTTTCTTTACTGGAAAAACAAGAGCATGAGGTTAATAATTCCTTCCATCTTTAAATATTGTTGTTTAATGTTATGTACATAAATTAGGAAATAATTAAGTGATATAAAATTTTGGTATATTTTAACTAAAAATAATTTCTCATAGTTAATCACATTAATTATTTTCCAACATAAATTATGTATCAAATTCTGATCACGAATGTGTATTAAAATTCATGAATACAAAAATCATTCAACTCATTAATACTTTAATTAATGATACTTTGAAAACTAATTCGTTTTAGTACTATCAAAGATATTTGCTCATCCTTTTGGATAAGAAACTAATTATTTTATGGTGCGTAATTGTTCATCTCAACAAGTGTAATTCTCAAGAATCAAATTTTGATTTTTTAGTCGTCGTAGGATCTAGTAGGACATTATATCATTAAGCCAATATCTTTTTGGTTCTTCAGAACTAATTTAAATGTGAAAATATGATAAATAAGTATAACTAAAAATATAATTTTGTTATTGAGTTTATAAAATATAAATTATATGAAATAAAAAGAAAAGACAAAAAAAAATGAATACGATGACAATGTAAGAATTTGTTAGTTATAGTTGCATACTTGCATTATTTACCATTCATATAACTAATAAAATAAATTATAAATATTTTATATAGATCTATATACTGATTGATAATGTATCAATATTGCACTTATAATAAAACGGGAAAACATAAGAAATGACTATAATCAAAATATTGAAGAAGAGAATCCCAAAAAGAGGACCCACCACATCCTCAAGTGGTTCCCAATATTAAAATTAGAGGAGAAATCTACTTGCTCTAAGAATAAGTGGAAAAGACCTACTTTCACCTTAGTCATTCAATTTTATAAAATCCAATTGTTTAGATATACTCACTAATTCAAACCATTGAATTTTCCAAGAATAAATTATCATGATATGAAGTTGGTTTTTTCCCCTTAAAATTATTAATTTCTTAATTGAAGTTGGTGGCCCCAAAAACATAGTAGTGGTAACACCATTCATATTGAGCACTCCATCCACCTCTATTTTTATTCCCTTCCTCAAAGCAAGATTATGATGTCTCTCCACTATCTTTAATATTCAATTCAATATACATTTTATTAGTATGTCGGTAAGAGTTTTATACATTGTCAATCTATTATATATTATTTATTTTTAATTATTTTTGACTTTTTAGAAAAAGTAATACGAATGAATGATGGATAATGTACTGATTGTATATAAATCTATACATTGCTCTAGTATAAATATTAGACTCATTTTATTAAGAGCCTTTCTTCAACTATCCCAATCAATATGTCCTATGTTTAATGGGTATGTGTGGGAAATTTATGGTTTTATGTGGCAATTTGTGGGGCCAATATGCTATGTACTTCTGCTACATTTATGCTACACTGCTCACTAGATAATAAGATAAGTCTCAGCTTTTAACACCCCACTTATGAGGATCCTAATCTTTTTTTCTCTATACTCAAAGCATAGCATCAATTTTGTGCCCGCGCATGGTGGATTCACAATCCACTGCCTTGATCCACTTGGCTACATCCGCCCCTAATACTATGTAAAAATAACCTAAATTTCAATTTCTACCCTTGGAAAAAGAGGATGAATCGAAATATAGCTGCTACGCCAAAACTAGGCGCAAAGAACCAACCAGATTGACCCAGTGGATAAATCAGGAATACGGAAACAAAAACAGCAAAAAGCACTTTTACGCATAATCGAAAAAGAATATTAATTTGGGCTTTAAGTTGGTAGAAAAAATCAGACAGTACGCCCTACAATTCCGATCCAGAGTATCCTCCTATCCACTGATTAAATAAATGACTAACACTTACTAGTACTAGTGGAATCAGGACCGTCTGTCCCCAAATATTCATGTCTCTCTGTCCCAAATGATAAATTAAATTTCACCGAATAACATAAAAATTTTACTTTTTGATTTTATGAATTTTCATTTTAAGTATGTGTCAATTTTATATTGGTTGTGACACAATGAAATATAAAATATGAGACATGATTCCCATTCGAGCTCATCAATCATCATGGTGTACCTTTTATTTGCTAGTGCTATGCTTATTTTTTATTTAGGCCTTGTTCGAATCTCCACAACCTTAAGCATTTTCAAATACCATACTATTATTTACAATATATAAGTATAGTATGTTGATCCCGGTAGAAATGTATATAGTATGTTAAGCACTTTCAAAACTTTGATTTTTTTATATCATAAGATATATAACTTTACTCTAGTGGTACACCAAATAAGAACAAACTCAGTCCCACAATTTTACCCAAGATTTAATATATCTAAGTTTGATTATCTAAGTTATTATATCAGAAAATTATTATATACAAGTGAAATGTTTATCTCATTATCCTAGTTAGAATGATAGATTGGAATTTAATAATAACAAGAAAACATAGTTCTTATGAATCACATCTTTTTTGAGACATGAGAAAATGATTAAGGAGACTAATGATTTTCAAGTAGATATCTTACAAAGTTTAAGTTTAGTTTTTATATTGTAAGTAACATTGAAGCAAAATCTCCCAACCAAAAAGAGTATTCAGGAAGGACAAGACATAGCAACACTAAAAAAGTAAGTGAAAAAAGAATTACAGTTACCAAACAGAGACTTTAATAATGTCTAACTCCAACATGTGAAATGGGTGTCATAATCAGACCAAAGACTTTATGGTAAGGGAAAGTGTATGAGACAGCATGAATCTTCAAAACAATCTACAATTGGATTATACATCAAGTGGAGTCCCAACTACTTCTATTTATATATATATAGAGAGAGCCATATATATATATAAATGGATTAAGATTTGGTCAATCAGATATTCGATTTGAGCAAATTTGATTCAAAACACAACTCGGAATTTGAGTCGGTACATCTTTACCCAATAATTTAAATGCTAACCATACCTATTGGTTTATAATCACACCAAATTCGTTTACTTAGATTTGATCTTAACAAATTTGATTCAAAATATAATTCAGAATTTCAGTCATCCAATCTTTACCAAATGACTCAAATTTGCTAATCACACCCTATTGATTGTGGCGTTTATTAATTGTGCCTAACCCATTTCTCATGTATGGTCGGCCTTTAATATAGTAACATTATTATTATAGAGATTTGACAAAGTTTTACATTAGTTGTCGATTGTCTAACACAAATTTCATCTTTTATCCAAACTTATAACCGATTATGTATAGTATCAAACACAAATAGGTGGGTTTCAATCGTAATAACATTCATGATCACAAATTTTCAGCTTAGTTACAAATGTATCTATGAAAATACAGTGCTAATCCAACTTAATTAAGATCAAGGTAGGTAGAGTAAACCATTTTCTCTCCATGTTCAATCAGTGATCACATCCATACTTTTCATTTGTCTAATATTTTTTTCAATCAGATGGGAAGAGTGTGCTGAATCATCATATTCTTAACTAAGTTAAAAGAATAATAATGTTACAAATAATATCACTTATGGTTAGGTATGGATCAGTCATTTTAGTAATGAACCATAAGCATGCATATTTTACAAGCTATGAGGAAATCAACAAGACTAAATTTAAACATGTGTTGGCACAAAAATCACTTTTTTGGAGCTAAAATCAACAATGATTCCAATATTGAAATCATTGTTTCAACACAAGGGATATTGTAAGTTATAATTTTTAGTGCAATCCAAGCACACCACTACAGAATGGAAAGCCTAATCATGCTCTTTTTCCTATACAACATAGTCATATCAAAGGTTCATAAGGCAAGGATTGAAGCTTTTTCATGTAGCAATGCTATGCAGTAGTGGGATATTACTGCAAAAAGCTTTCAAGTAATTTAATGCATTCCAACTTGCATAGCATTGCAACCATTAAGGGACCCTTCATCAAACATGAATCATTGATAGTTTGATACTCAAGGAGATCTGCACCTAACCCCCATGTACTATGATTCAACTTGAAACTTAAGGGTCACCAAAACTAAACTCAAACTTTATATTACATGCATTAATCAACTACTTTAATCGCGAATATCGTTTAGGGTTTAAGGATTATATTGTATTTTTCGGAATTACTAAAAAATGCAACTCATATTTGGCTACAATTATAGTCGAAATGTAATTACAGAAACTACTAAAGTCATAATTGTGACCTCAATTGTAGTTCGGTCCAAATTTAAAATCTTAATTGTGATTGTATTATTGATTTGAAAATCATATAAGTTCTTCTAATATATCCAACTGCCGAGAGTTTATAAATCGAATACAATTTCAGGTATGGTTACTTACCCTCATGTGTAACCATGTCCTCTAGTAATGTATAATTCCATCTTCCCTTGGAAACTTAATGGCAAGAACAATTTTATCCAACTTAATGCCATCAGTTCAGTTCTTTGGAGAAAAAAAAGGCATTTTTTATAAGTAACAAAATTTAGTAATGATTTGGTTATGTGTTCATGTTTTTATAGGATCTTCTCTTGAATATTATAATAGGAATGTTTCAGACATGTTGATGTGACAATCAAAGTACTAAAATGTCTATTTACATGTTGATATAAGTTTTAGAATATGCTTGGTGAAATTTGATTTTGGGGACAAAAACTGATAATGTGCATAGAAAATTACAAATGCATATGGTTCCTACCATACAAAAATGTTATCTATATGCTATATAACAATATATATATATATATATAAGTGGAACTAATCATTTTATCATTTAAAATATGATATCTCAAAAAAGAAGTGGGAGAGAAACATGCTTCCACTGCATCTCTCTGTTTTAATTACATATTTACATGTACAATTTAACATATGTATATATTTTGTTGTACTACCAAAGATATTTCATCACATTTTGGGTAATGAATTACTACCTTTTGGGGTGTGTGACTACCTATCCCAACAAGTGTTGTTCATGAGAATTGAACTATTAACAATTTGGTCATCGTAAGATTTAGCGGAGCATTATACTACTAGATCAACGTTTTGTTGGTTATACACATATATATTATTTCTGTCTCCATTACTTCGGTTCACTCTTAAGGATATATACTAAATAAAAACTTAATGCATGGATCGTAGAATTTGGATAGGTAAGCAACTTTACCTTTGCGTCCTACGATAATAGGTTATTGAATATACCATTGCGTCTAGTATATACTAATTATGCTAGACTTAATATTAAATATTCATACTAACCCACAAAGGTAATAGGTTTAAGGCTTAAAAGAGAACTTAGAGAAACCTCAATTTGTTCACAGTTTAAAACCTTAGTGGATCATAATATTAAAACTATTGCATTGTATGATATAATGATTCTTCTTACTATTATTTCGGGGTGTCTGATTGCCCTCCCTACAAGTGTCACTCTCAGAAATTGAATAATTGACATTTTAATCATCCTGAGATCTTGTGGAGACTTACACCACTAGACCAACACCATGTTGACCTTTAACCTTTGCACCCCCAACCACAATGATAATATTAACTTCAAGTTTGGATATGTTTGTGATTATTCGTCCAAACCATGAAATAATTTCTTATGATAAAAACTCACGTGGTCTTTTAAAAAATGAAGTTCAAGTTGGTCTTTTAATAATAATTGTTATTCATTTTGTACTTAAATTACTAATTTGATACATTTTCTTCAAGAAAGAAAATGCAGTCATGGGCAAAGAAGTATACCTCTATGTTGGGCTTCAATGGAGTTCAACATTTTGGGCTTGAATGGGCCTTAAGTTTATTTGTTTTTAGAAATGAAATTAAATCATGAGAAAAAGAACACAAAAAATGCATTTCACATAAATTACATTTCAATTTTTTTACAAACAATAAATGACATTTTACTTATCTTGCTCTTGCAAGTGAAAGTCAAGTTTATTGATTTACATAGGTATGTATATGTGAGTTAATAAAAGGGAGAAATGATAATTGATATTAATGAAATACATAATAATCATGTAAGTTTACATCAAATATGTTCCTATTATTCCATACCCATAATTTTAATTGTTACCAATAAGAGTGCTACTATAAGTTGGTGATATTTTGTTTCATGTGATAGCCAAGAAGCATAAATTAGTGGAGAAATTTTCTGATAATATTTTTACAACCATTGAAGATTTCTACCCTGATGCATTTGTTAAACAATGTAGGAGCACTTCAAATATATTGGTTTTCAGTCCACTGACAATAAGAAAATGTAGTTAAAAAATATAATCAGGTGTGGATTTTCATAGATAAAAAACTTTGAATATTGACCTCTAATATATTAAATGAATATTTTTAAAATCAAATACACATTTATAAATAGTGTTCAAAGTATATCTTTACTTATTATTTATCTTTTTCACATTTAATGATTTCTTAAATTATGTGTATAAACTTAAACATCAAACATATATATATATATATAAAAGAAAGAGTAACTTTTAGGATTGACTTTATATTTTTAGATTTAATTAAACAACAATGGTTAGAAAAATATATATACTCAATTATATATTGTTTAAAATAAAATTGCAATTTCCTATACTCAATTATATATCTTTTAATTCAACAACAATGGGTAGATTGACTTTATACTCAATCATTTTTCTTTGTTCATTTTCTGTTGTACTAACAAAAAACATACACATTGGATTTTAAAAAGTTTCTTTAACACTTTCTGGTATATGTTTGACAATTATGAAAGAATAGGAATGAGAGAGATTAAAGGAGAGAAAGAAAAGAAGGAAGGAAGGAAGGAAGGTTGGGAATATGAAATTGATATGAGATAAGAGTAAAATAATGATAAGGTAAGAATATTTTTTATTTGTTGCTTTAAAAATGTAATGAACAATGGAAAATGAGTAATACTATAATAAGAGAAGAAGGAATGAAGGTTGGGAATATGAAATTGATATGGGAGAAGAGTAAAATAATGATAATGTAAGAATGTTTTTTATTTTTTGCTTTAAAAATGTAATGAATTATATAATTTTACAAAAAACATTTTGATATTTTAACATTTTTTGTTCAGAAAAACTTCAAATTGGAGGAACTTTAAAAACAAACATGTGAATGGATCTAAAAACCCTCTAAAATCTTATTTTCTCTTTCATCCAAAGTCATCCATTCACTTACCCACTCCAAAACCATACTTCCAAACATAAACTTATAATAACATCAACCAATATTTATATCATAAAATGGATAATTGTGATCAAGAATTAGAAGCATATATATGATTAGAAGATTTAAAATATGACACCTTAAATTATCAATTTTTGGTTGATGTGCAGTATTAATCAATCAACAACAAGACTAATCCAAAACAACAATAAAAAATTATGTTCCATCATCAAGGTTGACTTTATAAAATTTATAAAAAAATGATACATTCTCCTAATAAATCTTCATATTTATAAAAAAATAATCTGTAATATGTGTCCAAAGTAATATTTTTTATTAATATTTGATTTACAATGACATATGTCACTTTCTTAATAAATATCGAAGAATTTAGTAATACAAATATAATATAATCAATTTATAAATCATCTTTGTCCTGTTCTTCAAGAATAAAGATTGGAATCTAAGGAATAATAATTTGCTAAAACAAAGTCTGAAGTCAAGTTGATAACATGACTATCCACGTAACCCAAATTAAGCATGCTTGTGGGCATATTCTTTTTCTTGTACCATATCGATAATGTATAAATATTATTCTTTTAATTTTTTACGCTATTATATTTATATTATTCTTTCTTCATTTATTATTAGATACTATCATCTTAATAGGCTTTATCCATCAATTCATATTTTTATTAATTCAATAAATTATATTAAAGATTAATATTTTCATATATAAAACTTAAACTTTTGCCATAGATGATATCAAAATCTAAACCAAAATGACATGATTGGATTATAGTGCTCTTTCTATAATATGCTCATTAATTTCTTTTCAAATTATCAATATTAAAAGGAGTAAATGACTTTAATTATTAAATTAAATCTATATTGATTTACCATTAATAATTATTATTTTCACTACAAGAATTAACATTGATTTGATTTTATTACTTATATCATGTACCTTATATGTTACATATATATATATATATATTATATATATATATATATTCTCATATGTTACATATATCTATGTCTATTATATGGTTGTAATAATAAAAGGACCCTTGAATCTTTGGAGAACTTGGAAGAGTGAAAATATAAGCATTGGAAGATGATAGGGTTACTTGGTTTTGTTGTGTTGATATTTGGTTATAGCATTAGTGTCTATGGAGCTATTACTCTAAGTATTTGGGAAGAAATCAGCATTATCAATAGTAAAGGGCCATATATTGGTATAGTTGTACCAAATTCCTTTGAGTTGAATCCTTTTCTACAATCACCTTTATTTGTTCCTGATCCTAAGTTTTCCTTCTTTGATTTTTCAGGTAACTCTTAGAACTATGTTGTACTACTATTTCATTATACTTATGTACAAATTTATGTTTTTTTTTATACCTTTTTGTTGTTTAAACTGAAGTGTTTTTGTTTCTTCATTGTTACATTGGTTTGTGTCAATCTAGAATCCATGCACTGCCCCTATAGTACTTTGTTGAAGGAGTTATTGCTTCAAATATTCATACGTGGCATTGGTTGTGTTATAACCGCATTTATCTTTCTTCTCTCCTAAACTAACAAGGTATTAGAGTTGATATTAGAGTTAGTGTCTAACTTTTTTGATTAACGGTCATGCTAGGCTTGTGTGAGGGGTGTTGGAAGTTCCACATCCCCTTCTTGTTTTTCTCGTGTGATTTATATATTCGTTGGATTACTTATTTTATTGTCAATAATATAACCTTAAAACTTGATTTCATCAAGAAATATATATTGATTTTATAGTTGTTTCCTTCATTTATGTAGGTTTCTCATTTCCTTTTGTATTTTGAAGGTTTCTCTGTCTCATATTATGGTCCTAGCTTACTCATCAGCTTCATTGATAATTACTGGTTATTAGTAGGTTTTGTATTTTTTAATTGTTGTTTCCGATCCCACCTAGTAGAATAAACATCTTATTGTTTTTGTTGTCGATCTCACCTAGTAGATTAAGGTTTGATTATTATTATTATTTGTCGATCTTACTTAGTGAGTTAAGGTTTAATTATTGTTGTCGATTAATCATATGATAAAGGGTCTTTCTCATGCAGGAAGACATTTTCGCATTGGTGAGTTGGAAAAGAAAAGGGTTATAGTTGTTATGAGTGGTTTGAGCATGGTAAGCTTAGTTTCTGTTATGCCTTTTCGCATTGGTGTTTATTAAATAAATTGTTTTGGTTCCCTTTTCTCTAGCTTAATGCAGGTCTTTCCACCCAATTGTTGCTAACTCTATTTGATGTAAAAGGAGTTTTACATTATGGAATTGCAGGCAATGCAAATCCCAAACTCCAGATTGGAGATGTCACAATTCCAAAGTATTGGGCCCATACAGGACTATGGAATTGGCAGGTAATTTCATTTCACTCCCTCTCTTCCCAGTACCCAATTTTCGGTTGACTATGTTAAGGTTATATCTCAAAACCAATTGACAATGAGAGGGATAACCCAACAAGTATTTAAACCATTCCCGAGACAATGAGGTAGGCGATGTCAAACTTACTTGTCAACATGCCCCATCCACATAAGTCTGCCGGACTCGGTGAAGGGTTATCTTTGACCCATAACTAAAGGGTATCTTTTGGCCCGTGACAACCGGAAAGAAGTTGGGCGATGTAAAACTTAGTTCTCAAGAGACTCTCGGACTTCATCTCACACAAATGTGAGATAAGGTGACTCTGATAAGAGATGTGTACCAAGTTTTTTTTAATGAAATTTATATCTATTATTTTTCTTGCTTAATGTTCACATCAATTATATTATGTAAGTAGGTGTAAAAGTCAAAGATATTGATGGTGCCTTTTAAACCAAGCAATAATCACTATGCTTAGGCCAAAATGGTCCAAATTGTATATGATAACATTCACCATTCAATTGTCAAAGTACCACCAATCTTGTTTTATTAGAAGAGTAAACAAAAACAGATAGAAAACAAAGTAAAGCAGCCAAAAAATGTCATAACATAAATGCAACAAGTTATGATTTTTGTGATTTATTAAGCAGAGATTTGGAGATGGGCCTGAAGATGAACTAGCTTTTGAAGCCAATGGAGATTATAGCAGAAAACATGGTTATCTTGAATTTTCCAAATACAATAACAAGACAACACATTCAACCTCTGTTACAAATCTTCTGAACAATGTTTGGTTCCAATCTGAAGAAACTTTCCCTGTCAATGGAACTCCTGAAGTTAAGCAACATGCTTTCTGGATTCCTGTTGACAAGACTTACTTTCATCTTGCAACAAAACTCAAGGTAATTTCACTTTGGTATTTCATATTTATTGTCACTTTTGAGTTAAAATATAGAACAAAGATCATCATTCCTGAGAGAATGAGGTAATGTGTGACTTACTTCCCAACATGCCCCCTCCACATAAGTCTGCCGGACTAAGCGAGGGGCTATCTTTAACTCATAACTGAGCATCTTTTGGCCCATCACAACCAGAAAGAAATTGGGCCCCTGATTCTAATACCATGTTAAGGTTCCATCTCAAAACCAATTGGCAATGAGAGGAATGACCCAACATGTATTTAAACCATTCCCGAGAAAACGAGGTAGGCGATGTGAGACTTACTTCCCAACAATATATGATAAAAATGAGTATGATATAACAGGATCATAAGTATAGGTAAAGCTGAAAAACATGTTATGATCTTAGTAACAATGTTTTTTATTTGTTCCATATAGAATGTTAAATTGGGTAGTTGTGTCAACACAACTTGCTTGCCAAGAAGGCCTATAGTGGTGAGAGTAAAGAAAGGGGTTAGTGCCAATGTGTTTGTTGACAACAGAGCTTATAGAGAATTCTTGAACTCAAAATTTGATGCATCACCTATTGATATGGAAAGTGCTGCAGTTGGTTTAGTTTGTTTGCAACAGAAAAAACCATTCATTGCAATTAGAGCATTGTCTGATTTAGCTGGTGGTGGTTCATCATTGTCCAATGAAGCTGCTGTGTTTGCATCATTAGCATCACAAAATGTTGTAGATGTTGTTATCAAATTCATCACCTTAATTCCATAGTTCTATAATGTTCAAGAACTTGTGATATTGTAGTTTACACTTTACACATAAACTCAAGCATGTCAATGCAAAATAGTTTCAAATTTATGTATATTAGTGTTGTTTGTTTACATATGATACCAAAAAAAAGTGAATGAGTTGCATTGCGTGTGTTCCTTACAACATTATTTCAAGGTAATGAGACCATATTTTAGTAAGGTGATTCCTTAATTGAATGTATGCATGAGTACTTTGATATTTTAACCATCTTCTAGAATAAATTAAACTCGATGAATTTATATATTTAAGATAAAAGATTTAAATGAACAAATAAAGTGAATAGTTTTAAGAGTTAATTATACTCGCACCCTGAGTTTTAATGAAATTACATAGATCACCCCTCCATTTTGTACCCCTACAATAAACAAATAAGCGTGATTTTTTTAAATAAAAAAGATGATAAGTGTAACAAAGTTAAACAAAATATGATATATTGGAGAGACAAATCAAAATAGTATAGTAGTTAATACATTTTCATTATTTTTGGTTCATTACAAAATGCATCAATAATTATAAGGAGATATTATTTAAATCACTCTTATACGATATTATAACGAACAAAAAATAATGAAAATGTGTTGACTCATATACTATTTGGACTTGTTTCCACGATATACCATATTTTGTTTAACTTCATTACACTTATTATCATTTTCTATGTAAAAAATCACACTTATTTCACATGCATGGGTAATCTGTGTAATGTATGTACAAAAATCAGGGGGTTTTTCTATGGGTAAAAAATAGAGGGGTTGCTTGTATAATTTCACTAAAACTCAGAGGATGTCAGTGTAGTTTACTATAGTTTTAATAAAGGATGAATTCAAATTCATTGAATATATTCGATGTATATCTATTTAAATGAATATTCAATATCATATACGTTGAGGATGGTATTTTGTTGGCTTGTTATAAGGGTGAGGGAGATATGAAGTATTGATTGGATGAATATGAGATGGTATAAGATTAGGAGGAATTTTTGGGATTGAGTTTGTTAAGAGATAATTATTGGGATGGTGGAAAATTAGGTTGGAATTGTTGAATACTTGAATGTGATAAGGAAATGTATCCTCTACATTTGTGTGACCATACAAAATAAAGTTTTATATATAATTAATGAGTATAATATACTTGCATGAACAATGCAAACATTTATACAACATCACTTTAATAGTAAATGATGATTAATAGTGGATCATTCACTAATTAATGCATATTTATTTTTAGGGGATGGATTCACTTACTTCGAGAGTAAGTAGAAAAGACTTACTTCATATTATGATCATCCATTTCTTGAAAATCCAATGGTTTGAATTGGTGAGTATATATAAACCATTAGATTTTCCAAGATTGGATGGTTAAGATAAAGAGTAAGTATTTTCACTTACTCTTGAAGTAAGTGGATTTCTATGATTATAGGTAGTTTTGGTTCATTCACTAATTAATACATATTTATCTCTTTACTTGAAAGTATATATAAATAAAAAACTTTGTTTGTGGAATACAAAATTTAATCCGTGTAACTTAAAATGGAATATTTTTTATTTTTATCAATTTCAGAAAATCATTAATTAAAAACAAATCCCTTCCAACTTTGAACTTGTGGGTTGTTTAATCTTTATCTTTATATTTAAATAAAAATGACTATGTATGAGTTTCATAGTGTGTGATGACATCTTACAATATCATTCATGTTTAATAATTATTAAATTCCAAAAATAATTAACACAACACAAATGATGTACTGATGCGTATAAATCTTTAAATCAACAATACATATATTTATAATAAATTGATAAAATAAATAATACATGTAATGACCATGACTGTCAAGAATATGTTGATCTAATAGTTTAAGACATCGCTAAATTATAAAAAAGTCCAATAATTCGACTTTTATGAGCAATACAAGACACAATTATCTTAAAAGAGATTAATTACGAATAAGCCATAATAATAATAATAAAAAATGGGCATGGTCTCTTTTTCTAGATGCTTCCAAATTCGAATTACTTAACAAAATAGTTGATGCTATAAGAAGAGTCTTTTAGGTCTAGGAATCACACTTTGTTCTACTCACCACACAACAGCATCAATAGCATCAACAACAATGGCTCCAATTGCAGTGGGTGATGTGATTCCAGATGGCATCTTGGCCTACTTGGATGATGAAAACAAACCCCAATCTCTCTCTATCCATTCCCTTTCCAAGGGCAAGAAAGTCATCATCTTTGGTGTTCCTGGTGCCTTCACCCCTACTTGCAGGTAAAGTTTCCATTTCATTTTCTAATTCTTGATCTTCCAATTATGAACCCCCAATTGAAAATTAATCCAAAATAGCTTCATGGGTATCTCAGATTCACTCATTTTTTACTTAAAGTTTTGATTTTTATATCTCTTTTCTTTGGAAATATATGAATTTTTGCTTCAGTGATTGTCTTAGAGGGGTTCCAACTGCAGCAGACAAATTTCTGTTTTTTTAATTTCCCAGATCTTGTCCTTGCCTGTGTTAGATACCCTTTTGAGTAAAACTCTAGATGTTAACAAAAGCTAGAAAATTTATATTTACATAGAGAAAAATTGAAGAAGAAAAAATTAAGAGTTATGTGATGAAGTGAAGGATCAAGGTTATGGTATGAATCCTCCAAATTTCGGTGCTACCTTGTTTGATTCAAACCAGGTTACCTCTGTTGTTACCCTTGTTGCAAGGATTTTGTACCATTTTAGGAGGTCTAAATTTGTTTCTTTGCATCAGCTTGAAGCATGTACCTGGCTTCATTGAAAGAGCAGAAGAGCTGAAAGGAAAGGGTGTTGATGAAGTAATCTGTATCAGCGGTGAGATTTTAATCAAATTTTAGTTTTGTCTCTTCATATTTGTTTAATTACCATTGCTAATTTGCTTAATTTATACGTGCATGCATGCAATTCCTGATTTTTATATCTTTCATGTATCTTAAATGTGCATATTGTAGTATATTGCTTGCATGTGAAAATCCTTAAGTCTTAGATTTGCATGGTTTAATCAAAACATGATTTGTTTGGCTTGAAATTCATTGACATACTTACACTGTTGCAGCACAATGACACCTCCAAGGCTGCAATATCTTTTAATTTAGACTTTTCTTTCAGGGCATGGAATCCAAATTTCTTGTAACTTGATTTTTATTGTGTTTGATGATTATTTGTTGTTAATTTTAAGCATTGGCTAGAAATGAAAAGCTTTCTTGCATTGACTCTAAGTTATACTTTAGCATGAGGACTTAATAAAACCAGCCTTTGTCTCTTTTGGTGAATAATATATGTTGGATATAGTACTTCTATGATTTATGACTTCGATTTGTTAAGATTGAACTTAACTTTGCAGTGAATGATCCCTTTGTGATGAGTTCATGGTCCAAAACATTCCCAGAGAACAAGCATGTGAAGTTCCTTGCTGATGGCTCAGCCAAATACACCTATGCCCTCGGTCTTGAGCTTGACCTTACCGATAAGGGACTCGGCGTTCGATCTAAGAGGTTTGCTCTTTTGGTAGATGACCTTAAGGTGAAGGTTGCAAATGTTGAAAATGCAGGAGAATTCACTATCTCCAGTGCTGAAGAGATCATTAAAGCTCTTTGAACACTTGCATCACCAACTCCTATCATGGCTCTTTTGATGTGCCTGTAATGTTTTGTGTTAGCTCTTTGACAATAGAATATGTTCTAAACATTCTGCTTGCTCTATGAGGGTTATGAACTTATGATATGGTGCATGCTATTATGGAAATAAAAATTTGCTTCTTGCTATGTCAAAAATAAAATTGTTTTTTCTTTTCCAAAAAAACTACTTTTATGTTCCTTTTAGTTCACTCATGTATGATGGTTATATGTTAAACTGTTTTGGTATTTCTTTATCCTAACAATACTATTTATTTATATGTAAAGCATTGAATGAAACATTGATTAAAAAATGGTAATTTTTATTTTGTTTATTGTAAAATGGATGTGTACAAACGTTTACATTGTAATGTAAAAATGGAAGAGATTCACTTACTTCAATAGTAATTGGAAAAAACCTACTCCATATTATAATCATTCATTCTTGGGAAAAACCTATTCCATATCATAATCATCCATACTAATTTGGTATGATCTCTCTGCATCACCAATTAAACCATGCTACTCACACACTTCAATACATTTATATATATCTCATTCTCATGTGTGCACAAAAAGTATAATTAAATACAACTTTAAGATCTAAGATCTCGAGGATGATTAGGAGATTGAGATCAATGATTCAATTTCTGAGAGTGATATTTGTTGAGAGAGACAATCATGCACCCTGAAAAGGTAGGTCTTTACCCAAAAAAAACTTCTACCCACCTGTATTATGATTATCATATCAATGTAAAGATGTAGGGTTATCTAAGGAAGTGTGCAACTTTGAATAAGAATTTAATCTCTTTCGAATTTCGTCACTATCATTTGGGGTTAATCAAAGAGTTGAAATTGCCTAGAAAAGCTATATGAGTTTTTTAAATTTCTTTTTTATGTAGATACCTCTAACGGACAAAAAGGTTAATCGTTTTCGAGAGGTACCAAAGTAAATTTTGTTTCTACCAACAAATTTTTTAAATAAGATAATAACATATCAAGACTACAAAATAAATCGTAATTTTTTATTTATTATCGGTTTAATTTGTTACGTTTAATATATATATATATATATATATATATATATATATGAGAGAATAGATCTATTTACTCTAAATCATTGAATTTCTATAGAATTGATGACTATAATATTTTATATCTAATCACTAATTCAAACCATTGAATTTATGTAGAATTGATAATTAAAATGTGAAGTAAGTTTAAAAAACTTATTCTTGTAGTAAATGAATCCCCTATATATATATATATATACTAATAATATAAGAATTGTATACATTTCTATTATTATTGACTTAAATTTGTGAAAGTGTGAAGTGATACACTTTTCTCACTAAAATATATGACTCAGAGTATAGGTGCCGTTTGAGAGAGGGCCCATTTTGTGTAATTCAAAAATATTTCTGTTGGATTTTGAAATTTATTGAGTGGGACGAAAAAATGCTCCTATATGCCCTTTTTCTTCCTCTCTTTTATATGATATATATTTTGTTTTACTCTTTTTATTATATTATTTTTAGAAAAAAATACTTTGTGCATTGAATGAAAAAGTAAGAGAGAGATAGTTTATAAAGCATTAATTAAATGAAAAAAAGAAACTGAATTATAATAATGGAGAATAATTTGTTAACAAATTTAATGATATTAATTATATTAATAAGGTTTCTTAATTCACGAGAAACTACTGAAATTCAGGTGAAACTTAATTGAGCAATTTCTTTGAATTTTTGAAGATAAGTTTCTTCATATTTGTCATATGTGTAATATTTAAGTATTTTCTAAAATAATGTTTCAAGATATTAAAAAAATATAACACATGATAATGAACTAAACTTTTTCGGAATATGATTGTCTTTATAAACAAATGTGGATGTAGGTCTTACCCTACTAGATTAAGATCCTACTATTCGATTAAACTCAAATACTCTTATTTAATTTAAGAAAATTATAAAAAATCAAATTTCTTAATCTTATAATAAAAGAGAGGGAGTATTTGTTTAATTTCTTGAAAATTGAAACTAGGAGAAGGACCTCTCAGTGTACCTATTTAACAAACAATCTTTAATGTAACCCACAAATCACTCTTCTTTCTTCACACTTTATGTAACTCGAAGTCTTTTAAGGTTCTTTCTATATTAACAACAACAAGTTCTGTAGCTACTTAAACCTCTCACTCATAGCCTCAAATTTTCATATGATGAGTGCATCAAAGTTCATTAAATGTGTCACTGTTGGTGATGGTGCTGTTGGAAAGACATGCATGCTAATTTGCTATACTACCAATAAGTTCCCTACTGTAAAGTTTCTTCCTTTTTTCTCTTCCCTTTTGTTTTTGAAATTTTTGAAGTTGGGTTATTTGAATAGTGCTTCCTATAACATATACACCATGTAAACAAGTTAAAGTTTTGAGCTTTTTCTAAGAATAATATCTGGGTTTAATGCCAATCACTCTATTAGTATTGCTGCATTTGTTCAAATGTGCTGAGATGTTTCATTATCTATATTCTAAGGGCATGTTCTGGTAATCAAATTAATTAAGTGCTTATTCAATATGCTGTTTTGTGAAATAAGCTAAAAAAAACTTATTTTTATAAGCTTGTAGAGAGGCCATAGGTTATTTTTGTAAGGCTAAATACATTTTCTATTAGTTTTTCCAAACCCCTTTTAAACCCTCTTATTCATTTTTAGTACTATATTTGTTTTCATTTTCTCTATGCTAAAACCCTTATTTATGGCAGGATTACATACCAACAGTATTTGATAATTTTAGTGCCAATGTAGCTGTGGATGGAAGCATTGTGAATTTGGGGCTTTGGGACACAGCAGGTACTAAGATTTT
Organism: Lupinus albus; assembly: GCA_009771035.1. Classification (NCBI taxonomy): domain Eukaryota; kingdom Viridiplantae; phylum Streptophyta; class Magnoliopsida; order Fabales; family Fabaceae; genus Lupinus; species Lupinus albus. The sequence continues at coordinate 2,846,400 of CM020022.1, read as the reverse complement.
CCTACTTGAGCTTTTATGGTTCAGTAATATGTTTTAGTTAATGTTCTTAAAATGTTGATACTTTTTTTTCCACTATGTTTAAAGGCCAGGAAGACTATAGCAGGTTGAGGCCACTGAGTTACAGAGGAGCAGATATATTTGTCTTAGCATTCTCATTGATTAGCAGAGCTAGCTATGAAAATGTTCTCAAGAAGGTTCATGCTTATCTCTGCATCATTCCTCTCTATTTTTACTCTTTTTTTCTTTCTATTTTTCATTTGGATTCAAATTTTTACTTCTAAGAAAGTAGGCCTACTTAGCTTTATGGCTTCGTTTGATCCATGTAGCAAATATTTTTTGGACTTTGACTAAGCCACTGCCACATGCATAACTTCTAGGACAAGGGTGGTGTTTAAGTAAAGTCCTTGGGTAAATTCTTTCTCAAATTGGCCATTCTAGGATTCGAATCCCTAACGTTGCTGTTAAGGTTTGATTGTTGTCGTAGTCGACTTTTAGTGACACCAACCATGTTTAGTTTGTCTTTTGAATATCATAGTTTAAAATATTTGTTAAGAATCTTGTTAAAGTTGAAGTTTGACATTTTTATTTTTGAAATGCTAACAATGTCCTTTATAAACAATTTTAAACACTATTAGTCTAATACAAATATACCAAATAAATTAAGAGGCCAAAGATTCAAATAAGATGGCAAGCTAGGACGAATCAAGGAGAACACCGAGTCTTTGGTTGAAAGAGCTTCAATGATCATATGTTAATGTTCCCTTCTTGGGTCTCAGATTGGTTTTTGGCAAAAATACTTTTGTTGAATTTTGCCTATTGGTGAGGGTCAATATGATCCAAAAGTAAAACTTATAACATGTGTGATATTGTTTTGTTTATTTTACCTTTATGAAACTACTTGTGTTATTTCCTGTAAGCATAAAACTGTTTGATGTATGTTCAAGGTTCTTTTTGTTTTATATCTTTCTACTCTTAGTATTTGGTTCATGAAATATGGGTTTATCACTACAAATTTAAATTTCATACTTTAAAATCTGTTTCAAGGGTCAATTAAATAAATATGCTTATATGCATCACATTTTGGGGTCTTCATATGTTTTTTACTGTAGAACATGTGAATAGCCTCTAACTCCATGTCTTTGGAGTTATCAATAATCGATCATTTTCAGCATAACATTTGTGCACTTAGTTATTTTTTTTCTTATCCATAACGCAGTTATGCATTTAATTTTATTTCTATTCTCCTTCAGTGGATGCCAGAGTTGCGTAGATTTGCACCTAATGTTCCTATTGTTCTTGTCGGCACAAAGTTCGGTGAGCAGCAACATATAGAAAAGCTTGTACATTTATTTTGCTGAAGTTTCTGACTAAATAGAGCGAAGATGGAATGACATTGTGTTTTAAATTATTGATGCCAGATCTTCGCGAAGATCGTGGATATTTCGCTGATCACACTGGATCCAGTTTTGTAACATCTGCGGAGGTTTTATATACTTTGTATTAGTTTTTTTTCTTCGTATTTTTGAGTAAGCTTGGAGAATTTACTACATTAGTAAAGAAGGGTTCTCATTCATCAATCATTGTACATAACAGGGTGAAGAACTGAGGAAACAAATAGGTGCTGCAGCGTACATCGAGTGCAGTTCAAAGACTCAACAGGTAGTGTTCCTTAGGGTGTGTTTGTTTAAGCTTAAAAAAAAAGTTTGTTTTAGATTGTGTAATAAGTCAACTTACTTATTATATAGATTTTGGTGTTAAGCAGAAGCTATTTGTGTTTACTTTAATAAAAAAGTAAAATCAATTTTTATTTGAAAGGCTACTTAATCAGATATTTTCAAAAATCTGATTATTTAAAGAATCACCTAAACATACAGTCTCTCTTGTATATTGTTGGTTTTTATATATAGATTCTTATGACTCAAATTTTGAAAATGATAATATGATATCTTTTCATGGTTTAGAATGTCAAAGCAGTTTTCGATACTGCAATTAAGGTTGTTCTTCAACCTCCAAGAAGGAAAGAAATGGCAAGGAAGAAAAGGCATGGTTCTGGTTGCTCAATTGTGTAAGTCTCTTACTCTTGTAGTGTGAATCTTACTTAAAATCATTGGCCTTTACAATAGATTGGTTAGTCCCTTTAGCTCTTTCGGAATTTGTCTATAGAATACTGTCGAATTTATAGATGCCTTCCTAATGAGAATCAAATTGATATAATTGTGTTAGCTTCAATGACCATAGTTCAGTAAAGGTAATCTATGTTACCATTTTCATGTATCTTTAGAAATGCAAATTATAACATGTGTTGCTTTAATTTTGTAACATGCTACTCTGACACTTATGTTGTATGTGACAGAGGTATTGTGTGTGGAGGCTGTGCTGCTTAATACACATCTATTGCATAATCACATACTTTTGATATGGATGTTATTTTGCAAAAGCTTCAAACTTCAAGTGTGGAATCCTGATATATAATTACATATCTAATCTGAATATATTCATATGCTTGTATAAGTTGTATTCTAGTTGGAGAGATTTTTTCATTTTCTCTATTATTATTACCTAGGCATGTTGCATATATATTATGTATATCACCACCATTTCTTAAGCATAGGGAACAGCTTTTTGTTAAGCCACTTATTTAAGCCAAGTTTTTCTATGGATATATATTGATTTTTAACTAACCTGGTTTTTGAGATGCTTATTATTTTCTGATACGACCTCAACTATTATATCTTGGGAATGTCGTACTTGATAGTCTGCTTGTACGTTTTTTTGGTAATTTTAATGAGAGCGACCGACTATGCAACTTAACCAGTAATATCTTCTTCGATACATAATCTTCTTTTTAAATCTGGTAACATTTCTTGATTAATAAAGTAAAATTTGTAGTGTTTCAAGCATTCTTGTAACAATGTACATATTTAATACACTACATGATTTTTCAAGAGTTGAAGTCTATCATAATTTCATGATTTTAAAGGGTGGCAGAAAAATCAGGTGAGTTTTTTGACAATCATTTCTTGGGGTACCTACACACTACACAGTGAGCCCATGTGAGCTGTGTTGGCTTCAATGCAGTAGGACATGTGTACCTTCCAGGAAATAATGTCTCATGTGCCCTTAAGTTCCAGAGGCCCCACAAAACCTTCTCTGATTATTTCACTGGTCATCATATGATGTTATGTCACAAATAATAATACCAATGATGTATTAGTCTAATGGTCTAAGGCTTTATTGGATTCTGAGATATCATACTAGGGTTAAATGTTCGGTTTCTGCCAGCGACACTTATTGTGAGAGGCAGTCATATATCCAAAGAAAGATTAGTTCCATATCCATAGAGTAAGGAATGATACCAACCAAATAGTGCAAGAAGTTTAAGCTTTGGAAACCTGAATTTAGTCAAAACCAAGAAATTTCAACACATACACATATAGGAGATAACGAGGAACTCCAATATTTGGTTTATACCATTATTCTTAAGATATATTAATGAAAGATCAAGAACATGAATTCAGATATGTATTTGTACCCTTATTTTTTTATGCGAGGGTCATGATAAAAAAATTCTAACAAGGTGATCGTGTAAGGTTAAGTGTGTAAACATGCCAGACCGCCTATCAGAGGCTTATTACCTGACCTATAACAGACTAATCATATCTTTTTAGTAAACAAGTTAGGTTTAGGCTTATCCGAAAACCTATTTAACTGAAATAGGTTAGACTCATGCCTTTTAAAAAATTTATTAAGTCTAACAGGCCGACCTATGGAATGTTATTATATATTTATAAAAAAAAATTAAATAAAAAAAAAATGTAAATAATCCACTAGGACTTAGATTAAGCTATTTAATAATTAGATTTTTAATGGTTAAGACTTGGGCTTAAGTACATCACCCAACTCATGTTAAATATTAGAACAATAGCATATTTTACTATGATATTAAAATACATTGTTTTGTATATTCTAATCTCGAAAAAGCACAAAAAAATCTTTCGAATACATTATGCAAAATTGGAAGGTGGTGAAAATGATTGTGATAACAATGTAAAAAAATGCACACTAATTGTTATAATTATAATAATTTTTTCTAGTTTGTACATAATTTTTTTAAATTTTTTACCTTAGCAGGCCTTTAAACAGGCTAACAGGTCAGACAAGACTTTTAAACAGGTCAGACCTAGGTAGGGATGGCAATGAAAACCGAACCCACGGGTACCCGCCCGAACCCAACCCGAATTTAACGGGGAAACCCCGATATGATTGGGTTCGGGTTCGGGTTTTACCCGGGTTCAAATTTCGGTTTCGGGTTTGGTATTGTTAATACCCTGCCCCGAACCCGATTAATATATATAAAATTATAAAATTATACATAAATACATATATAAAAGGTATATATATAAATTTCTCACACACATATATATATATATATATTTCACATATATATATATATAAATATATGTTTTGGTTCGGGTTTTTTCCGCTTAATTCGGGTTCGGGTTTTGAATTTCGGGTTCGGGGTTGGGTAAGTACAAACCCGACCCCGACCCGCCCCGTTGTCATTCCTAGGCCTAGGCTTTGATTTTTTTTTTAAACAGGCTAACAGGAGACTCATGCTCCTATATGCTATATAGGCTCGATCTATTTACGGCAAAACCTGACCTGTTTCCACCCCTATCTACGGTGAAATAAATTCTTAATCAAACTTGTTGGATCAACAAAGGATTAAATCCTTATTCTTATGGACATGGTCTAGAAATCAAGTACAATCGTTAATGTGTTTTTATGAAAGTATGTTAAACCTTATTAGTATTAACTATTAACTACCCCTATCAATTAATTAAAATACACCAAGACCAATCATTATCAAAATTCATCATAAAATATCTTAACCATATAATTAAGTGACATATATTTTGATACTATATATGATGATGTAAACACAAGATGTAACTTAAGGTTTCCAACAAAAAAAATCTTTAAAAAACTACAAATCAAATTTTCTAACAGAAGGAAATTCTAAAGAACAAATGTTGTAGAAATTTAAAGAGTTAGAAAGATTCACACAGAAATGTATATTGGTTCACCTTTTTCAACAAAGGTTACTTCTAATCCTCTTTACTTGGTTTAAGAGAATTTTACTATTTAGTTTGAGTTTCTATTACAAGTCTCATTTTAAGACTCTCATGTAGAACACTCAAATTATCTCAAGAAAGCACATCACTTTCTTGTTACATAAACAATCATAAAAGTTGAAGAAAGACTCTTCTTTACATATCATTGCATCAAAACTATAATATCATTGCATCAAAATTTAGAAGAGTGTAATATTTATACACTATCAGTATAAAATATAAATATTTGTATATAATTAATATATTATTTACCATTCATTTACGTTACTTTTTTTAATAGTAAATAATAATTAAATATAAATTGTGAATAATATAATAAAAATGTATAAAATCAGTATTATTTCTTTCCTACTCAATTTAAAATTGCCTCTATAACTTTATCCCTCAACTTATTATTATACTTTGGCTCCAACGTTATCACTCCATTAATATTTACTAAGTTGCTAATTTAATAAATTAATTCATCATAAAGAAACATTTTACTAATTTAATAAGTTTCAAGTTTGATAATAGGAAAAAACAAATCAAGCCTCACTCCCAGGTATACTACATGAATAAAGGATGAAGTTTAATTTTGGAGGAGAAAAAAATAAAAAAAAAGACATAAAATAATTGTGAGAAGGCGAATTCTTGAGCCTTTTTTTTCTGATTTGTTTTCCTCCAAAACTCAACTTGAAAATGATCAAATTGTACGATTTTATTCTATCATCTTTATTACTATATTTAAATACATGGTTTAAGTAGGAAGAAGGAAGATGTAGAGAAATTGTAAGAAAAGCAACCAAACATTGTTCTCAAACACCAAAAACTCTTCACTAGAAATGGACCCACCTCAACCCAAGTTCAGGACCATTCAAACCCGACCCGATATCACATCAAAATACAAAATCATAAACCGGGTCGGGTCAGGTTCCTACGCCGACGTCTACCGTGGCCACCGCCTCTCCGATGAAACAACAGTAGCTCTAAAAGAAGTCCACGACCAACAATCAGCGTTCAGAGAAATCGAAGCTTTAAGAATCCTTCAAGGGTCACGAAACGTTGTCGTAATGCACGAGTTCTTCTGCTGCGAAGATGAGGACGTTGTGATTGTGCTTGAGTTTCTGAGGAGTGATCTTGTGACTGTGATGAAAGAGAGTGATAATGGGGAAATGGGTATTGGAAAAGTGAAGAGTTTGATGATGCAGATTCTGTGTGGGGTTGATGCGTGTCATAGGAATATGATATTGCATAGGGATTTGAAACCGAGTAATTTCTTGATTTCTGATGATGGGGTCCTCAAGTTGGCTGATTTTGGACAGGTATCAAGTTTTGTTCTTCATCATGATAATGGGTTTTGTTCAAAGTTTGGTTTTTTTTGTTAATTGGGTGTGTTTGGATTAGTTCTAAAAACTAATTATTTTTGTCTTGTTTGCAATGATTTTTAGTTTTGAGCTTTCAAAGTTTGAAATTAAAACTGGTTTAAGTTTTATGATCTACTTTTCAGTTTGGTATTGTCATCTTGGAAATTAAATTTCATATCGTCTATCTCATTGACTCGGGAACAATTTAAACAACTGTTGGGTTACGCCTCTCATTGCCAATTGGTTTTGAGATGAACCTTAATATGGTTAAGAGACAAAGCCCAACTTCTTTCCGGTTGTCATGGGCCAAAAGATGTCCTTTAGTTATGGTTCAAATGTAACATTTTTTCTGGTCCAGCAGACTTATCTGGAGGGAAGATGTTGGAAAGTAAGTGTCACATTGTCTATTGTCTCGGAAATGATTTAAATAACTATTGGGCTGCCCCTCTCATTGCCAATAGGTTCTGATGAACCTTAACCCCCGGTACTCTAATCTTATAGCTAATGTTTAATGACAACCTCCATAGTTGGTAGTACATATGGATGAGGTCTTGGTGGTTCCCAAGGTGAAGGTAGTGGTGGTTATTAGGATGGTGATAATCGGAGGAGTAGTGGTGGTAGTGTGATGGTCCCGGTGGGGATAGTGGTGCTCTCTGGTGCGGTGGTATTGGTAAGAGTGGTGACATTGATGGTCATTGTAGGAAAAAAATCATCTCCAGTATTGGAGTGATAAGTTATTGCTTTTGCTTGCATTTAAGGGTGAAACCAAAAGTATTGTATTTAAAGGTAAAAATGTCAAATTATTTTTTGGTGCATTTGTCTTTACTCTATGGCTTTATCTTTTTTGCAGTTGATGTAAAGAAGAAAAAAGGTACAAGAACATTGTTTGTGCAGGTTCCCTTATTGATTTTTTGTTTTATCATTCATTGTTGTTTGATTGCTTAATATTTGGCATTAATATCTGACTAAGTGTTTTGCTTTTACTTTATTTCTCATGCTTCAATGATTGGTGTGTTCTGAAATGAGTTTTTTTTGCTTGATCTGTGAATATTCATTTGACTACTACTTTTTTAGGCAAGGATACTAATGGAGCCTGGATTTGATGCTACAGAGGAGAACCCAGCACCCCCATATGAGCTAGATTCTTCAACTACTGAAACTTTGCTTCGACATTCCGAGGCTTTTCCTGAGCCAGAGGACTTAAACCAAACAGGATATGGAGGAAATCAAGAACATGGAACCACAAATCATGAAGAATATTTTAGAGTTTTAGATGAGCTGAAGACTAAAAGCTACATGTATGACACTGACAAGGATACAATCATCTGTGATGGAAATAACTCTTGTCTTGCAACATGCACAACAAATGACACAGATGATGAAATCTGGAAAGATACTTTTACATACGAAGCCGATGAAGGAGGGAATGAACTCGGTTGTCTCACATCATGCATCGGATCTCGTTGGTACAAGGCTCCTGAACTACTTTACGGATCCACGGACTACGGTTTAGAGGTCGATCTCTGGTCTTTGGGGTGTATATTTTCCGAGCTCTTAACTCTTAAGCCTTTGTTCCCTGGAACATCTGATATAGATCAACTCAGTAGAATTATCAGTGTAATGGGCAACCTCAATGAGGAATCTTGGCCTGATTGTTCTAAGCTTCCAGATTATACAAGAATCTCATTTAGTAAGGTGGAAAACCCTACTGGTCTTGAAACATGTCTGCAGGATCGGTCGGCGGATGAAGTCTCTCTAGTGAAAAAACTGCTTTTTTATGATCCTTCTAAGAGAGCCACAGCAATGGAGCTACTTCATGACAAGTACTTCAATGAATAGCCTTTTCCTGCTCCTATTTCTGAGCTAAAGGAGGGTGACATTATTCTATGAAATGGATTCTGATTTTCTCCAAGTAGTTAGTTCCTTGAGGAAATGAATTGAAGATGGATCATATTATTGGTTTTACTTTTGGTATTTGTGAACAAAGAATCAATTATTGAGAAGGAAACTCATGTATTCAAGAAAGTTTGAAATAGTTTAGATAATTTGCTACCTTAATAGTTAATATTAACTTAATGTTAGACTAAAACAATGCATAGTTTCTGGCATGAGTTTCTTCTCCTTTTACTCCTCCTCTACTAATTATTTCTTATCTTACATCATCTCATTACCCTATCTTTCTGGTATAATGTCATGAACTTTCATATCAATAGTAAGTAATAACTATTACATCATTGTGTAATTTGTGTTTTCGTATTTTGCCATCACTATCTTCTAATTTCCTACCAAATGGTATAATTCTTAAACTTCTTCTTTCAGCTTCTCTTGTGTTCTCTCTTCTTATTTTCTCCACACATTCTCCACAATCAATTCATTCATCAAGATTGAACAATTATTCGAATCGAATATATTTAACTGTAAATTATAATATATAACACAAAATGATAGAAAATCGGGTTGATAAACACAATTATGTATGATATAAATTATAATCCACACACACTAATTGACTAATCAGAATTTGTGAAAAATTCTAAAAGCAATAGATTTTTTCTTTTAGAAAAAAAGAGTGGATAAATTTAGAAATAAAAAATTTGCCCTTTTCTGTAATTTTAACCGGCGTTGTCGAAAATGGGAAATGTGTAAATTTTGCATCTAGGGTTTATACTTTATATTCAACACCATCATCAAATTCTATTCTACAACTATTCATAACAAAAAAAAATCGAAAATTTCTCGTTCTTCACTGAATCAATGGCTTCCAGGGACAAGGAACAAGCTCCGCGGAACCATCACCATCCTCTCTTGAGCAGCCTCGTCGTCCGCCCCGAAGTCACCACAGTCGCCGATACCGGCGACGATTTTGAGTCCGGAGAATTCCGCCGTGATCATCGTTCGCCTTATTCCCGCTCCGATCGATATTCTGGTGATGCTGGTCTGTTCCCTTTCTTACTACTCACTTATCTCCTTAATCAGGGTTAGGTTTTCAAATTTTACGTTTTGGAATTTATATGAAGAAAGTGGTTCAGTTCATTAAGATTTTTTTGTTTCTGGTTTTGATTTGTTGTTATTAAATCTAGTGCCTTGAGGTTGCATTGTGTGTTTCTTTTTTTTTAAATTAACTTAGGTTAGGTTTTCAGTTTTTCTTTTTGAAATTTAGATGAAGAAGCTGGTTCATTTCATTATGCGTTGTTTCACTGTTGTTTTTTGAATTTAGGGCTTCCGCGTGATTTTTCTCTGGTTTTTGTGAATCCTAAACCGTTGAGTATGTTTTTTGTGGTGTTTGAGGGAGTAGGCATAAGGATACAAATATGAGAAGTTTTGATGGCAGCAGTATACAATAATTTAGCTTTTGTTGTTATATACTGTCTTTCTGTAAATATTTCGCTGATAACAACAAAAGATCTGTAAATATTGTGCTGTTCATAGTTACCTTAAAGACCTGTATGTGACATAATTTTTGAAGTCTGCAATGGTGATAGCATGATTTTCGAGTAGAATGTAGCGGTTAAATTTGCTTTTGAAGATTTATTTGGGTCTGAGTGACATGAAAACAGCCATTTTTTCTCGTCATTTTTTATTGACACTCTCTAGATTCTATACAGAGATAGGTTTTGTTACACATTGTGTATTCATTATGTGCATGCCAAGCATATGGATCTCCTATCGATTATAGTATGCCAACAATGAATAAATTTTGCATTTGTGTGTTACAGCTCTGATGATGAAGGCTTGTTGCTGTGAATTCAGTTCTGGATGTATTTTAGTTAAAAGGGTTAATAAGTGTGTCGGGTTATGGAAATAGTCCATTCTGTGTGAACTTGTAAGGTTTTGTACCACGAAATCTGTTCTATGGGTTCTCATTTTGCAGGGTCATGGTCATATGTTTGATTTGGGTTATTTGTGAAGACAATGTCAAGCTTAATGGTATATAGAATAGAATCACACGGTAACATGTTACTATAACTGGTCACATGATTTGTTGAGGACTTGACTGACCATTGCGATTTGTTTTTGGTGAATAACCTTACACCAAAACCATTGTCTGTCTAGTATATTTGGGTTCCATGGGGTATATTTAATTTCCACGGCAACAAGTTCTGCGTAGCTGGATGAAATGCTACCATTACTGAAACTGATCTGACATTATGGAATGGTAACGTTTATTGATGATAAGCTTCGTATTGTTATCAGTTATCTATGGTAATTTGAAATCCAGCTACATCTATATGGTTATCCTTTGGAATATTCCTTGAAATAATTTTTTTAGCTGGTGGTTGTCATTTTAGTTTCTTTGGGATTTTCTTGTGGGGTTGGTTTAATAAGGGAATATTCAGCTGGTTGTTTATTTACATGGGAAGATGCTTCTCAGATTAGTAATTCCATGTTGAAGTTTAGGGACTTCGTTATCATGTGATTGTGTCTGCCGAATCCATAAAAAAATTCATATTGTGGGCATTGATACGATACAGAGAAGGGATGCATATCTGCTAAAAATGGGGGAGTGCACTTTGCCATGTCCAATTTCATTCTCGAATTACTTTGATGTTACCAGGTGGTGTTATTGGCATTGTTCTATACGGCTTCAGCGGGGTTTATCTGCATGGGTAATTGTTTTGCATGTGCAAATTTGTGAACTATGTTGCTTTGAATCTACCTTTGGGTGGCACAACATACTGGGGAAATGGTTGAAAAAGGGTCAAAGTCTCAAAGACGTGGTTGATGGTTGCAAGATACCAAACTTTGGGATTCTTCACTCTGGTGTTTTTTTGTTGGTGGTTATTTCTTTGTGGTTTACTTTCAGTTCTTATGCTCCTGAATATGATCACTTTCTAAAGGGTGAATGACATTGGTGTATTGTTTGTCATGTTGGATTAGGTTTTTGTATGAGTTTTAGTTCATACTGCTGTTGAGGTTTTGAACTTAGTTCTTTCTTTATCCTGCAGCGCATAGGTCCAAAATTTGGATTTGATATTTCCGATGCTTAGGATAAATGGTTTGTATGTTTAACTATATCATGGTCTGATATTGCATTCAGAGATTGATAGAATTGAGATCAAGGATGTAATGGAGGTAGCTAATGTGTCATGGAAAGCCCTGCCAATAGAACTTGTTTACTTTTTGGTAATATGGATCAGGTGTTTGTAAAGTGGCATTGAAGGTGCTATCTTGTGAACTTCCTGCACTTTTAATTTACATATCCTTGAGGAGGAGAAGCCCTATGTGGTGGTAACCTTCCGGTTGAAATGTCAGGGTTAAATGGCAGTTGCATGATCACACGTTTTTTGGATTCTACAGTAGATTGCAATGCTAACTTTTGCCTCAAACTCTGTAAGTTGCCTATTTTCAGATTTCACTGTCTTTGTTTTCCCAGGATACAGAATTCGTGCAGGTTCTGCTTCTCCAATTCACGGTAGAGAAGCAAGTCACCGCTTTGGTTCTGATTACAATCACTTATCACAAAGCCGTGGATATGGCGGCGGGAGAGATCCTGGTAGATATCGAGATCCTTCACCTCCTTATTTTCGAGGAAAAGTGGGTGGCAGAGCAATTGGTAGAGCTTTTGATAGGCCTGGCTTTGTTCCTGGGCTAGCTAGAGGAGAAGGCAACAGTAGAAACAATCCTAATGTGCGTCCAAGGGAGGGTGATTGGATTTGTCCTGATATCCGGTAAGTGCAAGTCTTTCTGATTGTGATGAAACTTGTTCCATTATTGAAATTATTCCTTTCAGCTATCCTTTTATTAGAATTTTGGTCCCTACCACTAGTATTTGTCCCAAAAAATTTCAGTAATTTGGTTTTAGTCTCTATAATTACTGTTTAGGGAGGTTGGCCCCTATTTTTGCATGAAGGGTGGTCCCTGTAGTTTCTAATCATTAAGATACTAGTCCCTAAAGGACTAAAATCCAAATCAGTAAAGATATAGGGATAGATAACCCAAACTACTAAAGAGACCAAAACCTAAATTAGTGAAAACTATAGGGCCCGAATAGAACCGTGGATGTTAGCAACCCCCTTTCTTTAAAATCTTATCAGCTTTATTATGTTGCAGGTGTGGTAATCTTAACTTTGCAAGGCGTGACCACTGTAACAAGTGTAATAGGTCTCGACCTGCACCTGCTGAGAGTCCCCGGAGGGCATATCCTGGTCCTCCACCATTTCATAGCTCTCCTAGACGCTTTCCTAGTTCCCCCGAAAGGACTGTGACTGGCTATAGATCTCCTCCTCGTGGGTTGGCAAGGGATGGACCTAGAGAGTACGGATCTGCTGCTCTGCCACCCCTCAGGCATGAAGGCAGGTTCACAGATCCCCATCTGCATAGAGACAGGGTTGATTACCTAGAAGATGATTACAGGGGGAGGAACAAGTTTGATAGGCCAGCACCCCCACCAGAGTGGGATAGTAGGGACCGTGGAAGATATGGTTTCTCCAATGAGCGAAAAGCATTCGAGAGGAGGCCACTGTCTCCCCCTGCACCACCATTACCGTCACTTCCTCCACACCATGGTGGTCGGTGGGCTCAGGATGTTAGAGAGAGGAGCCGCTCTCCAATAAGAGGTGCTCCACTGCCACCAAAAGACTATCACCGTGATATGTTTGTGAATCGTGGAAGAGATGATAGGCGTGCCTTGGGACGTGACAGAATTGGAGGAATGTATTAGCTGCTGTAATTTGTGACGTATACTTTAGCTCCATTAATTGTTGAAGCTTGTGTTAAGTTAAAGAGATTAGTTCTTGAATCTCCGGTTAAGGGTAACTCACTGAAAAACCATTGGTAGTATGTTCTGAGTTGCTTGACATATTTAGTCTTTTGTTCTGATCTGTCATACTGTTTGAAAATGGAGAATACACTTTTTTTTACTCCAATTCCTGAGTGATGTTTGGTTGCCAATTTATAGATTATATTCTTGAGAATGTGATACATGAGAATCACTTTCTAACTTGTAATTTCTATTATACAAAATATGATAAAATTTTGCCTTTATTAGTTTGAGTATATATGGAAGACATAAGTAAAAGCTATGTGAAATAATCACGAAAGATTTAAAAATTATTGTTTTGCTAATGGACATGATTTATAATAGGACATTATAATCTGACTTGGTTGGAAGTAGTGGAATTGGATTTCTTGTTAGTGGATAGTCATATGACCTATTCATGTAGTTAGCTCATTCCTTAGACCTCTTTATCCTACAGGCCAAGACATTGTATGATTATCTTCTTCCCGTATGATTAAATAACTAATCTCATTTAGGGTGAGTAACATTAATTTATGGTCGTTCCCAAATGTGAACACATATATTTGGCAAGCAGTCTATAAGCAACAAATATAACATATGTAGTAAAAACAAAAGATTGTATTTTATTTTTCAACATCTAAGTAGGTTCTTCAACTCAATCTTCTGCATCAACCAGTTGCTGCATTACTTGCAAGCAGTCTATTAGCAACAAATCTAATTCTCAAATTACACAAAAGGCCACTTTTTCATGTGTAACAATGACTCCACATTTATTCTGCACTACATGGCTGTTTTCTGAAAAACCATAATATCTCTATTCCTAACTGAGCTTAAATGTATCAATTCTGAAAATCCAATCTACAAAATGTTTAAACATCATAAGTTATGTAATGAATAAGTAAAGCAACAAGAATGCTTGTCATTAATTAAACAAACTTCAAACAAATATTGTATACTAACCTCCCCTAACAATATTTCCAAGAACTTATCCGGACGAATCTTAATATTTAGGTAGTTCATAGTGGCAGTCTGCAATAATGATAAAAATGAGGTTTATAATATTAGTAAATTGTCATAGGAGAAATTATATTGATTTCTTTTGAGATTTGACTCGACTAAAATGGGTATGCCTTATTTTTAGAAATGATATGAACTCACATCTTCTGAAATTTGACTCGACTAAACTAGGTATGATATGAACCTGCCTTGAGGTTTAAGTTGTCATCACACTAATTAATATCCCTTAAAACAAATATAATAAATGTTTCTGGTATAGGAAACATGGCAAGCTAATTATTACCTCTGAGATATTACGGTTATGTTCATATGTCTTCCATTTATGAGGTTCCAACACAAAAAGGCCATTCTGAACAGAAGAAAAAACATTGTATACATGTTTAGAAAAGATAGATAGAAGTGATGTATATATACTTCAAAGAAGTTAAATGGGAAAATGTATAACTACTATTGAATATGATGGATGTAGATTATACTTACTGGTAGAAGCATGTTCCAAATCTTTTGAAATAAGGTTTTTAAGCCATCATCCCCCCAATTTAGATGTATCCATAGTGTCACACTCAAACTACATTGCAGAAAGTAACTTATTTTCATCACAAGACACAGTTGAGAAAATAAAGCTATCCTATTACGTCCCGGTGCATGAGACTCCCAGTTAGTTAGTGGGGTCTGAGAATGATAGATGTAAGCAATCTTATCCCCGCAAGTTGGAAAACTATTTCCAGGATTTGAACCCGTGACCTTATGAAAAAGTGACTGCTTAACTTACCAAAGAATTGTATCATAGTGTTGTTCCAGTGGGTTGTATTCACTCTCAAGAAAATTTTCTTGTTTGAATGAAACTATGTCAGATAGGTTTCTTGTTGGAATCTCTTCATCATCAATACCTTGCTCCAAATTTTCAGTCTGATCTCTTTTTCTCTTCTTCTCAGTAGATTCTAATTCAACAACTTTTCCCAGATTCAAATTTGCTTCCTCAACTTGATCTCATTCATTGGCCAGAAGAACAGAAATCAATGTGGAATAAAGCAATGACTCAGAAATAGAAACAAATACAGAACATAAGGATCCTCAGTCCTACCAGTATGAGTGTCACTTCCAAGAATATGCTTTTGATCAAAAACCTCTCTCTTCTTATTCTCAGCAGATATTGATTCAACAGTTTTGCTCAGATTCAAATTTGCATCCTTAACTCGATCTACCAGAAGGAATAAGTGTATAAGGCTGTGTATATCTACCATCTTGCCGAGGGCCATAGAAACAAATACAGAACATAGCTCGATTTTAAGGATAAAGAATTCGGTAAAGAAACATAAGTTAGAATTCATAAGAATCCTTCCTACCAGGATCAATGTCAATTCCAAGCATACTCTGGCAGCTGAACTTCTTTGCTGTGGAACAAAAGAACACAACATTTAGAAATGATAAGCCTAAGTATATAAAAATGAAAATTTTGATATAAAATCAAATCCTAGAAATAGTAAGTAAATACCAATATTAATGGTGAGTATTCCAGAGCTGCAACCAATATCAAGACAATTCCTGGCTTCAAACCATTCCTTCTTGAAAGCATTCAAACGAGGGTCTTCACATTTTCCATTCTGGAACATCCAATAATGAATTATGGTTGATCAAACAAAAGAAAGAACAAGTTAGAACAAAATAAGATATATATATATATACTCTGCGGGTATGGTAATTCTTGGAATTGCCATAGATGTAAACATTTTTTTTGCTTTTATCTTCCATCATCACTTCAATTCCTTCTTCTTTAGTTACTCACTATATATATACACACATAAAGTTGTTTAGTTAGTTATTCAGGTAGTTGGTAACTACTGACATTATTTATCAGTTAGCTCAAAAGTGTTATATTTTATTGGTACTACCAAGGGTATTTACTCAATCTTTCGGGGTGTGGTTGTCCCTTTCAACAACTGTCATTCCTAAGAATTGAAACCTTGACCTTTTGGTCATCCTGAGAATCTAGCGATACCTTACACCACTAGACTGATTTGTTATGTAATCATATAATAATATAGATCCTTATTATCTGTATTATTAAGAAAATTGGTTATTGGTTTTGGTGTAATCATGTTAAGTTAATTATCCAGTTAGTAACTATGGGCATTATACACTTCCTTCAAATGCTCCATTTCCCTGTTTCATAATCCAAAAATTTATACTTTTCTCAACGTATTTGATGTCCTTCACTTCTTATTAAGGGGAAAAGTAAGAAGTTAACACTTAACAAAATTGTTAACAATTATTCACAAAAATGGTGGTAATGTGTAGTGCTATGTTGGGTTGACGTGTAAGAATACAACTGAACAAAACATTGATTTTTGTTCCATGTTTTAAATTTTAAATTAAAAAAGTTTAAATGAGTTAGTACTAACAACTAATCATACATCACACCCGATTCTGGTATCGACTCTAACTCAATTCTAAATTGACTCATCCTTAATCTTGATATCGACCTCGATGTCAAAGGCTTAAGGTCGAAATCAATGGCAAGCACAAGGTCAAAATTTACATTGGGTTTGGTGCTAATATCAGCATCAACCTTGGGGTTTGACACGAGGCCAATGGCTACATTAGGAGCGAGGATTATGCTAGTTTCAGGTCGGTATAAGGGGTGAGGTTGTGGTTGAGTATGGGTCACTTTATGTGTCTAGTCCAGTGTTGGAATATGATCTAAAGTCAATATCAACATCATGTCAAGCCCCAATTAATCTAGAGGTTGGACAAATATTATCGTGAAGATCTAGCCTAAGTTTGGTGTTAGAGTCATGCACGAGCCAATTTTGAGGTCAAAGCTCGGTTCGATGTCAACTTGGAGCTTGAGGTCGATGTTGAGTTAGGGCCCGAGCCAAGCTTAGGTGTCAAATTCATCAAAATCGATATTAAGTTCGAACTCAAGTTTATACCAACATTCGGCCTGTGTCAATTGAGTCCAAGGTCAATGTACATGTTGGGTCCAGGCTGGTTCAAGTTGAGGCTTGGAGATGGGTTGGCCAAATAAGTTAGAAATAAAACTAACTCGATTCAAAATAATCTATTTTAAAATTTAGATGAACTCATCAAATTTAACATTTTTAATAGATTATTAACTATTTATTAATAAATATGGCTTAATTCAATTCAACCTTGTAAATAGATGGTTTACCAATTATCAACATAACAAAAAGAGATTTAAATCATATTAGTTAATAGATATGTTGTAAAAAGACACATTATTTTCTTTTTCAGTATTATGTATATAAGTTCTTCAACAACATCTTAGTACATACATGAATTCTATAAGCAACAAATTTAAATCTCAAATGTTAGTACATGATCATAATAGTCAAATGTTAGTGCATGAATTTTCTGCATGGCTCATTTCTTAAACACCAAAATGGTGACTCGATTTGAGTTTATTAAATCCAGTCTCTGATAATAGAATTGTTCTGCTATCTTAAAGCTAGTCTGCAATAAAAAGTATATATTAGTAATTTGATGTTAAGAATACTAACAAAAACTGTTATGGATAATTAACCAAAGCTAGAATTATTAAATACAAACCTTATCTAACAATGCTTTAAGAAATGGTTCCGCAAGAGTATTCACAGGCTACAAAACAAAACAAAAAATACACTAAATAATATAAAGTATGGTTAACTAAGGCAAATAATGGTTAAAGTAATGATGTGTTGTTTTGCAATTGAATATACCATACTTTATCTCATATCAACTAAGGTATGCTTGTGAGTTGAGTTTTGAACGGGAAAAAAAGGAAAGAAGAGATTTCGGAGCCATCTCTCGAGTGTATTTTATGACTTTCAAGTCTTTAGTTTCCATCCAAAACTTAATTCGCAAACTATACTACAGTGTTACTAATGTGAATATATATAAAGACATTACCTCAGAGACATAATAGTTTCTGCCATATGGCTCCAATGACTTGGGTTCCAACACAAAAATGCCATCCTGATCAGAATAATATATATATATATATATATATGATTTACATATACAAGAAAATGTATTTATATATAATATATATAAAGACATGTAAATTAAGAAGTTTAGAACATGTGGTCTACTTTGAAAAAAATGATGTTTGGGGTCATTTTACAAGAAATTGTTGCAATAACTAAGTGAAGTGATTTTGTGATTTTGTGATTTTGGATGAAAAAACTTAAAATTGTGATTTTGGATGTAGAAGATGCTTACTGGTTTGAGCAGGCTCTGAATCTTTTGAAATAAGGTAATTAAGGCTTCAGGCTGCACATTTAATTCTACCCAATGTGTTGTACTCAAACTACATAGCAGAAACAATCAATTTAGTTCTCCATAAAAAGCCTTTTTGTTTAGGCTAAAAAAGTGATTTTGGCCAAAGTAATTTATTGAGAAGCTGAAAAATAAAACTTTCTCAGAGAACTTGAGTTTTTGTTGCAGCTTTTGTTGTTTTGGTAAAAGTAGTCCATACAAACAAATGTGTAAGTGTCAATAGTGATTTTTTTAATCAAAATAATCACTTTTCTTGTGAAGAAAGCTTCAACAAAGAGGCCCTAGTCATCTAATATGTAGCTGAATATCTCATCCATAAAAATACAAATTGAGTAAAATGTTGATATTATGAAGAAAAGAGAACTACAATATGAAATTAATCCATTAGAATCTAAAACTGCTTAAAAGAAAAGAGTTATATTTGTAAGAGAAAAAGTTGCAGATACTTACCAAATAATTGTATCATAGGGTTCCTTTAGGGTGTGGTACTCACGGTAAAAGTTCTCTTGTTTGAATAAAACTTTGTCAAACAGATCATTTCTTAGCTGCAATGTAGAATGTTCCATGGGAATGTTTCTATTCGATGACGCGCCAACACCGTCCTTGAGTTTGGAAGCCTTCACAGGTGTCTGCACCAACGCCAAATTCGATTGAAAAGATTTTCTCCGGTTGACTATTGCATCCTTAATTCGATCTGGCAGATTAGCCAGAAGAACAAAAATCAATAAGGATTAAGCGCAATCGAGAGTTCAAAACTTTAGGACTTTCTAATTCATATCAATTGATGCTAGATTATTACTGCAATGGGTGTAAACTACTTCACTAAGTTCCCAATGAGTGTAAAAATTGAACTTAAGAAATAAAATCTAAACCAGAGAATCATAGTTACTTGCTGAACAAGTCTTATCCATATTATCTATAACTTCTCATATGTAATACTAACAAGAATTTTCATTCCAAGAACATTTTGAGCATATACATACATCATCAACATGTCAGAATTTGCATACAAATACAGAACATGTGATAAATTAGAATACCCTTTAGAAACAAAAGTTAGAATCCATAAAGATCATACCAGAATCATAGTCAATTCCAAGAATGGTCTTGCAACAGAACTCTTGAGCTGTTATTAGGAAGAAAAAAGAACATTTATAAACTAAGTGTTAACAACATGAATACATGTTTCTAATATATGAATAAATATTAAAAGATGAATCTTTGAAGCTTAAATAATGAAAAAAAGAAGGAACTATATACCAATATAGATGGTGAGTGTGCCATTGTTGCATAAACCAATATCAAGACAGTTTTTGGATTCAAACCATTCCTTCTTGAATAAGTTCAAACGAGGATCTTCAATCACCTTCATCAAACGAGGGTCCTGAAAAGAAAGAACATATAAACAGAAAGAGATAAAGTTGAGAGGAAAATGGGAAAAGAAATATAATTACTCTAATGGAATGCTTGCGTTTGTTTCTGTTCTGACTTTCTTCCATTACTTCAATTTCTTCTTCTCTTTTCTGTGTAATAGTGCAAGTGTTTCTAGCTGAAGTGTTTCTGTGTAATATATATATATATAAGAAGTTTAGTTAGTTATTTATGTGATTAGTTAATTAGTTACTATGGATGTTATAATAGGACTATCTTTCTCTGTTGCATGCAATCCAAAATTTTATATTTTTCTCTCATGTTTTGCATTTTTTCTTAACTTATATTAATTGGCATGAGGCACTAAAGAATAGAAGATATAAAATCTATTATTTCTTATTTTTCTTCTGAGTAACATGTTACATGTATCACTTAACGGTGCATACTTAAGAGTATTGCATTGGAAACAGAGTATAAAACAGAGTCTATATTTGCCAAATTGGTAAAGTCAACCAATAGATATAAAACAGAGTCTATATTTGTTATTGTATTAATATATATAGGTAGAATATTACTATAACGTTTAATATAGTCTCATCAAACTTTGCAAACAAATGAATGATTTATTAGCTTTCTTTTCAAATCTTAGAAATAGTCTTTACAGGATCATCTTACATTAGGCTTCCTTTTTTTTCTTTAACTTGTCTCCATAATAAAGAAATTATTATTGTTCTTGTGTGAATATGAATTTTCTAAACTGCTTGAATTTCAATGGAAAGAGAACAGACTCACTCATGTGCTTGAATATAAATAAGTGGAAGAAAGAATAAAAAGATAATATTAACATTACACTCTTTGTATGCTTGTGTGCTTGTAAACATTTGTCCATGGCAAAAATATTCTAAACTGCTTGAATTTCAATTGAAAATGAGAACAAACCCATTCATGTACATGTATATAATATTTACATAGAAGAGGAATTCCCAATAATAATAATAATAAAATGAAAAAACATATCAACCCTACCCTACAAGTTCAGCTACTTCAATAAATATAGAGAGCATAGAAAGCACCTACAATATTTGGTTTTCCAATGCAACCATCTCACAAAAATTGAACTAAGTGGAATAGTCTTGGATCCATTGCTCTCTTTGCATTCTTTGGTTAATTGCATTCCTATATTGCAATTGTCCAAATAAGCAAAGGTAATAGTAACTCAATTCAATATTAGAAAGAATATGTTCTTCATGGATAAGTACTTTGATGGGTTTTTTGTCATCAATTGAATCCTTAAAAGATTTAAAACAGTTTAACAGTGTTGAATTGAAATTTTTTTTGTCAGCTTAGAAGGACCAGTAGAGTGATGTTTTGAACCTTTTAAGGATTTAATTGGTGTCAAAAAAAAACTTTTAAGGACTTATCTGGTGAAACAATAGTCTTTTTCGAGCATGGAATGGAATGTTTACTCGCGAAAGGTAAACATTGGTGCAGAGCCTAACTTCAAAAGTTAACAAAACTTGATGCTCATTCTTTCTACCAGTCTTCAAGCCATTCTGGCACATTAAGTTCTTCTACTTCCTGTGGTGGGGAACCTAGAGTACCACTACAATTCTCAGAATGAACATCCAAGTATTGTGTTATACGATAAATAATTTCCTCGGGAACAGGACTCGTATGGTGTCTCATCCCTTCCCAGTCAACACCATTAAACCATGGATGATTCTTGATAGAATCAGGACCCTGGCTACCAAGTCTAGTGTTTTCTTCAGCATCAAGTAACTGAACAAATTAGTCAAGTAAAAAGAATAAGTATGCATAGATATTTTCAAATGTATGCAACCATGTGTATTCTGACTTTTCGAGCACTCACATTACATTGTAAAAGGGAAATTCTAGCATGATCCTGGAGCAACAATAAACACATGATACAAGAAGATTTGTACCATTGATTTAGAGACTGTTTATTTGGTTTCTTTTTCTCTTAACAAGGGTGCTTTATATAGAAACACTTTCAACATGTATATGATTGTTTGGTTAGGGCTTTACAAAAAATGTGTCTCGTATACGAGGCTCTCACATGGTGTGATATGAGGAGGTAGATGTATGCAGTCTTACCTTCGCAAGCGGAGGGGCTGTTTCTGATATTTGAATTTGTGACCTCTAACTCTCTAAGCCACAAGGCAGCAACCTTATCATTGCGCCAAGGCACAACCTCCAATCAAAAACATTTTATCTGGAGAACAAAAAATTTCTCGTTTTTGGAAAATCACTTTTTTCAGAATCCTAAAAAAGAGCACTTAAGTTAGTTTGTTTAAAATTTATGTGGCTGCTTAAAATTGATGGTGAAGATCTTCCTAGAGCATGCATTTTATTGCTACTCTAGAATCATCAACTAATTTCTTCTGTGTAAGAGAAGAAGAGTCATAGTTCTTGCAATACCTTGGAGATGAGATCAACAGTTTCATTGCTGAAAGTCTCTGGAAGATATAGCTTCCGTTCTTCAATTTTGACAACTGTATCAAGTTCATTTTCTCTCCGTGACCCAAATGGCATCTCACCTCGTAACATAAAATATATTAAAGCTCCCAATGCCCACCTGCATAATCGCGAACGAAGTTTGTCACAGTGACATCCACAAACCACCATCAAGAAAACATAGGATCATAACAATAATTGATTTACATTCTAAGGATCCAGAGCTTATCCAAAGCATATCATAACCATAAAAGATTTACATTCTACGGATTCAGAGTTTATTCAAAGCCTCTGGACAAAGTGTGTCAAAATACCACGTCCTCCAATTCGGTGAAGTGATACTTATTTTGATTTTTATTTTAATAATGTGGAGATGACAAGGAAATGGAATACAACAAATCAGAAAAAAAGAGTGCTTACATCAAGGGGGGGGGGGGGGGGGGGGGGGGGGGGGGTAATTACATCGATTAGAAAATTACTGGATCAGCTTTTCTAAAATTAAAGCAGGGGAATAAAAAACAAACTTCAGTGACACTGAAGTGACTAAGGCTGCGCTTATGTAAACAACTTAATTACGCTGTTATCCAATAAGCTTTTTTGAAATCATCTAAAAAGAGCTTAGTTTCATATAAGCTTCTCTGATAAACGATAAACTTATTGAACTAAGCTTAAGAGCTTATAGGAACATCAAAGCTATTTTAATAAGACATTTTCATAAGTTTATTTTCGTGAGCCCAAATAAGCTCTTCCAAACACCTCCTAAAAGCATAACCAGGCCTAAAGTTATTCTAATGCCTATCAGGTATAACATATTGATTATAGATTATATGTATGTTTTTTAAGGATGAAAATAAGTGCACATCTGACATGAGGGATTGTGTGGTGTACAGAGACTCAGTGGTTTCATACAAGTTTTATTTATACCAGTCAGCGGGGAAACCATGCCCTTTTCCCAAAACAATCTCTGGAGCTAGCGTATCTGCCGTCCCACAAATTGTGAATGTTCTCTCATCACACAGCCTCTTACCAAATCTGAAGTCCACCAGCTGCAACAAGTAAAACATATATAATTGATAACATTGTGCTAACAAATGAATAGTTGGATATAAAATATCGGTCAATAGTGACATGAGTTAAATAAACATGAATACGATGAAAAATGTTAACTATTATCGAACCTGTATCTGTCCCATTTGATTTAACATCAAAACATCGGGTGACACACCTCTATAGAGAACACCATTCTGAAATTCAAATATCAAATACATTAGAACCGCAGCCACCAACCAAAGAAAGAAGGAAAAAGACAAAGCAAAAGAATTAGTTTAGAATAAGACCTTGTGCAAGTCTTCCAAAGCAGTAACAACAGCAGCAGCACAGAATTGTGCTGCTGATTCACCAAAAGGACTTGAAAGTATGGAAGACAAAGGGCAAGCAAGACAAGTATTTAGCAGTATTCCAGCATATATGTGGTCAGCAAAAGTGCATAAAACCTGTGGTATACAAGCTGAAGAGCTCATACCCTTAATCAAGTTTTTCTCTTTCAAGACTTGTGCTTCCTTTCCTAGCATTTTCACTTTTGGCTTAGAAAATCTCTTCAATGTCAACAAATTTTCTGCAAACAATATATATTCAGGCAGCAAATCACATCAGTAAAATCAAATCTAACAAATATTATGTTTTAACAAATACCATTATTGACTACATTTAATGCGATTAATTGAAGTATCAACAACAAGCCAAATCACCAAAAAAGAAAAGTCATAAAAATGTTGTGTATATATTGATATTTTGGCCACCAAAAGGTTACATTGAAATCCCCTTAGTGCTCCAAAGATTTTTCACTTCACTGAATATATCATTCTTCAAAAGAACTTGATCCTCGAAATATTAGGTTTATATCAATTTACTTCACAAAAGAACTTGATTCAGTCAAATTTGGAGACTGATAGAATCAATGTAAACATTGAAGATTTGTCAACCTGAGTTTCTTAAATTTGCAATCCCGATCTCAGAGCAATCAGTGGAATATAGGGTCTTTCTCCACTCCTACAAATAAAAAGGTCCATAAGCTAATTTGAGGATCTCAAGTCCATTGCATGGGAAGGCAACAGAAAAACTCTTACCAAATCTGAGAGCTGGACTTTTTCAAGGGATGAAAAGTCAGAGTTTCCAGTCAACTGCTTGGAATTATCCCTAAACCTATTGCCAAATTAATGATGCAAATGATATGAAGCCTAGGTTTAGGTGCAGCTTATACACATATAATAAACAACAGAAACCAAAAGGCTGTTCTCTGATATGTGAACATATTAAAACATACTTGAGATCTTCATGTGAAAGCTTTCGTATGGAGCCAACAACTGATTCAAATTTCTCCTTAGTTAGTACAACACATACAACATCACCAACAGCTACAGCACTTAAGGAACCAATATGTTCACCAACAAGGGCCCATTCACCGAAATAACTTCCCTCGGGCTTCTCTATTGATAATTCTCTTCCACCCAGTTTGTCATCATCCTCATTTTGGATGTCGGCCTTGAGGCTGCACGCATTTGGACATGTCAATATATTAGCACCAAAAGTGATTTTCACTTGTCCCTTTTGGATAATATACAATGCAAGGGCGTCATCCTGAAAAGACGTATTGAAGAACTTTAAGAAAATAACAGAGAATAAAAAGAAGAGAACAACAGGGAATAAGTGAACAACAATAACCAAGCAAAAGTATACTTTATCAATTATTGTCTGCCCACTTGAGAAGGAAACTTCAGAAAGGGAGTCTGAAATCTGACTCAGTTGCAAAATTGTCAGCGCAGAGAAGAGATCTACAGACCGAAGCAACTTCAGTGACGATAAATTAGAGAACTCTGACATTAAAATCCCTCGAAAATCTTCTCGCTTTAATGCCCAGAGATTTCCTTTTGTTACAGCACGTACAGAGGCCTGGAGTGGTTTATTGTACCTGTAATAACACATTTTAAGGGGGTGGGGTGTCACACATTTGCTAAGCGAAAAAAACATATATTCATAGCATCTGAATATTAAAAATATCTAAAAGACATAAACATGACTTTAATATTTCAAAAGTACTACAGTCAGTGCTTAGAAGTGTGTTGGAAAAATTATTAAAATTATATACAGATATTTTCATGTAAAAAACAAATACTTCATTTAGTAAACAGACTGCAAGAAAAGAAAAAATGGTTGAGTGACTCACATTAAAGCAAGTTCTCCAAAGCATGATAGTTTTTCAGCTGTATAGCGCTGCAACACCCTAGGTACCTCCCCATCTTTTTCTTCCTGCCATTATCATAAATGTTGAACAAGAATTTAACATATCTCATTGACAATACAGAAAAAACACAATTTTAGAAACAGATTAGGTAGGAGCAACATTCATGATATGGTCAAATGGCAACTAGAACATGATTCCATGTGTATTATACCAGGGGCGAAGCCAATTATAAGAGCTGAAGTGGAGGACCAGGTTTAAAAATAACATAAAGGTGATTTTCTTAAGAGGTTATGTCTTGTGGGGGGGGGGGGGGCAACTTTATGATGAATGAAATATTCCTGGCTTGGAAAGCTGTGAAATATGTGGAAGTTTTGGAGGCATGCAAATGCCATGGCACTGCTTAGATAACTTTCACGTATTGCATGGCTGAATTGCATTGGGTTGTATCATAAAATACTCAATATTTGCCAAAAAGAATAGTTGTGAAGCCATCACAGAGATCAAGAAAATCAATAGTTCAGCCAAATGACAGATTATAAACCTGAGTTGCCAGGACCTCAAATTCTCCACTGCCAACAACATAAAAAGAGTCACCTTCGCCACCCTGCAAATATAAATTGTCGCACTTGTGCAATTAATATAAAATTCAGACCAAGCTAAAATAGAGACTTCTAATAAGATCCGATGCAAGTTCCTTTCAAGTTAGTCAACTCCATTTTCAGCCTGAGAAATCCACAAAAGCTGAAGAACATTGATGCTCACTAGAAAACCAACCTGATGTACTATAATATCTCCAGATTCAACCTCAACTCTTTGCATACAATCCAACAAAACATGACATTGGGAATCGGTAAGTTTTCGGAAGAGAAAATGGTCATGCAACACCTGCTCTATATGTGCCTGTGGCATATGAAGATGGAGCACCATCAAAGATTTGTATTTTAAACTTGAAAAATAGGAGAAAATAAGTCTATGAAATCATACTAGCATACCAATGTCATCAATACAAATAAATAAAAACTAGAAATAAAATAGATGAGTTTAACATGATTGTAAAAACAACATAAATTGGGGTTTACTTCTTCTTCCCATGTCTTCCTGTGGGCTGAAGATGGAGGAACCCAAGCTTGCCCATTCTCTAGGGAATTTTCAATTGCTTGGAGGCGTGCCCTTGACAAGTCACGCCTTACACGTTGGTTCCTATAGTTCCATCCAAAGGTGGAAGGAGATTCTGAACCTGTCATCTCTACAACTTGAGGCACTCGGGTTTGTAAAACATCATCATAACTTGCTGACTGACCGACAGCGGGCTAATTCGAAAGATAGATCAGTTATTAACAACGAAAAAGGGGAAATGAATGCATGAATATTTATGCGGAAAAAATCATCAATAGAAGCAGGGAGATATAAAACAGCATACCTCAGTTAGCCCATTGATATGCACAATAATTACTGTAATATCATCTGTACGAGTTTCATACTGTAGCCAGAGTCGATAAGATTCAGCCACTATTGCAGCACAAGCATCACGAGGATCTTTGAATTTTGCAACCTGTAAGCATGACAGCAAATTGAGACAAAACATACGACTTAAATAAATCCAGGTTAAAAACGCCTTAAATTTATATTTGTAGAACTTAGTTATACATCCAAATGCTGATGGCCATCTATGTCTATCTTGTCTGAGAACCATAAGGATTAGCCTCATGATTTAAATTACAATTTGGAAATATTGGATAGAAGGTCATTGATGCCCCCATCTGAGTTTGAACAAAGACATGCCCTAACACATTGTCACATCAGCTAGACAGTGACAATTAACAAACCATCTCACCAGAAAAAGAAATAACATCACACCAAAAAAAAAATCAAGTTTTTTAGCTATCCATTTTTATCCTGCACGAGGAAGAAATATAAGATAAAAATAGCCTAATATAGTACTGAATCACCAGAAGCATCACATAGTTTAATAATGTGGATCTCAAATTAAGATTTAAGTTAGTTCTTAAATGTTTCAATTATTTAGTTACAGACAATTTCAAACTGCAAACTTTTTTACCATGATGCATGATTAGTTTGTTGCAATGACAACAGATGACTAAATTCAAGAGTGTTGAGGCAGAAACTAAAACAACTTTAGTACTTGTTGGGAGTATTTTGCACCCTACCCAAAATCAATTCCAGACGTTAAATGGTGAACTTGGATAACTTTTGGATAGAATGCTTACTGTAGTGCAAAAGGCCAAACGCCAACCCTGCTTAAAACAAAGAATCAGTTTTGGTGATGAGATAACTTAATTACCTCCTCTCGTCTAGCAGAATTTAAAAAAAAAAATCCATCACCCAAAATAGTAAATATCAGTACAGGATAATTATTGTTAATAACACTCATGAACAGCTTCACTCATTAAAGGTTTTCAAAGTATAAGGGATAATATGGTGCTTTAGTATTGTGTTTTTTATATTCAAATGTTCTGTATTTGCTTGAGCATATTGCAGAATTTTTAGAAGCAAAATTCTTTCTCCAAGCCTTTTATGGCACAATC
Source organism: Lupinus albus (assembly GCA_009771035.1). Taxonomy (NCBI): domain Eukaryota; kingdom Viridiplantae; phylum Streptophyta; class Magnoliopsida; order Fabales; family Fabaceae; genus Lupinus; species Lupinus albus. The sequence continues at coordinate 2,818,255 of CM020022.1, read as the reverse complement.
TTTTTTCCTTAGCCCCCGTGTGGGTTTATATGCTCATTAATTATAAGAGGGAATTCCTAATTCCTCTGCCAAAAGGTCACTTGTATAAATTCTTCTCCTAATTATGAGAGGGAATTCCTAATCCCTAAATCCAAATGAGTGACACAGTAACTAATATCAATTAGGCCTATTCATTATTGCTACTGAAATGTGATAATAACCTTCCACCAACTTGCTTTTTAAGCAGGACCAACTAACCAAAAGCAAATCTCAACAATACAAAGAAAAATAGTATTCAGCATTTGGGTTTTGTGATAGAGATCTTAGGGTTTTCTCCACCCAAAATTAATTATATTCTAGCAAAATCGGGAAGAAAAACAAGAAAATTAAGCCCTTGTACATTCTTTCCGAGGCTAATTTTGAGACTGAAAAGCCTGTGACGCCATCCACTACACGGGGCTGTTACAAAAAGTCACCTGTTGTATAAGTGCTTCTCCTAAATATAAGAGGGAATTCTTAATTCCAAATGAGAGACACAATATATCAATTACGACTTTTCATGATTGCTACTGAAATGTGACCATAACCTTCCACCAACTTACATTTTAAGCAGATCCAAAAGCAAATTTCATCAATAATAAGAGTAAAAGAGAATTAGTAAAGTTGATTTAAAAAGTAAAGAAAAAAGAGATAACAGAAAGAAATTATACCATTTCAACAACAGTTTGGCTAGACAGAAACTCAAACACTCCATCACTGGCAACCACAAAGAAAGGGTGATCTTTTGTGAGCTCAAAGGCAATAATCTCTGGGTTAGCAACAACACCAATAGACTCAGCAACAGAGTCACCTAGGCTCCTTGTAAAAGCTGTACCAGGGTACATCCCATTGGGAACCCACAGCCTAGGAGGGTCACCATCATCAGCTTCTTCAGTGCCCCAACACTGAACATCAGGGTTCTTAAGCCCTTCAATCTGATCCAAAGTAAGAACCCTAGCCCCACAAAGCTTCACCCTCTCAAGCTCATCAGGCCTAAAAGGTGTCTGATCAACAGATAAATCAACAGCCACTAATTCCTTCCCTCGCCTCTCTCCAATCACGGCCCTCGAATCACCAGAATTTGCCACATATATTGTCCTACCTCGTACCAACACTGTGATAGCAGTCGTGCCACTCATGCTATCATCCAAAATATCAGCATGCAATTGCAAATTAGTAGCCAAGACTGCCGCATGACAAGCCTCTACAGCATCAACATGAAACTTACTATTCCTGAGTAAATTCTCACACAACCTACTCTTCACAAACTGTGAACACTGCGCTCCAAATTCGCCATGGCCATCAAAAACTCCAAAGAAATGGTCATCAGGACTCGTTCCAAACGGCGTGTGGATGCAGAAACTGTCCTGATTAGCCTTATCCAGAGCATCAGGGTAATAACCTCGCTGCGACAAATACGAATACCTCAATTCATAGCTATTTGAAGGTACCTTCACTACACGTGACCCATCTGGTGGAAGGAATTGTGCAGAAACCCTTGCTAGCCTTCTGATTCCAGCTTCAGGGTCTCTGCTTAAGCTCAATTGGTTAAATTGGTCTCTGAATTCACCTTCTTGAACATCAGAAGATGTTTCAGAAAGCAAAACAGGTCTTGCAATAGCATCACCATTGATGCTGGAATCTCTGCAAGTGTCACCTATGCAAACTTTAGAGTAAATACAACCCATTACGAAAAATCTAAACTTTGATAAAACCCAGATACCAGAATTATCATAAAACTAGTTCTTGATATAGAAACAGTGAAGTGGTATTTCTATTTGTGTGGCTAAACTAAATCAACAACAACTATGGGGCTAATGCAATAAGTGTGTGTGACCCAATATCAATTATTGGGGAAAGAATTTAGAGATGTGGCTCAAATCCTTTCACAATAAATGAAATTGAACTTGAAAATCAATGGAGAAGGATAATAAATAACAAATAAATAAATAAATAAATTGTGAGAAATTGTCAAAAAATGGTAGTTAATGTTTAAAGTAAGGAAAATGGGGACTAAATATTGTTGGGTTAAAAAAGGTGAAAAGAAAGTGGGGGCAATGGATTGAAGAGGGGAATAGGAAAAAAGGTGAGTGAGAAGAAGAGAAGAGTGATGGACAATGAATCTGTGAATGTGTCTAATTATTACTTTCTGTCGCATTATTCATTCTTGGGATATATGAATAAGTGGAAAAACTCAATGGTTTGAATTGGTGATTATATCTAAATTATTAGATTTTTTAAAATTTGATGGGTAAGATGTGAAATAGATTTTTTTCACTTACTCTTAGAGTGAATGGATCCATCATCATTCAATTTATCGCTAGGATGTGAATGAATTATTTGATGATGGTAAATTAACATTCTGAATATTATTAAAGTGGTTTATCTTCTCTTAGCGATACTCGTTGAAAAGACTGAAAATGATTTATTCTTTATTTAAAAAGTAAGAAAGATAATATTCTTGGTAAGATAAAAAAACTGGCTTATTACATTTTCGATTGAGTATAATAAAGTAAAATTAATTATTATTAAAAAGTAAATATTGTATATAAATTATTAATGTTATTTTTAAAAATTAAAAGTTTAAGTGATTTCTTATAAATTATATGTGGATGAAGTTTCCACACGGTTAGGAGGCTTTAAACTCACAATGTTATATAAATTATGAGTCAATTCTTTACCAACTAGACTAACCTACATTACCACTACTTATATTATCTAAATGCTTAAAATGTGTAAAATATAATTTTAAATTGAAATTTACTTATAATATTCATGATATATCTCTAGGGAACTTCTCTTTTATTATTTCTTAGAGAGAAACCTAAAAAGGTATATCTCTACAGAACTTATCTAAAAAATGTGAAGAAGAAAAAATATAATAAAATTGACATTGATGATTTTAAAAGACATTATTGCATTTAAAAAAACGAGGCCTCATTTTATAGGAAATGAGTATTAAATTACAATCTTCAAAAGTCAACTTCTCTCATATGATTTAAATATAATTTATATTAAATTTATAATAAGCATGAAATTAATTGTTGAAAAAAAATAATATAAATTTATAAAATAACATATATTTGAAACGTGAAATTAGTGTTGTTGTTGTTTTTGTCCATTGGGCAACTACATTACAAATGGTGATAGAGAAAGAAGAGACAATAAGGGCAGAAAAGGAGGAGAATGGTGATTAAGCATAAGAGAAGTATCCTAAGGTTTACCTTTTATTTTGGCAATGATTTTTTGACATGAGCCACGGCCCAAAAAACTTTTAATGTTTATAATTACAATCTAATCTTGATAATATTCATCAAGCCACAAAAATCAAAACTCAAGACAACTTAATTTCACACAAGCCACACTCACAAACATGTATAGCTCGAAGTGAAATGATGAACAACTGTAACAGCAACTAAGGAGTGCGCCCAAGCCACATGTGACTGAAGCAAATACAACAATTAATTATTATTAGCCGTCCTTGCACTGAGTCCCTTGCAACAAAACCTACAGTACCCTTAACCTTTAATACTCGATTTTACTATCCCATTACCTAACCTTGGTGCTTAAGGCAGAAGTTGGAGAGTGGATCCCAGCAAGCATCTGTCTAGAAAAGAGAATAAAACACTTCCTACTCTTTCTGTCCATGCACGAGACACTATTGTATTTAGTACCAAACTGAAGATATGACATCCTCTTCCTGCCGGTGTTGCTGTTATATTGTTAACATACTTAGTTACATACTTCCTACTGCTTTCTTTAAATCCTCAAGAGTGTACCATTGACGTGATCTAACTAATCTCTTTTCTATACTCAAATGTGCTGTCATCTCTTTATATTGAGAAATGTGCTTCAGCATTGTGTATTAATCATCACACAAGAGTGTGGCATTGACATGATATAGAGAAAAAAATATGTAGTAATATTGTAAGAGTTTTATACACTGTCAGCCCATCATCCACCATTTATTTTCAATTATCATTGACTCGTCAAAAAAATAATACAAATGAATAGTGGATGATGTACGGACTATGTATACATTTTTATATCCATAGATATTTCACTCTTCTTTAAACCTAATGTCATTAATACTTATTTTTAATCCTAAAATAACCAGTGTAGAGTCAGAAAATTATAAAATAAAAATATTTTTTCTGATGGTAATTTTAATCCTAAATGGGATCAAGGATCATTCCAGTCCAAAATATTCCTTTTGATCATTCCACAATGTTGAGATTAGTCATGCAGGCAAAATCTCTCGATGGCCCCTGTATACATGTTATATGAAACATGGACTAGTAAATATGGCCTTACTAATAAATAAATGAAAAGCTAGACTAAAAAGGGTTCCTTCTTGTTCCTTTCCTTTTTGAGACAGTTCTTGAGGTTGCTTTCTGCCAAAAATGAGAACAAGAAACCGGTCATGGCTAGGTTGCTTAATTCTTGTAACAAATTATAAGATGCAATATAATGCATATAAAAAAGTACATACGTACCGATTTTGATTTTTTAGCCTTCCCTCGAATCCTGTTCTTCGGAGATTTCAACTTGTATAACCGAACCATCCAATGGTGAGTTGTGAAGACCTGAATGCATTAAAAGCCATGAGTAACATCAGAAAACGATAATAAGTATATCAAACAAAATGTACCCAAAAAAGCCAATCAAAAGATTGACTGCTACAGTGATTTATATTTTTATAGAGCTTAAGAAGTTTACCAATCCAGTGAAAGTCAACTACAAAATAAATGGAATGGAAAGGATAGAATGGAGTCATCAAATTATAAATCAATCTGACCTCCTCAAAATGGGTAAGTTTGAAATATTTCTTCCCAATTTCTGTCTGCCTCACTCTGTCAAAGGCTTTCCCGTCTGTCTCCACAAATCTGGAACAATAACAGAGTACAGCAATTAAGTAGGCTTATAGTCGAAAACAAAATTTACCAACATCCAAATTTACAGCAAATCTGACCTGTAATATGAAAGTTTGTACATGAGGGAGTTAAGCATTGTCGGTGTGGCCTGAGAATCAATCCGAAACTGGCCGTCCCTCTTTTGAACAATGGGAGAAAAACAAGGGGTTAACACTCCACATAGGCCAAGTAATGAATGAAGCTAAAGTATCATCTGATTTCCAGAATAAAATATAAACGACTTATAAAACAACCCATGTTGCTTATTTGAAACTTACTAAGTAATCTGGTTCCTTTATGTGAGGGAATACACCACCCCCAATACGAACCATCCAAAGGAACTTATTAATATCATCACTGGGATAGCCAACCAGTCCTGATAAAAAGTATAGCAAAAAATTAAAACAGGGTGACTTGACTAAATCAACTCAACAAAGAGAAAGAAGTTGACCTCCAAAGACAACAAGAACATATTTGACATCCAAGGAATGCAAAATTTGCCAAGCTTCCTTCTCTGGAGAAGACATGGCAGTACCAACAGTAGCAATATGTGTGTTATTCCATGTATTATTGTCAACAATGACAGTCCGGTTAGCCATGGCAGTCGTTTGGTATCCATAATCCCACCAGGATGCCACCTACAAGGAATTGTATAAGAGCATTCAATATAATTTCCAAACTATTCCATAAATTATAATTTCCTGACAATCCCATTTTATGACATAAAGAATGTAGCACTGACCTACTAAACTATAAATATTAATAATTCTCCTCAAATATCCATTGATAAGAATGGTAAATAAATCAACACGTTCACAGGACCAAAGAACTTTTCTAGAAATGTAGATTGTGCCCCCAAATTAATTCATAACATCAATTATATCATCAAGTTTCAAATACATTTCACATTCCATCTATAAACAATTGAAAACAGTCATGTTATTATCAGCAGCCACACTCCCCGACTTACTCAGCCTACAGAAACATTTTGTCCACTTAATTTAAGTTGCAGAAAATTTATTTAATTTCAAAACACATATAAGTTTCAGTCATTAGATCAAAACACAGGACATTATGCAAGCTAAAATATCAACTTATTCCAAACAATCTTTTAAAGAATATCAGTGATCAGCATAAATGTTGAACTGTAAAGAGAAAATCATAGATAGTTTATTCCAAAATGCTTGCAAGACAAATAATTTATTTATAGACACACGTGCTCAACCATTTGAGCTGAAAAATAAGGAAATGGCATGAACTCACTTTATCATCTACATCTGTATTATGGCTCAACCATGCATAGGCCTCTCTAAAATCATCAAAAACATGAAGTCCACTAGGTGTCTCTGATGTTAGGACAATAGAAGGGGCTGAATAAGCTTCTGCTGCAGCCCATACGCTGTGGACCTACAAGAGAGATCAAGAGAGTGAATCAAGATTAACTTTATTTATCATAACATACACAGACACATGAAAGGGCATTCATGATCAGAAAGATAATAATAATTAAAGATCAGATATATAATGAAGGCATCTTATTCCTAATTGATTATTAACAAGCAGATTCCTAAAATGTTTAATAGAGAAACAGGGGGTTCATTTAACAAAGAAAGTAAATTGCAAAGTTATGCTAATGAAACAAATTGGTTGAATTAAAAAAGGAATAAATATACTATAAACTCCTAGAGGGAGAAGAACAAAAGATTGTATAAAAAAATATTCTACCTTTTATGATTGGTAGATACTCTACCTTTTATGAAAGGTAGGTAACTACCTTCAAATGAATGATTTCATGCTTTGTACACAAGTAGAGAAAACGAAAGTTAAATTACCACATAGAAGGCACCTAGAAACACAAGCAAGATAATAGCAATGACGGATGTTTCCAGAGGCAAAACCAAAAGCCTCTTCTTAACTTGTGATTTGCTAAGAGGCTTTTCAACAGGTTCCTTTTCCTTCTTGCTTTTTCTTGAGATCCGTTCCTTTGACTTGTCCTCGCTTTTATCAGTCTTCACTGTATCATTTGCCACAACACTTTCGGAACTAGCATCCCCAGCCTTGATGACCAAAGGCATAATATGAACGAGGCAAACTCATGAGGTGACTGGAACTCTGGAAGTATTAAAGCAATGGAAAATGAAGTGGAGATTGAAGCACGAGTTCTTACATCAACATGAGAATGACCCGATAGGCTGGGTAACTGAAACTTAATTGATCGTGTGAAAACATCAAAAGCTTGAGAAAGAGCAATCCCAGACAAAATGCATGCTGCTGGAGCAAGTACAAGCATCAAGCGAACCTGATATTTAAAAAGCCTATATCTTCAATAAAAAATATATATATGTATAATAGATTGAAGAATACAGTCCCAAGATCATTCTTACCATAACTCCAGAAAAATATACTGATGTTACAATGTAAAGTACCATAAAAGAGCTTGCATCAGATAAGGGCAAAAAGCAAGCCTACAACAGGTAAGCACCAACACAACTTAGTTTTATGTATAGAATACCACAAGAAAGATATAACAAGGAAACGTTTTCAAAAAATAAAAATCTTACAATTATGCCAGCTGGAACCAAGAATGCCAAGACATTGATGTCCATAAAGTAAGAAGGCCAAGTAGGCGGCTGGTGCTCACTAACACTAGCAATGATTGGTATATACTTGCTTGCATAAGTACTGCCACACCGCAATCATTTCAAACATTTCAGACACAAATCAGAAGAAAATATTTTGCAAAAAAATGTAGAGAATTCTTTAGCTATATAGTCAGCAATTCCATAGTTATGAAAGTGATGTACAAGCAAGAACAACAGAGATAAGCATTTTAGAAAAATAAACAAGACTGTAAGTGGTCATGCTATAAAAGGCCATTTTACTGGAAATTGTTTAATTGAATGATTTGAATAGAAAAATGTTGCAAAGGAGAACTAACGGATCTAGTAGACTTAAGCTTCTTCCACTCCATCCCTTTGTTGGGCTTGAAGCTACCAATGCTATAAGTACTGCAATCAATGCAAAACACACTGCCCTGCAAAATAAATAGGACAAGCAGATGGATCAGTTTAATTTTTCATCTGCAGTGTTTAGAATAAACCAATCAAAAGGGACACTAACAGGCCAACAGACACCACTAGTGTCACAGCTACTCTGAACATTTTGGGGGAAAGGATCCCTTTAATATAGTATACGAGAGCCACCACATGGATGATAATAAAAACCTGCACACACACAAAATTAGGAAAAAGAACATAAGGTTTCAAAGAGACTAATCAAGCAATTAATAAGTACATAATGTAAGAGATCAATTAGTATTTATCAAGAAATAAAGAGAAGGCTGAACACAAAATTTTGATTTGTAATTAATCCATTTTTAGGTTATAAATATGCTCAAATTAGTTAAATTGATCGATGTAGAACTAATCTGATAAGTAATAAATAATGAATAAGCAAGTAGAGTTGGAAAATAAGTAGCAATTGTAATATGCATTAGATGATTAAATTTAAAATCTCACATGGGGTTTCTAGAAGCTATGGACTCCAAACTTAACAAGTAGGGATGACAGTTGGTATTGATATTTGGAGATTGCTTCCCTGTTGGGGTGGGAGAAAATCTCCCCGAAGGCAAATTGGGGATGGGGACCATTCCCCTCACCCCACTGGGGTCCCATCCTATGAAATACAAGAGAAAATCCGCACACACACAGACATATATACATATATATTACATAGGTAAGTTTAGTTTTAAATTTCATATTGATATGATATTATGAAATTAATTAGAAGAATCAAATTTCATGTCTTGATCTTGATGCTTTGTTGCTACTTGATTTTGAACATGGTATTTGAGTTTATTTATTATTATTTTGAATCGATAAATTTGACTTGACTTATTGAATAGTGTTTGAGCTTCATACTTGAAACTTATATATTTTTATAATATCATTTTCTACTTTATTAGATTTAAACTATTTTTTTCCTTCAAATTTAAGAAACACATGTGGGGTCTCTGTGCGTGCGGAGGTAATAGGGATGGGGAGAAAATTCTTGTTGAGAAGTAAGTCCCACATCGTCAGACTCATTCTCTTAGACATGGTTTAAATACATGTTGGACTACTCCTCTCATTGTCAATTGGTCATGAGATGAAGCCTTGACAATTCTCCCGAGGAGAGAAGTGGAGGAGTTAAATTAAAGGTGGGGATCGGAAGCGGGGGAGTACTCCTCGCCCCATTGCATCCCTATTAACAAGATAGTGGAAATAGTGTGTGTATATATAATATTACTCTTACGATAATAATAGGGAGAAACTAACCAGAAATGATGCAAAATGCTCTGATGTCATTACAGCATTAAATCCAACCACAGGCACCAAAGCAGCCAAGAGTGTGCCCAATACAATCTGTATTGAGAAAATCAGTAATGTGAAGCGGGAACAGGATAAGATGAACCACAATTTCCAAATATAATATCAAGATACAGCCCAAGAACATGTATGCCTTATATGTAACTAAAAATGCAACATGCAGCAAGAATTTTACAAGTTGCAGATTGAAAATCAGCAGAGTAGTAAATACATAACCCAAAATGAATGAAACATTTTCTAACAAAGTACGACATAGAATTCAACATAAAATTAAACTCCACATTTACTTGCTGAAGCAAGCACATTAATGATTAAACCTCACTGCACAGGACTTTAATAATCAGTTAAACTTTACCAAAATTATATCAAGCGTTGCACAAGTTAGACCTTTCCTTTTCCGTCTCAAGAAAAGTAACATACAACAACAACCAAACCTTAGTCCAACTAGGTGAGATCGGCTACATGGATTGAACAATGTCTATCATAAATCATGTCCATTGACAAAGTATTGGTCTCTAAATATCCAACTAAACACTAACATAACTGTACATAACCCAAAATGATAACTTACAAGAGGTGCATATGCAATGTACAGCCGGGAAGAGTAGCGACCAGTTACTATGCACAAGAGTGCATGCATTGGAATAAGGTTAATGATAAAAGTGTACCCTCCCCATGAGCAAACCTGCAAGTTAAGTAGATAAGCACAAATAATAACAGCCATAGGGACAGATAACAGGAAAAACATTATCATAGAAAACTTACCATGTAAAAGTATGCTACGGAATTCAAAGTGGCATAGAAGAGGGATCCTGTATTTAGTGTCTGCATGACATGAAAATCAAATCAGAAACTTAATGGAGAATAAAGGAAGACTTAAGTGATTTCTTTCCAGATGTGTACAGAACTGACAATTCCTGTACAACCTTTATCAAATATACAAGTTCATTCAATTTTAAGTAAACTTGCAAGCTCTCATAGCCAACCTTAATATAGAGATAGAAAGTGATGATCAAAGCAAATATAGCAACAGCTTCATTATCATAGCTACCAGCCACTGATCGAGATATATATGAGGGAACCTACAAAGACAACAAGATTCAGAGACGAGCAACCAATCACATGTAAGGGGGAAGTCAGGGCTAGCAACCGAGACATGTTGAAGAGAACAATCATTGTCATAAGTCCACCATTAAATCTATATACCGAGACATGTTGAAGAGAACAATCATTGTCAACCAGAATAATTTGTTGAGCATTAAAATATAGAATCATGAATGGCTGGACCTATAACTTTGATTATTATGACTGACCATAAATCAAATGTTTATAGTCAGATGAAAATTTCAATAGAAACTCATTAAGTCATAAAGCTTGCTGAGAAATTCACCATCGCTAAAAGAACTGCTGCTGTCAGGCCAGCCCCAGTACCCTTAACCTCCTACAAAAACAAGCAGCTGCAGCAAATTAGGCAACATAAAGTTAACAGCAAAGTTATACAAGGCACGATTTAGGCATGGACAAACCTTTGTGAGAAGATATGTAGCCCATGAAGCAAAGGCTGAGAATATTGGTGCCGTAAACACACAGACAGTTTCTACGGAGAGAGGGATGTTTAAGAAATTCAGTATCCTGCACCAGAAGGGAATTGTAAACAACCTTAGATAAAGTTCAAAATAATTGAATGCATGGATATTTGATATTAGAATATTAGAATTTAATCAACAGAAAATCACAATATGACAATTGACAGCAAACATCTCCAACTGTATTTTCAAATACTTACCACCATAGGGTGCCGGCTGTCAAGGTCAAACCAGGATACACAGTCCCACCAATAACACGGCCAAGAGGATACCTAGAAATAGAAGGATAACACACAACGAATCTATAAACATTTAGCAAGCTGATTAAACTGCATATATGTCGAGGAAATCATGTTTCAATCCAAATACCAGTTACTTACCAAGTTCGATCATCAAACCAATTCCAGAAATCATATATCCCATTCTTTGTCAAATACTGAAACCAAAAATATGTCTGTCATTTTCTGTGAATCTTTACCCCAATGAGATTAACAAATTCAAATTGAGCAAAAAATAAGAAATATCATTTTTCTAAAGCCATTAACCAGAATGAGAGACTCCTAGTCCTCCCAATAATATGTGATAATAGGTGTAGAACATTTTCATTCTAAACTATCCTCACCTGAGTGACTCTGTAATTGAAATAAGGATCAAATTCGTGAATAACACTCTCGTACTTTATAACCTGTATGCAAGATATAGAAAATGTGAGCAGTGGATACAAAAACTCTGGCCATGAAGTGGAAATAAATAACCTACTATGCTGCCTGGGAAAAGATGCGAATACACAAAAATGAGAAGAAAGTGTCACAGTCTCAATTTTCAGAAGCATGAAGTTTTGAAACAATGAAGCAGTGCTTAGAACAAGACTTATTCAGTTCATGGAAATTTCGAAAGTATCACCATGTTTACTTAATAACTACAACACAAATAATTCGTAAAACCTACACATAACAGAATATATGAGTACTCGTGATTTTGTTCTATGCCACAACAACAACCAAACCTTGTGGGTCACAAGAATCAAATAATGTCATAATATCCTCTTATAATTCATGTTTAGAGACAAACTACTTTTATCTAAGTCCTTCTTAATAGTTTCGCCAATAATCTTTCATGGTCACCCTTTACCTCTAGCTAGCTACCCTCAACTGGATTTACTCTCATTACTCGGCTTCTAAAAAACTTTTTCATTAATTTTCCAGCCACCTAAGGTGAGATTTTACCATAGTTTTACAATAGGTCCTGATCCTAACATGTAAAATTTATAAAAAAAACCTTCTATTGAATTATAATTTAAAAAATTAAAACTTCAATTAACAATAAGGCTAGGAGTTAGGACTATTAACCTATTTTATTACTATAACCTGAAATTTAATTTTCAGATTTCATATGATCATCTCATCTTGGTTTGCACTTCACCAATTCAACTTGAGTGAATATAACTCAATCAAGCCAAAAACGAATGATGAAAAGAATGATGAAATGGTTAGTTTAGTTTTTTAACTCAAAAAAAAAGAGTATGACATAATAAGATCAACTGGAAATGATATCACATAATAAGATCATCTCATCTTGGTTTGCACTTTGCACTTCAGCCGTTTAGTTTTTTAATTCAACAGTTCATCATGAATGAAAAGAATGATGAAACGTTTAAATTGAATGGTTATCGATTCCTCTGAACTCAGAAGGACGCAGTCGCATTGAAATTCCATCAGAAAATTAATTTAATTTTAAGATTTCAAATGAACGTAAACTATAAATGATATCATTATTATGTAAGACTATCTTATCTTACATCTCAGTTCACGATTTCAATCCAAGTGAATACTAAACAGCTATTGCTACATCACTGAGGATCCGCAACTTTTTTGTTTGTTTTTATTTGTTCGTGACTACATTATGATCCAAAAAGCATCGATTAAATGATTTAATTGAACGGTTACCAATGCCGTTGGATTCATAATGAAGCGGATCTGATGAAGAAGATAGAATGAGATGGAAAAGTAAAGAAACTTACAGAGAAAAGACGGATCGAGAAAGCGAGAACACCGATGAGAATGAGGATGAAGAATGCAAGCACGTTACCGAAAGCGTTCCTGATAGTGTAACCGTTGTTCTGAACATCGGAAACCGCCATTGACGGCAAAATTGATAGCTCCGGAGAGAATAAGAGAGAGAAAGTGAGTGTGAGAATGAGAGTGGGGTTTATGTGTTAAAACTTAAAACTCATTGAGGGTAGTGTTACCGTGTGGGCGAATGAAGCTGCAACTTATTTTGAAAAGACTATTTTGGGTCTGGGTTTTGTGGTTGATGACTAGAATGCCTTTCTTATTTGGAAGCGAAAGAATGCTATTGGGTGTGAGAAGGAACTGTGACGACATACTGCCACGCTGTATCAAGTGATTGGATGATGATTTATTTTTAGTCTTCTGATATGGTTGACTTTTGTTTAGATTTTTTTTTTGCAATTTTTGTTTTTTTATTTTATGATGGTAATGAAGATTGCACAAAGCTAATAAAAAAATTTATGATTTAGTTATGGAAAATAATTATATGGAATCAAGTGCCATACTATCAATATAAATAATTAAATTGATTATATTTAATTTTTACACTAAATATTATCCTCCTAAGTTTTAATTAACTTGTTATAAAATATTATTAATGTGCATGATCACATTTATCTAGATTAATTGTGATTTTTTTCTTTAATGAATGATATATCATATGATATTACATTTAGATTACTTTACTTTGCACTTAAATAATTATTTATCTCATATTTTTTAGTGAGTATCAACTAATTTTCTGATAAATAAATTATCATTTTGATCAAAAAATTTAAATCACGACTGATGTCAATCCTCCGTTAACATGTGTCTGATAATTAACATGATCGTTGACGTGACATGTTAATTGCACATATGGCCACACATGATAATTTTGCTATAAAATTATATCATTTTGTATTAACTTTTTAACTCATTGCTAACTAAAAACACTCATTTTTATTCTTAAAATTTCCGTAGTATCATGTTAGTCCCTAGTAAAATGAAAATTTGAATCATAAATTAAGTTTCTTAAATTAAGACCAAACCAATCTCGGATTAGCGAAGAGATCATCCATAACAATTTTTAATATTTATTTATTTTTATAAGAGTTAAATTAATGCTTTATACAATTGTATAAGTGATTTACAAATATTTCTCATAGATTATATTTTATGTCTCATGATATTTAAATTTGAAAATTTTATCTATTAAGTTTGACTGGAACTCAATCATCAATCAAGAGATGATAAAATGAGACTTAGGTCTAAAAAAACGTATGAAAATATAAATATAGATTTAACTGAAAACTATTAAATTAGATCCAAAGTAGTGTTAAGTCTACTTGATTGAAATATTAACAAGAATTTGAACACCTTAAAATCTCAACCGAAAAATATCTTCATTAAGGAAGGAATGAGTAATCAGCATATAAGGTAAATCATGGTTACATGGACGAGGAATGAGAGTAACACTATCATTTCAAAATCAGAATTAACATTACAGCAAAGACCCTCTCAAATACTGGACCTAAATCCCAACAGAAAAATAATTTAAGGGTATAGAGTTAATAATATTTTTAAACTAAATTAATAAAAAAAAAAGACAGGTAGATCAATACTAGAGAGATTCTTATTTCAATATGAATAGGTAGTAATATTGTTGTCATTAGGAATTTCATTTAAAAAAAGTAAGATATAAAATAATATTGTTTTGTCTCATATTATTTCCTCTTCGTCAACTAAAATCTATCATTATAGTCCTTCAAAATTTTCATAAGTACCATATTAATCCTATCTAAAATTAAAATTTCATACGGATATCATTTCACACAGAAATACAATTTTAACGGTAACTTCAGTGAACTGAAATTCACATAACACACCAATAAAAATAAAGAAAAATAAGCACCATATACCCCTTTTCCACACCATTTACTCATCTATTTCACAATCATTGATCATTCATAGAGGTGCGGAGAAGAGTGATATAACAATATAATTATTACCAAAAATAGAATACTAGTGGGAAAAGTGAAATATCTTTCAGTTTGAAGCTTTCAATGCTTCATCCATGACCTTCAAAGCTACCTGAATTCTTTGACCCATTACTTGCAATCCTGAGCCAATGAAGAAATCAAGATCTTCTAGTTTCCACCCTTCAACTGGTTCAACTTCATATAGCCATTCAATCTTACATGAGTCACTTGTATCTTCTTTTGGTAGCACCTTCACAGTTGAAACATATGAATGAAACCCAACATTTCCATCTATGATTGAATATATAAATGTCATGTTAGATGGGTCAATGGATAGAAGTTTCTGCTTAGTCCAATTTATGGTTTGTTTGCCATGCTCATCCACTGGGGTCTTGAAACCTGCAAGGAACATATCCAAGAAAGTGGGAATATTGGATTCTGTCATGTGAACACCAAATAATTGAGTAGGGATCTAGTGAAGTCATTTTTATACTTAGTTTTAAGGATATGAATGTTATTGTAAGTATAAATAGAATGATATAAAAGAATAATGTATCTTCTCGTATAAGAAAATAAGTTATCTCATTCAGTCACTAAAATCGTGACATGTGTACCATTTAATCATTTTCTACAAAATATTTGTAAAACTAAACAAAACAATGATTCTTTTATTGGCTCGAGGATGTAAGATTTGTTGTTTTTTATATTTTTAATATGGAGTGCACATATTATATATGTATGTTAATTGACTCATGATTAGGGATCTCCAACTATTGACTTATGGGTAAGACATTATATCTAATGTGAGACTTAATAGTGAATTTTTTCTCACTTATTTAATCTTAATTCAAGTATTGAACAATCTATCTTCCCCTCAAGTTTCACTTTATCGAATTTGATCCACCTCACATCCAACATATCACAATTGAACTATAAGCTTCAACCATTGGAGAGACTCATTATTATTGAGCAATGAGAAGAATGAAGAGTTGCCCAGATATAGATATAAGTAAGACACTAAATCTTAAACCAAAAATATAATACAATTATTTCATATTTCATAAGTTTTTTCAAATTATAACAATATAATATCGGGAATAAGGATAGCATGTTTCAAAAAATTCATATTCATACGTCTCAAATCAATCATATTTCACCAAGTAATAAAAAACAAATTATTTATGTTTTTATGATATTTTTCTTAATTAGTTGACAATTTTTTATTGGATTGAGACACAATAATGTTAGGATACGTGATCTCCATTCTAAATATCCCTTATACTATTCATCATGCAATTTGCTTATAAAAAGAATTAAAAATATTGTTAGGATCTAATACTTAATTTTTTTTGTCATTAAGCCTAGGACTCTTATTCTTTACAATACTGTACCTTTTCACCGTATCTTACTCAAGATTTATAGTATATAGGGATGACAATTAAAACCAAATCCACAGGTATCCGTCTGAATCCAACCCAAATTTAACGGAAAAAACCCGATGTGATTAAGTCCGCGTTTTACCTGATGCTAACTTTCGATTCGGATTTGATATTGTTGATACCCTACCCCTAACCTGCCCGAACCCGAATAATATAGGGATGAATACTTATATAAATGTTATATATATTGAAATTTGACACAAATATATAGAGAACTTATATGTATAAAAATGCATGTTTTGGACGAGTTTTTTGGGTTCGTGGATGATATCATTGTTTTCAACTTCGCTTAATTCGGGTTCGAGTTTTTGATTTCGGGTTCAGAATTGGTTAAGCACAAACTCGACCCGGCCCGTTGCCATATACTAAGTATATGCTCAAAACTATTTTTCACTAGAATATATTTTGAGGGAGAAGCTGAATCTATTACTACCTGCACAGAAACGTACACAACCTGGTTGGCCAGAGATACCTTGAAGAGGAAGGCAAGTAGAGAGAGTAGGGAACCACTTATCAAGGCCAAAGAAATCCTCCAACAGTGGCCAAACTTGTTCTGCTTTTGATCCATTTACTTCTGTTGTTGCCTTCCCTTTCCATTTTTCTGCTTGGTGTCCTTCTTCATAAGGCTCCATGTAATAATGTCACAAAAACAATTGAGAATGAGATATGTATCCTTATATTAAGTAAAATGCATGTGGCCTTATAATAAAGGAACAGGGTCATACTCATAGGAAGTGCCAAAATCTTATTGGAGTAATTTGTCATATTAGGGGGAATAGGATAAGAGTGATATGTGGTTAATATTTGGGTGAAGAGTATTTGACCTAACTCGTTCACCCAATCATGATCAAGTTTGAATAGAGTCGAGTTTCTTTGGGTTTAAAGTCACGGTTAAACTCAACCAATATTTAGGGCTAGGTAGGAGGTAAATATTACTCGACGCAATATGTCTCATGGTCACTAATTCATTGTGTCTTTATATATTTTTGGTCGAAATTATCATTTATTCTCTAAAAAAATTTCATCATATGTATATGATTAAAAATATATATACATATATCATTTTATATATCAAAATACATATTCATAATAATAAGTAATATTGAAATTTTTTATCTAAAATAAGTATGCAATATATTTAATTGGGTCTAATGTCGGATTTGGATTCGAATGGAGACCCATACGATATTTATGGTTGAATTATCTTCGGATTTAGGGTCGAATACAAGTTCAGAAAAATGACTCTACCAAATCAAACCCACACATACTCTCATTATTATTATCTAAATTTGAGAAGCTCACTTTATCTATTATTCTTGATATCAATTCTCAATCTAAGATTTATTCTCATAGCTAGTGGTTCTCTTGACTCAGTCTAAGGAGTAAATAGATTTAGTTATTCGTGATAAAAAATATTAAGTAATAATTAATTCGAAGAAAATACACAATTTTATCAATAATATATTAATCCACAGTAACAATAATTAATAATAAAATGTGTAAAAGAAAGTTTGTGCTTTATTTAAAGGGTTGATCTTTCTACTTTTGAAAACTTAAAATCATCAATAACTTAAAGTTTAAAGTAGATTCAATTAAAATTTATGATAAGAATCATCGAGTAATAGAAAGAAAAACGTTTAATGCTATTAAAGTTTCAAAATAATATATTAATCTATAATAATAATAGTAGTTAACAATAAAAATGTAAAAGAAATAATCTACATTCATTTAGTTTCACTCTTCTTTCATTTAAAACATAAAGTCATCAACAATGTTATTTTTTGAATTATTTTATTTTCACAATCAATTTGTGACAATTTTATTTGTCATATGGTTTTTGAACGAGTTTTTTCTATAAAGATATAATTATAAAAATGAAAACTAAGTTATAGATATAGATAGTTTAATTTATTTTAAAATAAAATATAAATTGCACTTATAAGATTACCATAATATATATAAGATTCCCATAATATATATTAGTAAAAACAAGGTGCTCCTTCAATAATCCACTCATGCTTATAGCTATATATATATTCTCGAAAATACTAGGTTAAAGAAGGAAAAATGTAAAAAAAACATTTTATAGGGTAATGCTAGTAATGTAAAAACTATTAAATGCTGAAAAACAATAGTGTGATGATAATATTGAATTTATTTAGTAGATTTGTGGGTAACACAACACACATAAATTATATTTGTGGGAATATGACTTTGGACTTGATAATAGTAATTGAATTTTTTAATACAAAAAAAATTGTGTGAAGACCTATACAACACAAATGTATTTATATCTTTTGTTGTTATTATTTACGACAAAATTTTAATTAGAATTAAACGTCATATTTGGAGACAAATATATTTATTTCTTTTGATGATATTATTTATGACTAAATTTTAATTAGATTTAAATTTTTAGCATGTCAAGATTTTATTGCTTATTGTAGATACATTTTCACATAAGTCTTTCTTGTAACATCTTTATTCAAAATCTAATCTCAATAATTCAAAAATCATATATTATTGGTTACTATTATCTATAATATATAAAGGGGAAACATATTTTAACTATTAACATAGAATAATTTGCATTCGCCTATATTGTCCTTCAAAATAACTACACTTTTATAACTCAAAATCACATTTCAATTGTAATCACCAACAACGAATAATTTGCATTTCCCTAATTGGCCCTTCATAGTAACTACACCTCTATAACATAAAATCACCATTAAATTATAAATTGCAGTTGAATATATTCGTTTGAAATTATTGTTGAATGTTAATGAATTTGTTCATTATAAATCACCTTTAAAGTATAATTTTTATAAAAGGGTATAATTTTTTATGGCGAGAGGCCAATAATTGGGAGTGAGGCACCACAAAATATTACCAAAGGCTTATGATAGGTCAACATATTATAATAACTTTATGAATTTTAATTAAAATTATATTATTCTTTCCATAACTCTTTCATACAAGAGACACTTTGTATGGTACATGTCATTTCATAAAAAAATTGAATTAATGAATTCACATAATTATTTCATGTGTGAAGGGAACTCATATTTAAGTCTTGATAGCCAATTATTTAATAAAGGAATTTTCATTCAACTATTTAGTAACCTTTCAACTTTTTGTGTAGTGAATGTTTAGTTAACAATTTTCACATAAAAACTACATTTATGAGTTTGATATACATTAAAATAACTCATGTAGACTCTAACACACAAATATCAAAATTGAAATCTTTCATCTAACATTTATTAATTTCTCAATTTATAGTCAAGTTTATAATATTTGATGGATGTTATTTTAACCACAAAAAATATGTGATTTATGTTTATTTATTGATTCTTCAATAACTTTCCTATTTACCAACATATGATGTTGATAGGTACCGTCTTCCACCAAAGTTAAAAAAAACATTAATCCTTATGTTTCCTTTCATATTTATGCATGTAACAACATTGGTACTTGATACTAGATGATAATGTTATGCCTCCTCTATTTTAGATATCTTTTATGGGACCACACATCACTCTTATTCTTCTTAACAAACTCTTTCGTCATAAAAAGCTCACATGGAAGGTTTCACATTGTTGCAGTAGATCATGATTTCGCATTTTTCTATAATAGATTTGGAAAATTGAGCGTAAGTCAAAGTTACTATCAATAATAATATGGAAGGTTTCAACAATTATTAAGATTTGGCCGACTTGAACGAATAGGTTAGAATCAACATGCTCTATGAATATGAATGAGTTATCAAATTCCTATTTGAGCTTAAAATAGATATCGTCATGTGTCTCTAATTCCTCACTATTTTATCTTCTCTTCAAAGTTAAATTTTATATATTTTTTACATACATATATTGCAAGAAAAAACCTACAACAAATAAATTTGGATTATGAATATTACAATAATTATTTGTGGCTTCTATTGTAAGAAATCAGACACATGATTTTTAAAAGCTTGATTGAAAGTGAAGACTATACATTAATTTTGAAGGGAGTGGTAGAATTGGTATTACTTCAAGTAATATATTGAAAACAGTATGTTGAATTTACTATGATGTAACTTTTTCATTCCTTTTATGCTCTTAATATTATTCAATATATGCAATAACAACAAAATCATAATCATCACCAACATATTAACCATCTCTATTATATTAAATTAAACATTACGATAAACAAAAAAAATTATAATATAAAATACACATAACATAAAATATTTAATCTAATTCGATAAAATAAAATATATGAAAATTAAATACTTAACATATAATAGTTTCGTGTTTGTCGACACATTATCTATATCCATACTATATATCTATATCTATACTATATATAAAGCTAAAACATGAAATAACTACCAACATGATGTAATTTTTATTTTCCTATTTTGTTCTTACATATTTTAATTTCTACAAAAAAAAACCATATAATCCTAAGTAACTACCATTAGCACATTAACCACATATCTCACCTTAAATTGAATTATAATAAATACATTTTTTAACCTAAAATATTCTTAATACAAAAAGTATAAAATATATAAAAATTGAATATTTAATATAATAAAATAAGAATGTGAGCCGACAGACACGAAGCATCTGTCGACACACTTGTTAATAATAATGATAATAGTTATCCTAAATTTCCAACCACCATATACAAAATCATTGCTTAACCTTAAGATTTATGAGTTTCTTGTCTAAGGATTTACATTTATAGTATTCTTGATTTAATTTTTCATCCGATAAGTATATATATCTTTTTTATAGTAAACTAGCAAGATACCCGTGCAGAGGCACGGGGTGGCATTTTTTTCAGTATGGTTAAGAATACACGTTTTATATGTATATTCATATAGCTAAAACATATATTTTACTTGTGTATTTGTATGAATAAAAATGCATATGTTACTCGTGCATTCGTATTGTTAAGAAGACACATGTTCCTTGTGTATTCACATGATTAAAAACATATGTTACTCATGCATTCGTATTGCTAAGAACACATATGTGACTCGTATATTTTAATGGTTAAAAACAAAAATATTACTCGTACATTCGCATTGCTAAAAACACACATGTTTGTCGTGTATTCGTATAGTTAAAACACACATGTTATCCGTACATTGACATTTTTAAAAAGACACATGTGTTATTCGCATTCGTATAGTTAATGCAAACATGTACTATATTTGCATTCATATAATTAAAAATACACATGTTACTTGTGTATTCACGTGATTAAAAACAGATATGTTACTCGTGCTTCCTATTGTTAAGAGTACATGTCTGACTCGTACATTTTAATGGCTATAAACAAACATGTTACCCGTAAATTTGCACGAGACGTTATTTTTTTGTCATATGATTAAGAACACACATTACATTACATCCATATGCTTAAGAACACACATGTTATTCGTGTACATCCATATGGTAGTTGATGGTAATGGTAGTTGATGGTTATTAGTATTAAATATTGTAAATGAAAATTCAATTCTTGAGATATAAGAATTGATTTAAGGAAATTAATTGTTGGATATAATTTTAAAATATATATCTGGTAATTAATAGAAATTAATATAAATGAATATATAAAAAATGTGGATAATAATAAGATAATATGATTGCTAATCAGAGTATGAGATATTAATATAATTGTTTTCACAATATTATAAGGAATATACATAATAGGATAGTATGATTGCCAACAAGATATGAGTTTAGGGAAAATTAAGTCATATAAGAGTTGATTTAGGGAAATAAAGGAAGATTTTTGGAGGGAAAAAGAATATGAGAATAAATGTGTATAATAATATTTTTATGAAATCATGAATGACCATTAAATATAATAATTATATTCATTCTAATTGAATTATTCATGAATATTGCGGTATGGTAATAATGATGAATGATGATTAATTGTAGAGTATAATTTTAAAGATATGTACCTGGTGATTAATATAAATTAATATAAATGAATATATAATAAATGTGCATAATAATAAGATAATATGATTGTTAATCAGAGTATGAGACATTAATAGGATTGCTTTCACAATATTATAAGAATTTAAAGCCCTACTTATAAGAATTGATTTTGGGAAAATGAAGAAAGATAAGAATTGATCTAGGGAATAATATATAAGGAATGTGAATAATAGGATAATAGGATTGCTAATCAGAATATGAGATATCAATAAGATTGCTTTCACAGTATTATAAGAATTTAAAGCTCCACTTATAATAAGAATTGATTTGGGGAAATTAATTGTTTGGTATAATTTTAAACATATGTAGTTGATGATTAATAGAAATTAATATAAATAAATATATATGGAATGTGTATAATAATATTGATAATAATTGATTTATAGGGAAATATATAAGAAAATAAGAAATGTGTATAATAAGATTGCTAATCAGAGTATGAAATATTAATAGGTTTGCTTTTAAAATATTATACGAATTTAAAGCTTCACTTATAAGAATTGATTTAGGGGAAATATATAATGAATATGCATAATAGGATAATAGAATTGCTAATAAGATTATGATATATCAATAAAATGTGCACAATATTATAAGAATGGAGAAATATAAGAATTGATCTAGGGAAATAAAGAAAATTTTTGGTGGGAAAAAGAATATAAAAATAAATCTGTATAATAATTTTTTTATGAAATCATGAATGATCATTAAGTATAATAATTATATTTATTCTAATTGAATTATTCATGAATATTCGATAATGATAATGGTGATGAATGTTGATTTTAAACATATGTACATGGTGATTAATATGAATTAATATATAAGAAATGTGCATAATAATAAGATAATAATATTGTTAATCAGAGTATGAGATATTTATAGAATTGCTTTCACACCACATCATAACACGAATATTTTACAATTATTATCAACACTTTTTGCTTACAATCTCATGATTCTTTTTCTTCTTCTTAGGTAACATTATATTATACTTTAATTTTCTTCATTTCTCATTCTAAGTTTTTTAATATTCTGACTTTGTGATTTTTATTAGAGAGAGTTCATCATTTTCGGGATAATGTGGATGAGAATTTAAAGAATTATTTTGTTTTTACATAATCAAACCGCAATTTCATGTTGGTAATGGTAATTACATATGTGTGTAATAGGATAATCTTACAATCTCATTATTCTTTTTATTATTCTTGGGTAACATTATATTACATCATACTTTAATTTTCTTCATTTCTCATTCAAAGCTTTTCATTATTCTGACTTTGTGATTTTTGTTACAGAGAGTTCATCATTTTCGGGATATGTGGATGAGAATTTAAAGAATTATTTTTGTTTTTACATAATCAAACAACATAATAGGATAAGAATTATTTTTCCTCTAAACTCATATAACTTTAATATAAATTAATATGAGAATATTACAATGTGCATAATAATATAATAGAATTGCTAATCAGAATATAATTTTAGGGAAAATGAAGAAATATAAGAATTGATTTAGTGAAAATGAAGAAAGATTTTTGGATGGAAAATGAATATGAGAATATGATTAAGTGTTTGATAGAAAAAATGAAGGATTAATAAATGTGACATGGATGTATCATTTTGATGTATGATATGAGAAGTGACATGCATATGTCATTTTGATGTATAATATGAATGTAGAGGATAATGATACAATGTGGGACTATGCATGGTAGTTGATGGTTTGATACATGATATGAATGTAGATGATAATGATACACTATGCATGTTAGTTGGTGTGAGTGTTTGGGTGAGAAAAATTTGAATGAGAATATAACATGTGTCGAAGACTAATAATGGAAAACCTTTTTTTCTTATAGTATAATAATAGATACCCTACTCATTCTTGTTTTACTCCAACACATTTTGAGATAAATTCTTTTATTCTCAACTACAATGTAATTTTATTTTAATCAATTACAACATAAAGAGATCTACAAAAAAGTATTCACTAATTTTCTGGAAATTAAATCATTAAAATTAAATTTCAAGCAACAAAAATAATAAAAGCAATTGCAAAATGAAAAATTGTAATATATAAACACTATTAATTTAAATATTTACTCATAATTATTATATCATCCATATTTTTGATGAGTTAATAATAAATAATTAATAAATGATGGATTATGGAATTTTTCTCAAATTAAAAATAACTAGGATCATCATATAAAGAGGAAAAAAATTATTTATTTTTATTGCGCGATTCTACGAGCAGAGAAAGAAACAGAAAACAGTGCAGTAACAAGAATCTAAGCGACGTCGTTTTGATGATGGAAGCTTAATTCGTCGATCTCTAATCGAATCCAAGTTCTTATTGCTATGGCGTCGTGGCTCAAAGCTGCTGAAGGTATGTTATGGATCTCGTTCCATGTATTTCCCTTTTCCTCCGAATTTGATCACAATCATGCATTTTGTTATTATTGATTCAATCACTCTGTTTTAAATTCGGTATTGATTTCGAATATTCCAACAGTTCAGAGTTCGATTTTAGTTGAAATCGGAAGGCATTGGATTTTATTTTTAATTTCAGAACGTTTAATCCATTATATATATATATATTATAGTTAATGCTGCAACGTAAAATGTACACACAAAAAACAATGTAAAATCTCAAAGCCTTAGGAGGGAGGGTAGCATGAAAAACTATAAGTTCAACCACTAATAAGGATTTAGATGTTGATGATTTATACGTAGATATGATTTATGATAGAACATGAAAAAAGTTTTCAGGATATTATCTCGAGGGGTCTGACGAAGGTAGATGTGTACAACCTTACAATTGCAGATGAAGAGGTTGTTTTCAGGATTCGAGCATATGACCTCCACGTCACAAGGCAGACAACCTTATTGTTGCTCTGAGGTTTATCCTCTTACAAAACAAGTTTGGTTGTTGTTGAAATTGTTTTTGGCAATGAATTATAATGTCAGGGTGAAACTGAAGAGTAACGTTGAGAGATATCGGAAGGGAATGAACTGCTGAATATAATTATACACACTTTCATTAATACTTTGTTCATTTCTAATTTAAGGAGCATAGCATTAATTGAAGCTTAATGTACATATTTTTACCTGCAAATCAATTGGTTATTTGCTTCCATTATATTCTATGAACGAGTGCATTGTCTGTTTGTGTTGGAGTTGGACCGAAACTTTCCCTATCCTACCATTGTTTCTTTATGACGTTCTTATTTTGATCTCAAGTCTGATGTGTATCTTTTGGCTTTGATTGATCAGATTTATTTGAAGTTGTAGATCGGAGAGCGAAGTCAGTTGTCAATGACTTATCAGATGAACAGTCTGATTCTATGTCTCCAGGTTTAGATTTTGTTTTTTTGTTGTCTTAATTCTCCCCTTTTATTTAGCAATAAATTTTTGGTAAATGCCTTATCTGGAATCAGTGCTGGTTTATTGTTATGGAGCTTTGCTACTAATTTATAGTGGAAAGATTAAAATTAGAGGTTTTCTTGTGCTCTAGATTTTAAAATCTTAACATTGATAGTCCTTAAACCTAAATTTACATTTCTTATTTACTTTCTCTCATATTTCAGTTGAAATAAACAAATACTATAAACTAATTCATGTTAAAAAAAACGAAATTACCTTTTGTCAACTCAAAAGTACAGTTGATACTTAAACTATGATGTTGTAAGAAGTATAATTGATATTTTTCACAGAATTGGCCATCTGTTGGAAGGAAATTGTGTTAATAGCAAGTTATTTTAAACTACATCCAAACAACAAACCTTTTACATTTTTCTTTTGGAAGTTACACATTTACCTTGTTAGCAGGCGAACCTGTAAACCTGATCTCATGTCTTTGAGAAATTAGTATTATGTTCTACATATTCTCCTAACAGTACCAGTGCTTACAGTTTTTTTATTGCTACCTCTTTGATAATTAGCCTCTAATGGGCAAGGAACTCAAGGCAAGAGGACAAAATCAAAATCTAAGGTATTCCCAATGCATTTCTCCATATTCCACATATAATATTCACATGTTATATTAATGTTGAACTCGTCTTCTTGAGATTTTGCAGGCTCAAAAGGGACTAACTAAACCATCAACTATAATTAGCGATGCTACAGATACTACCAAGGAGAAAATTGGCACTCCAGCAGCACCGGTAGTTGATCTTGTAGCCGAAAATGATGGGAGTGCATCCATATCTACAATCCAACCAAACAAGGAGCAACAATTGACTGATTCAGCATCACCCTTGTTAGGGACTTCATTGTCAAATATGCTAGCTGAGGATGTTGACAAACATGAAAAAAATGAGGTGGAAGTTTTAGCAACTGATACTGGTGTTGAGGTTGCCACTGTTTCTGGAAATGGTGAGCCTGCGAAAGAGAATACTTCAGATATTCATGAGGAAGATTCTCTTTCAGTTTCCAAGGGAATCAAAGGCCTCAGTGAAGAACCTGCTAATACTGATCAACTTATCAACTCCGAAGATTTAGATGCCAATCAAATTATGGATCAAGATAAATCTGAGTTTGTCGTTACTGACATTGCTCCTAATAGTGATGCTATACCTAAATATTCTGATGTAAAACCTGAATCTATTGTGAATAAAACAAGCCAAGAGGATCCTAAAACTGATATTTCCCCAAAGAAAGTACAAGATCAACTTGATGAGGTAACACTTTTTATGGAGAAGTTTATTCATTATTACTCACTATACATCTTGTTTAAAAAAAATCTCACTAATTTTTTAGTTGTTATGTAGGCTCAAGGATTGCTTAAAACAGCAAAATCTACCGGTCAGTCTAAAGAGGCAAGGTTAGCTCGGGTAAGAATGTTGTTTAAACCAACATTTATGTTAGCTAAGGCCTCCTCAAATGGGAGAAACCTGATTACAGCGGCAAATCCAGATTAGCTTAGAATCTCGAAAATAGTTTCTTCTTAATTGCTGCTTATATTTGCCTATTGATATTTTGTAATGATGCCCAGGTCTGTGCTGGACTATCATCCCGCCTTCAAGAATACAAATCCGAAAACGCACAGTTAGAAGAGCTTCTCACTGCAGAGGTGAATCGCTATTCCTTGTTCATATTTAAAGAATTTGAAGGTGTCATTACATGCTTCAAATAAAAGCACTTTCATTTTTGTATTACTAAATTCTACATTTACAGAGAGCGCTTAGTAAATCATGTGAAGCTAGGATAAAACAGTTACAGAAGGATTTGTCTGAAAATAAAAGGGAAGTAACAAGAGTTGAATCAAATATGGCTGAGGCCTTGGCAGCAAAAAATGCTGAAATCGAGGCACTTCTAAGTTCTATGGAAGCAGTTAAGAGACAGGCTGCATTGTCAGAGGGAAATCTAGCTTCCATGCAGGTACTTAGTTAATTTGTTGAAGTGTATCTGCTTGCAATATGTTCGTCCTTAACTATATTATGCACTATTTGCTTTGGTCTTGTGGAAGACTTTTCTTTCTTTAATGAACATATTGGATCGCTCGAGTGAGTGTTGGCATCTTACATTTTATACACAATCATCCCTAATTGACTTATTGTTTGAAGTTTTAATAATCTCCACTCCATGTTGGTCTATGTATATTACATCTGACTTTTATAGTGTTCTTGTTCTACCAAAAAAATGATTTTTGAGTGATATAGGTTGCTATACTTGCATATTCACCTATTTAATTCGTTTACATAATCCAGCAGAAAACTGCCATTGGTTTCTTCCAGAACATAATGTGACCTGCTTCCATGTTATAGCTTATAGCTCCATTTATTTATTTGCTGGTGGTGTCTGTTTGTGTTCTGTTAGAACTTACTCGTTGTGCCAATATTTTAGGGAGTCTTATTTGCTCAATGAATCAGAAAAATCTTAGGCTATTATAAATTTGTTCGACCAAGTAACATGGTCACCTATTGCAGTTTCCTTCATTAATTTCTTTCTAAGATGTAGAAGTTTTGTTTCACTGTAGTCTCTACCTTCAATGTATTCATGCACTAGAGTTCTATTTATAATTTTCAAGGCATGGGTAACAAACACTTTTCATATCTTATCAGGCAAGTATGGAGTCTATGATGAGAAACCGAGAACTATCAGAGACAAGGATGATGCAGGTTAGGTTCTCTGATGCATGGAAGATTCCTTTACTTGTATGATATTCTCCATTTATATGATAAAGTTGTTTACATCATAAAAGTGCTTTTCTTGTAGGCTCTAAGAGAGGAGCTGGCTTCTGCAGAACGAAGAGCTGAAGAGGAGCGTGCTGCACATAATGCTACCAAAATGGTTTATAGCTTGAATTTTTTTATTTCTTATGTTTCTGTGTTGTACATTATATTTTTCTGATTCTGTAATTTGTAGAACAGGCTGCTATGGGAAGAGAAGTTGAACTGGAGCAAAGAGCAGTTCAGTCATCTACAGCCCTTGCTAGGATACAGGTAATGTAAGCACTTACTGCAATTTTGCTTTTAGATGGTGTGAAAATCTTATCGAAAGCACTATGCTTCTGGTTTGGTTTTATCCTCATGTTTGGTGTATGTCATTAGGTTTTAGCATAAATTGACAATGTGATGGTAGGCATACTTGCTGGGTATCAAGTCTAACTACATTCCATTAAGCTTTTTGCAAAACATTGGCAGCATATAGTTGTCAATGGTGCCTTTTGGGTTTTGCTATTTAAGTTTCTAAAGAGTCATCTGTTTTACAAAATAATTGTGAATACCAGTACCAAATCCACAAGGATAGGTTATATATGGGTATTAGGCTGCTTCGTTTCCATCTTCAAGCTAATTTAATTGTTGATCAATGCTATAAACATACCTTGATTTGTTAGTTTTCCTCTTTTCAGAGAATAGCAGACGAGAGGACAGCAAAGGCCACCGAACTTGAGCAGAAGGTGGCACTTCTCGAGGTAAAACAGCTAATTTTTATTCCTTTTGAATATGTAGGCTGATTAGTGATTATTACTCTGAATAAAGATCAACTGAAAAAGTTTTTTTGTCAACATCTGTTATCAGGTCGAATGTTCATCTTTAAATCAAGAACTGCAAGATATGGAAGCCCGTGTGCGCCGTGAACAAAAGAAGCCACCAGAAGAGGCAAATCAAGTAATTCAGGTATCAGCTGTTGAAAAGAAAGTAGGCCATTTTGCAATTTCATTAGCTCGCCTTGTATTTCGCCTTCTACAAAAATTTCTGAGAAGTATAAGTTATAACATATTGAAAGAGTCAGCTTCCATTTTTGCTCATTGCCTAAACCAACTCATAGTACATTTGATATGATGTATGAATTATAGAAGAAAGCTTGGGCCTTGGGCTCTTTTTGTGAGTATGAATTTTGTTTGCCACATTATGAAATTTCAACACTTTCAATTTAGTGGCAATTATGATAGCACTAGTGATGATTATCCATATTTATGGAATTATAATCATGTAAATTCATAAATTTAGATGCAGGCATGGCAAGGAGAAGTGGAGAGGGCACGTCAGGGTCAAAGGGAAGCTGAAAACAAACTTTCTTCCTTTGAGGTGAGTATATTTTACTTATCTAATAAGGGAGTTTATCGTACTGTATGACAGGTCAAGGTATGTTTACTATCATTCCTTATATGTATGGTGTCACTATTTCAGGCTGAAATGCAAAAAATGAGAGTTGAAATGGCTGCCATGAAGAGGGATGCTGAGCATTATTCACGCCAGGTAATTATCATCCTGGTGTTTCTTCATGAATTCCTTCTCTTGTGAAATATTTTTAGATTTTATATACACAAGTAGGATATAAAAATTAACAAAACCTCCTTGTTTCATAAGTAGGTGGGGCTGACTTAATGGCCAGATCATACCGCTACATTTCTTGTGAAATTACGATTCAAACTATAAAACACAGACATAGACACTGGACACTACATATTATATATATATATATATATAATTGAGAACCACGATAATATTCACCTTGCTGAGCTTTACATTTTCCCCTATGATAATGAGCCTTACAAAAAAATTCTGAGAGAAGTCATTGTACAATATATAAACACTTTGTCTCCTTACAAAAATAATTTGAAAACAAGAGGGTGAACTATATCTATCACCTTCAGTTTATTCTTGCATAACAACAAAATTTAAATATGTCGACAAAAACTAAATATTTAATTTGACATCTAGTGAGTAGCGTCCGACAGCTGTGGAAAAGTGTCGGTCCCGTAAATCTGTCTGACACTCCGACACCTCAAAAAAGTGTTTGTGCGTCATACATTTCAAACATGTCCTCATGGGATGCATAATTTTTTGAAGTTAACTGAATAGTTAATACTTGTTACTTAGTGTATGTTTTGTAATGGTAATTTTGGAATACTTTTTGTTCTAAGCATCATTGTATTCTTTTAACAGGAGCATACGGACTTGGAGAAACGCTATCGGGAATTAACTGACCTATTGGTAATTCATTGCCATGGTTAAATTTGATGAAAATACTCATGATGTTCAATAAAGTTATGCTTGAGCTACCTTCATTTCAGTACTACAAGCAAACACAATTAGAAACTATGGTGAGTGAAAAAGCTGCTACAGAATTTCAATTGGAGAAGGAAATTAAGCGTCTTCAAGAAACACAGGTATGTGCTTAGGTTCGTGTTGCTGTCTAATTATTAGTTTGACTTCACCATGGACTGACTTCATGTCACGTTGAACAGGCAGAGGCTGAAAGAAGTAGATTTTCTCGTCGAGCATCAACATCTTGGGAAGAAGAGACTGATATTAGATCCCTTGAGTATGTTTACTTTTATTATCATATATTAGCATCTATCTTGTTTCTCTATAATGCATTTGCTAGAACCAACCAAGAACTTCCGCCTCGATGGTCGTTTGCCCTGCCAGTTTGGAGGGAAGTTCCTGTGAACCCATTAAAATGCATTAATCTTGCAGCTCTCATTTGTTTACATCCCTGTGTTAAGTCACCTCAAGTTTTCTTTATGTTCTTGTTTGTTCATTGCTACATATGGTAAAGTTAGGTGATTTGTGCATAGTACCTCTGTTTGAAGTTATACCCTATGCATGCTTCTACATGTTTGTTTATCGAAAAAGGTTGTGCCATCTATGTTTTTATTTCCTAGTGAATAGTTCCGAGAGCGATCTTATAAAGTTATAACTGCAGGTCTCTTCCTTTGCATCATCGTCATATGGCAGGTGCAAGTATTCAGGTATATCAACAATCATGTTACATGTAATTTTAATTTTCCTTTTTAGCATTATTTTTACTTTGTATTTGGCATGTCTCATGCAGTTGCAGAAAGCAGTAAAACTGTTAGATTCAGGGGCTGTCAGGGCCACAAGATTTCTGTGGCGTTATCCAACAGCTCGAGTCAGTCTATTTTTCTATTTGGTGAGATTAGTTCTCCGGATGTTTAAAATTACAAATACCTATGAAGTACCATGGAAGGATATGAATTCTTTGATAACCTTGATAAATTGCAACAGGTATTTGTTCATCTCTTCTTGATGTATCTCTTGCATCGCCTTCAGGTAAATATATACTCACCTGAAAGAAATACATAATATATGATAATTGTTATACATGCTGCCTTGTAACTCTATCATTTTCGAAACCTTATTGCAATCAAATGTTGTTGACCCTGGTTATCCTTTTTATCCCTATATGTAGGCACAAGCTGAATTTTTAGCTGCTAGAGAAGTTGCAGAATCTATGGGACTTTCTAACCACAGTTTACCATGACTTACCTGAATATTCCATTGTGGGCCTATTTCATGATTATATATTTCAAGTATACATTTCCGGTATGGCAGCTTAAATTGGCTTGATAATTATTCAGCAAAATACTTAAGTGTGCAAGCCAAAAGAAGAACTTATGCAAGAGCATCTTATTTCTCCATCTCATCTTTAGAGAAAATTTTGCTTGTTGTTGGGAAAATTGAAATTTGCCTGAGGCTGAATGATTGAATTGGTCCATTACATATTTGTGTTTATTTTATTTTATTGACACTGCAAATGTATTTCTGGTGGAAGAAATAATGCTGTAGATACAAATTACTTTTGTGATATCCTTCTTTTCCTATTTTCCAATGGCAATTGCCAATGTAGAGGGCTATATACCAATGAAATATTTGTACTAACTATATAGCAGCTTATTAACCTTGGGAATATAATGGATGATTATTTTGCTCTTTATAAGATTTAAATGGGAATATAATAACACAAAGTTATGTAAGGAACCTTTGATTTTGTTATAGTTATAGTTGGTCAAGTTCAGTTGGTATGTTTATATGATCAGATGTTTGATTCACATAAGTCTTGATTCATGTCACTTATTAAAAGACTTAATAGAGATTAAACTCATTTTGATGATCTCTATGTCTGAAAAATGATTTGTATTTGAGTGTGGACTTGGGTCATCCTTAGTACATGACTAAAATTAAATAACTAATCTATTTTAGGACAATCTGCTTATGAATAAAAATAAGTGATTTTCTATTTTATAAATTTAGTGGTTTACTTTTTTAATTTTTTAGTGTAAAATTAAAAGCAATTTATATTTGGTTAAAATCAAAATTATCAATATTTTATTTTGTTTTGGGTTTTAGACTCTCTTTCTCTCTCCAATAACAACAATTATAATCTAAAGCTACTGAAAATAGATTGTGGGATTCTAATTATTTTCATATTATTGTAATATGAAACAAAGTCCCTCTTATTCCATTCTTCAAATACAGAAGTAAAAGCATAATCAAATCACAAATCAATTCCTCAATGTTATAAGATAAAGTTGTTGAGTTGGTCTAACAAATGAGCACTATTGACAACAGCATATATATATATAAAAAGGGGCAACAAAATAAATTATGAAAACCCACTAGTGAAAAAGTTGTTTTTAAGATTTAAACGAATAATCTTTAGGTCATAAGGCAAATAATCTTACAATTGTATTGAGACTAATGCAATGTACAATCAATAATATGCTGTAGTATAATAATATGGAAATAGATAGTGATATAAGGTTAATATTTGTATGGGTATCACATAATAAGTTGGTTAAATTATATTATATAATATAAAGAATGACAAATTTGTAATCACTTATAACCCATAAATTAAAATAAAAGTAAAACCCAGATTCATCCGTATATTGTTAAACATAATATATTGTTTCATTTATTTTTTTTATATGAATAAAATTTAGTTTCGACATTTTCATGACAAAAACTGAGTTAAAGTAAAAGACATTGAGTGATGCTACATGATTAGAAGAAAAAAGTAATGATTATGATATAATAATTCAACTAAGTAGAAGTGTTAATATTGGATGAAATAAGATTCATGATAAATGAGAAAAAGAGAGAAGAAAAATAAAAAGTGACTAACATTATTTAATGTATAAAATAATTGAACAATAAAGTATATAAATGACATGAAATTCAATTAAGTATGGACTAACTGGAACATAAGTTTAACATAAGCAGTTTATGAACTTTGTAATGTTAGGAATATGAACCTATGGAGAAAAGTACTTATTTGCTTTTAAAAAAAAAGAGCAACTTGGTTTTATTACATTTGATTAGAGTAGATCCATTTGGAACTTTTACATATAGAAATCATTTCATCATACATATGCAAATATACATTAAGCATGATTGTATTTTAATATCTAACATTTCTATTAATAGCAGCATTTTTGAGTGCTCCTGCAGTGGCTGCTGAAGAAGCTGGATTTATGGCCTTCCTTATCTTAGATACATTCCAAGCAGTGTTAGCAGCTTGTCCTGCACTTGCAAATACATGCTCAGTAGCCTCGCCTGCTTCTTCTCCAAACCTGCTCCCCAAGGATGGAAGATCAACTTATATGTATATAAAAAGTCGGCTCAGTGCATGAGACTCTCACTTAGTGGGATCTGAGGAGGGTACATGTATGTCGACTTACCCCTATAAGCAGAGAGCCCAGGATTTGAACCCATGACTTTATGGTGACTAAGCAACAGACTTTCCGTTGTGCCAGTTATATTTGTTAACTTGGATACTATTTGTTTAAGTAGTTTTAAATTTTATGATGTGCATTCTGTTATTCATTTGGCTGATATAGAAATACCATGGTAGAATGTGTTAAGGTACCGCAGGTCAGAGTTAACATCTAGAGGGGGTGAATAGGTGGAAGCGGATAAGTATGCCTGCTATTTCCGATGCGCGTGAATGCTAGACACTCTAAAGACACAGATTGACCTCTTGCAATCTCAGAATGTGAAATCAAACAAGGGCTTAAATTGCATCAATTTAATCATTATAGGAAGTAATGAGTATTGAAAGTAGATTGAGACCTTATACAAATTTTACTTGTAATGTTATGAGTTTGAATTCTACAATCCTTGTTTTAAAGAAATCTATTACAAATTTTCTGCTATATTGTTCATTCATAACAATCTTGTCCAACTAACAATTTCTGTTATATTGTTGTTCAAGCAATACAATGCAATGCAGTACTTTTTACCTGTTAGAAACCATTCTGGTTGCAGCTTGAGACGTGGCAGCACGGGTTTGTTTTTCGGCTATTTCAGCGGCTTCAAAAACCTTGTCTGTGGCATTAAAAGAGAACCATAGAAATCAAGTTATGCTGTTTGTTGTTAACAATGAGAAATTGAGAGTTGAGAGATTCAAATCTGTCTTATAAGGTCTAAAAGTTCAGTTACTTACTAACAGCGTCGAGCGAAGCTAACAACACCTCTCCGGGAAGCATCCTTAGTAATGCCTGTCCTGGTTGGGAATTAAATACAGGGGCCATCACTGATCCACTCATTATTCCAACACCATCAAGCAATGATTTGCTTAACTTTTCTGTCATATTTGTTAATTGTCTCACTCTATATTGCAAACATAAACAACATACATTAAAGTCATTGTGTATCTCTTATATTTTTTGAATGATAGATAAATTCAAGAACATAATACTTACCTTTAATATTAATTCATCATAAAGTAGATTATTATCAATCACATAAGGTTTCTGTAATTGTATCATGACCAAAATTATGGCTGTATTGGTTGCATTTTCTTGTAATAGCCTACAACTTCATTACATAACCATAAATGCAGTTTAAAACCATGGTTTCAAGTGTGAACTTTTAAATACCTTTTGAGGTTTTCATTCATTGTGTTTGTATTTGTGGCACCAGAAGTTTTGTTGCTCATACTTTTACCATTCTTCTTATCTGCAGCACCATTTAGGATTGTCTCCCCTCCCTTTTGTACCTGATTTTCAAAACAATCTTTAGATGAAAACCATAATAATTTTAGTGGAATACTTAATTGCTATGTTAGTTATATGCTAAGATATTTCTTTTGGCCATAAGTACAAATGGTTCTGAAACATTACATCTTAGACCTTGAAGGCAATTAGTTACAATTAAACCCGAAGTCTAGTAAACATAATCAGAGCGTAAGTGTGCAGAGAACGAGACGATACTAACTATGATCAGATTGTGAAACCTGCATGAGAATCTCATATTTCTTATGCATGGCATAAGTCTCATACCTTTCAATATTAACTTAACATAACATTGAAGTTTTAGTCATACACATGCATTTATACTATCTTCAAGAAATTACAAGTTTCATATAATAAGAGTTAAGGGGTGGAAAACAAAAGGAAAACTCAACAGAAAAACTAAACCTGGTTGGTATAAGCATTACTGCACATGAAGATACCCTTAACAATCTGACCAGTCCCTTCTGCAATTGCCTTTGCCAGAAAATGGTTGTAATCTTCAACCTTTGGAGCAAATTCTTTCCAATCAAGATCTCTATTCTTATTCAACTTCAAATTAGAAAAGCAAGAGTGATCCTTCAGAAAAGAATCAAGCAAGCCTATGCTCCCGAAATTATGCTGCGAAAAGGTGACACCGTAGCTAAGAGGCTCACCATATTTCATAGGCAAAGAGAACAAATAATGAAGGTCATCCACCTTCACCACTGGCTCATCTTTGGTCAAAGGCCACTGAAGATCATTTCCTACTTTGATGATTGTAGCTAAAGAGACATTCTGGTCTATGACTTTGACGATCTTGAACTCGCCTTGAGCGAGTTCAAGAGCTTCTCCTTCATCCACTAGATGAACTTGGCATCCTGGAATTTGTGTCAAAACTTCTTGTCTTGCACTTTTTGGTTTTGAGAACTCTTCTTCCACAGGTATAGTCCTAGAGGTTTCTTCCACTGGTGGCAGAGTTTTCGAGCCGCGACCACCCATGTTTGTTTTGGTTCTGTTGCCTTGGTTCTTTCTTCAAACTAAGTGGAATGTTAATGGATATAAATGCTGCAGGAAAAGTTTTTATTGCTGCTATGTATTCTTTTATTCTTAGCTTTATCCTGTTCCTAATGATGGATAATTTGGTGTTAAAATAATGTGACTTTGGGTGGAATATGTAGAGAGCTTGTTGAACAATCTGCATTAGCATCACAGCTTGCCTTCTTGGTGTGACACAAGATACTTGATTATATATAACCATCACCATTCTTTCCTGCATTCATTATCCTGAAAAAATATTCTTTGATTCTGTTTTACTAGTAGAGTTGTTTTTAATTTGTAAGCCGGAATATAGGTCGATGTGAGTATAATGTTATCTGTGTATAAATCTTTGCATTGAATGTGCATAAATATTACACTCTTTCAATATCTCATATGGAATATTGAAATATGATTATGGAGAATATCATATTCCGAGTATTTAAATAACACATTTGTATCTTACTAATTCTTCTGTCATTTCTTTATACCTTCTTGATATCATTGTTGCATAATCCATTGACTTGCATAGACTTATATATGTCAAGTACAAAGTAATAACTTTTATGTCCAGAGTTGATGGTATCAAACTAAAATTTACTTTTTTTTACATAATACTTTACTTCAATTGTTGGAAAATAGCCTTTGTTCTGCATACAAATCTATATAACAAAAGGTTATGTAGAACTGGAATCAGATACTGAATGTTGCTTTTAGTCTCAAACTAGGCATCAATTCTCCTTTTTTCCCTCTTGAGATAATTAAACATCCATTTTGATTCTTGAAGAATTTGGTTTGTACATCTATGAAGATAAGCCATATTTAAATAAGCCTAATATTGTTTTTGATGATAAAAATGTATTATAAGAGAGTATTTAGGGATTTAGGGGTACTCCACCCAACTAATTACATGAGATCAATAGTAATGGTTAATACAAATAGATGGATTCATATACCAATCTGCAAAAGAAGCCTCGATTAATCCTTACATCATTAAATCAATACCTGCTACGAACTTTAATCAAATCCATTCAATAAAAAATGTAAACTTTTTAAATTGTTTCCTTAAAGTTGTGTCAGAATAATCCAGTAATAATGGGGATTAAACTGTACCAAAAATGTATTCACCAATTTCCAGTGCTAAAATTTCCATACCCTTTTGTTCATTTTGGTGTTTTAGATTTGATTAAGCTCCAAAGTTTCCAACTTTCACAAAATGATATTGCTAGTTCCACTTGCACTGCTTCTTTGCCTCTTCCTCTTTAATCCCACTTTGTTATTTACTAATGGTGTGATTTTGGATTTGTAATGCTATAAGGAAAAATGGAAATTGAAAAAACTAATAATGTGAAGAAATGATTCTTAAGCATTCTCATTCTTGATTGTTGTTGGATATGAATTACATATCTCAACTGTTACAATTACAAAATCAGCCACCCACCCTAAAGAATCAATTAATCATGAATCACCAAACAGTAAATAAAGACCATTTGATCTACTAATATCCTTGCTTCCAAAGGGGCATGTTTCACAAATTGCCTAAAAAAAGTAGGCATGCATAGTCCATAGGTAAAAGGGACTTTGTATGCTGAATGAAACCATTTACTATCTTACTCATGTCTCTTGGGTTGGTGCCATTTTATCAAACCTTTGGAGAAAGAAGTGAAAGATCTGAGTAATGACCCTTTTCTAGGCATCCCTTTCTTTCCATATAAATGTTTTCCTCCAAGGTCTGTGAAAACTGGAGCCATATCTTGACTTCTTTGAGTTCTTTCTATCTGAACAATATACCCAAAATATGTCATAAACAAGTGTTTGGTTCCGGTTGTCTATTTAGTGTTTGGTATCCCACTTAGTGAGGTCTGGAGAGGGTAGATTTACGTAATCTTACCCTCACAAGCAGATATAGGTTGTTTCCAAGATTTCAACTTGTGATCATTAAACAACAACCTGACTGTTGTTGTGCCAAACACACTCTCTTAGCATTAATCTTAACTAAATCAACTTAAATCATTTGTGTTCTTTTTATGTTACATGCATCTATGCTGCTCCAAGTGACACTTATAATGTCATATTGTGGACAGAATAACAACAATTCTGTACTTGCTTCTATGGGGATATAAGAAATATAATGTTTACTGAAGTTGACATGAAGCATTGACCAAACTTACCTTGCTGATTTTTCCATCTTTCAAATAGTACCGAATACCAGACCAATTGATGGATTGAGAAAAATAAGAACAAATTGCAGATATTGGGTATAGAAAGTTATCCACCAACATTGCAATGAACACCTGCTCAATAACAAAAACATTAAGTTGCATAAAATCACTTCTTACCATACCAACTAGTAATAAGCCATATTTCATAGTAGCTTGATATTTTAGATTAACATGTTTTATGTCAATCTTTGTAGTGCAATGTACTTTTTTTTAACATGCAAAGTCTTACAGCACTGAACCTATATCTATTCATTAACTTTGGATAAAAAAAGCTTGGAGAAATACTTACAAGACACCAGTTGTAGGAAGCAAGAGAAAGTGGGGGTGCCTCTGGGGACAACATATTACAAAGTTGAACTTCTATTCTTGTCAAATTCCACATTGATAGAAGCTCAGCTAAGGTGCATGTGGCTAGAATACTGGCCAGTGATAACCCTGACAAAAAGCAAATTGTAAAGTTTGATTGGAAATTTCTACTCAAATGCATTTCTTCCACTCTCTTTTCTTTTTCATAAGCCTTGTCTATATGTCATGAATGCACAAATCTTAGTAGTTGAAACTTGAAATGCTACTAACAACAATGGGAAAGACTATGTTCTTGATGGATTCAAAAATGCCATCTCAATGCATTATTAGAACAAAATGGTACATTTTACTATATCTTAAGTGCATACATTTACTAGTGTTTTTTTTACATTGTAAACCAATCTTACATCAGCACACATTATTAATTAAGATAGCTCAGTTGTATTATTTATTACTTAATTGTATCTTTTTACTTAGTATTGTGATTGGCCTAGTAAATCCAATTTGGATGCACCAGGTTTATATAAGAATTTCTCTTATTTGTATATAAAGCATAAGACATTCAACATTAGAGTTTTTTAACACTTCAAAAAAATTGAACAGCATCCTTCATTCAGTATCAGAATCATGTCAATTGCTTACATATGAATCAACACAAACAAACAAAACCAAAAAAGGAAAAGTAACTGTCTCACCAACAGAAATGAAGGGTATTTCTTCAAGTGGGTATTCCTTAACATAAAATCTTAGAGCTGCAGCAACATGAAT
Source organism: Lupinus albus (assembly GCA_009771035.1). Classification (NCBI taxonomy): domain Eukaryota; kingdom Viridiplantae; phylum Streptophyta; class Magnoliopsida; order Fabales; family Fabaceae; genus Lupinus; species Lupinus albus. Next base: position 2,778,305 of record CM020022.1, on the reverse strand, counting down.
CATTGCCATAAAGTATGGTGCTACAAACCCCCATGACAAATAGCAGTGAACAGCGAACAATGCACGGTTCATTATCTGGTTAACTTTTGTTGTGTATGACTCCAAAACAAATGTTTGTTTCCTCAAATAATTCCAGTACCTGCACTAGCTAAAATAATTAACAGAGACTATACAAAAGAAAATTTAATTTCAGGTGAGTGATAATCACAAACCTTCCAAAATTAAGATCAGTTGCAAGGGGGTGAGGAAAGACAGCAACTGGAGGAGAACTAATTAGCTTTTTATGAGCCCCTGAAAGTGATAGTTTTGTGGTAATGAACAACATAATGAACAGGAATGAAATAATAGGAAAAAGTTCAACTATATATGGCACACAAAAAATAAGTCTATGCTACTTGAATTTCTGAAAGCTCATTATGTTTGAAAAAAGATATCCAAACATCAATGTTAGCATTTTTTGTTCAAAGAGTTGAATGAAATGCATGAGCACTTTCTTGAATATTTACTTTTCTGCAAAATATACATGAATAAGCATACAAAAAGTGCAGGGAAAAATACTCTTCAGACAGCAACATCTACTATCAGAAAACCACCTCCTTTATGAATCAATACTAAAAAAAATCATTGGGCAATGTGGATAAAAGCTGCAACATATGATTCTTGAAGTGTTTAACTTAAAAGTTTGATAAGAGTAATTGCATACCAGCTATGGCTGCAAGAGTCATATCATCAGAATATCCACCATCTCTAAGTCCTGAGACTACACCACAATTATCTTGCCTGAAGTCATCAGCATGCATCTGGAGAAAAACTTAGTAGTTAAAATGCAAGTACTTTATTTGAACCAAACCGGGAAAAGAAAAGATAGAAGTTACTTACCATCATGCACCCTCCCCATAGAAAGAATGTTTTCCCACCAGTGGCAAATCCCATTGAACAAGGCTGTTAGAATAAAATAAATAGAATGAGAACAAATCAATTGAAGTAACAAAGTATAGTCAATATAAAAAATGGCGGCCCAGAGCACGAGGCTACTACGAGCATGTTAGAAATTTATATTCATGACAGCCAAAAGTTGATTCAATTAGCTAAGCTTCATTTTTTGGTGATTCAGCTGCTAGTAGTTTTAAAACAAATGGATAATAAAAGAGAACACAATCACACAGACATTATCTGCAGAAATTAGAGAAGATATAAATTAAGAGGTAGTTGTGTACCATATGGTATTCATATATGCAGTAACTTCCTAGACTTCCAGATGGAAGATCAAGAGGGTATCCAGTTTGAATAAATATCTGTAAAGAATCAAAACAGTTAAGAACATAGCCAAATAATTCAAATAAAGTGGAACTATAAATATTCCATTTAGAATCATGCATATATTTTTTTTTTGAAGTTATATACCTCGGGATTCTTTTCCATCTCGCGAGCAAGCGTTCCGATCGATCCAGGATGTAGCCTAATATCGTCATCCAAAAACAATACATATTTGCTGTCTTTATGCATTGCCTTCACTCCAACCTGCCCAGGTGCCAATACTAAGTAATAATAGTGTACTTGGTAAAGTTCATTTAGGAAGGACAACATAACATATCAACAAGAATGAAAATGCTTCAATATTCCATATCAATGAGCAAATGCAGGTGTTTCATACATGTATTGCTTAGCAAGTGTTATATAGATTATATGCTTTCCAAGTTTTCCAACTAGTCAGTGAAACAAGGTTTAGATGCATCACCATTTTCAATATAGATTTATATTCTATTAATGTAAAGATGCCAAAGTTTCAAATCTAGCATTCCTTGTGAGGAAAATATTTGAGAAACTTTCATACCAATTGATTGTGAATTTTTTGACTACAAGTTGTTGACAATCCAGCTACAACGATCCTAGCTTCAACAGAACCCTGTTTGCATTAAACAGGCCACCGAATTAGCAACATTCCGACGAGAATATCGACCAATCATAAAAAGCACAAGACAACTAGTCATGCAATGGTACAACAGAATTAGCAACATCCGGACGAGAATATCGACCGATAATAAAAAGGACTAGACAACTATAGTCATGAAATGGTACCACACAATTAGCAACATTCCGGCAAGAATATCGACCAAACAGAAAAAGCACAAAACAACTATAGTCATGCAAGGGAACCATAACAATAGAATCAAGGCTCGGTATGAAGTTTCACTTGTACCTCAAATTCTGATATTAGTCTTGATACAGGGAGGTAAGCAGGATCCTCAATACTTTCTACAACTAAAAGAAATTCTACAGGACCACCATAAAGAGATGTTAACTGCATTTGTAAAAGAACAGAATCATAATAAACAAAGATTTCCTATTAAATGGAGAAGCTTCAGAAAACAAAAAAAACTAAATGATACTACAACAAGAGCTAACATAATAATATGTCCTATACCTGAGTCCTCCAGTTATGTAGATTGTGTTCTCCAAACCCTTTTAAGGGCATAATTACTGTTACCCTTGGTAATTTGACTTGATTGGAGTGCTCAAGTTCATTAATATCATCACAAAGGAAAACAAAGCTATTGCCATTCTGCATACTATTCTTTATTCTTTTAATTTCCCTGTTCCTGTAAGGCCAAAAAATGCTTTAAATTCTCATTCACAAATAGTAAGATGAGTTTCTTTCCTAACATCAATGAGTACCTAACATAAGCAGCACAAGCCCACCCAAAAGCAAGGATTAAACAAATTAGACATCCCTGCATAGAAAACATTTTATTACAAAAATCAAAGGAATAGAGAAAAGGGGTGATTAAAAATCTAAACTTGGTAGAAGGGGGAGAAATGGAGAACCTGTATCTGAATGAAAATGTATAAAGGAGAAGAAAAGGTTGTGCTGAGAGAGAAGAAGAAGGAATCAAGAGACTCTGAGGAATTCATTGCTATTCCCCTGTTTCTCTCTTCCCCTTCTTCCCTCTTGTTCTTTGTTTCTTTGAAGAAACTCTAATTCTCACAACATAAACAAAAACTTAAATTCATTGATTTTGTTAAGCCTAATTTCTATTTCATTTTTTCACCACACACCACAAATCAACACAACATAATCCACTTTCTCTTTCTCTATATCTGCCTCTAACAAAGCCTCATGCTTAAAATAGAGAAGAATGGGATGACTGTTGGATTGGTAGTTATTCATAGTTATGAAAATATTATTATACAAATAACATTTCTCTTTAGATAATAGCACCCCCAATATAAATTAATAATATATTTCTCTTCAGGTATCATGATTCTATATCATTGCCTTGCACAAGAGCTGATTGCCAAAAGAAGATAACATTTATCATTGCAAAAAGTATATCACAACATTATAACAAGAACTTTGATATTAAATTTCAATCATTAATGATAAATATGACCCCAAAAAGGGAAGTACATTGTATTACATGCTACTTATAAAAAAGAACAATTTTTAAAAGCTGACAATAAATAAGATAATACATAGCAATGTTTCTAATTGCAATTCTGGGCTGAGTAGGTAATAAATCCTGAATAATAATTCAAAGCTCTGCGCCTCTGCCGAAAAACAATGCTTCCTGAAGTCATGCAATATCTTCAGATGATACAGAAGAAACTCGTTCTGTAAGAATGGGAAATTTTTCAGGTAATTTATACAATGGCCCATCAGCAGCAACAGATCCTTGAAATGAAAGGCCAAGAGTATATCCCAAAGCTCGAGCAACTGGGACTGCAACTGCATTCCCAACTTGGATGTACCTAAAGCAAAATGAATTTCAGTGTTATGAGGGAGGGAAATGACAAGATCATAAACATAATCATGAGACAAAATAAATACACAACAGATACCTTGCTTTGACAGGACCACACAGCTTGTAGTAGTCTGGAAACCCTTGAAGTCTTGCATTCTCACGAATAGTCAGCACTCTATCTTGTTCCGGGTGCATGATTGCCTAAATGCATACAAGTTTGGCAGTTGCATAAAATGTTCATACTATATTACAAACAGGTGTCTAGGAGAATGAGGCAAATAATATAGAACAAATACCTGATTATGAGGTTCTGCTCTAGTGACAACTGTTGGAACAGTTTCGTCCCACCATAACCGAGCAAAAGGTCTGAAAATTGTATGCAATCAAAGCATTAATGGATTGTGTTTAACTACAACATTAGAGTGTTAAACCCAGATTAGTATGTCAAAAACTTACTTTGATGATGTTCCATTCACAAATGACATGGCATAATCAGGAACCTGTGATAACAATTAAAGCAGCATATAAGGGAATCAATAATAGAATTCAAATTCATTTCAAAAAGACATGGGGTAGCATATTATAAGCATATAAGAATGTTTTATTATTACCAATGGTTTTCCTGAATCCAAATATACACGCTTCACATTTGGGTCCCATTCAACCTTATTGTCTGATCGCACACGAACACCAGGTAAATCTCTGAAGCATCCACCCTGATTGAATTGAATAATCATGAGCAAATTAAACTTAAGAGACATTATATAGTAGCCACATTTTCCTCATAAATGATAGCCAATGGTAAACAACCTTCTTTTTAGGGATCCGGCACACACGTTGATAATCATCCGCATTTAATTGTAGTGGACGGTGGTCATAAAGTTGAGTCCTTGAAGGTTGGGATTGAGCAGAAAAACTCAACATTTCTGGAGTCGACCATGTAGATCAACATAAAAAGTTAAGAGGATCAGCTTAGTGCAAAGACAAGTTGAATTTCTTTAGCAATGAGTTTATATCATAAAAATTTAATAATTAATTACCACTTTTGCTTAATCTTATGAGTTGCTGGAACTCTGTCTGGGCAAGTTTGCCATAAGGTATCTCATCACGAGATTCATTATTCTCAACCTAAACACATTTGTGAAGAAAAATTCATTAATAAGCCAACAGACAAAATCACAAAAGGAAACAACAGGATCAACAAAAAAAGATTATAACAATACCGGAGGAAGGTCAGAAATAGCATCTTCAAGTAAAAGTTTCTTTTGCAATTGAACATCATGCCCCTCATTGTACGCAACTGTGCATATCTGCATGATTTTAAGAAAAAGATGAGTAGGCAAACAATATATATACTTACAAGTATATATTACATAAAATTGTGAAGCAAAAAATAGGACTCACTATCTCCATGGTGATTCACCTACGCATGTTATCTAACTAACAGTTCAAAACAAGATTATAGACATTTTATCAATTAAGACATACCTCAAACTCACAAGGGATAACACCCCTTACAATCACATCATGCGTTGGAAGCGGAAATTGAGGCAAACTCTGCGCCACAAAATTAAAGACAATTATATAAGGAAGGATGTACAGCAACAAAATAGAGAGAATGATCTAACATACACAACATTTATAAAGGGGATACAAATTAAAGATTTAATGGTTATGAATGTACCTGAGAAGGTTGGGCACCCCATATAAAAACACGCAAGCGAAACTGGGGAAGTCCATAAGCTCCAGCAGCCATAATTCCAAGGCGAGTTTGATAGTTCATTTGAAGGAGACGACCCAAAGCATATCTCCCAAGAAAACCATTGGCAAACTTGACGATGTCAACCACATTTTCCATCAACGCAAATTTAGGTTGAAGGTATTGAACAATATCCATGTATACCACCAGTTGTTTATTCTTCTCATCCTCTAAAGGGTTCTCTTTGTTACGAAATCGATTAAAACCGCTAATGCCTTGACAAGGAGGTCCTCCACATATTACATCAACATCTCCCTGTATGACAATAGGGACAGCAAATGTTCAAATAAAAATAAGTTTGGAAAATTTAGTGAAAATGAATAAACAATGTGACATTTATCACAGTCAAACCAAAACTTACCGGCAAAGGTAAGACCTTTGACTTGAAGCCGCGAGTGACAAAGTCCTTTATCTTTTCCTTGCAATTACTGTTACCAAGACCAAGTTAAATCAGAAACATTTATCATACAATTAAAACACATGAGAGATGGATAATGAGGAATTAATATCGCATACCTTAGACCTTCAATTGGCTCCCAAGAGTCTGCATCAGATCCATAACCCTTCCAACTGACCTACAAATATATACAAAAGCAAAAACAAATAAATAAACAGACACATAAACAGGAGAATATGTCAGAAAATAAATAGATGTTGTGGAAACTGGAGAAAAACATAAGGCAAACTTTGACCACCTTAAAGTATAACCCTTGTTCTTTTTTCCCAATTGGATCACCATAGCATACAGCTAGAACTTCTGAAACTTCAAACACTTCATCATCCTCGTTGTCATCACTCTCTTCATCAGAGACATTATCATCAACGTCATCAACCTTAAAAAGATTCACAAACTGCTCATGTGGCACTATGTATTCGACCAAAGAGAAGAAACTGCATAGCTTCTCCCATTCTTTCAACAATGAGAGGAAGTTTTCTGCTGTTTCATTTCTAACCTGATTAGAATCACAAACACTAATTATACAGCATTCAAAAATAATATGGCATTCTCTTCATTAAAGACTATTTATAACGTATAGCTAGAAATGGTACTGAATTACCTCTGTCTCGGGATGATTTAATTTCAGACTTTCACAAGCATGTTTATTCAAGTCCACTGCCCATCTCTATTGGCAAAAAAAAAAAAGAATAACATTAAATTTTGAAGAAAAAATAACATCTAATGAATTGTTTATGGGAAAAAACAAAGGACTCACTGTAACAAGATTAACACCAGACAGATTTGCACCAAGGCACAAACCAGTTGACATTGCTCCGCAACCAGAATATAAATCTAGTAATCTAAATTCTGGTTCTTTATTTTCTTTGTGATGAAATGCTTCACGTTGTTGAGAATTGACCTCTGATCTTCCACTTGCATCAACCTCAGATGATATGGTTGATGATGTTTCACTAACAGTTTCCTTACTTTCTGTGATGGAAATTTGTAAAAAAATGAGAATCAATTTAAAATTAAATTTTGTAACATCAATTTAATGATATAAGCAAACCTGGGGGTAAGTTCATAAAGGTAGAATACGGCAAAAGATATAGTGAATCGCAATAGTAATTGCAAGTTGGAATTGTTTCCTTCTTTGCCTCCAAATCAACCTAAAATTATAATTCAATGTTATAGAATACTAGAAACATATATAATTACTATAGAAAGATTAACAAAGCAAACAATAAAAGTTAATTATAACATGCTAACATACATTTAGTGGCATTCTATAAATGTTTAGCTTTTCAAGAAGACAATCCAAGGGGTTGTCGTCCTGAATTTCTGAAAAGAAAACTCGCTTTGGTTCAATAAGATAGTCAAGGTTTTTGATGACCTGGAAAAGAAACACGAGAAATTCAAACTTATTAATTACCAGAAAGGAACAATTGCAGTTGAACATTGCATTAGATCAAGAGACCAAAAATATAACTTACAGTGTCTTTTGCCCTATAATACCATTGTGCTGTGAAATACAATGACCCATCAACTGCCTCAAACATTTCAACAATTTTACAAATATAATTATCCTCCCCTTCTCCTGCCTGCATATTCAATAAATAAACAGTCACATATGATTTACAATCAGCCAAGAGAATATGTGAAATAAGTATCTTGAAAACAAATCGAGATGCACAAGAAATGACTATATGTTCTTAGATACAAGTTATGAACTTAGTCTAATGTAAGGGTTACAGAGATGACTATATATATGTTAGGTGAACCTAATGATAAACAATAACCAGAAACATAATTCTTTACTCTCTAATGCAGAATGCTAGTAGAACAACACTATGGCCAAATTTGCTGAAATTTATTAACAAATTCCTTGATGTTATTTTCTCTTCTTGTTATTTTCTTCAAGTATTCAATTGCTTACTTGTTCCCAACATAAACACTAATTCAAAAATCTTTTTATGCATAAACTAGAACTAGTTTATTTTCATTTTAACTTCAAAAGTTATCCGGCTCTGAATACTGTTCAAACACATGTCTTATGTCAAAATATATAGTAAACAAAATGTAACTCACCTTGACATGGGCGTCATCATAGAGTTTAAAAAGAAGAGACCCATCTACTTCTGCTTGCGTGTAGTGACGCCGGGCGAGTATAATCTCATCGTCATCACTAAGCATTAGAAGTAAACATAACATTAGAACACAGAAATGTTTAAGTATGACATAATCCACATGAACTCTGAAGTGATACAACAACTAAAGATGTCAAATTTCACTCTTAAAACATCCAACATACCTGTTTGATTTTGACCTTGATGGCTGCTTCTGTTATAAAACCAAGAAAAAACTAGAATTAGAAAATTTGTTACTGAAAGTAAATAATGTTCAATATTCAATCACCAATAGATACACTCATATATTGTTTTTGTTAGCATGTTAAGTATAGATCTAGGGTTAATATTTCTGCATTTAACTATAATTTATAAAATTATTTGTTATTTTCCAAATTTAAAACCTTTGGAATATATATAAGTAATTTAGGGTATCAAGATAGTGACACAGATAATTGTTGGACCCAATCACGACCGAAACTACCGAAAGTTCCATTATTCTGAAGATCGAAACACTGAATTTTTACTAGTATTTTTCTACTTATAAATTCGTTCATTCAAATTCCAATTGTGTAATCCCCAACACAAAAACAGTTAAAATTATAAGATATAATTTTGAATAGCAAATAATGTTAGAAAATTTAACCTTTTTCTCTTCATATCGTTTAGGCCAGCGTTGTCTAGCTTCCTCATCTACAATTGGATCTCCAAGGAATCTAGCAGAAGGTTCTTCTTCACGATCATTTCCATCACCACCCGCTACGAAAACCGAAAGAGTAGGTTTTTCTTCCTCTTTCACGACTTCCTTAGCTGCAAGACCTTTCAGATTCGACTTCTTCCTAGGCTTACTCGAGATCTGAACAGAACTCGAGTCGGGAGAAGAAGAAGCCGAAGCTGCGCAAGAAGAGGACCTGCTTTTGCGCTTGGTAGCCATAGTCGAGGAAAGAGGATAAATTGTGAGAACAATAAATATGAATCAAAATTGCGGAATTTTGAAGAAGAAATGTGTGATGTAAAAAAAACGTGAGGGGTTATTTATACAAAGGTGGGGGGAATTTTGAAGCGTGGTGAAATGAGCGGGAACGTGAAAATTGGGTTTTTAAGACTTTCAAAATGGTTGCCACGATTGGCGGGGATTTTTGAGTATTATGTAAGACTTGTATTTATTGACGGAGAGGTAAGTATATACATTTTTTTTGTTTTTAATGCTAAAATTGTAATTTTATTATAATTATAATGATAAATATATTATTGAAAGTTATATTTTTTTTAAATAATTTTCTCTTCATTAATTGACTCGTGGGACAAGATCATATTCATTAATAAAGAGGCACGCGCATGTATTTTATTTTGTTTTTAATGTCTTGTAATTTCATTATAACTAGAATGATAAATATGTTATTAAAAGTTGTATTTTCCTTTGTTTTTTTGAATTATTTGTCTCTTTATTAACGGAGATAATTCCAACTATTTGAGTTGGATTTGTTTTATTCATTGCTATGATAATTGATAAGGAAAATTATATGGAGAATTTAGAAATTATTAATGTGGGTTCATTTAAGCTTTTTTATTTCCGGTTAATTTAATTATTTTAAATGATTATGGTATGTGATAGTATTTATCATTTGCTTATAATTAATGATACTATTATTATTGTAATAATACAGGATGACAGTTGGGTAAATGGGACAGTACTCGTTGTTCGCCTATGTATACCTATTTATGGTATTCATTTTAGTAATTGATATCTATTTATATTGAAAATGTTTTAAAGTTTAATTATATATTTTTATAATGATTGAAATATACAATAATTTGATGTGACTGAAAGAGCAAGGGGAGAATGAGAAGATTGGTGAGTGAGAGGCATGTTCAATGTATGAAATTATAACAACTTTAAAATAAGTTTAATTCATGTATATATTTATATACTAGTTAGGATATGAATGACAATAAAAACTAATTTCGTGTGTACCCACCCAAATTTAATATTAATTTAATGGGAAAAACTCAATGTGGTTGAATTTGGGTTAAAGTTTTACCATATTTCAATTTCCGGGTTGATACAGTTGATACGTTACCTATACCCGATTAATATATGTAAAATTACATGTAAATACATATATAAAATATATATATACATGTTTCTAGCGGGTTCTCGTTGAGTTTGGTTTACTCGAAACCCAATACGTTTAGAGATAATATCATTGTTTTCAATTTTGTTTAATTCAAATTCAGATTGAAGATTGGATAAACACAAACTCAACATCGATATGTCTAGTTGTTATTCCTAGCTATAATTCTTAATAACAAATCTTAAAATATATAAGACCTAAATAAATTATTTCAAAAGATGAGGGAGTAGGTTATACCTAGATAAGACCAAAACACCATTAAAATAATTTTTTTAAAGTTAAAATGTGAGGTTGTATGTTTTTTTTAAAGAAAATTCTTTAAGAATGAGAAATTGTAATATATAGAGTCGTCAAAATATACTATTTAGTGAATTTGACTATCCCACTTTAAGCTAAGATTCCACTTTGGTGGGTCAAATGCCTCAATTTTATTAGAGCTATTAAAATGATGTTAATTTAGACCAGTCTATCTGAACGTTTCTTAGAAATAAAATATATTTTAAATTTGTAATAATTGAATTGAATATACTCTTATATTATGAGCATCTACATTTTCATGTAAATAATAGTCTTCATAGTTTTATACTTACCAAAAGAACAATAAAATAGTAACAACATTAAAAAACAAAAACACTAGTGAAAAGCAGTTACAACAATAGAAAGAAAGAATTATCATATTTTTGTCTACAATAGTGACTTCTAAACATCCTTAAAAAGTTGTTCATTGGTAAAATTAACAATTTGGATAGTCCTAAATCCAACCAAACTAGATTATATGTAAAGTAAGCTAGTTCAGACAACATCTAATGCAATCATAATTGTGTTATGGGTCTTTATATTTTGGAGGCTCGTTTGAACTAATCCTAATGATCAGGTCATTCATTTTCATTTTATTAGCTGCATCACTTTCTTTCTTTTTCTTTAGAATATCACTTCATTAAGGTCATGGCTAATATGCGAACCATGGTTTAGTTCGCATGATGTGAACTTCCTTTATTGTCGTTGATCTTAAATTCGTGCATCTCAGCCATTGATTTTGTGATCGGCTGCGTTTTAACATAGAAGTCAGTATGAGTATGGTTGACTTTCTGAACCATGTAGAAGTCGATAACACCATGGTACCTGGTTAACCACACTTTTAATCCGGTTAACCACGGTACGCGGTTAACCAAACTTTTAATTCAACGAATTACAGTTCTCACTTTAGCAAGCACCCTTCATTAAAGTGTGCCAAATTTTGTCTCAGACAACTTATAACTATCTTCGCTTTACATGTTTGACTATTTAAAAAAAATTAAATAATATAATTTATCGTTTTAAAAGCATAACCTTGTCCTTAACCATATTTATTAAAAGATTATTATGTTATGATGAAAATGATTTATGTAATAAGAATTGTTCATATTATAAATGAGAATAATTAATATAAACCATTAGATTTTTACTTGAACAATAAGATTTTTATATATATGAATATCATGGGATTAATAATAAATTTTTAATCTTAACAATTCATTTATGATCATAAGACCAAAATTTATTATTCGTACATACAACTTTTATAAAATACTTATATACTTCTATATAAGTATTACAACCCACTTTTATATAAACTAATAAATATACTTCTATATAGACATATTACAACCATCATATATTATTTATATACAATTTTATCTAATGTAATATTTACAAATAACTATTACTATGAATTAATTTTCAATTTTATATTTTATCCTTAGAAAAATTTAGTTTATACAAAAAATTTATAACATTAATTCACCAACCACAAACACAGTTATAATTGTGTAAAATAAAATATATAAAATAAGAGTATGGATATATAATATAATTATATGTTTCTCTCTTTTTTTGTGACGCAATCATTCATTGACGTTAGTGTTTCCTTAAACCCTATTCTCTATGGGAACTCCTGAGACTTCACGCGAACCTTGCCCAGATCGCATCCTCGACGACATCGGCGGCGCGTTCGGCATGGGCGCCGTCGGAGGCTCCGCCTTCCACTTCCTCAAAGGTCTATACAACTCCCCCAAGGGCGAGCGTTTAATCGGTGGCTCCCAAGCTGTCCGTCTCAACGCGCCGCGCGTGGGTGGAAGTTTTGCCGTATGGGGTGGACTCTTCTCCGCCTTCGATTGCACCATGGTCTACGCGCGTCAGAAAGAGGATCCATGGAATTCAATCATTGCCGGCGCTGCTACCGGCGGTTTCCTTTCCATGCGTCAAGGCGTCGGCGCCTCCGCTCGCTCAGCCGCTTTCGGCGGTGTGTTGTTGGCGCTCATTGAAGGCGCTGGTATCATGCTCAACAAGTTCCTTAGCGCGCAACAACAGGTTCAGATGATCATGGACGAACCCTTGCCACCGTCCGGTTACAGTGAGGCTGCGGCGGATTCCGGTGCCACGGAGAAGCCGTTTTTCGGTGGGTGGTTCGGTGGAGGGAAGAAAGAAGAGTCTTCTGGAGGGAGCGAAACGAAGATTCTAGAGAGTTTTGATGCGCCTCCTGTGCCCAATTTTGAGTACAAGTAAGTAGGGTTTTGATTTTGTTGCGGTGATGATGATTGCTGTGTTGAATTTGAAGTGTTACTGAATTTGTTGTTGCAAGCTTCGTTTTTAACCTTACTTGGATGAATGCATCAATTATATGATTTAATATTTTTTTAGTTGCTCTGATAGTGTATGTGTTTGGATTTGTCTGTATAGTGTTCAAAGTAGCTTAGAATCAAAAGGTTACTTTAAGAGCTTTTGGAAAAAGAAAATTATTGTTCTCTGACATTTAGGATCTTCTGTGCGAGTTGAATTTTGGAAGGGAAAGAAGAGAAAGAGAAGGCTTTGGAGCCATCTCGCCAATGTATTGCATGAATCTCAAGCCCTCCCTTTCTCTTCTTTCCCGTTCAAAACTCAATTTGCGAACAAACCCTTAAGTAGTGTTCAAAACAAGGAGGCTTGTAATTTTGGAATACATGTATATAAGAAGATAAAAAAAGTATATGAGAGATGGAGAGTTAAATGAATACATTTTTAGTGTAGAAAATCATCCAATTATACTCTTAATTGAAAATGGCTTACTCTCATGGTAACAACCTCAGAAGTCACATCATAATGTGTGACTAGCTTAAAATTGAAATCCAAATTTAATCACAATGAAACATGCTATTATCAGTGTAATTTACTTCGAAAGCTTAAATGTATCCTTTAACTATAAATATAGCTACTTCACACTAGAAAGGTTTCACATTGTGACAAGTACAACTTTTAATGCCTAATGGTACTTTTTTGTTGGTAATTGTTACTTAAAGGAAGGGGCAGTGACTCATTCATGAGGATGATGACCTGTGCCTGTCAAATAAACATCGCAATCCCTGCCCTAATCCTTAGCTATTGAATGTAGAAAGAACATGAATAGTAAAAAAAATGGCAAAGGCTTTACAGAAATGTGGCCATCCTGTCATGCAAGATGGCTGAGGGCAGTGTTCTGCTATGTTTATTTGGTTGGCATAAGACATTGTTCTTTACCTTCATTGAAGTGACAAAATAAGCAGAACATGATGGATCGTCAACATTTTGTGACCTCTAATATTTATACACTTAAATCCTCACTATTCCTTTCATCACAAAAGTCTGTCGTATATTCCAATTTTTATCTTTTTATAGTTTGTCACAATTTATTTTTGTTGGATTTGGTATTTCAGCATGACACCATTGTTTTGCATGTATTGGTATTGGCAGAATGCTTGATGTTTACATGAATACCCACGTATGCTATGACAAAAAGCTTACACCATGTTAATATTGGATTTTACTTCATTGAATCAATGTTTTATTGGAAAAAAATGGGTGTCAATTATATGTGTTTTGTTGAGGGAATTAAGTATCCTCGTATTAGTCGTATGGGGTGAAAACAATGCTTTTCTGATTTTAAATCATGATCATCACTCAACAGCATTTCGCCCCACAATATCCCAAAATAACAAACTGGAGTTAAACAATCATGTTTTGTGAAGTATGATGATGCAATGTTGTTTGTTGCATACTATTTGTGAAATGGAAGGTTCCACACAATTGGGTTCATGTGCTTTCTTTAATTTAGTAATGTACAGCACAAGTGACCATATTAAGCAACTGAAGTTTTATGTTAAATACTGTGTTGCATATGTCTGCATTTTTGTCACAGCAGGGTTCTATGTTTTGTATGGTCTTCGTTATTTTAACAGTCCTTATGTTCTTATACTCTTCATATAGTATTTTGATTTCTGTATCCAATTCATTACAGGTAGATGATTAGGGACAGGAGTTAGGACTCAAATTTTAATAGACTTTGCTATTTTATATTCGCATATGGGAGAATTAGTAGGCTATTTGAAGCATGGGAATGCATTGCTTCTGCTGCCTCTTTGTGGCACAATCTTCTGCCATATGTACAACTCTGTAGCTGGATTTGTTATATAGAACAATTTATTTTTTAAAAAGAAAATGTATTTTTGTAATGGTTAATGTTGCCTGATATTTTAGATATTTATGCCCCATATTGTTCACAAGGTAATGTTAAGATTGTGTATATCTACCATTCATAATTCTCATTTATTGGGACTGAGAGCTTTGAAAGTTGGCTGCCCCTGAGTTATTGTAAAGTAAAATAACTTAATTGCAGAAGTAAGAGTATAGTTAGGCATTAGAGCTCCAATTGATATAAAGCAATTGGCTCCCCAAACTTAAGTTTCAACTCAAAACTCAAGCCTTTTTATTTTTTTTATAAAAATAACTAGGCTTAAAGACGGAAAACAGAATTAAATTGGTAAAATCAATGTTGTGAATCCGAGTCAGAGATCAAACTGTAAGTGCTCTCGTACTAGGTTAATTGGTTAAACCATTCGGTTGGACTAGATGTTTTTATATAATTAATAATTATATGTAATATATAGCTATATATAAATGTAAATTTTTATATAGTTAATGATTATATATAATTATATTGAAATAAAATATCTTCATATTTTTTTGAATCGAAGTAAAATAAAATATTAGAGCAGTATTTCGTTTTTTAAAAATAATTGTGTGAATCGTTCGGTTTACTTTACTGGTTATTACGGTTTAATCAGATTTAACATTGAAATTTTCCTATTTCAAGGCACTCTAACTCACATTTAGTTAAAGACGGTAAAGTATAGTTATTTTCAAGTCCAATTGGACAGATCAGACCATCAAGTCCAATCTTGTTACAAAAGATGGAGCAGGCAGCTAAAAGACCAATGTGAGCAAGGCCTATTATATAATGTAAAAATGAGCCTTATATTATGGAAAATGATATATTCTCCTACTAATCATCTCACCTACAAGAAAGTGACATATGTCACTTGTAAACTAATCACTAATAAATAAACTAACACTTTGTGACATATATCACTTTTTTGTAGGTAGGAGTATATAATATTACTCTTATATTATATTAGGGGCATAATCAATGCATTGCTAAGGAGATTCCACTTAAAATTGTTGATGAGGTCATGGTTTGTTTTGAAATAAAAAATTAATAGCTGTGGAAAGTGTGTATTAACTATTACAGTATTACTCATTAGTGCTGCAAGTTCAGTTGTGCACGCCTTGGAGTCAGTGAAGCACTCATGTAAAAGGTTTCAACTTGGATTGTTGGTTCTCAAAGTGATTTTTTACCTTCTTCCACTTGAATACTACAAGGGAATGCACCTTACACCCACTCTAATTTAATACTGAATAAACCAATCTACCCTATGGAATAGGTATAGGTATAGGTAGCTAATGATTTATCACTTATTACTATCCAACTGTTCTAGGCCTCTTGGCTTTTTTAGTCAAACAAATAAGCCATAAAGATTATGAATTAGATTGAATGTGCATGATTGGAATTGGTTAAGGTTGTGTGGTTCTCATCTCTTGACTTATCCTTAGGGGAATCAATTTCTCTTATGTTTCTGTGGTTCTGAGCCACTTTTTTCTTGCACCAATTATTATTACCACTATAAGCAAATCATTCTCAGTTGGATCTCTTGGCTTGCAACCCAATTGAAATGGAAAAAGAGAAATTATTTCATGGTCTAAGATCCATTGTCCAAACCAAATCTTTGATAGTACAATAATGATTTTAAAATAAATAAGATCTTTTGTCCAAATCAAACTATCCTTCACAAATTAAAATGAATATAATAACTTATATAAAGATAAGCTAAATGTTATTTTGAGTTGAATGTTAAATCGGAAGATGTTCATATTAAGTTTAATTGGTTAAACTGTCCGGTTGGGCCAAATGATTTAATATATAATTAATAATTATCAATAAATATATAATTACATAAATGCAAAAATTTATATAATTAATATTTATATTGAAATAATATATTTTAATATTTTTTTGAACTGTAATAAAATAAAACATTAGATTAATATTCTCTCTACTTTACGAGTTATTCTGGTTTTAACACAATCGGACTTGAATTTCGTGATATCTTGAAAGTAAACAATGAAAGTCTTCTAATAAAAGTGATCCTGTAGTTTACTTTGAATTTCAACAAAGGCGTGCTACTTGGTCCTTTTCTTTATCTATATTTTAGGAAACACGACAAACTTTGAATATGCTTTTCATGTTTGACCATAATATGCTTTTTCCATCCTTGACGTATTTAATGAAAAACCAAAAAAATAGTATAATATAAAGAACAATGAATAAAAAACCTTTTTATTTCTGTCAATCATATCTGAATATGAATATCATATTGTTATATAATTATAATAATGGTTTGACACATTTTTATTGTCAAAACTTTTGTTTATCATTTATGTAAAAAATTTATTCAGTATAAAAAACTTATATACAATTATTACATAATCTATCATTCATTTGTATTACTTCATTATGTGTAGATATTAATCTAAAAGTGTATAAAATTCTTACACTCTTATCAATGTATATATTTTTCACTAATTTATATAGTCATGTTTGTGGTTGTTAGAAAAAAGTATTGAGAATGGTGAACCAACATTTAAACTCTAATTTTATAATCGAAATAAATCCATAAGCTCTAAACTTTTGCCTTAATGTCCAACAAATTATTGAAAGTATATGTATATAAATTATTGAAGGTATATACATATATAAATTATGTTTTTTTTCTATGATAACTAGCGTATTGACATACACCACCTAAAGAATCCGCGAAATAAATCATGTGATAATAAGGAAAGTAGGTATTCTTTGTCTCTATATAATTTATGAATGATTAAGTTTGGAATGAAGCCAACAATAATTCTATACTTTTTCTATGTCTAGACTTAAGCATTGGAGTGTAGACTCTTCCCTTTCTCCTTTGTAACAAAACTCTGTTCTTCAATAATCACACAAATACTGAAAACAAGGAAAACTCTTATGACAAAATCATCCAAATTTTGTGTTAAATTCTCATTATACTCTCTTCTAATCTTCTTTCTTATCCTGAACCATGCAAAATCTTATACTAATATGTATAATGAAGAACATATAGTCCTAATGAATATAAAACAGTACCTACAAAACCCACCATATCTTAGTCATTGGACCCTATCAAACTTTTCTCACTGTTCTTGGCCTGAACTGAACTGCACCAATGGTTCTGTTACTGGGTTGTCTTTGGTTAAGTCTAATATAAACCAAACAATACCACCTTTCATATGTGACCTCAAAAATCTTACACATGTTGACTTTAGTAAGAATTATATTCCTGGAGAGTTTCCAACATATCTTTATAATTGTTCCAAGCTTGAGTATTTGGACTTGTCTATGAATAACTTGTATGGCAAGGTTCCTTATGATATTGAAAGTTTGTCTAATTTGAAGTATCTTAACCTTGGTTCAACCTCTTTTTCTGGTGATATTCCTGTGAGTATTGGAAGGTTGAAGGATCTTAGAGTACTTAAACTTCAATATTGTTTGTTCAATGGGACTTACCCTGTTGAAATTGGCAACTTGTTTAATCTTGAAACCTTGGATTTGTCGTCTAATTCTGAGCTTCCGCAGTCGAGTTTGCCATCGAGTTGGACTAAGTTGAAGAAATTGAAGGTGTTTTATATGTATGGCTGCAACTTGGTTGGGGAAATTCCTGAAAGCATTGGAGAAATGGTTGCATTGGAGAAGTTGGATATGTCAGAAAACAATCTATCTGGGCAGATTCCGAAAAGTTTGTTATTGCTGAAGAATCTGACCAAACTATTTCTTCAACACAATAGTCTATCTGGAGAGATATCGGGTGCGATTGAAGCATTAAACTTAACCGCCATCGATCTCACGAAGAATGATCTAACAGGGAAAATACCAGATGATTTTGGAAATCTCACAAAGTTAACAGGCTTGTGCTTGTCTAGAAATAAGTTTTCAGGGGAGTTACCCGAAAACATAGGCCGTTTTCGATATCTGAAAGATTTTCGTGTCTTTTTCAACAATCTATCAGGTACTCTTTCTCCGAATTTTGGCCGATCCTCGAAGCTAAGATCCTTCCACATTTCTTCCAATAAAATTTCAGGAAGGCTACCAGAGAATTTATGCTATCATGGTGAGTTACTTAATTTAACTGCTTATGACAATAATCTCATTGGAGAGTTGCCAGAATCACTAGGAAATTGTAGTAGTCTTTTGGAGTTAAAAATTTCCAATAATCAGTTTTCTGGTAACATTCCTAGTGGTCTTTGGAAATCTTCCAATTTGATAAATTTCATGGTGAGTCAGAATAAGTTTACTGGTGAACTTCCAGATAGATTGTCTTCAACTATTTCGCGCTTTGAGATAAGTTACAATCAGTTTTCGGGTAGAATTCCTGCTGGAGTATCTTCCTTGAAGAATGTTGTAGTGTTTAGTGCTAGTAAGAATTTCTTCAATGGAAGTTTTCCTAAAGAGCTAGCAACTCTTTCCAAGCTAACAACTCTTTTGCTAGACCAGAATCATCTCACTGGGTCAATTCCATCAGATATAATTGCGTGGAAGTCGTTAGTGACTCTTAATTTGAGCCAAAACCAACTCTTTGGGCAAATCCCAGATACAATTGGTCAATTACCTGTCCTTAGCCAGCTCGATCTGTCGAAAAATCAATTCTCCGGAAAAATTCCTTCTGAACTTCCTAGACTCACCAATCTCAATCTGTCCTCGAATCGTTTGACAGGGCGAATTCCAAGTGAAGTTGGAATATCTGCATTTGCCAGCAGCTTTTTGGACAATCCTGGTCTCTGTACAGATAACCCAGCACTGAACCTTACCTTGTGCAACGCCGGTCCACAAAGGCGAACCGAAGGTTCATCTTGGTTTCTCCCTTTGATTGTAAGCCTGATAGCAGTATTCTTCGGATTGGCTTTGTTGGCATCATTCTTGATCATTAGACTCATCAGAAAAAGAAAGCAACGTTTGAATAACTCATGGAAACTCATTTCCTTTCAAAGGCTGAGTTTCACAGAATCAAACATAGTATCATCATTGACAGAACATAATATCATTGGCCGTGGTGGATATGGCACAGTATACCGTGTCCCTGTCGATGATTTAGACTATGTTGGTGTGAAAAAGATTTGGAATAACAGAAAGTTAGACAAGAAGCTAGTGAGTTCCTTTCACGCCGAAGTTAAAATATTGAGCAATATTCGTCATAACAACATTGTGAAGTTGTTGTGCTGTATCTCGAATCAGGACTCTATGCTCCTTGTATATGAATATCATGAAAACCGAAGCCTCGATAGGTGGCTATGCAAGAAGAGTAAGTCATCAAGCATGTCAGGTTCAAACCATCATGTTGTACTTGATTGGCCAAAGAGAATGAAAATTGCCATTGGGATTGCTCAAGGTTTGTGCTATATGCACCATGATTGTTCACCACCTATTGTTCATAGAGATGTGAAAACAAGCAACATACTTTTGGATGTTCAGTTCAATGCAAAAGTTGCTGATTTTGGTTTGGCTAGGATGTTGATCAAGCCAGAAGAACTCGAGACAATGTCAAATGTTGTTGGCTCATTTGGATATATTGCTCCAGGTGAATGCCATGCCAATCTTTTCATTTCCATAATACTAACATTACATTGCTTAACTAAATTCTGTGTTTCTTAATGTGATTTTCGACTTTGGTTTCTTGAATTGCAGAATATATTAAAACAACCCGAGTCAGCGAAAAGGTCGATGTCTTCAGCTTTGGGGTTATCTTATTGGAACTGACAACTGGGAAAGAAGCTACCTATGGAGATGAACACTCATCTCTTGCAGAGTGGGCATTGCGCCAAGTTCAGTTAGGAAGCGATATCTATGAACTGCTAGACAAAGATGTAATGGAACTCGGTTATGTGGATGAAATGCGCATTGTTTTCAAGCTTGGGATTATGTGCACTGCAACACTACCTGCTAGTAGGCCTTCCATGAAGGAAGCTGTGCAGATATTGCAGCGATGCGGCGAAGGATTTACTTTTGCAGAGAGGAATATAGGGAAATATGATGTTGTTCCCCTTCTTAAGAATTCAAGAAGGAAGCATAGTTTTGATTTTACTGATAATGATAGTGGATAATGAAAAGGCCGAGTCTTGGATATCACATGTTCAAATCTTAGAAACTGTCCCTCTGCTTGTAAGGCAAGACCGTGTATTTTCCATACTCCACTAGATCGGAGCGAGCCTTGTGCATTAGGTCACCCTTATAGTAAGTGTAAACTGTAAAAAAAATTCCAAAGCGATCAACTTTGTTGGGTGTTGTTATCGTCAAATCTGTAAAATGAGCCAACATGGTTTGAGAAGAATAAAATTAAACTCAAATTCACAAATAATATTGTTTTTCATATTGTAGTACATTTAATCCGTTAGATCATTGGTTTTTTTGAGCAAAATTGAATGAACTTCATCACTCAAGACAAGCTTTGTTACTTACTTTTTTTTGCCTTAAGAAAGTTAAGTTGCTCTTCCTTTTCTGATCAATAGGCTTGTCATGGAAATTAGTGGATTTTGATGAGAATTTCAATCAAAAGGTCTCATTTCCTGTTTGTCTTGATTATAGGAATTTAAGAGAGCAGAGAATGAGTCTGAAAACTATAAGAGATTGATGTAAATTTGAAGTTTCGTAAAGTTCCTCACGCGCTAAGCGCACGCGTTTGAAGCACCGAGTGTCCAAGCCAATTTAGTACAAGTGCTCTCTGCCAGTAAAGTGTTCAGTGGTTGATCATGAGTGCTCAAGTGCTTGGTTCTTGAGCACTCATTTCAGATCAACATAAAACCTTAGGTGGAATGTGTCAGGGGACATTTTCAGCAGCCAGTTTTTGTGACATCTAACTGCTTCAAATCCTAATTTCGGGAACCTGTAGGTCATCTGAAGCATACAATAGTGAATGTTCATTTCGATCAGATGTATGTTAGGACAGTTAGTTAGTTAGTTAGGATTAGTTTGGACAGTTATTAGGCTTATTTCTTCAGAATTGTTAGCCTTGTAATAACAGAGATATCCTTCTAGTTTTGTTCATTTTTTAGTCAACTAATAAAACACTTCTCTGTTGGCTTGATTGATATCTCCATTTCTAGTTCTGTTTTCTATATGATCTCTGATACTATGTTAAAATTTAGACGAAACCTTGTCCGAGTTTTTGCAAGGTGCGAGATCGAGTTGGTCTTCTTCAAGAATCGTTGTGTTCGAGAGTTGCTATTTTGTCGAAATGGTTTAAGGCAAATGGACTTGTACACTCCAAGCTTTATATTGTACTTTACTTGTTGCTTAAGGCTTCTTTATTTTCTAACAATTCCATTAAATACAACTTCATTTATGCAACATGTTGTGATAAAAAGACACTACTCTTTTATCTCTTTAGGCATTCTTATTCTTCTAAGGCTTGTAACTGAAAAGTATAAACTATTAAAGCTGAGTTCAAGACAAATGTGTTCCATTTAAGGGTGTGAACATCATGCAATCTCAAGATAATGTTGAAATAGTAAACTTTATCTCATTCGCATGAGAAAGAATGCTCAAAATAGTAAACTTTATCGGCACTATTATAGATGATGTTGTGATAAAAAGACATAACAATGTGAGTATCTCGAAATCGTAACCTAGATTGGTGGCTGAACAAGAAGAGAAAGTTATCAGGTGTGTCAGTGGAGTAAGTATCATCTCTGACACTCGAGATGCAAGTGTTAGAAAAACAAAATAACATGACATTTTTATCCTTTTATTTACAATGAAATAACATTTTTGTCATTGGAAGCAAAAGAAGAAACAAGTAATGTCATTGATAAATACTATTGTTGTTGAAATTAACTAATTTATGGGATTTTAAGTAATTTTATATATGAAAAATTAAACAAAAAATTATTATTTTCCTCATAACATTAAAAAAATATATTATTTAGCTTTAATAATTAAAAAAAATTAATTATCTTATTTCTATTATTATCTCGTTTCTATTATTATTTTCCTCAACCCTTCACACATTCGCGCTTGTCCCGCTTCCATATTCTACCTAATAATTTTTTAAAATTTAATTTAATTTCTATATTTTATAATATTTCATATATATTAATAATTATAAATTTGCATAGTCAAATCTCTAAAATGGAATAATCTATATCTATACTATATATAAAACCAAAACCTAAGTTAACTACTCACCATGATGTAATTTGTGATTGCCTATTTTGCCCTCTTTATTTTATATTTTCTACCAAAAATCATATATAACATAGAATACGCAATGCATATTCTATGTTATTTTTAAACAATGCACCATTTTTATATTGGTTATGGTTTATTCATTCACACTATTTATTCATCACATATTATAAATTGGTAATCAAAATCAGAATAAAAGAGTTATGATTTTTCTAACCACAAATGAGATGACATATATTATAAATCATAACCTTCAATAAGAATGCGGGTCGAAAGACACGAACACACTAGTAATAATAAATCAAATTATAAAATACTATATATATATATATATATATATATAAAATAACTTTATAAATATACAAATAATCATGGTGGCTGTCATGACATCTATCCTTACCCATAACATATTTTGCATATATTTTTGGGAATATGTGTGCACGTATCTAAATGATGTTGACAAATAAAGTTGGCTTCAAAATATAATATACATAAAGTGCAAATCCAAGGTTGAAATCAAATTCAATTACTATTTAATATCCCACACAAATTCAGTGTGCAAAACACTTTGTGAACCAGAAACAACATAGTCAACAAAATGACAAAGGTTATTCAATCTTGTCTCAGAATGACAATTTTTTATGTTCTTTCATTCCTCTTCATAATCTATGCAAAGTCACAGTCTCAGTCAGTGATCTATGATCAAGAACAAGAAGTCCTACTTAGGATAAAACAATACCTTAACAACCCTTCATTCCTAAGTCACTACATTGGCCTTGATCAACACCAATACCACCTTTTATATGTGATCTCAAAAACCTCAAATACATTGATTTTCAATATAATTACTTCCCTGGTGAGTTCCCTAGATCTCTATACAACTGTTCCAAGCTTGAGCATCTTGATCTATCACAGAACTACTTTGTTGGTAAGATTCCTGATGATATTGACACATTGGCTAACTTGAGTTTTCTTAGCCTTGGTGCCAACAACTTTTCTGGTGATATTCCAGTGAGCATAGGGAAGTTGAAGAAGCTAACAAATCTTCAACTTTATCAGTGTCCTTTTAATGGTACTATACCTGATGAAATTGGTAACTTGTCCAATCTTAAAACCTTGTATTTGTTCTCAAACAGCATGCTCCCTCCTACAAAGTTGCCATCAAGCTTCACCAAGTTGAAGAAATTGAAGGTCTTTGATATGCATGACTCCAACTTGGTTGGTGAAATACCTGAAACCATTGGAGAAATTGTTGCATTGGAGAATTTGGATTTATCAGGAAATGGTTTAAGTGGACAAATTCCTAATGGTTTGTTGCAGCTAAAGAATCTGAGCATACTTAATCTTTACAAAAACAACCTATCTGGGGAGATACCTGCAGTGGTTGAATCATTCAACCTAATAGAATTGGATCTTTCAGAGAATAATCTCATTGGGAAATACCAGAAGATTTTGGAAAGCTTAAAAAGTTAACAACTTTGAATTTGCAAATCAATCAATTATCAGGTGAGGTACCAGAGAACATTGCTTTTCTGCCAAATCTGATAGATTTTCTTGTATTTACCAACAATTTATCAGGTAATCTTTCTCCGAACTTCGGCCGGTTCTCAAAGCTTGAAACATTTCAGATTGCATCTAATAGTTTCAGTGGAAGTCTTCCACAGAACTTATGCTATAATGGGAAGTTGGTTGGTTTAACTACCTTTGACAATAACCTGAGTAGTGAGTTTCCAGAAACACTAGCTAATTGCAGTAGCCTGCAATTTCTGAGAATTGAAAACAATAAGTTTTCTGGCAACATTCCTAGTGGTGTTGTTTAATGCAAGTAACAACTTCTTCAATGGAAGTATTCCACATAATCTAACATCTCTTCCAAAGTTAGCAACTCTTTTGCTTGATCAGAACCAACTCACAGGACCACTTCCATCAGATATAATATCATGGAAGTCCTTAACATCTCTAAATGTGAGCCACAACCAAATATCTGGAGAGATACCTGGTGCAATTGGAAAGTTACCTTCCCTTAATGTATTGGACTTGTCAGAAAACAATTTTTCTGGCCAAATTCGATCTGAACTAGGCCTTCTGAGACCAACCAATCTCAATCTATCTTCCAATCATTTAACAGGAAAGGTTCCAAAATCTTTTGAAAATGGTGCATTTTCTAGGAGCTTTCTGAACAACTCTGGTCTTTGTGCTGATACCGAAGTACTGAACCTACCCCTGTGCAGTTCTGGTCCTCAAAGTCTTGAGGGGCAACCTTTAATCACTGAAGTCTACAATGAGAGACATTGGAAGAATGCATCACTGGAACAGCGCGTGATTCATGAGCAGATGCAGAAGGCAAGAGATGCAAGCACCCAAAAAGCCACTGGTTCACGAATATATGCGACCCAAACACATTCTGATTCATGAATAGATGCAGAAGGGAACATCCACATTCATTTTGAATGATTGCATCACTTAGGAACATATATAAGATTCATTATAATTAAGAAATAAATCTGATTGCTTGCTGCATTCGGAAATTGGGAAAGATTTGTATTTGAAAACCCGAACATTGTAACATAATCAAATAACTTATCTTTATGCTACTTTCGATAATATTTATATTTCCTTTCCATCCTTTGAATGATATTTAATGGTATAAGGTCTTACTAAATCCTCAGATAGACCAAAATGTAAATGGCTCAATTCCTGGTGTGACACTTGTTGGAAGGGATATCTTGCTTCCAAGATTCACCATTTCAACCATGTTTGAGAACTGAAGAACTTCTCCATAGAGCAATTATTCATTCATTTATTATATACATATATATATATATATACACTTAAGTAATCTTCCAAGTAGAAATAGAAATATACAAATTAGTGAAAGCACATTAATAGAAAAAGAATGAAATTATGAGAATGATACATTTTTGGAATTAACAAAAAAATGGGGTTTGAGATAATACCTACTTAGCAGTTAGCACAACCCTTCAAATGAAGATGAGCCTCATCCTTATCCATGAAGGAACAATCCCAAACACATTTTCACATGCTTCATACTTGAAGAGGCAGAATAGTAGTGTATTGAGATATCACTTAAAAGAGAAATGTAAATTTCAATATATATATATATATATATATATCACTTTCGTTACAATAAAATTATACTTTTGTCATTAAAAATAAATAGAAAATATGCTAAATCAATATGATAGATCTATGATGTGTTTTAATTGATACATATCATGTTTTTTAGGTGCAAATATATTTTCTCACACTTTATCATTAAGAAACTAATCGTTTTTAAGTGTTTGACTACTATTGCTCACATGAATCAAAACATCGACCATTTAGTCTTTTTAAGAATATGGCTAAACCTTATACAATTAGTTTAACGTTTTGTGTGTAAAAAATAATACGGTAAAGAAAAGCATCCCAAAACAGACAAAAGCTGGGTGGTTCCTTAAGCCGAAAGATTTTGTGCATACCAATCTTCATGTAAGGTGTGCTGGCCTCTTGGTCTTATATTGACCATATAAATTTTTATTTATAGTCAATGACAAACTCACAAAAATCAAAATATTGGTCGATGTCAAGTTTTTTTTGTATTACTAAGGATATCCTTTCATTTTTTTAGGATATATTACTATTTCTCTAAACAAGTGTTATTTATAAGAATTTTTAACTTTTCAGTCATCATGAAAATTTAATAGGGCATTATATTACTAGACGAATATCTTATCGGTGATAAGTGTAAAGTTTGTTATACAATAAATATATCATTTATTATATTGATAACTTGCATTTAAAGTTGATAATAATTGAGATAAATAATAGATGATATTTATATCTATACCATATATAAAACCAAAACATCTTATAACTATCTATATGATATAATTTCCTCATTTTGCCATTCTTATTAATTATTATTACAATGTTTTTTTATACAATAAAAAATATGGGGAGAGATCCACTTACTCCAAGAGTAAGTGAAAAGTACTTACTCCAAATCTTAGCTTTCCAATTTTGGAAAATTTAATGGTTTAAATGTGCTCACCAATTCAAATCATTGGATGTTCCAAGAATGAATGATAATGACGTGGAATATGTTTTTTCCACTTACTCTTAGAGTAAGTGGATCTCTCCCCAAAAAATATTAATGGAAGTTAGAGAAAATTATATACACAGAAAATATCATACCGCTAATGTAGTTTTTAAAATTATTACAATTCATTTTTATATTTCTTTTATCATAAAAATTATAATATCTTTTACCATCAATATAAAAAATGTGATATAATTCTCTAAAATAAAATATATAAAAATTATTACTATAAATTACTTCCAAAAAAAACTACATACCTAAGCAAATAAAACTACATACCTAATTTGAGAATTTATGCTAATAGCTTTACACTCATTCTTGTATTAATAATGTAAAAAAATATGTGAAATATTTTGTGTAAAAAGTATTGCAAGTTGAGGTGATATCCATCTAGAAGATCATATTATTATAACAATACATCATGTTCATCTCTTGTTCACACGTGAATTGAGGCCAAAGTTTTGTGGTCTTTATGGAGAACAATGATCATCTATCCCAAATGAACTATATCTTCCTATTCTCATCCAATAAAATTGCATTAAATAATATAAAACATTATTTTATATTTTTATAACTTTTTTATTTCAATTAAATGATACATTGTGATTGGTCCGGAATACCATTCGGGACACCAAATGAGACAGTCAATCTTTACTAATAAAACTAAATAATTGAACTAGTTGCCAACTCTAGGAAGCTTCATAGAACAATATAAAGAGAAGAGTAAGACTAAAAAACTAATCCAACAATAAACATTCAAACCTTTTCACAGTCAAAAAGCGTTCAAACTTCAATTAAACTAAATGAACACTAAATTGAGATCTTTATGTCCCAATTTTTTATATCCAATATAATTATTACATGAATGATACATAAATATATGATAGATTTGTTCTTCCTTTAATCACTAAAATTTATTATAAAATAATAGTGAAATTGATTATATATAATATTAAAGTAATAAAAAGGGAGGAGATAAAAAAACTTACTTCACATCTTACTCATCAATTCTAGAAAAATCTAATTGGTTTAGATCTACTTACTAATTAAAACGATTGGATTTTCCTATAATAACCGACTAATACATACTTCAAGTAGGTTTTTTTAAATAAAAAAATTATATGTACAAAATATTTATTAAAACCAATAAATTTATGAATATGGAGGTAAATGATGCAAGAGTTTCATGGCATCAAAATAGAATAGTAAAGTGCAACTCCAAGGTTGAAAAGCTAAGCCAATTACTACTCAATATTCCAGACATATTCAGTGTGCAAAATTTAGTTGCCAACAAGAAAAGTCACTGAATATCATACCTTAGCTTCTCTGAGTAGTAAAACACTGTGTGAACCAGAAACAACATAGTCAACCAGATGACAAAGGTTATTCAATCTTGTCTCAAAATGACATTTTTTTATGTTCTCTCATTCCTCTTCCTCACCTATGCAAAATCACAGTCTCAGTCAGTGATCTATGATCATGAACAAGTAGTCCTAGTTAGGATAAAACAATACCTTAACAACCCTTCATTCCTAAGTCACTGGACCTCATCAAATTCCTCACATTGCTTATGGCCAGAGATCAAATGCACCAATGGCTCAGTCACTACACTGGCCTTGATCAACACCAACATCACTCAAACATTACCACCTTTCATATGTAACCTCAAAAACCTCACTTGCATTGATTTTCAACTGAATTATATTCCTGGTGAGTTCCCTGGATCTCTCTACAACTGTCCCAAGCTTGAGCATCTTGATCTATCACAGAACTACTTTGTTGGTAAGATTCCTGATGATATTGACACATTGGCTAACTTGAGTTTTCTTAGCCTTGGTGCCAACAACTTTTCTGGTGATATTCCAGTGAGCATAGGGAAATTGAAGAAGCTAACAAATCTTCAACTTTATCAGTGTCCTTTTAATGGTACTATACCTGATGAAATTGGTAACTTGTCCAATCTTGAAACCTTGTATTTGTTCTCAAACAGCATGCTCCCTCCTACAAAGTTGCCATCAAGCTTCACCAAGTTGAAGAAATTGAAGGTCTTTGATATGCATGACTCCAACTTGGTTGGTGAAATACCTGAAACCATTGGAGAAATTGTTGCATTGGAGAATTTGGATTTATCAGGAAATGGTTTAAGTGGACAAATTCCTAATGGTTTGTTGAAGCTAAAGAATCTGAGTATACTTTATCTTTACAAAAACAGCTTATCTGGGGAGTTACCTGTAGTGGTTGAATCATTCAACATAGTAGAATTAGATCTTTCACAAAATAATCTCATTGGGAAAATACCAGAAGATTTTGGAAAGCTTAAAAAGTTAACAACTATGAATTTGCAAATCAATCAATTATCAGGTGAAGTACCAGAGAGCATTGGTCTTCTGCCAGATCTGATAGATTTTCTTGTATTTCTCAACAACTTATCAGGTAATCTTCCTCCGAACTTCGGCCGGTTCTCAAAGCTTGAAACATTTCAGATTGCATCTAATAGTTTCAGTGGAAGGCTTCCACAGAACTTATGCTACAATGGTAGGCTTGTTGGTTTAACTACTTATGACAATAATCTGAGTGGTGAGTTGCCAGAAACACTAGGAAATTGCAGTAGCTTGCAATTTCTGAGAATCGAAAATAATAAGTTTTCTGGCAACATTCCTAGTGGCATGTGGACTTTAAAGAATTTGTCAACAATTAAGGTAAATCAGAACAAATTCACTGGTGTGCTTCCTGAAAGAATTTCTCTGAGTATTTCAGATTTGGGCATAAGTGACAATAATTTTTCTGGTAGACTTCCAACTGAAGTGTCTTCATGGAAGAATTTGGTGATGTTCAATGCAAGTAACAACTTCTTCAGTGGAAGTATTCCACATGATCTAACATCTCTTCCACAGTTAACAACTCTTTTGCTTGATCAGAACCAGCTCACAGGACCACTTCCATTAGATATAATATCATGGAAGTCCCTAATAGCTATAAATTTGAGCCACAACCAACTATCTGGAGAGATACCGAATGCGATTGGTCGGTTACCCGCCCTTAATATATTGGACTTGTCAGAAAACAAAATTTCTGGTCAAATTCCACCTCAACTAGCCCTTATGAGACCAACCAATCTCAATCTATCTTCCAATCAATTAACAGGAAAGATTCCAAGTGATTTTGAAAACCTTGCATATTCCAGGAGCTTTCTGAACAATTCTGGTCTTTGTGCTGATACCACAGTACTGAACCTAACCTTGTGCAGTTCTGCTCCTCAAAGGGTAAATAATGGTTCATCTGTGTCTCAATCTCATGCTTTGTTAATAACTGTGGTGGTATTGGCCTCCTTAGTGGCTCTCTTATCATCACTCTTTGTGATCAGAGTTTACAGAAAAAGAAAGCAAGAGTTACTTAAGTCATGGAAGCTCACTTCCTTCCAGAGGCTGAGTTTCACAAAATCAAACATTGTGTCATCCATGACCGAGCATAATATCATCGGCAGTGGTGGATATGGCGAAGTATACCGTGTTGCTTTCGATGGTTTAGGCGGCTATGTTGCCGTGAAAAAGATATCCCGTAGCAGAAGGTTAGATAAGAAGCTTGAAGATTCATTTCTTGCAGAAGTTGAAATACTGAGCAATATTCGGCACAACAATATTGTCAAGTTGCTATGTTGTATCTCAAGTGAGGATAGTTTGCTCCTTGTTTATGAGTATCATGAAAACCATAGCCTTGATAGGTGGCTGCACAATAAAAATAAGTCATCATCAGCTGTGTCAATAGTCCATTATAGTATCCTTGATTGGCCAAGGAGATTGCATATAGCCATTGGAGCTGCCCAAGGTTTGTGCTACATGCACCATGATTGCTCGCCACCGGTTATTCATCGAGATGTGAAAACAAGTAACATTCTATTGGATTCTGAATTCAATGCAAAAGTTGCTGATTTTGGTCTAGCCAGAATGTTGATCAAGCCAGAAGAACTTGCTACCATGTCAGCTGTGGCTGGCACATTTGGCTATATTGCTCCAGGTATAAATAGGCCCTTTGAGTAAATTAATTAAATACTTATTCAGTAACTCTTTTCTTTTCTTCTTCTTTACACAAGATAATTTCATAAGCTTCTCCCATAAGCTCATTGAAATTAGATAAAAAGAGCTTATACAAAGGTCATAATCTTTTTTCACAAGTTGCTCTCATAGTTACCTGATAGGCTGATACACGATTCTCTTTGATACGAGTACATAATATGCGCGGTACGTTACCCTATCTTATAATGTTACCATTATAACTTAGTTGAGCCATCTCTTGTTTCACCAAACGAGAAACATCCTAGGATAAATAAAATTATTGTTTTCTAATTGACAATAAAAGGAGTAGTCCAACAAGTATTTAAACCATTCCCGAGACAATGAGTTAGTCGATGTGAGACTTACTTCCCAACATTAATTACTCTTCTTTTCTCAATTCTTAATCTAGTTCGTACCTTATACGAAACCAATTCGCAAAAGAACCACGAATTGATACCCAATAATCAATTCGTGGTTCCCTACCAAATCGAGAGAATTATGTTTTAATGTTTTATTTCCTACAGAATATGCTCAAACAACAAGAGTGAATGAGAAGATAGATGTATATAGCTTTGGAGTTGTACTATTGGAACTAACAACAGGAAAAGAAGCAAACCATGGAGATGAATACTCATCTCTTGCAGAATGGGCATGGAGCTACATTGAAGTAGAAAACAATATAGAAGATGTTCTTGATGAAGAAATTAAGGAAGCTTGTTACATTGATGAAATGTGCAGAATCTTCAAACTTGGGGTCATGTGCACTGCAACATTACCAACTAGTAGGCCTTCCATGAAAGAGGTTATCAAAATATTGCAATGTTGTAATCATCCAATTGCAAATGGTGACAAGAATCTTGGTTTCTATGATCATGTTCCTCTTCTTAAGACATAATTTCTTATGATCATTTGTATTTTTAAAGAACCAAAATAGACATTTATAGGAATAATGAAGAATGATCTATAATTTAAAACAGGAGTGGTCCTAAACAAAATGTAAATCAAGATACAAATTTTGTATCTTTGTGACACCATTTTTGAGGGGATATATCATGATTCAAATGCTAGTTTTATGATGGTAATAGACAAATTGGAGAAGGAATTAATGAAAACCAAAGTCCAAACATGGTCCATGTAGACACATGAAGATATTGAGAGACAGAAGAAAACACATACAACTAGAATTCATTAATATGAAATAGATATTAATTGCATGCAATTAAGTAATCACAAGAAAAATGACAGAATTATTAAGAACATGATCATAATTACTAAGGTCTTATACTTAGAATCAGCCTATAACTGCATGCTAGACCCTTCATACAATGAACCCATATATCAAGATTTTGGGAGTTACTAAAACCTTATCTATTATACAAAATTCTTATATATTTCCCCCTAAATCAATTCTTATCAATATTATTATACACATTCCATATATATTTATTTATATTAATTTCTATTAATCATCAGCTACATATGTTTAAAATTATACCTAACAATTAATTTCTCTAAATCAATTCTTATTATAAATGGAGCTTTAAATTCTTATAATACCGTGAAAGCAATCCTATTGATTTCTCATATTCCGATTAGCAATCATATTATCCTATTATCCACATTCCTTATATATTCCTCCCTAAATCAATTCTTATATTTCTTCATTTTCCCAAAATCAATTCTTATAAGTGGGGCTTTAAATTCTTATAATATTGTGAAAGCAATCCTATTAATGTTTCATACTCTGATTAACAATCATATTATCTTATTATTATGCACATTTATTATATATTCATTTATATTAATTAATATTAATCATCAGGTACATATCTTTAAAATTATACTCAACAATTCATCATCATTACCATACCGCAATATTCATGAATAATTCAATTAGAATGAATATAATTATTATACTTAATGGTCATTCATGATTTCATAAAAATATTATTACACATTTATTCTCATATTATTTTTCTCTCCAAAAATCTTCCTTTATTTCTTTTACGGCGGTACCGGTAAAACTTTCATTTGGAAAACATTAGCTCCAGCATTGCTTTCAAAAAACCACATAGTTCTCACAGTGGCATCAAGTGGAATAACATCATTATCATTATTATTGTCAGAGGAGGACACAACTCATTCCAAGCTGGCGATACCAATTCCTACCCATGAAAATTCTACATGCAACATTCATCGAGGGAGTGAACTTTTAGAGTTATTAAAACAAACAAAGTTTATTATATGGGATGAGGCTCCTATGACACACAAATATTGTTTTGAAGCATTGGATAAAACCCTCACAGATATCATGAGTTTCAGGGGCAAAGAAAATTCAATTTTTGGTGGAAAAGTCATTATTTTTTGTGGTGACTTCAGACAAATTTTTCCGTTAATTCTAAAAGGCAGTCGTTCAAACATTATCAATGCTATAATAAATTCCTCATATATTTGGGACAATTGCCAAGTATTAACTTTAACAAGAAATATGCGTCTATGAAGTACTATAAACAATATCAATCACTTACAAATTCAACAATTTGCAAAATGGATTTTAGATGTAGGTGATGGAAAATTGTCAGAGTCAAATGATGGTTATGCACTGATTGAGATACCAGAACAATTTCTGATAACTAATTACGATAATTCCATTCATGCTATAGTTAAAAGTACTTATCCAAATTTAGTTGATGAATGAGGAATTTCTACAATGTAGAACTATTTTGGCTTCAACAATTGACACGGTTGATGAAATAAATGATTATGTGCTATCATTAATCCTATGTAGACCATTCAATCATATTTTTTAACATATTCATAAATGTTATTATGTCAACATTAATACATTTTGTTTCAAATGAGGGTGATGAAAGGGAGTACTAAGCTCAGACTCTATTGATAGGTCAGAATCTAACGACATTGAAGCTCTACGAGGACTTATTACTGAGTTTTTAAACTCCCTCAAATTGAAAGTAGGAACACCAATTATACTATTAAGGAATCTAGATAGACTGAAGGCTTATGCAATGGAACAAGAATGATTGTAAATAGACTAGCAACCCATGTCATCGAAGCGAAGGTAATGACGGGAAAAAATGTTGGGAAGATATTCTACATTCCACGAATGAGTTTGTCTCCATCCCATTCACCGTGACCTTTCAAATTAACAAGGAGACAATTTCCGTTGACTGTTTCATATGCGATGACAATTAACAAGTCACAAGAGCAATAGTGTTGGGTTGTATCTACCTCGACCAGTTTTCGGTCATGGACAACTATATGTTGTTTTTTCAAATTTCCTAAATCATTACCAAAACTGTTATTTAAAAAACCAATAACTAATAAATAAAATATCATTTTCTCATCTATGTTAATTTTGTGTGTGTAAGATTTAGTAAGAGATTATAGATGAAAAATATCGTTAAAATTACATTTATTTTTCTTCATTGATCTCAATCCAACACTACTCTAAAAAACTCACTCTCCCAACACTACAGGTAAGTTATTCAATCCTATAATTTTCCTCTTTCCTTCAATGTTCATCGTGTTTGTTTCTCATTTATCGATTCACAACTCATCTTTCATTCATTCATTAATCGCTTTTGCCGATACTAATTGCAAATCTTCACACAGATTGAACCAAACAGGTTTCAGTTTTGAGTCACCTATATAACTCACTCTTCGTTCTTTCTCTTATATTCTATTTTTTTTTAAATTTCAATTGAAAGAAAACTCTGCTTATCTTATCAGAATTAGGAATTAGGAATTTCAATTTGCAGTTAGTTAAAGATGAAAGGAGCCATTTTTATATTTGATTCAACTTTTTTTTTGGTTAACAGAAAAGATAGTCTATTAAATGTGATTTCTTGTTTCTGCAAATCAATAATCAGGTGACTATGTATGTATGCATGTATATATAGTCTCAGTGTTGCAGTATAGTCTAAGTCAATGTTTTAAATTGCGGTTGTGGTGCTGTGATTCTGGAAAATGTGGCCGATTGCGGTAGCGATGCCGTTGTGGAGACTCTCAAAACCACAATATTGTGGCCGTAATTATGTTTGTGGAATGCAATTTGAAGCATTGGTCTAAGCTGTGTTTGTTAGAATTCAGTTGTAATAGTAGATTACCAATCTTGATTTGGAGTTTACTTATGTCTAAAATGAATATTTATTTCATGACTTGATGCATTTTGTGATGTACTTCATGATTTAGGTTTACTTTATTTCAAATTTCATTTATAGATTAATACATTACTCGGTTTGCATTTTGTGATAAGGGACTGGCGTCAAATATATTAGATATGTTTGTGAGACTAAAAAATTGTGAATACCCTGATTATTGATACATTAAACCTGTGTGTGTGCATCTTACTCTAAATGGTATATGATATATTAGTTTTTAGCTCTTGGACCATTTTTTGGTAGAGGTGAAAATTGGGATCTAATGAGGTGATAGAATGATAATTTTTTGTATAAGTAGCCCCACCATCACTGGAAATTAGTGTCTTCGACTACAACATCAGTATTGTGGCTTACAATAATTGTTGCGTGTTTGAATGCTTTCATATGTGGCTTACAAAAGATGCCATTGTCCCTCTTGTTGAGGGACAGCCCCACTCCTAAAACAAAACCCATTTGCAGTGTCTTGTTGCAGCAGCAGCTACTTTGTCGTTTCTCCGCAAAGGAACAAGCTAAAATTGAATGTGAACCTGGGAAAGTGATTAGTAATATCAATTTTATTTTTATTCCACAAAGAAGATTATAAGAAGTAAATGTTGGTTCCTCGAGGTACCTGTTATAAGTAACCATCTTGTGGCCGACCAATAAAGAAAGTAACTATCTTGTGTGTATTCACTGATCTTCATGACCAGATTTAAAATATCTAAATTTGTTTTACATAATCTTATATATATTGTTCACTGACCATGTTGCAAAATGATTGTTGTAATAAGCTTATCTTACTTCTACAGAAAACACATACACCTTTGCAGGTTTGAGGTGAAGATTTGGGTATCATCTTCATTACCAATGCATCACTTCTACATGTACAATAAGCTTATTCTGGTTTGCGTTCTCCACATCATCATGAAGGGCCCAGCCCTCTGCTTAGGAAATATGTCAGTATATAAAAATCCTTAATCACGTCTCCTCCTTAAATATTTAAGCGGTTGGACTCTTCAATTAAGAATTCTTCATGTTGTTAACTTAATTATAGGAATCAATTGCTCACTGTCATAGGGTTGAGGACAAAATTTTAGATGCTGGAGAAGAGCTGTGCCAAGAAACTTTGCCATTACAAGGTGGATCTCGCTTTTATCATATACAACGTCTAAAACCCCATATGTGGTATGAAGTGAAGATATCATATCCAGCTTCGGTATGTACTATGTGCATTATGCCTTCTTTCAGTTCTTTACAAGGTATCTTTCATTTGGAGACTGACATACACTAACTAAAACACCAGATACCCGCTAGCTTTTCCTTACAACTGAAGAGAGACAAGTCGAGTATGGAGCTCAAAAGTAACAGGAGACTACTCAACACTGAAAAACTAATTTTTAAGTCCTATAGCGATCAGGTCCAACAATAATATGAAGACTTTTAGTCCAAATTTTCGGAACAGGTTGTTAAAACTTCATTTGATAATGTTTTGTTCTAACAATATTGACTTAATTCAGGACAAAACCTACGTTCTTGTAACTGTGGAGCCAGAGGGGGTTCCAGCAAAACCTTATATACGAGAGAGGCAGTTTATCATCTTCAATATAGGTAAGTTTTTGCATAGCATATTAATAATCTTGATACTAACAAGTGTCGAATCTTATACTTCATTACTAGTATTATGGGCTTATAAATTATCTTATGTTTTTTAAATTATTGTCCAATGACCCCAGTATTATGATGATTTCCAATGTTGCTATATTCTCTGTCTTGTGTTGATTAATTTCCTCTGTTACTAATATTCTATTTTTCTGTTGATACAACAGTATGTGATGAACTATTATTAGGCATACCCCACAAAGCTTGGTGGGTTGTGGCATTGGCGTTATTGTGTCTTGGAATTGCATTGGTCATTCCTTATTTCCTTCCTTCGTATTTACTTCCGAAGAAGCAGGTCCTTAGATCAGCTGATAATGTTTCAAAAACTTCTTAACAAACCTCCTAGGATGATACAGTCATTGTTTATCTCAAATTATATGTTATGGCAATGTAGAGTATAACTTTGGAATACTAATTTTACAGCATCTTCTAATGTACATTCAAGAGAACTTCAATATTTGTTTTCTCCATCTCATTTTGCTAGTGATGATGTTCATAAACTTACTCATGCTTTTTTCCCGAAATGTGAGCTAAAGCTTGGGCCTTCTGAGGTGTTGTCACAACTGGAAAAACTAGATGGAGTACCAAGGTAAGCTGATAGTAATGCAGGAAGGTTACTAACTAAGGTGGCTTCCAAAATGATTGGTCTTCAGGTCAGAATCTTAACGAAACTCATAGGAGACTTTGTGTATAACTACATAGAATAGAGCATGAAATGTGCACAGATAAGCTTGCTAGTAGTGGAAGTGGCTTGCATTTACCAATTAAGCTCAGGCTGTGCTGAAGAGATAGTTTCTTTTTTAAAGAGAATTTTACTAGTGTAAAAGGGTTGAGTTTTCTTTCCATGGCCTCTGAATAAGGTGTATTTTTGAAGAGACAAAATGAATATTCACTCTTAACGTAAGACCGAAAATAAGCTAGAATACTGAATGACCCTAATTGAATCAAATCAATTGATTTAAATATCTAATAACTTAATATTTTCTTGATCAATTTGACAAAATAAAAGTGGAATCAAAAGTCATTCATGTTGAGAACCAATAGCAAAATGGAAAACAAACTAGAGACAAAAAACATGTACTTATTTTTGTATGCACCAACATGCAGGAGTTGAAAAAGTTGTAATCACTCAAAATTTCAGCTTTGTTGTCCAAACAGGATAACCAAAATAGGAAGTTTTCCAAACAATGTAAGTCATAATAAACAATAAACCAAAAACATTTGATGGATAACTCAAGCTACTACATTAAATTGTGATTTATTATCATTGGAAAGTGGTTACACTGTCAAAAGTCAAGTTTACATCTGGATCCCTTATTATTCCTTCCTTAAAATGGTAGAGACAAACAATGTAACCAAATAATGCCCTAGTAGACTTGTTCATCCCTCCACTTAAAAGCTCTATAGGACCAGTAACTACTAACTAGTGCTTTTCTACTTTAATCTGTAGATCTATTAAAAATACAAGAAAGAGAGGGGAGAGAGCAATGTTAGGAACTCAAGTTTTTGCACCCTCTCCTCAACACATTCTCCATTATTAGATCGAATCCGGGCTCGACCTCCCGCATGAACTTTACCGAGTAATAAAGTGTGAAAAAGAGTGTGTTGCTAGAATTTCTCATACAACAAACTGAAACTCGCATCTTCAGGACTCTTCCACTCCCAAATAATTTGAGTGAGAAGCTGCCAGGAGAGCAGCTCCAATACCAGAGCCATCATTAGACTGCCTAATGCAAATAGTCTCAGCTGCATCATCTTCTAACAACTCCTTTAGAGTACTCTCCAAGCAAGTTCTGAATTTAGTGTAGTGTTCAAACAAGCCTCCATCTAATGCTATCGCCGATCTTTGTTTCTCCCCAACCTTAACTGTGTCTCTTCCTATTTTCTTAAGGATGCCTAAAATCCCAGCAGCAGCAAGGCGAGCCCCACGAGTAGCAACAATGTCACAGAGTTCCACAACAATCTTCCTCACTTTTAAGGATGTATTATAGATCTGACCAAAAGGAAAGGAATAAGAAAAATTAGTCACTTTCCATGTAGGAGGACAAATACCAACATTTATTTGTCCTATAATGAAAGGTCACATACAATAGATCCTAAGGTAGCTTTCGGCAAACATGTCAAAACAAGATGCAACAAAATATGAGTCCTGTTTCTGCACTTTATAAATAGGACAAACAATATACCAGAACAAAAATTGGAACCACTAAAAGAGGTGGAACCAAAGAGAACAAGACATAACATCTTGTTGCATCATGTTCTCTATGCACACCAAACTCTACCTGAGAGTTCAATTTATCATCAAATTTTCCTGCATCTTATATCCAATTCAAGAACAACAATTAAGTAGATGATATAAATGTGCGAATCGACAACCATATTCGTGTCCAACATGGTCAGAAAAGCATTTGTACCTCTAATATATCTCTCAGTTTGTTTCCGACCACCTTCAGATCTGATGATGTATCATGATGCATGGCAGACATGTCAGGTGTCCTATACATCCATAAAGATGTGAAAAATTTGAAAGCTTCAATATACATGAAAACAAATGGCCAAAAACAACAATGAAATTATAGGTTACAGTGCAGATAAACATCAAACTAGAGCAACTCGGGCGATATAATATGTCCTGTTGGCTATAGTACCTACTCCTATCAATTTTAACCTAGCTTAAACATCCAAAAGAAGACCAATAACAAGGAAATGAAAATGAGGAGTGAAAACCGTTTATATGCTTGCTTGGCAAATGTAAGATCAATAATTCGAATACAAGAATATGTTTTTATGATTCTCTGATGTTTATTCAAATATTATACTCATATAACAGTGAGCTTCGGTAACGTTGCAGCCTTGTAACCTGGTCACAGATTTAAATCTTGTAATAGCCTCTTTGCTTCTAAGGATAAGGTTGCACACATATATCCTCCCGGGACTCAACCAAGTAGGAGCCTCATGCATAGGCCACCCTTTTTATACTCATAAAAAGTATATTGTTAGTATAAAATATTTTAAAATAACAAGGCCTAAATCCACCTTTTAAATTAATTCATGGGAGGGTCACCAAATTATATTAGATATGTTCATTACTCATATATTCAACTGACATGGGACTTTAACATTAACAATTTCTATGTCTAGCAATCCTGAGAAATGAGTTAGAAGTGAAAAAAGGGATTGATACTCTTTTATGATGATATTGTGATGGCATATGTGAATAAGTCTTAATAGAGCATGCATCTTAACTTGCTCAACTTTACAAATTAAAACAATTGATAAGCAGGATAAAGTTTCTGAATAATTGTTGGCAAGGTAAAAGTGAATGCTGGGTTGGACAAATTAGCATACCTAAGTATGAAAGGAATTCTCAACTTGGTCGGAACAGTATCGCCAAAAAAATCAGCTTCTTCGGCCAGCTTCAATAAAACTCTCCTTACAATGTCCCCCAAGTACATACCGGAAATTATCTTCTCGAACATCTGCAGCAAAATAGAGGGATTATAGGTGCACATTAGTCATTTAAATCAATGATAGATAATCATTACTTGTTCTCCGCGGTTTAAGCTCTCCAAATCTAAAGCATGATCATACTCTGTTACAGGAAGATAGGAGGAACGGAAATTACCCCACTCCATGTTTATAACCTACAGAATTGGTAAATTATAAGTGTGCTTTGATACAGTTAATCATTACCGGCCTCTTAGAACAATGGTATAAACACAGTTCTATCACACCCGAAAATAAGTGTCATAAATATTCATAAACTACTAACCATCTCTCCTGATTTTGGTAGATGACCTTGCCATTTTGGAATTGCTTGTGCACGCTCTACATATGCTGCGTTTGTCCCGGTACCAAGAATCACCCCAGCAATGACATCCTGATCGCTGAATCTGGCTCTAGCTAATGTTCCAACGGTATCATTAATCTGCATCATATCATGTTAGGTTTTCATTGCGGTCTAGGATATTACGTAACAAAATTTACTTTAAACTCCGAAAATGAAAAACCTCATCAGTCCAAGTTTTCTGTCAGACAAACTGAGTCATTTTCAAAGCCTCACTTTTAAAGGGGGGAGGGGGGATCGTAAAGAGAGGAAAGTAGGACT
Organism: Lupinus albus; assembly: GCA_009771035.1. Lineage (NCBI taxonomy): Eukaryota > Viridiplantae > Streptophyta > Magnoliopsida > Fabales > Fabaceae > Lupinus > Lupinus albus. The sequence goes on along the minus strand of CM020022.1, from coordinate 2,737,388 downwards.
GACTAGAGCTGCAACACGCATATCAAGACCAATTTTCTCCATTGACTTGGTTAGAGCCTTCACCACATCTTCTCCGACCTACCAACAACCCAAACCGAATACATAAAGGAGTAACCATCAGATTACCAAGCTCAATATATGAATAGCTGAAGATTAAGAGAAAATTAGTAGAAGAGGGTTCTCTCTTTGCGAAGCGAGTTCATGCGATACATGCATGAACCACAATAAGATTAGCGTAGTAATTTCTGAGATCATAACATTTAATACAACAAAATAATGTGTTAGTCTATGTGCCGAGACAACAGACTCATGCGCATATCAGGATTATGCACCCTAATCATGATCAACATAACCGAATGGCAATACAAATAAAATCGAATATAACAGAATCAAGGCAACGAGAATTACCACATCATCAATATGGAAACCCTTTGTCCACTTTAATAGAGTCCCGGATGCAATTGATGTTTGATTTACTGGAAATGAGAAGGTAAAACCCAGTTCTCTTCGTCTGCCCGGGGGAGGATGAAACTCTTCAGGTTCGGAACAAATAAACTTTGCTAGAGATGTTGCTATAAAATCAAATAATTCCTGCAATGACATAATTAACATATTTTAGAACATATGCAAGTTCAATGCTTTTGATAGATTTTCTCATAACAGACTTACATTTGAAGAACTGGTCATCAAATGAGGAGGAATTGAAACCTCTTCAGACTCTATGTTGACAACACCTTTTTCTTTTCCGCCTAAGTGCACTCGGAGGGCACGGAAGTTTGTACCACCAAGGTCCAATGCATAAAAGAGTCCTTTCTCATCTCTATAAATAATGTGACAGTAAAGAATGACCATTAAAGGAAGGAACATTTAAGAATTACAAGTTCATACTAACATAACATACTAACAACTAACATTTGTCGATAAAAAAAAACAAAAATATGATAGAAAATTTATATTTTTTCTTCCATATATTGAAATACAATGTAACACTTAATCATTCAAAATTTCTATTTCTGCATCTTGTCTTCAAAATCTTCACAACAATGTAAACAATCAAACACTTTAGGAGCAAATTGACATCATCTAGTGGGGACTAAAACGTTATCCAATCAGCAACAATCAATTAATCAGGAATGTCAGAATTATCAATTTAAATGGATTCTGAAAATTCAACTAGAAATTCAATAAGCATGCCAAATAAAAGTAACACCAAATTGGAGTGAACACTCAATTTGCTCCCGATTTGCGTGTACCAATTTGGTTCCTGAAGAATTAAAGGTCCAAATTGGTCCTCAAAATCACAAGTTGGGTCAAATTAGTCCCCCTAAAAAGGACTAATTTGAAATCGTCGGGAACTAATTTGTAATTTCCAAAATTTCAGGGAACAAATTGTTACACGTGAATATCTTATGTACCAAATTGAGTATTCACACAGCTTTTCTCATAAGCCCAAATAAGTTGTATGTGACTATGTGTTAACTCTTCAAAAACTGTATAACATAACTTCTCCCAAATTACAAAAAAAGCCGCATATACTATTGATATTGGTACTTAAGTTAACTAAGGAAGTTAAGGATTATATATACACACCACTGATTTAAATTGTGGACAGCAGCCAAAGTATTGTGGTTGTGGTGGCCAACCACAACTGCATCACAGCGCAATTACAGTGTGACTCCGAATCACAATGATGCGGCCGCATAAGACTGCAATGCAAACGTATCGGACCGCATTTGGACCACATCACGCAGCATCGGATTCAAAAATAATGTTTTAATCGCAAAATAATTCACACCGCAACTGCAACGCAAAGACTGCAATGACCGCAATCGCAATAACAACAACCGTTCCCGCAATCCCGACCTAAACCAGAATTTAAAACAATGAGTATATATATATGTGTGAGGACTAACCCTGTTGGAAGGTTGTCAACAAAGCTTATCAACATCTTGAGTTTGCTAGCACCTTCAGAAGCAAGACCTGCATGCATCTCAACTTCCATTGCATCACCAATTTGCCTAAGCTTCTCAATTGGGGTCCCACACTGCTTATCAAACTCTTTCACTATTCTCAACACTTGACCCCACTTCCCTGAGTTCTTCATAAGGTGGCGCACCACCAGCACCGCCGCAGCACAAACGGCCGCGGCAGAAACAACCTCAGCTTTCCCCATCAGAAAACGGAGGGAGTATACACCAATCAGTGAATGAGTGAGGGAAATAGTAAAGAGATGATAAAGTTTGGAACTTTTGGAGGGAATAAGGAATGGGTCGATGGAGAATCTTAAATGAAGAGAAGTAGGTGTTAGTGGTTGTTTGTTTGTTTCGGAGAGTCATTAGATTCTTCTTGTTCATGCGCATGGGTGGGTCAGAATATGACAACAACTACTGTGTTGTGTTTGTGGGGTTACAAAGAGAAAGAATAAAATTGTAATAATAACATTGTAAAAACCAGATTTGTTTATGGTTCTAGGTGGAAGACATGTTTGTTCTTTAAAAAAATCTAAAACCAATGTTTTCTGCTAATGTATCCTAACTTCAATTAACCAAATAAGTGTTTTTGTAGAAGTGGTCAAAGGGTTTAAAATTATCCGAGCACAGTTCTAAATTGCGATTACAATCGTAATTACGTTAATATATGTGGCTACTGTGATTGCATTCATTATGATGCACATTGTGCAAAGTTATTATTTCCACCTCAAACCAAAACTGAGTAACATCATGACATTGTGTAATATTTAACTCTGAGGTGGAAATGACTCATACATAATATAATCCAAAGAATGAGGCAAATAGCACTTTCATATTTGGGATTAAACAAACATGGAGTGGTTAGTTTTGAAAAGGAGGTGCAGGCTGCTCATAATATATTATTATACACTATTTTTTAGAATCATTTGAGCACCAATGAATGAACCAATTTGGGTTTTGCTCACTTCAATGCTCTAACTTGGCTGCAAAAAAATAGTTTGTTGCTAAATCTTCTAATTCAGTGATAAAATCAATTTCATGTTATTTTTTAGTTTTTGACCAAGAGGTACAAAATCAATGATAATCTATCAAACTCCATCCACAATTTGTAATTCAATTTACTAGTTTTGAATTCAGTGATCAAATGCAGATATAGACATATGGCTATATATAAGGAAAAGTGTAGATAATGGCACAAGGGCTAAGCAAAAAAGATATACAATGATCCATTATTTGATGCGCCATTAGATGAAGGGGCGACTAACTTCGGAACCACAAGTTAGTAATCTGTGAGCTGTTAGATCATGTTGCCTTCGATCTCAAATGTTAAAATTTTGATTGGGTAACTGTTATGTTTAGAAGTAGGTATGACATAAAACGACTTCCGATTATGTTTAGAAGTCGGTATGACAGGAAATGATATGTTTAGAAGTCGGTATGACCCAAATCAACTTACACATTGAAGTCATTATGACCCACACCAACTTCAGACTGATTGTAAGTTGTACTCTCTCATAACGACTTCTAAACTAAATTCGTTAACCTCCATACCGACTTCCAAAAAGTCAATGAAACGATAGCATGTAAACAAAAATTTTCATCCAACGATTATAAAGCAGTTCGCTTCCGAGCAAACTAAAATTAGACACATTATATTAATTATAATCCTGCGAGCAATGGAATACAGGTCACAATATTTTTCTCTTTGCAAACCCACATAAAAAAGTTGTTTATTAATATAGTCACAAGACTATTTTCATAGAGAGAATCTATCTTTAACCATCATTGGGGTAATAAATTGAAACAAAAGAGAAAAGTAACCCATAACTAATCAAAATTAGTACATACAAACTAGGCACAAGGCAATAAATACATTGTTGGTTAAAGCCTATGATTGGTATATGAATATGATAATTTTTACTGTATTACATTTAAAATGATAATATTGTTAGTATAATTTTTTACTGCCATATGAAGTTAAGAAATTACTTGGATAACTACAAACGAAAATAATCACTTGGATAAAAATATTAAAAGTATTGGTAATGAACAAGACTTGTTTTAAGTTTTCAAATTAGTCACCAAAGTACTATTATGCTCTTTATTTACCTTCTTAAAAGCCATTACTTGGTTAGAAACAACTGTTGAAAAAATTCAATGAAAGATAACTTTATTCCATTAGGTTCTGAAAGATCTTTTCAAAACCCAAAAGTGAAAAAGCAATAACAAAAAAGCTGGGGGTTGCAGGGAGTAGCATAGCTAGAAAAAGATAATATTTTTATTGGTTATGCTTCAATACTGAAGTATGATTCTATATAATGCTGAAACATAGCAACATGCATAGGAATGATGCATGACTGGCTTTCTTTTTATGAGCAAATAGCTTATTCATGCCAACTTTTTTTGGGTTTTGGGATTTGGAAGCTGAGAAAAGAAAGAATACAGCTATGAAAATGGATTGAAACATAGCTATTCATTTTGCTAGGAGTTAAAAGGATTTATTTGTAGGGGATGGATTCACTTACTTCAAGAGTAAGTGGAAAAAACCTACTCCTTATCTTAATCATCCAATCTTGGAAAATTCAATGGTTTGAATTGATGAGTACATATAACCTTGTTTGTATGCTATTTTATCTTGTTTTACTTTAACGTTTTTGTTATATTAAGAAAGTGAGATAAAAATAAGAGTAAATTACATTTAAACCATTGAGATCGATGTTTTACAAGTTTATTTTCTTTTTCTTATGTTATACAATTTTTCTTTAATTTATATGTGTATTTGGGGTAAAGTAGAGCTCAAAGTTACTTTTGGAGCCTCCATTTTATCTTTGAGTTTTTTCTAGTATATTTTGACCAAACAAAAATTTGTTTCTTGAAATTGAGTTTGACTCAAAACCAACATGGTTACCAGGAATTTCTCCATCGAAAAAAAACTAAAACGAAGGAGCAATGTCCATATGCAGAATAGATAGAGCTCCTGAAGGAGGGTAGGCCTAGATTTTCAGGTATATAAGGAATCTATATTGAGTTTAGACATATAATATACCAATATATTTCTTTCTATATATATATATATATATATATATATATATATATATATATATATATATATATATTTTGAAATCATATGTCTCATTCTCTCGAACAAATCATAAATGTTACTTAACATATAAGTAACTTATTGAAAATATATAATTAAACCACTATTTAGTATAGAATGAAACATTAAGTGACACGATCTAAACATTAATTATTAAGAGTAGTTTTAATCATAACATACTCAAATACAAATGTAATTCATAAATGTGGAGTTAAATGTTAAATTGACAAAGGGTAATTTGGCAGAAAGTGTAAAACAGTTGCATAGTGAGGAATCTTAGGACACTGACAAGGTATCTTTCCTTTTTAAGGACACGTCACTGCACAAGACAGATATGGATAGTGATTTCACTCTTGGGTTATTCTCTCTAACATTTTCTTTTTTACTATCTGGATTGCAATGTTATTAATACCGTACCACTTATCAAAGCGGTAAAGGTACTGGTATAGTGATATAATGGTTTAACTGGTTGTTCACTAATTAAACCGTTATTAACACTAATGTTGAAAAATCAATAAAAAAACAATAATTATTTTTATTTTCATTAAAAAAGTAATTTTAAATAAAAATCGACCGATATGACCAGTACGGTTCAATTGGAAACCGGCCGGTATGACCGATTTTAGCCAGTTTTTACCGGTATAATTTCATGACCAGTATAATTATTGTATCGTACTGGTATTGGGATCGGTTCACTAGTTTACTGTTTCAACCGGTCGTCACGAAACAATTTTAATAACTCATTGGATTGAGTGGAAACTTTTGACTTTTCTTGTTTTTGCTTTGCAACTTTGTAATTGTTTTCATTTTCTGTTAAAACCATGTGATATATTAGTCTATAAAGGAATGAAGAATCATTTTCTGTTAATTATGAACTTATCTTTTCCTTGAGAATGTATAGACGAATGAATAATCAACTTATGTGTTTGACTTATAAATTATTAGTAACATATGAATAAAAGTATTTGTGAACTAAAATAATAGGAGAGATAACAATAATCTATGATCTCATAGGTTTCTTAAATGTGTAAAATATTTGTTATAGCACCTAAAATATAATTAAAATTATACTACTCAATAACAAAACCCAAATAGTGATAAAGAGGAGTATATTAGAATATAATTGTATATGAGAAGTAACTAGATTAGTTGTGTATGATAATTATACGAAAAAGTAACTATGTATGTAAAGGAGATTTTTCACGAGGCCTTTGGCAGAGTCTGTACTGTTCTATTTTCTCTTTCTTCAACCATTTCCTTTGCAGTACCAAAAGTCCAATAATATTGACACACCAATATATCACTCATCCACATTCACATTGTTCACCCTCTCTTTTGGAGTATTTCAAATAATATATGCATTCTTTTTTCTTTAACCATGTTTCACCATTTTCCATGACCAAGTTGTTGTTGCTGCTGCTTTTGTTGTTGTAGTTTTCACTATTTTAAGACCCTTTTGTTTCAGAAGTGATATTTCTGACTGTGACAATGGGAAGAGCCACAAGATGGTTGAAGAACTTGTTTGGTATAAAAAGAGACAAAGAACAACAACACAAAGAAAACTCAAATTCTAGAATTTTATGTCACAATCCAGCAACTATACCACCCAACCTTTCTACAGCAGAAGCAGCTTGGTTACAATCTTTCTATAAAGAAACAGATAATGAGCAGAATAAGCATGCACTTGCTGTTGCTGAAGCCACCGCAACGGCGGCTAATGCTGCGGTGGCTGCAGCACAGGCTGCTGTGGTAATGGTTAGGCTGACCAGCCATGACAGAAGTACCATGTTTAGTGGTGGACATCAGATGTGTGCTGCTATTAAGGTTCAGACCCTCTTTAGAGGATTCTTGGTATGTTTCCTTTTGATGATTATTATCAGGAAGTAAGTCTCACATGGTCTACCTCATTGTATCGGGAATGACTTAAATACCTGTTGGGTTACCCCTCTTGCTATTAGGCTTTGACTCTGATAACATATTAAAGTTTCATCCCAGAACCAATTGGAAGAGGGCATGCTCATGTGGAGGGGCATATTGGGAAGTAAATCCCACATCGCTTACCTCATTGTATCACAACATTTTTTAAACTATGGTATTTACTTATAGATATCCAAACCATAGCATGATTTGTACTGTGTTTAACTTAATTGATATAGTCATAAGCCCCGAGAAAAGGTGAAAGTTGTGTTGGGTAGTAGACAACCAACGTAAAACTTTGTCAGCTCTCTACGAGCTTTACTGATAACATCTTTGTGTTAGGAATTTTGATGTGGAATGGTGCTAAACTTGTTTCCATGATATAGTATTTTCATTTTGCTATGTGGAATACTAAAATTGACACAAGTTTTTTTTCCTATTTTGGGTTGTGAATAGGCAAGAAAGGCACTGAGAGCATTAAAAGGATTGGTGAAGTTACAGGCACTTGTGAGAGGGTATTTAGTGAGGAAACAAGCAACAGCAACATTGCACAGTATGCAGGCTCTTATTAGAGCTCAAGCTACTGTTAGGTCTCACAAATCTCGCGGCCTCATTAGCACGAAAAATGAAGCATATAGATTCCAAAACCGAGCAAGAAGATCCATGGTACACATCTCATATAGCAGCTACAATTCACATTATATGCAAGAAACAAATTTGTCACTTGCATATTTGCTACATTAAGTTTTTACTTTGTAGTGATTGTTTGCTATGAATCATAATCACTTCAAAATAGCCATGCATGTGTCATGTTTCTGTCAGACATGTACCGATATTGAACACTCTTAACTGCATTCCACTGCTTTTCACATTTACTGTTTGAATTTTTATACACTTATCAAAGAAAGTGTCACAACAATTGAATCATTTACAATTTTACTATACTTACAATTAGTCAAGTTAACTTTTAAAACAATGTTTCTCCATTTTGAGATTTGTGTTTTTATGTCAATCTTATATTAGTTTCATATTTCCTATCATAGTCGTCTCGTGTCCTATATTTTAAGATTCACCATATACCTGTGTTCATATCGTATTTGTATTCTGCGCTGCGCCCATGCCTCCTAAATTGCTCATTGCCTTACAATTGAAATCTTTGCAGGAGATATTTGATGACTATAGGAGTGAGTACACAGCTCCAATCCACAGTAGAAGGCTATCATCCTCATTTGATACCCCAATTAACTACTTCAACAACACCAATAGTGTTGATGAGAGCCCGAAAATTGTGGAAGTGGACACTGGCAATAGCAGGCCTAATTCAAGGTCTAGAAGGACTAACACCTCAATTTCAGATTTTGGAGATGACCCTTCATTCCAAACACTTTCATCTCCACTCCCAATTCCATATGCTAGATTATCCATACCAGACCATAGAAATTTCAATGATTCATCAGAGTGTGAGTTAACAGGAGAAGAATGCAGGTTCTCCTCTACCGCGCACAACACTCCAAGGTTCACAAACTCCTGTAGTTGTGGTGCAACTGTGACACCAAACGCTGTGGGCACTGATTACTTGTTCCTAAGAGAATATGGGAACTATCCAAATTACATGGGCAATACTCAGTCTTTCAAGGCCAAGTTGAGGTCTCATAGTGCTCCAAAGCAAAGGCCAGAACATGGTCAAATTAGGAAGAGGATTTCACTCAATGAAATGATGGAGTCTGGTAATAGTTTGAGTGGATTTAGAATGCATAGGTCTGGCTCACAGGTTCAAGAAGCTGTTAATTTCAAGAATGCTGTGATGGGTAAGCTTTATAAGTCCACAGAATCTGCTAAGGAGATGGAAAGAAATTACTTCCACAGTAGAAGGTGTTGAGTGGTGAACTTAAGATAGATTCTTAAGAGATTTAGCACTCTATGGTTGTTACCTTGTTAGTTATAGCCTATAGGCTAATAGCTCTTTCTATTTATGCTCCCCAATGTGAAAACTAACAACAATAACGACCAATCCTTTATCCCACTTTGTGAGTCTGGCTACATGTATCGAAAAACACCATGACGCTCTATCATAAATCATGTCCATTGATAAAACATTAATCTCTAAGTCTTTCTTAATTATTTCCCCTATAGTTTTTATTTGTCTCCCTCTTCCTTTAGGAATTGGACTAACTTCCATTTGAAGAGTTATCCTCAAGTGCTTGTACCGGTCTATTTAGTGTAAAACTAAATAGGAAAAATGGGAAGATTCCCATTGTTTTATGAAAAAATTGGCCTTGGTATTTTCATATATTGACATTATAATATAATGCATGTGTAACAAATTTTATATGGTACCTGTAAAGTGTAAACTCTGCACCATTTTCCCCTTTTTCTAGCTGAGCTTCTTTTGTTAATTATAATGAAACCTCAATTCAGTTGTAGTGGGTTCCTATCTGATAAAAACAATTCCCAAACAAGATTCACAAAAACAAAAATATTAAAGGAGGAAACTTAAAAGTTAAAAGGGCTTGAAGAGTTATGTTACAATATGGCTCAAACTACTGTTTTTCTATATAACAGAATCAAAAGTATGTTTTCCCCCTGTTTTTCCAATTAGTATATAGTATATAGTATATGGTATAACCGTATAAGTATATGGTATATGGTATATGGTATATAGTATACAGTATATGGTATATGGTATATGGTATACAGTATATGGTATATGGTATATGGTATATGGTATATGGTATATGGTATATGGTATATGGTATATGGTATATGGTATATGGTATATGGTATATGGTATATGGTATATGGTATATGGTATATGGTATATGGTATATGGTATATGGTATATGGTATATGGTATATGGTATATGGTATATGGTATATGGTATATGGTATATGGTATATGGTATATGGTATATGGTATATGGTATATGGTATATAGTGTATAGTGTATAGTGTATAGTGTGTAGTATATAGTATGTAGTATATACATAGTATACAGTATATAGCATACAGTATATAGTATATAGCATATAGTATATAGTATATAGTATATAGCATATAGCATATAGCATATAGCATATAGCATATAGCATATAGCATATAGTATATAGTATATAGTATATACTCTATAGTATATACTCTATTGTATATACTCTATTGTATATAGTATATTTATTATTCTTCAGAGATACTTCAATATTCACTCACCTTTACATAAATTTAGTATTGTACAAGTATTTCATATATTCACTGTGAGGGAAAAGAATATTTGATGTGAAAGGATTCTTCTGCAACTGTAATGAAGCTGTCATATGTCATCATGGACCTTTACTGTTATCAACAGTTTTGAATTGTTAATTTATTTTTTAATTGCTTGTTCATGCTTGCCCCTTTGATGGTTTCAAAAATTATGATGCTCTGTGTTTGTTTAGTCTCTTTAGGACTTTGATATAATTGTCTCAAAAATCAGCTTAATGACAGAAAAGTCTAAAAAATCAGTAACACAATTGAAAGCTAATGTGTTGGTTTAGTCAGAGATATTATGTTAGCTTTTCATTTTTAATATCACATTGTTAAAGTAGAAAATGGATGGGGAATGGAAAATTAAGAAATTTCATTTTTTTTGTAACATTTTTGTGTGTTTCTAATAGGCAAGGACCAAAGCAAGGTTTTACTCAGGAAAAATAGAACTTTTCATAAACACTAACTAATACACGAATATTTGTTATAAATTGTATTTTTTTGGATTTTGATTATTATTAATTGGTAAACAAACAGTTTGCATAATTATAAAAACAAATTAAATAGACTTTTTCATTAACTTCTATTTTAACACCATTTTAAGTAGATATATAGTAAATTTATAGAGTAAGAGATGTATTTAAATAACATGTATTAGACCATTTAGACCAACAAAAGAACACATTAACACAAAATAAGCATCTAAAACCAACAAAGAAGTTGGTCCGATGATGTAAGGTATTGCTAGATCTGCATAATGTTCAAAAGGTCAATAATTTGATTCCTCTGAGCAACACTTATTGAGAGAGACATCCACACACTACGAAAGATATTAACTCAGTAACCATAATTCCTCAGTAAACTAAAATAAACATGTAAAGAATAAATGTTCAGCTTTTAGTTATCATGGATAAGTACATATCTTAAAAATGAACTACTTTTTTTTTTCTTTGAAGGTGAAATTGGTAAGAATAACATATTTTGTTATTTTTTAATGCTATTTATTTATGTGTCTTAGCACCAGAACTTAAATTTCTGGGTGGGTTTGCCACACACACCAGAAATAATGGTACATAACTATATAGTCTCCATTTTTCTTATATAATATAATTATATACCTTCTATGATATTTGTTTTTGTTACATCATTCTATCATTCTATGGTATTTCTTAATATCCTATTTTCATAATAAACATCTATCTGTTCCTGTAAACACATGACCAGTCTCATTTGAAAAGATACTACACTATTAATAATGGTATATGAATATTTTGTACATGCCCTTTACATTTGTCTCTTTATAAAAACATTGTCTAATTTACACAAAATGTTTGATCTATTTATTACATTAACATTGTATTAAAGAAGGTGGTAATTTAACAAGAGTAGAAAACAACATAAGGGTAATGAAATTTAAAAATTAAAACAATGGACAACCTTTAATTCTCACATGGTTAAGGGTTAAAATGTAGAAGATTCTGACTAAAATTGAAAACAGCATAAGTTGTAGTACTAGCTAGTATCCAAAAAAAAAACAAAGGGTGTTCATCAAATATTGAATGATGCATGTCTATAGGCCTTGATCAATGAAATAATCTCCTAACCTCTCAACAACAATGTTGCATTGTCCAGGAGTCACTGGTTCCTCATAGATGCCAAAAACTAGAGCTTGCCCAGTTTTCTTTATGGTGATGCCTCCAGATCCCTTAAGATTAAGCAGAAACAAGAAAGTTAATCGACTATATTAAATGCATTGTCACTCTAAAGATTTATACAGAGCAAATAAGTTATTCACCATTCATTTGTATTACTTAAATTAAAAGTCGGATGCAATGCAGAATGATGTAATGAGTGAATCTAGTGACCATGATTATGAGAAATTACCTTCTTGCCACGGATGACAGCCCCAGCCTCTCCCTGAATTACCATGCATCATTAACTCTTTTGCCATCAATATCACACATAAAGTGTTCATCCACATATGTTTGCCAAGACATTTTGTTTCTTTCTCAAATGAATATGATCTAATCTATTGTTCTTGTTGTTGTGGTTATATCTTCTATCATTTTGTGGGCTTGAAATTGAAATGTTGAATGTTTTAAATACAAGGAATAAAAGGAGAGGTTATAATGATGAGGATTGGAATGGCCTTCTTCCTTTTCCTCAATTCAATTCCTACCATTCAACTTCCCATTTTTTAGGACTTCCTTCACATACCATCACTACATACTACATTCTTTTTTATTTTATTTTTCTCTTTAATTGAATGTCTTCCGACACAAAGCGAAATATGAATCGTGACATAGGATCTCCAACCATCTCATCCACCTTCCTTTCAATTATCTTAGACTTCTCAATGTATGACATAACAAAATCACAGAGAATTTGAATTGTTTATTGTGATTAAAATATGACTTATATTATGGGTAGAAAAACGGAAAATGGATAAATAAAAATAATTTATATCCTTTACTCTTTTAGAAAAAATTTGTACGATAACAATTTAAGTGATTTATATATTATTAATATATCATTCGTCATTCATATTCAATAAAAATAATACAAATGATATTATTTATCATTCTAATTGGAAAAAAAATGAACAAATATTAAACAATTATGAAAACATAGGAGTACATAAGAATTCATTCAGTTGTTTTTTTGTCTTATACGTTACTTGCAAGAAGAGAAAGAAAGATAAAAAATTCTATATCCAAAGGTTTGGGATGATAAGAGAGTAAAGTAACAAATGTTAATCCAAAATACCCTTCAATAAGATATGAAACAACAACAACATATGTGGATAAGTTGATTAACATGCATGTATTAACTCTTCCTCTTACTTCAAAATACTTCCTTTATTCTTATTCTCACACTCATCTATGTCTAAGATCTTCTTCCATGCCCACTTGTAATTTCAGTTATACAAACAATGATTTCAACCCCCTTTTCCTCCATTCACACTCTTACAGTTACATCGATAGGAATCATGAAAAGAAGAAGAAGAAAAAAAGAAATAGAGTGATTGTTGTGAGAGGAAGAAGCTATGGTGAATCTCCTTATGAGGTCCTTGGGGTATCTTCATCTGCTACTGTAGATCAAATCAAAAGGGCATATAGGAAACTTGCTCTTAAGTATCACCCAGATGTCAATAAAGAGGTAATTCGTACTTTAAGGATCCATTTGCGAGTTCGGTTTTGGAGTGGAAGGAAAACAGAAGATTCTGAGTCATTTCATAAGTGTATTTTATGGCTCTGAAGCCTTCAATTTCCATTCTTCAAACATATCCTAAATGTTTTATTGTTTCTCTCTCAATTGTTTGCTGAATTCAGTGTTGAAAATGCTATTGTTGTTGTTTAAGAGATTTGGTAATGTTACTTTGTGGGTATCAATTGATTTGTGGATATTGGTTTCTTTGGGTTTTATTTGTCAACATTTATTATGTGCAAAATCAAATCTTTTTCCCATGTCATGTGTGAAAAGAACTATAGATCTTGTTCATGATTTGAGGAATTTTTTATAATAGTGATTTTATCTTTTGTTTGGGATAGATTAGTAGTCTTAAATTGCAGATTGCATTGCATAAGCAATACTATGTTGCATCACCAATTGATTTCCTATCACACAAAAAACCCTAATGGAAGCCACAATGGCTGCAGCACAATTGGAGCTGCTGCAATTTGAGGCTTTTATTTAAAAATATGAAAAGTAAAATTCTCCATTGTAAACCTGAAAAAATCCCCACAATTGTCCTCCTTTGTTGTATAAAAAGGCGGCCCAAGTGCGCGAGGCTTCCACATAGTGAAGTTCGGGGAGGATAGATATAGACAACCTTATTCTTACAAGTGAAGAGAGATTGTCTTCAGGATTTGAACCCGTGACCTGCATGACACAAGACAAACAACCTTACCGTTGCGCCGAAACCCACCCTCTTATCCTTGTTTATTGCATGTTTCTCTCAATTTTTTACTTGAAGACCCTGACCAAAATTATGTGATATTGGTGACAAACTTCTCTCGCTTCAATGGTTAATGAATGAAAAGCTGTCCCTCATTTCCTCCTTGGCTCCTCCCCGAATATATAACAATTAGAAACCTAAAAAATGTAAACATGATCACTTGAGTGAATAACCGGCTTTCATAAATTGGAATTACATTCAAACAGAGAAGGAAGTAGTAGGAGCAATAAATATGTTGGATGCAGAAATATGATGTTTTTCAAGGATCTAACTGATCGATTTCGGATTACATTTTCATTGAATACTCATTAATTTTTACTCTATTTTCAATTAATGTATTTGTGATTAGCCATAGATTCATAGGAAGACGTAATTCTTAAATATTTTGTACTTTAATGTTTCTGTTCACAGGATAAGGCGCAGGAGAAGTTCATGAGGATAAAGCATGCATACAATACATTGCTAAATTCTAGTTCCCGCAGAAAATATGATTCTAGAGATCGGGGGTCTAATTTTTCATCTTCCTCTTCTGCAAATCCACGAACTGAAGAAGAATTTTATGGATTAGGTAAAGATTTATAATCATCTGCTATCTTGTTTGAATATCTGTCTACAAACTTTACTTTTGAGTACATTCTTTAATTTTGTTACACAACAAAGTGGCTTTAGTGCTCTTGGAACTTGGTCCTAGAGATCTTCCAAAATGTGCAGCCGAGTTGAATGTTATCAGTAGAAGTTTTTATTCAGCAAATCATTTGTGCATTTTGTGGGGTTAAATTTTTTCCGGATGCATGTCGAATACTGTTTCACTATTTTTTAATCTGATGCATTGGCTTTACATTAAATCAAGATACTACTGAGGGTTTCACTATCTTCCTCTTATTAGAAAAGATGAAAGCTACTTGATTTGATTTTACACACATGGCCCTCGATTACGTTTTCCTCTTGTCCTTGCACATTCTGATAATACTGATTCTTTCCCTTTAACTGTTTGAGAGAGAACTTTCACATTCTTTATATCCTGTCATTTTAAGAAGATAACTTCTTTTTTTCCTTGAAAAAAACTTCTCATGATCAACATCTTAATGATGCAGGTAATTTTTTCAGGGATGTTCAAATAACATTAGGTAGTTAAATACTCTCCGATAAACATCATGTGATCATGTCAGCGAGAAGTTTAACCTGCATTCCTTACAAATTTTGATGGGCATCGATTGTGTTCCATATAAATCTGTCAACATCGGAAAGTGATGTCTCTAGCATGTTGCAAATATTCTTTTATAGTTCCTTTCTTGTAGTGTTTGATATCTGATTGTTTTGTCGTTACAGGGGACTTCTTTAAAGATCTTCAAGATGAATTCAGAAACTGGGAAGCCAATGCTGCTTCACAAGGAAAGCCGAAGAGCCTATGGGAGGAATTGGCGGTGAGACTCACCTCTTGCAGCTTTATCTGTTTTTAGATTTGTGTTTCAATGTGAACACGGGCCTATTTATTTCCCGACAATTGATATATCATATACAACAACAACAACAAATTGATATATCATATACAATAACAACAACTGCAACAACTTAAATATACGCTAGTTTATATATCATAAATATATACGTGGAATAATAATTTTTAACATTTTACTATTCAGGAAATAGGAGAAGAATTTGTGGAGTTCCTTGAGAAAGAACTGAATATTGTTGATCCAGAAGTCAATGCAGAGAACGATGATAAAACACCTCAGGGATCTTGGAAAGGGACGCCCAGCAACAGTACTAAAGGCGAAGCTGACAAGGGAAACAAAAGCATAGACGATAACCTTGACGAAATAGAAGCCACTTTGGCTCAGTTAAAGAAGGAATTAGGCTTATAGTACAAACAGTTTGGACCAGGTTACTCTAAAGTGATCAATATCCTTCCTTGTTGTTTGTTAAGATCATAATGCATTTTAGAGAAAATTAAAGGTAGATACATCTTTACCATATACTCAATTTAGAGGTAACCTTACTCTAAAGGAGCATTCTCCACAAGGTTTGTAGGTTCCCAACTGATTGAGGGAAAAAAGCTATAATTTATTGCCCATGTGGGTGTGATTAAAGTATCAATTGTTTATCTTATTCATAAATATGAACAGTGAAACCATGGTTATCTGGTATGGGATATGGGTACGAGGTTCACTTTGATATACAATTCGTCACTTGTACATTAATTTTATAAGATATTCTTTATGGCAAACTTGGTATATGATACCCGATATGGTAAACTCGGCACAGTGGTACATAAACTTCAATATGGTGAGATGAAACCTAGTGAAATGCAGAAGGATAATAAAACTACTTCCATCCTTGGAGCAAAAATTGATTAATTAGTTGGGCTTGTATTCTATATTTTATCTATTGAAGTACAAGTAGTGAATTGTGATTTCTCATTGAATTTGCCCCATAAATTGTTTTCTAACTATCCAAAGTAACCTAAAAACTGAAAAGTTGATACCATAAATCAAATGTTGGACAAATGAAAAATGACAGCATGCGTTCACCACAATATAAGGCATGATTTTATAAGCTTATTATAATAAATCAAATATTAAATGAAAAAGCTTACTTCTACTATTGTAAGATTAATCATTAATGTAAAAAATCAAAGAAAAAATAATACAAAATATCAGAATTATAACCACTATTATTATAAAAAGTTTCATTTGATATACCAGATTGGGCAATGATCAAAATAAACTAAAATTCATTGAATAAGAGACCTCAAGATAAACAGACATCTTAATATTTTCACAGAAATCTATCCAAGTCTACAATTGTAGCACCAACATGAGTCTTGAAGCAAATTCTACATGTAGTTTTATGCTTCTATGAAACCCCCTTTCTCTATCACCAACCATTTGCTGCAAGAATTCTTCTGCAAATTAAGAACAGATCTACGGAGTAATATACTGTGTGTTAACTTCTATACACTTGGGTTGAGAATAGTCATATAAATCAGCTACTGCCACTAGCATATCCTAACATATCATTAGCACATATAACAAACATGCTTAGCCCTCTAAAGACTTCAGTATAAACATAAGTACCTGTCTAGGAACTTGAGTGTTACCTTCAACAACATATAGTGTTAGAAACTCTTTCAAATAGATTTAAGTCATTCATGTAACTATCGACTCACATAAAATCTTAACCTTTTTGACACGCACAAATCATGACATGAGCCAGACCCACATGAGTGGTTTATTATTGATCTTAACATCATTTAAAAAAATAGACATGTTAAAAATCAATTCAACTACTTTTTGTAATATTTTTCATCTTGAAGAAAAGACAACATACAAAAATAAAAGATAATCATATTAAATTGTTTATTTTAATGACTAATTAGATAAAGATGGATTGTGCATACATTTCCCACTCCCTTCTTTTGTCAATGTGAATATATACATTGCTATTTCGATAAAAGAATAATTTGATATAAGGGGAGGGATCCACTTACTCCAAGAGTAAGTGGAAAAACACTTACTCCACATCATGACCATTCATTCTTGGAAATCCAATGGTTTGAATTGGTGAGTACATCTAAACCATTGAATTTTTCAAGATTGGATGGCTAAGATGAAGAGTAAGTGTTTTTTGGAGTAAGTGAGTCCCTCCCCTTGATATAAAGGTATTATAGTTCTCCATCCGCACAATTATTGCTCCCATTAATCAAACTTTAACCTTGATCTTATACAATACTTTGGATCTAATTTTACCTAACTAATAAGCCAAATCTTTGTTGGTTCTTTGTGCTCTTGTATTCTATACAAAGTATGAGAAAAGAAAACGGTTACCATGTATCATTATTTCTTACCAATTTGAATGGAAGTTTATTCACGCAAAATTTGAGAGATAAAAGTATATTAGAGTGAACATATTTTGGGATTAAAGTTTTCTCCCCACACAAGGGAGCACAAATTATGGCACAACTAGAATATTTCATATTTACTATTTTTAGTGTGAGCCAAATGAAGGGGAAAAAATTATATTTTATTATCACCTTACTTTTTTACATAGGTGAAAGGCTAATCTCTATAAACAATTTTTTTGGGATCAACATGAATCCAATAATTGAGCCTAAAACCAAGTGCCCCCCACTTAACCTAAAAGACATTGATAATTGATAACACCATGAAAAGTCTAAATCATACTAACCCTAAGTTTTGGTCAAGAGTAGGACACATATGTAAGCTTATGTACTTAGTTTACATAATCAAAATTACATAAAGAAAATTAAATAATCACATGATAATCAATTATCTTTATGTCTACCAAGTCGAGAATGACTAATCCACTCTAAAGAATTCATGACATTGACTTGAAGAGACACTAATTGAACTCGTTTTTAGAAGTCAATCTATCTATCAACGTTTCTCATCGTATGTGAATCAACACATACAAGTCTATAAACGTTCTTAAGGAAACATTTTAATGTATTGTCTTCTGAAGTAAAGTTTCTTCTTATTAATATCTTTAGCATTGAGGTTGTAATTTATTAATCCTACTTAAGAAAAAACATGTTTCAATTTTCAACTACAATATTTTCTCATCCTGGCCCGGTCAAATTACTATTTAAGGTACACAATGTGTTAGCCTCTAGATCCTTGCACAGTGCAAAAATCTCGGAATCAATTTGTTGAGTGGTTCATTTTGTGTTAAAACTTCTACCTATTACTATTATTCATAGAAAGAACAATATAAAAGGTGGTTTATTTCAAAAGTTGAAGCAAAATTTAATCCAAGGAACTTGTCAGAAAAAAATGTATCCCTCTGAACGCACATATACACATGTTGATACTTCAACACCTCCAACCTTAGCTACTATGGACCAATTCCTTAAAGGTATTCCTTTCTTAACAGTAACAAATAGAGTATGCCATTTCCATGGAATAATCAATGTTAAACAAGATGCAAGCAATGTTGGATTTATGAGATCTGTTGTTCTCAAGCCTGTCCCGCAGCTATCAAAATGAAGCAAAAATAGAAAAAGTCATAAATGTTTATCTTTTTTTAAGTGATATGACATATTTTGATTGGTCCAAGACAGACTTGGTACGTACTTGGGAACAACAGATCCTTATCGGGATTTATGTTGTTAATGATTATTACTACATTGTTGTTTGATTTGACATATAGGAGGAGAATCACCAATCTATTCTCCCAACAACTCAAAATCTCCATCTTTGGAGAGGATGAAGCAGCATGACCCAGAAGAAGATGAAGTTCTCTATCAAAAGAAATCATCATCAGTTCTTGTTAAAATGAGGGAAGGAGTAAAGAGACTAAGAAACAGCTTCAGAATGAGAAAACAAGAGGAAGAGGGAAATGTCACTCCATCATGGGGTGTTAGGTTAGAAGATTATATGGAGGAAGAAGATGTTGAATACCTTGGAGCTCCAAGTAATAACCATCATCATGATAAAAAAAATGTTATAAATGAAAGTTCATAAATTTTGTTGAATTTACTAACATAACAATTTTTTGTATTTATCTCTTTTCTCAAGACATACTTGATTTGCACAAACATTATTTATTTACTTAGTCTTTTACATTCCTTTACATTTCAGTGTATGAGTCAGAGGTGGCACCTGAAGGATACAAAGAAAATGCAAGACAGCATCCAAGAGCAAATCCAGTAATATCTGAGAAGCATGTTTTGCATAGCCCTACCAAAGAAAAACAGCATAGTCTTGTTAATTCCACCACTACAACACAACCTGCAACCACTACTACTACTTTCATGTCATGACAAAATAACACCAAATTAAAATATGCATCAGAGTCATATTCAGATGCAGCCAACTCTATATCCTCCAAAGTTCAAGGCCTTTCTGTTTCAACAACTACTTCTGCCAAAATGTCTTATATAAAATCATCCTATTCTGAACATATATATATATAATTTTCATTAAGCAACACAATCAGAGAAGAGGCAAAGACATATATTATGTAATACTTAAGACAAGTGGTCCATTTGAATGATGGAGAAGAAGAAGAAGGCCACCACCATGAGGCACTCACCCTAGTAGTGGTGTTGCTGCTCTTGCTTCATTCATCCTTCTTTGCATACTACATGCCATGACAAGTACATGCATGTTTTCAAAAAGGAGATGACAAATCATAATCATGTGGCAGAAATTGATGAATAAGATTGGTGGCAAAGAAGTTAGACACTATCTATCTGCGTGTCATGGAACAAATGTGGACCATAATTCTAGACCCAACAACTGCCTTCCCATGTGTCCATGAGTGAGAACTCAATCACCTTGTTAATGGTGGATTTACTCTATAACTATGTGTTTTCTCTACAACAACCATGAGTGAGTAGTTTTTCTTGTTTCTAGGATTGAGTTATTGAGTTATGCCTTTTCATTATTAATGATGAATGATGTGTTATATTCATTTTATTCATCATTGTCATTTATTGTCAGAGATTTGCACCTCATAAGTATAATGAGAAGCACCCAAAGGAGAACCCAAAATTCAAACCTCTAAAACCAAACTTAAGCCTTAATTCACAAGAGTGGTACTAGACTTGCGAGGATCAAACTAGGTTGTCAATGAACGATTTACAAAAAAGTGTAAGTAAAGAATTTAACAAGAGAGAAACTTAAATTTTATATATCTGAGAGAACATCACTATTATTATTGAGAAACTAACCTTGACAATTTAAATTTTGTAGAAGAATACAATAAACCATAATTCATGAACATCAAGGAGGTAACCTCTATCCTAAAAACATTTTCCATCTTTGAATTAAATTCACTTTTTATGTTCTTATTGTTTTCCATTCTCCTCATCTCAACTTTTGTTACAATCTAATTTTCCAAAAAGTGTCTAAAAGTAATTAGTTACAATAATGAAGAGATATTCCAATCTTTGTGGAATACAATTTTATTAGTTGAAGATGTCACCATACATGTGGTTTGTGCATATCAATCAATTCAACCGGTATATCATTGTGCCCAGTCTTGTATCATATTCTCTTCCTCAATCTTTCACTTAATAGTTATAGTAAAGATTACAAACACTTAATGACACCTGAATTATGCTATTCACCAGAGCACTGTCCCCAACAGAATCAGAAGTCAAATTCTCCAGATGCCTGCACAAGAGTATAGTATCATACATAATGCAAATTTAATAAACTGAACTAAAAGGATGAGTTTATTATCTATTATCCTTCAAGAATAACAAACCTTGTTGAAGAGAATGTCCTTATTATTTATGCGCATGATGCCATCCTTTAAAGTGCATTTCCACCTGCTTTTGGTACGTGTCACCTAAATTTGTAGCAGGAAAACTGTATTAGTCCAACATGATCCTCCAAAATCCTGAATCACTATGGCACTCAATATCTAATTCACAGAAAGTGGAGAGGTTGTAACCTTGTCAAACTGGGCCAAAACAAGATGATGTGTATCTTGATCCTCTCCCTGATCCAAATCGTCCAAATCATCATCATCATTTTCATTTAATGGAGGCTCATCATCTTCAGCATCTTCATCATTTCCCACCTCATTTTCAGCTACTAGAGCAGGGGTGCTTGCTGGTATTTCTAATAAATATGAAGAAAAAACATCAGTAACATTTATGATATACACATACATGATAAGCAACATAAATCTTCAAAATTTAATAAGTATATCTACATTCCCAGTTTACCGGGAGGAGCTGGTGTATTTGCAACATTGTAGTCTTCACTGAATGCTCCTCCATAATTGTATATCTGTCTCGGGATGAAATAAACCCGGTAAGATGGTGGAATGCAGGACATGGCCATGGAGGAGTGAAATAAAGCACAAATGCAATTAAATCTAAAGGGTTGAAATATTAGCAAGCACAGAATGACTTAACTAGAATTTACAATGAAATCTTCTATTCTTGGATTAATATCAGCACATCCAATCAATTGGGTTTTAAGCTATCAAAACTAGCATTAAGTATTGATATACCAAAGCTATTCCACTGCCACATATGCAACCATTTTGAGTTCCAAATTATATAAATATTAATTACAATTATATCGGTTAAATATTTCGTTAAATCACTTATCTATTTTTGGATTAATATCAGCACATCCAATCACTTAAAGATACATTAAATCACTTAAATATTTTCTTAAAGGGGGCTAAATTGCAAAAAATGAAAGCTAGGGTATTTATTTACAAGGATCTAAAGGTTGAAGGGTCCTATATATTTGTTTCCCAAAACATTACAGAGAGGGACAGAAGGAGAGTAGAATCAGTGAACAGTGTAAAAATGCACATCCACGTGTAGAGGGAAAGAACAAATAGCAAAATGTTTTTTTATTACATGCTTCTATGAGCGCAGACAGAAGGAAAAATGATCAAAATGTCTTCACTCACGTTTGGAGTAGAAAGGGCATCATCCTCATAAGGAATTGGTCCATCAAGTTGAGGAATCCTAGAAAGTGGTCTCTCCAAATCTGCCGACATATTTCCCTTCAAAGTAGTTTGATGTGCATTGATGGAAATACTCCCTCCATTAACCTGAAAGATCGATGTTCAACAGTTCCGTAACATTTTCATCAACCTAGTAAGTCAATGAATTAACAGATAGACAGAAATAAAGGCATACATATGTACTGCATAAACCCAAAAGAACCTAACAATCTTAACTTTTCAACAGTCATCTGATTTGTGCAAATATACATATTGCAGATCAGTCAGATAGTGAATGCACACTACTTTGACATAAAAACCATTGAGAAGGATATTATGATACGTTGACAAGTGAAGGTTACCCGTCGTGCATTCCACTTTTGGAAGTTACGAAAACGTCAATCAAGTTAAGAGCAGAAGATATTAGGACACACAACAACAGAAGCAGTACAAGAAAAGGTGTATGGAACCAAAACACAAAACAAGGAAAACAAAGTTCTTGGAACAAAATGCCAAGTTCATTAAAAAGGTTTGGAACCAACCACGATAAAGTTATTATTTTTAAAATACTAGAATTAATGATTATAATTGAGACAATTAAGGATTGGGATGGAGTCCCAGCATCATATATGCTTACCTCTTCCCCATAAAATATACTAGTTTTACCATGTATATGATTTCATTAACAATAGAAAAGATATCACTCTGGTGCCTGCTAAGTTAATATAGAAAAGTGATGATAAGGACAAAAAAATGGTCTCTTAACATTGTTAAATAACTTACAAATAGATCCAGAAGTATCAAACTGATAGGTTTTTTTTATATCATTTGATATTGGTCAATAAGAAGAAAGAACATACCTCAATTTCAAAAACTCCAGATGCAGCATCACCAGCTCCATCTTGCTGAGGAATATATCCACCAGCATTATACTGTGAAGCCAAATCATCACGTTTTCGCTTTCCTGGGGGCATTGTGAAGAAGTCCTGGACATTTTTGAAGCATCAATAATATCAAGATGTGATGGTTACTATGTAATCTCTTTAAGATCAGAGTTGGCAACAATCTAGACAAAGCACCCATGTATTACAACAAGAGAACAATAATTTCTGACTTCATAAAAGAATTCTACCATGAGTTCTCTTCAATTTTAACTACAAGGCACAGACATTCTTCTACAAGACCTCAACATATTTGTTACCTGTGTCAGATGTTGATTAGAAGTTCCTCTGTCAACCTCATCCCGCCCTTCCACATAAGCTACAGTAATACACACCGTCATTACTGCAAATCCATTTTATTAAAATTTTGTCCCAAATTTAAATGGGGCTCACCAATATTGACATCAAGTGAAGGTCTATGGTTCATCCAGGGAGAAGGAGGTTGCTGTATAAGATTATAAGGGCAATATCAATACACATTAAAAAAGTTTACATGCAAGTTATTTAAGCAGAGGGGATTAGCCACTTTAGAATAGCTGCAGATTGAATCAATAACATAAATTGAGAATGGCATTTTAGAAACTAAAATAGTGGAAGACAGATCATGTGTCATGGAAAAAATTGATATATTATGCATTTAACCAGCAAGATTATCTTTACCATGTATGGACCAGGTCTTCCCCCTTTTAGATCAGTATTCCCTCCTGTACCATTTCCAGAAGAGGAGTAGTCACTGGGTCCAGTGGGAATGTTATACATAGAGTTGTCTCCAGTTCCTGGTAAAGGGGTTTGAATTGGAGTTTGCAACGGTGTCTGTAAGTTCAAA